>JAPDFR010000004.1:0-1200000 GCA_030435815.1 Sarocladium strictum | reverse complement strand
TCGTGACCCAGGCATGGATTGTCTGTCCCACCGTCAACTGGGATACCTACCATCCTGTCGAGGTAGAACCAAATTACAACTACATCATCAATCAGCCTTACCAATGACCACCGACTCACTGCTCAATGGACGTGATCATCGCCATGCATCGCGTCGATGAGAGCAAATCCCCCCCATCTTTGATACTGTATGTTTTGCTGGTTCCACCCACCGCTGCACTATCGACTTGGGGAGTTGCGAGATTCCCTGTCGTCCACATTGGAGCCATACCCTCTATGGCACGCTTATTACCTGTCCTCTCATTGGGAGAATTCGCCGTCTGGATTGAGCTGGCTGTCGCATTCTTTGCTTATCACAGTTGTGGCTCACTCAGCACCCAACCACTACTCAGGCACTCCCGCAGCCTCGCCTATTGAACAAGAGGATGGACATTGCGTCTACTGTCAATAAGTTTGTTCCACCTAGGAGAGCACCAGCGCAAACCTTGTTTCCTCACTGCTATTGGCACAACTGCGGCGACTTCCTGGTCAATTTCCGGAAACAACTCCCTCGATCATTCTGCCGAAGCCCATACTGTATCATGGAACGGCAACATTGATCCGGTCACCCCCCTGTTGCGAATCTCAACCTTGCCAGCCTTGCAACCTGGCTGGAGCTATTTCTCCAAGACGGCAGACCACCCTGCTGGGAAGTTGGCGATCCGTACATAATTGGGCCGTAGGTATAACTCCTGACACGCGATTTCGACGGTCGACAGGCCTATGACGGGACACTAGGTATCGTTGCATAATGCTCGAAAGCCACCAGTTGGGTATGGGCGACTAAATTTGCTGCCAGCTTTGATCAAGCCGCCGCTACAGCATATCACAGGCACTAACTGGCGTCTAAGGCACCAACGGAGCCCGCTTCTCCTGAACCTTCTTCACTGGCGCGCCTTCCAAGCTCTTTGTTGGACTGGCCCCCACCAGTGTGTCTTATCTGTTGGATGTTAATCAGTCAACCTCGTATTCCAACCTGTGGTTCATTGACCCCCCCGGCCCCCCGTCAGCGGCTGTCCCGTATGGGGCCTTCTCGGTAGCGAGTTTCGGCCAGGTTTCTATTCTCCATGGGGGCCTTCTTTCAATACATACTCCGTACAGTAGAGGAGGTTGCGGAACATGCGAGCTGCTTCTTCCGTAGTTCCACAAGTCCACAAGGAGATGGCGATCAGACGGTCTAGACAGCCACCAGTTGCTTTTAGGTGAGCCAATTGACAAGCTTCTTCCCTGCCCCTGCTGGATAACCGCTGTGGGTTTGACGACAAGCCTTCTCGCTCGAAACCCAGATTATTAGCGCCCGATGACACCCACAAAGAAAGTCGCCTGTAGTGTGATTGCTTGGTCGGTAGACTCGGTACGGAGTACTCTCTGCACGCATCCTTGGTACGATCCTTGATACGCGTGGCCAGCTGGCTTCCTGGCTTTTTGGCCGGATGTCCGCCAAGCGCCGCCGTTGGTAGCCTGCAATGTCTTATTCGGCGAGATCGCAAAGGGGTGAAAAGAATTGGATATCGCAATTTCCACTGCGCAAATCGATCACCGATACAGCCACCGGTCAAGACGGTCTTTTCCCCAGCTGGAGCGCGCAAGCAACCGACCACTTTCCTACTTTGGGATGCCCGAAGCTTTTGCAAACATCCAATTTCAATTCAACGCTTCTGGCGCAGGAATAAGCAAGTTCCACTGTGTCCGTACTGTAGCTTGCACCTTTCCATGCGGATTTATCATTTGGTCTGCCACAGATCCCTATAACTCGCCAACGATAGACAGCCCTCTACGCTGCGTTGCAAGCTGAGGAACTTACAATCCTTGGAATACAACATGATTACCGTGCAGCTGTCATCGCCTTGGCGCTCATCTGCAGTCTTCGTTTCGAGCTCCTACTTCCGAGGTGATTCCTGCTATGAGGCGAGTAAGATGCACAAGGTCTATCTTCCTGGCATGAGACAATGATCCTGAGCCCAGACACCAGGAATCGGCAAGCCAGGTTCAGTTAGAGGATAGTATCACTACGGAGTACGCAATCTACTTTTCCAGGCCAAGAAGGTCTCACATTGCTTCAATTGGTCGTACAAATGCAGGTCCGGGAATATGTCACAGGTCTGAGGTCGGTACCGAATAAACCTTGATTGATCTGGTGTTCCATCGAACGACCATTGCCTGCGAAATCCTTCCGTGCGTTCTGGCCAAGTACGACTACTTTGTCACAAGGCAGCACACATCACGTCCTGCCTTCTGACGCCTGCAGGACTCACCGTTCTGATACGACGATTTCGGCGCGTGCGCGACCAGACCAGGGGGCCCATGAGGGCTCGAGCGGTGGACAAACCCCCTTAAAAGTTCCGCAGGGGGGAGTGCAAGGACTTGTGACTGAGTTCACTAGATTATCCTCAATCACAAGGCTGCAGATGTACCGGGGTTTGATGCCATTCGAGGCTGACGGTCGACCCGTTCGGATGCGGCCTCTGACTCAGGGGGAGGGCCCGAGCAACTTGCTCGTTGACACGCTCTTATTATACCCTCGTGGTCAGTCATAGCCATACAGTATGTACTGTTCTGCCGTGTACCGTAAGTTGGCGACGCGCGCAGACGCGACATGCTCGTCCCAGCCATACAACCGCACGGATGGCACCTCAATGATGCTGTGACTGATGCCGCTTGTCATCAATGTCTACTCTGAGTCACGCGATGCCCTTGAGCGACTCTGACAGTCCAGCAGACCTCATACTCAACCAACGTGAGCCGCAGGCGGTTCGACCGAATCTATTTTTGCCGCAACGAGATATCGACATAACAGACATAATATCCTCTGCACATGCGTCGATCCCATCTGGAGTCGTGATACCCTTGAGCTCCATGGCGGACGGTCACTGTCACTGGTGATCTGTTACTGCAATGTTTTCAGTCTTCTCAGATCCCCGTTCGGCTCGGAAGCGTCTGAATCTTGCTGGCCCGACGCGAATTGCTTCTCGATGATACGCCCTATCGAAACATTGACGAGCCTGTGGAGCTATCTTGTGCAACTTCCGCACCGGGAAGCCAAGTCATCCGGTTGTGATTGATATTCCGCCTTCGGCACCGGCCGACGGAGCTGCTTCTCCAGTATGGAATGCTCCAACCACTCCGTTCGAATGATATCTTGGCTCCCTTTACGGTCAACCTACGTCTTTGGCCACGCCGCTGATCTCGTCAAGTGGCGAGGATATGCGCTAGGGGCTCCTTCGTCGGGGCTCCTTCGTGCAGTACAGTAGTCCTTCGACATCTGTGAGACACTCTGCAGAACAGAGGACTCAGATGATGGGAACCGGGCTGTGGATCCGGCTTCCAATACCATGAGCAAGTGCTCGAGAACAATGCTAGGCTTTGGCTGCGTTTGCTTGACGAGGATCCTCAGAACATAGCGCCTGTGTTTACCCCGTAGATCATTCAGCATTTGAGATACGCCACAACGTTGGCGCGACCCAAGGGCTACCTATCTATTCACGGCTATTGACCATTTGCTGTAGTTGGCATGATCTTGTCTCGCGCTTTCTTTCCCCAAAGGTCATCCCTTGTCAGCTTCCAGGTTCGCTCGAGGTAGTGCTGTTCGCATCGTTCCAGGGATTAGGCAGCCGAGTGTGTGGAAGTCAAGTGATATCTGCAATGAGTCAGGAGCGATGGAAGCTGCAAAATTCGTTTGCCACTCATTCAAGGTGCGTTCTTGATGACGATGATGGTCGTGTCGCCTCGTCTGGACCCTGGCATCGCAAGCACGATGTTGGCTGGGCCAGGAGCGAGCGGGTTGACTCGGCCGTTTTGCGGATGCTCTCAGGTGCTGCGGGGAATGAAGTGTGCGGAATGACAAATCCAAGAGACCCGGTGAGGGGGAGGCCAGGAGCACTGCAACGACTGTCAGAGCGACATTGATGTCATCATGGATCGGTAGAGTTGGAAGCTTTCAAATAATTCTCGAGTCCAAAACCTGACTTCTCAATACCGGATTTCCAGCACGCAACCCAACCCTTCTGCCGGAGCATTTGGAGATCGAGGACTTGGCACCATCCTAGTTTTGAAGTCAAGTGTTCGTAGGATCGAATTCAATACAAAATGCCGGAGACTATGAGGGCAGTCGGTATGTTCCGATCTCAATTTCTAGTGATCTGACTTCGCAAACACCTCCCGGCGCATGCTGACCACCCATTCCAATCCCCCAGATATCAAGGGTGGCACTGGTGAGCGCGATGCCTTGTTCATCAACGATGAGACCCCACGGCCAACCCCGTCTTCCGGTCAAGCCCTTGTGAAAGTCCACGCCTTTGGCATCAACCGCATGGACATCATCCAACGTCGAGGCTTCTACCCGGTCCCGCCCCAAGCGCCCTCTACCCTTGGTGTAGAGTTCAGCGGCGTGATCGAGTCTTTCGGTTCGGGGGAGCACGGGAACTTCAAGCCCGGAGATGAGGTCTTTGGACTCGCATACGGAGGTGCCTATGCGGAGTACATTGCCGTGAGCAGCAAGATGTTGCTGCACAAGCCCAAGGAGTTGAGCCACGTGCAATGCGCTGCTCTCCCGGAAGCTTGGATCACAGCCACCCAAGCACTTCACCTCGTCCTCGGTTTCGTGGAGGGAAAGTCCATCCTCTGGCACGCAGGTGCCTCGGGCGTCTCCATCGCGGGGATCCAGCTTTCTCGCGCCGCGGGTGCCTCTGCGATCTACGCTACGGCCGGCACGGACGCCAAGTGTGCGTTCGTCACCAGCAACGACATTGGCGCCACAAAAGCCTTCAACTACAAGACGCAAGACTGGGCAGAGGAGATCAAGAAAGCCACAGGGGGCAAGGGCGTAGACTACATCGTCGACTTCATTGGTGGAGACTACTTCAACAAGAACCTCGATGCCGCGGCCCGCGATGCCCGCATCGTGCTCCTTGGCACCATGGGCGGCAAGATCGTCCCGCAGGCAGACATCGGCCCGATCTTGTACAAGAGGATCCGGATCGAGGGAAGTACGCTGAGGTCGAGGGACGAGGAGTATCAGGGCAAGTTGAGGGACAGGCTGGAGACGTACTGTGAGAAGTTCAGGAGCGGGGACTTCAACATCATTGTGGATGAGGTGTTTGGATGGGAGAAGATCAAGGAGGCGCACCAGCATATGGAAGACGGGAAGAACTCGGGCAAGATTGTCTGCACGATCGTAGAATAGCTGTCGTAACCCTGGGGCTTCGCAAATCGAAAGTGAATTTGAAGTATGATTTGAACAAGGCTGGCTTGTCAGTGATTCCACACCCGTGTCGGTTGAGATCTTCGTGCCAACTTCAAACTTTTAGTGCTCCTTCAACCATTTCAACATCTGCTCATATGCTGTGACCTGTGCGTCCTGAATGGCTTGCTGCTCATACTGCCCGACCACGGCGAACCCTGATTTGCCCAAGTCAGTACATACGTATCCTGGTTGGTGTTCAAAAGACCTCAGACAAGGAGCAACGTGAACCTACCATGGGGGACACCTGGATAGACCTGGACCTCATGCTCCAGATTTGCCTTGGACATGATGTCCTCGCCACCCGTCCGCACCTCATCCGGGAACAATGGGTCGTCCTCCACGCAGACCAAGCTCATCGGCACAGCAATGCCCTGGAAATCATCGGGCGACACTGACGCGGCATGTGCCACTGCTCCAGCTCTGATATAAGGGCCCTTCTTCACCCTCACCGACTCTTCGTCATCCGCACCTTCTTCCTTCGCAGGCTCGTCCTCCCTTCCCAGCAGCAACACGAATCTCCCTCCAACGCAGTATCCGACAGCATAGATACCTTCTCCGTTCTTCACAACCTCCGCGTATTCCTCTTGCGCAGCCTCGATCACTTTGTGTAGGATCGGCATGACCTTATCGGGGGTGATGCGCGCAAGCCACATGTCCACGAAGAAGCTCTTCGTCACCTCCACGGCTTTGAGTTTCACCTGATCGAGCAGCGAGGAAGAGGTCTGGGATTCGGGGATGACGTGTGTTGCCGCGGAGCCAGGAGCCGGGTCGTTGGGGAACATGTCGGGCATGAGGACGAGAAAGCCGGAGGAGGCGAAGCGGTCGGCTTGGATTTGGTTGTTGGTCGAGTGAATTCCTGTACCGCCAGTGAGGAGGAGGAGGAGCTTGCAAGGTGCATGGGGGTAGTCGCCCGGTTTAGAGATGTAGGTCTGGAGATGAGATATGAGTTTGATGTATGAGATCAAGAACAGGAGAGGATGCGCTGTACATCTACACCACCGAGTTTGACAATTTCGCCTGTTGAGCCTTGGCCGCTTGCTGAGAAGTGTCAGTAACGAGGCACTCACGAGGTGCTGTCAAGCTTACGAGTCGGCCGGTCAGTTACGCTGGGTGACAATTAGCTACATCGCACGATCTCAAGAACCTGAAGGAGCTTACCAGTGCTCGCCGACGCCCATAGTTGGACCAGTCTGCGCAGGGGTATCGCCTGGAATGATGGGCTCCTGAGCATCGCTCTCGGGCGCCTTAGTGGCGTTCTCGGCATCAGCCATGATTGCGCACAGGGTTACAGAATAAGAATCGGGGTATCAAAGGCGACAATTAGCAGAGGAAATGTAGGAAGGAAGATATGGAATCCGGACTGGATAGATGGGAGGTTGCTGTTATGTTATGTGGAAGTGGGCTGTGCTTGTCTGGGGAACGTGTTCGTGTAGTTGAGGCGGGGAGACGTCATCTTTCACAGGACCTGGGCGTCGGACGATGGCCAACATCAGCAACTTCAGCGCCGATAATGTTACAGAAACACTTGTTTGGATATGAAGCATTGGATTGACGACATCAGTACGAAAATAGAGACATGATTCTGTTACAACTAGATCTAGACAAAGCGCATCACATGTCTACGTTGGCTTACCCGTTGCCAGAGCTTGTTTCCGTGCCCCGCCTAAGCTACGGGCATCAGCTCGCTCAGGGCTGGTGGTATGGACGCGTGAGTCAGCATGCAACCCCGCCATACGGTACAGTACAGTACAGTACCTTGCCTACCCACTTTAGGCGTGTTTCCACTAAACGCGGTGAACGCGTCTCGACTTTCGCCTCAACTTCACGAGCCTGCACTGCACATCCCACATCTTCCGTTCAGCACTCCTTCTGCCATCGTTTCGCGTGCTGAAGCCCATATTTTCTCCGAGAAAGCCGTCATCATGGATGCCGCTTCACAACTCTCCAAGGGGTCACTTGAGTATGTATTTCCTCATGTACTCTTTGAACCTTGCGTTCTCGCAGCTAACCGCCTCTCAGCGTGATCTTCAATGACCCTGACAAAGCTGCCAAACTGTTCCCCGTTCCGGTCCTACAATGTCTTCAGATCAAGCAGATGGCACCCAACCCTGCGGGTGATGAGCGTTACCGTCTCGTCTTGAGCGACGGCACGCACTATGTTCAGACTATGCTGGCCCTACAGGCCAACCACGTCGTTCACGAGGGCAAACTCGTCCGTGGCTGCATCGTCCGCCTCAAGCAGTACACTCCCAACAACCACAAGGGCAAGAAGTGAGTGGACACCCACCAAGCATCGCTCTTTCTAGCTGTGCAGGAACTGACTTGGAGCAGCATCCTTGTCCTCCTCGACCTCGAGGTCATCGAGTCATTAGGTATTCACGACAAGATTGGCGAGCCGACCGGCGTCGAGTCGAGGCCAGTAGCCGATAACTCCATCCCTGGCAACGACTTCTACGGTGCCAAAAAGGAGGAGGTTAAACCCCAGCCCCAGGCTGTCCCGTCAAGACAGGCCGGCACTCATGCCGGAAGCAACATCTACCCAATCGAAGGACTCTCCCCCTTCGCACACAAATGGACCATCAAGGCTCGTGTCACAGCCAAGTCCGACATCAAGACATGGCACAAGGCCACCGGCGAGGGAAAGCTGTTTAGCGTGAACCTCCTTGATGAGACTGGCGAGATCAAGGCAACTGGCTTCAACGACCAGTGCGACGCCTTCTACGATCTGCTGCAGGAGGGCCAAGTTTACTACATCTCAACTCCGTGCCGCGTCTCGCTTGCGAAGAAACAGTTCTCAAACCTGCCCAACGACTACGAGCTGGCTTTTGAACGTGACACAGTCATCGAGAAGGCTGAGGATCAGACGAGCGTCCCACAAATGCGCTTCAACTTCTGTAGCATTCAGGACTTGCAGGGGGTTGAGAAGGATAACACTGTTGATGTCATTGGTGTGCTCAAGGAAGTTGGTGAAATCAATGAGATCATCTCCAAGAAGGATGGCAAGCCATTCCAAAAGCGGGATTTGACTATCGTCGACGACACAGGCTTTTCGGTCCGCGTAACCATCTGGGGCAAGACCGCGGGCAGCTTCGAGGCGCAGGAGGAGTCTGTCATTGCCTTCAAAGGCACCAAGGTGTCGGACTTTGGTGGCAAGAGCCTCAGTCTGTTGTCTTCAGGCACCATGTCCGTGAACCCCGACATCCCCGACTCTCACAGGCTCAAGGGCTGGTATGATTCCGCAGGCCGCAACAACAACTTCGCCACACACCAGAACATGTCAAGCCTCGCTGGCGCAACAGGCCGCAAGGACGACTTGAAGACCATTTCTCAGGTCAAGGATGAGAATCTAGGCATGGAAGGTGATGCCTACTATAGCATCAAGGCGACCATCGTCTTCGTCAAGCATGACAACTTCTGTTACCCAGCTTGCAACAGCCAGAATTGCAACAAGAAGGTCACCCAAGTCCCTGATGGCACTTGGATGTGTGAAAAATGCCAGAAGTCTCAAGACAAACCTGAGTACCGTTACATCATGTCGGTCAACGTCGCAGATCACACCAGCCACCAGTGGCTGAGCTGTTTCGATGATACAGGTCGCACAATTGTGGGAATGACGGCGAATGAGTTGATGGATCTGCGGGAGCAGGATGAGACAAAGGTGGCGGAAGTATTCGAGCGGGTCAACTGCAAGAAGTTGAACTTCAGGTGCAAAGCCAAGATGGACAAGTTCGGCGACACCGAAAGGTATGTGTCACCCAGCGATATTCGTTATGGAGTGTGAGTGCTGACTGCGTTGTAAAGGGTCCGATATCAGGTCATGACTGCCTCACCTATCGACTTCAAGTCCGAGGGCAACAGGCTGGCCGAGTTGATCAAGCAATACAACATTAATGAGTAAAAGGGAGCACCGCAAAGGAGCCGGCATGCGCTTGGGGAGTGGACGATAAATGGCAAACTTGTACCAACGACATGATTGTTGTTATCATTTGAAAGGATTCATTGGCTTGGTAAGATGGGTGCAGGGATATGAGACAACGTTTTGCTCTGGGGATATGAGCATGAGATGAAAATGAAGTACATGGACAAAATCTGTTCCCGATTGGAGTGTCTGATGACTTAGAGTGACGGCGATTTTCGTTTATTTTAATGAATGAGGACCCGACAAACACCAATTTTCTATGATATGTAGAGTGCCGCACTGGCATATGTACTCTTGCTTCTTTTTGCTCTGCTGAAAACGCTGCATGCATGACTCTACTTCACTCACAGGCTGATGTGCTTATACTGCCGTTGACCCTCGCCAGAGCCGTAGTCAGAAGCGGCTTGGTAGTTTCCACGGACCTTGTACTTGTAGATGGTCAGACCTTCCAGGCCAACCGGTCCACGGGCGTGAATCTTGTTGGTGCTGATTCCGACCTCAGTACCGAAACCATAGCGCATGCCATCTGCGAAACGAGTAGAGGCATTCCAGTATACGCCTGCGGAGTCGATTTCGCTCATGAAGCGCTCAGCTTCAGCAGGATCGGACGTCATAATGCAGTCGGTGTGGCCAGAGGAGTGGTGATTGATGTGGTTAATTGCGTCTTGAAGAGATGAAACAGTCTTGACTGCAACATCGAGGGAGAGAAACTCGGTGGTGTAGTCTGCCGGGGTGGCGTCGACGGGGAAAGGGGAGAGGTTGAGGGCGGAGATGGCAGCTTTGCTGGGTTCGTCGCAGTGGAGAGTAACGCCCTTGGCTGCGAGGCCGGAGGCGACTGCTGGGAAGATGGTGGAGAGGGTGGAGTCTTGAACGAGGAGAGTCTCGAGGGCGTTGCAGGCGGCAGGGTAATCTGTCTTGGCGTCAACGATGGCTTTGACAGCCTTATCCTTGTCTGCTGAGGCGGCGAGGTAGATGGCGCAGAGACCATCTGCGTGGCCCATGACGGGGATTTTGGTGTTCTCCTTGATATAGCGAACTAGGTCGTTGGACCCACGGGGGATGACAAGGTCGATGGATTTGTCTTGTGAGAGGAGAGATGAAATAGCATCGCGGGTTGTGACGAGCTGGATAGCCGCGTTGGGGACTTGTGTCTTGTCGAGAGCGGAGGAGATGACTTTGGAGATGGCGACGAACGACTCCGTGGATTCCTTGCCACCCTTGAGGATGGCAGCATTGCCAGACTTGATGGCCAAACTGGCGATATTGGCGATAACTTCGGGACGGGCTTCGAAGATGATGAGGAGGACGCCGATTGGGGAAGAGACACGCTCGAGAATGAGGTCGTCATCGAGTTGGGTCTTCATTTGGAGCTTGCCAACTAGATTGAATCAGTCTTCAGGCATGGGTACAAGGCTGGGACGTTTTGAGGTCAGACGTACTCGGATCAGGAAGACCCTTGACATCAAGGATGCCTTTGAGCATATCATCCCACTTGCCCTTCTTGCCCAGGTCAAGTCGTGAGACGAGGGCCTGACTGAGTGAGCCATCCTTGGCAGCCTGTTGAGCGAGCTCAAGATCTCTAGCATTCGCGGCGAGGATCTCATCCTTGCTTGCTGCAAGAGCATCGTGAATCGTCTGAAGGGCGTCGTTGCGTGCTGAAGTGGGGAGGGTAGCGAGCGAGAAGGAGGCGGTCTTCGCCTCGGCGGCAGCAGCCTCGGGAGAGGCATTCGTGAGAGACATGGTCAGGAAAAATGTGTATATGCTCGCAAGTAAGACGACTGAGTAAAAAGGGGGTATATCGAAATTCAATTGAGTTATTTCAAACTGATTGAGGATTGGGAATGAGGGGATTGGACGCAGGGCTGAAGAATTGAAGAGTCACGGTTCGACGGATGGTGGGGTTCCTGTGACGAAAGGTAGTGGGGGATTGGCGCAGGCAGCATTGGCGAAATGACGTTTTTTTTTTTTCAAGGGCCTTTTCGCTGGGTGGCGTAGAAGAGGCGAGAGTCATGTAGCTATGTAGCATTTTCTTTCATTGTGCCGTCCAGTATGATCAACACAATTTTATGTCTGATGATTCAGCGAGCGAGGGCTGCAGGTCGAGTGTTGCTGTTATGATTGCCCATGGCGTCCCTGAGGGCCCTGTAAACTCTCCGCTGTTGCTTCTGCGGAACACGCTCCGAGGCAATGAAACACGGTACCGTACCATGTTGAGTTCACGTGAGCGACCCTCTGTCATCCAAACCTTACGCCCTTTATCATATCCATTATCCATCATCCAACGTCTATCCTCTCAGCCTGTCAAAATTCCCGTGCAACCATCACCGTGAACTTCTTCAACCTGCCACGCCGGCACAGTCCGTCGCCCTCTCTAGCGCCGACATCGCTGTGTGCCGAGAAACCGTGTCAATCATCAAGCTCCACTGCCTCGCTTTCACACTCTATGCTGCTTACCAGCTCTCTGTACGCACGACATGAACCCTCCCCGGCCTCGGAGGCGCGCTTGTCCGATCCGAACACTTGCAGCGCACCTCGATGGCTATCACTCCAAGCCTGACCATACCTCCCTGAGATAAGGGCAAAGTCTGTCCACGGCACAGGCCAGCAAAGAAACCTGGGGTCCCCTCTCCGCCGCCGTATTTCCGGCAACTGCTCCGATCAATGGGGCCAAGTACAGGAAGCATGACTCCGGCTCGGGGGCACATCGCTCCCTTCCTCACCTAAGCTGCCAATGAATCGAGTCTTGGCTGTGTCCGCTAACGATGACCTGGGCCGCCGATGAAGAGGGGGCCGCCAGCGCACCGCAACCCCAGTCCGTCCTTGCTTCGCGCGAAAGCGCGAAACACCTACTTCGTTTGCTCAGCGTAAGATATGGCACTTCTGCACCTCCCACCATCACATATCTTGCAGAGGGATCGAGAAACCCCTTTATCGTTCTCTCCTGTGTTTCCAAGCGTTTTGACGCAAGATCTTTGTCTGTCGGCTTCCACTGTTTGGCAGTAAACGCTCTTGGATAAGTGGCGAGATGCTGCTGCAGGAAGTTGGCTTCCCTACTCGGTCTTGGCTGTAACGATTCAAAATTTCCGATCATACGCTACACTCGCCCATGTTCGCATGCATGTGAATAAAAGGCGCAAGTCATACACTTCTATCTAATCAGGCTTCACCATGACCGCAGATGAGTTCGACCGTGAAAAGGACCATGGCCGACGTACCTCGGCCGACATTGAGCGTCCACTCTCAATGCACTCGGACTCAACCGTTGCCTCGGATCCGAGACTCAACCACGAAAAGGACTCTGAGCGTAATCATGATGAAATTGAAGCTGTTGGTGCGAGCACTGTCGGTGAACCCTCAGGAAAGACGTGCGATGAACTGGCTTCAATCCACAATACCCAGTCAAGAGCACAGTCGAGAGCATCCTCGACGAGGTCACGTCCATTGTCCATCGTGCCCCGATCCAAACGGCGAGGTCTATTCGGACGCTTCTCAGTTGTCCCCGAAGTTGATCGGCCGTATGACTACCGCAACTCAACGAAATGGGGCATCACGGCGACAATTGCAGCCGCCACGGCTGGAGCACCAATGGGCTCGTCCATTTTCTACCGTACGAACACCATCCGCATCTGTCTCTCGATCATTGCTGGTCGTGGGCCCTCCTTTTGGCCGTGGAATATGTCACTAATATTCATTTGCAGCTGCCCTCGGGGTTCTAGCCCGCGATTTCGATACTTCCGAGACAATCATGAATATGTCGGTCGCCCTGTACATGCTTTCAATGTCCATCTTCCCTATCTGGTGGTCTGCCTTCTCTGAGCAGTTCGGTCGCCGCAGCATCTACCTGGTCTCCTTCACCTTCTTTATCGCTTTCTCAATCCTCTGTGCTGTTTCCACCACCGCACCAATGCTCATTGTCTGTCGGCTCCTTGCCGGTGGCGCATCCGCGAGTGTGCAAGTCGTTGGTGCCGGCACTATCGCTGACATCTGGGAGTCTCATGAGCGTGGCAAAGCAATGAGTATCTTCTATTTAGGCCCCTTGCTAGGGCCACTTATCGCACCTATCCTGGGTGGTGTGTTAACGCAACATCTCGGTTGGCGATCGACTATGTGGTTCCTCGCTATCTATGGCCTGGTCATCATCCTTGGACTCTTTTTCCTCTTGCCCGAGACCCTAGCTCGCAAGAACGAACCTGCTATGACCCAAGAACTAACACGCATGTCTACTCGCGAGTCCGTCAAGATCAAGGGCAAGAAGTACGCGGCCTCAGCTTATCATTACCTTGTTGAGCCTCTTAGCGTCCTGCTGCTCCTACGCTTTCCACCCGTTCTTCTCACAGTACTCATTGCCGCCATCGCCTTCAGCTCCCTCTTCGTTCTCAACATCGCCATCCAATACGGGTTTGCCCGCCCTCCATATAACTTCGACCAAATTACTATCGGCGTGACATACATGGCGTCTGGGGCGGGCTATTTCATCGCATCTATCTTTGGTGGTCGGTGGATAGATAAAATTATGGCAAGAGAGGCGCGGAAGGCGGAGAGATACGACGAGCATGGGAGGTTGATATATCTCCCTGAGGATCGGATGAAGGAAAACGCATGGATTGCTAATACAGTATATCCGCTTTCATTACTGTGGTTCGGATGGTCAATGTACTATGGAGTGCAGTTCATGGTTCCTATCAGCGCCCTGTTCGTCTTCGGAACATCATCTATGCTTCATTTCGTAAGTCCCGAAGACCCTCGTCATTTCTTCACCTCTCCTGAGCACAAGCTCATTAGTTTCGGGCACGGGGCAAAACTGACCAAGCTCATAGACCCTCGGCACAACGATGCTCACCGAATTCGTCCGAAAGCGCAGCTCCGCAGGCGTGGCCGTCAACAACTTTCTCCGCAACATCCTCAGCTGCATCGGCACGTTGGTTGCAGCACCATGGATCGAAGCCATCGGTGTTGGCTGGGTGATGACGACGCTATGCATCTTCTGTTCCTTATTTGGGTTCCTGGGCATCTGGCTCATCACACGAAACGCAACGAAATGGAGGGCATCTATGGACGTAGCGTTGAAGAACATGAACTAGGTTCGAAACCTGTGGCTTTCCGTGCGAGTAATTGCATAATTACATATGTTCATCCTACATAGAAGATGATGGACTTGATCGGCATAACGACTTCAATGACACTGCATTTTGACTACACAACCTCCTTTGCTACTACAGGTTCCGAACCTATCACTTGAAACTGGTCTATGAAGTCCACTGGACCTAAAGGACTGAATGAAAGAAATGTACAGTAGTCCCTAAAAGACGCCCTTGCCGCTTGTATGTGCAATCAGCACTTGATCCCTCTCTCTCTTCATCTCTACGGCTCTGTTTCATCCTCCGCCTACGCCTCCTCCTAACCCAAACAAACTCGGCACGTTTCTCAACGCCCACACTTCCACCGCTGAGCACAACCGCCAACTCCTGCACCCACTCTCTATCCGGTCTTGCGCCAAAATCGCCGGAATTGCGATCCATTTGGCAGACAGGAATAGGGCAACGACGAATCCCATGTTTGTCACTCATCACGTACGCTGTTCACCTGCTGAAGTAGTTGGTTCAATACGGCACGTTGAACTGCTACAATACAAAGCCTGCATGGCGCAAGGTCAGCGGACGAGCATCCACAATATACTACATTATTGTGGTGTTAATAAGCATGAAGCGTTCGTCTGGTGTCCTGGAGAAGCAGAACTATGTAAGGGTCCTGCAGTCAGCGGCACGTGGGGCAAATACCACTGACCAAACCCTCGAGATGGCGCGAACAATGTCCACTATACCATAGGGCATTGGCACGACGAAGCCACTCGGTGCAAGGTAAATATTTGCACATGTCAGCCATAAGACGGTCCAGCATTTGCACTGGATAAAGCATGTATGTAACAGAGATCGAGTCGACAAGAAACAGATGACAATTGGTATTGTAAAATAGCTGAAAGTCTACCCTCTCTTTTCTCAAATTTCTCCATTTTTTCCCGTTGGTGGAGACAAAGATATCAAGTGAGGACAAAGGGATCATACTCCCAATCCCAACCGACTTCCGGAACTTTTTGATCATGGTGGACAGGGTAGGCAAAGGTAGATAGGTAGGTCGGGCGGTAGCTACGGTACAAAGAGGTTTTCGACAGGTGAGAGGTTCCGATCTTGTTGGTGTTTTTCAAGATCAGATGGTTGAAAAATCAGAAGAAACAGGCATGGACACTACATCCTTGCGTAATTCCTCTATTTTTGGTTCTCGGGACGGAGGGCACTATAAGAAAAATCAAGTTAGCGAAACATGTAGGCTGGGGAAAGGAGTCAAACAATGGTCACATACCGGACGGCCTTGCCGGCGCGCCAGATCTCAAGGTTGCGGATCTCCGCCATCTCAGCCTCATAGCGTTCACGGTAGTCGGGCTGGCTGTTGTAGTCAAGGGAACGCTGGGTCTCGGTACCGTCATGGACAGAGTCGTACAGGCTGTTGAAGACGGGCTTGAGGGCATCCTTGAACTTGGGGGTCCAGTCGATGGCACCACGGCGGGCGGTGGTCGAGCAAGCCTCGAACATCCAGTCCATGCCGTTGGCACCGATCAGGGGGTACAGAGACTGAGTGGCCTCCTCAACGGTCTCGTTGAAAGCCTCGCTGGGGCTGTGGCCGCGCTCACGGAGAACCTCATATTGGGCGAGGAACATGCCGTGGATACCGCCCATGAGGCAGCCACGCTCACCGTAGAGGTCAGAGTAGACCTCCTTCTCGAAGGTGGTCTCGTAGAGGTAGCCGGAGCCGATGGCGACACCCAGAGCGATGGCCTTCTCCTTGGCCTTGCCGGTCACGTCCTGGAAGACGGCGAAGGAGGAGTTGATGCCACGGCCCTCACGGAACAGGCTGCGGACAGTGCGGCCAGAACCCTTGGGGGCGCAGAGGATGACATCGATGTTGGTGGGGACATCGACCTTGGTCTTCTCCTTGAAGACGGGGGAGAAGCCGTGGGAGAAGTAAAGGGTCTTGCCCTCAACAAGCTGGGGCTTGATGGCGGGCCAGGTCTCAGACTGAGCGGCATCGGAAAGCAGGTTCATGACGATGGTACCGCGGGAGATGGCCTCATCAACATCGAAGAGGTTCTTGCCAGCGACCCAGCCATCCTGCTCGGCATCCTTCCATGACTTGCCGTTCTTGCGGACACCGACGATGACGTTGAGGCCGTTGTCGCGGAGGTTCAGACCCTGTCCGTGACCCTGAGAGCCGTAGCCGATGAGGGCCAGGGTGTCGTTCTTGAAGTACTCCAAGAGCTTCTCCTGGGGCCAGTCGGCGCGCTCTGTTGATGGCAATATCCAGTCAGCAAAAGCTCAATTGCTTACTTGGCATCAACGATGCTCTCTGAAATGGCTCGAGACCAGCGACCAGCAGCCAGATTCTACAAAGACAGGGCTTCATCTTACCGTAGACGTCCTCCTTGGAGCCAGCGAAGTCAATGGTCTTGACACCGCGGACCTGTTGCCTGGGAGCAAGGGCAGGCTTGGAGGCGGAAACGGCACCGGCGCGGACGAGGCCGCGAGCAGCAGCAAAGGTGCGCTGCTGGACACGAGGAGCCACGACCTGGCGGGCCAATTGCGAGCGAATGCTCTTGGAGAGGGTTCTGGAGGCCATTGTGAGGAGGGGATCTGGGATCTGAGTAATGTGAGGATGAAGGAGGGGAGATTGGTCTGGAGAGGGTTTTTGTGGGAGGGAGTTTCTAAGGTGAGGCTAGGCGAGGTGAGGGTGGAAGAGGAAGGGGAAAATCCTGGTGTGGTGGGCTCCGAAGCCGGCGGGAAAAGGAACGGACTGGCGCTGAGTGCGCAGGGGTGGACTGCCCCAAGTGCATCCCCAATAAGCCCCAAAAGACCCGAGGTACAGGGGCCGACTCACCAAGCAGCGGTGCCTAGAACCCTAGAAACGGTCCTACAGTGCCGGCTGGGAGGGCTCTGGAACCTGTGCTTAACAGCAGCAAGAGTGCCAAAACAAAAAATCACACACTGCTGCCGCCTTCTGCCCACCAGTGGCGTCTCTGGTTTTAGTCAGTCGTATATTAATTGCCCACTCTCCCTAGGTTGTCTTAGTGCTCACGGACTGCCATGGTTACTGCGAACCCATCCGCTGCTTGCACCCGCTGGAACTCTCGTTACTGGAGTAACTCGAGCCGCCTCTCCCCACCCCAGCTCCCCGCTAAAAAACCATCCTCCAGTGGGCGACCCTGCATCCGCTCATGTGGAGGAATCGCCATTTGCGAGTCAGCCTTGACCGACATCCGATCACCGGCCTGCTCTGCACCAAAGACTCATCGCTTATTTTGCGTCCCAACCTTGGGCGGTCTGAAGTGGCGGAAACGATGCATCACGAGCCTGGCATGTATTCTGATAGAGACACTGGACACTGCAAGAAGTGCGATCAGCTTGCACAGACACCAAAAGATCGTGGTGGGCTAGTCCGGGTCAGACACGAAAAAGGTAGAAACATTCCATCCCAATGGCTATGAACGTACTTAAAATGAAAAGAAAAAAAATGCACAACACCTGTCAGACGCCGGGCCATGCTCGCCCTCTATGAACCATCATCCTCTCCTTCTCTCGCTTGAACATTTGACTCCTCCAGCCGATCCTGATACGCTCTTCGGATGCGCACCATGCCGTCCGAGATCCTCCCAAGTGAAAGTTCCCGAGACCTAGTTCCTCTAAATGACCCGGTCGTAAGAAACCCCCCTCACGGTCCCTCCGCCCATCGCCGACTTGACATTTCTTCTGAACCCGTCACGATTGTGGCGCAAGTCCTCGGCAGCCTCCTTATTCAGTGGGTCAGAAGCGTTCGGTTCGAGGAAGAGGAACTACACGCACAACCTCAGTCAGTTTCCAGACTCTGGTAAGAGCAATCATGATGCCTCGGAGGGGGATGCTCTCTTCGTTCTTACCTGAAGGCCAACAATAACAGCATTGAGGTTCAGCACCGGCTTCCAGTCCTCTCTCAGGATGTTCAGGCACACCTTGCCTTCAAGGTCGATGTTGGGGTGGTATATCTTCTCCCGGCACTGCACCTTGGGCGGCTCGTGCGGGAAGTTCTGGTTAATGTTGAAGTCGAAGGTGAACTTGCCCGACCGGTACATGCCCTCGTCGGGCTCTATCGTCAGGATGAAGTGGAGGATATCATCGGGGTTGGGGAATTCCGTCTTCATTGTCGAGCCGAGCGAGAGTTCCGAGAGATCTGCAGCAAAGACCGCGTGTCAGAAGAATGGCGTTATGGACGAGATCTGGATCTATGGCGTAGTACCTTTCTGCACCCGGAGTTGCGCTGCCGTCACCTTCTTCTTCTTGCCGCCTGCGGCTAGTCCCTCTGCATTCTCCGCATCCTTCTGCTCCTTTTTCTGTGTTGTGATACGTCAGCATAAGTATGTAAAGGCAGACTCACCGCGGCCACAGAGACCGGAACCTCAAGCACTCACCATCGACCAAATCTTCAACATCGTGGCGTCTCGTGCCCAGTAGCCTGGTAGCTTCTGCGGGGTTCTTCCAGGTGCGCAGTCCCCAGGAGGAGGGGGAAATGTACAAAGGGAGGGCGGTAGGGATCTCGGGGGCTTTCCTGGGAGCGCGCAGAGGTCGAAGTGTGGTGAAGGTAGAATTTACGTAGATAGGCTGCTTATTCAAGAAGTTCTGGCGTGATCGTCGGGCTCGAGGCAACACCGTCTGGAGGGGGTGGTGACGGCGATAAGATAAGGCGAGGCATTCGTCCATCCAGGTTCGGCCGGCGCCGAGGTTTACGCGCTACCGCATTTTAACAGCATCGGGGCACCTGAACACTAGATGGGCAGACAAGAAGGACGATGGCTAGCAGAATAGTAACATGACACAAGGAGTTGAATCAAGATAGTGGCAGTAAAATATTAACAGAAGGGTGGTTCAGGTGGCACTGCGGCGGAATCCACGAATTTCAACGCGTGACGTCCAGCACATATTAGTAAGTTACGTCAAATGTGTGAGGGCCACAAATTGAGGATTTTCGAGTTCCAGAATTAATTCTTGTGACAGCATAGGAACGCGTTCCACAGGTCTGTTACATATGGTCGAACATCGCGAACGTTGCTCGTCTCATTAGGTAGTCGTAGGTTCTATGACAAGTCTATGTTGAGTCACACGAAGAGAGAGGAGGTATTCACTCCGGAACGAGGGCCAAAAAAAAATTATCAAACGATATAGTCCTAGCAAGAGACGGTTTCGATCCGTCGACCTCCGGGTTATGCTGAAAGATATTAGTTATATGGAACTTTCTAACAAGATAGAATGGATGAACGTACAGCCCGGCGCTAAACGAAGTCAGAATATGGTATGAAGTTAAGAGGGCTTGAACGAGCTTACCGCTACCGCTGCGCCATCTTGCTTTCTTGGGTGGATTTCCGCAAAGGAAAAGAAGTACATAAAGACAGATGTGTGGACAGGAGGAAGGATACAAAAGACGACAAAAGCAACAAAAAAAGAACTTTAGCAAGAGACGGTTTCGATCCGTCGACCTCCGGGTTATGAGCCCGGCGCGCTACCGCTGCGCCATCTTGCTTTGTGGTGGCGATGGGCGAAGAGAAATGGATACATGAAGATACAACTTCAGATCCCCTCGACAGTCACAAGCCTACATGATCCACTATGCCTCGACGGATTATCTTCTTCCAGGGGTACTCAGCAACCATCAAACGCAAGGCTTATCCCCAGGCTAAAAAGTGCCAAGAGGTAGGTACCTTCTACGAGGAAAATCCGAGGCAGGTACATAACGCTTCACCCGAATGCCTTATGAACACTTGTATCCTATTTCTGATTGATCAATAATCCCTGCATGTAGGCTTATGACTGTCGAGGGGATGGGTGGTAAGAAAGAGAAAATGGCAAAAAAAAACTTAGCAAGAGACGGTTTCGATCCGTCGACCTCCGGGTTATGAGCCCGGCGCGCTACCGCTGCGCCATCTTGCTTTGACGGTGACAAACTATCAAGTTAAACATAATTATGTAGCTAGCACAGATTCCCACTCTCACAACCCTTCTCCCTCCTTCAAGTCCAGGGTCGTCCTTTGTGGGTATGCACTGACTCTGGCAGGACCATGAGAGACGCTGAAGCGAGCCATGTTCCCTTTTCCTTCCAAAAGTCTCCAAGAGCATGAGCGGGCCCTGCTTTCACTCTCTCTTTATAGTGTCAAAACAGGAAGGATGAGCTGTCGCAGGTGCCATCGAGCATCCTTGTACGGAGTACCAGGCCGAGACAACTTGCTGCGATGACGAACACTGTAGGAGGCGAGGAACGATGGTTATACGTGCGAGTCCGCATCCAGCCAGCCACTCACTACAAGATATGCAAAGTTCCGGTTGCAAATAGCCTGGCCATTGTCTTATCACAGCCTCGTTTGCCAGAAAGCATAAGGGCAAAATTACTTTGCCACGATATACTCACTTGCTCGGAACGTGGGAACCATGTGCACCCGACAGGTCCAACGATTCTGCCACGGCTTTGGCTATAGTTATTCGATTTGATAACAACAGCGAACGTGCTGGTGGGCGATGACGACTTTCTTATTGCCAAGGTAGACAAGTCGTGACCGGTTCTTTGATGCATTCATGCTATCAAGATCGATGAATTCGCTCTTGATATTCAGCCAAATACTTAAGATGAAGTTGTGTCGTATTGCTTCGACCTGTTCGGGTAGGTAGTCACGGCAGAGATGCAATTCAAGTCGAATCAATTGATACACTAGGGCTCTGAGAGCAGAGCCGCGCAAGAGAGGCAATACTGGACAATAACATAGCAGGAGAGGATCAGACTCAGGGTCAACCCACATCTGAGCAACTCGTTCCTCTCCTACTTCCTACTTCCTCCTTTCAAATTCGCAAAATTCAAGATCCAGTACTTCTCTTCCATTGCTTCACACACACGCCTGGGTCAATGAACAGCTACTCGGACCGCCCGAGAAACTTATATGCAAAAGGGCACCTCCATTTTTCTCCGCCAACATCCGGGCCCTGTGCCTGGCAAGTGACATATCTGCCAAGGACCGGAATGACACAACCGGGTTTCCTAGACATTACTGTTTTCTACCGTCTGGCGAAGCAGCACATGAGACCTGTCTTTCCGAGGAACCAGAGGAAACCAATAAAGCGAATGATGGAGAGAACTGCAGTGGCATACAGGAGGAACTTGAAGAAGTTCGCAGTACGAGTTGACGCCGAGTCCTGGAAATGACCATGTTAGTAAGTGGGTCAAATGAAGATATATAGGGAGGTAACTCACTCCAATGCCAAAGGAGTCGAAGTTATCACTCGTGATGACAATGACGAGGAAGATGTTGGAAAACAACCAAGAGATGACCAAACCAGTACGGAAGGACTTGTAGGAGTCTTCAACATCCTTCTTCTCGATCTCCTCCTCCTCCTTAAATGGTGCCAATGCCCTCCTGACAGTTTGCTCGAATTGACTGTCGATATCCTCCTGTTCCTTCTCAATTTCTTCTACCACTACCTCGTTCTTCTCGCCCTTTTGAACATTCGCAGACGGCAGAGCCTCAATCTTGTCAGAGCCCTTGGTACCCCAAGAGACATCATGCCAATTGTTGAAGGCGTAGACCATGAGAATGTTGATGTAGGTAGACATGAGGAACATGTACTGGGGGAAGGAGTGGAACATGTGCCAAGGGTCAAGGTACAGGAAGGAGGCGATGAAGTAGAGACCGTAGATCGTGACAAGCGCAATGAGAATGACACCCGCAGCACTAGATCCGGAGAAGAAACTGCGCACAAAGTCTCGTCCAGAATCGAGTGAAATCTGGTCCTTAATTGGAGTGTTCAGTGCACGAGCGACCAAGTAGCCAGACAGCACGAGAATGTATCCTTGAATAATACCGAACACCATGAAGGAGGCAATGTAGGTGAACTTGGAGCCCTTAGGCCTGTTACCCAAAGCCAGAATGAACTGCAGGATGACGAAAGCGAGGTAAAGGTACTTGAGCAGAGCATTGATGATGGGCGTCGCAGTGTCTCCGAAAGGCCAGCCGTGGTTCTCTGAGCTATTGCTGGAAGCAATGACGGGTCTGCCCACCAGGTCCATGATCACAGTAGTAGTGAGGAAATACGACGCTAGTGAGAACCACGTGAAGATGAGGTTGAAGATGTTGTAAAGGAGCTGAATGTGGAGGAAGATCATACGGACGATGTTGTGTCCAGACTTGTACATGCGCCCGAAGTGCATAAGAGAGTAGAGCGTTGCAGCGAACGAACCGTTCAGCCATCGACGACGCTGGCTGATGAACTCAGGTGCACCCTCGGGGACATCGGTCTCACCCTTGGCTGCCTTGATATAGCTGAGATGCCACTTCTGACCAGCTTTGGCAACCAGCTCGAAACAGAGAATGCGATCCTCAGCCAAGAACATGTTCTTTTTGAAAATGTTCATACCATCAATACCCTTCTTGCCAAGCATCTTGGACAAGGTGTGATCACCATGGAAGTATTGTTCCAGGGGGCGTCCCATAATTGCCCTGTACCGGTAGGCTGAAAAGGCACCAGGTAGGACACTGACGTAGCCGAATGATGACTCCAGAGGCTTGTCTAGAATGTTCGAGATCTTGTACTCGAAGTTCTGAATGGCGACGAGTGGATTGAAGAGCTTGCGGCCACCTTTCCCTAACATAGCATGAATCTCACCACAAGCACCGCCAAGGTCCTTGTCGTTGTAAAAGCCTTCCCAGAGAGCAAGCAGCGACCTGGGGCTGGGCTTCGTGCCGGCATCGAGGAGGATGGCGACTTCGGGGTTCAGAATGCGGCCGAAGGCATTGAAGAGCCACCGGTGAGAGTTGATCTTTTTGCTGTTCGCGGCCTTGAGACAGAAGATAAACTGAACGGGAGGCAGGTTTTGGGGACTGTCGTCGGTAGGACGAATGAGCTGCTGGTTGGGGGTCACAGAAAGCTGACTTGTGTACTCGAAGATGTGAGCCACAGTCTCCTTGCCATCGACATCCTTCTTCACGACGCCATCCTGATAAATGCCGATGGTCGCCAGTAGATCCAGTGTGTTCTTGTCGGCCTTCTCGATACCATCAAAGACGAGACAAACAACAATCTTCTGCCACGCTGGACCGCCCTTGTTCCAGAAAGTAGACTTCTTGAGGTTAACAATGTCACGGATGTTCTGCATGACACCATGCAGAGTGCGTGCCATGAGGACCTTGTCCTCGTTGTAGTATGTAATGGCAATCAGGAGCTCAGTGTGCCTGTTATACATACGGGGCCGCAAATCGTAGCCGTTCTTAAGAGTGAAGTCGTTGGGGTCGCAAGTAGCTGCAGTGTATCGCATCTTCATGAACTCCTCGTTGCCGCCCTCAAGATCGCGATAACGGGGCTGCACGGCATTCTTGATAGCGCTAGGCACGGGGTAGTCAATGCTCAGAACAGAGCCCTGGACGAGCTTGACTTTTCTGGTGTTGAACCGCTTCAGGCCGCCAGCTTTGCCGGCAGGAGCTTGCGGAAGCTGTCTCTGCATCCACTCATCTTCGGGATCATTGACAGTAGAAGGGGGCCGTTGACCATAGCCAAAGCCGCCGTCCTGGCTGAAGCTGTCGAACCCACCACCAAAGCCAGCACCTCCAGTAGCTGTTTGACCAGCTCCGGGAGCGTACGACTCGGTGAGGCTGTAAGCGGAAACTGGGCGGTCTGGAGGGGTCGCAGCCCCGAGGCGATCATGCTCGTAGCCCATCGGCGGCGGTTCGTTCAGAAGGTATCGGCCGGCTTCGTCGTCCTGCTCGTGAGGTGGCAGATGATACTGTCCAAGGGTTCAGCAAAGGGATTGTAAAGGGGGTTGGGTGCAAGAAACATACGCCGCTGCCTCCAGCAGGTAGGTCCTGCATAGGATGGCCACCGCCATAATCCTGGCCTCGGCCACCGTTGTAGGCCATCTTCTTGCTCAGGAGAATGTCTCTGGTTGTCTATGACCCTACTGCGTCGTGCGAGGGGTTGTGAGACGGTGTAATGAGAGACGAAACGGGTGTGGGCGCTAGATCAGGCTCGCAGCTGTAAAAGGGAGGCCAAACAAAAGAAAAGCCAAGGGCGGTTTGAGTCCCTACGTAGTGCCAAGCAGCAAACGCGTCGCCTTTGTTGGTGCAAAAGGAGGCCGGCCGCCTGGGAGGGAAAGTAGCAGAGGGGCGCACGAAAGCGAAGGAGAGATGAGGGCAGAAAGGGATAACGAGGGGAAGTGAGGAAGAATGCAATCTAGGATGATGGAGAAGAATCAAGTTGAGGGAGGTTGTGGTCATTAGGAGGATCTGAGCTGGACGGATGGTGGCCTTGTTTCAGCAGCTGCCCAAGCTTCACTGATAGATAATAAGAGCCAGCGCTGCCAACGCCTAAGCCGCTGAGTGCCCCTAAAAGTAGCGCCCCACGACCAAGTAACGAGCCCCAGGACACTGGCGGATAGGGGGGCAAACCATCGCTCCGCCCACTGCTGAGCCACGCTGAGCTGCATTGGACTACCCCTTGTCTTTGGATTTATCTGCCCCCTGTTGGCTGTTAAATGGTGCCGCGTAAGTGCCCACTGGTTGCTAACAGAGAGGTGCCGGGTGGAGGTCCCCCAACTCCCGGACAACGTCGTCATAATGCTACCGTACCAACTGGATGCCTTTGCCTGGCATGGGCAGAAGCTTGTTTTCGTCACCAAGCGAGCTGTTGACGCCTTTCCAGTGACGAGGTTATCGTCCCGCATTGGCAGCTTTCAATATTGACTATCAAACGACCTCTGTGTATAACAAGCTCCTAATTGCACTCCTCACTAAAGGGCCAATCGCTCCTAGTAGCAGCTTTTGGCGCTGACGTGACGACAAGGGACGTAGAGATGAGATCCTAAGCTTTGTGTGGAGGTGATCCAGGCACAACTTGTGGCCGTTATACGGTACCGTTCTGGGGTCGCTCATGAATAACGGGTTTCCCCAAGCCACAACTTCGGAAGGCAGCCGCAATGTTTTTTTTTAATCTCCAGAACCATGCATCCGCGTGTAGGCATTTCGTCGACATGCTGGCATCAGTATGCTATTCTACTCCTTTTTCACCCACAACCCTTCTAAAGCTCCGTCAACACGAGAGGATCGGCGGGTGGAACACCCACTGACTGGTGCTGTATGCTAAAAATAGAACGGCCTCTCCTGGCGCCAAAAAGGCGGCATCTGGGGCTGGTGCATACTTGGTGGAGGCGGTGCAAGCCCACAAAAAAATCAACCTTTGCAATAATGGTGCTCCAACGAAATAATGAACCTAATGTTAATAAAGGATGATGTGTTGGTACGGATAGCGATCGAGGATCTACAGATTAAGGCAGCGGGGCGAGCCATGTTTTGTCACCCGTGTTGGTGTTTCTGGAGCGTGACCATGTAAGCCAGAGAAGAAGCAAAGGAAACACAGCCGTGGTCAACCAACACACACTTGCTGCACGTGACTAGCAACGACGCTCAAGTCCGCGGTAAGCAAGTGCTGGGAATTGAGCCTCTTTTGGGGCTTGTTATAACGTGACATTTTTTGTTTATGTGCGAAGACCTGCTCGTATGTGCAGCGTACGTTGTGTTGTTCGTGGTCGCGTTAGTAAATAGCATTGCACGTTTCATTCTATTAGTGCCCGATCGTCTGCTCGATGAACAATCATCACTACTACATTCTCCTACTACAGTGAGGACATCCTTGTCCGCACCCAATGGCCGAAGCATCACAGCCAAGTGCACCAGTACTTCCACCATGTATTCAGTAGTTGCAAAAGTTCTACATAAGGAGGCAGAAGTAAAGTAATGCTATAACCTTCCGAGACGAACGTGGTGGTTTTAATGCAGGGTAGTTACTTCGATACCACGCGGCGGACAGCTGAGCTACCCTATATGACGATCTGCCACCAGCCTGCTAAATAGTCTATCTGTGCCATGGAAGAAGAGCACTATCATAGGCGCTACTATAACGTTTATCCCGTTTATTATTCTGATTGTCACATTGATTACTGCCGTAAGTACGGAGTATTATCATAAATATCATTATACGAACTATCCTAAACAGTATTGTAATTGCTGTTCTAACGACCATCTAAAGCAGTAAACGTTACGGATCGGACTGCTCTTCGTTTTTCATGTACCCCTCCCCGAAGAGAAACATTTCATGTCAACTGTACACGGCATATGCATGGAGGGAGTACTGTGTAAGTAGCAATACTCTATTGATTTGGCTGAAGACCGTGTGTCGAAGACCGCGTTGTCGCGTCGTGGTCCTGGGCATACAACGTTCCTCACATGCCAGCCACTGTGAGGAATCAGCAACGGCGGAGAGGACCCTACGTACTCCGTAAATGTCAGACAAAATGACGACGTTGTTCACTTGGGGAAACTCTGCGTCTCGAAAGATACACGCAGACTTTCGCTAAGGCCAAAGTCAACTGACTGGACCCGGGCAGTCTCAAAGACGGGTATTGAAGTCACATGATGCTTGAACTGTTGTCTATCCCATGTCATCGCAAATTGACAATCTCGGACAGAGCATTGGCGAGGATGGTAACCATCCCAATGGCGGCTTGTGATTTGCTCGACCAAGGACAAGTTCGTATCCCGAAAAGGGCAGTAGTTTGTGTGCTCACAGGCCACACAAGACTTGGATGGCCACCCGTGTGGTGGTGATACCCGACGCTGGTTAATCTATTGCCAACCTCCCCCTTGATCGTGCCACAAGTGTGCATTGTGCAGCCCACCCCAGATAGGATGGTGAGGATTCGTCAGCCAGGACCCATCCATGGCTGGGGGGCGAATTACAGAAAATCGAGCGCCCGTCTAAAACGTAACGCGAGGGCAAACGCAGCAGACATTCCACAGCACGCGCATGAACAGAGCCGTCAAAGGTATGTGTGCGGGCCTGTGGCCTGTCTGAAACGGTCGTTGAAATGTCAGAACCTGCTCCAGCTGCTGACGAAGCTGGCATGTGTATCGTACTGTACGGAGTACTCCGGCGATGCTGGATGAATGGCTGGACAGTAGTCTATTTGAAGATGGACAAAGCGCCTGGAGACCACTTCATCTAACCTCAACGGACCTTGTTGGGAGCTCCAGTCTTGTGGGCGCGGTTGAAGAACAATGGGAACAGTGAAACCTAGGCACACAGTGTTGAAATCCTTCAAGCTGAGCTTTCGCACGGTCAACCAGGGGTCAAGGCACACTGAGGCAGCGCTTTTGGCAGCTCTTATTGGTTGACTCGGGTTCGAATGTGCTAATCCCCTGAAGATATCCACCGTAAGCACACTGTACCACTACTGTGTCGTGGCTTGCGCAGGTTGAATCGCCACGCTAGACTGCAAGTGGAACTAGCGGCGTTATGCCCCTGGCTGCAGCATGCGCCTGTTCCGTTTCTTCCTGTTTTGCTCTGCCCGCCTGCCCTCCAAATTCCCTGCATTGCGTGGCAGGACACTACCACAGGCTGCTACCCTCCCTCCCAGCGCCCCTTCGTGCACCACCAGCGCTTGCGACACTGGCGCCCAGCCAGCGGCCAACGGTGCCCCGTCCCCTCCCATTGTTCCCACTCGCTGCGGATCTCCCACCATCCTCTACTCTCCTCCTCGTCTTACTCACTCTCTTCAACGTGCCTCCTCATCCTTACCCTCATCTTCAAGACTTGCGCCGAGAGGATCGTCACGACTGCGCTTCGACAATCACAACAACGAAACCGCGCCTTTTCATTTATCCTTTTTTTCTTAAACCCAGCCGTTCGTGACGACTATGTCTACTTCTCCCACGATTTAGCATCGCCTCTTCGTTCCAGCTCCGAGCTAGTCTCCAGTCCACTCGTTTCACCTCTTCTTCTCGACAACCGTTTACGATCTACATCACTTTTGCTTTGCCGCTCCTTCCGTCCTCGAACATTTCGCATTGTTTTCATTCGACCTAGACGACTGTCTACCCAGCATCATTATCCCTACGGATTCCTACGACAACTGAATTCCCACGACCGCTGAGCCGATCCCATCCCACGACGCTTAAGTAACGCCCAGACAATCATGGACGGCGGCAGCTACATTCTGGCGAGGAACCTTGATGAGTTGCATGCGGGTGAGTATTCAGAACTGATCGCCGGATTATACAACACGAACTAACCCCAGGGCAGCTCTGGCCTTTTCATCACGCAAGACACTGGAAGCCCGACAGAGCGGTAAATGTGTCGAATGTCCGGCCGACAACCCGCCTTGTAACCTTGCCTGCGGCAGTCACGAGGAGTGTTCATACAGGGTACCGACTGACTGCACGACGTGTACGAAAGCCATTTGTGTTGCGACAGAGAGCTCGGGCAGCCCCAATAGTGATGGTTCAAGCAGCAGCGGTCCCAACATCGGTGCCATCGTTGGCGGTGTCATCGGCGGTCTTGTTGCCGTCGCTGTTGTCGCTTACCTTGTCTGGAGATTCTGGGTGAAGCCTAAGCGTTCTGAGCTCGCTCAGTCTGTCTACTATCAAGAGTCTCACGGCGATGGTGTCGAGAAGGACGCGGCCTCTCGCATCACACGTCGTTCCTCTACCCACACCGTACACTCCATCGCCTCCACCGTGCTAACACGCGCTTCCAACATCATCCAAATCGCCTATATTCCCGGTGTTACGAACCGCGCCACCCCTACCTCGCCGACAGTTCTCGTACCCCCTGTTCCTCCGATTCCGATGCAGCATGCGGAAGGAGGACATGGCGAGGAGGGCCAAGATGACCAACATTACTTTGTTCCCGGCGCTCTCCGAGACTCGACATACTCCGGGCTCTCTGGCTACTCGGACAGGACATCTTACGCAACTAGAACGTCGTATGCTCCGCGATCCAGTATTGCATCGACCATCTACGGCAAGTCGGCGCACGTCTTCACTTCAGCTCAGTCTGGCATGCGAGCCAAGCCGACTATGGTCAGCGTGAAGTCATTCGGCAATGGCACCCCCGAGAACACTCCCCCGGTCCCAAGTCTGGACCTGGAGAAGTTCGGACCGACCCGTCCCAAGAGCGCCGCCAGTAACTTCAGCGTTGGCTCTACTTTCCTGAATAACGCCAGCACCGCAACTGCAACTCCAGCCCGTGCGCAAGTCGTCAAGGTTGGGGGTGGCCCGCAGGTTGTCAAGGTTGGCAGCGGTCTCAAGAAGGTGGACATCTCTCGCTCTGGCTCTGAATCCTCCTCATCAGCAAGCTCCGCGGTCACCAGTGTCGCCGAGCTGCCTGGAGACAATCCGACGGCGCGACACTCTAATGCCGTCACCATCATTGAGGACTCGCCTTCGGTAGATCAAGGCCCCTTCTCCGACCCGCCCGCTGCCAAGTCCACGCCCAGCCTTGGAGTAGTTGTTGAAGATGAGGACGAAACTCCTCATGACAAGAGGGCAGCTGCAGTTTCGGTCTCAGCAATCCAAAGAGGCAACAGCCCTTTTGGTGACCAGCACGCTACAAAAGATTGATTTATGCGTGAATATTGTCAGACTTTCTCTTTCTTTGACATGGATTTTCTTGCCGGGGGTCGAGACAATTTGAGCTCGATCTTCGCATGATACCTATGTTTGGTGCCTCCTCCCCTCGAAAACCAGTTTGGAGAGGCGCATTTCATACTGACCCCCTTCTTGGCGATACGGGGCATGATTTTCTTGCAAGCGGCGATGGTTTCTTGGTATAGAACCCCATGGGATGTCAGGCGTCATTGGGCTCGTTTGAGATGATTATTTCGCTTGTATCTATCTACCTTACTGACGGATCTTTGGGAATGGGCGATGCTGTCAGGATCGTCGGACCCAACCAATGGTCATGTTGAATATAGACGATTTGCAGGCACGGTACTTTTGTTCTCGGTGACTATGAAATAGTGCCTGCTCTCTGAAAGGCGACCGGTTCAGGTGAAGGCACGTCTTTCTTCAGTGGCAAGGCCCATTTAAGAAAGCGGGAGCCTGCAACAGCAGAACACGTGGGCATCGGCAACGAGCATTTGGGTCGTGCAGCGGCAACAGGGGTTCACGGAAATTCGGAACCAGCGCGGTTCGGGATCATGACCAGGATTGATTTGACTACGCATGCATATGCGTTCGAAAGCAGAGCAATCTGGGAGTGGGGGATTCGTGAATGTCTTCCATGCTATGGCTCATTGGTGATACACTATTCCTCCCACGTCCAGGCCACGGCACCGCGCAGGTGTTGAACGGGGTGGGGGACTACGGAACGAAGAGCTGAATGCCTGTCCATGCCACCCCACGCGCGATATATCAACTACCTACCGGCCGTTGACGGCGTGCAATGCTGGGTTCACGTGGGAGAACAAGGCTTGGGTGTGACCGTTCGTGCAAATTTTGCCTTTCGCTCTCGCGGCAAGAGTGTATGATGCGCCGTCTCGTTATCACTTCTAAGAAACCGCGAGGGGGACTGTCCCCCCCACGTCGAGGAGCGTTGAAGTGAATGAACGACTCGGGAAGGTGAGATAGTCTCAATGTGTTATCGGTGGCCCAAACAAGTATAGCCTCAAGGGACTTCCAAAGTGAACCTGGTCGTGTAAGTGAGACAGCCTTCCAGCCTACTGATACCGGTGTCCCAGCCCGGTTGAAAGACGGACGGAGCTTGTGGGAAATGGGGACAGTAGTCGGAGGGTTTTATGGAAGACACGGGAGTGCATGAATCTGAGGCTGGGTATCGACAGAATTGTACTGTACACGGTCTGTGTGAATGCCCCGCCGTTTGTGCCTGGACATATGCTGACCTCTAGGTCCAGCAGTCCTCATAACTATGTGTCGGCCAGGATGGGCAATTCAGAGGCCAAATGACACCATTGTAGGCAGGCAGGCCCCTTTCCTACAGAGCACATCCAGCTCTTCAAAGCCTTTCTTTCTTCCATCCTCTCTCTCTCTCACGGCTTGCCCATCCTCTTGGACCCCCAATTGAATCGCGTGTCTGTCCAAAAGGACCTCATCCGTCTCCGTACATAGTCGACCCGCCCCCCATGTCAAACACGTTAATGCCCCCAACTATGTACATACAGTACCGGGTGGTCTTCCGCGGCAATGCCCCCAGAATCATACATCGTTTCATGACTACGACGTCCTTTGACCCAGGCCCGAAAGGGCTGCTGATCAATTGTGGTTAATTAATCGGATTAGCCAAGGGGGCCAGGGTCTGTATGCACATACGGCGACCTTCAGCAATGGGAGAGAAATTGATGCGCTTGGCTTGTGTATGTATGTATTGAAGCACCCGGCTCTGCCTCCCACCGGCTCCCGCAGCTCGATTCAGTCAGAAAACAACGCGTGGAATCACTCCCCCAGGAAGTCGACTGTATGTACCCTGTCGAAAAGAGGGGATCTTATGTCAAATGGAAGAGCAAGGAAAAGAGGGGAGGGGAATGAAGGGAGAGACCACCAAAGCTTCGAGGATCTCGTTTGTTTCAAAGCGCACTAGGGTCGGGTTGTTGAGTTCGATTTTCTTTCTTCGCTGGGAACATGACCACAACCCTTGTTCCCTGCTCGACTCCAACATGACCAGCCAGCCCTGCGGATTTCTCAACCCCCTTCTTCGGGATCGGTCAACGGCTGTTCAGGGTTTCCTCCTAGGTCTGGAATGGATAACCCGTGACGGGTTTACTCCGTAGAATACTTAGGCATGGTGACTCTGACAGAGTTTCGTTTAGGCAGGTATCAACGGGATCCACGGATAAGGCAACAGAAGTAACGAGAAACAAGAGATATGGGGAGCCAGAGAGACAATCGTCAATGCCATTTTGTCTACTGATACGTCTGGCAGGCACCTATCTGGGGCCTGGGGTTGCATCATAAGAGAACCCGCCCAAAAACTTGAACGAATGACCGCCCTGGACAGGGCAAGCCCTGCTGCATCAAGGCGGTATCCCTGGAGCTTCCCTTGCTCCTCCAGTTCACTGATTCTTGACCAGAGTCAGTGGTCCCTCGCACCGATGATCACATCGTAGATGGAAGGTCCTGCCACTTCTTATCCAAATCCGTCTCATTTCGTTGAACCCTGCTCAGTCTTCAGGAAGGTAAGTGGCAGAGAAAGGAGATGCGTGCTGCCCGTTCTTGTTATGAGAAGAGGCCATGAATACATGAGGTTTCACCTGCATTGCATACCGACCGAATTCGCAGTTAAATGTATGAGCGACGGCACATGGGCTTGGAAGCCCGAACCCGTAAACTGCAGGACACGATGTACGAGAGATAGTGAAGCATGTACAGCTTATGCGGCGGAAGCAAATGTGATATAGATGTCGAAAGTCTAGCGCCTCAGAAAATGCTTCTTGACCCCTCTTCAGTTTTCAGAGAGTGAAGGAAAGAGAAAAAAGAAAACAGATGCGCCATTCGCCGTACAGAAACAAGGTTGGCTTGTTTGCATCATCGAGAAGAAAACAAGCGATTCGAGGAAAACTGACGCCTTGTCGCAAGTGTAATAGAAGGTATGAAGTGTCCGTAACTCCGCCTCGGGGCGGCGCCGTGTCTTTTTGTGTCATCCATATCGTAGCACCCAATGCTGGTCGCGCCTCGCTGCTGCAAACAGCCCAGAAAAGCACGACAAGCGTTTGGGCATTAACCCTCCAGCAATGTCGCACATATTATGGACGATGCTCATAATAGAACACATGACTTTCCCCGCTTCTCGCCATCCCGTTCGCGGCGGTATCGTCCTTTGTCACGGTGAGGAGCTGACTCGCTATTGCCAGTCTGCCTGCGCCCGCCCGACCCTGCCGGTGGCCGTGAGACTTGTTGCCGCTGCCGCCGAAGGATCCGGACGACATCGTAGAACGCCTTTTCAACGTTGATGCAGTTCTTTGCCGAGGCCTCGACAAATTCGCAACCTAGTTCTCGTGCGAGCGCGTGTCCCTCCTGAGTTGAAACCTCTCGTTCTGTAACGCGATCGCTCTTGTTTCCAACGAGCATGATGGGGATTGGTAGGGATGCACTAGCTGCCGATATAGGGGAGCCAGGGTAGGACGGAGAGGATGCGCAGGATTCCTTGACCCGTTGAATTTGGTGGTGAAAGCGCTTGATGCGGGAAAAGGAGGAGCGAGAGGAGATGCTGTAAACGAGTACGAAACCCTCGCCGTCCCGAATCCACTGGTCGCGAAGTGCTGTGTACTCTTCTTGACCAGCCGTATCGAGGACTTCGAGCATGCACGGTTGACCATCGATGACGACTTGCTTCCTGTACGAGTCTTCAATCGTCGGGTCGTACTACCGGGAAAGTCATTGTTAGCGGGTGAATCTGGCAGCACAAGTACTGAAGGCTCATAAGACCTAGCAGTAGCAAGACGGGAGGTCAAATAGAAGCTCACAGTTTCCACGAAGTGCTGCAGGCACAGCTGGATCGTCAAGGCGGTTTTGCCGACACCTCCATCTCCGAGCACCACCAGCTTGTAAAGCACCATGCGACCCGCCATGGTGATGGGAGAGGCAGGAACGAAACGGGAGCAACCAAAGTATTCGCAGGACACCGAGCGGGCTGTCGCCAATGCTAAAGAACGCGGGCGAGGGGTGAAAAAAATGGAAATCCGGAGGAAGTGGTGTCTGTGAGAGCAAGGTCTATCTGCTCGGCGGGGGACAGAGGGAGAAAATGAGGAGGAGGGGTGTGATCGGAATGGTGAGGAGACGACGTGTGTGTGTGTCTGTCTGATTGTGGTGGTGGTGAGATACAGCGCAAGGCAATCTCACAGTCTCTAGACACCGTGGGTAACGAGCCAAGTGAGTTGTGCTTGTTGGGTCGATTGTGCAAGCGACAGTCGGTTTGCTGGCTGAAGTGAGCTTGGCCTGGAGACTTGAAAAGAAGATGAAATGAGGGGAGATGGGAGGAGGGAATCCTCTAGCTCTGCTGGTGCCCAGTGCCGCCGCTGTGGTGCTTGCTACCAGTCCGCTTGAGTTGCCCAAGCTGCGAGTTAGCAGTAGTCTCTGCTTCTTTCTCCTCCTTGGTGGTGCTTGTGCAGCAGTGTCAATGATAGTGCAGTTTCGGTGGAGACTGAGTAGCATGCAGGTACCGACACAGCGAAACAAGCAGGGGCAGTACTTGAGTTGGCGGCTCCCTTTTGGTGGCTGCAGAGTCCAGTGCCAAAGGCAGAATTGAGATGAGGGCCGCTGAAAGAGTGTGTGCGGGTCCTCGAGACAGTGTCCGTTCTGTCTATGGGGATTGGTATGGTGTCCATCGCCCATTCTTTCGCTCCCAAACGAGGACGGGCTTGCAGCCGGTCAGAGACCAACCCATAGTCGGCCTGGCGCAGACGCGGTTTAACTCAAGGCCAGCTTCCGTTTGGTCTATCAGCAACGCACAGTCCCGTCGGCTGAGCCATCTGGGACTTGGCTTTGGAGTCCTGCGGTCTCCAACCACCCAAGGGCCAAGTGTGATTTAGCTTGTTGGTTGCCGAGATCAGCGTCGGCCAAAGTCTCTGAGAACGACGGCGCCGGGTGTGACCTGCGAAGGGTCCTGGAGCAAGCACAATAGGTACGACCAAAGCATCCAGCGGCATGCATTTTGGTCCCAATGCAGACCATGACATGCGTTCGAGTGATGGAGCTGTTGTGAGGAGGGGGCCCTGTTGGCCGTTGTGGACTCCTCTTCTGGTTCCTTCAGAGGTGAGCGAGGGGTCGCGTACGCAAGTTATGCTCCCGGGGTGGCTATCCCCGACCCTTGACCTGGTCTTGTCGTGGGCCGTGGGCCATGGGCCATCGTTTATTATGGTGGCCTATCCTATTGAACGGTCTTTCTATGAGCTAGAGGTAAGGTGAAGCAAGCAAAATAATCAACCTCGTTAGCAAGTGGACGTTAGCTTTCGCACAGATTCTGAACAGACTGCAAGAGGGAGCCACCTGCTGCTCTCATACAGGTTTGAATTACATGAGATCGCAGAGAATACGCAGTGACTGCTCCGTCCCCTGCCAGCAAAGCTTAGTTATGCCCAGGCTTCGAAGATTTTCGTCGGTCTCCATCTCGAAAATGGCTGTGGCGGAGATGGACAGTCGTCACTTCGTGGCAAGCAGGGGCAGGGTACCAGTCAAGACGGGGAACACGCGAGAGACCCTGTCGGGTCGGGACACGCGAAATGAGGATGGCATCTTCGATTCCCCAATGGACCCATGGCATCGGGGCCCTGAGTCAAGACGAGATGATGAACGGATAAGAGGCATGCTGAATGAATGAATGAAGGATCAGATAGCAGAGGCGCTTCACAAGCGCAGGGTGAAGCCAGAGATGATCAGGAAGGTGCAAAGGCCCCAACATCCCGCTCCTGCCTCATCATCTTTATCCTGCCCTGCACCTGCCTGCCACCTACACCACCACGCTCCGGGTGCCCTACACGATAAGGCAGCGGAGCGGATCAGGGCTTTTCACACGACCAGCTCGCCGAATTGTCACAGTTCCTGGAAGGTTTCCGCACCGTGCGTGCTGAGCGGTATCTCAAACGCGGATGTGAGTAGCTAGTGTCGCTCGCTAATCAGTTTGGTTATCTAGCTATCAACAAGCGGATGCCTTGTGCCCATCGGCATCCTGGGCTTTGCCTTCAATCGATTCGAATTGCCTCTCGATCTTTTCGTCAGATTCTTCATCATCACATCACATTCTCGTACTTGCATGCTGCAGCCTCGCTGTGACTGCACCGTCGGACCGCGGCACATCCCGCCGTTCAACGAGTCTAGTCATGCGAAAGACGAACCACCCAAAATCACCCGCAAGACTTGTCATCTCTCGCGCGGGCCGTGATGCGCTGCCGCCGGACTAGCTCCAACCCGGGAGCCCTTCCCTTGCACAGGAACGAGTTGAATCCATTGTCAGAACCTTGACGATCGACATGAAGCAGTCCGTGAATGGCATCTGCTCCCGTGCACGGACCCGGTCGCCCGGAGAAGCAATATACAACTACATACAACTACAGCAGAGTATGCACATCAGTTCTGGAAAGTAGGGCATATCATAGTCTACCTCTTCACTGTACCAGATGGTATGTAAGTACACCTCCACTCATGTCAACCCAGTCAGTATTGGAATGCTGGATGCTTGCCCGCCCCCGCGCCCTCGGAGCCGGTGATTGACAAACATGGTTCACGTCTCTCACACAACTCCACAAGCTACTTGGAGCACTATCCTTGACATGGCATGCCGGCCCTGCGGTTGCAGCTTGTGGATTCTCATCATGGTCTGCTGTTGGCTTGCGTTCCTCTACTAGAGCTTCAAGCCCGTGTCAGACCCCACGCCGACTAATTCCTAGCTGCTCCCAGCGTCCCACTCGACACCACACTCTGTCCACTGACTCTGGACCCCAAAATCGAAAAGACCACACCACAACATACGATTGTAACGCAAGGAGGAGCTGAGTTGCACAATGAGCGGACGCTTTTCGGGAGAAACGGTATCCGTCTTGTATCTTGTAGTGTTGCCGGCGTGGAACTTTGCAATGCCTGCCGGCATGGGTTTGATGGCAGCACGCCACGTCAAGAAGCCAGCCTCACAAGCTTGAGTGGGTTCGTCTGATCATTGTCCCCGCATCAGAAACGGCTCGGTTCATGCATCGCGGCTGTCTTGGGCCAATTGACTAGCTGGCGACTGCGTGTCAAATATGCTCGGCTGTCGTTGTCTGGGCGCTTCAGTGAGTGAACCCTCGCATTATGCACGCTACTGCTGCAGCGGCCAGCCCACCTAGTTATGGAGGGCGCCACGCATGGAGTAGCATGGCCCTCGGCACAGGCCTCGTCTCTATATGGGTGCACGTAGCATCGCCAGAGAACCGACTTCAGTAATCCACGGAGAACAGAAGTCCAAGAGCCGGTTACAAGACAGTGAAATGATGTGAGCTGTTCACCGACGTGTGGTCGTTCTCAGCAAACGAATGACAAAGTCATGGGTCATCACGGGGAAGTGACGGAGTTCCAGGCAAATTGACACTACTGAACATTAGAGTTCGTATATTGATTCAGGCGGGCTCGGTGGTTAACAATATACAAGCATATTTGGTGTGTGCGATTTCTTCCGACTTCCCGGTCCTATGCAACCGACGTGGATTCTGCCGTTGATAGCCATTAATGAAAGTCAATCGCATCCACATCCACATGGATCTATCTTTCATTTCCGATAGAGCTATGGTCTGTGTACATACGGAGTACATTGTGTTAAGTATCCATCCATATTCTGTCACCATACTCGTTCCGTCATGTGTCCTCTTGACCCAACTATCGCACGCATTTGTTCATCCGCAGTACCGCTGGTAAAGGAAGAGAAGCAAGCTACCTGGCGATACGCAAGCCCGATCTACTCACTCCTATCAATGAATTCATAGCCGCCCTGCTCGCGAGACCACAGGACCCTGTCTCGAACAATCTATAGGCAGTTGCAGCCCACTTCTTGGGGGGGTCGGTTGGCCTCACATCGACACAATCTATATCTCTTCTGGTACTCGTGACATTCCAATATAGGACTGCACTTTGCACCTTCATCGCTCACCTCAGCTTCTCCAACTCCCTTGCGACACCTAACATACCGCCTTCCCCCAGAGGTATCCAGACATCAACCCATTCCTTCGCCTTCTCATACCTCTCCTCTTCTTTATTCCAGGCCTCTTCTCTCTCCCTCTCCACGTACACCGTCCTCATTCCTTGAGCCTTTGCCGCCTCCAGATCATTCAAGTGAGCGGCTACCATCGCCACCTCGCCCATCTTCTCGTGCCCACCGCCCTCACCCAAGAGCTTCTCTACGGCACCACGGTAGGTTCCTGGGTGAGGCTTGTAGACGCCAAAGTCCTCTGCTGAGAGAAGCATGTCGAACGGGAGTGGCTCGGGCGAGAAGTCCACAAGATCGCGGAGGAGAGAGCGGTTCCCATTCGAGAGCGTCGTGAGCCTGAGCCCCATGGCCTTCAGCTTCTGTAGACCCTTTGAGCAATCCTCCCATGGGGCGAGACGATGCCACACCAGGCTCAGTGACTCTATCTCACTCTCCGAATACAGTCCCTCCAATCCCCAAGCCTTTAGCAGATCAACCAGACTGTCCCGATGGTGGTCGTCGACCGTCTTCCACTCATCCTTCTCCGGGTCAAACCCTTTTGTGAACTTGCCGTACGAGTCCCTCCATTCTTGTGCGAAGCGACCCCAGTCCTCGTCGCTCAGGCTCTCGAGGCGTTGTCTGAGGGCGGGGGGGAGGGAGGTCAGCTGCTTCCGGTGGGCACGGAGGATGAGCTCATCGTTCACGGCTGTGCGCCAGTCGACCACTGTGCCGAAGGTGTCGAAGGCGAGACCTTTGATGGATGACATGGGCGAAATTGCTCCGGGCGACATCTTGTGTTGGCTGTGACTTTGAACTGAACTGAACTGAACACTGCCGTAATTCGTGTGAGTTGTTGCTGGTGGACCGAGGTTGAGGAGGGCATGACGTATGGTGCACACGAGGGGCTGATGACCGAGGACGGAGTCACTCAAGACTCAGAATCGAACCGATTTTGTATTCAGAATTTCACGGATGCATTTCGGTGCCACTTCATGTGTCTGATCTTCCAAGACCGAGGTTATGTGCACGCAAGACATCCATACGCCCTTCGGGGCTCCATGCAAGTCTCGTTACAGGGTAACTTCATTGTGCGAGGCTCGTTTTCGTCCTACAGTATCTGCCATCTCTCCTCACCTGTATGTCTTACTAGTTGTATTTACATGGCTCCAGGGCATAACTGTAGAAACGTGAATTGCATGCTGACACGACCATAAGGTAGCCATGAGATACCACTGGGATGCAGGAAAGCTTTTGTGTTATGATGCCAGGACCAGGTGCACCTCAGAATGAAGCATGTCCAAACCGACGACTGATAATCCTCAACCACACCTCTATATTCTCGTGGCTTTACACCCCTTGTCGTCTAGTTGGTTTATGGCGTCAGACTGTAATCGTTTGTACAATTTCATATCTGAATGTCGGCGGTTCGAATCCGCCCGAGGGGAGAATCCTCCAAGGGGCCACATGCGCTTTTTTTTGTTTTTGCTTGACGTTCAAATTTTCGTCGGAGGGTCCTGTTCGTCTGTCTAAAAGGCCTCGTTGCGGGGGCGCCTTTAGCACGACAGAGTAGATAGTTGCAGACTACCTCTGCATCTGTAGCCGATCTCGCTCTTGTTGTATATGGAGCCTGACACTCTTCTTTGTTCAAACTGGAGACACCGGCCATGATCCAAGTTTTTACACTCCTACCCGACAGCAATGGTAGATAGTTATCCAGCCATTCCCCCACCACCACAGGCTCGAGGCTACGCACCTCACTTCAAGATGACTTACCCCCACTGCCTTACATGGCGCTTCCGAGACCGGGGGACTAAGGCACGCAAAGCCCTTTTTGAGTACGGAGGACAAATTCGACTTATTGGCAATGGTCTGAACGCGTATCAATGAACGTTATGGTCCATTTCCCACATGCAACTTGAAGGGTGAGGCAAGCGGGACAGAGGGCCGGTGACGCGGGCGATGCGGGCAGGACGACACGGCATGGTGTGTCGCAGGCGCTTAACCAAGAGTCCTGCTCGCCGAGAGATGAATAACGCGTCGTGCAATGGGCCTGGAGCGCGGAAGCAAGGGCACATTCGATTCTTGCAATCCGATAAATTACCCTGCAGATCGGAGTCGTGGGTGCAATTCTGTGGTCTGTTCAACTGGCTCCGGCGAGGCGCTCACAAAGATATTGGAGGATCTCAGTCTTGAACGACTGGTCAAGCCGCCGGCTCGGTATGTAAAATTGACTCGACGCCAAACCCACTGAGCCAGGACCAGGCCACGAGCCTTATTGCCTCACTCTTCACTACCGAGAAACGCCGTCAAAGCGTCTATCCGTTTGACGCGGCGGTAGTCGCGGTCGCGCCTAGTTTGCCTTTGGAGAAGAGGAGCCTACACTACTCCGTACTCGGTACTCGATCGTGGCGTTTGCCTTGAGACGCGGGCATGAGGAGCGGTGAGCGGCGAGTGCTCCGTTGGATGGATGTGTGGGACCGGGTCCAACGACGGGTCGGCACGGTGGAAGCGTTCAGACTGGAATGGAGGGGAAAGAGGAGAAGAGCGAAAAGGTCGATAAGACGGAGGAGCTATCAATTGGCGTGTAGTTGTGGCTCCCCCGATCGGTGCTAATTCCCAGCTATGACTTTGCCTTTCCTGTCGCCCCATCATCGCCTTCGTCTGCTTGAACCTAAGCCTCAACTTGTTTTTGGTCGACAATGAGCCACATCTGCCTACATCTGCTGGAGACTCCACAAGCACTGGTTTCAACGGTGCGTCCGTCTGTGTGTGTGATAGCACCAAGCCCAGCTGAACCTCGTAGTCTTCGGAACGAAACGATGGCTTCGCAGTTAGTGTGCGGCATGGGTATTAGCCTCATAGGCTTCAGCCTTTCATAATCGAGTCAAAAGGCCATCTCAGGTCGTCTTTGCATATGCACAATCTATCGGTCGATGTTTTTGCCTCAAGTTGAGACATGCCCCTGAAGCAATGTCGCGAGAGTTGTTGGTTCCAGGGTTCTAATCCAGTCACTTGGAAGCAAATGTGACAAAACTCATGTCAAGCCTCACTGATCTCCGCAACAGGCCAACCTGGTTGATCCTTTGACCGACCCTGACAGCCAGGGTCTAGGCATAAGCATGGCTGACATGGTATGTACTCCAGACAGTTACAGTAGAGCTGCGTTGAAGCCCGCGGTACACTGTCTCAAACCCGTATAGTTACGCCTCAGTATGTACAGTTTCTTCACCAGGGTGACGAGGCGTTGAAAAGCCGCACCGGCTGCTTGCTGTGCCGTTGTGGCTGACCTTTGTTCCGTCATGGGTTGCTCTTTGGACAGGAAGCAATAAGCGCAGCAACACACCGTAGACTCTCGAGAAGCAGGGAGCTGTATAATTATTTGCTGATCTCGCATCGCAAAGTCCCTACGCGGCCGGCGATTCTGGTCGGGGGTTTCGCATTGAGACGGTGGCTTGACTTGAGCTCAATCAGGTCATTGCATGACAAACTCTCCCACAACTTTTAGACCTTTACTTCTTCCTCGTAGGCAACATGTTTGATTGCTGCCCATCCCTCTGATGATCGCGTATTTGCCTGTATCTGAGCCAAGACCGACCTTCGTAGAGTAGGTATCAGCAGCGGAGTGCTACAACTATCATCTAAAGAGGATGCAGGTGACAGCACCAAGGAAGCGCAATCTCAAGACAATTCTCCCCCACGCCCACGGATTTTGGATCCCGAAGGTGGACATTAAAGGAGTGTAGCAACGTGTGATGGATGGGCAGAGGATTTTCGCTTCACTCACTCACCCACAGCAGTTTGGGCCTCGATGATCGTCGGTCGAACCCTAGCGAGATTGTGGACGAACATGTTGCACTGCTGAAGCTGCAAAGAAGCTCGCTTTGATCGGGGCAGCAAGGTCACCAGCCGCGACCCAGCGACGAGGACACCCATTCCCGTCTAGTTGAGTGACCGACCTGCATGGGTGCAATTGACCCTGGCTCTTTGTCAACTGGCTTCCCAGAGAATGCTACCTTCGGATTATTGCCTACATGTGATTGTGGACGCCGAATAGACAGATGGTGGAAGTGAATGTAACTCGAGGGTCGTATCTGCGAGTGATCCGGTGTGATGAGTTGTGTCCGACCCGATGGTGTTCATTTTGTGCCAACGATCGAGAATGGAACCAGATGCACCTTTGTCCTCATCTCGGAACCTTCGCGAGATTTCTGGCTGAGCGGAAGCGCTGGTATTGATTGATCCCTGACGCGCCGTGACCAACTATGGACCAGAGTGAGGTCATGCTTCAGTGCTGGCCCACAAGAGACGATGCACAGGACGGACGCGATCCGCCTGCTTACGGTGATGTGGTCTGGAAGAAGAAGCGATGACAAGGCGTCCTGGGTACAAGCCGGCCAAATGTGTTCGTCCGAGGATGTGGGCATGTTCGAAATTGGCAACGCCCTGGGCCACCGGGGCAGAAGTCAATTCGACAGCAGGCACGCGGCGGCACTTAGAGCGCACGCTGGCCACTGAGGCCCGTGCCTAGGGGGGAGAAAGCTCGTCAGGGGCGCCAGGCCAGCTTCGTTAGCGGCGGACCCCAGGCGGCCTAGCGAAATAGAAGCCGAAATTCAAGGCCCACGGCGGCGATGGTGGGCTGCCCTCACTGGCTTACGAGAGTCTACGGGTGCTGGCCCGTCGTTTCACCTTCTGATCCGGGACCAACCGCGCTACAGCCTAACGCCAACAGCAAAGAGGAAAGGGGGGATTGCCTCTTCCCCCCTCTCCTCACTCAACCTCACAGCACAGCACGCCTTGACCACCTGCTTCGCGGCCCCAATTTGGGGGGACCCCCATTCGAGATGATGGAGGGCCCACCGTCTTCCGACCCTTGTCTAAACACACAAGAGCCGCCCTCTCCTCCGTGTCTCTCCAGACCTGCCAGACACACTTGCTGTCCTGCAGCGTGGTGAGACAAACATGGTCAACCGCCCGGCGGTGGCTTGTCCTGGCCGGACTGTCTTCGACAACTCGGGGCGTCTCGGCGCATCAAGTGTGTCTCGAAGGATGTTGAAAACCTAGCCTATTGGCTATCATACAATCCTTTTCATCCCAACGTCACCAAATGGCCGGCTGGATGGTCGACTGACCTTACCGGCCGTCCTCCATGACAAGCCAAGGTTCCCCTATCCTGGGGCATGTTCACTCCCCCAGGTACCCTGGCTGGTCCAAGAACAGGAGAGATCTCCTCCAACCCCGTCCAGGCAATGCCATCAACCGTCTTGTGCGTCCAATTTTTTTTTTGCCTTTGACCCAGCGCCTTGGGTTCTTTGTTCCCCCCTGCCCGCACACGGCGGGGCCAATTGTTCATCCTGGTCGCTTCTGACTCCGGATTGAGGCACTGTTGCATCCCGGTCAAGGCCTCGACAGCGCGTCGCAATCGTGGACGTGGTGGGTACTCAATCACTGCAACCTTGGTCCCTGAATCTCGTCCGAGGCCGAGAGCTTCCTATCTTTGTCTTGCTTGCTAGTTGTATTTCGTCGCTTTGCGTCAGCCTGGGGTCTGAAGTGATTGTTCGGGCTACGTTTAAGCTCTCTGCTCCAGAGTTAGCACCAGCTGAAGTGTACCTGTCTTGTCTTTCCTTGCTTCTGGTCCGGCCCTGACCGCATCTCGCTTTTGGCCCCTGCTACTTGCTGAATTGCGTCTCTCCAGGCTCTGCCGTGGTTTCGCGTTTCTTTTCCCTTCCTCATCCCGCAAAGTACGACGCCGCCGCGCGGGGGGAGACTCGGTTTTCAACTTTCACATTGTGTTTGCATCTCTGTAAGGTGACATTATCCGACTACCTGAACGTGCGTGTGATCTTGGTAAGTCCCGTATTTGGAGCCTGACTTGATCTGTTCCAAAGTCTTGGTTCAGTCATTCCAATATGCCGCTTGGGCTTTTTCAACGGCTGCCGAACAAAGCTGTGGACGACGAGTCTTGCTGACCTTGAGCTTTACCAGGCAATAGGGAATGTCAGTTTAGCCACTGCTACGAGATTCGCCGTTTTCTGTCCCTTGCTCTACAAACGCTGGGTTGTATTCCCAGCTACTTCAGATCATCCTCCGCGATTTCTTAGCCCAACTTGGCGTGCATCAATCTCTATCGCCAAACTGGCAAGGAGCGCCATTCGTCAAAAATTATCGACGGGCTCATCAAGATCTTCTATCATTCCGAGCATCAATTGCCGACCGGACTCCGTATAGCTAGCTCTCTGTGGTGCTATGACTCTCTGACCTGTCGCGCACAGACGTGAGTATGGCCCGATATACCCCCCCATCCCATTTTACCCTGGTCGTTGTCGTCTATGCGTCAATGGCAGCTCCGAAAGGCAGCGCAGAATGGCAAGTTTAGTACTAATTGCCGGGACTGTGCTTAGGGAATCTTGCAAGTGTTCTCTTACTACGTGTGGTGACGAGACCGGCATTAAGTAGTCTCTATCATACTTCTTCCCGCACCGCTGTAGGAGGCACATCGCATCACTTACCGTCAACGCAGTCATCTTTCAATGCGACATAATCCTTACACTGGGTGAACGAACCCTGAGCCTTCACGCAAGACTCGCCGCGGTTTTGTGCCTGTCCAAGGACTGGCTGTTCCGGAATATTCGCTCTGAAACGGCGAAGACACCCCTCACCACTTCAGCTTTCCGGAACGAGTGACTATCAATGTTCAAAATCGGCCAGAGGACTTGAAGTTCCATTCAAGAGAGAGTGCCGTTGTAGGCTAGCCGTCGAGAAAATGGGTGTTTGGGAAACCGACGACGAGTACCTCAGCGGCCCAGCCGCTGTCTCCCTGCCAACACCGGAGGATACACCTTATCGAACGCCCTCGAGAACATCAAAGAAGTCCAGGCGATCAATCACACCACCGCCGCCTAGCTCTTCACCACCTCTGATGCCTGCCGAAAAGAACGTCAAGCGCGCGTCGATGGACGTTGCGACAGATGAGACAATCAGTGTGCTCGATCCTCGACGCTTCACACCAACACTGCATGCAAATCTCGTGTCTGAAATACTGGCATTGAGGAGAGATCAGGAGGAGAAGATCAAGCACATCGAAAGCCTAGAGACGGCGCTTTACACGACCCGTGAAGAACATGGTACCTTTCAAGAGAATCTTATAACCACCGCTAAAGAGAATCGATCGCTCAAACGGCAATTGGCCTTGCTGGAAGGTGGCACATCTTCAGCGCTTGGGGAGTTGGCCCGAGAGAGGGATGAAGCTGTCGATTCGATCGGAGATATCAAGAAAAGACTCGAAGCAGCTCAGCGGAAGGTCAGGAACCAAGAAGAGGACTCTCAACGCATGCACGATCTCTGGGCGCAAGACAAAGACACATGGGAGGAGGAGCGACGAAAATTCGAACGCAAGGTCCATATTGCTGAGAGCCGTTTGAAAGTGGTTCTTGAAGAGGTTGCGGCCTACCAAAGTGCTCAGGCGAATGGGATGCAAAATGGCCAAGCACATGGTCATGGTCATGACAGTGATATCGAGGAAAGCGGTCGCGAGAACGATGGTGCAAGTGTCCGAACTATGAGCATGACGAACAGCATCAGATTTTCGCTCTTGAGCGGCCCTGGAGCCAGCAGGGCTAATGGGCATTCATTGGCCGATGAACTCAATTTCGATGCCGACGAAGATGATCAGACCGATGTTGATGGGCGGGAAAGTGCAATGTCATATCGTGCTGCTCCCAGCAGGCATGGCAGGACCCTCAGCCGCGACAGTGTGGCAAGTCGCATGCATAGGAGGAATATGAGCATTGAAAGCTCGAAGAGACCTGGCAGCAGCCGAGGGAAGCTGTTCGTGAACCAATCAGTACTCGAAGCGCTTGAGGGCGAGGACGAGGAAGCGAAATCTGTTCTTCCAGCTTACGTTCCAACATACACCGACACAGGCGTCCAGTTCTCGCCGCCTCCGTCGCCCAAGCTTCCACCTGCTAAAACTCCAAGTCCCGAACCACCGATTGAGCCACTGCGAAGGGGCAAGACCCCAGACTCGGAGAACCTGGCTCGTGGCGACTCCGAAATTGAGGCGAATCAGCGCCGTAAGCGTGTGCAACTGAACAAGCCTCTGATCATCGAGCCCCAAGCACCGCAGCAGATGGTTTCCGCTGGATCACAGACTGTGGAGGCGCCTCTGAGCCCTCCAAAAACGCCCAAGTCTCCTTACCTTCCATCGAGCCCAGCTCAAGAGCTTGACACAGTCGCTATGGTTACAATTGCTACGCAGACCGAGGAAGACCCGCGGCCTGTAAAGGAGTTCATGTCCATTCCCCCTCCACCCCCGATACCTATGGAGATCCCCAGCATCAGCGTGCAACCTCCCACAAGCCGACCGACTACACCGCTAGAACCAAGACTGCCACAGTATTTCAAGCACTTTGGCTGTCAGGTGAACTTTGCGTCATCTGCCACTACCAGTGACGTTAGCGTTCAGACAGAAGGCATTCAGATCGATAAGCGCCTTGCTCTATTGCCGCCTCATCTGCAACCATCAAACATTACGTCACGACCGTCATCTCCGAATGTACCGCCTGCTGCTGATTTGGACAAGGCATTCTCACCTGTACCAGATACTGTACCTCCACGAAATCCCAGAAGACTGGCGAGTAAAGGAACTTCCAATGATAGCCCCGCTTCTGTACGTAACAGCGAAGAGCTTCATGACGCATATCCTGGCAACAACGATGATGGGCCTTTGTCCGACAGCAAGGCTGCCCCCATCAAGCGACCTCATCGCTTCAGTAGCCTTTTCGCTGGTTTTGATACGGCCAGTTCGGACGAGGCTGATGAGTTCGGAGACGTTGATCTTAGTGACTCAGAGTTCCGTACTGCTTTGTCCGCCCCTCGCCCTCTCTCGACATCTAGCAAGCCGGGTCACAGGCGCTCGTTCGGTACTGCACCCACATCACCAGAAGAGCCGCCGTATAAACCTTCAGGCTTCGGCTCGGCCAAGATTATCGGAGCAGAAACATGGAGCAATTACAATCCGACAGAGGCGGAGAGCTTCACTCCGAAAGCAGGTGCGATGAGATATGGTAAAGCTGCCGTACCCATGTCCATGCCATCAGGAGGCTCTTCCAACCGAGCAAGCGTCATGCGCAGATCTGCAATGATACAGAGTGGTATTGCAAGCCACCAAGGCCGCGCAAGGAGCCCCAGTCTCCCTGATGCAAAGAACCCGCCTTTCCCAATCCCCAAAAGAGCAAGCTCTCGAAAACCGTCGATCAGTGCCAGCGCTCCAAGTGATGGGCAGCGAAGCCCAACTCGGGGCAGTTGGCAGAGGCGAGGCAGCCAGCGAGATAGTTACAGACCTCCAAGCATTCGGAAGGTCAGATCGGCTGCTGCCTTGCCTCGCAGTCACAGGTACAGGAGGCACGGAAGCCGGTCACCGCCGCCACTCTCGCCATCCACTGAGGCACCCGAAAGCCCGGCGTTACCTCCATTGCCGCGGAACGACATTACAACGCCGAGAACCCGCGATCGCACCAGTAGCCAGTACCGTAGGCATCGCCATGAAATGTCGACAAACACAGACAATACCAACCCCACTGATCCCCTCTCCCCCAACGGTGCATCACAACCTGGCGGCGTGGTGGACGCCATTGCCCAGACTATGGTCGGCGAGTGGATGTACAAATATGTCCGGAGACGCAAATCGTTCAATGTTGAGGCGCAGGGCAAGGACGACAGCAGCAACGACCGGCACAAGCGCTGGGTGTGGCTGGCCCCTTATGAACGAGCCATCCTCTGGAGCAGCAAGCAGCCATCCTCCGGCAGCGCCCTGATGGGCAAAACAGGACGCAAGCGTAAGCATGACCAACCCACACATCCTCCTTTCGTATACTCACAATGTACAGTGACCATTCAGTCTGTTCTGGACGTAAAAGATGACAATCCTGCACCCAAGGGCATGACCCCAGTCTTCAATCGTTCCATTCTCATCTTGACACCTCAAAGAGCGCTCAAGTTCACCGCATCATCTTCCGAACGCCATTACGTCTGGCTGACGGCTTTGTCTTTCCTTGCTCACTCTCAACAAGCCGTGCCTGAGATTGTGAACACTATACCTCAGCTCAAGCCCGAGCCCATCCTTGAGTTTGATCCTCCACGGCCCAAGCCGAAGCGGCCAGGTATCCGAGACTCTATTCGCCTTGCGAAAGGCAGAACATCATCTACGAAGCCAGCAGTCCCAAGCATCCCCAGCCTTCCCAGTGCGCCCTCTTCACAAATGGGTGACGTCTCATCGTTCCGGGTTCCAGAGTCAGTCGGCACTCTATCGACCACGCATACACGCGAGCATTCGCGCGATGCTGCAGAGCCACCCATGATACCACGGTTCAATGATAGGACTGGCGACCGCAACCTGAATGGGCCACCGCCGGTCCATTCGCGCAAGCGCAGCAACACTGGTGGCCATGTTCCACCTCCGCTGTCTTTCCGGGGGTTCTCTGGTCCTGCAACACACCACAACTCTACCAACAGCACTGCTGGGAACAGTGTTGGCACGGCAGGATCCTCTGATATCTATCAGTCCCAGAGCTCTAGCGCTGGCGGCAACAATTGGGGCATGAGTCAGACCGCATCGCAAAGAACCTCGGAGGCATCTTCTCGTCCCAGTAATTTCTTTGATGCTATCGGCACCGTCCGCATGGAAGCTTTTATCAGTCCCCTGGGTCACGGACAGTACGATGGGAGCTTTGACGAACAACAAGAAATTCGCCATATGGCAAGGCGGCGAAGCAAGGAGATGCGACGTCGCCGGAGCCGCAGTCGACAGCGTGATAGCTACAGTTCGAGAGGAGGCCGTCGCGGCGCAGAAAGCTATCACGGTGGAAGAAATGGCGGAGAAGATGATTATTTCCGCGACGATCCTTTCCGAGGCTTCTGACATGAAGTACCAAATGATTTGCACTGAGCGTGTTGGCATTGTTTGACAGCAACCAGATACCTTCTCTTTGTGTTTTGTTTTGTCATTGGTCTAGTACATGTAATGAAGCCCCAAGGCTCGATCGACCCTTTTCGCAGTTGGTTCTGGCGAAGGTGTTCAACGGCGTTCTTACTTTGGGATACTCCTGCGAGGCGTTGAGAAACTAGCAATGGGTGGAAGAGATTGCTTTCTTTTAGGCGGATGTAAGACAGACAGTCCAATAGTCAAGAACTAAATATAGGACTTGAGTAGGGAATCCTCGGCTTCAGACTTGATACCTGATATGATCTAGATCGGCCGCGTCTTGACACGGCTGTCTTGATGCTCTGTCAGCAGATGACTTTCATCTTGACATGGGATACTGGCTGCTGAAACCAGTCAACAAGCTACAACTTAGGTTGGGAAAGGGCCTCTACAGTCGGAAGCAACTCTGGCATCCAGTGTTTGCACACAGAGACATTCCGCCGGTCGACTGAAGGTGCTGTCTTAAGCAGTCGATGCACGATTATGGTGCTGGATTGTGGGTGACGACCCCACCATGCATGATGGGGGAACCCCTCCAACTTTTTGCCTTCCCTCCATCTCATCTCATCTCACCTCCGATGGCCATCATCTCCAACCTATACCCAACGATAAAATTCTACCAAGTCTTCACCCCAAAGCTGCATAATAAGAACCACCCTCCAAAGAACTCTTAGACGGGATCGAAATAAGCACTGCAAGCGGTGGCAACGTCAGTCTCGTGCACTCAAATGGAGAACCCCACGTTCGAGGAGGTGCAAGCCCGGCACCGCCGCGAGCTCAAAGACCTGCAGGGCCGGATCACAAGCAAGAAGAAGAACGCGAACAAAAAGACACGGAAAGGCGTCAATGACGAATGCGCGGCCATGGAGCGCGACTTGAAGGAGAAGCAGGCGGCAGAGCTGGCGGCTTTGAGTGCCGATGGCGCGCCTGAGGAGCTGGAAGAGGATGTGGATGAGCCCCCAGCGGAAGAGCAAGGGCAAGGGAAACTGGAAAAAGTGGAAGAGAAACTGGAGAAGGTGGTTGAGAAGTTGCATCTGGCAGGGGAGAGTCATGCGGATGGCTCTGCTCCATCATCACCATCACAACGACAACAACAACAACAACAAGTAGCAGGAGGAGGAGGACCAGGGAAGAAACGCAACCGTCAGAAAGAGAGGATGGCTCGTCGCGCAGCGGAACAGGAGGAAGCCGCGCAAAGAGCAGAAAAGGAAGCCTCGTCCATGACAGACCACCGCGCACGGGAATCCGAGTCCATGCGCAAGACGATCGACTCGCACTCCCTGACCGAGCACCAGATCGCCCCGGACGGGCACTGCCTCTTCTCCGCCGTGGCCGACCAGCTCTCCCAGAACGCCATCCCCCTGTCCTCCCACGGCGAGCCGCCCTACAAGACGGTCCGCCGCGACGCGAGCGCGTACATGCTCGAGCACCGGGACGACTTCGAGCCGTTCCTGGAGGAGGGGATAGAAGGGTACGCGCGGAAGATGAGGGAGACGGCGGAGTGGGGCGGGCAGCTGGAGCTGATGGCTCTGGCGCGGAGATATGGCGTCGAGATGCGGATCGTGCAGGACGGGGGGCGGGTGGAGAGGATCGGGGAGGAGGAAGGGCTGAAGGACGAGAGTCGGGGCGGGACGGGCAAGGTGCTCTGGTTGGCGTATTACAGGCATGGCTATGGACTTGGAGAGCATTATAATTCTTTGAGGCAGAAGGCCTAGGAGCAGAGCATGGCGGTATGAAGATGGGTGTGTGTGTGTGTCGAGTATGTGGCTGTACGGATTTGTTTGGCTAAAGGAAAGCATTCTGGGGGGGAAAAAGACAAAAGCTGGGCCATATACGAAAGGATAACGATACTATACGTCGCTGTGCTCTGGCCTGTCTAGACGGCGTTGGACGGAATGCCAGTCTGAATTCTTGAACAGAGAAAAGCAAACCCGAAGTCTCCATATCTGGGCCAGTAATGTCAGTGCGCCGTAAACCCATGAGACTTATATCAGGTAAGTCTAGATCGTGGATGGAATGGGGATAAATCTTCCCCTCGTAGCTAACGGGAGCAGATGGAGGTGATTTCATTGTGTTCATGATATGTGTAAAAGTGTGGGTTGAGGAAATTCAACAGCAGAATGCCACCCCCTTTTTTCCCCTTGCCCTTGAGGGAAACATGCGTCTTCATAACCAGAGCAGACCGCCGCCGGAAACTCCTTTTCATCAAGCGCAACCCATGTATTCACCCGCCCCTTGCCCCCAGGGCAATCATCGACTCCAAACCGAGATGAAGTCTCTCACACTTCCGTCCTCGCTGGTGCCCGCCTGATGCGTCCTCGCCGGCTTCACCAGGCAAAGCCTGTGCAAGGCCTCGTGCTTGGGCCTGACAGCACACGCCTCCTTGGGTCGCCCGCTCCCATCGTCCTCGTATTCGATCTCCTCGCCGGGGTTGCTGAGCAAGGCCTCGTAGGTCTCGGGCCAGAGACCCCACGGGGGACCGGACTGGTCGAGGGGTTTGCCGATGGGGAACTCGAGGCAGATAAGGCGCGACGTGGGGAGGTGGGCGAGGAGGGCGGTGGTGCGGAGGGACCAGAGAGGGCGGGCGGAAGGGGGAAGAGCGCAAAGGAACTGCATCACGTGTCATGTTAGTATGGCTCTGGTTTATGAATCGTTTGGTTAGTAGAACTGGGGGGACGCCATACCGTGTAGTCAAAGATCAAGTCAAAACTTCCTGATCCTTCAGCTCCAAGTCCCTTCTCCCATCCGTCCTTGAAGAAATCCGCCACGACCCAGTGCACATCGCCTCGCTCGGTCCCCAACTCGCCCTGCACCTGGAAGACCTCCTCCAGCTCCCCGCTGGCCTCCCTCTTCTTCAGCTCCTCCTCTCTCCTTTTTGCGCCCTCAAGCGCTTTCCCACTCCCGTCCACGCCCCAGACATCATACCCTCTTGCCGCCAAGAGGAGTACATCGTGGCCCAGACCGCAGCCGGGGACGAGGGCCGTGGGACGGCGACGCGAGCCGCTACCTGTGAAAAAGGCGGAGGCGGACGAGGGAATAAGGTCGCTGCGTTGTGAGAGGAGGTCGGACAGTGCGAGAGAAGGGGAAGCGCGATCCCAAGGGTGGTAGGCTTCAGCGTAGAGGGCGTCCCATCGGGAAGGGTGGTCGGCGAGGGGCGCAGAGGAGAAGGCATTGACGAGTTTATGGGCGTTTTCCGACATTTTTTTTTGAGTTCCGTCTCTGATTTGGAAGTGAAAGTGTGAAATGATGGGGAATTTCGTGTTGCGACAATGCGATTTCGGAATGAGGGGATTCGGAGGTGGTTCGTTCGGGGTGTTAGGAGGGGCGCATCGCGGGGTGATGATCTGAATCTGGATTTAAAATATTGTCAATGCGGCTTTGTTGTCACTGATGAAAATACTGCCTCAATCTTGACCGGCTAGGAGAAGTATGGCGGTCGGAGATGGAGTTGCGAGAGAGAGAGAAAAGAATGCAAAGGTTGAGGCCGAGGATGGCGCTTGAGCACGCGACGTCACTGTAAAACGACTCCGGGCTTCGGCGATGCGGCAGCGGGTGGGGGGCTACGGCGAGGGGGATGCGTTGCCGCGGGGAGAGGGAGGGTGCGGGTGCCACGCCACGGTGTTGGATGTGGAATGGCGATGAAGGTGGCGTGATGCTCGATGGGAGAGGATTGAAGGATATAGTTTCCAGAATCTTTTTTGAACCAGTGCAGTATTTTGTTTGCGTGTTCTGCTGTATCGTAGTGTTGTGACTGAGAGACAAGGATGTCCCAAGGTCCTGAGCTGGGGCCTGGCGTTGTGGTGGTGAATGTCAGGGTCCAACAGCGAGGGTTGTATTGTACTGGTAGAACAACTAGGGCAGCATGAGCCTCCTACCTTGACACGCATCTCGTGTCGAACCCGAGAGAGCGATTGAATTCCCATGACATTCAGTGACGGGGCTTACCCAGGATAATACTTTGCGTGGGTGAAGCCAAGGTGCAAGATGAGGCAGAGGATCTCCCGGGCAGTCTTGCTTGGAGCTTCCCCAACACAACACATATGGTTGTGTAACACAGTCTACGGGGAGAAGCATACTGTGCACCAAGGACAATTCAAGGCACACAATGTTGCACGCACGCAACGGTACTTGCTCAAAATCATCCTCTCCCTGCTCCGTTGTTTACTAGACTGTGCGGCTCCGTACCTTCAAAACGCATTCCATTCCTTTGCTTCACTGATCAATCTCTCAATGGAACATGATGAAAAGGGAGAAACAAAAACCAGCCTATATTCAGCATTCATGGACACCTCACAGCCACGGAAGTGTGACGGCCGCAAAGCCACTCCCAAGCAAGGGAACCCAGACAAGCACCCCCCCCCCTCTTCCGTGATCTAGAAGCGTCACGTCCACAGCAATGCAGGCAGGCATCCAACTTTCGGGTTTTCGAACAAGTCCTCCCGCGAACTTTAATAATGCCCTTCCGAATCAGGAAGGCCATGGGTTTCACTGATGCGGCGCGGGCTGCAGGAACCGTTCCAGGCCAAGAGCCTGTGGAGGTTTGTTGTGCAGCATCACTTCGCTGGCAATATTCAGACCCCAAATGGATGAAAGTAATGCTGGCGATTGCTAAACTATATTGTTAATTAAATTGACTAGACGATGCAACAAAGACATGTGAAAGCATGAGAGAGACCGTCCATGTCAAAGCATTCCTTGGGAAAGCTTCATCGCATAAAGCATGTGAACGCGTCTCTGCTCGATGCATTTGATTTGCTAAGACGACTTGTTCTTCGAGAAAGGGAATCGTGCAAGGTACCTTATGCCGGCAAGGGCCACATGTGTGAATGTATTCGCCTGCTGTAGGTCCTACTACGTGGCTTCAGCGAACAAAGTAGGCTTTCATTCTGCTGCTGCTGCTGCTGCTGCTGTGTTCCATTCAGCCGACGGGTATGATTGGCTTTTGGGTCTCTGCATTTGTGTGGGCGCTATTCATCCTGGGGTTATTATGGGTTGTGAGGATGCGCTGGAAGAAGCCGAGGTTGGCCGAGCTAGTCACTAGGTATCGTTCGGTCGGCTGCGTACCCGTGTTGCGATGGCATCATTGCACTTCCTGGCCTCGCGACTCACTGACACAGCGATTTCAATCAAAATGGGCTCATTGTAATGTATTCAGTGTCGCATTCATAGACACTATTATCTCATTGAAAAAATATCATCTGGTCACCCCTTGTCTGCCATGTATGTACAGCCTCTCCACCGCCAAGGGTATTTCTCAACCAAATCCAGCCAGTCCCTCATCCGCTCGCTTGAAGGCAGTCAAAGTAGCGTGTGTGTATCATCCCCACAAGGCAGATAGATCCTCTACATGAAGCAGCGTGAAAAATAGAAACCAGGGCCGAGAAGCAAAAAAAGCAGTGGGAAAATCAAGTGACAATCCGCCCCCAAGGCAAAGTCTTATGCCGGAACTCGTGTGAGCGGCCTGTGTCCCCTTGCCTCCTCCTTGCGAGTAGTGACGCCGGGTAGTGTAAACGAAAATCAGGGATAAGCACGAGGCAAAACATAAAGAGGGTAGTAGTCGTGGATAGAAAAGCAAGCAGTGTAGAACGCTTCAATATGGTTCGCGTGTAGGTCCTCCCGTCCGCTCGGCAAGCCGACTGCTCCAAACGCAGCATCTCTTCATCGTGGTAACGCAAGAAAGAAAACCCCCGACCGATCTCTTCGCCTGAGTAAAGCACATGCCGTATGGCGTTGTTGACGCTTATAGCGCGAAGCTCTCAAAGTCACGCACCATGACGGCGACCTGGGCCCGTTTTGCTGCCTCTGCGACGAGCGAGAACTCCTTGAGCAGGGCGTCGGTGGATGGGGTAGGCGCAGGGACGGGAATGGTGGAGGTCGTAGGAGATTGTTGGACGGAAGAAGAGGCGGCCGAGCTGGGGTTGGAAGGTGATGAGATGGGAGCGTCCATTGTTGGAATGTGTCAGAGTGTTGTTTGTAGTGACGTTGGGAAATCGCGAACGAGCCGAGGTGATGTTTCCAGATGCGGGAGAGTGTCGGCGAGAAAGTTGAAAAAAAAAAGATTGGAAACAGTCGATAGAAGCGATCGCGTGCGCTCAAATCCAGAATTACCTTCTTTCTCTGAAATGATTCAAAAGAAAGTAGGCCAAAGGAGTTGTCTCGGGCCAAATGTGTGGTGGTGAGGCGGATGACGAACCGGGTGATAACCGGGCTGCCACGGAGAAGGCGATCCAGGAAGCGACAGTGAGTGTCGGGCAGTGATGCGTTTGGCGTTGTTTGCAGCAGGGGAGAAAGTGAGGCTGGATGGGAGAGGAGTGAGGATGGGAAAGATGTGTGTGTATGGTGTGTGGGTGAGAGAAGAGAGAAGAAAGAAAGTGTGTGTTGGTTGGGAGTGGACGTAGAGGATCAAAGGCCACACACACGATGTCCGGGGCTTTGGTGTGCTGAGGCTGGTATGGATGGGATGGGATGGACGGGAGGCACGACAAACGTGGGGTTTGACTGCTGGCTTTGTGATCAGGTTTCCAAGGTCAGGCTCTCGGTACTTTCGATGGAACCTCGATCAGGACACGGAGAATTTCACGAGTTGCAGGAAGAGGGTTACTTTGGCGATTTGATGGAGGCAATCAACCGAGACGATTGCCATCGCGTCACTTGGAAAGGCGAGCGAGGCCCAGGCCGAGAGCACCAGAGAGACTCAGATCCAACAGGCAGCGGCGGGCATCCCGAAGTGGAACTGCAGCACTCCATAGCGGGGGGCCCCCAAATCGTCATCCTCTGTGTCTCGGTCTGACACTAACAGATCTAGGTGAGCGGGCCTCTGTAACCCCGATAGTGCACCACCATCAGCCAACAGCCCACATTTTTCTCGCTGCATCAGGACATGGGGGAACCGACTCTATGTACCGTATCCCGCCGGAAGACCGGGGCGGCACTCCCACTGTGCCGTACCTCTTCCCACCTAACGCACCTCTTCCTCCCGCTCTACAGTGAGTGTGGCTGGACAGGATGAATAAGGTATGTACAAAGCAATCTCCCCCATAGCCTGGCCATTGGGAACACTGCACTACATACAGCCGACCCAATTAACCGGCCTCATCTCCTCATCTTCTTCTCTTTATTGACCTCGTTCGACCACAACCTCTCGGCCGTCAAAAAAGTGGAACATCAATCTTCAGCGGGCATTCGCGATAAAAGTGGCTGTTTCTCTCTCACCACGACTCGTGCGCGCCGGATAAGGATTTACAACTCAAGATCCACCTACTCCGTACTGTTGGCGTTTTCCGAAGTCTCATATGGATACCGTCCCTGTTTTTTTCTCTCCCTCCCTTCTGCGTCTTCTGTCATTGTATGGCGTGACTCTCACGCTGGTTCTCACCGCCGGGGGATCTCGGGATCTCGAGACTCCATCAACCACGACCCAAGATGGACCCTTGTTTTTTTTCTTCTTCTTGGTCGTTTTCTCTACGTTCCTTCTCCCGTTCCTTCTGCTGGGTCTTCTTCTGCACTACCCACGTCATGGGCTTGGCTTGCCGCAATGTTCTTGGCTCGGGAAGATCCAGAATGGGTGGCCAACCCAGGCACACAGGTCCGTTGTTGTTCCCGTGGGTAAGGTATTAGATCGAGGGTCCTGAGCGAGGTTATCGTGAAGGCCATGCATGCACTCTCCATCACACCACACCAGATGGGCCACGACCGACGTATCCAATTAATTCTTCACTCTATTCTTCATTCATCATTTGACTCCAAGTACAGCCGAAGTTGAACCTTATAGCACCACCTCGTTTAGCATGTAATTCTGCCACTCTAATCACCTGTCTAGACTGCCGGGCTACTGATCCCCAAGTACTCCCTCGGCCCGACATCCTGCTGCTGTGCTGTACTGTACTGTACCTAATTGCCTACGCCGCACTCTACCAGACCCATGTAATCCCCGGAATTTATCCGCCTCAACCCTCAACCTCAACCCCAACCCGAACCCCAACTTCATGCGGGCAGGGTCCAAGCTCTACTCGTGCCCGCCCCACTTAAAATTCGCTGACCTTTTGGGGTAACCTCTTTAAGAGGTGCTAGACAGTAAATTCGGCGGGACAGTAAATTAAGCAGATAAGGATATCCTATAAACTAGTAGTAAGAACTAATATTCTTAGTCTTTTTAAGACCTTAAAAAATAGGGCTTATATAATAGAATAAAATACTAAAAAGTATATTTTTAAAAAGAAAAAGAAATCTAGTTTATAGTATTTATTTATTTTATCCTTAAAACCTAATACTTTTAGAAATAAACTTAAAAAAACCTATAAATTTTTATACTTTTTTATTTTTTAAGATTTACTTATAAAATAAGATATTTTTTAAAAAAAAAGCTTAGCTTATAATAATCTTTTATTATTTTTCTATTTAACTAGCTATTATTTACTATTTTTTATTTACTATAAGTGCTTACTTTTTATTATTTTAAATGCCCCCTTATCTATATGCTGAATTTACTGTCCCGCTGAATTTACTGTCTAGCACCTCTTAAAGAGGTTACCCCAAAAGGTCAGCGAATTTCAAGTGGGGCGGGCACGAGTAGCCCGTTTTCTCGGTAAGGCACGGCCAGTAATTTTAGTCCAACGTATCATAGGTTGTAGCTCCCGCAAGCTTTCACTTTCTGCGACCCCATCTCCGTCATAGCCTCCCACGCATTAATCCAACACGCAACGCGCCACGACGCGCGAGACCACCCGTTTACACCATGGCAGACACCGCCGCAACTCCGACGACCTCCTCTTCCCAGTCCATCTTCACGATCCCTCAACCCATCCGCTCCCTCTTCAACCGCTTCCCTCTCCAGACATACCCACCGAACAGCCTCCCCTCCTCTCCATCATCAACAGCTGCTTCTCCATCCGAGGCCACAGCCTCGCCGACTCTCTACATCTTCGCATCACCCTCACAACCCCTCTCGTCCCCGTCGCCGAATCCGACCTGCCTCAAACTCCAAACCTACCTCCTTGCGGCTGGCGTGCAGCATACCTGCGTCTCATCAACAAACCATGCGTCTCCCAGCGGCGCTTTGCCCTTCCTCCTTCTCCCGGGCGAGAACAGCAGCAGCAGCAGGAAACCGCTGACGGGCGGGAAGATTGTGGAGTATGCAAAGCAGAATGCGAGAGATGCAGCTCTCCTTGGCGATGCTGAGGAGCATCCCAAAATCGAAGCTTACCGTTCATTAATCTCACAAGCCATCCGTCCAGCTTGGGTACGTTCTATCCCTCTGTCTGCCTCAGTTGTCCAAACCACGTCTTTTTGACTTCCCGGTCTGAATCCAAACCTAACATCATTCCAAACAGCTCCACGATCTCTACCTCGTCGAAGCAAACATCACCCTCCTGAAGACAATCTACCTGCCCTCTTCACCCCTCACCCACCCCTCCCTCCTCCACACCCTCCGCACAGCCGCCACAACCGAAATCCTCCAGACCACTCGCCGTCCAATCCTCAACCCTTCTCTCCTTCACGCGGACGCCATCGCCGCTCTCCGTTCTCTCGATGCTCTCCTTGGTGAAACAACGAAAACATCGTCAGAGAAGAACGTCTGGTTCTTCGGTGCAGATGCACCCAGCTTGTTCGACGCAGAGGTATTTGCGTATACATGGCTGCTGCTTGATGACGAAGGTGCGATGGGTGGTCTGATCAGCGGTGTGAGGGAGGAGTTGAGAGGATTGCAGAATTTGGTGAGGCACAGGACGGCACTCTATGACAGGTGCTGGGGAGAGCATGTCTAGTCAGTTTCTCGAGTGTTGCGAAAGTGGGAAACAAGGCATCAGCTGCTCTCTGTGAGGCTGGCCTGCAACACGTCTGGGGGCTGAGAGCATGGAGACGGCGAGGACGCCGTGTACAACTAACTGTAACAAGAGAAGGCTGAGTGACGGATTCAATACCAGATACCCTCCGTCCTGATGTATACATCATATAGCCAGAAGACGTCATAAAGTCAACATCCAAGTCCAATGTGATCTGATCAATTGAGCGGCATGTCTATTCCAGCTTGAACGCAAGTGCAAAAAAACGCCTGGGCTGCAAACCTTCCCAAATGCCCGCAGCAGTCTCCAATCGCTCGTAGTCGTCCTATACCCACAGGCATGTAAAACAAACATATCCTTGTATGCTCGAGAGACCACTTCGACTCGGCCGCACCGTTTGCTGAATATATACAAGTGTGGCGGTAGTATCGTACCGCCTCCCCGAGGGTGGGAGCTGGGATCCCACCGCTATCCTTCACCCCCCAGATTCTAGCGCCTTTCGCGTCTCTTGCATTCCCAGCTTGTTGATAGCGGCGACGTCAGCAAGAACTGCGACAGGCAGCGCGAGGGAATCCGGCTTTGAGTCTTTCCATGATCGCCTCTTCAGCGGGCGCCTAAATCTCCGAAGATTTGGGGATCTCGTCAACGAGATCCTTAACGGAAACGAACGCCCCATCTCCTCCATCTTGCCGCAGCTCCTCCAGCAATACCGTTGTCTGAGCCAACACCTTCTCCAATGCTGCTCGCGAGGATTTTCCGAGAGACACTGGGGGAAACGCGTTAGCAGCAAGCTCGCACTCGAGTTTCAATGCCTCCCAGCTGATACGTGTAGAGCAAACTTACGTAGGATGGCCGAGTTAAGTTCCTCCGCTACTGCTACTCGTCCTTTCCGATCGAGCAGGTGGCTGACTTGTGGTTCTTTGAGGGGGTTCTTGTATGCAAGTAGAGACCAGATCTCATTCAACGCCTTGCTGACTTCCCGACGCGGATCGGTAGCGTACTCGGCTTGCAAGGATTGACCATATTCAAGCATGCTGCCCTCGAGCTCCAGCAGCTCGGCCTGGACTTCTGCATCCACGGGGCTTGGGTGATCCATGTCCATGTCCATATCCTGCTCAGCCGCGTCGCCCCTCGAGTCGTTCTTCATATTTAATATGGCGATCTTCCGAACCATCTCTACGAATCGACGGCAACGCAGCCTGAAGTGGACCTGTTCATTTTCCGCCAAGACACGCGGATAGTACACGTTTGTGAACTTCAAAGCCCGGTCGACATCGCCTTCTAGAATCGCTCTGCGTATTCCTGAGAATAAAATGTCAGCAACAAAACCTGTGCCAACCTCTGCATGCACACAAGCTTACTTTGGCGGTTGTTTGCATCCTCGTCATCCTTAATATTGATGCCATCCACAGTTGTGTCTGGGTCCATGTTCAAGGCCTCCTTCTGTACCCGCATGTCCTCGGCAAACGCTCTCGCGGTCTCAACGTAGCCATCATGTTGGAGGAATTGCAAAACCAGGGTCTGCACAAGATCCGTTTCAGTCATGCCCGGTTCTAACCTTGAAGAGTCTGCTAATGAAATAGTTTGCTGCACGCTTTCCCGTTGTTCCTGCACTGTGTCAGTCGAGATGCTCTGATTCATGGCACACAATTCAGCGAAGCCTTACCCTCATCAATTGGTTGATGTCATACACAAAAGGAGTCTGTCCAAAGTTCGCTCTGACATGCTCGCCCGCTTTCTTAAGGCTTATAGCTGGATATAACTTGCCTCTGGAAATGTTTGCAAAAGGATCGAGTTTGTCTGAATTGAGGTTAGTATGCAACAAGTGAACGATACATCGCGTTTCACATACGTAATCTTGCGCCATTCTTTGTGAAGAACGCAGTATTGTCTCTGAAGTTGACGCCACAGCCTATGACATCTCCTGCGTTGAATGGTTGCCCATAGTACTTGCCTACGCTGTGGGCGGTAAGGCATTGGCCATCATCTCCGTGGTAGCCCCATGACTCGGGCTCCCAGCCTATGGGTCGAGACATCTGAGCAGCCTTGGTGCAGAACCCAACGGCAATGGTCGCGCTATCCATGAGTTAGCATCGAGAGCAAAACACAAACATATATCAATATTTGAATGGGGGTCAGAATCAGGCACACGTACTCGTTACGCTTCGCAGACATGATTTGAACCTCGAAGTAATACAGTCCGCATTGTGGAGGCATGTAATGATCGGCTCGAACAGCGCTGGCCTCATGCTCTCGTTCATGGTGATTCTTTTGACCGGTGTACTTGATGCTCAGTCCATCGGGCTGCACCTCGATACCGCCCCACATATCGTCCTTGTTCCATCGAGTTGGCAGGGGGGCGAGGTCATCGTCCGCTTCAAAAGCTGGAGGTCTTTCGATAACAGTATGTGCCATACCCATGTAGGAACCCTGAGGTAGAGAAGCCGGCCTGGAGCCAAGACCACTCGAAGCCCCCCCGTTGACTGACGAACGCTTGGCTTCGCGCTGTGCCTGGACCTTCACCAAATGAGCTTCCTCCAGCTGATGCACGTATGTCGAACCTTCGAGGTAAGATGGGACAAAGAACCTGTCCTCTTCCAAATGTGAAGCGTCATCGACATCATCCGGAGCGGTGAACATGTCGAAAGCACGGGAGAACGAAGGCGTTCCGCTACCATTCCTCCATGAGCTGCCTCGAGTCCCGTCAGTGCGATCTTCTTCCATCTCGGCGGCTGTTTCGGTGTCTCGTAATTGAGAGGTGGGCGAGCCGATGGAGTGCGGGTGGCTCGGGTTCAGCAGAGAGACTCGCGAGGGATGGGTGTAGAAGTGTGAGGCAGCAGCGGCGGCAGCAGCGGCGGAAGCTCTAGTTGGGCCGGAGTTGTAACGAGAGCGAACGTTCGGGTTATTGCTATGGGTGGAGGAGGAGTCGGATTCTTCTAGGGACGATGACCCATGGCGATGGGGGCTGGTCATGGTAGGGCAGTAGGTCAAGCGAGAAGCAGAGAGCGAGAAGCAGCGACGGCGAGGCGAGGCAGGCAAAAGGCAAGCTCTTGGGGAAGCTCTAAGGAAAGCTCCACCCAGTTATGCTTGCCTTTGAGCCCGACAGTAGTAGTTCCGACTTCGGTGAAGTTGTCGTGATGGTACCAAGTTGTGGTTGGCACGGGGGTTGACAATCACGGACACAGTGTCGTGCTGTGACCGTGGAGATCGTCGCTCGATACAATAGCTTCCAAGGCGTTCTGGAGGGGAAGCGTTGAGGGGGGACGCCGAGCGATGGGCAGTAGCAGGGTGTCGGGGGTTAGGTGGTGGTGGTGGAAGCGAGCTGCAGTATGCTGTGCTGAGCTGATGGCGTAGATAGGCGTTGCGTGGTGGTTGACAGGCGATGAGAACTGAGTGACGCCCAGGGTTCACAAGGCCGCGCTTAGGCCCCACAACGACGGGATTGGGTTCAAGTGGGATGACAGCAGCCAACAGCAGCACGTGAGGCGTCGAAGCCGTAATCAGATAGTGAGATTTAATCCAAGGGCATCTGAAGAGGTTGAAACCAAGTCAAAGACCTGCCTGTGTTCACGATCATATAGGTACACGAAGCAACATGATGGCTGAACCGCAGCGAGAAGGGAGACAGAGAGGTGTCATGCATTCCAGCATTCCCCTCACTCCTATCGCTGCTTCAGGCCGCTAAGAAGGCCCCTAATGCATTGCATCAGCCGCCTAAACAGTCACGAGGCCAGGCGGCATCAGCGGCCTCACACAGGACGTTAAGACACTGACTGTCGCCGTTTCCATGCCCTGCCTTTCCCCGCTGGTACCCGATCCAGATCTCCACATAACCTTCGAGCCATGGCGGCCAGTTGCACCACGGCTTCCCCATCTTTCTGGCTCTCGTCTCCCTCTGAGACTGTCCTGATCTGCCTTTGCGGGCTCACTACGTGTCCGTCGCGGGATCCAGCTGCGTGCGTTGGGAGGAAGCAGTGACGCATTGGTGCAGGGTGAAACCATGCTGCTTGCTCGCTTACAATACTGCTGAGTTCAGTTGATGCCTCACTGACTCGCCAGCTACCTCCACGATTTCAAAGGACTACCACCCTTGAAGGCCTTCCTATCACGTTATTGAGAGAGATAATTTAACAAGATGCCATCTTACAACTACTTAGCACATCGCCAGATACGCCAGCCTACATTACATGCCTCAGGCGCCCGTACCTGCATTTCCGCGTGCGTCTTGCTCCCCCTGCGCTGGCGTGCTCTTCCCTTGCGAAGATGACTAAGCGGTATCGGCATCGGCAACGTCGCGTCTTGGACACCAAGGATGCACCAACTGCACTGGTTTGCGCACCATCGCAATTCAGCGCTTCATACCGTTCCGGATGCCCCCGCCGCATCTTGGTAGGATGTAGAACATACCCGAAACACCCACCAGACCTCCCATGAGATGGCAACCCGAATGCTGACAGCGGCGTCATCAGCTGATCGCCACCAACTAACAACGCACTGGCTTACACACATCAACCAAATAATGAGTGCACTGACGCCTCAATAGCTCACATGATGAAAATTCTATTCCCGCTCCAAACCTGGAGAATTACAGCTTTTTCTTCCGGGTACGTACAATGCGCCTGCCGTAAATCCTTTGACTCAAAACTCCTGATCCGTGATCCCGTGCGCTATCCCTACATGGTCTCAGACCTATCCTAACGCCTCACGGCTCGCCGGCCGGTGAAAAGACAACATAGAACGAACAAATAGCAAGGTGAGATATAGCAGACGCAGTTCAAGCTGCGTGAAGCCAGCTCATACCCTTGCGAAGTGACTCAATGAGTAGCCATCAGATGTGAGCCCCTATGCTGCAGCACCGACGGCCATGGGAGCTGGTGATGAGGCTTGAATACTGGGAACGCTCTGTGCCTCCTGATCACCACTGTTGCTGTTGCTGACGCTGTTGGGCTCTGCCCCGTTCTCTTTGTTCTCCTTGCCACTGCTGTTGTCGGCAGATGCAGCAGCTGAAGCCTCAGTGCTTTCAGTGTCTGGACCAGCACGGGGAGGCGCTGTCCATCGCGGAATCTCCCAAACGACGCCTGTGAAGCTCTTGAGCGTAAAACCACCACGGCTCCACTTGCGGCAGGGTTTGCCTGAGCGGTCAAGAGCACGCAGACCGGCATTGATAGCACCTTGGTTTGCCTTTGGACCAAGCTTGTGGACTGTAGCTGTTTTGGCGCTCTGATCGATTGTGCCGTCCTCCCTGGGATATATTAGCATCATGAAATATATAAAGGCATTGAGAGAGCACATACAGACGGGGCTTCTTCTTAGGACCAGGCTTGCCTCTTGGCTTTGGGATGCCGTCGTTGTTGGGCGCGCCTCGCTTGACGCCTTTCTTCTTAGGACCCTCTGTTGGGGGCCCCATTGAAGATGGACCAGGTGTACCGTCAGCTGCTGGAGTTGCGGCATTGGAGTCTGTCGCGTTTTCGCCATTGCTATTTGCTGTGGCAGCAGGTGTTGAGTCTGATGGGGAAGCCTTGACGTCCTTGGCTGGTGACTCCTCCTTGACGGAATCGGGTTCCAAAAGCCGGCGGAGCTCTTCTGATGCGACCTTGAGCGTGACCACTATGGTAGGCTTGCTACCCGACTTGCGACGTCCGTCGGTTGAATTCTTGCTTGGAGGCGCCATTTGAAGGTTGTGATGCAGGAAACCGATGTTGTGTCGAGCGTTGGTATGGTCGAGTGATGTACGAAGGGAAAGGTTTTCAGAAACCAGGGGATTGGAGGGTGGTTTTTTGGTTTGAGTAGAATAGGCTACCTTTTAGGGTCGGTCGCGCGTTTGGGTGGCTGCGCCGGGTCCCCAAGGATCGAGGTGGGAAGTCGTCCAAATTGCGATGTAGCTGACAGGATTTTGTCCTTGATACGTACGCAGCCAAAGGCACCCCGTGCCTGATGGCGGAGATGATGCCGAACGATGATGGATCACGTCGTGTGGTGTGCCGGTCGCACGGTTACCACAGGGGCGAGACGGAAGGTAGACTTGTCTGGTTGAAAAGACAGGCCTAGGCAGGGCTGGGAGGGTTTGGCGATGACGGTGGTGATGGTGGTTTGGGGAATCGTCGGCCGAGTCAAAGGGTTGTGATCGTGAAAGGATGAAGAAGGGGAAGAGCGGTGATGAAAATTCTGGGGGATGGTTGGGGCCGTTTGGCGTGTGTGTGTGCGTATTGTAGCTCAGCCATTGCTCGCGAGGACCACCCCGTCGGTTGACCCCGTAGGTTTGGGGGGTCTTGGTGGTCTCATCCTCATTTTGGTGGGCGCGGGCGAACTGGCGCTGCGGATTTTCGGTGGTGCTGGCGAAGGAGAGGACAGAGCCGGGCCAGGCAGAGGGAGACAAGGGGAAGGCACGCCTCGACTGCGACTGCGACGTGACGGGTGGCCCAATGCAGCTTAGCTCTCCCGCGTGGCGCGCCGGTGGAGCCGGACTTAACTGGATCGGGATTATTTGATGTGTTTAAATGGGAGTAAAGTGCATTTATGCAGGGTTTATGCACATACACGGCCTACACAGTCAAATGCATAAGCCTTGTCGCCTAAGGCATTCATCATTCTTTCTGTGGTCTTCGCTCATCCCTCTGTGACCGTGACTTGGGACCGTGCCCTGCTTACCTTTCAGCTTTGGCGATGATGCTGAGGGATCGCTTCCTCTCACTGTTCGCCCCCTCAACCCAGCATGGAACAGGGTTTACACACCACCAACCGCTGACCTTGCCCTGCATCCCATTCATCGTTGCGTCTCTCACATCATGCAGCCATCATTCAAACCGGGAACCATGATGATAGCACGAATTAACCGACCCAGAAATCTTGCGTTCCGGCAGGCCAGGCCGTAATTGATGATCCCACCACGCATCAGCCTGACTCGACGAAGAGTGTGCTGCGCTTTGGCTTCGCAAGGTGAAGATCCATCGTTGCCACCACCACCATGACCGTCTTAGATGGTTATGTCTGTCCCCGCAACATGTCCTCAAATAGCGCACCTCTTCATCCCGATTGCCTGGAAAACACCTCGTCCAGCGTTCAAATCATCTCCACCGTACACCCGATGATTCCGTTTGCTGTGATTTTTGTGCTGCATCCCGCCAAGGAGTACACCGACAGCCTACCCGGTCTAAGTTTACTGCGCTGCCTTCAGCGTCCGACTAAGCCCAACGTCGCCAAAAGCTAGGGCTCGATTTGTAGTCATAACATCAGCGGTGTAGCGCAGCCACGGCACATGACGTCTCTCAAGCCCTCGACGAACATGTCTCGGGAGCTGGCGTCGAGTTTGGCTTCGTTGCGCCTATCCAAATTCGCGCCCCTGTGCAATTGTCCAAAGAGGCGCGTCACCGACAAGCCGGTCTGCGACAAGAGTCATGCCACCAGCTGCACTGGAATGCTTCAACATGGCTACATTCAAATTGGACTGACAAGCGTTTGTCCTCGTTGATGTGAGACCTCCCAAGCCCTGTGACTTTGTCCTTCCAACGGACTGGAATGCTTCGCCCAGCAACGGACAATGCTCCATTATGCTATATCAAACAGACTGTAGACGCCCGAGTGAACGAGACACCGTGATCATATTATTTTGAAATCTTTGTTGAATCGACCCTGTCTACAATCGTTACAATGGTGCGTCTTAGCAGTCTGCCCCTTCTACTCACTATCGGCCTGGGTGGACACTCTGATGCAAAGCCGCATCACCCTCATCCTCGAGGTGCTGCCTCATTGTCTGGGAACTCGCAGCCCTTGTCCCTCTACATCCGCAATGGCCTTGCCAACGGTGCCGACCCTGTTGAGCTGTACCATAGCATCAAGGTCGCCAGGGCCGAGGCCCAAGCCAAAGGTCATAGCATCGATGTCCCTGAGGAGGACCTTCGAGCCATCTTGGACCAGATTGAGAAGCTCCATGATGAGGTAGACACCTTGCTGTCGGGCTCCCCCAAGAAGAGTGAGCAGCAGGCAGACAACGGAAAAGCCAAATCGAATTCCCCATCCGGCGCCACATCGAACAGCAAGCAAGACACCAAAGACGCCGTTGCCGGAGTCGCGTCGGGTGTAAGTCAAGATCAGGCTACAGCCTCTGGCGATGCGCAGGTGAGTGAAACCAATTCCTCCTTTGATGCTGACAGTATTTCAGGTTCGGTGAGCCTGAAGCAGAACGACCCTGCTGTCGCTCTCGATGGCCAGGGATCTTCGAGTGAGGGTCCTGTCGGTACTGTGGCTTCAACTTCATCATCTTCTTCGCCACCACCTGCGACATCCTCGCAATCTACGCCTGGCGAAAGCAGTCCTGTGAACTCATCTACTACAGCGCCGAGCATCACCAACGCGCCGGCTGTCGAATCAGCTATCCCAACGACAACTTCCGAGACTTCTGAAGAAGAAACCACGACGACGACGACAGTGACCTCGACCATTACAAAGACTATTACTTTATCGCAGGTCTTGACGAGAGATAGTTCCACGGCTAGTGGAGAAGAGACAGCGACTGAGGCTGCCGCCGCAAGCGAAGCGTCTACGGTAGCAGCCGTTGTGACTACGACAAGCTCGTCTCAAGAAGCCGAGACCACGGCTTCAGGGCTGAGTGTCGAGGCAGTGAAGGACAGCTCGAGTGAGGCCATGCCGGAGGTACCGACCTCGGCGGCTTCTGAGGCAGCCCAGACTTCAGCACCCGCCTCCTCTACCGCCTCCTCTACCGCCTCTGAGGCAAGCAGTATTTCTACACCTGCTGCAGAGCCTCAGATCAAGGCAGCTGTCAGCTCGGACGCGACATTAGAGAAATTGCCAAGCTCGACTATAACGGAGATATCATCTTCCTCGCCCGAGACTGCTTCAGCCAGCTCCATCCCGGCTGCTGAGGAGGCTGCCGCGAAGGTCTCAGTTTCTGCAACCTCCAGCGTAGTTCCCTCTCAGTCGGAGGGCACAGCTGAGGCAGTCTCGACAGCCATCTCCTCAGACATGACCACTTTGCCTGCTTCGAAGTCCAGCGAAGTGTCGACGTCCGTGGCGGAGTCAGAGCTGGTGGACCCCGTCGTCAAGACTGTGGTGACCAGCACGGCGAACGCCAACGCGACACTGACTGGGTTCAGGACAATGGTGAGAAGCTGAGAGGGGGGCGGGTGAAGGAGCGTGAATACCGGGGAATTGTGAATTTTGGAGGATACCAGATGGATTGATATTACGACACTTTCCTTTGTTATGCGACTGCTTACTCGAGCTTCTGGAATTCTGATGGACGGAACAGGAGGAGGGTACCGTGATGGAGGGAAAGTAATATGGGTTTAAGAACACACACCACGACGGCACACTACGACAGCTTTGATATTAATACTGAAGTCGATCTCTTTTGTCATTGCAAACAAGGCTCTTGGATGAAATGGGCACTTTGCCCGAGGTGACGGTGCCTTGGCTTGGATGTTCTTGATGGTCTTGGGTCAGTGTGTGAGTGAGTTAGTAGACTCGGACGTTGTGAGCGTATGTACAGTACTGCGTACACATTAGACTATAGGCTTGAGGGTAGATGCAGTCGCACTGACGATACGGCTGTTCGCACGGTGTGGAGGCCAGAGGCACAGCACACCCTTGTGGTCCAATACCGCTTTTCATATTGTAATTATTACGCACCGTTTTTTTTGCGTTTGCCCGTGTGGCTACGGTACCTGATAGTGCAGTGTAGTGTAGTGTAGTGTAGTGTAGTGTAGTGTACGCAGCTGATAAGGTTCCATCCTGTGACCGGGGGATGCGGGGGCGCCACAGGAGTTCCGGCCACGGAATGAGAACCGGCCTCGTGGGGCCGGGCAGAGTCGGCAATTTCAGGGAGGGCGCGGTCGTGTCGTCCTCCGCCTGTCTGTCCCCCTTCTCCTCCGCCCTCCCGCCCTCTGAAGCTGGTGATGAGGAGGGGGGTTGCGGGAGAGGTCAGGAGGATGTGAATCGGCTGGTCGGTCCAGAGGGCTGTGGTCTTGCCTGCACTCGGCGCTCGTACTTGGCATGGAAGGGTTTTGTTACTTGGTATAGAAATAAGATGCGTTCAGGGTTATTTAATAATTCACCTGCGGGACGTAGTCTGTTCGGTAGTAGCAAGGGATGCGTTTGGTCCTGTGTAGATGTGCTTGCTGTCTCTTCGCAGAGCAGCAGCCAGGATATGCACCACCACCACACGAAATACAGCTTGAATGCAGAGATGGAATGCCTGAAAGAGAAGAAAATAAAGCCATGCGAAGTAAAAATCAAGCACTGAGCGTAGCTTATCTTAAATCATGGATGCGACGTCGCCCGATTCCTGTAAGCAAAAACGCCTCGCATCATCATGGACTTCGTCCAGACAAGGGGCGCCAGAAAGCATCGTCACATGGACCTGTATGTTCCCCCCCCCTCTCCTCAAAGTTTCTATTACGTGTGCCCCGACAAAGATTGCGGCCGTGAAAAAAAATGTTCGGAGGGCCCGAGTTTGTCTCTGTCTATCTTTTGTTTTGTTCTGGTTGGTCTGGCCGGAACATCGCCGTGGCCGGAATTCAGCCCGGCCACGATGAATAAAAAGGCCACGATGGACGCCGGAGGACGGGGCTCCAACTTGGACTCCTGGCCATCACTCTGCGAGCTGCGTCCTGTCAAACTTGCCCTCTCTTTTGAAATTCCTGGGACCTTTCTTGTCCTCTTGTTCTATACCCCTTGAGCACTTACACCACTTACACGTACACTTACACCACTTACATCCCCCTTCACACACTCCACCACCATGGGTTCGCTCGGCGCAACACCAAGCTTCAACGTCCTCGGGGACACTCGCCCCGAGGACAAGTCCCTCCCCGCCTTCATGGTGTCCACGACCCGTGGTTTCCTCCCCCGCATGGACCCCATCGTGTCTCTCCCCCCCGAGTTCGAGCCCCTCGACTCCCTCCTTCACCGCATGCCCGTCCGCACCCTGTCCGGGGAGCCTGGCCTGCTCGCCGATAACAAGCTCGGCGATGCCGTCGACGGTGGCTTCCCCAACCTCACCGACGCCATGGACAGGTACAAGGATGACCTGCCGCTGATGAATGCCCTGTACCGCGACTACTCCTTCTTGGCTTCGGCCTACCTCCTGGAGCCGTGCCATGAGAGGTTCGTCAGGGGGGAGCCTTATGGTCTGGGGAGACAGACGCTGCCTGCCAACATTGCGCATCCTATTGCCAAGTGTGCCGAGATGTAAGTGACGCTTTGCTCTGTCTAGCCTGCACCCTGTCCTCGTCCCCTCTCAACTCCGTGCCTATGGTTGATATCATCCTCATCACGATACTCTCTACTATCCTCATTACATTCTTACTCCTACTCCCATAAGTACTCTCTACTATCTTCGTCACATTCTTATTCACATTTCCCTCGTCAATACTCTCGTTACTACTATCATCGCTGTTACTACACTACCCCCTGTCGTCGCCCTCCCTCTGCACCAACTCATTCAATCCCCTCTCCCTCCCATCTGTCAACTCTGTTCCTGACCCTCCCCAGCTGCGGCTTCAAGCCATTCATGGAATACGCCGGCTCCTACGCGCTCTTCAACTACTACCTCGCCGACCCCAAGCAAGGTCTCGAGTACTCCAACCTGCGCCTCATCCGCGCCTTCGAGAACGGCCTGGACCCCACCTCCTCCGAGGCCGGCTTCGTCCTCGTCCACATCGACATGGTCAGGAACTCGGGCCCGCTCGTCGCCGGCACGGTGCGCTGCCTGGACGTCGCCGCGGATGAGATGGGCCGTGGGTCGCTGGCGCAGAGGAACGAGTTCAACGCCGGCTTGGGCCAGATCCTGTCGGCCATGAAGAAGATCAACGGTGTCATGGAGACCATGTGGATGAAGTCGAAGCCCATGGAGTATACCAGGTGAGCATCTTCCGAGTGCCTTTGCGTGTGAGAGAGGATCCTTCTTCTGACTGGTTCAGCTTCCGCACATTCATCTTCGGCATCACTTCCCAGAGCATGTTCCCCAACGGTGTTGTGTATGAGGGCATCAACAACAACGAGCCCATGTCGTTCCGTGGCGAGAGCGGTGCCAACGATTCCATGGGTAAGTCTGCCAACCTTCATGCAAACATCTACCTCGTGCTGACTTTTGTGTAGTCCCCCTCATGGACAACTTCCTTCAGGTCCCCATGCCCGAAACACCCCTCACAGAGATCCTCAAGGATTTCCGTTCCTACCGCCCTTCCAACCACAAGGCTTTCCTCATGCACGTCAAGGAGCGTTCTCTTGACCTCGACCTCAAGAACTTCGCGCTGGGCTACAACACCCCTGCCCCCTCCAACCCCGAAGAGGTCGATGCCCTTCGCGAGTCCCGCAGCCTCTGGCTCCAGATCCTCAACCAGGTCCGCGATTTCCGCTGGCGTCACTGGTGCTTCGCCAGGGAGTACATTCTGAAGAGGACCTCTCACCCGACTGCTACCGGCGGAAGCCCTATCGTGACGTGGCTGCCGAACCAGCTCGAGGCGGTCCTGGACGAGATGGTCAACATCCATGAGAAGACGGCCAGTCAGCATGAGAATGGCCTGGGAGAGACTTGTGAGGATATCATGGAGGCCGCCATCAGGCAGAGGGACACCCTCAGGAAGGAGGTTGATAAGTACTGTGCCGAGCGTGGTGTGCAGCGAGGTTGATCCCTTCCAAGAGAGCGAAAAGAAGAATAAAAGTTTGAGAAGCTACTTTCCTCGGACTCATGGAAACCAAAGTCCCTGTGTGTAGGCGACTATGCGAGCAACAACAGTCCGAAGACACTCCGTGATCCTCGAGGCCAAGTTGCCAGGCTCGACCTCGCAATGACAAGTGTAGAAATGCAGTGGACAATGCTCCCAAGACAAGAACCGCGACATCCCAACGCCAGACTTGCAGACTCGGTGATATCAATGTAAGCTCCAAATGTGACTCCACGTGCGAGCTCACTCACTTCCCCAGACTCCAAAACAAACACCAGTCCAATGCATTCATGCCCGCTCAGCCTTCTCCTTGAGCCCTGTCATCCATCTGCCAAAGCCATCGGCAACCTGGCTGCCAACAGCCAGCCGCACCACATACGCCAGGATGCCCCCAAACGTCTCGTAGCAGTAGTACTCCGTCTCCGATCCGTCCTCAGTCGGGATGAACTCCTGGACCCTCTCGGTCCGCAGGACGAAATGCGGGCTCCCTCGCATCGTCCATGCCACACGATACCCAGCGTGACCACCCCTGTGAAGAACCTCCAGGCGAGAGACGTGCAGGGCTGTCTTGGTCGGCGCGGCGCCTTCCTTCATGACGCAGTCGAACTTGAAGTCCACGCCCGGGAACAGCGCGCTGTCTTGGGTGAGCAGGTGCTGGAGCTCCGGAGGCGCGTCGGCCCAGCTCGCGTCGGGGGGAGAAGGGACATGGTCAATGGTGACGGCGGTGCAGAAGGTGTTCCAGTCAGGATAGGCACTACCGTCGAGGACGATGTCCAGGCACTTCTGTGGCGGAGCGGAGATGACGGTCGAGCAGGAGACTGTGAAGACGCCGTGGCCATAGTCTGGGGTTGCGATAGAGGGCCCGCATTGCGGGTCCTGATGCAGCGGTACGGGGCTTGTGCTCATTGTTTCCTGGAAGAGCAATTGAGTCGATTGCCGTCAGATGAGAACCATGCCTCAGGAGAGTGAAGTCAACGTTGTGAAGGTGCAGGCTGGCTGGCCTGGTGGGTCAGTTGTGTTGGTGGTTGACGTCGACCATCCCGTCTCCCGCCCCGGCTCCGTTCCAACGCGTATTCGGTCGGTCCAAGGGGAACCAGCCAGCGCGTCAGGGGCCATATGCATGCTCCAGCCTCATCATTCTCGACTCCAACGATTGAGCGTAAATCATATGGGCGAAGGTACCGACGATTGTTCTGTGAGTCGCACTGCTTTCTTCACGTTCCAAGGAACAACAGCCCTGAGCAATTAGGCATACGCTACAGCCGTCCCATCCCGTAGGAAGTCTTCAGTTCACCAGGCCTGCAGTCACATCTTGCATCTTCTTCTGTTCATCATGGGTATCGTTACAAATTCTACGTCGCCAGCCCCAGCTGCTCCCTCAACGTCTGCAGCCTCACGGGCTTCGTCAAGAAGACATCCACTCCGCTCTCAAACGCCTCCTTGTGCGTACGGTCTGACGCCAACCCCGTCAACGCCAGGACCGACACGCGGCTCAGTTTGTTATCGCGCTCAAAGGCTCGGATCTGCCTCGTGGCTTCCAGGCCGTCCATGACCGGCATGGACACATCCATTAATATTGCTGCGAACCGGGAGGGCTTCTCCTTGTAAGTGTCGACGGCTTCCAGGCCGTTGACGGCAGTCACGTATGCGAGCTTCAGCTTCGCCATGTAGGCTGCTAACACGTTGAGGTTGACGTGATTGTCGTCGACCAGGAGGAAGGTGTCTTTGTCACTATAGTGCCGCGTCGACACGGGTTTCTCCATGTCTGGAACCGTGGGGGAGTCGTTCGGGTTCCGCAGCTCGGGGGGGTGTTCGTTCCGCGGGGTGAGTCTCGAATCCAGGGCCAGTGAGGTGAGCTCCTCCAGCGGTGAGGGCATTCCAATTCTGAAGTTATGCTTCAAGTCATTGACGGTCTGTCCAGGAGGAGCGGGGTTGTGCCGGGGCGGCGAGGCTTTTGTCAGGCCTGTCCATCGCTTGTATGCATGCTGCATAGACCTTGCCAGCTTACGAGGCCCAATACTGTTCATCTGTCAGGCATGTTCCAGGATCCGACATGGGTGTTACTTACGGTTGTGAGACGAACTCCAGCACGCCCGGATACCCCGCAGACTCGTACTCCTTCGACAGTCGCTGTGCTACCTGGGGATCCTGGCAAAGAATGACATGAGGCATCTTCGCGAGATGCGAGAGCTCCTCCGTGGATTGTGGAAGTGCCTCGTACGACCATAGAACAAGATCTGGCGTCAACTCGGACTTATCGCCCGCTGAGTGCAGCTCCACCTTCAGCCAGTCCCGGCAGATGGCCTCCAGTATGGCGCGTCCGTTCCCGTCCCGTGATCCTGTGTCATCATCTTGAAAGCCGAACACACGCACGCGAAGACCCTTCAATGCCTGTGCTTGCTCAGCGAATGCCTTCGACTTGGAAGATACAACTGAGTCGGAAGCGTCCGGCGCGACTGGCTCGAGCGGGATTGTGACCGAGAAAGTGCTGCCTACACCAAGCTCGCTCTTCGCGCTGATGTGGCCGCCCATGCCTGTTACGATAGTCTTGACGAGACTCAGTCCAAGCCCCGTTCCTGGCGCGAGCTCGTCTTCTTGTGAGAAAGGCATAAAGATCTTGTGCTGTAAAAAGTCATTGCTCATGCCCTGGCCACTGTCCTGAACAACAAGCTTGACAATCCGCTCAGACCTTGCACGCCTAGGTGAAGTCCTTTCCTGTGTCAGGTAAAGGCAGATGTTCCCGCGCTGAGTATACTTGAGCGCATTGCCCAGCAGATTCATCACGACGCGTCGAATCGCTCCAGGCTGTAGATGGAAGTCCCACGAACAGGAAGGGTCAATAGAAAGGAATACTGAGATCTTCTCGGCCCTTGAGCCTGGTGTGCTTTCGCTGTGCCCCGTGGAGTCAGTTTGGATGTGAGCCAATCGCTCCCGTGCCCGCGAGTGGCCGCTGGCATTCATCAACCCATCTAGGGTCGCATGCTTTCCCTTGGCAAGGTGTTGGAAGCTGTAACCCGCAAACATACTATCCGCCACCTCCTCAACTAGGTCGTCCAAGCTCACGTCCACTGTTAATTGTTTCTTCCCAAACTGCTCCGTCTTCTCGGCTGTCCGGACATTCTTCTGGTCCTTGGGGAGTCGTTTCCGCTTGGTTGCGAAGCTGTTGACCTTGGAGAAGTCGAGAAGATGATCGATCGTATCTAGGAGAGTACAGCAGCAGGTCTCTATGGTGTGTGTCAGATTAGCTTGGAAGACATCCAAATCTGTATCGTTCAGTAGTTCAGTGCCAAGGAGCACACCATGCAGCGGGCTTCGGAGTTCGTGAGACAGAGATCCCAATGCGTCTGACTTGGCCTGGTCTGCGAGAACGACCTCTTGATTAAGCACTTCCGTCGCGGCTAGGGAAGCGAAAGCCTTGAGGAAGCTAAGCTCCTCGTCGACAGTGAACACTCGAGTGGGTGTGCAAGTGTACAAGAACCCAGCCGAAAACCACCTCTCCCGCTTCAGATCCCAGACAGGAATGAAGGCCACACTCCGCGCGTTTGGAAATGCTTGGTTGATCAAGACGCCTTCTTTTACTGTTCGACGTTTTCGACGCTCTCGTGTCGCAGCTGACCCGCTGACCTCCTCTTCCCGCCGAACTGCAGCTTCTAATTCGCCTTCATCGGATGAGTCGCTGGATTGGAGCTCGCCAATATTGTCGAAACTGAAGACCTTGCCAGCTGGATACCTCCGGATGAGCGTAGCCAGCATCCTCTTCGGAACCATGCCCATTTCACCGTCGTGAGTGACGCCAACATGGACACTCGCCTTGTCTGTGGTGGAAAATCCGATAATGTCACACATGGTATCTGGTTCCTCCGGCGGCAACTCGTGGGACGGATCATCACTGCTACTCGTTGTGGAAGGCTGACTAGCTGTGTCCTCACCGTGAGCAGGTGTCGGCATCGACGGGCGTCTCAAGGTCGTGTGGCCGACGTCGAAGAAAAGACATCCATCAACTTCGAACGCTTCCCGCATGATATTTGCCGCCCTCGAAAACACTTTGCTAGGCTGTTCGTGATTCTTTGTCACCATTTTGCCTCCAGGATGCGGTCCGTAGAAAGCGTCGCCAGGACGCCGACGCCGTCTTCTCTGGCGATCTGCGTGAGACTCACCAGCCACATGCGATGGCGTATTGTTTTCTTTGCTCGAATCCGGGGGCGTGATTGTGGCTTCCTTCTCACTGGCTGGCGTCTCGGCCTTTGTTGATTCTTGTGTGAGTGATTCGTACGCAGTAGCTGAAAAGATAGCGGGGTCGGCATCACTCGTCCAATGAGCAAGACTGCCCTCGCCTGCGATGAAGGCCCGGACTCCTTTATTCAGACGCTCGTTGGATGCGTTGATATTGCGGGAACGGTTCCTCTCCAAATGGCTCATGACGGCACGCGAAACATCCCTCAGTTGCTCGACAGACTGTTCACCCCATCCCGCAGGCTGCTTGGTACTCATGACACAGAAGCTCCCAATGTTGATGCCGCGGTGGCTGCGTATAGGCACAGCGGCGTAGAACTGCCCCTCCTGGCCAAATTGGCAGTACGGTCTCTGGTTGAAGCGTTCATCGACGGCCAAGTTGGACACGAGGGACAAAGGAAGTGTGGTCACATCAGAATGGTCGGCATTCCTGAGGTACAGAACATGCTCGCAAGTCCCGTGGGCGCGAGGAATGGCGATTCCGCACAGGGCAAGGGGAGATGGACACTTGTCGCTTGGTAAGTTCGGGGTCAAGGACATGCCAGGCATAGCTTCGGCGACGATGTACTGGTGGCCACTGTCGAAGAGAGATACGAAGGCGCGCTCTGTATTGGTTTGGTACGCAACTAGTTGGGCAAGACCAGTAAGAGAGCTATCAGAGCAGCTCACAAGCTCGGAGGATGGGATGGGGACGCCAGTATTATTGAAGCGGAAGTCCGTGAAGAGGAAGGGCTCATATCTGCAAACGGTGAGTCCACGATGCGCAAGTCGGGCGAGTGGGCAAGGATATGATCTCAGATTAGGCGTACTTGAATGTTTCTCGCTCACGAGTGGCCTCACTGACGGACTTGTAGGGGCGGGCTGAGGGTTGGGCCCCCGGAACGGGGCTCTCAATGGCGGTCATGGCGGGCTGGTCACCCTCAGAGCGTCGTCAGAAGCCGTCAAACCTCCAGGAACATGATCAGGGAGAACGGCGTCGCGGTGTTGAAGGAAGGGACGAAGATTGAGGTCGGTAGAGGAATACGATGAGCCGTTGTGGGACTGCAGGTCAGGCACGGTGACGCGCGCAGAGACGGGGCAATCGAGATGGGCCTTGCCGACAGCAAGTGGTGGTGGCAGTGGCAGCACAGCAAGCCGTGGCCTCGGCGGGCAGTGCAGTGTCGATCATGGTGGGTGGGAAGCAAGCAGTGGTTAATGGGAAATGCTAGATTCTCGATCGGGCGCTGCGACCCATCGTCGATCTGGAGTATGAGGCTAGAGGTGCAATAGGGAGGTGAGGGCGGAGCCTGTTTCTGTAGCGCTAGCAGGATTGTTTAGTGGTTATGCGTTGCATCAGCTAATAAGGTCGAGAACCGGAGCAGTGCCGCCGTTTAGGTCCGTAGCGTGAAAGCATGTCCACAGCTTGCTGCTCGGCCTTTTGGCTGACCGTTGCGGCGACTCATGCCAATGCTCTGCTTAGACAGTAGCGGTACAGATCAAATGAGCTGCGAGTACTCCGTACCATTCTCAGTATAAAATTCAGAATAAGAAGAGCAAATCCTACCCGAAAAAGAGACAGGAGGTAAAAAGAAAAGTACCAAAAAAAACACAAAAAGATAAGCACCAAATGTGGATCGAACACATGACCTACCCATACACGCTCCTGCTCGCCTTGTGCTGAATTCACCCATGTTTCCCTACGTATCAAGACCATTTTCACGGTCAACAGCTGTGCCGATGACACTGACTCAAAAAGCCAGTCCTGGTTCCCCGTACCCAGCAGCTGGGCGGATACTGTTCCCTAGCTTCGAAGCTTTGTGTTGTCGTGGATCGATCCGCCTTGTGGTCGACAGGCTCTCCCTCACGACACTGCCCTACCCTCCCACTGTTCAGCTATACTCTTCTTTCCTTGATTTGCACATCAATGGCGCACAATGGAGGATAGTTCGATTTCCTCCATACTGCACCATGCATGGCCCGTGATTCTTTGACCAATTCATTCCATAACTAGACTAGGTACAGTAGCATCCACGTTGGCTTATTAGTCTGGCCGATCACCCCCTCCTAGGCAGATCGCGCTTGCAACGGCTCAGGGCATGCATCGGTTCCTGTGCGTATTGACGGGGTAGACAACAAGCACCAAGGTCTAGTCACGCGGCACGCAGGAACTCTATTTCTTCTCAAATCTCTCCAGACTGAGCAGGGATACAGCTCGAGATCCAAACCAGGGGCTTGCAATTGGTATGTGCAGGGTGAGCAGAGAGTATCAGCGTGGCGGTTCATTCCTTTGCTTTGACCCAACACTGTCAACGGTTAAAAGTCCACGCTGACCATGATGAGTCAGTCAGTTGCAGGCTACAGACTCATCCCTCAGGCAGTCAAGCTCAAGTCGCTGGCGCTAGACTCTATCAGTGCACTGTTTGGTTGCGTGACAGAACGTCGGCCAAAGGCACCCGTCTTGTACTTGAAAATCATCGCCACGTTAGACTATTGCATCTACCTCTGCCTCCTTCGTCTATGGCTCATCTCGCATCCAACGCCATGTCGCCTCAGCAGTCCCCAATCTGTATGGTACCGACTACAGCACCCCAGCCTGGACCACCATGGGCTCCGTGGTCCCTCTGTGGCACGGCTTCTTGAACAAAGAGATCACAACCTCTGAAAGAACAGGCGCCTGCATACCACCTCGACTGAAGTCCGATCATATCGCAGAGCCCATCCTTCGCTCAACAGGCACCTCCTTCAGCTCGAAAGCCCAGCCACGCCAATGATGCTGCTGCATGGTAAGCTGGTGGTCTGTGTTGCTTTGCATCGCAGCATCGAGCGAGTTGCGTGCAGCCATCCCCGTCAATTGTCTCCGAAGCTGTCCTCCCACCTTCTTTCTTTGATCCTCCCGTCATTTCTCAACGAATGTTGAGGGCTGAAGGAACTTGAGGATCATAGCTGCCTGAAGCTGTGCGATTGCAGCTCAACTCCATCTTCAGTATTGCTACGAGATGAACTGAACAGTCGTATATCACCATCTCTGACAACGCAACCTGCGTTTCCGGCCCCCAACATGAGGCTCCCACTTCTCGCAGCCTGTGTTTTCACCATCGCAACATGCACTGCTGCTCAGCGTCAACGGTACGGTGCAGTGACTGCCATCGTTCCCGAAGGTCTCATGCCCCGGTATCTTGCCGATAGCTTCGATTCTGAACCCATCATCAAACGGGTCGGTACCTGTGGTTCAGGCAGACATCCGTGTGAGTCGCATGTGCCAGACTGATGTGGGTTGAACATGGCTGATGTGGGTTTTCCAGGCCTTGATGTCCGGCGCGGCGACCGCTGCTGTGCTGATTCGACATACTGCTTCATCAACAGGGAGGGCGACGCAAAATGCTGTCCTATAGGCAATGACTGCCGCGACAACAACCCATGCAGAAGCGATTCTTTCTTCTGCACGCAGTTCAGCACTGTCAGCGGTACCACGCGTGGGCAAGAGGGCTGCTGCGGCAAGCAATGCCCATCTACAAGCTTCTACCTATGTCCCAGTAGCCTTGGAGGCAACTGCTGTAGCTACGGATCCGAGTGTCGCGAGGGCGGCCACTGCGTACGAGACCTGGAGCCGACGACAAGCGCTGCGCCAACATTGATACCGGTACCGGAGGGGTGCACAACGTCGCAGTACAAGTGTGAAGACGGAGAGGGATGCTGCAACATTGATCAGAAGTGTACAGAACTCAGCAACACCGCCTACTGTGCGTCCGGCACACCTACCGGTTCGAACATCGAGTTCATCGATGGTGACGATGAGGACGGCGACGGTGGTGGATTGTCAGTGGGAGCCCAGGCCGGGATCGGCATCGGTACCACGGTAGGAAGCGGCCTTCTCATCGGACTACTTGTGTGGTTCTTTATATCTCGAAGACGAAAGCACAGAAGCGCGCAGTCGGAGCAGACCCGCACTCACAGCTTACCGACGATTGGTGCTGGAGCCAGAGCCGGCGCAGCGGCAGGTGTGGCATATCAAGACGACAGCATGACGGAGTACACCGAGTCCTCTCGCCCGTGGCAAACTCATGGCCGCGGTGGCGGTCCAACACGAGACTACTTCGGCCCAGCTGCCGTGCCAGGACCGTTCACGGATGGCCCTTCATCTCCTGTCGACCATCATTCACCACCATTCGGGGCTGGGCGTGCGGTCCCCTCGCAGCCACAGGAACCTGGAGACATTGCAGCACCGGTGGAGATCGACTCAACAGGACGCACGCCAGGCTCGGACGATGGCGGATGGCTATCTCCCAGTTCTTTTTCGGACCTTCAGACAACACCAATGCCAGACGGGCCACAGGGGAGAGCCGAACTCTACGGCTTTGCGGCTGATGCGCAGCTGTCCACACCTGCGCCGCCGCGAGATGATCATGTATTTCGATGAGCATGTGGAAGTGATGGATTGGTTGATAGGTCCAGGGGATGGATACATGAGATGTATTTGCAGATGAGAAAAACGACGAATGAAACCCTAATGGTCTTTCTTACTCCTTGACTTTGCGTGAAAATTTGTTACGCCCGTGGAAATGTCTTCCTTGAATATCACAAGCGGTACTGGCAGATTAGTGATACAGAAGAAAAAAAGCTTGACAAAAACAGCTTGTCAAGTAGAAGTAACTCCCGTATGTTCTTCCTTCGCCTTCCGGACGCCAGACATGATAGAAGACTGAAAACTCGACCAACGCCAACGAGAACAAAGGAGATTGAAGAAAAAGGGAAAGCGTCAGCTCCGGACTCAGCAGACGACACCTCCGAAAGGTGCACAGCTCCTGAGGTCCTTGACCAGGTCCTCGACACTACTCAAGTGCCTACTCAGCAGCTCCTGCTTCTCCTCCGTTGTCAAGGTCACACTTCCGCCGACACTCTCGGCCCTTCCCCTCCTTGTATCTGCATTGAACGCACCCGCCAGCTTGCTTGGGCTTCTTTGCAACATGGCGGGCACAGAGTCTCTCTGTCCCGCGCGCGGAATGGAAGGTGTCTCGGGCATGAGGTAGAAGTAGAGGAACTCGACGAGCTTGAGCTTCACCTCGCGCGAAGTGGAGCGGGATTTGAAGAGGGACGTGACGGTGAGCAGACCGTCGAGGGCTTCGAACGTGCGGGTGTTGAGGGGGTGGGAGATCAAGGCGGTGACGAGGGTGAGCAGGGTGGCGGATTGGATGGCCGGGCAGTTGACTGGTTCAAGGAGATCGAGGAGAAGCTATAGAGAGAGAGAGATGAAATGTCAGCCCAAAGAGTCAGTTGTGCGGGGGAGGGTAGAGAGTGACGAGGAACCTACGTTCATGTTCTGCTCCCTCGAGAAGAGTGACTTGCTGGGCGGATGCAGCAGCAGTAGACCCTGGATCAAATCCAGCGCACTCAAGATGAGCAGATCATTCGAGCCATCGCCTCCCTGCGCCAACAACCTATCCAAGGTGCCTACCAGCCTGGTCGCAACATTCCACTCGAAGCCCTCCTGAAGTTTGAAGAATTCTTGGAAAGCCGGGTCGCGAGACAGATGTGCGAGATCCTTCTTCCTGGCTTGCTTAGGGGAGGCGCCGTCGTCGACGTCGGAGTCGACGTGTATATCGTGGTCGGTACTGCCGCCGGGGTCTCTGCCGGAGTCGTGGTCATCGTCGGCATCGTTGCCTGACAGACAGATCTGGGCGAGAAGACCCTCGACTTGGCGAAGGCCTTTGCGGACTTTGGGACCGTCGAAGGAGGAGAGGTTGTCGAATGCGAGGGACAGCAGGTTCTCCATTGTGACGGTATTGTGTTTTTTTATGCGAAAAGTGTAGTTTAGAATGGGAAGAGAGCCGGGACGCCTTGCTGGAAGCTTTGAATGGATGCGATGTGTGTTGTGTGTGTGTGTGTGTTGTATTTGTGTTGATGTGTGCGCTTTGTGGGAGAGAGAACAGGTACGGAGGGAGGTGCGAAAGTTGTTAATACAGATGAACGAAGAAGAAAAGCATTGGGTATCAAGAATGTTGGTCAAGCCCAAGGAGAGAAGAAAGAGAGAGGGAGGGAAGAATCACAAGGTCAACAGCCAAAGGGCAGCTGGAGATCAAGTAGGTGCTAAGGTAAAGAAAGGTACGTAGGCGCATGATCGATCAGTGATGGAGTGGGTTGTTAGCGTGGTGTCGCATCGGGCTGGCGCAGGCGCAAGCAGGCGGCAGCCAGATGGAGACGGGGCTGCCACATGTTGGCGCGGCAACGGCACACCACTAGGCTGCAGTGACCAGGGAACACCCTGCTGCTTGGGCCTGGACGTGGACTTTTTTTCTTCTTTCACACTTGACTCCATGCCCGGCAAATATTGGACTTGGATGCCGGAAGAATCACAGAAGACATATACAGTCATTGTGTGATGATTCAGTTCGGTGATGGTAACCTGAAAGCAAAGAAGCCAGCCAGCAAAGACGCCAACCTACCTCCTCCACCTCGTTAGTTCCCACCTCAATAGTCCCCCCGAAAGCTGGGGTGCTTTACACTGAGCAATGCGGACTCGAGCGCCATACCGTTCCTGGCGTCAGCCACAGCCCTGCATGCCTTTGAGATCGGTCTTGTGACATGCGATTTCACCAACGGGTTGCGTATGTACTCGAGTGTGAGACATGGCGCCGGTGAAGATTTTCTCTACAAACTCTCGGTCGCTATGTATGCATCCTCCCTCCCCGCAATTGGAGGGCATTGCGTCCGAGGTGGGCATACAAACAGGGCAACACCTCGATGGCTGGAATGGATTCGCCCGACCATTTCTTGGATCGCCAATGTGATCCTTTGGAGTTTTGTGCGTCTTGCATTATCGACCTGTCTGCGCCGGCTTCGATCTCTCCCTGATGGTTCGCGTAAAGCTGCAATGGGGATTGGAAACTATTCTGATCTTTCTGAGTATAGCATGCAGTTGCTGGCAAGTAGTAAGTGGAAGCACTATCATAAGGACCACACGGAGGTATTCATGTGGTGGTATGAACTATGGAGGAATCCCGTTGGCTATAAACATTGATATGCGAGTACAAATTATTCTAGGTACAAGGCTTTTCACCGACCTCGTTGAAGTAATCGAAGGTCAAAAATAAGATACTTGAACAGGATACAAAACATGCATCACAGCAATCAGGAGATTGGGTTTAATTGTACGTAAAATTGGAATACGAATGGTAAAACACTGTGGTAAGGACTACAGGCAGTGAGAGCGACTGAGATGCCCACAGTCTCTGCAATGCCACACAACGGCCTCCTCCAGAGAGAACCTCAATGCTGTTACATGAAATCTTGTCCATTCATTCAAGTCATGGTAGTCTCATAAGATACTGTACTGATACGGAATATCATCACAATCGTAATACATAAAAAGTCCATCAAACACATGCCAGCATAATCCTCATGGCCAGTCTTGCTCCATATCATCCCCATCCACCTAGCCAAAGATCTTCCTCAGTGCAGCCCTGAATCCAGACTGCTTCTTCTCTTCCTCCTTCTGCTTCTTCCTCTCCTTGTGTCTGGCCTTTCGCGCCGCATCCTCCGACGGCGGTATGTCGTCGGCAACTGCTGGCTGCGCCTTGGACTCGGGCGTGGACGCCGGCTTGACCACCGGCTCGGCAGCGGCATCTTTGACAGGCTCAGCAGCAGCAGCAGCAGCAGCAGCAGCAGGAGCAGGTGCTTCCTCGCGACCGCTCTTGTGCGATCGTGGGCGGGCGTCCGTCGAACGACGGCTGACGCTCGCAGCCTTGGGGCGGTGGGTCGTGCTGCTCCGACGCTTAGGAATGTCAGGCCGTGATGCTTCGCGGGGAAGCTCGGCAGGCTCCGCAAGGGCTTGAGGAGGTGGTGGCGGTGGGGCACTGCCGACGACTCCTATGGAGTTGGTGATGTCGAAGAACTTCTTTTCCGGCACAGGCACTTCCTTCTCCGCAGCAGCAGCAGCAGCAGGCGAGTCGCGAGAGGACACGGGCCTGGATCTGTTCGAGTGGCTGTGACGGCGAGAGCTGCGGTGGCTGCGTTCACCTTCCCGCTCAGGAGTCGCGGGTTCGCGGCGCTCACGACGTTCGCGCTCGTGTCTCTCATGCCGCTCCTGCTCGCCCTCGCGCGCACGCCGATCGGCCTTGCGACGCTCATGAGCCTCTGGCTCCTCTGGGGTCCTGTGCTTGTGGCCAGGACTTGTCGGGCTATCGGTGGCTGAGAAGCCGCTGTCTTGACGTCTGGGCGTGCGAGGCGGCGTGTGGGCTCCAGATCCAGAGCTGGCTGCCCTGTCTCTGTGGCGGTGGCGATGGGAGCTCTCTGAGTCGTGAGAACGGTGACGACGTTCCCTTTCCTTGGTGCTGCCGTCCTCACCGCGGTGGCGGCTTGATTGTGAGGACGACGAGTGGTGAGAGCGGCGGTGCCTGTGGCGCCTTTCACGATCTTTGCTCGCATCTTCAGAGTCCTCTGTCAACATGTCAGCAACCGAGTTGCGAAGCTCTCTATCAGCTTCCTCGCTCTTGGCTTCCACTGCAGTCACAGGCAAAGCCGAGCTTCCCATGCTCTTGACGTGACCCTCCAGGCTCGGTCTTCCCTCGGCGGCATCAATCCTGGGAGACATGGGAGGGCTTGCAGGCGGACTGAGGGCTTCGGCAGCAGCATATATGACAACAGCAGCAGCGACAGTTTCTTCAGCTTGTTGGACGGTGAGTCTACGCTTCCTGCGGAGGCTCTTGGCACGTTGACGGCTGATCATCTCGGCATCAGGCAGAATGATACCCGGCGTAGATGAGCGCGGCTCAACCTCATCGGGAGAGATGGGCGGAGTGAGAGTGCTTTGCGCGAGGTCTTGTTCTGATTGCTCGCCGTGTTCCACCGACAAGATGTCGACAGGCGGAGGCTGACGTTCCTCGCTTGATGTAGAGAGTTCTTTGACCTGAGCTGTCAGGCCCGTTGCTGGATCGATGGTAGCTGGCACAATGATTTGCTCATGCACCTCCGTATGCGCCTCCTGCGATGTGATTGAGGTTTCGTTCTCACTTTCGACAGGCACAGCAGCTGCAAGATCTCCCAAGCTTTGGGGCTCAGAATCAGTAGATTGCGCTGGTCCAGGAGTAGCATCGAGACTCGGCTCTTCAACGACCGACTCTGCCTTTTTCGAGTAGCCCAAGACGGGCGACTCAGGAGTCTCAACGTTCCGCCCAGCTTCCAGCAGTGATCTCACTGGTGTTGAAGCTGCCTCTGTCTCCTCGGCGATCATTGGAGCTTGGGATGGCGAGGTATCGACAGCGCTTGATTCAGACCTTGGTGTAAAGGCAGAGGTCTCTTGTGGTTCCGCGATGGTCTCAGACACAGTGACTTGCGGCTCTGCAGGCAGGTTGGCCTCGACTTGTTTGCCCTCGTCAGTTGTTTGCTGCGGAACCTCCGTGTCAAGGACCTGCGCAACACTCATGTCCGCTTCTTGCTGCTCTGACGCTGTCGTGCCACCAAGCGGGCCGATGTCGGTCTCCACAATATCAGACGCCTTCTCCAGTACCGATGGTACCACGGCTTGTTCCTTCTCGCCGTCTTCGATGGAGGCTGTGTGGGATGTTCGCTCTTCTGTGGTCTCGATAGGAACGGCCGCCTGCCCCTGAGGAGCCTCTGTAGACTCCAGTGTGTTGGGCTCTACGACATCTGATTGAACCACCAGCTTGTCGTCTGCCGTAGGAATGTGCACCGTGTCCAACTCCGTCGTGTCTTCTCCCGCCAGCAACTCGACCGTAGGCTCGGGAGCTTGCGTGTCATCTGTTTCTGCAAGCTGCTCGTCCTGTGCCTCCGCCTGCAAGGCCACCTCCGTCTCCGAGGGTTGTGCAACAAACAAGGAAGTGTCACAGAAATCATCGCGTTCCTCACCTTTCTTCGCCGTCTCCTTGACAGAAACGGGAATGGGCCCAATGGTATCCTTGCTCTCTTCAATCTCCGTAGTTGGCTGCGTCTCTGCGGGAGCCTCCTTGGGCTTCGCCTCGGCCTCGGGTTGTGCCTCTTCAGCAGTCTCAAGCGCGGCAGCTGCTGCTACTGGGGCCTCTTCTGCCTTCTCGGCCTTCTCGGACTCTTCGACGTCTGCTGCGGGCTCTACAGGCGCATCAGCCAGAGCCGTGTCACTTGCTGTGGCCTCGGGCGCTTCCTTTGCTGTATCTTCCGGGGTGGACTCTGCGACGTTGTCAACCTTAGCCTCTGCATCCTCCTCTTTATCAGCAACTGCTTCATGAGCTGGAGGGAGCTCCCCATCAGCCTCCTTGGCAGTCTCTTGCACAACTTCCGTGGTCTCCTCGGGTTGTGTCTCTGCGACAGGAGCCTCACTGGTCTGCTCAATCCCCGTAGGCTTTGCATCCTCTGTTGCTTCCGAAGGCTTCTCATCGCTAGCCTTCTCCTCGACAGCGGGCTGATCGACAGGTTCGGCGCCGGATTCAGTGGCAGGTTTATCGAGGGGTTCCGTGTCAGCTGCATTGTCGTCGGCAGCGTCCTCTTCAGGAGTCTTGCCATCCTCTCCGTTGACCTGTGCATTGACCTCATCTGCATCCGGGGCAGGCACTTCCTTGTCGGTCGTTGGATCTTCTTCAGTCTCAACTGCAGGAGCAGGCAATTGATCATCTGCCTTCTCTACTGTCTCGGTTGTTTCCTCATCCTCAGCCAAGGGTGCGTCGTCAGCCTCAGCAGGCGGCACTGTAGACTCTTCTAGCTTGTCTTCCGGAGCAGATTCAACTGTGGCCTCAGCGCTAGACTCAGCAACAGACTCCGTAGCCGGCTCGTTAGACTTGACTTCCTCCTCGACTGCAGCTGCAGGCGTAGGATCAGCATCTGCACTATCCTCCTCGCCCTTTGGCTCGGGGCTGTCTTCTTTCGCAGCCTCAGCAGCGGGCTCAGCAGAAGGCTCAGCAGCAGGCTCAGCGATGGTCTCGGCGATGGGCTCGGCAATAGCTTCAGCAACAGGTTCCTTAGGCTTGACCTCTTCTTCAGCTACAACAGGAGCAGCGTCTGCAACATTTCCTTCACCTTTTGGCTCGGAAACATCTTCTGCCGCGGCTTCAGCGATGGGCTCAGCGACGGGCTCAGCAACCGGATCTGCAACGGCCTCTGCAGCAGGCTCGTTAGGCTTGTCTTCCTCTTTGGCAGGCTCGGCAACTGGCTCTGCAACTGGTTCTGCAACTGGCTCGGCAACGGTCTCAACACCGGGCTCACCGACGGGCTCAGTAATAGCCTTGGGAGCCTCAGCAGCCTCGACCTTTTCATCGGCCAATTCTTCACCATTCGTTGCTGCCTGCTTGGGTTCTGGACTTTCATCATCGGTCGTAACAACGGCGACGTCTGCTTCAGGAATGTTTGCGTCTTGCTCAGTGGCCTTGGACTTGTCCTCTGCAGACTGTTGAGAGTCCTTAGTAGTTTCGTCCTTCTCCGCTGGAGTCTCAGCTTTGAGGTCGTCGACAGGAGTTGGGTCAACAGTTTCAGGAGATATATCCGCTACCTTGTCGGTTGGCTCTGCTTCGACCTCGAGTGCCTTGTCTTCGGGAACAGCAGCCTTGATATCGTCTTCAGCGGCAGCCGCCTGCTCTTGGGCCTCTGCCGGCTGCGCTGCTTCCTCGACGGTCGTGGTAGAAGCAACGGGCTCAGTCTCCGCGACCGTCTCATCGACGGAGTCCTCTGTCGATGCTGGAATGTCCTTGGAGGTTGACTCAGCAGGCTCTTCGGCAACTTCAGGGGCAATCTCAGGAACGGTCGGAGATTGTTCGACCACGTCTTCGCTCTTATCGACGGACTGCTCGGGCTCCTCTGCCTTAGTGTCCGACTCTGCTGGGCGGTCTTCTGCCGGGAGCTCTTCAGTCCCAAGAGTTTCTGTGACCTTCCCGTCATCTTCTTGAGCAGCCTTCTCTGGAGAGTCGTCCGAAGTCCCTAGTGTCTCGATCTTGGGCTCTTCTTTTGATTCTTCGGCCGCATGCACTTTTTCATCCACAACAGCTTTAGTTTCATCAGCTGTCGCGGCTGACAGCCCCTCGCTTGGAGCTGGAACCTCCTGCGTAGTCTCAGCGTCTGCCGCTAAGTTCTCATCAGCTGCTTGGCTCTCTGTCTCAGGCTTGTTATCTCCAGCCGGGTTGATGTCTTCGTCTGACTTATCAGCTTGAGGCGAGGTATCAGCTTCCGAAGTAGCAACCACCTCCGCGGCCTCCTCAGGGATCAATGGACTGGCTTCAGCAGCAGTTTCCGGTGTACCATCTGCCGCAGAGGCTTCTGGCGATGAGATTGGGGCGGACGCTTCGTCCTCAGGGGTAGTATTATCTGCCTTGGCTTCCCTGAGCTCATTTGAGACTGTCGCTGTCTCCACTGACGACTCCTCTGGCTTCTCGTCGGGCCCAGGAACAGCGGATTGCGTATCGGCAACGTCGCTGGCCTCAGTTTTATCCTCAGAAAGCGTAGTAGAATCATCAGCTTCAGCATTGGTTGGGGCTTCGGCAGACTCCGGAGCGGCCTTGCTGTTCGCCTCATGTTCAGCATCAGCTTTGGGGGCATCGACAGTATGCTGCTCCTCAGAAACCTCTGGGACCGCATTCTCAACCTCGTCCTCTTTTCGAGGAGACGAGCCATCGTCGGCTGTCTCAGAGCTGCCGTTCATATCCTCTTTCGGTCCTGTGTCGGCTTCGTCACGACTCAGGTTGCCAAAGATCTCCTCGTGTTTCTCAGCAAAACGAACTTGCTTGGGTGAGGCTGGAGGCTCCTGATCAGCCACTGCAACTTGCTCGGCTGCTGCTTCGGACTCAGCTGGCTTCTCCTCAGCAACAGCAATGGCATCGTCCGTGGCGACAGCAGTGACTTCGGCAGCCTCCTCTGACTTCAATTCTGTACCAGAAGTAATAGGCTCCGGTGCAGGATCGTTATCTTCGGTGTCCACAGCAGGCTCTCCGTTTGCTTCCTTTACTCCTGCAACCTCTTCGTCACTCTCCGCCTTTACAGATGGTTGGTCTTCGGCCGGCTCTGTAGTATCGCCATCCACCTTCTCAATAGCTACGGAAGCGGCTGGAGCTTCAGTGGCTGGAGCTTTGGTGTCTTTCTCACTGTCATCTTCGACTGGCGACTTGTCCTCAGCAGATGGTTCAGTTGCAGGTTGTTGGTCCTCAGATGCAACCTCGACAGACTTGACTTCGGGGGAAGAATTCTCCTCGACAGCCTCCGGTACAGTTGCTGGCTCATCTACCTCTTCGACCTTGGTGGGCTGGACCTCATCGCTCGCAGGCTTGTCTTCGGTGTTGACGAGAGCGGGAGGACTGGTCTCGACAGTCTCGCTTTCTTGTTGTTTCGATTCCGGTTCAGTCACAGAGGCTTCAAGAGGAGAGTGGGCTGCTTCTTCCTCGGCCGTAATGTCTTTAGTCACCGCAGTCTCTTCTGTTGGTACATCTGTGGCGACACTAGCTTCTGAAGTCTGAGGCTCCTTATTTTCGGTGTCCTCAGTTTTGGGGTCGGACTCCTCTTTGGCGACTGCTGGTTCAGGTACAGCTTCGGCATCATCTGCCTCGTCCTTCTTCACAGCAGGAGCGACTATCTTCTCATCTTCTTCGGTGGGAACGGGCTCAACTGCAGGCGCCTGTTCTTGCGCGAGCTCATCCGGCTTCTCCTCTGGCTTCTCGTCAAGTGGCACGGCCTCGGATGTAGTTCCGCCTGCTAGAGCAGCGATCGTGGGCTGTTCGACGTTGAGGCTTTCTTCGGCAGCCTTGTCCTCAACCGGCTTTTCCTCAACAAGGACCTCTTCGGCTTTGTTACCATGGGCGGATTGCTCGTCGGCCTTGGGGGTGGATTCTTCCTGTGCTGGTGCTGGCGCTGCGGCGTCTGCAATCTCCGCTGGCTCGGTTGCAGGGTCATCGGCAGGTTTCGCCTCATCATTCTTAGCGGTCTTCCCCTCAAATTCCTGTTCAAGCTTGTCATCCACAGGTGCAGAGACCTCAGTAGCCTTAGGCTCCTCTCCAGTCGCGGGCTTCTCGCCCGCTACCTCAGCTCCCTCGACAGAAACCGCAGGTTCGACGTCCTGTGTTTCGTCAGCGGGTTGGCTGGTAGCCGTGTCCTTTGTATCCTCGGGAACATTAGCTTTCTCTTCAGGCGAGGTTGCTTCATTGGACACAGGGGAACCCTCAGCCCGTTCAGGACTCTCTGGCTCCTCCAAAGGTTTTGAGTCTTCAGCATCTTCAGATTCTTCGACAGCCTTGGGTTCCTCGACGGCCTCCGGCTCTTTGACGGGAGATTGCTCCTCCGTAGACGCGGGGGAGTCCTCAGCAGACTTCGAAGGAGCTACCTCTGTGTTCTGCTCAGTCTTGGTAGGTTCGGTATCCACCGCCTCAGGCGTCTCCTCCGGATCAATCGCTGCTGGCCCTTCGGAAGTGGCAGCCGGGATTTCCGCCTCCTTGATAGGCTGTGCTCCAACCTCAACAGTAGGTTTTGATTCTTCACTAACAACAACCTCTGTATCAGGAGCGGGAGAGGCGGCTGAGTCTTTCTCAGCGAGGGGTGCACCAAGGGAAGGAGCGGCTTCAGTGGCTTCAGCCTCAGCGAGAGTACTGTCCTCAGGAGGGGAAGCGGGCTCATCTGCCGGAGCCTCCTCCACGTTCGGTGTAGGTCCTTGCTCAGCCTTGCCCTCTTCGGCTGCCTTCTCCTCAGTCACAGATGTCGGCCCCGGTGCAGCTTCATCTGCGGGAGTAGAAACATCTGCTGCGGGCTCAGGGGCTTTGGCCTCTGTTTCCCTCTCATTAAGCTCATCAGGCTTGGCCTCCTCTTTGGCGGGCTCTGCAACGGGCTCTGCAACGGGCTCTGCAACGGGCTCTGCAACGGGCTCTGCAACAGGCTCTGCAACAGGCTCTGCAACAGGCTCTGCAACGGGCTCAGCAGCAGGCTCAGCAACAGGCTCATCAGGCTTGACCTCCTCCTTGGCAGGCTCTGCAACAGGCTCAGCAACAGGCTCAGCAGCAGGCTCAGCAACAGGCTCAGCAGCAGGCTCAGCAGCAGGCTCAGCAGCAGGCTCAGCAGCAGGCTCAGCAGCAGGCTCAGGCTCCTTAGGCTTGTCTTCCTCCTTGGCGGGCTCGGCAACGGGCTCGTCAGGCTGAACCTGCTCTCCGGCTGAGACAGGAGCAGTCTCTGCGCTATCTTCCTCGCCCTTTGGCTCAGGGACGTCTTCCTTCACAGGCTCAGGTACCGAGGTCGACTCTTCAGGGGTTGGCGCAGGTTCAACGGCAGGGGCTGAATCCTCTGCTGGGGCCACCTCGACTTCTTCGACTGGCTTCTCTGGTGGTTCCGCAGTCTCTGGAGGAGGTTCCTTCTTGATCTCCTCCGCAGCTGGAGCTAGGGATTCTTCAGGTTCCTTCGCAGCTTCTGTGGGCGGGGTAGGTGGTGCTGGTTCCGTCAAAGGTTCCTCGGCAGCTGTCGTTTCCTCGGCCTTTGGTTCAGGGACCGCTTCCTCTGCTGGAGCTTCATCGGTGGCAACAGCCTCGTCCGCTGGCGATGAGTCAACCTTTTCTGTATCTGTTGATGGCGCCTCTGCGGTCGGCTCGGGAGCAGGGGGATTATTTGCTGGAGGAGCCTCGGCTGCCGGAGTTGGAGTCTCAGCAGGCGCGGGCTCATCTACCGCATTGTCGTTCTCGGTCTCATCCGCCGCGATGGACGCAACAGCAACACCAGCAGCACCGACTCCCACCCCCACAGCAGCAGTAGCAGCAGCAGCCTCACCCTTACTCAGGCCCTTATCTGTCTTGCCAGCAGCCTTGGCCTTCTTCTCTTTCTCTTTCTCCTTCTTCTTGTCCTTCTTCGACTTGCCCTTGCCCTTCTTCTCCGAAGCTACCTCCTCCTCGGCCGACTTGGCCGTTTCAGGAGTCAGCGGTGGTGTCGGCTCTGCAGCGCTCTTCTTCTTCTTGTCCTTCTTGTCCTTCTTGGACTTCTTCTTGCTGCTTCCGGAAGTAGGAGCGGCATCCTCGTCTTCAGAGGGGACCGCAGGCTTGTCGTCCTCATCCTCTTCGTTATCCTCGGGTTCAGCCTGAACAGCGGCGGCAGCCTTCTTCTTCTCTTTCTTAGCTTTCTTCTTGTCCTTCTTCGACAACGCAGCGGAAGGCGCCGGCGGCGGAACAGGTTCCTTATGGCCCTCACTCAGGTCCTCATTGTTACTATCGTACTCAGCATCGGCTATTGTGTAAGTGTTAGCAACTTGAGCCTCTTGTGAAGTGTAGACATGGGTAAGAACTCACTCTGCTCATTGGCCGTTTCAGGCTCAGAGTCAGATGGCTGGAAGTAGTTGACTTTTGAGAAGTCCGAGTACTGAACGGCTGACAGGTCGTACGACGGGCTAAACTCGACGTTATGCCCCGAACTCATGGCTTCGTGAGTTCTCTCCTTCTTCTCTCACTATCGCTGTCTCCGTTCACCCCAATCGACTTGGTAAGTCTAGAGGGTGAAGAGTGTGTTTGATGTCTGCAGTCAGATTTGAACCTGTCGGTATGTATAAGAGCCCCGTATGTACAAGGCTTGGGCTCTGGTGTTTCTCCCGAGGAGAGACGGATATAATGCACAGTGGTGGGTATCTGCAGAAAGACAGGCAAGGAATGCGTGATCGATGCCCAATAAACTCCAAGCAAGGAAACACAGGTGATTAGGTATACGTCAAACTTCTCAGGACAGCAAAGCAACTTGGTATCATGAGCAGCGTACAACGTGTTTCTCGTCACAAGTCAAAATGATTCGTTGGTAGGAGGTGTAAGTGGCAGAGGACGAGAAGGAACAGGGTGTCCGGGAAGCGGGACAAGGGCCAAAGAAAAAGGAACCCTGAGGAACAGCTGGGCAAGGGCCCTGCACAGCAAGACAAATTGAGCTGTCAACATGATGCTGTGATTCTCCGAAGACGGGGTCAAGATAGTACATTGTAGTAGTAGGACCCCACGCCCAGGGATGTTCCCGCACCCCCGGCCAGGTCTGCATCGTGGCGGGTCGTACATACAACTAGAAGCTACTAAGGGTATACCCTTGGGCGTCAAGGTGTCCCCGGCTTTTTTGGCATCTGCCATTGAGGCCGCCACGTAGCAATTGACTCGTCAATTGGGCTCGACATGCAGTCTGGCCGTGGGGTGGTTGGTCTTGTTCCGCGCACACATGACCTCGCACTTCGTAGACTAGCAGCGGGATGCAGGTCGAAGCAGTTCGGTTGAATAGCCTCACTTGAGAAAGCAGGACCCGGCCGAAGCTCTGGTGGATCCGACGGTCTGCCGTAGCGGCCTGACAACTGGGTCCCTATTACTCTGACTGTGAGGAACCTGCATGATCCAGACACAAAGCAAGCCAACGGAATATTGAGGTCAAGCGCGGGTATGCAGCTCGAGACGGTAGAATGGTGACATTGGGCGACGAGATGATGCGCTGGCTGCTTCCCGGAGAGGTGTGCGGTGCCATACTGCAGCCAAAATGCGAGGGTACCTGGCATGAGGGTTCATCTTGGGCATTCACTCGAACTGCCCTTTGATCGCAATGCCCACACTCCCCCTGCAGCAAGTGCACGGTGGGAGGGAAGATCCGCGCGCACACCTGTCTCGGCGTGCATGAAATATCAGAGTATGAGCAAAGGGAAGAGACCCAGCGAGCCCCGTTCGCTTGCAACGTGGCGCGCGTCTGCCAGTTGTTCCCATGACTTTGGCTGGGTCGGGCTGCACTGCATCACGGACGAGGTTGGGCCACAGCATCAAGACAGCAGAAAAAAAACCCAGAGCGTGGGGTTTGTGCCGCTCGTCATCCACTGCTCCGTGCCCTTGCTGCTGTTTTGTTTCCTGTGTGTTTATGTCCCCCGCCCCCTCCTCTTGACCAATGCCTTCCGAAGTTAACGACCAGAACGATGCGGTTTTCCCCTGGTCACAATTTGGTCAGTGCTTGATGAAGACAAAGACTCCGTTACTCTCGCACAGACGGTGGGCTGGGCAGTCATCGCCCTGGTCACCGCATATCCAACCACTGCATTTTTGTCTCTCATTGACTTTTCGCCTCACATGACCAGGACCATCCCGGTCGGTCAATCTCAGAGAGGCGGTAAGGCTGTTGTTGGAAGCAGAGAGTGTGTGTAGCGGTGAGGCTATCAGTGGAGAAGGTCAACCACAGATGCTGGCAAATTAGCACCAAAAGGTGACGGCACTGCTGGGAGACAACTTGCACGCACGTGCCCACAACTTCATGCGAGTTTTTACTGCACTTGACTCTGACTCAAGTCCTCAATGCCATTCGAGTACTGTATTGTCACGAAGGTCCATCTATCTAGCTTCACCGACTAATTGCATCCAGCCTCGCGCCTCCCAAGGCACAGGAAATGAGTTTGGCTGATGGCTCAGCCCAGCCTCCTCTTCGCAAATTATACAGCAGTCAAGTCTATTCCACCCTGGAACAAGGGTCTTTTCGTTACTATAGCTACCGCCTATTTTGTTTTGAAAACTTTGCAACATGTCTGGTATCTCGTCGTGACCTCATTTCCCTCACTCTGGAAAGCACCTTTGTTGGCTCCTCCAAGTGACCTCAAGTGACCACTTTGCCAGGGTACTGATTAGTAGCCCCATCCAGCATGCTTGAATGAAGCTACAGCCAATCCGTTCTTCAGCCTCGGGTCAACCTGCATCGGTCCAGAAAACGGCATCCCCTAGGCCGCCTCGGGAGCCGGCGCCGATGCTGCGGCCTCGGCTGCAGCGGCTGCATGGGCCTTGTCCGTCGCGCTGGGAGCGTAAGAGGCCTTGGCTCTGTTTGTCTTGATCACGTTCTTGACCGTCTCTTCAGCTGCGTCCCAGTCATCCACATCCAGCCTCACCAGGTCGATTCCGTAGGTCTCGGCAATGCTGCTGAGCGCCATGAAGCTCTGCTTATCGTACACGAAGCTGATGCTCACACCGACACGGCCAAAACGACCTGTCCGGCCAATTCTGTGGAGATAGGTCTCGGCATCGGGCTCCGTATCGCCCCGACCCTTCATTGGGATGTCGTAGTTGATGACCATAGACACACTGGAGACGTCGATACCGCGAGCGAGGACGTTGGTTGTGATCAAAACCTTGTTCTCACCATTACGGAATTTGGTCAGAAGGTCGTCACGCTCAGCACCGTCAAAAGCTGCGTGAAGAGCAGACACCTTGTGGCCATCTGCAATCATACGGCGAGCGATCTCGCTGGCACTGTCACGGGTCTACATATTGTCAGCGTTACGATCGTCCAATTCCTGTACATGAATAGATAAACGTACCTTGACGAAAATGACGGATTGGCCAATGGTCATCAGACCATAAAGTTTGCACAGTGTGTCGTACTTGGTGTTGTCGGCGGGGCAGTCGATGTACATCTGAGAGATACCCTTGACTGTAAGCTCACTACGCTGCAGCTTGAGCGTGTGTGCGTTCGGGGCGAACTTGGCCGAGTAGTTGTTAACTTTGTCAGGGAAAGTAGCCGAGAACAGAAGAATCTGAATGTCCTTGGGAAGGAGCCTGTACAACATTTAGCACGGATCCATGTTGAGGTTTTCAATCATCACCTCGTCTTACGTTTTGACCTTCATGCACTGATCACCCAGGCCCTGTTGGTCCAACATGTTGTCGGCCTCATCGAGGACCAGAACACGCAGGCCAGTAGGATCCAGCTGCCTCCGTCGAATAATGTCCATGACCGTTCCTGGGGTACCAACAATCACAGCCGCCCTGACCGGTTCGCCCCTCGGCAGCGCACCAGGAATAGCTGCGGCGACATTGAGGTTCTCGATGAAGCGGCCAATAACGCCAATAACGCCTTGAATCTGGCGCGCAAGCTCTCGGCTTGGTGCGAGGACCATAGCCTGAGGTACATCGGGTCTGGTGAAGTCGACGCGGGACAGTATCGCTGTGACGAAAGCACCGGTCTTTCCCGTACCAGACTGAGATTGAGCGAGCATGTTTCTCGGAGGGTCGGCAAGCATCAGTGGCAGGGATTTGCCCTGGACCTTGGAGGGTTTGAGGAAGTTGACGGCTAGAAGACCTTTAAGGATCGGGTCGGACCTTTATGTAACCGTCAGTATCGTTGATAACCAGCTGCCACAAAGAGACATCTCACAGTCCGAGATCACTCCATTGCGTCGCAGAGTGGAAAGGTGTTGCCTCGTTGGCTTGAAGGTCGCTGAGAGAGACCTCGACGTCGAACTCGACCTCTGTCAGACCGGTCTCCTTAGCATCGTCAATCGGTGCGTCAGCGGCCGCAGAAGAATCAGTGGGAGCATCAGCAGGTGGTGCACCCTCGTTGGGGTTGGTGATCCGACTGGCGAGGTCGGCCATGGCGGCGGTGGTGGTCGTAGAAGGAGAAAGCGGAAGGACCAGGGAAGCTAGCAATTCCCAGTAACCAGCCTGTTTTGAGGCTGTATGGTCGAGTCACAGAGGTCGACAGATGTAAGATCGAAGGAGAGAGAGGGAAAGAAGCCGCGCTGCGAAAACTCAAAGGTTCAAAGCGCACGCCTCGAGCCTCAAGAACTGACTCCAGAGTGAACTTGTTTTTGGCGGGGTTGTCTTTGACCTGCAAGGCTGTGGCGGGGCACCAGCTTGCAGCCACAGCACCAGAGCTTCCCCCTGCCCGGTGCGCCACATTTGCGACGTCAGTTTTGACTACCCTTGAACATTCACTCCAGCCCTGGACGATCCCCAAGCATTGCACGGCGCTGAACACGACCTCAACGCGGTGACACTTGGCACAATGAAACCTTGCGACTGACTTCGCATCCATCATGGCAGCTCCTCCTCCCCCTCCACCGCCTCAAAAGGGTGGCCTCTCCCTCTACGATGACCTGCTCGACCCCAACGAGAAACCTACCACCATCTCCTCAGCTCCTATTCTTTACAATAGCCAACAACCTGATGGCGCCGAATCTTCTGCAGCGCCGAAGAAATCAATAGACCCTGCGTTGCGCTTCCAGCCCATCAGGCGACCTCAACTCAAGACTGCAAAACCCAAGTCTGCGCCAAAACCTCCTCAAGCTGCACCATCGATTCAACAACCTCCCCCTCCACCCACAGATGCAAAAGACAATGGTGCAGTACCACCACAACAACCTCCCAGGAACAGCCTTGCCGATTGGGCAGCTACGGAGGATGATGAATGGCGCTATGGCACAGGCGAGAAGCGCCAGCGTGGCGGACGAAAAAAGAAGAAGAAGCACCATACCCCAGTAGAGACGGACTGGGACGATATCTACGACCCAACGCGACCGACGAATGTCGACGAGTATCTGAGAAGTGACGAGAAGATTGATGAAGTGCGCGAGTGGAAGGCTTTGCTATACAGACACAGGAGGGAGAGGGAACAGCAGAGCGATCTGTCAGATGACTCCGAGGCAGATTCCCGGCCAGCGGCTTCAAGTCAGTACCAGCATGTAACATGCGTCATGGCGATATTGCTGACTCTCTGCAACAGATCAATTCGCTCCTCCGTCATCATACAACTTCGCGCCTCCGCCCCCCTCACCACCTGCACCTCCTCTAGACTCACTCCCTCCACCACCACCACCACCAGAACCAGAACCAGAACCAGTCGCCAACGCAACGAGCACCATAACCGCCGCCCCCATTCGCTACACCCAACCTGACAACAATGACGACGACGACGACAGGCCCTACTCCCCACCTCCGGCAATGAAACGAACCTCGTCACCGCCACCGCAAACCTCCCTTCCTGGCCAAGCAAACTTCGCCTCCCGCCTTATGAAGAAATACGGCTGGACATCCGGCACCGGTCTCGGCGCTTCATCCACTGGCATTATCAACCCTCTTCACGTCAAAGTCGAGAAACGAAAGAAACGATCTGACGCGGAAGGTGGCGGCTGGGCTGACCCCGCCAACAAGGGGAAGATCCTTGGTGGACAGCGCGCCGCGGATTCCTCTAAGGATAGTGCCAGCGAAGGCAGGGGTAAGATGAGCGAGGTAGTCGTTTTAGAGAATATGCTGGAAAATATGCCGGATCTACAGGCGGAGATTTCCGCGGGGTTAGGACAGGAAATCGGGGAGGAGTGTGGCGAGAAGGTTAGTTGTCAGACCCTTCTACCAACGCCCCAACGTGTGATCGCTGTGAGCTAATATTGTACCACAGTACGGCCGCGTAGAGAGACTATATATCGACCAGGAAAGACGACTCGTTTTCATCAAATTCACAGACCAAATTTCGGCACTAAGGGTGAGTGGCTACCTGAGAGCAACAGAATCCAAGAGACTAATCAGATCATAGGCCGTATCGGAACTGGATGGCAGGGTGTTCAATGGTAACACCATCCTGCCAAAGTATTACGACGTGGACAAATTTGAGCAAGGTATATTCGGGTGATTGGGACGACAAAGTATCACGAGCACGCTTGGACGGGAATGCATGGCTTCGATATAGACCAGTCTCGAAGCCCTGGTTGTGGAGGAAAGCAGACGTCGATGATCATTTGGCAGGCACCTAAGCGAGCGAAAGCGTAGTAGCCTCGAAGGACCTGAAAAACAAATATACATGAATTCGTTCTGTCACCTATACTATCATTTCCGAGCCATCATTCCGAGCCACTCATGACCAATCATACCCAGCGCGAGTACCGCAAATGCGCGAACAATCTCAATTTGTGAAAGCATTGAATCAGCTCGCAGGAGCAGTGGGGATTAAAAGGATACTTTGTCAAGAGGCAATGGATTATTAAGTTCTACCAAAACCACCTGCTGCGCCGAGTACAGTCGCAATGGCTCTGGTATGCCGGGTGAAAAGAGGGTTCCAACAAAAATGCGAGATGGCGGCTAGCGAGTAAAACAAGATATGTATAAGACACAAAGAATGACGCCTTTTTCGTTCCATACCGTCAGAGACGATGCTCTGGGATTCTTTACAGAAGCTGAGCAACACCGAAGACGACAGCAAGGCTGAGGACAGCCATGTTGACGTTCAGGATACCGGCGGCGTCGTCCTTGTCAGATTTGGAGCCGGAGCCGGAGGATCCATCGTTGGTCTCTCCACCAGCCTCGCCCTCGAGAGCCTTCGTGTTGTTGCTGGTGCACTTGGCCTCACCCTGGAGAATCTTCTCCTCACTGGCCTTGTCGAAGAACTCGCAGAAGCTCTTGATGTCAGTGGTAGAGGTGACGTTGGAGGCACCCTTGACGTCCTTGAGAGAGGGCAGCTCAACTCTGTCGTATCGATTAGTACCTTGAAAGGTGGTCATTTACAGGAAAACTTACTCTTCGAAGTTACCACCCATGCGAATGCCACCGCCGATGGTGCGGAGCTCAGGGAAGCCAGCCACCTGCTCCATGGCGGTGTTGTTAAGGACGGTAAGATCACCACCGATCGTCTGAAGCTTGGGGAAAGAGACGTTGCTGAACTTGACGTTGTTGATAAGAGAGAGGGCTTCTCCAATCGAGGTGAGGTTGGGGGCAGAGAGCTCAGTCAGCTCACGATTGTCGTCGAGCTTCAGAGACTGGTTAAGCGTCTGGAGAGACGGGAACTGGATGCTCTTGATGTCCTGCAACTGGAGCTCAGTAGCCGATTCGAGCTTGGGCAGGTTAAGCTGGAACTCCCTGCCGTTGCCCTCAATACGCAGACCGGAGCTTCCAGTGATGTTGACCAGATCGGACTGGAAAGACACCATGCGCTGGTTGTTGTTGATCAAGAAGTCCTCAACGGTAACGACGTTAAGACCGCTAAGATCGTCAATGAAAGTGTCGCTGATGGTGATCTTGTTGATCTCGAGCTTGCCGGAGGAACCGAAGGCAAGACCCTCGAGCTGTGCAAGGTTGATAAACTGGATCTCGTCGACCTCGGTGAGAGAGTTCATGCGGAGGTTGCGGAGGAACTGGCAACCCTCGAGAACGAACTTGCCGGAGATCGCGTTGAGAGAGGTGCTGGAAAGGGCGTTGATGGACGCATTCTTGACGATCAGGTCGCCCTGGAGCTGCTTGGGTCCCTCGATGCTAAGATCACCGGCGACGGACTCGTCGACAATAATGTCGGCCTTGACCACTTCGCAGTCGATGACAGGGGTAGGCTGGGTGACCTGAATATCCTTGGTGCAAGTCTTGGTTTGCGCTAAAAAGTGTGTTAGACCATCAAGGCTCTGCCAGAACGGTTCATGTTAGGGCAAACAAACCTGAGGCGAAACCAGCAGCCGCGAGGGCTGCGAGAAGCTGAGAGGTGTGCATGGTGATCTGAACCAAGTTCTGTTAGCAATGCTAAATTATCTCCTTGACTTTTCAGAGGTCGATTCGGCAGTGCTGTGTGGTGATCTAAATGCACGCAGACGTCCTCAACTCAGAGGCTCAACCAGCTGGTAAAGATAACTTGGGCGGGAAGGGTGAAGAGGTGAGTGGCGAGGCTATCCGGGTTGGTATGCCTTTTTGGCTTTCCTTCCGGGAAAGAAAGGGAGGGTTGGGAGATAAGCAGACTGTCGTGGCAGCTGCACGCGCTGGAAAGCAGAGCTCTAGATCAAAGCGCACGCAGTAGCACTAGCGAGTCGCAAGCAACGTGCGGCCTATGGTACCGTCTGGGCAAGTGTGTGAAGAAGTGTGATGATACGCAAAGAGAAGGTGGGTGAGAGTTGAGGCTGCGCAATGGACAGGAGCCTGTGAAGCTTTCAAGGACCAGGAGCCAGCGGCGGTTGCGAGGCAGTTGCGAGGCGGCGCGTGCCTGGAAATGAATGGAGCGTTGCTGGACTTCGGGGGGCCGGGAACAAAAAGGGAGGATCGATAGCGAAGGTATGATGGGATGGTCTGAAGAGGTCGCGAGGGCGTGTGCTCATGTGGCACGATGCATTGGAACGTACCTGTTTTATTGGTGATCGAGCAGAGCGGGAACCGGGAACGAGGGCAGGCAGCAGAGGAGGAAGAAAGAAATAATAAGCAAAGCTGTTATTTCAAGTAATGGAAGGAATCAAGAGAGACTCCTTTTTGGCCTTAACGAGCGGCTTGAATCGAAAGAGACGGACGACTGACGACTGGAGAGAGACGACGGGGTAAGAGGAGAGGGAGGAGGAAAGGGAAGAAAGCAAGATTGAAGGAAGGGGGATAGGGGAAGAAAAGCGGTGCCCACACACGGTGCAGCAACGCGACGCTCAACCTCGATCAGTCGCCTTCGTCCACTAAGTGGCTTGCCGACCATTGGCAATACCTGGAATAGGACGCTGGCCGCTGTTGAGGTGGGTGGGGATTCGGGGCCGGAATAGCTGTGCATCAAGTGGAGGTAGCCTGTTCCCCTGCTGAGAAGATGCTGGAACTGCTCCGGATCCTGCGTGCACAGTGAGGCGATAACGGCTTCCAGGCACCATCAGGCACCAGGAGATCCCGGCTCAGGGCACTCACTACAAGGGGGTGTGGAGGGGCGCTCCCCTCTCAATAAACCGGGGCCGCATTTAGCTGCATTGCTGAACCTCGAGAGCATCCGCCTTGCGCTTTGCAGTAGTGAGTCCTGACGCCTAAACTCACCTCATCACCGACAGAGCACCATTCCGTCGGCTACAACGTACATTATCACACACTTCACATGTTGCTTACCATACATAGCCTCGCATGATCCCCTCAAACCGACCTTGTTCTGCCTGCTTCATCTTTCCTTTTCTCTGGACCTTGCATGCTTCACTGCCTGCCCTTTCTGGTCTTGCTCGCGGCTCAGGCCTCGCACAAGCACCTATGCATAAACACTCTTCTGCAACCAGGTCAAACAAGCAATCCTATCTCCCGCGTCTCGTCTTCATCAATTCGAGTGCCCTGCCGCCTCAGACACATCAAATGTTCCACATCACTCAGTGACCCAGGATTCGACATTTGCATTCATCTGCCTTCCTCAACAAGCCTGTCTGTTCGCCGCTCTGTCCGGGACACAATGTCGCTAGCAGGGGTTGGCCATAGATTGCAATGCGGCAAAACGATACAGCAAGACATGGCCCTTGCAAGCAGCATCGCGCCGGACCAAGGTATCTCCTTATCATGTGAGACGTACACCCCTGGCAGGCCAGCAATCTGAGCACCCGTCGAGCTCCACCTTCGCCGTTCTCTAGCGATCATTGTGCGCGATGTGTTTCATGCTGTAAGCTTGCTCAGCTTGTGCAATGTGCAGTACGCAATGACGCAGAGACTCTGAATTCCTGGAACACCATGTCTCGCAAGCTCGGCTCCAATGCCCATTGACTGGAATTGAGTCCTGTCGGCGTGGCGATGGTCCAGCCATCAGTGAGTGGATGGGCCGACTGTCAAGGTTTTCGTCTTTTTTCTCGCTCCTGCTCTGCACTGCCTTTGCCGACGCGACCCTCACCTCCACCACGCGACAGAGTCGAATCCCATCCCTCCCTGATGCACTGGGTTCCTCTCTAGCGGGCAAGCAATCATGAGACACCGATTGAGAATCGTAAGCCGACGGCCTCTGCCATCATGCTTCCCTGCTTGAGATTTTTAGCAAGCAGGCCATGCTGCAATTGGAGCATCGGCAGCTTCTTCTCACAACGCTGGCCCATCTATAAACTAGGGACATATGTACATAATCTGGCCCCAGACGCGCACTGATCGGCCCTTGGTGCCCACGATACGAGCGACCAAGGACTAGCGGCTAACACAAGACGCGTCGTCAGCTACCCTGGTAACCAGCCTATCCCGTTCATGGACGCCAATGGGGATAGACGTGGGCCTTTTTGCGATGCACCCTTGAACATCACTGGCCATCTTCTCAGTGTGGACACTCCCAAGCACCTCAATCGCCAGATGGTGTGTGCGATACGGATTGGCATTGCTGAAATTTCGAGAGACATGAGAGAAAGACCGCAGACTTTGTTGGATGTAATGGCCACTGTGTGTGTTGTCGCGTGCATCTGTTGTCACGGCGCCCTGCTCTCAGCGCTTTTGCGGCCTGTCTCCAAAGATTGCTACTTGATGGGGATTGCGTTATGGAAGCCTGGAACGACTAAGCTCACGCCTTCCGTTCCTCTGACTGTCGAAGCCCCCTTCTTCATCGGCGTGAGGTGTGACCGTTCCTCCAAGTGGCCAAGCATTGCCTCCCAATGTTGAAGGCTGAAGCTTGTCCATAATGCTCTGGAATTCACCACAATTTCCTAGCCCCATCTGATCGTCAGCAATGTCACATCCTCTAAAATTGGACACGACAAAAGACAGGCATCGCAGAGGTTACCAGGCCCCATGGCTCTTGGATAAACGGCCCCGAATGGCATCTGTGCGCGCCAACCCGCAAAATCAGGGAAGCCTGCTCCTGCAACAGCCAGGATCGCCCGCTTTTGCACGACGGGGATGAGCTTGATGGAGGAAAAGACGAACGATGGCTTAATCCGGGTGGCTTGCCCGCCAGCTTGGCAGCTTTGCCAAAAGTCAAAGAGGATCCGGCTTTGGCCGCAGATTCTGCTTAACTGCTAAGCCTCTTGGCAAAGCTGTGCTGGGGTCTGGATCGATCGAATTCGGGTGTGGGTTTCTTTCGATTCAAGAATTCCATGTTGGTTGGCAGGAAGTCGCCCGTCGTTCGCAGAAGTTGCTCCGTGCTTGCCAAGCACACGTAACCCGTCCGTCCGGCGTCCTGGCTCGAGCACCGCGACAGCTCCCTCCCGCAAAGTTCCCCCGAACGACAAATGCGTGGTGGTTTGCGGTACAATAGATGATGGAAGTGCTTGCAACTAAGGACGAGGTCTATTTTGACTGGCAATTATGATGCATGAAACAATCGACGACGGCGTATCCGCTAGCGAGTCTGCCCCGGCTCAGCCCAGTACGCGACAGCGGCACATTTCTCCGCGGCTTGAATGTGATGTACTCCGTACAACACAACCACAACCCTGGATCAGAGGTTCCGCTGCATCTCGTGCAGTACATGTACAGTGATTCCGTAGCTTGGCGTCTTTGTATGACCTGACAGCCATGCATTCCTCGTGCGTTACTCCATGGTACTTACATCGGTCTCTTCAACTCTCCACATGTACCACATGAACAGACTCCTGTAAGGAGCAAACTTATCCGACAACTCAGTCATATCCTGCTCTGACATGTACTTCCACTTGCCTCCTCCTCTGGCCTTCAGCTTTGCAACATCCCTCCCCACGAAAGCCGCCATGCCCCGTTGTACCCCAAGATCTCCCAGAGAAAACACGTCCATCCTCTTCAGGCCAAAACAAGCAAACATCTCGACTGACCAGCGGCCCAGACCGCGAACTGCGAGAAGTTTCTCCAGAAGCTCCTCGTATGGTACGTCATGAAGCATTTGAGCTGTCAGCTCGCCATTGGAGAACTTGGTGGCGAGGCCTTGGATGTATTCCGCTTTGCGCTGGGATAAGCCAGCCGTGCGGAGATGTTCGATGGTACAGGCCGCAACTTCTGAGGGATGAGGGAACCGCTTGTGGGTGGATGGATCGGTATCCTCTCCATGGAAGAGGCCAACGAACTTGGCCTTGATGGACTTGGCAGCTGCGCCAGAGACTTGCTGTGAGATAATGCCACTGGCAAGGCTCTCGAAGGGATCGATAGTCTCTGCTAGACCTTCAGGCGAGAATACTCTGCAGAAGTTCTTCTCCACCAATGGCCTCATTCGTTCGTCTACCGAGATGAGGTACTTGTTCGCCTCTTGCAGAAGTGTCTCCGTCGTGACCTTCACTCTGGGTGCCTTTGACGGTGAGACCGACTCCATGTCCTTGGAGGAGATGAGTCGCGAGGACTCTGGGGAGAGGAGAGTTGCATTAGTGAGGTTTGGATCGGCAAGACGGTTGATGCGGCGATGGAGAGGCTTCGAGTCCACGGCAGCAGGCTCTACCATGACACCGACGGCGCTAGGAGTCGGTGTGAGAGGTGGCCTTGATGTCATGCGTCTCTTGGTTGGCGTCGTTGGTGGAGATGTTGAAGGTGCTGAAGGTGCTGAAGCAGACTTGCGCTTGCGGCCAATGTTGGGAGCGGACGGAGGTGGCATTGCCTCGGTGGTCGATGTCGCATTGTGATTTTCCTGCTGGCTGCTAAGGCGTGATGATCTTCTTGTTGCGGCCATTGTGAAGACTGATGCTGTGCTGAAGGGGAAGAGCTGCCGTAAGGGAATGCCCCTGCGCGTGAATGTTGGTAGGTGAGCTGCGTGAGATAGGCGAAGCTGCATGCGATGGTTCGGAGCTCTTGAAGCAGACAATCCTTTGGTCGGTTGGCTTGATGTGAATTAGCTGATGTCGAACTTTCATGTGGCAGCTTTGAAAAGTCAAAGTAATGTAAGTGGAAGCGAGCGGTTGGTGTCGTTGTTGCAGCTGTTTCACGATGATGTCGTTGCCACGCCCTTTGTCATCAGAAATCTGGGGAAGCCCCGGTTGTCTTAGTTCTAAGTGGTAGATCTCGCAATCGCTCAAAACTCTCTGCACGCTCGAAATCAACCGACACAATTGGAGAAATGCTTGGCTTGACATAATTCCACGTAGATCGCTTCCTTAGACGACATTTTCATTGATTCGAAGGGCGCTCGCTACAAGCTCTGAGGCAAATTGGTGCATCATGCAGGCGTGCGGAATACTTTGCAGGGTAGAGCGAATAGTGGAGAAGCTCTATGGCACTTCGCGACAGCATCTGGACCTCAAAATAATCTGGACAGCTGGGTTTATCTGAGCTTCCGCGCAAGTTCTTTTCTTGGCGAGTTGGACTTCTCGAGTGTGCTGAAACTCATCCTCAGCGGGAAACACACGCTCCAAGACTCCCGCATATCATCGACACTCGTTTGCGCATGCTTCAACCGACGTCGACCCCTGATCGCGACTTCGCCAGAACGCGCTGCACGTGGCCAGCGACGAGTATCCTCCAACCGAATCGTGTCGATCGTCGAAGCCACACAGTCAGAAAGAAAGAGAGAGAGAGAGAGAGGCAGTAGAATCCTGGAACCACAATGATGCTTCCTGGGGGTGGTTCGAGTTGGAAGTCGTCCTCCAAGGGCCGGATACCACCCGTTCGGGTTATAAGAAGCTACCTCACACGCACACGTATCCTTCAGATCGTCGGCATCGTCGGCATCTTGACGTTACTATGGCGCAGTATGTCAGGCTCTTATGATACAAGGTAGGCCATGATGTTCCATTGCTGCCTCTCCACTGCCCTGACACGCTTCAGATTCTACTGCTCAGGGCCAGCCAAGGCGCCCATGGACATGACCAAAAATGACCACGCTCGATGGCATGCTCATATGCAGACTCCCGTCATGTTCAATCACCACGAACCTATCAAGGTGGATTCCAAATCCATCTCCCACATCGACCTCAACCCCATCGTCTCGACCCGCGATGCTCTCGTCAAAGAGCAGCGCATCCTCATCCTCACTCCTCTCAAAGATGCCGCCCCCTACATCTCCCGCTACTTCGACCTCCTGACCCAGCTCACCTACCCACACCGCCTCATCGATGTCGCCTTCCTTGTTTCCGACTCTCGAGACGATACACTTGCTGTCCTGGCAACGGAGCTGGACAGGATACAGAAGCGCACCGACGGGACGGCTTTCAATAGCGCAACGATTGTCGAGAAGGACTTCAACTTCTTCTTGAGCCAGGATGTCGACGATAGGCATGCTGCCGAGGCGCAGGGGCCGAGGCGAAAGTTCCTTGGAAAGGCAAGGAATTATCTTCTTGCGACGGCGCTGAAGCCGGAGCATTCATGGGTATACTGGCGTGATGTGGATATCGTTGAGAACCCGCCGACGCTACTTGAAGACTTCATTGCCCATGACAAGGACATCTTGGTGCCGAGTAAGTAAAGGGGACACCTGAGTTGGTGTTGAATCAAGGGCTGACAAAGGACTCAAGACATTTGGTTCCATCGCATGGTGGATGGCAAGGATATTCAGGGTCGATGTAAGTACACCGCTGCATTTTACCCCAGTATCACAAAGTGCTAACATGCTGATAGATGATTACAACTCCTGGATCGAATCCGACCAAGGCCGAAGACTCGCCGCTTCGCTCGACAAGGACGTGGTCATTGCTGAAGGTTTGTCCCGTATACTTCTTGACGTCCTTTCCGGACGCATGTTTGCTGACAAGTAGCGAAAATAGGCTACCCCAAGTTCAAGACTGGCCGAGAGTACATGTGTCTCATGGGCGACTTGGCCAACAATAAAGACGAGGAGATCGAGCTTGACGGCATCGGCGGCGTAAGCATCCTCGTCAAGGCTGACGTTCACCGATCCGGAATCAATTTCCCCGCATACGCCTTCGAGAACCAGGCCGAGACCGAAGGTTTCGCGAAGATGGCCAAGAGGGCAGGCTATCAGGTCATTGGGCTGCCGAATTACGTCGTCTGGCACATCGACACTGATGAGAAGCATCGCAATAACTAATGAAACTAATGCTGTCATGGCCTTCATATGAAGAAGATTTGATGAGTTTGTATATTATGCATGGGGTGGCATTCAGAACTGAATGGGTATTATACGGCTTGGTGATGAACCAAGGAGGACTACCACATATGGGTTGGGAAACTAATACTGCATAGCACTCCGCGTAGGCGTTACTGAGGCTCTTGAGCGCGTTGGGCATTGGAAATAGAGAATCACAAGACCTAAAGAATTGCGGATTGAATGTCATCCGCTGATTTGAACCGTCTCTCTGTTGCGAACGCCAATCGTTCAGACCCTGGCCCGTCCTCTTCCGTGTTTATGCCTTCCCTTCATCTGCCTGAAGCCTCTCCGTCCTCTTTTCAATCTGCCCCGTGCCGTTCACACAGCTTGCTTCTATCTCGAATAAAGCTCCCCGAAGTCAAGAACGCCATCCAAATAGACGCACCGTAGACAGCAAGTCTCTTGAAGTATAGGCGGAGAACTGCGTTGGTGGCGGAAGATGGACCTACCCGGCCAAGCGTGGTTCCCAATCGTCATGAGTGCTGTCGTAGGGGCCGCCGACGTGTAAATTCCTCTCGATGAGACCGAAGATTGATGAGAAGATGCGCTGGCTGCGTCGAAGGAGCATCTTGTAAAACTCTCGGTTCCATTTTTGAAGAAATCGTGAGGTCGTTGGGAAGTCGCTGTGCTGAACGTCAACTCAGCCGGCAAGCCTCGTATGGCGTCGAAACAGAACGTAGCCTTTGTGGACAAAGATGAATGAGCATTGGCTTTCATCACCTTTCTTATTTACAAGAAGCGCCAGCTACACAGGTGAGACACACCAGGGGCTCGCACGTCGTTAGCTGAGATCTGTCCTAGCTCTGAACCGGTGTGGGGGATGAGGAACAATACCGGCGTCTGGTGCTGCTCTTAGCATGACGAAAGTCGAAGCATTACGTACTGCCAGCTTCATCAATGTTGCTGTGTTCTGAAATCACTCGCCTTCGGCAGCGAATCACGTCCTGCAAATTAGACAGCATGTGGCTTGCCAGATCACAATCCTTGTAGAGCCGTCAAGCCTAACATCAATGGTGCCTCGTCGGCATGAGGGTGTACTTGTTCCAATTTGCTGTATACGACGTCGATCCGAAGTGCTGTACTTAATCTCACGATCTTCATGCCCCAATTGCCACTCCTTCTTTGCTAAGCGCCTCCATAATGACGAAGCTTCCAAACTTGCAGTGCATATTGACAAACCAAATCTCTGTGGCGTACGAAGCGATCTCGGTTTCCATGAACAATCTTTGGGACTTTCCAATAATACCATCCGAAGTATGCACTCTAGCCGGCAAGCATATAAACGTTCCAAAGCACTCAATCATGACTGTCCATGCCTATGTGCACAAACTCAAACGGACGCCTCCGCTCAGAACAACATTGGATCAGTACGCAGCTGCGGAGAGCTGGTCTTCTCATCATCCACGAAACGGACCTTCTTCTGTTGGGTCTTGGGAGGGGAGTAAACACCCTCGAAGCCAATGAGGGAGCCGAAAGGGCCGCGGACTGGGCTGCCGTATACCTCCATGGGCTCCTGATGAAAGTTCGGGCTCTGATAAGGAAGCTCCGTCTCCATATCAATCCACCAGTTGCGACCAGTCTCCGCCTCAATCTTGCTGGTAGCCTTCTTCGAGCATTTGCCCGTGACAGGGTCGATGACACACAGATAGTCGCCAATCTCGAATGGACCCTCAATTCCCTTTCGGCTGAGGTCCAAGGCCATATCCACCTGCCAGCTAGAGATTTCCTTCCTCCTCTGAAGAATAGCAGAGGCTGGAGGAGTGACAGGAGGCCGAGGGACTTGCTTCTGAAGCACGATATTGTTATGCTTCACCGGAGTCTTGTGAATTCTGGCCTTGCCGCCCTGTACCTTCAGGATCTGGGTTCTAGGAGGCTGAATCTTGGCTACCTGGGCTTTAGGTGAAGGGCAAGGGGTAGCCACAAGAGCCGACGACGGAACGTTGAGGGGTGTGCGTGGGCAGGTCAGATCGATGACAATTTTAGGGCTGCTCTTGGATGCTTTCAACCCTTTGATCACCTTTGGTGGTGTAGGGAAGACGGGGGTCTGGGGAGTTCGTGGCTTGCTTGAGGATGATTTCACCGTCGAATAGGCTTGAATAGGCGAAGGGGTGATCGTGGGCCGCGCAATCTGGGGCGTGTGATACCGGGATGCCACCGGCTTGGATTTCGGAGCCTTAGTTTTGGAAGCCTTCAGAACAGCAGATGCTGCAGGGCGGGTGAAAGCAGACGGTGAGAAGGTCCGCATGGCCACGTCTTTGGCAGACTTCACCTTGACCGGTGGTGGGAGGGCGTACACTTTCTTCCCATCCTTGGCAGTGCAGAGCTTGGCCTGCTCTTGTACCTTCTTCGCAAACCCGAGCATGACACGCTCCCGCTGGCTAGTATTCGGGGCTTCACCTGCAAGGAACTGTCAGAGCTGTATGGCTGAGGGGTCGATGATGCAAAGTCATCATACCCTAGGAAGAACCCGACGTCGACGAGCCAGATGAAGCGGCATTGTAATTCGGAATGGACTGAAAGAGTCAGTATGGTACCAATAGTGTGAAGAGATAGGATCGAAGACATACGGGATGAACCATGAAGGACTGGTTCGCTCCCACCATGAAAGGATTGGGCCATGGGGCGTAAGGATCCATGACTGCCGAGCTCTGCTTATTCCGTCTCGAGTGCGGTGATATCGGAAAAGAAAAGAGAATTGCGGTGAATACGGCAACGCGTTTTTATCCAAGAACAAACGGCGATGGAATGCGGAGAGACACCTGATTGTGTGCAGATGAAAAACTCGAAGTGTGAGGAGGGCTTTGGTGAATCGAGGAGCGAGTATGTGGTATGAGGAGAGTAGAGAAATCAGTACGTAAAATTGAGCAGTAAATTCTGACAAGGGAGGCCTCTTAATGAAAGCGGCAGGATTCGTTCAATGTTGAGTATCGCCAAGTTGGTGTGGGAACGGTGATGCAGAGATGAAGATTCACCAAGGGACACTGACGATGGGGAGAGTTTTGAGTGGAAAAACTCCAGAAATCAGAATGTGAGTATGACAATAGAAAGCCCAATAGGAGATTCACGCGGAATTTCGTGGTCGATGTTTTGTGCGCCAGGTGGCAGCAGCAACTGCTGCCGGCTGTCACTCCTTTCCGTTCCTCCCCCCACCACCAGCACGAAGTTCACTCATTCACAGCCACGTTGCATCATAGGAATAAGCATCACGGGACGGAAGCTATGTAACAATTATCGATTGAATTATATACTTAATCATGTTTTCTCGTAAACATTATCCAAGACCCGTCATTTACCTCGTCAGACGATCGTAAGCACACACAAAGCTTGGCCACTGTGTCACCATTACCACACCCATTCACCTCTTGTCAAGGCATCCCTGATCACCTCAAAGTGCCGTTGCTTAACAAACAGTGATGTACAGTCCGATAGGGGACGGGTTGTAGTCCTGGAAGTACCTGAATGAGGTGCTTCCCTCAGCCGTCATCTCAAAGCCGATCCTCTCGCCAGCTGGGCAGGCGAAAGTCGACACCACGTACGAGTTGCCAGGTGCCAAAGTCACGCTGCCTAGGCTGCCACTTGGCGCTGGGCAGTTATCATAGCTAGTTTGACCCTCGACGGCCGGGCTCGACAGCTTCCAGAACTCCACGCCACCAGATCCGGAGAAGGTGTATGAGGACGTCTCAAGGTCAGCTTGCTCCGGGAAGAGGAAGACGAGAGAGCAGGTCTTGCCAGAGTCGGAGTAGGGGATGTCGAAGTTGAAGACGGAGGAGATGGTGCTTGAGACCTCGCCGAACAGTGAGCTGGATGGAGCAGAGGATGGGTTGCTGCTGTCAAGGGGGATGATCAGGTGAGGGAACTCGTAGTCACCAGAGAGAGTCGTCGGGCAGCTACCGCTGGGAGATGAAGCAGTCTTCGTGGCCGGCGGAGGCGGCGGCGGCGCTTCAGTCTTGACTGGTGGTGGTGGCGGAGGAGGTGTTTGAGTCTTGACTGGTGGTGGTGGCGGAGGGGGTGTTTGAGTCTTCACCGGTGGCGGAGGTGGCGGAGCAGCTGAAGTTTTAGGACAGCTCTCATAACAGCTGTCTGCTGAGAGAGTTACCTCTCCGCAAATGTAGCCGTTGGGGCCAAGGTAGAGGTTGTATGTTCCGTCCGCTCCACCAGAGATACACTCGTAGAAAGTGGTCTGTCCATTGAATGAGACGGAGCCATCACAAGAGACAGCGAAGCCTGTGCTGGGGATCTGACCCTCGTCACACTGAAGTGTGTAAGTGGGAGCTAAGAATGATAAGGTCAGTTATTGCAGCATTGTCATGCATGAGATGGCGACATACGAGTCCACCAGCATCCACGGCCTTGTGAATCGACCAGCGTTCCGTCACTCAATGTGAAAGTCGTGGCGGCGATGCCAGTACCAACACGAGCCTGGCCACTTGAGATCTGGCCAACGGGGTCATGGATGGCTCCAGAGACAGCAAGCTGAACGCTGCAACCATTCCCACGGTTCTGGATGGCAGCGGCGTGGGCCACTGAGGCGCTTCCGAGACCAGCGAGGACAAGTTTGGAGTACATCATTACCGATGAAGGTCTTATTAAAGATATTGATAGAAGAGTCTTGATGAGTGAATGCCGCGAAGGGTGAGGCTGGTGGTGAAAATGTCTTCAAGACTTGGGCGGCGACGAAAGAGGGCTTTATATGACAAGGCACTGGCCGTTGCTCAGCCGATCTTCCGCATCGACCGCTCGTTTAGACGATTGACCATCTCAGGGCATCACCGGGTTAGGCCGAAGAGTCACCCCGTCAACGGTCCTGTGTCGCTCACGTGTACAGCATGGATCGTGGTGCTCAGAGGCCAAAGCGGCCGACTATCCGAGAAGACGGTGAGCACTTCACGATACGAGCTACAGTCTCCAAGCATCGTCATTGAGCCTCACAAGGTTGGTTCTTTTGCCATCGTCCGAACCTCCGGAACAGCGGGGGAAGTACCAGTCGTACGTCAATAGTGGATTACTGTCATGAAGGTTACCATATACACGAACGAGTGTGGCCACTCACGATTGGTGGAGAGTATGCTCTTGGTTGTATTGATAGGCTCTTAAGTCTACGGCTCCAACTTTCTCTCTAGCGTTGCCCAGCCCAACCACCTCTGGCTTAAAAATATTCGGAGCGGCTGGATTTGAGTTTCTCGTGTTCAGCGCTGGCCGCCTTGGCTGCATCTGGTAAACTAACACTAACGGCCCGGAAATAGTGGGCTATTGTGTATCCTTGCATCAGTGGACCATGCAAATCCCCGCGATGGACAACACTTGACTGCAGTGACACCAGCAACATGCAGAAAGGGCCACCATGCAGTTGTCACTATCGACACTAGCTGCTGAGGGGTTTCCAGGCGACGACATCTGGGAGAAGCGTCATCGCCATGTCCCGGCGAGCCCAGCCACTTGCCGCTTTCCGGTCGCGCGGCAACTGTGGACTCGAGCACTGACCTAATTGTTCAGAGCTTGCCTTCTGGGACATCTATTTTGATCAGTCCTGTACAGCGGATCTCTTCGTGTTGAAGGAAATCCACTGCAATGCGGCAAACGGTCGATCTCGGAGCCGACGCCTATGTGCTCTGACCATGGGTTTACCGTGGTGTCCGGCACTTCCAACGCCTCGCTTACTTGGTGGACATGGCCTGTGGAAGAAGTGTACCCACAGCTGACACTTCAGACCTTTCTTCGCTTGCTAGCGCGGGTTGCCTTCTTTGGAGCAGGCTTTGCCGCTTCCTGTACGTCATTGGTACTGCTTTCGGCTGCTGATGCTTCCAAAGTTGCCTCGCCTACAACCTCACTGTCAGAATCGGAAGTGGCGTCGCCCGTAAAGGATGTGTTCTTGGACCGCGCATCCTCTTCAGTAGCGCTTGCGAAGCCCTCGAATTCCTCCTCGTCTTCATCTGATTGAGCATCGTCTTTGGTGACCTCCTCTTCATCCTCAGCAGCCTTGCGCTTGAGCGGCATCTCCCCGAGCTTCCCCTTCCGTCCGTTGACAGCCTCTGTATCGCCATCTTGAGGTGCCGGCGGTGGGGTAAACCAAGGGATCTTCCCCCTCATGAAGTCGTTCAAGACCATCTTTGCCACTCCATCCAGGTCTGGTTCTCCACCACGCAACAACCGGCCACCTTTCCGAGCAAGAAGCTCCAAGAACTCGGTGGAATTTTTCCATCCTGTGAGCTCGTAGGTCTTCTCCATATGGCGCTGCTTGACCCGCGAGAGGAGAGCATCGATGTATTGCTCTGGGTTTTCCACCTTCTCAACTCGCACAACACCGCGGAGCACGAGGTCGGTAGGGGTGTCCTGACTGGAGGGAGGTACCACACCAGGACAGTCGATAAGGTAGATGCGCTTCATCAGGCTGACGTACTGCCACACCTTGGTCTCTCCGGGAATAGGTGCCACGGTGCACACCTTCTTCTTGAGGAGAGTATTGATGATTGATGACTTGCCCGTGTTGGGACCGCCAATGAGACCAACGGATATTTGCTTGCGATCACTGTGAAGGGCGGAGAATTGTCTCAACAACTGAATAAGAGAACCCTTGCCAAAGGAGTTGTTGATGCTAGCGTGGAAAGCCAGTGTCGGGTATTCCTTGGAGAGCGCGCGAACCCAGGCAGCCTGTCATTTTGAGTCAGCGAGATGCTCAACGACAGCACACAGACAAGTATTGTGCAAAAGAAGCATGTGCGCAACATAACTAAGAAAAATGCAATCGATGCCCAATCAGAGGGGCATAGGCAGACTTCAACTCAGATGGAGCGCGGCACTCTCTTGATAGTAACCAAAACGGTACCAATCTGCCAAGGCACAAGGCCGAGGCGGGCGAGAAGTGCTATCAATTTCCCAATCATGTAACAGACACCTCCTTGGAGAATAGAGGAGGCGTCCTGACAAAATGTATTGGGGTCGGAAAGGAGGGGGGACGAAATCAAGTAGAGTATGACTTACGGCAACACTTGTAGGAACAAGATCGCACTTGTTGAGCACGAAGATGAGATGTTTATGAGGTGCTTCCTCCCTCAGATATTTCTCGACACTCCTGCACCGTGTTCCGATTGGATCACGAGCATCGAGGACGTGAATCACTACGTCGGAGGAATCCATGACCTTGTACAATTCGTTCCAGATACGCTTGCTTTGGCCCTTATCGAAAACGGGCTCGATGGCCATGGTAAGGGCAGTCTCGCTAGAGTCGACCTCATCAGCGTCGGCCGATGTTCCGCTCAGAAGCTTGGCTTGTTCCAGTCTGTCTTGGTATGTGTCCATGCTCTTCTCCGTGTCATCTGCTAGGTCAGACAGGCTGCTGACACCGAGCTTGACCCTCTTTCTCTGGGACTTGGGCCCAAAGACGTTCGCGAACGGCGCAGTCTCAACCGTCATCTTCGCTTTGTGCTGCTTGATGCCATTTTGGGTCTCCGGGCCATCACCATCGCGGATGAGAGACATGGGGAGCTTGTTGGACTTGAGAAGAACCTGGTACGGATCGTTGGCTTTCTCCGCCATGGCCTCGCGGAAGGCTTTGAGGGTGTCTTGCGAGACAACTCGGGTGTTGGTGAACCACTTCCGGTTGGGCTCGATGCGAGCGTTTGGAACATCCTTAGACTGGAACGAGGCGGCCTGCGTCACGTTGCCGAACTTGTCGTGCTTCGCCTTGCCATCCTTGTACATGTTCAGGAACTTGACCCTCTTCGCATCGCTGTATTTGAGTCAGCTGAAGCCATTCAGTAGATACGCATTCGAGGATATACACACCGATAGAAGTTCTCGCCCTTAGTCCGCACATTCGCCATGCCATCGCCGGTCTTGCCCTGACGGACACGGCGGGTAGCCTCCTTCTTTCCAGTACCCATCTTTGCGTTTTGAAGCCCGTTGAAGGCGGGTATGAGGAAAGTAGGAAAGGATGGCCAAAGGATGGGAAATGCTGGTGGGAAAGGTCAGAGCTGGGGAGGAGTAGCACCACCGACTTTTTTTTCCTGCAGGTGCTGTCGATAAGGAAAAGCGCGAACCCCACTGCAAAGAATTTGGGTGGCAGGCGGGCGGGAAGAGCCCCACCACGAAGGGGTCCTCAAGCTCTCCATTGGCGGTTTGGCAGTGGGCGCGGTTTGATTCCAGGCACGGCGCAGGGAAGCGAATTAATCCGGCTCCTTGACTCCCTGAGCCGAAGCTGCCACCCAAATTTCTGAACAAGCGAGTCCAACATCTTGACGCCCACACGCGACCCTCCGTCCCTCACTCCAGCATTGTCCATTCCCGAGGGCAAGGGCGAGCCACGGCTGACCCTCGATTCTTCGACAATGGCTGTTCTTTCAGCTCGCTCTGCGCTCTGCGCGAGAGCCACCGCCCGAACTGCCGCCTCATTATCAAGAGCCTTCTGTACTACACCGAGCAACGCTCAGAACATCATTCCTCCTCAATCACCATCCTACATCCGCCTTCCCTCACCTCCTCAATCCGAAGAGACGAAACGGTCTCGCGTCAGAGGTCACCTCCCTGTTCCTCGTGACATCTTCCCTCGTCGCGAGGGCAGGAGGAAAGTCGAGCCCGACTACATCGAGAAGACGGCGCCCCTGCCACAGAACCCCGAGGTTGAGGACTCCAGCAAGCCGAACAAGGTCCGCGAGTGGAAGAGGCGCATGGCCGCACAACGGCGTGAGAACCTCGAGGAATCTCTCCAGGCTCTGTGGGTTCGTCGCCAACAGAGCAATCGTCAGCACGCCCAAAAAGTCAGTGCCAACTTCAATGCCAACAAGCGCGCGATGAGAGCACCGGAGCGTGCCGACGACCGCATCACGCGAAGCACCGTTCTTGACGCCATGCTCGACACCTCTGTCAAGCCTGACCCCGACCGCTTCCGCAAGGCTGCCAGCAGCGCCGCAAAAGTCCGCGCCATCCAGGATGCACAACGTGAAGCCCGTCGTGATGCCCTTATGGACCTTTACATGAAGGCTTCCGACTTCATCGTTAACGAGAACGACCTCAAGGCTGAGATTGAAAAGAACTTCTCAGAGGATTTCTTCCGCAAGAGGGCCTTGTCAGGAAACCTTATTGGCGCGGCGGATAACGTTTGGGATGTGGAGGGTCTCCCAACAACTGTGGGAGAGATGGCCAAGGACGTCATGGGCACGTCCAAGAAGCCACTTGAGGCTTCTGTTACGGAGGCGGAGCGTACGGCACTGCGGACGAAGCGAATTGCAGAGGAGTTCACGGGTGGTAAGATCGAGACACCTGAGAGCAACTCAAACTGAGGTGGTAGGGTCTGGTAATAGACGGAAGGGCATCTGTATCATAAAAGCTGACATCATGTCGATGTATCATACCAGGACGAACAAGTCCTGATGTTTAACAATGTATTGAATGGCAATCGTTTTCCCCTGGTGCATATTTCGAGCAGATTGCTGTTCAGCTTCCTTCGATTGACACGGGGTCTGCACATCTGAGCAGTACTTGACCTCTGCCTATGGTTCAACACAAAGCAATGCTAGATATGCTTCAACCTCTCTCTTATACGTCGCCCTGAATATTGTGTAACCAAGGTGATGCTCCCAAACGCCGCAATTTGTACAAACACGCTCATCCACATGTATACGTCCCACGAGCACAAGACCATCCTCCGACACCTAGATGTAGGAATCACATTTCCGTTACCTCTTCTCGACCAGGACAAAGTGAAGGGCACCATAGGCCAGGACAATGAAGACAGCGGCGAAGACGCCAAGATTGCGAATGTCACTCATCATCGCAGCATTGTTGAAGCCGAAGGAGCTCAGGATAGCAGCGCCAGGCACAGTGATATCCAGGCCATACTTCTGATCAATCAGAGTGAGCTCCAAGGCCTCGTTGACTATCAGCGACTCGAATCCGTAATGGAAGATTGAAAGCGTTTGCAACCACGCCGCGCCCTTGGGTGTGGTCTCATAGTTGAGGAGGAAGCCGGCGAAAAGCAAGCTAAAGAGCATGACTAAGCTACCAATCAGGTTCGCGACACCGTGGTCCTTGCAGATAATACCGATGAAGAGGCAGATGCCGGCAGCCGCGAGATTGAAGAGTACCAATACCGCAATGAAACGGAAGAAGTGCTCCAGATCAGGGACCAGACCAGTCATCGGATAGACGATGGAACCCATAAGAATGGGAGGAATTATCCTCAAAGGAATAATGTCGAACAGAACCTTGGCGGCGAAGTAGGTCAGAGGGGCATAGTATCCGTTGGCACGCTCGCGCACGAAGAGTAATCGCTCCTGTGCAAAGACAGTCAAGCTCGTCAGCGTGCTGAAGCCGAAGAGCGCCAGCAGGAAGAAGAAAAGACCAAGGCGGTTCTGGAACCCTTTGATGTCATTCGTAAGCCCGTAGAAGAGGTAACCGGAAAAGACTGCGAGAATGATAGCGATCGCATAGTGGGTGAGCATTAGCATCGGGTTGCGGTACAAGTTCTTCCAAGTACGCTGAGATAGGATGATGAACTGGCGTGTATAGCCAATACGAGCATACCCACGGCCGACAGCGCTGTCGCTGATGCTGCTTCCTCCGTTCTGACCGTTAGCTGCTCCAGCACTGCTGACAGCTTGGTGGATTTCCTCGTGTGTGCTGCTGTGGATGCTAGATTGAGCAAAAGCCTTCGTCATGGTGTCTAGATCGGTGCCAGAAACGGCAGATGGAGGCAGATCGTGGAGGTCCTCGGGTAACTGAGAAGGGTGTGAGTCGGTGGGATTTGCCAGAAGTCGGTATGAACCCACATCCTCGCCTCCAGCATCTGATGATGCCGCAGTGTCCACAGTCTTCCGGCGTGTGAATAAAGCGCGCTCTTGCTGCGCTCGGACGGAATCCTTGCGTGAATTTTTCGGCCTCTGAGACGATCCTTGCTCAGCACCACTGTCTTCCGCGGTGCTGCCGCCTGAAATGCTGGCCACAGATTTGACTGCTCTGGTGCTACTTGGCCCGACACTGGCTGCATCGGCAGGAATGGATCCATCATCCGTATAAGAAACGCTGCCAGCATGCATTGTCAAGTCAACCAGATAATCGGCAATGTTGAACCCAGGAGGACACTCATAACCGATGGAGTCGAAGTATGCCTGGCACTGAGAGAAGGGCCCTGAGTAGACCGTCTTGCCCTTGGCAAGTAGGATAAGGCGGTCGAAGAGGGCGACAATGTTGGAGCGAGGCTGATGAATGGTGAAGATGACTGTCCGCTTGTAAGTCTTAGCTAAGGTTACCAGACACTCGATGACATTGTAGGCGTTATAGGCATCCAAGCCACTAGTGGGCTCGTCAAGGAAGAGAATTGACGGCGACGTCACGAGCTCACAGGCAATGCCCACGCGCCTTTTCTCGCCACCAGAGATGCCGCGTCCCTTACCCTCCTCAGAACCGATGAGAGAATCGCGAATGTGGTAAATACCCAACTCTTTCTCAACCTCGTGAACTCTCTGCTCCTTGGCAGCTCGTCCCATGTCGCGAGGGAGACGTAGGAGAGCACTGTTTAGAATTGTCTCATGAACGGTAAGTGTGGGGAGCATAGTGTCCTCCTGATCAACGAAGCCAACTACATTCTTGTAATTGGCATCGCTGACCTTCTCACCATTGACGTAGAAGTTACCAGCAACCTGACCGCGCTTGTTCTTACGGGCCAAGATATCGAGGAAGGTGGTTTTCCCCGCACCTGAGGCGCCCATAACAGCGGTGACCTCGCCTGGATGGCAGGTGCCTTGAATGTTAGACAGAATTGTCTTCCCGTTGAGGCTGTACGCTACATTCTCGAAGTAAAGTGCGGCAGGTTTGTGGTTTGCCATGAGTTTGGTGCTTTCATCATCGGAGTCATCTAGACGGATGGCTCCATAGCGGAGCTTTCGACGAGAAAGATACCAGACAAGGATGATAACTGCTACGACGAACAATCCTGAACCTGCAATGACACCCGCAATCAGAGGCGTGTTGATCTTGTGAACAGGGAGGTGAAAACCGGGGACCTGGGTCTCGTAAAGGCATTCACCAGCCCTGCAATCGAGAAAAATGCTCGAGTCGCCGATAAGCGTCAGAATAAGCGCATCCATTTCTGGCTCTTTGAAAGCACACTCGTGAGCACCACCATGCTTCTGTGTGCATTCAAAGCTGCCAGGACCTTTGATGGAGACCTCGAGGAATTCGCCGAGATCAACGGAGCCATCCTTGCCACAAAGCATTCGTTCGGGAATACACTCGCAGCTGATATGACTGCACTTGGCAGAGGTAGAGTTCTTGTCCGCGGAAAATTCTGCGCTGGAATCGCAATCAGAGAGATGGCAGTAGAAGGACTCGACCTCATCCACCCAGACTACATGCAGTGTCAGCTTTATCGGACCTCGTTTTAATGTGCAAGAATGACAAGGAAGACGAACACTGGAAGTCGCACGTCTCTGATTTGGCATCGCAAGTGAAGGTGACTTCAGGACGTTGAGTGCCCAAGAGGCTAGTGATTTTCTTGTTGGTGACATCGCAGATCTGATGGTTTTGGTTGACAACCTCGCCATTCTGATAGCACACGCCTCCATCACCAGTTTCCATCATGGCATTACAGGCATTGTTAGAGGTACAGACGTTGCAATTGATGCCGGTCCAGCCCTCATCACACTTGCAGTTATCGCGACCTCGCATGGGTCGGTCCTTGCCTTTCGGGAGTGAGCCGCATACTGTTGGGCAGAAGTCAGCTTTGTTGGTTCTGTTATCTCGACTCGGGCAGCGGTGACATACGTGGATTGAGACAATCGTCGCCGCCGAATCCAGGAGGACAGTCGCATTTGCCGTTGAATTCGTTGCAGCCTGCGTACTGCGAACAGTGATGGGCTGGAAGCAGACAGTTGAAGCTATCGTGGAGAGGGGATATCAGCATCAGGGAGAACTAGGCTAGCCGCGTCCTGCGCAGGTTGGCGAAAGAAAAAAAAAAGGATGCCGTACCAAGGTGGACAGTCTTTGGGTCGGCCGTCCATGAGCTCGTAATGAGCCCGGAGCATGTCGGCATTGCTGAAGCTCGAGTTGGACTGCGCCGCCGCGAGTGCAGGCAGCAGAGCTACGGCGGCGACAGCGAGGCTCATCAAGCTCGGAAGAGCCATGATGTGAGGTCGGTACGTATGCGACAGCTACGATACCGGCTCCTGTGTGAGTTTGAGCCGATCAGGAGGAGGAGATGGACGCGGAGAGGAAGGAGGGAGATGGGGGAAGCGATCGAGCGGTGTTTGCGGTGATGGGATGGAGGAGTACGCGGAGACGGGTCAGTTGGAGACAGCGGGAAAGCGACCGAGAACAGGCTGAGTGACGACGTCGTTGATGGGGAACCTGTAACTTGGCAGATACCAGCCACACAGCGGGGTGGGCGCTGGAAGAGTGGGTAGATAAGAGGTATCATAGCCCGAGGTGCTCTAAGCTACCACCAGTACCCGCCCAAGCGACCTTGCAGTAGAGGCGGGGGCAAGCTGTATTGAGTGAGCTAAAAGTGAACTTAAGGTGTTGATTGGACAGTTGTGAGTCTGTGGGAAGCTAGAGCAGCGAGAGGTACAGGCACAGTTCGACCGAGATGGGGTCCAACGAGACTCGTGACTTTCTGGACCTTCAGAAGCAGCGTCCACGTGGGCGATGGTGCCTCCGAGGAGTCTGTCCGATGTCTGCATGCACAGAGCATCTGTGCAGTACATCGGCGCGGTTGCTTTTGCCTCATGGCTGTATGGTGAGATGCATGCAAACCTCCTGCATAAGTACTGCACCAGCGACGACACGCATCAACCATTCCCCGCAACCAAAGTCTGGCGCAAGCCGCAAGCCAATATGACCACCATAATGCGCGCGTCACTACGGAGTACCTCACGCAGACTTGCTGACTATTGCCATACATACCTAGTTTGGCTTTGGTCCCATTTGAGGAAACCATCATCCATAAATATTTGCGGAGCACTCCGATCGCCTCTGATACCCGCAAGGTCCCTACTTCAACATGTCCAATGGCGCCCACGCGCTACCTTAGTCTAGAGGGTGTCTCGACCCATCAACAGGGCGCGCCTCAACTGGCGTTTGTCTGTTGGTTTGACTGCAAAAAGTGGAAACACCAGAACTTAGAGCATCTTCCGTGAACAGATATATACGCCCAACCCGCACACGCGATCTTCCAGAACTTGTCAAGTGCACGATACTGACATTAGGTGTTATTTGCAAGGCGCGTTCACTCCATTGGCTGTGAATGCAACAAGACTGTCACCTTCTCGCCAAAACCACCGTCAACGAGTTGCCAACATGGTGCGGGTCAATCCCTTCGCCGTCGAGCAGTGGATGGACAAGTATGAGCACACTCCAGGAGTCCTCAACATCTCGGAAACATGTGCTGCGTCCATATCCATCAATGATCTGATGAGGATGTCCACTGATGCCGATACCAAGACTCCCTTCGACCCGGACGATAAGATGACCTACGGTGCTATCCGAGGCTCACAGCAGCTTCGAGAGCACATCGCTTCACTCTGCAGCAGCGAAACTGGCGAGAAGCTGTCATCAGATAATGTTCTCATCACCCAGGGGGCCATTCAGGCCAACTTCCTCGCCTTATACACGCTAATCGGGCCTGGCGACCATGTCATCTCTGTATATCCTACTTATCAGCAGCTGTACTCTGTTCCGTCCAGTCTAGGAGCGGAAACATCGTTGTGGAAGTTGCGCGAGGAGCATGGGTTCGTTCCAGATCTGACCGAGCTGGAAGGACTCGTCAAGGATAACACAAAGGTGAGATTCGCAGATATGCTTTCGGAAAATTTGAATGATGCTGATGGGCCGTGGCAGATGATCATTGTCAACAACCCCAATAACCCGACAGGCGCTCCCATTCCAGGGAAGATCATGAAGGGCATCGCAGATTTTGCGAAGCAGAGAGACATTATTCTCTTATCGGATGAGGTCTACCGTCCACTGTGGCATTCTCTTTCAGCCGGGACAGAGCCACCACCCCCTGCTACGGCACTGGGTCATAAGAGAACAGTGGTGACTGGGTCCATGTCCAAGGCTTTCGCACTCGCTGGTATCCGGCTAGGCTGGGTGGTCTCACCAGACAGCTCCATCATAGAGGCTATCGCAGCTGCCCGCGATTATACTACCATCAGTGTCTCCAAGCTCGATGATCGAGTCGCTGCATATGCTCTCTCGCCAGAAGTGCAGCCGTCTCTCTTACGCAGAAATATGGAGCTCGCTGCTCACAACTTTAAGATGGTCAAGGCATTCGTGGAGAAGTACTCCTCGGTGTGCAGCTGGGTAGAGCCCCAGGCGGGTACGACCGCCTTCATTCAGTTTAGAACCAAGGGAAAACCAGTCGTTGACACGGAATTCTGTCTGGACTTGCTCGAGAAGACGAAGGTCTTTGTTGTGCCGGGATCACATTGCTTTGGCGGCGGTGAGGATTTCGAGGGATATGTGAGAATGGGTTACGTTAGTGAGACTGACGTGCTTGAGGAGGCTCTCAAGAGATTGGGACAGTACATCGAGAGCAATTTGCTCTGAGAGATGTCCGAAGGGAAATATCTCGCAAACAAATAAAAACCAAACGTAGGAAGCAGCGTTAGAGTGTTCAATCGTTCTTACGTGGGTTATGAAGAGTCTTACAGTGCAGTCCTGTCAGTCCATATCGGTAAATAATGCCTATTTTCGGAGTCTCGCTGCAGCTTCGATACCCATGCCATGTGTAAGAAAGAGAGTGACGTGCGCAACATCAAAAGCTGTTCCCCCTTGTGTTTGTGGCTCTGGACGACTTTAGTGGACTAAACAACAGCGCAAAACGACTCTTGAAACGCTTGGTGCTGCTACTGACACTTTAGGAAAACAAGATTTTAGGGAAACATTCCGAAACATGGTTACGGAGTAGAACCTTAAACTTATACTTAAGCTCAAGGTAATTGCAAATTTTCAGAGCAACAAGATTCAGACAGAACCGAAAGACGGTTCCGCGTCATGGGCCTGGGTCGCCGAATGAGGTGTCAGTTTGAGCAATACGAGAGCATCTTCTTACTTGATAGCGCCAGAGGTGAACCTTGGAAGGACACCGAGACTCCGTCTTGTGACGAACGCTTACGCGTGCACCAATCCCGAGGAGAACCGAGAATGAGCACCACGTCCACAGTGCTGGGCGGAACATTGTGTGATTTAAGGCATGATCAGCACAGCATCCGATGAGTTTTGAGTTGGCCGGTCTCTAGACGAAAGCCAGGGTAAAACATTGCATCTTCAGAAATAGTAACTGATATGCACTGCCAGGCACTTTTTCCGTTCCTTCTTTCATGGTCAGACACCCGCACATATGTAACTCTCAGGTCAGGGGCCCGCAGATTCTCGGTAGTAAGGCGCCAGCGGGCTTACAAGGGTCGTGCTCCTGGAAGCCGCATACCTGGGCAACGGGTTTTACGGGTGATGGCGTACTGTGTTGAGTGGCTGTAGCAGGGGAGCCGCCGCCAACGATCTCAGCGGGTCCCTGAGGTGCAGCCACAGCGGGCATGATTGGCGAAAGGGCCAGTGGCAGTGGATCGAGCATGACGACGCTCGTCGAATCGGGCAGCTCTTGGTGGTCTTGGGGCTTCTTGGTGTCTTCTTAGAGACGTCTCCATTCCCGTGTTGCATCCATTACTGTCGCACTGACGACTGGAAACCACTACTCGTTGGATGCCGCCCTTGACATATCATCACCACCTCGGCGCAAACCGCCCACCATGTCTTCCCATCTTCCCTCATTTGGCTCTTAACATAAGCATCCCATCCACATCGCGAACCTGGTCTTCTCGACTTCCGAAGATCTGCTCTTCGATCTTGCCTTGGTGCCTCAGTCTGTCTTTACTGTAACTCCATCCTGCCCTCAATCCTTTCCAGTACGACATCTAATTACCTTTCGACACCGGGCCGGTTGGCTTATGCAACTCTACGCTACTCGGTGTTGAGTGGATCTGCCCTCGCTGTCTGCTACACGACCTCAGATGCGCCTGCTATACTGCCCTCAAGGGCTCAGTTCCTACAATTGCGACAATTGACACCTTTTCGGAACGCCCGATCTTCGCCGGTCATCTCGACTATGATCTTTGTGATCCCGGCCGTACGGGAACTGCTACTGCTTCTCTCCAACGTCTTCGTCTTACTGCCTCTCGTCAAGGCTCAAGTTGTACAATGGGACATTTATCGACGCCAACCTCATTCCCTGTTGACTCGGCGTGATGAAAGGACCTACGACGAGACCATTGCAAATGAGAAAGGCCGTGGAGGATATTTTGCCACTGCCCGTATAGGCAGTCCTGGTCAAAATGTCACCCTTCAACTTGATACTGCTAGCAGCGATATATGGGTTCCCTACGCTCGCGCAGGCATATGCCGGTCTGAAGTTACTGCTGGAGAATCCGGCTGCCACCTAGGAAGCTGTATGCTGATACCCCTGCTTCTTTGGCGAATATACAATTGGCTAACAATACTTTAGTTGACCCTGAAAAGTCCAAGACTTTCGACGATTTCATGCCAAACTCATTCGATATCTCCTACATCGATCAAAGCTATGCCAAAGGAGACTATTTCAACGACACGTTCGAGATTAGCAGCGCTACCGTTGAGAATCTCACAATGGGCCTGGGACTACAGACAGATCTGGCGTACGGCTTGCTTGGTGTTGGGTACGCCATTAATGAAGCCTCCATTCAGTCCGCCGGCTTCATGTATCCAAACTTGCCCATTGCTATGCAGGATAGTGGACTCATCAAGACTGTCGCGTATAGCCTTTGGCTCAATGACCTCGGCGCAAGCACGGGCAACATCCTCTTTGGTGGTATCGACACAGGGAAGTTCCTCGGTGAGATGACACGCATTAATGTCCTCAAGGACCAGAAGGCCAATGCCTATACTCACTTCGCGATTCCAATGACTTCGCTGGAGGCAACGAGCCCCACGGGCACCGATGTTCTTGCTACAGATTGGCCCATCGAGGTTATTCTCGATTCAGGAACCACCCTTAGCTACTTGCCTTTCGAACTTGCACAATCGGTCTGGGATGAGGTCGGCGCAACGTACAACTCAGGATTAGAGATGGCAGTGCTTCCATGCTCTCATGCAAACCATCCGGGATACTTCTCATTCGGCTTTGCCGGCCGGGATGGGCCTCGAATAAACATCACAATGGATGAGCTGGTTATTGACCTCACCAATGGGACGCCTCCTCCCTACACATCCGGGGAGCATGAGGGAGAGCGTGTTTGCCAATTTGGTATTCAACGCCAATACGCATCACCTTGGACTCTTGGCGACACCTTCCTGCGATCCGCCTACGTCGTCTATGATTTGGAGAATAACGAGATTGGTCTCGCATCTACTGATTTCAATTCGACCAGTACTAATGTTGTTCCTTTCAAAAGCAAAGGCGCCAATATCCCGGACGCTACACTGGTTCCGAACCAGATGGAAAGAAGTGGTTTTCCCAAGCCAACAAGCACGAACCTGGCCGCTGCCAACGGGTTCCAGGATAAGGACAAGGATGGAAACGACCTTGACGCCAACACAAATAGTAATGGTGGTGGAGATAACAACAATGGCAATGATAATGACGAGGATGCATCATGCATGCCGCAAGCGCTGTCAGGGCCTGGACTCTGGATTCTAGGGCTCTTGTTGGCGCACATTGTTTGGGACAATCTGGAGCAATCATGATAAGATTAACGGCCTCTGCATTCAAAAATAATATCGGGTTGCCAATGTTTGGATAAGGGCTTGGACTGGCGTTTGCGGTCGGGATGTACTTTGGAACGGCTGCTGGCGCATTCGGGCAGAGCTTTGGGCTTCCCCTAAAGATAATAGACCTAAAGAGGGCTACCGTTGCTCATACGCTGGCTGGAAAACACGCCAGCTTTTATTGTTTTAACGAATTTCGCGATGAACAGCTAGACAATAAATCTACGCATCTAGAAAGACAAAAAACTCAGAATCTATTAGACGCGAGTGCGGGAGACGTCCATTGGTGATCAAATTGTCGTCGCGCAAGCACGTGAGGTCGTGATTCAGGAGATGGCCTGACCCCAGAAAAAAAGTTGCGCGACCTTCCGAGACTTTCCTGGGACTCCCGTTGTGTCTGTGAACTTGCAACCACGCCAACCAACGACCAACCTCAGAACACACACGCTCCGCGATGAGTGTGCTGGGGAGTTTCGGACGGCTTAATTGCCGTCTGATAGCAGACAGGAAATGTCTCAACTACAGCATCGGGTATCTTAGCGTTACGGCAACGACCAAGGCTTCGTCGTCGGTGCAAGTTCGACGAGGGTTTTCTCAGTCGGCCTGGCGAGGGAACAGCGCTGCCCAGGAGGTGTAAGAGCTCGTCGCACGTATTGATGTTGCGCAACAGTGGCTGATTCGATGATTGTGCAGACTAAAGAAGGCTCAGGATGGTACTGAGATCTTGACACCGGAGTTCGTGGCTGCGAACATGGCCCCTGACGAGGCCCAAAGGCTGTCAACCGTTCGCAACATCGGTATCGCCGTTAGTTCTTCTCTTTCAGGCCTCGGGTCTATTCATGATGGCTAAATTGTCCTAGGCGCACATTGACAGCGGCAAAACGACTGCGACCGAGCGAGTTCTGTTCTACACCGGTCGAATCAAGGCGATCCACGAGGTTCGAGGCAAGGACTCTGTTGGTGCCAAGATGGACTCCATGGATCTCGAGAGAGAAAAGGGTATCACCATTCAGTCTGCTGCGACTTTCTGTGACTGGAAAAAGACGACCGATGGCAAGGAGGAAACCTATCATTTCAACTTGATCGATACACCCGGCCACATCGACTTCACCATTGAAGTCGAGCGCGCCCTCCGTGTTCTCGATGGTGCTGTCATGATTCTCTGCGCTGTAAGCGGTGTTCAGTCTCAGACCATCACTGTCGATCGCCAAATGAAGCGCTACAACGTCCCCCGTATCTCCTTCATCAACAAGATGGACCGCATGGGCTCCAACCCCTTCAAGGCTATCGAACAGATCAACCAGAAGCTCAAGATGCCCGCCGCTGCTGTCCAAATCCCCATTGGTGCCGAGGATGAGTTCGAGGGTGTTGTCGATCTGATCAACATGCAGGCCATTTACTTCGAGGGTCCTCGTGGCACCAAGGTCCGCACTACCGACACCATCCCCGGAAACCTGCAGGAGCTGGCGAAGGAGAGGAGGCAAATGCTCATTGAGAAGCTGGCTGATGTCGACGATGAAATGGCCGAGATCTTCCTCGAGGAGCTTGAGCCTACCAAGGACCAGATAAAGGCTGCTATCCGCAGGGCGACCATCGCCAGGCGTTTCTCTCCAGTTTTCATGGGCTCTGCTTTGGCTGACAAGGGCGTCCAGCCCATGCTCGACGGTGTCTGCGACTACCTCCCGAACCCTGGCGAGATCCAGAACATGGCTCTCGACAAGAAGCAAGACGAGAAGCCCGTTCAACTGATTCCGTACAACTCCCTTCCCTTCGTCGGTCTTGCCTTCAAGCTTGAGGAGAACAACTACGGTCAGCTCACTTATATCCGCGTCTACCAAGGAACTCTCACCAAGGGCTCCTACCTCTACAACTCCCGTACCGACAAGAAAGTTCGCATTCCTCGTATCGTCCGCATGCACTCCAACGAGATGGAGGATGTCAATGAGGTTGGTGCTGGCGAGATTTGCGCTGTGTTCGGTGTTGACTGCGCTTCTGGCGACACCTTCACTGATGGCGGTCTTCCTTACACCATGTCTACTATGTTCGTCCCGGAGGCTGTCATGTCGCTTTCCATCTCGCCCAAGCGCAGTGGTGATGCCGACAACTTCAGTAAGGCCATGAACCGTTTCCAACGTGAGGATCCTACTTTCCGTGTCCACGTCGACCCCGAGAGTGAGGAGACTATTATTTCTGGCATGGGTGAGCTTCACCTCGAGGTCTACGTCGAGCGTCTCAAGCGCGAGTACAAGTGCGAGTGTGTGACTGGCCAGCCTCGTGTCGCTTACCGTGAGACCATCTCCCGCCGCGCCGATTTCGATTACCTCCTGAAGCGTCAGTCCGGTGGCCCTGGTGATTTTGCCCGTGTCGTTGGTTACATCGAGCCCTACGAGAAGCCTGACGAGAACTACTACGAGAGTCAGGTCATCGGTGGTAACATTCCTGATAAATTCCTGTCGGCTTGTGCCAAGGGTTTCGATCTCTCTTGCGAGAAGGGACCCCTGCTCGGACACAAGGTCATCGGTGCCAAGATGATCATCAACGATGGTCAGACACACATGACTGATTCCTCCGATTACGCTTTCAGCTTGGCTACACAAATGGCGTTCACCAAGGCCTTCAAGGATGCTGGCGGTCAGGTTCTCGAGCCGCTGATGAAGACGACCATCACAGCGCCCAACGAGTTCCAGGGTAACATTCTGATGTTGATGAACAAGCGCAATGCCACTATTAACGATACGGACATTGGTACCGAGGACTTCACTCTTACTTGCGATTGCAGCCTGAATGCCATGTTTGGCTTCAGCTCGCAGCTTCGTGCGGCAACGCAGGGCAAGGGCGAGTTCAGCATGGAGTTCAGCCACTACGCTGCGGCACCCCCTCACTTGCAGTAAGTCAATTCATCTCCCATATTGTACGCTCTGCGTTCGTACTGACAACCATGACAGGAAGGAGCTCATTGCTAAGTACGAGAAGGAGCTGGAGGCTAAGAGGACGAAGTAAATGGTCTTGCAGCATGTATGATTGTGTAAGATGGGAAAAGAAAAATGGCATAGGGAGCAGTTTCGTCCCTTTGTCGTGTATTAAAATACTTCTGAGGATGGACGACAGCATTTTGTGGATTCGCTGTCAAGCCATAGCCCCTTTCGATGTAAACCAGGGAGCACACATAGAAACCACATAGATGAGAATGATGATCATAGCAAATCCACTCATACAAAGATTCAGCTTGGACGCCTTGGACTTGTGTGGTGCACAGAATGGGACAAGTAGATTCAAATGAACTTTTAAGGACCGAGTCTAACACTTTTCTCTACACTTTTCCATATGGCGCGTGACAAGCGGGGTATACAATATTTTTATAGCCTCTTGAGGACGTCCTCAACGACTTCGTCCGTGGTGGCCTTGCCGCCCAGGTCAGGGCTGAGGAACTTGCCCTCCTCAAGACTGGCGTCGACAGCAGCATAGATGATAGCAGCAGCCTCAGGTTGCTCAAGGAACTCGAGCATCAGGGCAGTGCTGCGGAGGGTGGCGATAGGGTTGGCGATGTTCTTGCCCTGGATGTCAGGGGCACTGCCGTGGCAAGGCTCACCGATGGCGAAACCCTCACCGACGTTGGCACTGGGGACAAGACCGAGGCTGCCGACGAGAGCAGCAGCACCGTCGGAGAGAATGTCACCGTAAAGGTTGGGAGCGACGATCACGTCGTAGTCCTCGGGCTGTCGGAAGAGCTTGTAGACCATGGAGTCGACGATCTGCTCCTCGACGTTGACGGAGGAGTAGGCAGACTGGGCGAGGGCACGGTTTGAGGTGGCGCGGAAGAGGCCATCGGTCTGGGAGAGAACGTTGGACTTGTGGGTGATGGTGACGAGGGGCTTGGAGTGGATGCTGGGGTTGCCCGCGTCGCGAATCTTCTGGCGACGGAGGGCGATATCTCCGGCCATGGAGGCGATGCGGAAAGACGCCTTCTCGGAGATGCGCTTAATCGCCTCGGCGACCTTGCCCTCGGGAGTATCGTAAGACTTCTCCTGCTTGACGTACAAGTCCTCGGTGTTCTCTCGCACAATCACCATGTCAATCGCCTTCTTGTCCGTTCTCACAGACTTCACAGGCCGGACATTGGCGTACAGGTCGAGCTTCTTGCGAAGGGCAACAATCGGCGAGGAGTAGCCCTTGACGGGGCTTGTAGGGGAGGAGACGGCGCCGAAGAGAGCGCCATCGCAGTGCTCGCGGAGGGTGTTGACGGTCTCGTCGGGGAGAGCGGTGCCGGTCTTTTCGAAGGTCTCGAAGCCAGCTTGGAGCGGGGTGAACTCGAACTTGAGGCCGAGCGAGGCGGGGAGTGCTTCGAGGAGGCGGCGGCCGGCGGGGATGACTTCCTTGCCGATGCCGTCGCCGGGGATGAGACCTTTGACATATAAATTAGAGAGATGGTCAAATAATTGACAGTTGTGAGTTTCATACCGATCTTAAGGGTTCGGATAGACATTCTGGAGAGAAATTGGCTGGGTTAGATAGGTTGAAGAAGGGTGGTGGGAGTGACGACGGTCGTTGTTGGAGCTCGGGTAAAGGTTGGAAATTGTTTGTGGTTGGAAGCCGAGATCGGGGCGTTGCGGGAGGGAAAAAAAGGGACCGCGGGAACAGGCTGATGGGCTTGGGAGTCAGGTTTCACAGGAGAGACAGTCGACACTGGGGATCGAGGATTGAAACCACACAATGGAGCATACTATAGAATCTCTCGTCTGACTGGATTCTACAAGCCAATTTTCGATCACCAGTTTCAACTTGCGCAATTTTGTTGAGTCGTAGTCGCTGTTTTGGGGCTTGAGCCATCTACTGCCAGAAGAGTCAAGGAGACATATGGGGTGAGTGACGAGGTCGAACTATATGACGCGACCTATAGTTGAGGATTGCTCGCTGTCAATTGATGGCACCGATAACTCATATGGACGTTCTTTCTAATGGTCTGTGACCGTTGTCCGTCGCGGGAAGCATGGCCAACCCTGGTGGACAGCCAGGGAATCAAGGACGAAATGAGACGAGTAGACTCCACATGGTACAACTATGTCGCCCAGGGAATAGGTATTTGGGTGACTTTATTAGGTTCAGTCTCTTGTTTACTTTCTCTCTTTTGCTCCAGGATGTTGGTGAAATGACGGTTTTTACGAGATCGTTGCCGTACTCGACCAGTCAGCGATACCGGAGGACACCAGGGTTTGCCGTACAGAGTGCGAAACATTCTCGAAAGTGATGAACTGACACTGCAGCTTTAAGCCGAATACATGTCGCTGTCGAATATTTTCTAGTATCTATGATACAGTACTCCGTACCACCTCGTGGTACTGTCGCGTAGAGCAAGCACAAGCAGCCATTGGTCACCGCTCAGATCCAGCGCTTGGGCGCGCGAAGTCTGGCTGTGTTCGGCGGCCCCAAGATCACGGTGCTCGTGGTTCGTGTCGAGCAGTGGGGTCACCGCGTCACTGAGCCAATCCTGACGCTGGCCGAGATGCGCGGCAGGGGTTGGCGGGGCGGACAGCGGTCGGGTCCTTTTTCTTTTCAGGGGTCCCGTGTCCCTGAATGGGCTGGTGGACAGCTGGCCCGAGGAGGTGATAGTGACAGGCACAGACAACAACCCCACAGAGAGCTCCTGCAGCACCCAAAGCTTCCCCCCCAGATAACAGAGTGCACGCAGTTGCTGGAGCTCCGTTCAGTGGCCGAGACCTGCGTCCACACCGTGTTTCGTGCTGTGTTTCGTCTGATGCTTGTGCTCAGGTGCAGTGTGCGTGCATAACCTACTGTGGTCTACTACATGTGCCTTACATGCACGGAGACAGGCCATGCAGCCTCCGTAGCGTGTCCCGGCTCGTCGACAATTCCTAGTTGACCGTCATCCGTTGCTCGCCAGCCTCGACAACAATCTCATCTCCGGTCTCCCCTCTCTCCATCTTGTGAACCCAATCCACAGGGCAACTCCGAATTTCTCTGAATTTGCGGTGTACGCACCACGACCGGCATTCATCCTCAAGCGGCCTGCCTCCTTGTTAGCACCGCCCGGGTCTTCCATATCGCCCAGTTACAACACTACCTACCCCCTTGGTGGCAGCACCCTTCCCCCCTCGATCCTGCCACCTGGCAACCCCTCGCTGGCGCCGTTCTCCCTTCCTCACGACGGGCAATTCTGCCTCGAGACTCCTTCCGGCTCTATCGACCCGAATAATACTCTGTTTTGCTCCTGCTGAGCCGAAAACCGCCCACGCATCCCTCAGAAGGAGCTCCTGTTGAGCTCCCCCAAGTCCTCGCCATGAGCCAGGTTAAGAACCTCCGTGCCATGTTCGAGAATAAAGGGGATGATTCCAGTCCGCCAGACCGTGGACGATCACCGGGTCCCTCTGGCACCGTCACACCAAGTATGTTCTTCACTTTGAGCCTACACACGGATCCCGTGTTTGTTTTCTGCAGGCCGTCGTGGTCCATGCCCTCGCCCGGTTGGGATCGGCCGTTTGCTTTGCCTCTGACATCAAGTTGACCAACTTCGTCTCCACAACCAAACCCACCTCCACAATCCAGCTCCCATTTCTTCCCTCTCTGCTTTCCTTTCCTACCTTGCAACCTTCTCACCACCTTCTGTTTACCTCCGCTGGAGCTTCTCATAGCTAACCTCCGGCTTCTTGCTCCCCACAGGTGCTTCTTTCACAGGCTCGCCACGGCCTTTATCGAGAATCCGTTCCAGCTTCGTGGCCATCGAAAAGGACGGCCGCATGGGGTTGCAAAGAGCTCCCAGCGACGAAGGCAGTCTACCACGAAGAAGAATGAGCGGAGACACAGACGCGGAGTCGATCTCAGCCATGTCAGACATCAAATCAACCACGACCACTGGCGACGACTCAGTTAAACCCGCTCGCCGCATATTCATTAACGATCCAATCCCCGAATCTCCTCGCCTGCCAAACGATCTGGATGGCTCTTCTCAGAACATTGGTGCTGTGACGGACCAGCCAAGTGTCAATCCTGACAAGCAAATCGATGAAGAGCAGCCTTCTAAATCTCTTCTGCCAGGAGACCCAACGACTGCCACAGCTGTGCCTACTAAGACTGTCAATGGGAAGACGAAGACCACTGAGGCAGCCTCAGCCCCCTCGAAATCTGCCGCCTCAACCGCGACAAAGAAGACTACGGTTCGGCCAAGCGCGATCTCCACAAAGCCAACTATCAAAGCAACAGTCCCTGCAAAGTCACCTGCCACAGTCAAGACCCCGACATCTGCGACGAGCACCACGGCTCCAAGAACGACAGCACGAACCACCGCTCGCACGGCACCGAAGAAAGACACAACCTCAATAGCCACAAAGCCAACATCATCTACTACTACAAAGGTTACGTCATCCTCTGCAACGAAAAAACCTGCGCCTCTCAAGCCCAGTTCTAGTGGTACGGGCTTTGTCAAACCCAAGGTCAAGTCTCCTACGAAACCTGTCAGCTTGCCCCCGTCACTCATGGCACAAACTGCTTCTTCGGGAGCCAAGGGCAACGCATCCCGCCCTTCACTCACTGCACAGACTGGCAATGCCCAAGCGCGTACATCGAGCAGAGCGAGCGGCACGATGGGTGCATCCAAGTTCCCGAAAGCTCCCGTGTCTAAGCATCCTAGGCCGAGCATTGGACCGCCACCTAAGAGAAACAACCAGGAGAGGCCCGTTACAAGGGATAGCAATGTGGACGAAGGCTTTTTGGCTCGTATGATGCGGCCGACCGCCTCCTCAGCCCAGAAGACTGCAGAGAAGGCTCAGCTCACGCCACCCAAGCGCACAGCAGGACGTCCATCGACGACAAGCTCACGACGTGAGAGCAGTGTCAGAAGCTCAAGTCGTGCTAAAACCCCGTCAGTCCATGCCTCTGAGTCTGCGGACGACCACAAGCATCAGCCCTCGTCCATTGATGAGATCGCTGTAGCGACTGCCATTGTCGAGACTGTGGAAGAAGCCGCTGAGCCTGCCCACGAAGCAGACCTCGCACCTCCAGCAGAGGAGCTACCCACCGCTGCCACGGCCACAGAGACGGCGGTTGTGGCGGATGAGACTGCAGCGAACCAGGTTCCAGTCACCAACCCTGAACCTGAAGTTGTCATTGAGCCGTCTGAGCATGCTGATGATGATGCTGTGCTCGAGACTGCAGCCGTTGAGACTGCCAACCAGGCTGCCGAAGTGGACCAGGTTCAGGCCCCAGCCGAAGCCGAGGCTGGACATGCGACTGACGACGCTACAGCAGTCGAGGATGTTGCTGTTGAAGAAGCTGCGGTTGAAGCTGCCAATGTTGAGACAGCTGAGGAGGCTACAGCCATCGCCGAAGAAGCCTCCCTTGTTCAGGGGCCAATTGAGCCTGAGACGGCCGAGCCTGAGGTTCCGAAGGAGGATGAAACCGCGCTCAAGACTGCCAATGTTGAAACGGTTGAGGAGGCAGCTGCCATCGCTGAGGAGGCCGATCTCGTGGAGGACCCTGCCGAGGCGAAAGACTTCAGCAACACCGCGGAGGAGAAGACTGGGCAGTTCGCTATGGAGTCAGAACCCACGGCAGGAGCGTCCATTGCTGAGCCCGCTACGACTGAGGCGAAACCGAATACACCTGGTTCTCCCTTCGACTCGGATATTGACTCGTTGGCAGACAAGTTGGCTGAGACCCGGATCGAGGCGAACGACGAGAAGGAGAAAGACGAGGAAGCGAAAGAAACGCGCTAGAGCCAGGCATTTCGTGTCCGAAGTTGGAAGACGTCCCGCGTCAAGGGAAAACTAGTCAATCTGGTGCATGGGTGAACCTGGTTGCATTTGTCAAAATACATATGTGCGAGGCGCGGAGCATCATTACCAAGCATTGTTCAAAAGCATGGGATTTTGGGATTTCAGAGTATGCCCCAGGATCGAAGAAGAGGGGGAAGTCAAAACACTCTGAATGTACGATGTGGACACTACATCAGCTGTACCGAGATAGAGGATGGTTGAGCTTCTAAGATACCTGATAGCGTTGGCGAATGGTGAATTACCCAAGTTATAGATTTAAGCACTCGTAATTGTACTCTAGTGGAGAGCTCATATGAATGAAGTATCTTGTACAATATGCGTTCCAAGTCTTGGACTCCGCTGTCTAACAGTGTTGATCCGAGGGACGCTCCCTATATGGGTGTGAAAATGCGATGCTCCCTATCCGTCTTCGTCTCATACATGATCCCATCACTAGGCACTCTCATGACACGCGGCACATCAGCACGCCACCCAGCTTCTTGGCCAGAGCTTCCCTGGCCTCTAAGACCCCCTTGGACGTCGACACGAACATGCACTCTCCCAAATTTAACCCTTGCACCACACCTCCATCTAGCTTGGCGGGGAAGCCCCTCGTCAACTTGGCCAACTGTTCGATGTTGACCGTCATCAAGCGACTCGGCTTGCTGATGACATTGGCCTTACTCAGAACAGGCTTCCCATCCCAGTATTTGAGACCAAGCCAGAGTCGACGGGTCGCGACATTGGCGGCGGTGACGGGCTCCGGGGGCACGGAGGCCATCTGTTCCGCTGTGGGAGGGTGAGGACCGGCCCGGTATACGGAGGAAAAGAAGCCGGAGCGGTGGAGGGCGAGAGCGAAGTGGAGATTGTACTTGTTGGAGGGGATGGAGGTGAGGGCTAGGCGTGCGCGGGAGGCGTTTTGGAGGTGGGAGCAGGTGTTGGCGATATTGGTGATGGAGGGCATGTTGGGCGAGGCTGTGTTGAGGGTTGAATGACCCTCCGTCGGGTTTATGTGTTGTGTGAGTGGTGTGGATTGAGCGGTGGGCGACTCGCTTGGTGCTGCTGGCGGCAGGAGAAGAGTCAGATACGAGAGTCGTGATGGGTTTTTGAAAGAGTGGATGTTTGAAAGGGGTGGGACATACTCAGCGAGTCACCATTCGATGGGGCCGTGTCTGATAGCTCTTTTGAGAAGGGCTCAGTTCTGTTCCGTTCCGTTGGTACCGAGGTCGACACGAGTGGAGGAAAGGCGTTGACGGTAGGTGGTATTGCGTGGGAATTTGGGCGAGATGGGATCGCTGGAGGAAGCTCGAGGACGGATGCGAAGCCCGAAATTTCCAAGTGACGGGGTCGCGCGACTGGAGTGGTGGGTGACTAAGCGGCGCTAGGCCAGAAGGGGTTGGAGATTGGAAGGCAGCACTTGTTGTCACTATGTCACGAGTTCACTTGTTTTTATCATCAATACATCGACTTCACTATCTGCACTCATGATTGGCCTGCTGATATCATCCTGATAGCACTATTCCATCAAAAACATGCCTTCCACGGATCATAGTCTGGAGCTTGCATCAGCTTCTCGTACTGACGTCGTCGCACGCCTACATTGCCTCCGTCAAACAGAGAGAAGACGGCAGCGTCGTTGAACAGCTTTGCAAAGCCAGAGTCTTCACGATATGATCTCCTGTTAAATCACGCAAGTCAGTCAGTCAGTGATTCAAATCAGGGTGTCGCTACCGAGAGTTTGTTCTCGGGCGGAAAGGCCGACTCACATTCCCACAGCCTGCATCGCCTCCCACACGGACTGCACTGCCGCCTCTCCGATGAAGATCTTGGCCTGCAGACAGGTCTCCAGTCGGCTTGCTGCATCTCCGGTCCCCCGATCCAGACTGTCCAATGCGTTACGCACGAGGACTCGCGAGGTGTCGATCTTGGTCTTGCAGTTGATGAGCAGATCTGCCACGCTCTGGCGCTGGATGATGGGGACGCTGCCGCCTCTGTCATCCTCCTTTGCGAACTTCAGGGCCTTTTCGAAGGCGGAACGCATGATTCCGCAGGCCATGGCGCCGATCAGGGCAGAGGTGACGCCGAATGCTCCCTCGATGACGGAGGCGGAGGCGTCGCCACGTTCACAGAGGATGTTCTCGGCGGGCACTTTGAAGTTGGTGTATCTTGTGTGAGGACCGCTGGCTGCCGTGTGGCCCATTAGGCTAGGCTCCGAGAGGATCTCGTATGCACTAGGCTCGTTCTGCGCGATGACGTCCCGGGTGATAAGGAGAATCATGATATTCGTCCTCGGATCGACGTCAGGCTTCTCTGGACCTCCATCTTCAGAGTACCGGACGCAGAGGCAAGTCAGCGAGGCGCCCTTGCCGTCCCATCCAGCACTGTTTGTGGTCCACAGCTGTGCGCAAGAGTCAGTCAGTCAGGGGTCCTTCAGCACTTGAGTCTCTTCGACAAACCTTCTCGCCGTTGACAATGTAGTAATCGCCCTCCTTCCTTGCTGTGACACCGAGACCTTTACCCCCCTTCTCGAGCCAATTCGCGGTACCACCAGGCTCGGAGTGCGCCAAGCTCGCAAGGTGGTCACCTTCACCGCTGATGAAAGGCTTCAGGAACTTCTGCTTCTGCTCACTCGTGCCGCCCAGGATGAGCGGCATCAGACCCAGAGCAGCACCCACGAGTGCAACGCTGACGCTGGAGTTGACTGCGTAGAACTCCTCGACGATCAAGGACATGTCCAGGAACGCCCCGCCGGTGCCTCCATCTGAAGCTGGGATGAAGGATTTGAGGTAGCCGGCTTTGACGAACTTCTCGTAAAATGGCCTTGCCTCGGCGAAGCGAGATTCTTGGGTGGGGAGGCTCTCATACTTGGCGAGGGCAGAGGTGAGCTCAGTCCTGGCGAACTCAGCCGCTGCCTTGCGGACCTCGATCTGAGCAGCGCTCAGTGCGTAGTTTGCCATGATAGCAGCAGAGATTGGGAACGGGGTTCAAGTCAAGTATGTTTCAGAATCACTAAGAAGAGGGTCTTGACAGAGAAAGAGGACTCATGAATGCATCTCTGGATCCTGGAAAGCTGGAATCAAGCTACCATTTTATATCTTTCAGCCCACGACAGCGGGCGTATACATGAGGGGTCCTGCTGAAGCACCACAAATGCGTGTCACAGGACGACTTACATGAGATAAACTGAGCCCGATACGGAAGTGAGGCCATAGTGATAAGGGCCACGGGTATTGCTTGCCCGGAGATACAGGAGGTGGAGCTAGAGATATGGCCAGAAGCCATGGCCGAAAGTCTCGGGAAACACACGACGTCCAATTGGTCCAAAGGCCTATCAGTAATTTTAGCTATCAAGCTCTGGACCTGTCCTTAGTCTGACAGCTTATCCATCCCTGTCAGCGTGGTCCGTGAAAGACGTGGGGCCTTTACCCCAGATCGACGACATGCGGGGAAAACACCCTCCCAAGACCTGATGGGAAAGTATGAGCGAGTGTCACCCCCCGTAGGGTCCTCATTTGTTCTCCGTCTACGGATACACCTACAGTCTACACTGGTGTCTCGTGATGGACTGTGTGCGGCTGGATGTCCGCAAAGGTACTCGGGGCTCAAGCCACTTACCGGGAGTCTCGGTTGGACGATCTTTAGCTGGTCTAACTTGCCCGAGTCGCTGGAATGTCTGGGGCATGGAGATGGAGACGGAAGCCAGGCTGCGCAGAATCCCCAAATCTGCAGCCTTGCCCTGTTCTGATGTTAAGTTGCCGGACAGAGGAACGACTAGTTCCTCTCGGCCTGACGACCTAGTTTGCCAAAGCAAGTGTAGATAGTATGGATGTAACGTGGAGGCAATTTCTATGTCATGTACATACGTCTTCTAAAAAAGTCAATATCCAACAGTCTTTGTGTAGATCTGGTCATGGAAACCATGGAGACATCGATGCGTTCTGTCATCATAAATGTCATTAGCTATAGTCAGCGAAAATGCAATGCATCTCTGGAGAGGACCATCAGACCACCATACTGCACAACTTGTATTCTACTATCAGGATATATGGTCATAACTTCATCGCCCCTTCGTTTCTCAATCGCTCCAATCCCTCTTTTATAAGATTAAAACCGTATACCGTAAGCCTGAAGCATGTAGTTCAAACAAATCTGGTTCCATAGCCAGACTCTGACCCTCGCAAGACATCGACCTTCAAGGGCTGCTCAAAGGATGCCCCAGACTCGGGGAACTCGCCCGTGAGCGCTTCGAAAGACATCTCTTTCCAAGTCTCCTGGATCCCACGTGCACTCTGCACAAACCGCCTGCGAATCTCCGGGTAATCTTGAGCAACGATCCTCCCGTCCTTCTTGACGAACTTGCCGTCCACGAGGACATGCTCGATATCGCCAACACTGGCATGTAGAATAACAGCGGCCACAGGGTCGACCCAACCAAGCAGTGCTGGACTATCGCCGTCCCAGATCACAAGGTCGGCCTTGGCGCCGTCTGCGATGATGCCGAGGTCAGGTCGACGCAGGGCAAGGCCACCATTCCGGGTTGCCAGGAGGAAAGCCTGGTTGGCGGTCATAGGTGTCTGCGTGGGGATTCGCCAGCGGTCGAGAACATGGGAGTAGAGCCGACGACGAGTGCTCTGGAGCCAGAGACGGGCCTGAGTAAGAATGTCGGTCGAGAACGTGAAGTGCGTGTCGACACCGAGAGCACCTTGATCTTGGATCAGGTGGCTGTGAGGATGTGTATGGCCATAGTGCATCTCGGACTCGGGGGTGATGGAAATGTGCTGGTTAGTTGAGCGCAGGAGAGAAGCACCGCGGAAGGTCAGAAAGGATGCATGCGAGAAGACAACAGGGATGCTCGTGTTGAGAGCACCGACGGCGTGAACATCTTCTGGGCTGTTGGTGACTATTTGTGATGTCAGTCTTGGAGTGTTGTGTCCTCCATGCGGTAGACTGTCACTTACTGCCCCAAGGACCTGCCAGAGAGTGTGTCGTGATGACCGAGACGTTGAATTCCCTGTGATAATAGATCAGCAATCAGGTTCAAACTGCAGCCCCTCAGAAAGCAGTGTTAAGGGTTGGTTACCTTGCCAGGTCCACCACAGCATGTACGTCTTCGAGCACAGGATCTGGACCGAAGAAGTCGCACGCAACACCTAGCGACGTAGCGGTGCCATGGAAGCTGCCACTTTCAGCAATATTCCGGAAATTGGCGAGTTGCTCCGAGACGGTGTAATTGGTGACGTTATGGAATGCATACGACCAGAACACTCTGGCACCGCTATCGATACTCGCCTCGAGACCAGCTTCAGCCGTCTCGTTGGACCAGGTGTGGTGAGCGTGGTCCAATGTCGTGGTTACGCCGGCGTTGAGAGCTTCGTATAGACCAGCCAGTTGACCCAGGTACACATCATCAGGACTTAGCTTTCCAGCAGCGGCAAACTCACCGTAGCGGGTGAAGTACTCGGCCAGGGACGTGTTGGAGCCGATAGTCTTGAAGCCTGTCTGCCAGCCATGACGGTGGGTGTCAACGAAGCCAGGGGTGATGATCTTGTTTGTCACGTCGATGATCTCGGTGTCGTTGTGTGTGATATTCCGCGCTGAAGAATCCTCGTCGTTATATATGGCTGAGATTCGATCGCTCGTTATCAGTATGGAACCATTCCGGATGACATTGAGAGAGTCAGTCTCCTTGTCGAAACCGACGATGGTGCCGCCTTGGAGGAGGATGGAAGCAGCGCCAGCACTGCCGGCGCCCACAGTCAAGGCTGCTGCGGTATTGAGCAGACGCATTGTGCTGATCAAAGGTTACGGTCCTGATTTTCGAATTGCGCCCCTGGATAGTAGCACTGTAGTCTTCAAGCTGACCACTACTTGGACGGGGCTATGGCCACTGGTATAGGCACGTTTCTTCTCACTTTCTCTCCGTATGTGCGTATGACGCAGACCTTCCTCATCGTGCCATTCTTGGCCCATGAAATCATTGATCTGTGATCGACAGACATACCACAAAGAGCCTTTCTGCTTTTGTCATCTCAGTTCTGAGCAGTAAGACATCAGCCCCCAGCCTGGAGCTCCAGTTTCGGGAAAGCCCAGGAGCCATAGCTGGTTTGTGATGACGAGCCTCACAATGGGGCATTATTGTTCGGTCAAATCGGATCTGAAGATGGATGCCACCAGTGGGGGTCATCTTCCAGGATCTGACTCGTGGAGCTGCCATGTCGAAGCAGACGGGAGCGACGCTGAGTAAATAGAGAGTCATCCATCACGCGCGTTGACAGGGTACGGCAGTGGCGCCGAGTGGCCAAGATGGATCTTTTCATCCGGCAATGTCAATCGAAAGTTTGTAGGTTGCGGCTGGGTTGCCATGGATCGATGATGAAATGTGCACGTTGCTGGCCTTAGGAGAAGTCACATGGTTTCATGCTCCTGCCTCTCCCGCCCTCACTGGGACTACCCACCAAGTTCGAGCTGCTGTAGAACACCACCTTTGCATCCGATCTGCACTACCGTTCGTACAGAGCCGATTGATAGCCGATGTTGCCATACTATCTCAAGGAAAGCTGGAGGCACCATGCAGAAACCCACACATGTCTGGCTGCCATCCCCTTGTCAGCGATGACTGTATCAACTTCCGACGACATCCAACTGAGCCGTTCCCGCAATTATATCGTTCAGGGGCCACCCGCCTGCAGTTTGGACTCGACAGGCGAGAACGGGCCCTTTCGGTGATACTATGGAGCCATGGCCCTGTCCGGTCGCGCTCAAGCTGGTTGGTGTACTTTAGTCTCTTGGTCTTCTGGTCATGGAGTCTTGGCGGCCCACGATGTGGACACCAGACGGACCTTTTCCTGAGACCTGTAATGTCACTCGAAGCCTTCCTGCTTCCAGTATCTAAGCCGGCGATGATCTCTGTTTCTTTGCAACATAGTCTAGTGGAATCAGACAGAGCTTCTGCATGCACTCGTGCTTGGTCCGACTTGGGTCACATGCAGCATAGAGTACCTCATGGCTGATCCTTCTTCTTCAGCGCCAAGAGCCGGAGTAACTCTACGCGTCAAGCAACCACCAGTATTAATCATCGGAATACGAACATTCTGACCGAGAAGCGCAAGCAATGCACGAAATAAGGCTTGGGCAGCTTGGCCTTTCACTGTCTACATCAGAAGCTGATAGATAAGTACTATTCACCGATATTTGGCAGGAGCAAAGATGAAGAAGTCTTCCATATTTCTAGCTGAAGACTTCATCCACTTGCATGCTGACCTGTTTGAGGGAGGAACAACACTGATTGCTCCCCTGGCAGCATCATCGGCTATGACCAGGGGCGCGCCGCTATGATATGAGAAAAGCCTTGGTCCAACGTATCCTACAATTACATGTTACACCCTACAGTCAATACCTTCCCGAGTATCGATAGCTCCCATGGTACCAACAAACTTAGAGGACTGTCGGTCATCGCCATCCGGCCTTCTGCAGCGCCGAGTAAGCTCTGAGTGCCTTCCAGACCCGATAACCGAATGCCACACCTCCCACTGCAACTGGACTCAACAGCAATCCCAAGAAAGTCCTCACTAGAATCTGGCCCTGCCTCTCAGTCTTTCTGATGATATCAGCGTACCCTTCGTTGCTGAAGCTCACACGTGCATAACGCGTTTGCCAGCCCAACGAAGGCAGCCACACGCTTGCGGCCTCCTCAAGGTACTTGCGTAGTCGATACCTTGCTGAGAGAACTGAGGCACGCATCTCCACGTAGTTTTGCAGAGCGAGGTCATTGATGGCATGCGCATCAGGGGCGCGAACGGTGGAGTACTCGGCAAGTGCGCGAGCCCGCTGGAGAACGAAGGATGCAGCTTTGTCGTCGCTGTCTGGATCATTGTTCTCGTCGAGGTGGGCATGCTTGTCCAGGATGGAGAACAGAATCCGAACGTCTTCCATGCCAGTGTTCATGCCCTGTCCATAGAAGGGTACCATGGCATGTGCGGCGTCGCCGATAATGACGCCAGAAGAGCCATGGTGATAAGGCTTGCATTTGACGCTGATGAGAGGGAGGTGAGGATTCGCAGTGAATGAAGCAATGAGGTCAGCGGGAGGAATGAGGCTGGTGACGCCCGGAAAGTGCTGGTCGAAGAAGGAGGGGACACTAGATGGGTTGGCTTCAAGTTCTCCGATCTCCTTGCTGGGGAGGAAGAGGGTGCATGTAAAGGATCCGTCCTGAAGAGGTTTTAGCAGGGTTCTACTTGCGAATTTGCTATTTGTACTCACGTCACTTGGGATTGCGATGAACATGAAGTCTTTGCCAGGCCATATGTGCAGGTGGTTGGGCGATATCCTGAACTTGCCGTGCTCGCTGCCCTGAAGCTCCTCACCCTCCTTCGGCGCTAGATAGAACTCGCACCACAGCGTGTCAATGTACTCCTGCTGGTAATCCATCCGTGAGAACTTCATCATGTGGTATCTGACTGCAGAATGAGCGCCGTCGGCGCCGATCATGAGGTCGAAGTCGACCTCAATCTCTTTGGGTCGACCAGCTGCGTTCCCTGGTTGGTCCTTGACCTCAAACCATGCTCGATTGGTGCGGAAATCGGCACCAGTAAGTTTGTGGTTGAAACGAAGTTTGACATTGGGAAGAGTATCCAGGACATCGAGAAGGCGCTTGTTGAGACCGCCTCGGTCGATGGCGTAGATAGTCTGGAGTTGATCAGCTTGAAATCCCCTAAACACTCAATCAAGACGAAGGGCGGGACACACTCTGCCGTGAGTATCGTAGTCCTGTGACTGCTCATAGAGCTCACCGGTTGCGCCAACACCGTGAATCATGCGGCCTCGCATGGGGATGGTAGCACTCATGACATGCTGGAGTAGATCCGGACGGCCAGCATTGCGCATAGCGGTGATGCCGCGCTCGGAGACGGCGAGATTGATGGATCTCGTGAAATTCAGAGGCACAGTGCCAGGGTCTCTGAGATCTGTATGAGATGCGTTAACATCGTGTCTGAAGAATTCTGCGGGAGCCCTCAAATCGTCTAGGGGAAAAACTCATGCCGCGGCTCTTGCTCAGTGAGACTGTACCTGGTCGCAACTCGAAGACTTCGACGTCATATCCTCTCTGCGCGGCATAGAGCGCAGCCAGGGATCCGACAGGCCCTGCGCCGACAATGGCGATCTTTTGCGATGCCGGCATTCTGCGTGTTGTTTGGTGGCGTGGTGTGGTGTCACGACCGAGGGTTGAGTGTGACAAGAGCGAGCAGTGAACAAGTCGACTAGGCAGGCGAAGCCATTTAGTGGGCAAAAGGCTATAGACAGGTCAATCGGAAACGCTGCTTGGAACGGGCGAAGGGAAAAATGGTTCGAGACAAAGCACACAGACGGTGCCGGTTAGAGAGAAACACAGTCAGGCCGATGGCGGCGATCAGGCAAGAAAATGAGGTGTTTTCGCATACAGAGAGACTGTGCTGTGCGTAAAGTGGCTGAAATCATCGGTTGCATGGATGTATAATTTCTTTCTGTCGACTTTAACGTCTGAGCATGTGAGCGCTTGCGCAATTGCTTAACAACTGGTTCAAGGCTCTCTCGCCTTCTTCAACACCCTCAGCCCTATTCCTCTCGAATTGGCAAACTCTGTATGGCACAAGTGTCTCGCAGGGCCTCTAGGAGATAAGCCTATATCGCCGTGAATAGGAAAAAGACTCCAGCAGCGTTTTCCAGGACGCTGGTACTGGTCATCAAACATCAGGAAACTTTGTTCAAGGGACTGTCGAACCACACGAGTAGCTCCAATTATCAATCAGTCTTGCCGGAGGAGCATACGGTACCAAGGGGATACATCTGGTCCAGAACCACTGCACTCAGCGTCTACGGCGGGGCAGCTCGACAGCTGGTACCCGAAGGTAGACATCGCCCCGCGGTCTCAAAGCCACAAATTCCTTCTTTTACGGCAACTTACTTCCCAGTCTACAACCCTTCTCTCTCCAATCACCCATCCACCGCCCGCGACCGCACACGTTTCGATCTCTCGTGTGACTCCCTCGCCTGTATTCGTCATGGCATCCGAACCGCCGGCCAAGAAGAAGTGCCTCGGCGTCGACTGTGAGAACGATGCTGGCGCTCTCCAATGTCCGACTTGCCTGAAGCTTGGCCTCAAGGACAGCTTCTTCTGTTCGCAAGACTGTTTCAAGCGGAGCTGGGTAAGCATATGCTCTTCTTCTTCTGCAAATTTGACCCCACAGACAAGGCATATACTCATTGACTTCATGTTCAGAGCTCTCACAAGACCATGCACAAGTCGCAAAGTAATATCCTCCACCACCTTGTTCCTCCGAAAGCAATCTTACCAGACCCAGCAACCGGCTACTACAACCCGTTCCCCAACTATCCATTCACCGGCCCTCTGCGACCCGTCTACCCGCTATCCGAGCACCGTACCCTGCCCAAGACCATCCCTCACCCGACCTGGTGGCAAGACGGCAACCCCAAGTACAGCCGGTCCCTGACGAACCGCAACAAGATCGACATTCTCGACGAAAAGGGCCAGCAGGCTATGCGCAAGGCTTGCAAGCTAGCCAGAGAGATCCTCGACATTGCTGCCGCTGCCGCAAAGCCCGGTGTTTCGACCGATAAGATCGACGAGATTGTCCACCAAGCTTGTATCGAGCGCAACGTACGTACCTGAGAATGAGTCGATGAGATCGTGGCGAGCCTCCAAACTGAGAGCCTGACGTGTTGATCCTAGTCATACCCTTCTCCCCTAAACTACAATCACTTCCCCAAGTCCTGCTGTACTTCTCCCAACGAGGTCATCTGCCATGGTATCCCCGACCAGCGACTTCTGCTCGATGGTGACATTCTCAACATCGATATCTCGATATACCACGAAGGCTATCATGCCGACTTGAACGAGACCTACTATATTGGCGACAAAGCCAAGGCTGATCCCGACAATGTGCGTGTGGTTGAGGCTGCACGTGAATGCCTGGACGAGGCTATCAAGGCTGTCAAGCCAGGTGTTCTGATTCGCGAGTTCGGCAACATCATCGAGAAGGTCGCCAAGCAGAAGAACTGCAGCGTCATCCGGACATACTGTGGCCACGGCATCAACACGCTCTTCCATTGCCCGCCCAACGTGCCGCATTACGCTAAGAACAAGGCTGTGGGGGAGTGCAAGCCGGGCATGACATTCACGATTGAGCCGATGATTGCTTTGGGCAAGTACAGGGACGTGACATGGCCAGATAACTGGACCAGCACAACCATTGACGGCAAGCGGACTGCGCAGTTTGGTAAGTCTCATTTGGAAACTACAGCTATACAAAGCACTAGGACCTCTGTCTGCTAACCATCACGCACAGAGCACACCCTCCTTGTCACAGAGACAGGATGCGAGATTCTTACAGCGAGGAAGGAGGACTCGCCTGGTGGACCTGTAGCTATGCCTGGTTCGGAGGAGGCAAACGGAGCAGCATAGAGTGGCGACATCATAAATTGACGAAAGGCTGCGTAAAGATCGATTGAGTGCGAAAAAAAAGGCATCTGGGCGGAGTTCAGGAGAAGAGCAGTGAAGAGCAGCGCAGATGGGGCATAGCAATGGGCGAAGGCTTGGTGACAGAACGGGAAGCATAGCGAGGAGTATGAATCAAGCCTGGTAAGTAGAGAAAGGAGTAATTACAGGGGCATATCATAGAGAGCCGTGATAGCATGCTCTCTCTTTCGACCACTGTGTTGCTGCCGCGCTCGCTGGATTCTGAGTTGGTAACGACTTCGAGAGCTTGCCTCTCTACAAGGCTGCTGCAAACCATCACTGCATCACGAAGACCAGGACGCCTTGCCAGGGAGATGATCACGCAACGCAGCTGGGGATTTCAAAGAGAAAGTCGACAGGTAATGCCGAGCACTGCCATCCATGCTCCGTAGGTCCCCATGATTTATGACGAGGGGCCCAGCCGGCAAGGGTTCTGTGGTTCTAGATGCAAAGCCCTGGCCGTTGCCACACCGAGCGACGGTGGTCAGGCCGAGCTCGGTAGTTTAGCAGCAACGGGTCCCCAGCCCAGCGATCCAGCCTCCTCCAGCAACAACCACCAGCCCCAACTGCAGGCAACGTGGGCGCCGCCCAACTTCCCCGGCCCTTGCGCTGAGCACTCCCTCCACCAAGCACACCTACCGCACACCACCACCGCCCTCTCTAGCCTAGCACTACGCTGCGCTTCCACCACCAGCTCCGACTATCTCTCTCCCTCTCCTCCTCACCATCCCCATCCACAGTCACCAACCCCACGCACAAAAACCCGCAGGCTCTGATTCCCCAGGGTCGCTCTCCTCTCCTCCGTTGAACACATCCGATCCTCAACTCCGCGACCTCTTTTGTCCTCTTTCTTCCGTCTCATCCCTCAGCCTGCCCGACTCGTCCCGCTGTCGTGCTTGCGCCGCCACACACAAGACCGAAAAACACGGACCATACGCCCTGACGCCATAGCCAGCCACACAAGCTTGTGATCGCGACAAGCCTCTTCTTCCAGCCCTTCCCTCACCACAGCAAGATACCCGTTCAGCTCGTCGTTGAACCTTCGTCATGATGTCTGGAGAAGCATGGTTGTTCCTTTTGGCGGTGTTGATCAATGCCGTCAACCTGTTCCTTCAGGTCTTCTTTACCATCATGTATAGCGATCTCGAGTGGTATGTCACAGCCTCCACACCTGCGTCGCTGCTGGTGCCGCTTGCATTGCGTCTTCGTGAACGGATCGCCGAAGCGTCTTTGACATGCAGCTGCTCCTCAACACCCCAGGGCTCACGGCTGACTTATGCTGTCACAGTGACTACATCAACCCCATCGACCTTTGCAACCGCCTCAACACCTACATCATCCCCGAAGCTGCCGTCCACGCTTTCCTGACTTTCTTGTTCCTGATCAATGGCTACTGGCTGCCTCTCATCCTGAACCTGCCTCTGATCGCTTGGAACGCTAAGAAGTACGTCGTGACACCCTTCACCTGTCAAGATTCGTGCGCCTTGATCAAAACTGATTTCGGATTTCTCAGGATTATTGACAATACCCATCTTCTCGACGCAACCGAGATTTTCCGCAAGCTTAACATTCACAAGAAGGTAAGGAAGAGACATTCCCTATGCTTTTCTACTCAGCATTTTCTGATACATGGTTACAGGAGTCCTTCTTCAAGCTCGGATTCCACTTGATCATGTTCTTCTTCTACCTCTACAGCATGATCGTCGCACTCATCAGGGAAGATTCCTCCTAGTCGTTTGCGCTCGACTTGCGCAATTGACTTCTACGGCGCAGCGAATTTTAGAAAGCCATGGATCTCGGCCCCAAAAGGTCCGCCATCGCTCAAACGAAGCGCCGCTGAACACAAACACAGCGATAAGCGTGCCCCACGAACTTAAGATACACATGACGGGTGGGAAGTTTTTGGGGAGGAACGGTTAATTTCTATTATGGCTCTTGTTTTCTGGGCGAGTAGCCGACGGCGATAATGGTTTGAGTAACCTTTAGGCTTTGAAGAGAAGAAAGGGTCACCTCGGCGCCATCTCAAGGCTTGTTGTATGTATGGTACCTTGCCCGGCGTTGGGTCTTCACATAGAGCGACTGGAAAGCGAAGGATCCCCCCATGTAGTGCTCTGGCAGGCATTTGGCCGCCAGGCGGCATCATTATTCAGACTTGATAAATTGAGATTTGAGGAAGTCTGATGTCGGAAATGCTTTCCCTACCTGTCGCGTGTAATTTCGCTTGTTCACGTGGCAAGCTGCAATTCGAACTGAAGCATTTCGTCATTTCTCAGATGCATCACGTGACCTGAGATTTCTAGGTTGCGCGATGACGAGCGACGACGCGATAGCAAAAACTAAGCAACATCGCCCTCAACAAAGCATTTTCCGATCATCGCCTTTGGGTATACAATTCAAGTGAGGCGAACTGACAATATGGCCGACTTTGGCGACTACCCGCCCAACATGGCGCCGCAGGACGCCCTCATCGTCCGCCAGCAAGCTGAGCCTGATCACGCAGTTGTCAAGTACTCTGCCGAAGACCTTTCACGACCGAAAGCTGGACCTGCGAATCCTTTCAAGGACGAAAGCACTGGCTTGAAGCGCAAGAATGTGCCCACGGGGAATGCTACAGAGACCTACATCAGCGAGCACACCTTCCGAAGCAAACACAGAGCGATCGAGAGGGAAGGCGGACCAGAGAGGGAGTACCAAAGTGGCGCTGAACTGAAAGCTGAGGCGGCGAAGTTGCGAGCAGGGAGAGAAGGGAAGGGTGATGCGACGATTGCGGAGGGTGAAGGCGCGTATCTCGGGCCCTGGGCGAAGTACAAGCGGCCACAGTTTGAGGTCGTGGATAACGAGGCGGAGCTGGGCAGCGATGAGGAGTACGAGATTGTCGAAGAAGAAGAGGACGAGGATGTTGTAGAGAGTGGCACCGTTCTACAGGCTCCGGCGCAAGCCATCGCGCGGAGAAAAGAGGTCGAAGAACTTGGCGAAGAAACGACCACGTTTCATGGCTCGGAACAGTACGACTATCAGGGACGGACATACATGCACGTACCGCAAGACCTCGACGTGGATCTGCGCAAGGAACCTGGGAGCATTACGAACTACATCCCGAAGAAGCAAATCCACACATGGAAAGATCACAGCAAGGCAGTTACAGCGTTGCGCTTCTTCCCCAACTCGGGCCACCTGCTTCTCTCCGCCAGCGCAGATACAACTGTCAAGATCTGGGACATGTATCATCAGCGCGAGCTTCTTCGGACGTACTCTGGTCACTCGAAGGCGCTGTCAGATGTCTGCTTCAATGCGTCGGGCACGCAGTTCCTGTCTGCATCGTATGATCGCATGATGAAGCTGTGGGATACGGAGACGGGCAAGTGCATCAGCAAATTCACGACAGGCAAGACACCCCATGTGATCAAGTTCAACCCTGACCCAGAGCATGCACATGAGTTCTTGGCGGGTATGTCGGACAAGAAGATTGTGCAGTTCGACACCCGCGCACCGCCAAAGGAGAACCTTGTGCAGGAGTACGATCACCATCTCGCAGCCATCAACACCATCGTTTTCGTCGACCAGAACAGACGTTTCATGACAACATCAGACGACAAGTCCCTCCGTGCCTGGGACTACAACATCCCCGTGCCCATCAAGTACATCGCCGAACCAGACATGTACCCCATGACCCGCGCAGCGGCTCACCCCAGCGGCAAGTACGTTGCCTACCAAAGCTCAGACAATCAGATTCTTGTCTACGGCGCGAACGACAAATTCCGACAGAACCGCAAGAAGAGCTACCGCGGGCACAACAACGCCGGTCTGGCCATTGAGCTGGACGTTAGCGCAGATGGCCAGTTCCTTGCGTCGGGTGACTCGGCTGGCTATGTGTGCTTCTGGGATTGGAAGACGTGTAAGATGTACCATAAGCTGAAGGCGGGCCAGCAGGCGATCACCTGTGTGCAGTGGCATCCGCAGGAAACAAGCAAGGTGGTGACTGCGGGGATGGAAGGGGAGATCAAGTTGTGGGATTAAGAAAGATAATGGGAAATGGAAATCGGCTTTTGTACTGATACAGGGCATGGCGAAGGCGTTACTACAAGGGTCTACCTTGACCAGGCTATCAAATGGGAATGGACTTGATTCGTGCCTCACACATAGCGTGTCTTTTATTTCTTGAGCTCATCGGATTGGTGTTGGTCGTCCAGAGACTTGACGGGCTTGACGACCATGAGGTCGAGCAGCGTACGGGCGACCTCGGCTGCAGCGAGGACCGTAGCCTCACCACTGTCGTCGTAAGCCGGAGCAACCTCAACGACATCTGCACCAACGACCTCAAGCCCTTCCAGGCCTTCGAGGATGGCAATGAGCTCTCTACTGGACCAGCCGCCTGGCTCAGGGGTTCCAGTGGCTTGACACAGATATTAGCATGGTTTCCCTTATGGGCAAGCAACACATGTTAAAGAGGGATGACTGCAGTGCACAGTACCTGGCGCGAATGCAGGATCGAGAACATCGATATCTACAGTGATGTACACTTTTGTGTCGCCCACACGACGCTTGATAGCATCAATGACGCCCTGGATGCCGGTCTTGTCGATCTCTCGGGCGGAGATGGCACCGAAACCGCAGTGAGCATCGTGGCGCATATCGCCCTTTGGGCGAGCTAGGGGTGCTCGCAAGCCCGCATGGATGGAGGAGTTGAGGATTAGATGCTATGTTCAAGGTTAGTATGTCGTTGTCTTGAAGGGCACGGGTGGGGAAGAGTGACCTCTTCATGAGCGAAATGAAGGAATGTGCCATGATGAAGAGCACTAAGAGCATGAGTCACTTGCGGCCAGGCGATGGAATTCGAGATCTCACTCACGAGTATTCTGTGACATTGCCGCCTTGATGATGTCAGCTTCCTGCAGGAGTATGTGCATATGAGGTTGGAATCAGTTACCAATGACACGGGGTTCCCACGTATCTTTCCCTCATGAGTCAGTACATCCAACAATGAGACAGCTTGGGGCTCTTGATAACACACCTATGTGACTGTCAAAGTGAATCACAGAGACTTGACCCCAGTGCTTATGCACCGAACGCAATGCACTCAATGTGATGGTGTGATCTCCTCCAAGCATCAAGATCCTAGGCGTCACGCTCTGATCCGTGCTGGCCGCTTTTCGCCCTGATACTACGCGATGAGCCCAGTCCAGGCTCTTGATAGCCTGGCGGCTATCTAGCCATGTCATAGGTGCATCACCGCAGTCGACAACCTTTGCCCAAGATTCGAAGGGATCGCGCCCTATGATTCGGGATAAGCGAGAGTAGTTATGGTGAGGTGGAGACTGAACACACCGGTGTAGAAGCTGTAGCCTCGAGTTTTGCGGTTACTCCCAGTACGGATTCCGGAGGGGCCATAGCGAGCTCCCGGTCGGCCGGTGACGGTCTTGAAGGGCCGGGGCGAGGCCACGGTCAGTCCGGAGAGACTATGTAGTGGAGGTGTGACCTAGAGGGACGTACAATGTCATGAGGAGCGCCAAGAATGGCAATGTCATATCTTGCCTGGCCAGAGTCATCACTCTGAGCTCCTAGGCACTCAGCATGCGGTATGCTGGCAAAGGTGTTGAGACCCGAGATGGGAGTCTCGGCGACGAAGACGGGGTCCTGGCCATCGTTGATCCAGAAGGGCTGCTGGGGGATCTGACCGAGAGGAACCTGGGTCGCAGTGACAATGCCAACAATGGCTGGAAGAAAGAATGGAGACTTCATCGTCGCAATTACTGCATAGTATATCCAACACTTGCGGCAGCTTCTATTGCACGCCTTCGACGCAGGTGGGTGTGATGCTGTTGACGATGATGAAGTCATGGCCCGAACCCTAAACTAACCCTGGCTTACCTCACTTCCCCCTCTCCCGTAGACTTCTTGTTCTGCAGTCGAAACAGAGCTGACTTCACTCACCGTAACGACACTGTGATTGCCTGTCGACTTCGCGCCTAGCAGAACTCAATGACTCCCATGTCTCTGGTTGACCTACAAAGCGTGATTCAGATCCACAGGGATAAGAAGGAATCGCTGACATGTCTTTAGCCAACGTTATGTTACGCACAGACAGACAGACAGACTCCGTTCAGCACCCTCTGCCTGGATCCGATTGATATTTCTGCCCGCCCATCCATCTAGCCACACAGCCATCGTCATTCTGTGATCAACACGCATTCACAGCCATCGAGGATCAGAACATTCACGGTCCGGACGACACGATGCGACATGTGCGAAACCGGCCGGCCAGCTATCGAGAGGTCCAAATTCCACCCTAAGCCCATGCAAAGTCTCGAGTCTGGGGAAATGCATGCATGCACGCATCGCGCTAATGACTCGGTCCTGCATTGCGGTTGCTCGCGCAAAGTACTCCGTACCGGTATGTGCCATTGACCAAGCGCGGCCAGTCAGCGTGTGCGGAAGACCCTAACCTTGTCCTCTCCTCTACGTAACGACGGTAAAGCATTTCCGCGACCCCTACCCAACTGCACGCACACCACTCCAAGTTCTGCGTGAGCTAACACCGATCTAGCCCTAACCTCGACCCTCTGTGTTGGGTATTAAGCTCGCATAGCTTTACTCCAACTGTTTGGTGGGCTCCCCGGATCATGGCTCCCCCACAGGTACTGGGGTACTGGGGCCTATGATATGGGTCGAGACATGCACACCAGCGACCGATGCCATTCCCGATACACACTACTCTTCTGCGATGATTTCCATCCAGTCTCCAGGGTCCTGGGACTCGTCTGCCCTATCTCTAGCTAGGCTAGATCTCTTATTTTCCTCGTCACCTGGTGCCATGCTCTCCCTCTCCAACCCCACACCCCACATTCTCAAGCCCACACGTCCCTCATCCTAGGCCGCTCCCCCTCTTCTGCTCTCCCCCAAATGGTGAAAAATGTTGTGAGCACTTTCTCCTCTTCATCTCCTACCCATACATCGTCGTTGTCGTACTGTTGAAGCTCTTCAACCTGCTGCCAGGTGCATTGCTGTCCAGTGACCTTCAGCTACGATGACGCCTTCAGCAGACACAGAGACAATGGATCACAAGCCCAAGTCGCAGGCCAAGATCAGAAAGAGAGCACCCAAAGCTTGCCTGTCCTGCCGTGCCAGGAAAGTTCGATGTGACGTGTCCCAGAGAGGACGGCCTTGCATGAACTGCTACCTCGATAGTGAAACCTGTGTAGTCACCGGCAGAGCATCCAGATTGTGAGTATAACGAAGATCGATCCCTACATGGAACAACAGTTCGTCGTGTGCTGACGCCTCGCGTTCAGTCGACGTACTCAGCGCGACACTGAAGACAACCCCCAAGCGTCTTATCCTCCGTACCCGCCAGAGACATGCGCTGAGCAGCACTCAGCAGAGGCAGTCGTCAAGTCGAGACTCAATGGACTTCCAGCGCCAATTCCGTCGAAGCAGGATCCGCAATCGCCTTCTCGCATCCCTTTTGAGCCTGACCACAGCGGCGCAAAAACAAATGGTGGCGTGGCGGAGAACTTGTCAGCACGGAATGAAGGTGCAGATCATATTCACGATCATGCCAGTCCCTCGATAACACCTTGCGCTGCTACTACCTCTGGTGAGTGAGCAGTCGACGCACCGTCAACGGCGTCCACCCAAATGCCCAAATACTGACATGGCTGCAGCGTCGTTCGTAAGGCCATCCTCAAGCAAGAATATTCCATCTTTCAGCTGTCTCCCTGCTGGCAACTCTTGGATGGAAGACTCACAAGTTGGCCTAAGCTCCGATGTCGTATACTCGTACTACCCGTTCCTCACCATCAGCAACATGCCGAATCTACCTCCTCAGGATGTCAACTTCCTCGAGGCACAGGGCTGCTTGAGAGTGCCTACTCGCGCAATCCTCAACGAGTTTCTTCAGCAGTACTTCCTTCACGTCCACCCTCTGCTGCCGTTGGTCAACGAGGGCGACATTTGGGATCTGTACTGCCAGAATCCCGACGGAGCCTCACCTACTGAGCGCATCTCACTTCTTCTGTTCCAGTCCATCCTATTTTCTTCTTGCAACTTCGTGTCAAAGGCAAGCATCAGATCCCTGGGTTTCCCCAGCATCAGAGCCGCTAGAGCTGCCCTTTACCGACGGGCGAAGCTTCTGTATGACCTCGAGTCCGAGTCCTCGCCACTTGCCATCTCTCAGTCAGCTCTGCTTCTCTCATTCTGGTCCCCGACGACAACTAGGAAGCCCAACACTGCCTGGCTCAGTCTGGCCATTCAACACGCGAGGAGCGCTGAGGCACACCATTATGCCGCCATGCCGGTCTTCTCCGCCTCGACGCATCCGCTCCAGCGACGAAAGCAGAACATTCTCAAGCGACTTTGGTGGTGTTGCATTATTCGAGACCGGACGCTGGGCTTGCTCATGCGACGACCGATCAACATCACTCGCGCTCATTTCGACTTTGACTCGAACCCGATGCTAGCCCACGGCGATCTCGCAAACGAATTCGAACGATCCAAGGTCTACAGCCCCGGAACCAAAAAGTGTCTCGGAGAAGTCCTGGCGCAGCTCGTTGAGCTGTACGTAGTTCTGACCGACATCTTGATGATGGTCTTCCCACTGGACGACACACCTGGCTGGGGTCGCGAGATGAGGCCAGAGGATGTTGAGAGGGTGCGTGAGTGTAAGACAGCGCTGCGGCGGTGGTACAAGGACGCCACCTTGCGGTTCCCAATGTTCGGCGGTGGTCCCCTGCCCCGAGTCGTTACCGAGACGAACAAGGAGTTTCAACATGACTCGGTTATCCTGTACACGAATCTCATGTACATGTACTATCACTCCACCAGGGTCGTGTTGTGTCACCATGAGGTTCTGCATCTCGCCATCCTTCAAGCCGCACCCAACGCCGATATTTCGCGGGATCTTTCCAGAATCTCAGAGAATAGGCATGAGCTACAGGATGCAGCGTCCGGCGTGACCGAGTGCCTCAAGGAGTTGGTTCATTTGAAGCTGGCGAGATGGCTGCCCATCTCTGCAGTGGCGTGTACTGCACTACCACTCGTGCTCAACATCCTCGACGTCAAGTTATCGTCAGCGTCAGCCGACAAGTTGGATCAGAGTGCCGGTGCGGCAGCAGCCTCGAAACAACATCGTCTCAACGTGCTCATCGAGGCCATGAAAACATATCAGCCTCAATACGACGGTGTTGATTGGATCAGCGAGATTGTGCGCCACATTGTCAATCTCTCACAGCTGGACAACACCCATCAGCAGGATGGCTCAAAGCCCAAGATCAACGATTGGACCGACATTCTCGCCTCCCAACCAAGCGCCTATCTTCGCTTGGCTCTTGCTGTGGATCTGAGCCTGAGCAAGGGTCGTTTGCCCGAGGACGGTGACTTCCCGGTCAGTCTTCGCGGGCTCTTCACCGGCGGCTTCAGCCCGCTCAAGGCTCTGATCGAAGCGAACCGTCCGAACCAGCAGAACCGCAGGTTCGTTGCCCCGGCTTCGGTGATGAGCAACGACACAAGCGCGAGACACCATTCCGAATGTGAGGACATCTCTCACGGCTCGCCCGACTCAGATACACACATGTCCAATCCAGATGAACTTGCCAACCAGGCCCTCCGCGACCAAGTCCGCACGCACATCCGAATGGACCGCCCTGCCAATACCAACATCCCTCCCTCTGAAGGCATATGCGGTCTAGGCGGCCTAGAGAACGGTGGCGTCTTCGGTGATGCAGGGCTTGGAGGAGCTCAGGATAATTCGCCCAGTGCGAGCAGTGAATTTGGAGGCATGTACATTGATGGACCGATGCCGGATGTCTCGGTCGAATGGATCGAGAATCTATGGGATGAGATGGGCGACGTCGAGGATAAGACAGATAGGGATACGGCGAAGTTCCTGCTGGAGGCGCTCAAGGATGGAGACATGGGTGAGCTTGTTTAAGGAGTTCAAAGGCACATGGCTGGACTAATAAGGCGGGGTCCTTTGGAATCATGGAATTGGGTCGTGGAATTCTATAGGATGCAACAGCGACAGCAGAGTGAACCGAAAGCTATGTCTAGGATAAACAGACCTCGATACCTGGTGCATCAGGCTTTTCGCCTCATGTCTTCTCTCGATCCTGATTTCGCGATGCTCCCTGTCATATATTCTTCTCACCAGTTAGGTTCCAACTCTTGGATTTCCTCATCTGTCACTCCCTCACAACCTCCACATCCACACCGAAACCCATACTTCAAGTACAACGTCAAAGGCGTCCATGACTTTCCATACGAGATAGTGAGTTCCTGGCCCGTGGGGATGTGGTCAGCTAGGACCCGCATGATGAGACAACTCTCGACAGGATCGTAGGCGTAGGAAACGGTACAGACGGAGTGGCACGCGTGGTTGAAGCGCGAAGCGCATGGGAAGATGGCGGAATGGGCCGAGGAGATGGAGAAACTGAGAGGGGGTGAATGTTGTTAGTTGCATCGCCCTCCTCAAGGATCCGTACTCCCTGTCTACTACCTCAAACCAAGTACCATACTGTCGACAGATCGAACGATAGAGTTGGCTTGGGTCTACGAGGTAGGGTGAATGACAGGGCTGTTGCTCACCAATTCGTGTCCCATATAGCCTTGATCATTGGCGTGCCCCAGAGCCTCATCTCTGAGACGCTCAGATCCTCAAAGACCTCTCTTTGCTCCAACGTTAACTTGGTGAACTTGTCGTAGAAGTGATGGTGTTCCGAAATTAGGAGCGGTCGTTCGCGCAAGATGATGTCCCCACGGTAGAGATCTCGGGTTGCGAAAGCGCCGTAACCGCCGAGAGACGACGGAAGGATTTGAAAAAAGGCATTTTCAGATGTTGTGGCCGTCTCGTGGGACGTTATAATAGGTGGCAGCTCGATTGACTCCTTCGAGGACTGGTAATGAGTCAAGTTCGAACTTGATGATGAAGGGGATGGTGATGAGGTTGAAGAGGAGGGACGTGTCGAGTGACTAGTGTAGCCGGAAGCTGCGGGAGGAAGCTCGTCATTATCACGAAGGGACTCTTCGTTGCTCACTGCAGTGAGAGTCTCCATCGCTGCTCCAATTACTGGCAAAGAGGATACCCCGGGTCAAGTCAGTGGTGCTGATAGGAGACAGATGGGCAAGCGACACAGGGAATATAGGTCTGTACTCTTTCAGATTTGATAAGGTAGCTCTCTTGGCGCCTTACGGAGAATAGCATTGGGAGTGAATGCACATCATGCAGGCGGGGAGTAGTGAATCTGGTCTGGGACCCTGCTTTTGCGGGAAGGGTCAACCGTACAGCAATCGTGACGAGCATCATCGAAATCATGAAAGATCGTGAAGTACAGTCTATTCAGATTCACGTCGAATATACTCGGTCACAAACTATCTGGCCGTTTCCTGTGGGTTCTGTGAAACCCTCGCATTACACCATGCGATGCGGGAACCTTGTAACGAATCCATGTCCATATGCTATTCCTTGCGCCGGCTCTAAATGAAGTCCAAATCCAATCCGAAGGTATGTCGGTATCCAATTTCGCAACCCAAACTCCAGTCTATTGCTTTTGCTGTAGTCTTCTGAATCCGGGTATCGGTGTCGATACATGTCGTGGCACAGCTGGTCGAAGCACCAGTCTGCCGGGTATACGATGCGCTTCTAAGTTGAGTCTCTCCGTGATCATGCTATTGATCGAATGACGTGTGGCCTTTCTCACAGTTTCTTCCGCGGCCGCAATGGGCAGTCTCCCGAGCATTGCGGGCATCGCAGATGCTTAGGTTTCTCCCACACGCGACGGCAATGACAAACCCATAGCTCCCTGCCAGTTCGTGTGGTCAAACAATCGGTAGGAGCGTGTAATCCCGTCTTGATGCCGCATTCGATGCAGAATCGGCGGAGCATTATCTCCCTGTCTCGACCACGATGCGGTGTGCGGTCTCGAATGACATGGCCTCGCTCGTCCACCCAGACAGATTGAGGCTGTAGCCAGTCGAAATGATCTGGCCCATGGATCTTGTAGCACACATAGCACTCAAAATTCCCTTGGCTCTTCTCTCGTGGCCGGTGCTGAGGAAAATCTTTGGCAGCCCGCATAATGAACTGGAACTTATCTGCTGGATCAGCCATGGCTCCAGGATCGACGACACGGTGAAAGAATCGATTCATAGTAGAAAGAAAGATGAGGGACTGGTAATCGAGATGAGAGAAGATTATCTGTTGGACTTCAAAAGGCAGTCGTTCGAGGCGAGAAGAGGGTTTGGTGTGGTGCAGTCTAATTGTAGGCATCTTGTAATCGAGGGTCCGAGAGATGGAACCAAGTCGCCGGCCATGGTCGGCCTGGCCATAGGCAGGATGCTCCGTTCGGGGAGAAGCCTCAGTGATGAAGGCAACACTGGTAGAGGTGGCCATAGTGGACGGATGCCTTGTGAATCAGGGAAGGCAAGAATCAGATCGAGAGAACGGATCTTGATGAGGTACTATGTACGGGCAGGGAGAGGGACGGAAAGGTATTATTATAAGGCTGGATCAGGCTTTCACAGACCCTGGTCCGGTCCGATACAGAGCCCATCCACAGACAAAAGAAATGAGGAGCCTTAGGGAGGTGGGTGTAACCGAGACAAAAGGGCATGCAGCAGAGGGATGCAAGTGATGAACGCGGAGTTGCAGAGATGTGACTGCATTCAAGCACTGGCACGAGTCGGCCAGTTCACAGTTGGCTGTGTTTCATCCGGAGCTGAGACATGCTCGCCTCGCACCGTGTGGTGGTGGGCCGAGTCGACGCGCACGACATGGTCCTTTGGGCAGAATGAAGCGGCGAACCAGGGTGACGGCAGACATCACCAGCGATTGTCGACGAGTAAACCGAAAAGCGACATGACTTCATAGGCGTGGCCAAGACAAGCAGTCACGCTCCCGCCTCCGGGTCGTACTGGAATGCTCGAGTAAGTGAGGATTGAGTGCTGAAGATGGCTTGCATCCCAGAAGCAGACACTCGTCCGTGTGGCTCCCCCACGTCGATATTGCCAGTCGGGCAGAGCGGCACCACAAGGAGTCACGGGCGTGTTGTTGTACATGGCTGTACTGTACGATAGGAAGCCGGCCAAACGACGGACACGCAACGCTGGGTTGTGTCCGGCTCCAACAATTAGCCACAGGCCAAGGCAATTCTCGAATCTTCGCGGTGATGATGAGGGTGCAATGCTTTGGTGATGAGATCCTGCGCTGTCCACCGGATGCCTTCCCCGGACGGGGGTCGTGGAGTCAGGGGCCTCGGTGGTCACTTGAACAGAAGCTCCTGCAGGTGTGCAGGCGCCTGGTGGCCATTCGATGTGACGAACCAGTCTGTCGGTATGAGTCCTCGTTGGCCGGACCAGCCTTGCCAGAAACACATCACACTGCTGGCACCAACAGCTACTTTTGCTGATTGTTCTTGTCCTCCTGTCTTGATGTGGCAGGAGATCCAGGAGCCCAGGGCTTGGACTTGGCCCCCTTCGCTGCAGCCTGTCCTCACAACATGTCGCCCTCTCCGTGAGGCCCTGGGTGAACTCATAAATGAGTTGACCACGCGAAACCTTAAATCGCAACTTCGCAGGCCGTGTTTCCCAGTATGATCGGCAAGCTTCCCAAGTCGCCAGTGGCCCTGTCACCGTGCTAGTGCCGTTAGACCGGGACCAGGATCCATGTCTCGGTATTCTGCATCGCAAGGGAACAGGGAGGAATGAACGGATGAATTGGAGTCTTGCCTGGCTGGTTCTTGGGGGTTCAGGGACCATACGAACTGCTCCCCACGCGCGCCGAACTCTTGTCGTTGGTGGTTCTCCAACCAAGCAAGAGGGAACTGGGCATCTGCCCCGGAGAAGAAAGCCTGAGCGTTGGACGTGAACCCAATAATGCCCCCCCCCCCCCCTCTCCCCCCTCGCCTTTCCTTCCACGCCCAAATGGAATTGCATCCACATGACAGCATCTCGCGGAGCCGATTGCTTAACCTTCGATGCTGCTTCCTGAACCGGATTCTTGGTCAAGGGCCCTATCTCCCAACAGCTCAGATGGGACAAGGCTGTACCAATTCTGGTCGACAATGGTCGAAGCCCCTGGCATTTCGACCGTAACAAGGAGGTGAGGGTCAGTGTGATCTCGCCCATGTCGCTTCGCAGCGGGGACTTGAAGACGAGGTCGAAGCAGCGGGTTTTGCTTCAAGTCCCATTTCGAGAGCATCGCCGAGACCTGGGTGCAAGGGCCCGGTCACCTGAGGACACAGCAAGATAATCTGTCTTTGATGAGATTCCAGCTCGATGGGATGCAGTGGCCTGTCGCAGCGACTGTCTCACGATTCGAGCCATAGATCGAAGGGCGGCACTTGCGGATGGCGCGACTTTTGGCTCTACACAACTCTGCCTCGCAAGGGCGCTACCGGCGCTACTGCAGACTGAGTGGTGGGCGCTGGCCACCAATCGCGGGACCACTGCGACGGGTACCTGAGTTAGCGCAGCGTGCACAAAAGGCTCGCTCGGTTGGGCGATTGCTGGGCAAGTCACCGCCTGTATGAGAGTATCCATCCCTCGCTGCCTTGCATCAGCAGCACAGCCGCGAGCACGACTGCTGCCCCTTCAAACGTCCATCTTTCGTTCAGCGCCAAAGCCACGCCATGCATAGACTGAGGTAATCACAAGGTTTCATTCGCACCCTTCGACTGGCCCTCACCCGGCGGCTAGTCTAGCTAGCAACTGGATGCAGGGCATGCACATTGCTCAGCCCAAGGAAACGCTACGAGCCAGTCATTGCTGTCAGTCTCGTTCCCAAACGGCCAATGTCCTGTTTTGAGGCTGTGGGTACGTGCTGGGGCTTCTCAGGAGTCCGCACCCACATAACGTCATGGTAATCAATGTGATGCCCAACAAGTGAACAACCGGCCTGGCGCCCTTTGCAGGCTGGGCGTACGGTATTCTCATGCCTTACAGCGAAGACTTTCTGTCTTGTCCTTGATTATTCCAGAATCCAGTCTGTCGTATGCTCGAAACATCGCCATGTCCAGTCCTTCTTTTTTTGATCGTGCCAATTGCACAAATGCGCCGCAGCGCACGCCGAGCAATGCTGGCATTGCCGGAGCCGGCGTAAGTCTAGAGCTCGGAGGAAGAAATCGACGGTCCGATATTGACAAGCCTCTCTAGATTCTGTTGTCGTTCATGATCACGGCACTTCTGGCAATCGTCCTTTCGGCCATGGTAATTTTCTGCGAGATCCGGGGCAAAAGCTCTAAAATCCGCCGGAAACTGCTCAGCGGTTACAGCGATTCTCAAATCATGCAGGGTATCGGTATACAAAGTACGTGGACAAGCATCACGCGGTGTCTGGCACTCGCGATTGACAAGGCATTAGGTGTCGGTCTGGCACAGATGAACAAACTGGTGCCATATCATTTCTTCCTCATCTGGATGCTCTCCTTGTTGTCGATGGCAACCCACAATGCGACGCTGCTCGCCCTCAAGCAGGACTATCGCCGAGACTGGGTCATTCGCTGGCTGAGGCAGACGCTGATGTTCATAAACCTGGCATTGTCTTCAGTATCTGGGATCTTTATTCTCCAGGCCGTGAGCAAAGGCTTGAACGAAACGACTTACCCAATCGAATGCGTGTGGAAGATCGACGGACAAGGTGCTCCTTCGACTTCCGCTCTTTCGTATGTCGGCACTATTGTCGTCATTGTTGGCAACTGCGCCATCTTCGGCCTAGCGACATGGTACCTGCATAGCCAGCAGCAACGGTTCTACAAGGCGGTCCAGATTGGAGGTCTCGTGCTTATGACAGGAATAGCCATCGGGGCTGCGGTCCGCGTAATCCTTGAGTCACAAGCTTTCGGCTCCCCTTCGGTGACCTTAAGCGACCGTGGAGAGACGGAATGGAGCTTCGGACAGCTCCTGTCGCTTTTGCTGGTCATTCTACCGCTGATATCAGTCATTGAGATCTGGCGTGGAGAGATCTCAGTGGCGCCTCCGGTCAAGGATGGTACCTTTAGGCAGAAGACGTACGATGGAGAGCTGCAGGACATGTCCCAAGATCACGATCGACGGCCACTCACACAGAAGTGAGGCGTAGAACGCAAATGAGAATAGTGCGGAGATGCATTTGATGACTGATTGAGCGTTTGGTTGCATTTATAGGCGTTTTCTGTTCTCGCCCCCACATTGCTTGAGCTTTTTGTACAAAAGGACGACGACGCCGTGGCAGGTCCCGACGATAAATGACAAGACCTTGCAGTTGGTTCATGGGTGGAAGATTTACCGCCTTGACTTTTGAGGATGTACTGAAAGATGACAACACGTGACGAGCTCCGATTCCTGAGGCGGTAGGTGGCAGGCAGCCAGTACAGGTGATTAGTTCCTGCCTCGCTGGGAGAGCATCCTGCACGCTCGCAGGTCATCGCAGAGAACGCGCAGCTGTAGATCTGATGACATTAGTTCGTTTCTATGAGTGGTTTTGGTTTATTTCTTCTCCTTTCATCCTTGCTTCTTCTCATGATACGACACACTTCGAAGGCAAACCACACGGCCCTTCGTCCTTCCCGTCGCTCTCCTGGGGCTCCTGAACCCTCTTTGCAGTGTCCTTCGCCCCAGTCCCGTTTTCCTTGCCGGCTGTGTTGCTGATGCCGGCTCCCTCACTTGCCTTGCTACCATGTAGTCAGCCGGTGTACTTGGCGACGGTCTCGTAGAAGGCGGTGCCCTGGATGGTGGCAATCTCGAGCTCCTTGGCAGAGGGCTGGCGGCTGCCATCACCAGCAGAGAAGGTACCGGCACCCCAAGGGCTGCCGCCGTGAATCTCGCTGAGGTCGGACAGCTGGCCGAAAGCCTTGGCGTAACCGAAAGGAACGTAAATGACACCGTGGTGGGCGAAGGTGGACATGGCGGCGAGAGCAGTGGACTCCTGGCCACCACCGAGGGTACCGGTGGAGATGAAAAGACCGGCCATCTTGCCGTAGAGACCGCCAGAGGCCCAGAGTCCGCCGGTGGTGTCCCAGAAGGTCTAAGAGAGCCCCGTCAGTATCGTCTTGCGCCGGAACAGGGAGCACGATGCCCAAATGCAGGGTGTCTTACCCTCCACTGGGCAGGGAAGTTGCCGTAACGGGTGGGGATGCCAATCAGGAAAGCATCGTACTCGGCGAGCTTCGCAGCGTCGATGACGGGGACGTCGGCAGCCTTGGGAGGGGCGTGCATCTTGGTGAGCACCTCATCGGGAAGAGTCTCCTTGACCTGGTAGAGGTCGGCAGAGCCACCGGCAGCCTCGATACCCTTCTTCTCGGCCTCGGCGAGAGCCTTGATGTGGCCGTACATTGAGTACTGCAGAAAGGGTGTCAGCGATGGACCTGGACCACACGGAGAGGTATCTGGATCCAATTGGGCCGGTACTGAGAGGTCGAAGGACGTTCTGGAAGGATGGCATGAGGTCTGCAAGGACTTTGGGTACTCACGTAGACGATAGCGATCTTGGGAGCCATTGTGACGTTGGAGGACGAGAATGAGCGGGAGAAGGTCTGCAGGTGAAGAAGTGTCGAGGTTCTGAGAATGGATCGAGAGAGAGGAGAGAGCTTGGAGGGTGTGCAACGGAGAGCAATGGGAATCATGTCACGAGAAGAATGTCGGAAGACGAGGGGGCAGCAAGAGGGAGCCCCTCATGTCTTATAGAAGTGAGCAGCTCCAGCCCGCGCGGGAGCTCCATGGCGTCCAGCACCCAACCACAACACCACACACTACGGCTTCCACTGTCGAGCTTCAGGTTACAGACACCCACCCCTCTTTAGTCATGATAGCAGATGCACCATGGCCCACTGGGCTGCGGGATGCTTGTTCGTGTCTGGCATGGGTCCGAACGAGACAGGACGAGACACCGCTCGACTCGCCAACGACACGGACCGGCGATGCCAGCAATGGCAGGTAGCCTGAGTTGCGTCACTGACTGAAGGGAGCGAGGCTAGACCGGTGCCGCAAACGGCGTCATGCTGGGAAGCGGGGACGTGGAGGCTGCTAGTCGCAGACAGAGGTTATGTGCAGTTGCTTTGATGGATGTTTACTCAGGTTTAGCTAAGGCGGGCTGCTCGTAAACAGGTAAATGAATTGGTGGTGACTTAGCCTGCTGGGCGGGAGGGTGGCATGCCGAACGGGAGAGATGGAGAGGGTTTCATCGTCGATTCTCTCCCTCAGTTTGAATGCTCTTCTTTGGCCGCGAATTGGAAGCATTAGTCTCGTCATGGTTGCTGTGGCCAGTGTCCTCTTCAATTGACTGCATTATCGACAGCAGTCTGCAGTCAATCGAACCAACAAAACGGCCACCCAGACATTTGAGCTCTTTCTCGACCCCTCCCCCTCCTCCCTCCCCCCTCCCCGCCCGACAGCCTCAGGATCTCTATCACACGCGAACGGCATGCAGGTTGCTGGGAATTTTCCCGATCCTCGGGCGCCAGTCATGTGTTGGCCTTGCATCCCGCTCGGGTTGCTGGCTGTTTTTCTTTTCGATGGATGACTGGGCACTGACTAAGGCCTCCTCTCTGCCAGTCGTGGTGGGATTGGCAGCTCACCGCGACTCCGACCGTCTGCCAAAACCACTGCCAATGGCGTGCTTACTCATTGCTGATGCCATGACAGCCGGCGTCACGACCTGACAAATTCAAACACCCGCCCTCCCTCTACATGTATGATACATACCAGCCTCCCACCCACTGCACACAACAGCAACCGTTGCTTTGCCTGTTCGTTAGCTGTTCCTTACCTGAGACTGACAAACTGACCCTCCTCCTCCCCCACCATGCTCCACCCAGCGGCCAACAAGGTCAATTGCTGTTGGAAGGCTAACTTAACTCAGGCTTGGTCATTCAAGCTCATGTGGATCGACAACATGATCGTCCCGACTACCAACGTCGCGATGGGGAAAGCTCCCGCGCGTGTTCGACGCCCAACTACTACAAGGTTCGACTCGAGCAAGCATTGGCTGACGCTAAAAAAAAAAAGAAGAAGAAAAAAAAGAGATCCTTGTGGCCCTGCCGTAGACAGGTTTTGTTTTATTTTGTTAATGAAGGGATTTAAGAAAGATGAAGATGAAGACGAAGACGAAGAGGCCGTAGCGCTTACACTTGCAGACATACCCATTCTGACCGCTGGGTCTTGTCGTGGTTGGCTCATAGCCTCTACCTCTCTTGAGTACACCCCCTTTCTCCTCTCCATTCTTGCCCATGGCCCTGAGAACACCCTTTCGGTTCCTGCCGAGCAGAAGAAGCGTTCGACGTGTCACAGCAGCCGTGACAGATCGGTCAAGCTGCATGTGGCTGGCCAGCTCTCTGCCCCCCTCCCCCTACGGGCATAGCTGTCCTGGGAACCGCTGTTACTTTCCTGACGCCACGAAACAAGGATCAAACCGAACAGGAGCTTCGTGGTTTCATTCGACCTTCTAAAGAAGTTCTAGCAAGTTCTTTTCGGGAAATGGCTCCTGCGCCACGTTGTGAAGCGAGCTTCGTCGTGATGTCCTGCGGCTATTCTACCAAGACCCATCAACCCATTCAAGACACTTCAAAGTAGAAATGGAAAGTTTGTCCGTTTCTCAAGCTCTCAAACTGTACCTCCGTCCTCGATCAGTTTGGGCATGATTGGTGTTGTTGGGAGATCTTGACTTTCTGCATAACCAGGCCTGGACAGCTCCAGTTGGAAGAAGACATGGTGAAAAGCCTGGTTCAAGCGGTCGACCTCTCGTGCCCAATAGCGGTATTCATTGAGGTGCGGTATCAGCCGAGCAATGATTCGTGCACTCTGCTCTTTGTCACCTCCCGCTTGCATGAGTTGCCTTCTGAGGATGTTGATTTCTCGCAGAGACGTCTCACTATTGGAGTACGCCGCATTTCTCGCAGTTCTGTTTCCTTCGATCGCTGCGTCGATCTTCCCGCCATTGCCAAAGCGGTCGAAAGCCGCCATGATCGAGAGTCTGTGTGGATACGCGAGCAGAATACAATCCGGCTCTAGCTTACCTGGCTATTCCTGGAGTTTGTACTTTAAGAGGTAGTGTTCCCTGGAAGACGTCAAGACTTGGAGTTGTATCGTGCTATATGGAAGCTCCCCAAAGTTCCACCAATGCAGGCTTTTGCACGGCATCTTTGTCTCACCCAATCACTGGAGGGCCGGACATGTTTCACTCACCTTCACTCTCCATCTGGCCGATCTGCAACTGAAAACCTGCCAATTGCTTATGAATTGCTTCAGCCGTTACTTTCGTCAGCCATGTTGAAGGACAGTGCCGTAGCTGAGCGCTCTGATTAGGTTGAACATATGGGCTCCGTACGGAATTCCTTGCAGAGACTGTCTTTTCTGAAGGACAGTTCGTGATGCATTGACACAGTGGGCTGTAGAGTCAGAAACGTCTTCTAAGCACTAGTATACCCTCGTGGACTCATCCATATCGAAAGTCATTCTCTGTCTGACCCTTCTGGCTATAAAAGATATCACGCTAGGGAAGTATTGCGTAATGAGAAACAAAAAGGAAGCAAATTCTGCCTTTGTGAATCAAGTGGTGTATCTACAGGCCTGAACCTATCTACGCCGTTTCCCCTGAACACCTACTTGCGCCGATCCCTGATTAATCAACCATTCCATCATCTGTATCGTAACAAAAAGGAGTCCTATATGAGAGCAGGGGAATTATCCGAAAATGTCAACGCCATGTCCGCAACTTCGCTGATATCAAGATCTTTCATATGAATGAGGTTCCTCCTCCAAAAAGAGGCGAGGTATGTGCAAGTTTCGCTGGATGGAAAGGACAATCACTTCGGTCTTATCGACGCTCGTCATCACTGAGTGGTGTAGCGCTTGAGGGCTCAACAACAATTGCCGGGAGTTGGGAGAGACGGAGACTGGGGAGCTGCGGCGTGCCTCCTACGCCACGACTAGAGCGGTGCGATGTCCCTGCGCTGTCATGAACCCGCTCTACCGACGCCGCGTTGCCCGTACTCCTCTCGGACTTCGATCGGCAAGGTCCGGGGTAGTCTGGCGGCGGCTCATGCGAAGGCGTGGTCGACCTACCGTACGGACTGCCAAGACCATCACCCTCAAGCGGGACATCATCATACTCAGGAGGCCGCATGATCTCGTCGCCGAGATCTGCCTCAAGGAGCTCGGGGCTGGAACCAGCTCTTGTGTCGACATTTGAGATGCGTGGAGTGTCCGAGCCAGATCCGTTTGTGCGTGTGAGGCCCGGAGATGGCATGTCACTGTCGATGCTGACAATTGAACTCGCACTCCTACCTCGAAGGTGCGACAGTCGTGGTGATTGTGCCCCTGGTCGGTTTCCACCCATGCTCGCAGCATCGGAGAGCAATCCCATTCGTTCACTCTCCTGGCTGTTCGCCCGCACTCTGGATCCATCATGCCGAGTAATGCCTAAGCCTGCGTACGACACACTCGACACGGACCGCTGCCGGCTCTCCTTGATACGCTCCACCTGCTCCCGGAGCTCTCGAACGGCTTCGCGGCTGCTCTCGCCGCGTGGACGGGTCCTGAGAGTGGACAGGGCGGATACGTCATTCCGCGCGCGGGCCTCGTCCCGTAGCCTTCTGTACTCATCGCGCTGAGCTTGGCTTTCTCTCCTTACTTGTCGAATCTGATAGAGGGTTTCCATCTCTCGCTCGCGCATCGCCTCCTCTTCCTCGGCGGTAGGCAAGTCAACGATAGTATCTACACCATCTCGGTCACCTTCATAGCCCAGGACGCGCTCCTCGTGGGATGCAGTGTGCCGGTAGGCTGGGAGTGTTATAACAGATCGGACAGAGGTATTTCGATTGACGGCATCATTGGTTTGAGACTGTAGGTTGGTGCTATGCAGTGCATGGGATGCAGTCCCGTCTTCTGCGCTTGACGTTTGCTGGTACTGCCCCCCAGAAGAACGCCACGAGCCGAAAAGCCGTACCAAAAAACCCTGTTTCGAGGTGCCGACAGTGGTGCTTTTCTTTGCAGACCGAGACCGGCGAACGTAAACTACGACGACGCAGACAACCAGGACGGCTGCAAGGGCACCAAAGATAGCCTAGGCAAATTAATCGTCAACAGTTGAACGGGTGGGAATGCAAGCGACGGAGAGAGGGAGGAGCTTACAAGAAAAGCCCATCTTGTCCTATCCATGCTTCTCCTGTCGAGGCCAGACTCATAGTTTCGCTCGGCAATCGAGCGGGTTGCCCAGTGCAGGGTATTGTATCTGGGTTGAAGGTGCATCACCTAGAACTGGCGTGAGCTTAGCAGTGGCCCATGAAAGAGTGGCGCACGGAGGGCTGGTGCTGAGGATGCGCCGGGGATGCGGTGACAGCCGCAAGGCCGTGCCTGAGTAGTTGCAGTGCTCACAAGCTGGAAAGTTTGTTGAGCGAGAGCAGGTGTGTAAAGCGAGGGATGCTATCGAGAGCTGCAGTCGGTTGTCAGAGCACAAATTGGGCTCAGGCGGTTCGCCGTTGGTGACGTGAGGTGCGGTGAGGTCGCTCGCTTGATCCGGCCGTTGGCGGATACGAAGGTCTGGACCGCCCAAAGCTTCCCGAGAGGGCTGGCGGGGTGCTGGCGTGTCGCGTTCGTCAATGATGTCGATACAGTGAATGCGCAATGGCAGACGAGCCGGAAGCTGGAAGCCGGAAAAACACCGTCAGCTGAATCGAAGGGATGTGACTAGTTTGCGTTGACGCCAACCGTCGATGGGAGGTAGGTGTTGGTGATGAAAGGCATTCGGCTAACAGGGCACTCTAAAGAATAGTAAAGAGGGTCGGGGCTGCGTTGCCCAGACACGGACACGACAGCACAGCACAGCACAGCACAGCACAGCACAGGCCAAGGACAGCGCGAGGCACAGGCAAGAGACCAAACAGGGTTCTGTCGGGGTTGGGACTGGCGATGGACAGGGCCGGTGTACAGTACTGACTGACCCTTGTCGATGTGCGCGATCGTGGTGCTGCTGTGCTGAAAAGAGATGGATCCTGGTCCTGGGTTCGGGCGACCTGATTGATGAGCTGGGCGCGTGGGGCTGGACTCCCAGAATCATGGTTTGTTTCTGGTGCAGGGTGCTTCGGAACGTGCTATCTTCACTATTCTTCTGCAATCTCTTTGGCCAAATCGATTGAAGAATTGTCTATCTGTCCACATGAAATGCATCTCTTCCAGTTGCATCTTCAGGTACCATTTGCGTGTTTGTATGAAGCTGTCGTTGGGCTGAGCGACATCCCCGTCTTGCCACGATCCAGCGTCTCCTCGCGTTTCGGCGTGTCGTATTGCAGCGTGCAACCTCGTCTGCGCTGCTCAAGATCGGCAGCATCTGACATGAGACTGCCCTGGCTATCCGCGCAATTAATGCTCCTCAGCACCCCGTGCCGTCCCCATCGACGGGTCCTGCAGATTTATCGGCATCGGTACGGCGCTGCGCTGAGCCACCGCGCCTCCATGGCTGTGCTGTCCGCTACTGTTGCTCGCCTTGTGGCACAGCCTTCATGCTTTCCCAGCCTCCAACATTGCTAGTAGGTCCCTAGGTAGTGGTGCGCCCACGCTGGATATCATGTAACTAGCCAGCTGCCAGCCATTGCATCCATATTACTCCGTCCATAGGTACTCGGATTCCCATCCAGCCACACTCGCTGCCACGGCCTTCTTCTTGTCTCTTTCCGATCTGCTTTCAGCCACAATCTTGATAGACCCCGCCGACCCATTCTGAACCTCGTCATATCCCTTGACCAACTAGAGAGTCCTCTAGTCTGACAGGAGAGGGGTGAGCCTCAACCAGGGTTCACAGAACACGGTACGGAGTACGTGGGCATGTTCAGCGCTTCGGTCCTCCTCCCAGCGTGCCGGCTCATTGACAATGGAGTAACGCCTAAGCCCGGTGACGAGGCACCAAGAAGGCACAGGATGCACGATTGCAGCGTTCTTGAGTTGCAGATTTGTCCACGACGCCCAGCTGACGCTCATGACACCACGCAATAATGAAAGTGTTGCTGCTCCCCTTCTCAAATCAACCTTGATATGGGCATGCATGTCTGAGACAGCGTTGGAGACATGGGCCGACTTGCCCAAATGCGATCTACCTCTAATAGCGTGCCGCACTACGACAAGTTAGTCTGACTCAATGAGTGCTTGATTGCATGAGATGTATTTGGTATACTATAGGTAGACTACGCCTTATTCGGGTTGATATCAGATCCTTGGCGCCTTTCGCATTGCGGTATCAAACATCCTCTGATGGAATCTGTTCATTCTTCGACGTGCCTCAGCCGAATTTCTTCTCGAATTTCTTCAACATCCCTGAAACACCCCTCTCAAGCCGCGCCGCATTCTCTTCCAATTTCCCTGTCGGCTTGCTCTGCGTCCCAGGTGCGAAGTAAGGGTTGCCAGCATTCGCCTCTGCCTCTGTTGGCTGATAGCCTTGCTGATGCACGGCATACTCAGCAGCCGGGGGTCGTTGCTGTGCCTGAGGGCTATACGTGTAGTTGGAGAAACCGCTAGGCGGAGGAGCGAGACCGGGGCTGGCGATCGGAGGGGTCGATTGTGGGTGCAACGGGTTGTGACCCTGAGGCTGCATGTGTGGCACTTGTGGTTGGGATTGCGCATGCTGCAATGGTGGAGGTCCTGGAGGAGGCGGCAGTCCGGGGGTGCCAGGTATGGCGCTGCCATAAGGGCTGCGTAGACCTGGAGAGACCATACCAGCATGCACCGGCATCGTTGCCGCTCGCTGCATACCAGGATGCTGACCGAAACCATTTGGTGGCATACCAGGGCTTGTCACACCAGGTACGAATTGACCTTGTGGTGGAGGGAAAGCAGGTGTGAATGGCTGACCTTGGTAGTCGTAAGCCACGGCCACGGCCAATGGGTTCAGCGGATCCTCATCCGGAGGAGGCGTCTTCTCGCGATGTCGTACTTGTTCTGGAGCTGCTGGAGCCGCTGGATTGTAGGCCATAGGAGCGAAATTGGCAGGCTGTGCGGTGTTTGCCGATACTGCGGACGTCGGTGGAGGAGGAATGCCTTGAGGCGGCTGCGGGATAGGTTTCTGCATGCCATACTGAGGGTCTGCAATAGCCACATTCTCCAGTTTCTGGACCACAGAGCTCATGCCCGCATGCTGAGGTGGTGGGCCAGGCTCGTCCAGGACCTCAACTAGGTGCGGCGGCAGCACCCTACGGACTCCGTTGATGAACTGGAGCGCATCTTGCTGTGTCCAGAAGTAGACATCGAGTGAGTGGAGTTTATAGTGGTATTTGTTCTCATTCCGAGGATCGTAGGTGGGGAGATGCCATTCGTTCTGATTGACTGATTCAGCCACGGTCATCGACACCATGCAGTGTTGCTTGTATGAATAACGGACTCGAGTCTGGTCAAGGACTGAGTTGCCAAACAGCCGTCAGTGTCGGCATCCTGTATTAATTATGAGGTGACTCACAGCCTTCAAAGGCATCTTGATCTTCCGACCCAGGATGGTTAGCGATCTCAATGCGACAACGTCGGTCGTTGGCGTTCTCAAAGAGGTATACGTATGAGCCCTTATCGAAGCGATGGTGGCGGGGCTTCACAGTGTCGGGGCCGTAGAAGTAATGGACATCACCGAACCTGTAGGAAATGTCAGCAATCTCCTTTTTGCAGTCGCAGAGTTCGGTGAATAATCACAGTGTGGCCACATTCTCCTCCCCTGGCTTCGACGCCATGGTTCTCTTCTCAGGCGCAGTCTGGAAGTTGCGATGATACGTGAATATCAGGAGCCAGGACGACCAACGTCGCAGTTTATGCCCAAGATCAAGTCCTGAGCAACAGCACAGTCGCAATAAGCTAGAAGGTCAAGGCTACAAGAAGAACGAGGTGGTGGGAGCATGCCGACTTCGGGATTGGGAGCAGCGTAAGGAAAGATCTTTATCAAGTCGCCGCCATAAACAATCTTCTTAAGCCGCTCGAGCTCGGCGACTCAGCGGTAAAGAAACCAGACTAATTGTTGGGCCGCATCACGTTCCCCCGAGCAAGGGCACTGGTCAAGCTGCATTGGTGGTGGCGTGGGCGCTTAAGATGCCTGTCGACTGGGAGGGGCATCTCGTCACAGCCAATGATGTTCGAATAACGTGGTGAGACCCTTGGACGAGCATGTGCCAGGCGCTGAGAGTGGTGTCACTCGTTGGAGCTATAGACTACGGAGTATGGAGTACTACCTCATAATAAGGATGCTCCATTTTGGGCGCCCCTCCCCCGCAGCACCGTCTGCGAAATTTAGCAGAGAAGTTGGTCTTAGTCAGCTGATAATGTCGCTGCCTTGAGAGAGCACGTGATATCGCGTACTTTTCCTTAAGTCCGTGAACGCGCTCAACGAGAACTCGAATGGTGAAGACGCGTCCCAAGGCCTCTGATGAGTCTCAGCGCCTGACTGGCATATGGATTAGCAGTGAGGCAGCGTTGGTATAGATCATGATTCCGCTAGGTGATGATGACATCAGATATACCATCTGGCGAGTCACCTCACGAAGAACAGGATGAGTCCAGGACGCTCAAATACCATCTCCTCGGTCCGTCCTTGACAAAAGCTGGGCAAGACAAGGTCGACCAGAACAAGGTATCATACCTACCGTCATTTACCCCTGCATGATCTCTTTAACAAACCGCTTCTAGGTGTCCGAGATTATATATAATGCATCAAGGGGCTCAAAATTCTTCAACCGTGAAGAGGTCAAGGACAAGGCCCTCACTCACAAGATTCAGCAGATCCTGGTCCGCAAGAGGGCACTCGAGCAGCAAGACCTCACCCGCCACCAAAGAAATGCCGACCGCCTCATAACAGAGCTTGAGGTGACACGCGATCTGAGCCAATTCGTTGTGCACGTTGACTGCGATGCATTCTACGCCGCGGTAGAGCAGCTAGACAGGCCCGAGCTCAAAGACGTCCCGTTCGCTGTCGGTGGTGGCGTTTTGACCACTTGCAATTACCTTGCTCGCAAGTTCGGTTGCCGCTCGGGCATGGCTGGCTTCGTGGCGAAGAAGCTGTGCCCAGAACTCCTGCTCATCAAGCCAAACTTCGAGAAATACACCGCAAAAGCACGTGAAGTCCGGGAGATCCTTGCAGACTACGATCCTCGTTTCGAAAGCGCCAGCATCGATGAGGCGTACCTAAACATAACCGAGTACTGCGAAGAGAAGCACATGGCTCCCGCCGACGTGGTAGATCAGATGCGACGGGACATCCACCTAAAGACAAATATCACGGTTTCTGCTGGTTTGGCAGCAAATGCGAAGCTCGCAAAGATATGCTCAAATATGAACAAGCCAAATGGCCAGTACGTTCTACCGAATGATCGGAACGTCATCATGGCATTCATGAGAGATCTGCCGACCCGCAAGGTCAACGGCATCGGCAGAGTCCTGGAACGCGAGCTGCTCGAAATAGGAGTCAAGACTTGCGGTGACATATTTTCGTATCGCGAGTACCTCTACGAGCTCTTTGGAGAGAAAACATTTGACTTTCTCATTAATGTTTATCTGGGTCTGGGCAGGACACGAATCCAACCTGCGGAAGAGTATGAACGCAAGAGTGTCGGTACGGAGAGCAGCTTTCATGAAATGTCAGATGCGATTCAATTAAGGGAGAAATTACGATGGACTGCCGAGGAATTAGAAAAGGATATGAAGCGGGCAGAATGCAAGGGTCGGACCCTCTGCCTCAAAATCAAGCTTCATACGTTCGAGGTGTATACCCGCCAGGTCGTAACACCACGAGCGGTGAGTCTCGCGGATGATCTTTTCAACCACTCTCTTCCCATGCTCTCCAAACTTCAGCAGGAGATACCGGGAATGAAGTTGAGGCTCATGGGCCTTCGCTGTACACATCTTATCAGCACCAAACGTCCTGATACCATGACCTTCTTTGGTTTCCGACCACAACGGAGCGACCCTTTAGAGCAGGAGGTCTCCGGTCATAAGCGAAAAATTAGCGAGGGGGTGTTGGGGGACGGTGGAGAAGACTGGCCTGGTGATTTTGATGGCGATGATCTACCCAACGAAGTCCCCTCTCGTGACTCAGTAGAGGAGCAAGGTGCTGAGCCGTCGTACCGGAGGCATGGCAAGGAAATCACGGCAAATCCGAAGATGAGAGAGGCAACGGTCCCGAAAGAGGAAGAATGGTGGGATTGCCCCATTTGTTCGCGTCCGCAAGCTGCCAATGAACGCCTATTCAACGAACATATCGATCTGTGTCTGTCGAGACAGACCATTCGAGACGCCGTCCAGAAAGACAATGCTACGCAGCCGCAGAGTCGTCCGAGAGAGAACACGCCCGAAGTCAAACGTGCAAAGACAAGCGAGAAGAGGAGGGGGAAAACAGCTATTGTTGTGGACCCGAAGCAGAAACGGCTGTTTTTTGGGCAGAGATGACGCATCGATGACTGGAGAAGATTCATAACGACATATTGAAACTGCATTGAGGTAGTGTTTTGTTTATGAGAGGGTAATCTGCACCTTTTGAACATCGCAAGCTGAGTGAAGTAGATATATGAGATCTTTACCGAAAGAGAGAGTATTAAGCAGAGAAACTTCGAAATACCTCGAACATATGCTTCCGAACCATGCATGCAAGTTCAGACGCCTGCGCTAAGAATGGACGACAAAAGAAACAAGAGGAAAGGTCGAGAGGTTTCGTTTGGCTGACAGAGCAAATCAGAAATCTTGACTTCGGCGCTGCATCGTCATGGTTCTTCGGATCCGCGAGTCCTCCTCTTCTTCCTGGTGCATCTTCTCCCCAGGTAGTCGCACAGCTCTATCCACAGCAACAGGCAAGCCTCGGTGTCGGCCCCTCAACATGACTGCGCAAAGCACGAGTTTGCTGCCAAGCTGACAACCTCCAGAGAAGCTATATGCTTTATTGGGAAACCCAATGCTCAGTCCCACGCAGCCATATGCCGAGACGCCCTCAAATAGGACATTGAAGACGCTGTATGTAACGGGGTCTCTCATGAAATGGCTCGTTTCGATGAGAACTATTATCAAGACCGCGAGAACGAGCCACCAGAGGTCATGTGCGAGCTGACCGCGGATTTGCTGACTGATGAAGTTGACACGGCTATTCTCCTCTCCATCCTTGGGAGGGGCGTGAACGCCAACCCCGTGAAAGGTCATGGCACGCTTTACGGAAATTCCAATGACAGCACCAGTTCTCCGGCGATGGAGGAACTGACCCTTGTTTGGTTCTGCGGTTGATCGTGCTACAGATGGGTTCTCCCTGCTCGCGTCGTTGTTCGTGAAGCTTGCGGCCGTGTCTATCGAATCGACCGTAGAGACAGACTTATCGTCGCCATAGATGCCGAGAGAGCGCTCCTCATATACGTTGGATGTCCGCATTGTGATCACGACTGGGTAGACTGAGATGTACATCATTATGAGGTAGACAACCTGCATGGCGATGTAAAGATCTGAAAGAGGAAAGACGATGAGCCCTGCGGCTCGGACAGCTATTGGGTCTGTCAGCTCAGTCTCCAACAGGGGTTGAGTGTGAACTTACAAATGGATTGGAACCATCCATCCATGATTCTCTCTCCAACGCCGGATGCTTCAACTTTTTCGTTACCAATGTTCAGAACCTCGAAGCAAACCCAATCAATGCTGTTAATCAAGACAAGTAAGACCGTGAGCCACCATGTCGCGCGTGATGGGAAGAGTGTAGTATAGACGCGCCGCGGGTATTTCAGGATGAACTGCAATGTCTCCTTCCATGGACCATACGTCTTCTTCAAAGTAGTCGCATTCAGGATCTTCAAGATGCTCCAGAAGATAAGGCGGAGAAGGATGGGGTATGCTGTGTTTCCAGCAAGAATGAGGAGTGCGATGACTATGAGGACGAAGTAAGAGCGAGAAAAGGACACGAGACTGTCGTCAAACACAGAGAGGCCGCCATTGTTGAAGGCCGAGACGCTGAGGAAGATGCCAGCCCACCATGGCTCAACACCGGCATTCGCAGAACGCCGTCGTGCGTAGACAGACATCCATGCTCCGAGAGCGATGGCTCCCAACAACTGCCATAGGATGAAGTACATCGGGACTGTCAGGGCAAGGATCTTCAGAGCGCGATACTCGGTTCCACCAATCTGTTCCCGCTCCTCACTGCTCAGGCCATGGAATTGGCCGTTATGGCTGACATTATGCTTGCCTACAATCTTTTCCCAATGGAAAAGCACATCTTCGAGGTCGATAGATGAGCTTGTATCACTTCCGGCAGACAGACGGGGTTCCGGCAAGACCAGGTCTCTCGTGGTATTCGTCTGGGCCCAAGAACGTGGGCTTTCTGGCATAGCAAACGCGATATGACTACCAGCTACCGGGGGCTCAGAAAGATCACCATTGTCTGCAACGATGGTACGTTCGCGATCAACTTCGGTTGGGATGGGGGCTTGAGGCGCTGAATGAAGGCGTCGAGGACGATTCGCTAATCCAGCGAGCTCTGTTGATAATTCAATGCCAGCGCTCGTCGAAGGCCTCGATCCCAGTCCCGGGATTCTCGAACCAATGGCTGGTACCGTCTTGGGCTTCCTTATGCTCAAAGCAGTGTGCAGCGTTGGTGCTCTGCGCAACGATGTCTGGCGCTTCTTCATTTCTTTGTCCGCCGCGACGATAGCCTCGAATCGCTTCTCAAAAGCATGTTTGCGCACTAGGACTGTCCAAAGTGATATCCAAATCGGACTGCCAATGATCATGAGAATCCAGAGGAGGACTTGTTGCCACGTCGTCATATCGCTGACATTCACGGTATTGAGGCCAGTGTTGGTGAATGCAGATGTGACCATGAACAGCGAGTCGATGTAGCTGATCTTGCCGAATGGCTCAGATGAGCCCCAGAAGATGAGAGACGAAAGCAGGCAGCCAATAGTGAAGTAGGTGTAATGGATGGTGATGTAGTTGAGCGGTGGGAGCACGCGAGAGACGATGACGATAACATGCTCGACATTGTGATGTTTCTCCAAATAACCAACCCATCGTCTTTTGAGAGAGGCCATTCTGGTGGTTGGCACGTACTGGAAGGGTCTGCTGTCGAGGATTTCTAGCTTCCAGTCTGCAGATATGAAGGATCAGGAAACCACACCTCTTCTTTCTTGTCGCAGACCCGGCACGAAATCACAAGAGCACAGAAGCCATGGATAAGTGCAGGAGCTGATGGAACGCAAAGGCTGACGAAGGCTGACGAACCGGCTTCGACACACAAATAAGCAGCGTCTCCGTGTCAGCGCGACCGTGCGGTGAGAGCGGGAGATAGTATGGGAGGCAGTAGAGACATGAGATGTACGTTTGACGCTGGAGGATATGATAGACATCGACCTCAGGGGGGTCGCCCCTTGACAGCCAGCCATTTTTGGGGTTGGCCAGGGCACGTAGGTTGCGGATAGAACCCCTGCTTGCAACGCCCGTTAGCGCAACAGCTCAGACTTGTTTCAAATGAGCGTTGCGTATTTAATTGGCGGGTGCGAGATTGCATTGCGCCGCAATGGAACAAAGGCTTCCAAAAAATCAGGAGTTCCTTAATTACTATCGCTGCCGACTTCAGTTACGACAGCGCGTAGTCAGCTAGTACTGTATTGGCCATCCTTCCAGATACTGTCCACATGCCGCCAATAGACACAGTCGTACGTAGTCTCGCCCTTGGTCACTTCTGCTTATGTTAAAATCGTGCGTGGGATAGTCGCCCCGTCGTGACTTGAGGTTGCACGCCGGGTCGATCATCTTGGCTCCGGGCGATGTGCTTAAGCTTAAACCAACAGCCGTCTTGGCGCCCGCTGCTGCCTCCATTACGACATTTAAATGCATACAATTGAGGAGGCGACATCGCCGATATCCAAAACCGAATGTTTAGAATGTTTATCATGACTCTGACGGAGTTGTGTTGTCTTTCCAATCATCGCCAGACAGGTCTCCAGTGGTTTCCAACAACAACCTTTGAAGGAAAGCCTTATTCATGATCCTGCCCTTCAAGCTAGTCATGGCTGACATCCGCCTCCAATAAACGTACCAAACAATTCTAACGTCATCTTCAACGTGCTGCATGCTTTCGTGTCTCATATTCAGAGGTGCCACATGACACAGCTAAATGCTGGGCCCGCATGCGACATAGTTCCGGGCTTTTGTAGTGGACAGGAGTGAGGACAGGCTTACAGCTCCTCGTGACCCTGCATGTCATCGGTATCAGCGATAAATGTCTTGGCGGCTTCAGCAGCCTCACCAACGACGCTGGCTACCTTCTCGACTACGTTCTCCTCGGCCGATCCGGCGACTTCCTCCGCGGCTTCCTTGGCCTTGTAGATGATCTTCTCGGGCTTTTCAACGCCAGCGATGGCGAGCAGCTCGGTCTCGAAGACTGAAAGACAGGTGGCTGTTAGCCAAGTATTCTTCGAATATTCAGAGGAGGCGCCGGCAGTTTGAGACTTACTAAGGGTTGAGCCAGCGGGAATAGGGCCCATGTTACGGTTGCCGTAACCAAGCTCAGGAGGGATCGTAAGCGTACTGAGTCATGTCATGTTAGCCGATGGACAACATATAACTTCACTCGGGATTTCTTACCGCTTCTCACCGATGCACATGTCTAACAAGCCTTGGTCCCAGCTGTGATGTGCCATGTCAGTATATCTTCTCTCACACAGCACTCTCGACTCCATGTAGGCTCACCCTTTGATCACCTGACCGGTGCCAAGCTTGAAAGAAAACGGCTGGTTTCGGTCATAGCCTGGATAGTAGAGGAATACCGTCAGCTCCATTCTCGCCTTGTTCTATCTGTCCTTGATGCATGCGGCTTTCGCCGCCCTCGCAGTGAATGGGTGGCCAAAGCAGCAAAAGCAGGGCTGTCAATTGGGCAACATACTGGCATCGAACTTCTTGCCAGTGTCTGCCAGCTTGCCATGGTAGTGCATCGACACCGTGTCACCCTTCTGAGTCTTGCGTTCGCACTCCACAGGGACGGTGACGTCGACCTTGAGCTCGGCTGCGGCAACGAAGCCCATGGTGGAAGCCACCAGAGAGAAAAAGAGAGCAGCTTTCATGGTGAGGGATTTGATGAGGCGATCGAGGAAGGAAGGATCGTGTAAGGCGTCCAGCTAGGTGGTAGACGGGCAGACTGGCGGGTGTTTTCAAGGACTCGGGTCGGCGATCTGAGGGCTTGGAAATGTTGCAATGTGGCCGGACATTCATCCGCGCCTCCCCTCCAAGTCGGTGTAGCTACACTGGCGTTCTGTCCGTCTGCAGGGACCCCACCTCTACTGATTGTGGTTGCCACCAGTCGACAGTGCCTTAGTTGGGCTTGACTATCTTTTACTTATGTAACGCCTGTGAATAAGGGGCTACCTCTAAGCCTAACTACTAACTCTAACCTAAACTAACCCTAACTAACCCTAACCTAACCAATTTTTAATTATTTCTTAATTATTTCTTAATTAATTCTAAATCATTTCTAAACCATTTATTCTATAGGATTAGGGTTAGACCTATAAGCAGGTTAGGTTTGCAAAGTGGGTCTTCTTGCTAGCTATATTAGTTGCAAAGCCCCGGTCTTGGTCCCGTTTAACTGACTATAGCGGGTCGTGTGAAGAGCTCTCACGAGGTAAGGCCAGCTAGACTGCTAAGCTAAGGGTTTATAGCTAGCCTTACCTCGTGAGGCCGCTCACACGCCCGTATATACAACTAACTGAAACCCGACTCTTATAGCCTAACCCTAACCCTATAATGCAATCAATTCAGAATCGATTTAGGTTAATTTATAATAGTTATAACTTATGGCTACCTCTAAGCCCTAACTACTAACTCTAACCTAAACTAACCCTAACTAACCCTAACCTAACCAATTTTTAATTAATTCTTAATTAATTCTAAATCATTTCTAAACCATTTATTCTATAGGATTAGGTTAGACCTATAAGCAGGTTAGGTTTGCAAAGTGGGTCTTCTTGCTAGCTACATTAGTTGCAAAGCCCCGGTCTTGGTCCCGCTTAACTGACTATAGCGGGTCTTTTGAACGGCCCTTACGAGGTAAGGCCAGCTAGACTGCTAAGCTAAGGGGTTTATAGCTAGCCTTACCTCGTGAGGGCCGTTCACACGGCCCGGTATATACAACTAACGGAAACCTGACCTGCTTATAGGTCTAACCCTAACCCTATAATGCAATCAATTCAGAATCGATTTAGGGTTAATTTATAATAGTTATAACTTATAGGCTACCTCTAAGCCCTAACTACTAACTCTAACCTAAACTAACCCTAACTAACCCTAACCTAACCAATTTTTAATTATTTCTTAATTATTTCTTAATTATTTCTTAATTAATTCTAAATCATTTCTAAACCATTTATTCTATAGGATTAGGTTAGACCTATAAGCAGGTTAGGTTTGCAAAGTGGGTCTTCTTGCTAGCTACATTAGTTGCAAAGCCCCGGTCTTGGTCCCGCTTAACTGACTATAGCGGGTCTTTTGAACGGCCCTTACGAGGTAAGGCCAGCTAGACTGCTAAGCTAAGGGGTTTATAGCTAGCCTTACCTCGTGAGGGCCGTTCACACGGCCCGGTATATACAACTAACGGAAACCTGACCTGCTTATAGGTCTAACCCTAACCCTATAATGCAATCAATTCAGAATCGATTTAGGGTTAATTTATAATAGTTATAACTTATAGGCTACCTCTAAGCCCTAACTACTAACTCTAACCTAAACTAACCCTAACTAACCCTAACCTAACCAATTTTTAATTATTTCTTAATTATTTCTTAATTATTTCTTAATTAATTCTAAATCATTTCTAAACCATTTATTCTATAGGATTAGGGTTAGACCTATAAGCAGGTTAGGTTTGCAAAGTGGGTCTTCTTGCTAGCTATATTAGTTGCAAAGCCCCGGTCTTGGTCCCGTTTAACTGACTATAGCGGGTCGTGTGAAGAGCCCTCACGAGGTAAGGCCAGCTAGACTGCTAAGCTAAGGGGTTTATAGCTAGCCTTACCTCGTGACTGTCACACGCCCGGTATATACAACTAACGGAAACCTGACCTGCTTATAGGTCTAACCCTAACCCTATAATGCAATCAATTCAGAATCGATTTAGGGTTAATTTATAATAGTTATAACTTATAGGCTACCTCTAAGCCCTAACTACTAACTCTAACCTAAACTAACCCTAACTAACCCTAACCTAACCAATTTTTAATTATTTCTTAATTATTTCTTAATTAATTCTAAATCATTTCTAAACCATTTATTCTATAGGATTAGGGTTAGACCTATAAGCAGGTTAGGTTTGCAAAGTGGGTCTTCTTGCTAGCTATATTAGTTGCAAAGCCCCGGTCTTGGTCCCGTTTAACTGACTATAGCGGGTCGTGTGAAGAGCTCTCACGAGGTAAGGCCAGCTATAGACTGTAAGCTAAGGTCCGTACATAACCTACAGACCAGGGCTACCCTGTACAGTAAATGATGACGGGATAGTAGTTGGACAGGTAACACGCGAGTTTTGTAAACCTCCTGCCTGGAGACTGAGGAAGTCGCATGTGATCGAAACCAGGAAATGACTCGCATTCAATCGATGTGTTAGTATCCAGCCTATTCCAAATGCTACTGCGAAAGTGTCGATAAGATTTGGCTGTTCAGAACTACATGTTGGCAAACAACCCGGTGCTATATCTGGTTGGAGCGAACAACCACATCACCAAAGTCGCTAATGTCTGCTGTTGTATGAATATTCGCTTATGCTCCTCTAATTGACGACCAATGAGCCAGTCCAGCTACCTAGTGTACATATTATAGCACCAACCCGCTGCTGGAACAGCCAGGTCACCTCATTGTGGCAAGCACGCAACAAACGCACAGCACCAATTTACAGAAGCATGCGACGGGGGTCTTCAATGTACTCCTTCACCTTGACAAGGAACTGAGTCGCCTCCCTCCCATCCAGCAGACGGTGGTCGTAAGTAAGGGCAATGTACATCATGGGCCGAATCTCGACCTTGCCATTGACAGCAACAGGGCGCTCCTTGATGGCATGAAGACCGAGCACAGCGCTCTGAGGAAGGTTGATGATGGGGGTGCCCATCATTGAGCCGAATACACCGCCGTTGCTAATGGTGAAGGTGCCACCTGCCATATCTTCGATAGTGAGTTTATTATCGCGAGCCTAATTTTCAACCGTTAGTGTGCGCAGCATTCGAGGAGGATGTAGACTAAATGCGAACCTTCTTGCCCATGTCCGCGATGGATTTCTCAACCTCAATCATGCTCATCGACTCAACGTTACGCACCACTGGAGTGACGAGACCCTTCTCCGTAGCCACCGCGACACTGATGTCAACGTAATCCCGGTACACAATTGTGTCACCTCCATTAGGTCCCTCGATCGACGCGTTCACGACGGGAAGGTCGCGCATGGCGAGCACGGAGGCTCTGGAAAAAGCACTCATGAAACCAAGCTTAACGCCAGTCTTCTTTAGAGTGTCATCCTTGTACAACTTGCGGAACTCCATAATGCTGGACATGTCGACCTCGTTGAAAGTCGTCAGGGATGCGGCCGTATTCTGAGATTGCTTCAGACGCTCAGCAATGCGCAGACGCATGCGGTTCATCTTGACCTGGCTAAGGTGTCAGTGTGAACTTGACAGGAAACCGGGGGGGGCGCTTCGCGAAGCTTACACGTCGCTCCTCACGGTTGCCTTCAGTGGAATTGACTGAGGATTCCTGCGGCGAAGGCTTGCCGGAGTCCTGCCTGGGAGCAGGCTGGGACTCTTGCTTGGCTGCAGGCTTCGACTGCTCGGGAGCCGGCTTTTCTGACGCGGCTTCGGGCTGCGACTCAGGGGCTTTAGGCTTGCTATCGGCAGAAGTGTCCTTGGCCTCCGGCTTGGGAGCCGAGTCCTTCTTCTCACCGCCATCCTTTGGTGCGCCGCCGAGTTCCAGGCGCAGGAGATCCTGACCAACGACTACGGTGTCTTCTTCGCTGACAAGCAGCTCCTTGATGATTCCAGCCTCGGGCGCGTTTACGGGCACATCGATCTGTGAGGGACTTCGTAAGCAGCTGAAGGCGAGTGTTAGGTCCTGATACCAATACCTTGTCCGTCTCGATCGTGGCGATCTCCTCGTCCTGCTCAACGAAATCACCCACCCCCTTGGTGAACTGTTTCAATGTTCCCTCAGAGATGGACTCGGCCATCTGAGGAACCTGCACAATCTTGTCGGCGTAGCTACGGATGGTCTGCATCATTGCAGGCAGCTTGACCATCTGGTTGCGCTGGCGCAACTGACGCGTGGGCATCATGCGCACAGCCGTAGCCAATCTTCGCGACAACATGGTGACGTCGGGTGGATGATTCGGGCTCGAGGGAAATTGAAAGGGGGCAAGAGAAGACGAGACAAGCGGCAAGGAATGATTCCTTCGGAGAGTGAGTAGCGTGTCGGAGGAGCCCACTGAGATCCTCGAGTTTATTCAATGCACTGATGTGAGCAATGATGTGGTCTTGACAGGAGAAGGGGAAGAAGCTGTTTCTACAGAGTGTTGTGGAGTACTAAGAAAGAAAACCGGGAGTCGATCTGCTCGGTACTAACGCGCTTGGGAAGGGATAAGTAGCCGAAACAACAGTGTCACTGCAAAGTCTCCCAAGCACGGGAAGAGCAAAAAAATGGAGAAAGTTACAAAAAGAGTACTTGGTGTAACCGAGGAAGCTCCGAGCTTGCTCGGTGGTTTGAAGTATCTCCGTGCTAGTCAAAGATTGCAGTCTCTATAACGCCAAGCCAGGTCAATAACTAATACTACTCCGTACAAGGTAGCCTAAGTAGAATAAAGATAGTAGGCATCTAATAATTAACTTTCTCCTAAAAAAATGCTTATTAAAAAAATTAACTTATAAGGTATATAAAAGCTAGCATTTAAATAATTATAATTTAAGACTTAAATAAGTAAAACTTTAAATATAGAAGAGAATTTATCTAAGTGTTAATTTCAAAGACATAATATCACGTACTGTTCTATCTAACTTTGATATTAATCTTATTTTACTCTAGTTAATTTAATTATTAATTTAATATCATAGGCTTTAAGGCTTGTTAATAGTTAATGTAATAAAGGTACGGTTGCATTTAAGTATAGTAAAGATTGAAAATTCTCGTTCCTAGAAGGGGACGCTGAGGCTCCTTAAGGGAGTCAAAAAGTGTGGCTCATGACCCCAGAGGTGTGGCTCGCATTGTGGCTGCAGCGTGTATCGATGTGGCTGCAAACACGAGCCCGGGTCTTGCAGTTGTGAGCATTCATCAAGACCTCGGTGAACATCCTCATCCACTTGATAGTGTTTCTCCTGTCCGCCTTGTCTTGGCCGTTCGAATATGCCAGCCTCAATATGATGGGACTGGCTTCTACTGGCCAGGTCAGCTCGGTCGGTACCGGCTGGTGCTGGACGCCATACACAAACCACGCCTACGCCATGCTTCACCGACGCCTTGCTTCACCTACACCTTCCTAGCACTGCCTGTTGCAAACCTTCATCGCCGCGTAAGCGGTGCCACGGCAGTAATGCTCACTTGAGCCTACTCAGTCAGATAAAACTGCAATTTCCGCCTGATCGCGCGGACACAGGGGAAGGAGCTCATCATCCTTCTCGCACCCCACCATCGCAGAGAGTTTGTTCCGGCGGTTCGCCTCACTAGAATCCCGCGCCTTTCGCAATCACGGTGCAGCCTTAGGGGCAAATCCAGGTTTACGCGTGACGTCCTTCGCCAATCTTGAGTCTCGTGCTCCGTAATCTTTTCAACTGGAATATTCCGCCAACACGGTCAGTTCGCGGACCGTGGGTGATTCTCGATCGCCTCACTCTCGCCTCAGTTGATTCTGGACGATCAACCAACCACATCCCACAAGCAGTGGATACAGCCATTGAATCCGGTGTCTAATGGCATCATTTTGAACTTAGGTCAATGTCGGTATTGCATTAAAATTTCTCAGATGCAGCATACCGTATGAGATTCAGCACTCCGGTGCGGTTAACTTGAAGCCAACAGCAATGTGGGGAACGACCATGCAGGTGTACAGCACATCGCATCGCGATACTCATGTACGATCACGGTACCTACAGTAGTAGGCTTTGAGGTGGGCTTTATGCAGTGAGAACCCTTAGTCTGTCTGCTGCTTCTAGACGCAATGCTCGTAACGTCTTCGGGCAAGTCATGGAGGGTGGGCATTGGCGATCCATGCTACTCCGTAGTGGATACGCGGTAGCAGTTGTCGGGCTTTGAGAGGAGAGGCAGCAGGGGCAGCACGGCCCTCACACCGAAGACAGAAGCCATGGTAAGGCGATGACGAATCGACACACCCACCGCCTGATCGTCACCATACGCTATACAAAGTCAACCACCTTTGCCTTCAGATTCGACAAGCGACCAAGACAGGGCGAAAACTTGAGATCAGGAAATATGCACGGACGGGAGTTCCGACAGTATATCAGGTAAGGCCAGGCAGCAATGGGGTGCCTCGGATCATCTCGGGGTCATTGCTCGCGTCCTGGCGCATGGTGGTCACTAAGATGTACTTAGTTGTACTTTTGCCGTCGACGTAGAGGTCGTAGTTGCTGAAGGTGACTCAACCCTCGTCAAACGAATGGTTACAGTACTGGTGAAGGCTAGGGTGGGCGGCTTGGCTGCTGATCGAGACAATGTCTTGCAGGGGCGGTGCAAGACGCGGAACAGGGCAACGAGTTAAATCTCAGCATTGGGGGAAACAGGGGATTATCATAGGAATCTTTTCAGATCCTAGAAGCTTGCCCACAGTGGGACGCGACCAGTCGCTGTTCTGGAGACTGTTTGAAGAACAGTGCCTGGGATCCGGACGAAGCTAAGGCAAGCTAGGCGACTTACAGTAGTAGAGGGTGTGTGAGAAGGCGGACGCCATGGCGAGCATGACTACAGATGGAATGAGATGACATATGACTTGGATGGTGATATTGGTGCATGTTCAATTCCTGGGTACAGGCGTTGGGGTTAGTTGGAGTAAAGGGGTGGAAAATGAAGTGATTGGGGGCAAGTTTGTTGGAGAAACCCCCAATCGCTTCTGTCAGCCCAGCACGGAAGCCGTCCATGCGTTGCATTGTGTGTATCGTTGCACTGCGTCAGGTCCCCAGAGTCTCTATGATACTTCAGGCACAAGGAGGAATACGTTCGTGAAGGTGAGGGATAGGGTGTGTGAGGATGAAGTAGAGCGGTATCTCGTTAGAGAGACCCTCCTAAATGCAAAGACAGCCGGACGATGCGGTGAGTTGACGGACGTACAGCCAGCGAAGCCAGCCGTTGATCTCTGTTTGTTTCCACGTCGAGTTTCCCAAGTCAGTCCATGAACCTTGATGCACTGCCAGCAAGCAGGCACGCTCACTGTTGAGTATCGGTTCCAGTCTTGGCTACCACTTATTTGGCGCTATTCACCTCAGGCACCAGCATTGCTGTGCCAGGCTGCACTGGGTCACAGACCACTTCACCAAAGCCAAAGTCCCTTTGTGACGTCCGCCAGGTGTCGTGCCCGTACTGTCCCTTACTCGAGCTGGAATTTCACAGCTGGGGGCGCAGCAAAAGCTACATCCGATACAGCCACTTGCTCGCAGGCCCAAGCTTCTTGCAGTTGTGCGTCGTTGCTGGTGAGTGATGACATGCTCGGAAGATCGCTAGCCTTAGGCTCCCACCTTGATTCTGGTGCCACCCGCAACGGCCTCCTAAATCCGCCTATCTCATGTCCACCAGACTTGCCTTTCTCCAGTTTCCGCCACCCCTAAGCCTCGTTTTGTGTTTTCTCAGGCGACCTGACGTCTTTTTGCATTGCCAGTTTCGGAAATCTCGCACAGCCATGCGGATTCCTGGGCCTGTTCTGATCAAAGACGCCGAGCCGTCTTTGTGCTCGAGGGACAAGGGGTCACACTCTACCTAGGTAGGTAGGGTAGAGGGCGTGGGTGTCTGGTTGGAAACACAACAGCATGCATTGCACACCCTTTCATAACCAATCACATCACACAATCCCATTCTCCAGGAATAACGACTTTTGACATGGTTCCATCTATCGAATTCTCGGGGAACGCCTATCGAGCTGCCTTTCCTTAGCTCACATCGTGTCGGGGCTGTTTGCTTCACTGACTCATATCTACTCGTCTTGGTCTCTGTCCGTACCCTGGCGCCCGGATGACTGGGAATTAGTTGCCTGCAAGTGCCGCGTGTGTTTGCCCTGCGTTGTACTTCGTCTGTCCCTGACCTTGTCCCATATCGACCTTTTGTGTTTCCGACACTGCTTCTGTCCTTGTCTGTGTATTTCACATATAAGAATTCCCTTCTCCCCTTCTCATTTCTCCATCTCTCATCTCGTCGCTCTCGCACATACACTCAAGCCTTCTTTTCCTGTTGCATGTCTCCTCAGTCGTACGCCATACAATAGACAGCCATACTCGAAATTTCGTCACAAAGACCTCTTCCAACAACGACCGGGACTTCTAAAAAGAAAAAAGAAAAAACTCAAACCAATATCGCAATGGCCTCCAGTCGTCCAGTCGTCATTCAGAGCTCCTACCCTGTGGGTAGCGCATACAGCCACTCAAGCGCTGGTTCAACCTCGCCTTCACCATCCAGCAGTCCTGCGAGGTCTAGCTACGGCACCAGTGTTCGCGTGTCCTACGGTGGTGAGTCTTGATCCCGGCCATGTCGCGCCGCTAGCTATGAGAAACTGACACTGTCTTCCAGATCACCTCGCTCAAGCTACCCCGTCTGGCCGCAACATGATTATGGATCATGGCGCCAGATTCACCAACAGCGATCCTTCGCCTTCCTACAGCCAGTCTGCCCAACACCCGCGGTATTAGGCGATCTGCGCCAAACAATCAACATACGACAAGGATCGTCGGCGTCTCAAAGGAATTATAAATTTGGCTGTGCTTTACTCTCTTCCTTTTCTCTCTCTCTTTCTCTCTCTTTTTTGATTTCGTCTTTTCCCTTGACTTCATAACGTATAGCATGGTTGGGACTGGGAATGTCAGACTGCGGCGCGGCTTTGCAGTCGTTGCGTGTACACTGGCACTGGAATTATTTGGTATTCGGCACTTACACGGACGATGGATCGAGTCCCACTGGCAGGCAACGACGGATGATTGTTAAAGTAATCGTGCCGTGCCTCTTGTGTACTTTGTTTGGGAATCCCCTTTCACAGCTTCTTTCTTCTATTGGCTTAGAGTTTTGGGGATTGGGTATGGATTCCGTGGCCATGAATAGAGAAACCGGATGGACTGTAGAGTCACAATTTTCACAACTGCCACTGCACAAATTGCTTGCCAACTTCTTCACACTTCCATCCACACACCCACACACGCTCCTAGTCAGCGTCTCTTTCACCCAGTCGGAGGCCCAGGACGCGCACCATCCCCCATCACGGCCGCTTGCGCAGGAACATGAGAATTGTGCAATTGAGCTGCCGGGGTGTATGTGTGGGCGCATGCTGACCGAACTCTGGTGATGACGCAAGCTGGCGCGGCTTGGGAGAGTCACAGCAGGGAGAAGTGTAAATTGTAACGGCTACGAAAAACAAGCCTGACCATCTATTTCAAAGCTACCAAATTGGAAAACTCGAATGATGAACTGGTCTTATTTTTGGCGATTTTCTCCCGACCCCTGACGAGTCCAGAATCTTTACTTCGTACAACTCCCAAATCGCATTCGTTCCGTAGGCTTCGCCCACATGCGCAGACTTGCTATCTTAGCTGTGACTATCATTGAACTCATCCTCGGCTTTTCAGATTATCGGAATTGCTTCGTTATCTGATCCATGTTCAGCAAGAGTCTTGCCGGGATGGTCTGGCTCGAGCCTGTTCAGTGAAAGCAAGCTCGTCTGATGTAGTATCGTCAGCCAGATAGTGAACTCATGCGCCGCCCTCACGCTTGGCATATTCGTCTTCTATGGCCTCCTTGTATTTTTCTTCGGGAGATCGAGGATCCTCCTGTAGGACACCCTCCTTGATGAGAGCCTCCGGGTTAGGACGGTGGGAGATCTTGTCGTTGAGCTGGTCTTCCAGCATGTGTCGCTTGAGCTGTGGCAGTTGTTCGTCAGAACACAGTTAAGAGTACAGACTGGCTACTTTGCTGGTCAACAACATCAAAAGAATGATCTCACCTCCTTCTGATGAGCTTGCAGGCCAGGGGCCGCGGTCGATTCGGGCAAGATGTTCTCTGTGAGCATTTTCGTCAGACGGACGCAATGCAGAGGAAAGACTGGCTCTGCAAGATTACATACTCTCTACGAGTTCTGAGCGCTCTGGGCGAGTCTGGAGGTGTGCCTCTAGCGAATTCTTGCGGGCGACGTTGGGACGGCCAGAGATGGGAGTGTCATCGATGACAGGAGCCTGCTCCTCGGAGGGGTGTTGGGTCTTGTCGTCGGCCATGACAGTTATGAATGATGAAGCTCTGGAATCTTGGTTTCGAGTGTTGAGGGCTGTGAATTGTACTGGGATTGATTCGTGACTGTGTTTGTGGCAAAGGATGTTGAGAGTGTTTGTGGAAGAGGAGGACAAGTGGAGCTACAAGGCCATCTTGGTATGGGCGGGACAGAGCTTAAGTACGGAAGCGAATATGGGCAGCTTGGGATTTGCCATGCGCTTGTCCTAAGAGGACGCTCGCTGCTGCGATGGCATAGTTCATAGCAGCGTACATGATGGTGGTGTGGTTGATTGGCATGTCGCCGGCGCTACCCCGCGCAACCATGAGCATCGTCATCAAGCGGTGGAATCAGGGAATCAGGGCGGCATGGTCAGAGACTGGGTGATGGGTGGACCCATAACTTGAGATTCGGCATTGATAATGAATGCACGGTCGAGTAGCTTGAGACATTCATGAGCCACTGCCGTCGAGATGACGGGAATCATCTTATCGCAATGGAACTGCACGATGTTTCCGTTGTTGCCGATGCTGTGACTGCTCAACTTTTCCCCGCACTCTGCACCCCCTCTTACTGCATCGTACCTCTCAAGTTGTTCGGTCGTCCTGTGGGTCGAGTATTGGGGGAAGCAATGTATCCCCTCGACAGTCACAAGACTTCGAACAGGGATTAAGAGCGAATCAGCGTCTTAATTCAGCTCTGTACATCTAGATTGAGGTTAGGGTAGTCGATAAATGAGTATTTTTTAGATAGCTGACGATGTACTCTTACCCCTGATAATCCTGGTTTAAGGTGGTGTTGATCATCTCAGTTACAGACCTCTCTACCAGTGGGTCGCGAAGTCTTGTGACTGCCGAGGGGATGGACTGCTCAGGAACAGCTTGCGTCTGGTGTAAGTGGATTCGGGTGCACCAGAGACTCTTCTCCAGAGCTATCCTATGACCTATTGCACCTAGGCAGTGCACTTTCCCTTGCTCCAGGCAATGACGACATTGTTGGCAAGCTGTGCCTGGCTGAGCTTTACTGCATCTGTACACCACTTCCCTTTTGGCTGGCCGGTCATGTCTCACAACTCGAGGATGGCACCAATTGACCCTACAGCTTCTTGGGCTGAGGACTCCAGCCATCAAGCCTTTTCACAAAATCGCCGGTTGCTCAGGTAACTTCGAATGCAGGCAGACTACTCAGTACGAATCAAGCAGATTGTCTGTCATCGAAGATTCCTCACCAAGCAATGACGGAGTTCCGGACGCCCATCTTTTCTCCACTGCCATTGATTTCGTGGCAACTGTGGCTGAGCCACTCCCGTTCTCCAAGTACCGTACGGAGTACTTGGACTATGTCCGGTTGATCATCGGCGACTTTCCACCATGCCGTCACTGTCGCTGGCACAGCTGGACCAGCCAGGGAGCCTAGGTATCTTAGGTACCTAGGTAGGTGAGCCACGGAACGGCGGCGCATTCAGTGGCCGACGAGGCCGTGATTGGGCTCGCCAGGCACCGTTTTTGCGAGACATGGGGGCCGCGAGTCCTCCTATCCACGTTAACCACCATTCCCTTAGTTAGACTAGCCACACTCTCAACGCCCATCCATCCCGTTCCCCCCCCGTCCAACTTTGATCTTTGCTTCATTTTTGAGCGCATCCGCCTTTGCGACTCGATCGCGAGTTTCGTCCCTGTCATAGACGACATACAGCTTCTCTTGTCGCGCCTGATCACCTGGAATGCCCTCTTGAGAGCTTCGTCCGCTTCTCCCTATAAACTCCTCCCACCGCCATCCCCCCTCCCCCCTCCTCCTCGTTGTCCCTCTTCTTCAATCATCGCCCACCATGGTACGTTTTTATGTCCCTCCTTGGAGCCTGCGACAGCCGTCCGCTGACTTGCTCCATGCGCCTAGGGTATCTCAAGACGGCCCAAAAACAAGGGCGCTGCTGGGGGCGGCACTGCCTCCAGCTCAGCCGCGAAGCCGAAGAAAGCCACATTCGACGTTGCAAAGAAGAAGGAGATCGGCGTTTCAGATCTAACACTTCTGAGCAAAGTCTCCAACGAGGCCATCAATGACAACCTCAAGAAGCGATTCGAAGGCGCCGAGATCTACACATACATCGGCCACGTCCTGGTTTCCGTCAACCCTTTCCGCGATCTCGGCATTTACACTGATCAGGTGCTCGATAGCTACAAGGGCAAGAACAGGCTCGAGATGCCTCCTCATGTTTTTGCTATCGCCGAGGCCTCCTACTACAACATGAAGGCGTACAAGGAGAACCAGTGTGTTATTATCTCAGGCGAATCAGGTGCTGGCAAGACCGAGGCTGCCAAGCGCATCATGCAGTACATTGCCAATGTCTCAGGCGGCGAGGATGGAGAGATCAAGCAGATCAAGGACATGGTGCTGGCCACTAACCCTCTTCTCGAATCCTTCGGAAACGCAAAGACTCTAAGGAATAATAACTCCTCGCGATTCGGCAAGTATCTCCAAATCCACTTTAACTCGGCGGGTGAGCCGGTAGGAGCCGACATCGTCAATTACCTCCTTGAGAAGACCCGTGTCACCGGTCAAATCACGAACGAGCGTAACTTCCATATCTTTTACCAGCTCACCAAGGGAGCTCCCTCGCACTATCAACAACAGTATGGCATCCAGAAACCCGAGACTTACCTATACACGAGCCGATCGAAGTGTTACGATGTTGATGGCATCGATGATCTGGCAGAATTCCAAGATACTCTCAACGCCATGAAAATCATCGGCTTGCGACAAAATGAACAGGATGAAATTTTCCGTATGCTCGCGGCCGTCCTGTGGATCGGCAACATCCAGTTCAGGGAAAACCAGGAAGGCTATGCTGAGGTTGTCGACCAGTCTGTGGTGGATTTTGTGGCTTATTTGTTAGAGACCACATCGGAACAGCTCATCTATGGCATCACGATTCGCATCTTGACCCCGAGGAGTGGCGAGGTCATCGAATCGCCTGCCAATCCGGCGCAAGCGACTGCAACGCGCGATGCGCTGGCTATGGCCATTTACAATGTCCTGTTTGACTGGATCGTCGAGCGCATCAACAGGTCTCTCAAAGCAAAGCAAGTCACTTCCAACAGCATCGGTATCCTGGATATCTACGGCTTCGAGATCTTTGAGAAAAACAGCTTTGAACAGCTGTGTATCAACTATGTCAACGAGAAGCTGCAGCAAATTTTCATTCAGCTCACTCTCAAGACTGAGCAAGAGGAGTACGCTAGGGAACAGATCCAGTGGACTCCCATCAAGTACTTCGACAATAAGGTGGTCTGCGACCTTATTGAGCAGACCCGTCCTCCTGGCGTCTTCTCCGCGTTGAAGGATGCTACCAAAACAGCCCACGCTGACCCCGCAGCATGTGACCGAACGTTCATGCAAAGTATCAACGGCATGTCACATGCCCACCTCACTCCTCGTCAGGGTAACTTCATCATAAAGCACTATGCTGGAGACGTTAGCTATACCGTCGATGGTATCACCGACAAGAACAAGGACCAGCTGCTGAAGGGCCTTCTCAACCTTCTTCAGAAGAGCGGCAACCAGTTCATACACACTCTATTCCCTAACCAAGTGGATCAAGATAACCGGAAGCAGCCTCCTACAGCTGGTGATCGCATTCGCACGTCGGCGAACGCTTTGGTCGATACGTTGATGAAATGCCAACCTTCCTATATTCGCACGATTAAGCCTAATGAGAACAAATCCCCAACCGAATACAACAGCCCAAATGTTCTTCACCAGATCAAGTACCTTGGTCTTCAGGAGAACGTCCGAATTCGCCGGGCAGGTTTCGCCTACAGACAGTCTTTCGATAAATTCGTTGATAGATTCTTCCTCCTTTCCCCTGCGACTTCATACGCCGGAGAATACACGTGGTCGGGGTCATACGAGGATGCTGTTCGTCAAATCTTGAAAGATACGAGTATCCCCAAGGAAGAGTGGCAGCTTGGGGTCACAAAAGCTTTCATCAAGGCGCCTGAGACCCTCTTCGCACTGGAGCACATGCGAGACCGGTACTGGCATAACATGGCAACTCGTATCCAGCGTATGTGGAGGGCTTACCTAGCATATCGCGCCGAGTCTGCCACACGCATCCAACGCATGTGGAGAAAGAAGCGCACCGGTGCCGAGTATCTGCAACTGAGAGACCAGGGGCACAGGGTTTTGCAAGGTCGCAAGGAGAGGAGACGTATGAGTCTGCTTGGTTCACGCCGATTCCTTGGTGACTACCTCGGGGTCAACGCTGCACGTGGTCCAGGGGCCCAGATTCGCCAAGCCGCGAACCTGGGTTCCAATGAGCGTGCAGTCTTTTCCTGTCGCGCAGAGATCTTGGAGGCCAAGTTTGGCCGTTCCAGTAAGCCTAGTCCAAGGACAATCATCGTGACGAACAGCAAGTTCTACGTCATCGCCCAAATGTTGGTCAACAACCAGCCCCAAATCTCAGTGGAGAAAGCAATTCCTTTGGGTTCCATCAGATATATCTCAGCATCAAGCAGCCAGGATGATTGGTTCGCCTTAGGAATTGGCTCACAGCAAGAGCCCGATCCTCTGCTGAACTGTGTCTTTAAGACCGAGATGTTCACGCAAATGCAGCGAGTCATGCCTGGTGGCTTCAACCTGAAGATCTCAGACCATGTCGAGTACGCCAAGAAGCCAGGTAAAATGCAGCAGGTAAAGGTGATGAAAGACTCGCAGCAGCGTGCGGATTTCTACAAGAGCGGAGCTGTTCATACGACACAGGGTGAGCCGCCGAGCTCAGTGTCACGGCCAACACCCCGCGCTAAGCCCGTGCCCCCCCGTCCGATTACCAGAGGCAAGCTTATAAAGCCTGGTGGACCTGGTGGAAGGCCGTCACGGATCACAGCCAACCGATCTGCGCAGCCTAGGCCCGGCGCAAGTTCTGCAAGATCCGTACCACCACCGCCAGGTATCGGAGGTGCCGCAGCGTCTGCGGCTCCGGCTCCGGCTCCGGCTCCCAGGCCAGTGCCGCAGCCAGCCACTACGGCAATTCCTAGCCATACGAGACCACAGCCTGCGGCTGCAGCGGTTACCCCTGCCGCCACACGCCTGCCTCCGCCGCCGCCGCCGGCAGCGCCTCCTGCCAAACCCAAGCCCATGGCCAAGGTGTTATACGATTTCGCTGGTCAAAAGGAGAATGAATTGTCCATCATAGCGGGAGAGCTTGTCGAGATCGTGCAAAAGGAAAGCAATGGTAAGTCCGCTTCTTGTCTCACCCTGCAGATGCTTTCGAGGTCTAATCATATCATGCACAGGATGGTGGCTTGCTAAGAAGGCCGGCAAGCAGGCTTGGGTGCCAGCAGCTTACGTCGAGGAACAGGCAGCTCCTCCGCCTCCGGCTAAGGCGAAGCCCGCGCCCCCTGCCCCTCCAACGAAACGGCCTGCTGCCGCCCGTAAACCAGCGGAATTGCACCCACGCGACTCGGGCATGAGCCTTAATGGGGCAAATGGCTCAGATGGCAGCCGCAGCAACACGCCCACGCCCAGCTTGGGCGGCAGCTTGGCAGATGCACTGCTGGCTAGGAAGAATGCTATGCAGAACAACCGCAAAGACGACGATGATGATTGGTGATGAGAGACTTAGCCATGACGATGGGACAGGACACATCCGGGACGCTTATGAAGTCTTTATTATAGCGAAGATCTGTATGTCTAGCCGCCGTGACATCTACTCAGATTGTTTACCAAGACTATGTGGTGGGGTTGCATTGATAAGGCGTGATCTTCGGCATATATGAAGATCGGCCACCGGAGGTCGCAAGTCTTGAGAGCAGACAGGTTGGAAGGAGTATCAGGCTTTTGGAGATGCAAGGGCCCGGGACCTTGGAATGGTAAAAGGTGTGCTGCTTTGAAGTGAATGATGAATCTTTCAGGAACTTGACTGTTTCATAAGAATACGCGATTGGCCTAGGATCATGTAATTTTTGTTTCCCCCTGTTTTGAGAAAAAGGGTCTCAACACATATGGTCAATCTTCACCATCCTTTTGCCGGATTTTCCGACGTCTGAGCAGCTCAGCCAGAGGAACATCCTCATCCTGCGCATCGTCTTCTGCTTCCTCTTGCTCAGCTTCCTCATCCACTCCATAGTCGCACAGTCTGTCGCCATCGCTGTTGATCCAACCGCCTCCTCCAACGGCAGCGTCCCGATGTCCCTCAATATCCTCGTCCAGCATGTCATAGTCCTCTACCTCTTCAAGCTCGGCCATGAGTTGTCTTTGCCTCTTCAGATCTGCCTCTTGGCGTTTCAAAAAAGCAGACTTTCGTTCTTGAGGTGTGAGGTCTGCTGCGCCGAGAGAGTCGGTACTTATGTATGCTTGTTGGAGCTCGGCTTCGTAATTTCGGCGTGCTGCGGGCCATGTGCGGCCCGCACGGCGTAACTTATCTGGATCTGGAGGAGGCCAGAGTCCCTCTATCCTGTTGAACCCATTCTCTTCCCAGGTCCATCCGGGTCCTTTGCCGTCCTTGGCAACGGTTGGGTTTCCTGCTAAGGGGAAGAACCACATGAAAGGGTTGGAAGTGCCCATAGCCTGACTCATATTCGCAAAGAATCCGATGTCATACGGGAACTCTATTTTCTCAAACCTGAGTTTCTCTCCGTCAGGGCCAACAACATCCCACCAATCGCGGCCCGCGCGATCTGCGATCGCCTCATGTCGATCAAGCTCCCAGCCCTCTATCATCGTCGTGTTGAATATCCAGCTCTTGATCGTGGTCGCCAGCATGATACCCAATGCGGCTGATGTGACAAACCACACTAGACTCACAAGAGCAAGAGAAGTAAGCGAAGGGAGACTCGGTCCAAGATAGGCTGGGAGGTGCCGGCTCTCCCATAAAGCGTAAAAGCGCTGCCAGAGAAGGAGACCGAGAGTCCAGAGAGTTAGGTTGGTCCACACGAGAAACCGCAAGAAATGTGGGAATGTTGTCATCGAGACACAATTGCGTGTCCATGGGCAGTGATGATCCATTTTGGGGACACAGCGAGCGCAGTGTCTACAGTGGTGTGAACGAAGAGGCTTAGGGGCAGAGCACTTCTTGCACCAGCGCCCTTCGGCTTCAACAACCTCTGGGAAAACATACCGGCCTGGATCAACTGTGACGGCCTTGAAATAGGTGTACCAGAGGATCAACAGAAGCCCATTGAACACGATTGTCTCTCTTCGGGAGGGCGGACCAGGATCGAGAGTGGAGGCTTGGAATACAAGCTGCGAACCATAACCGAGGAATGAGATCAGCAGGCAAACAGCCGGTACGGCGATGACCTGGATCAGAGATGCATCGTTGAAGCCGGCCATGACCGATTGTGGTCAAGGATTTGTTGGATGAATATGAACTGTCAAGTGGCATCATGCTGGAAAGTTCGGACAGACGCGGTGACAGTTGCGCGTCAATGTGGCTTACGTAAAAGTGCAGATCCTCTGAACCCCTGATACTTAGAAAGGGACCTAACCTTCTCTCTGTCTTGGATCAGACGCATACTCCAGCCTCGCAACTGACACAACAATCACTCACTTGGGCTTCGAGGGAGCTGACGTTCACAAACCAAGAGCTGCTACCGCCTCTCGGATTGGCCCGTTTACCGTGTCCACGCTCGTGCGCTTGCTGCCGGTATTGCTATTGGCTTCCACAGGCGTGCTTGCACAGCCGCTGCTTGAGAAAACACAAGCATTCGTCACCGTTTGCGGTATGGATCAATAGGTGGAATCCTATAGATCGGAGTCAGTGGATAGACTTCTTGGGTCCAACAAAGGATGGCGCGCGGGCTCTCGGCTCATCTCCCGGCCATTTGGTGAGTTCAAGGCCATTCTCCATGAGCTCTGGGCAGAAGACTGAACAGGTAGCAGCGCCTTGCTGTCGTTTTCATACATCTCACAGACACTGGAGAGACACTCTTTGACAGGTTGCCCATTTGTGAATAGTGCCATCTTGCCATAGCTAACAATCGGCCAGGTCGCCCGAGGCTTTCGTCGGCCCTAATATTGATCTTCTCTGGGGCGCTATGTTTTCTGGCAAGCCTCTTTTCGAAGTGGCTTCCAGGTGCTCAAGGTCGATTTGATGGACAGCAACGAGGTGGCCGCTACTCAGCTCTACCCAGTGCCTCAGGAGCGAAGGCCTCACCCGTTCCGATGCCTCCTCGCCCACGACGCCTATCCCTCCCCATGCTAGTTTTCTGCATCATTGTTCGGTTGGAAACCTTTCACCGCGTCAATTACCAGCAGCAGTGCTCTGTTCCCGGTATCGAGGTAGGCCCATCCATTGACAGTTTAAGTCAGCTCAAGATCTAACTCGCACGGCCAGTCCTTTCTTTGTGTGCTCCTCTGGGCGTACGAAACATTGTCAAATTCTCGCAGATTGGCTTTGGCGGTCCCTGATGATTTCGATGACCCTTGGCGCAGCATCTTTACAGATATTTCGGAATGGCTGGGCGAGCCTCGTCAGACCTTGATCATGTCAGGCATCGCGGTCTCAACATTTAGCCTCGGAACGTATTTCTCAGTCGGACAAGTCATGAAGTCGACATATTTCTGCTTCACCTCCATCGACAGCGGAGCTTGGGTTGTCACTTTACAAGTGGTGGGCATGTTCTTCGATGCTCTTATCATCATTATGTTCTGGCGCATGCTCACCTGGTCACGCACAACGAAGCTCAAGTTGCGCGCGCTTGGGAGCACACTCGTCTTGTCCTCGGTATCTATGGCCCTGGTATGGTCGGGACATAGGATATTCCGCGGCTCCCGGCCCTTGGAAGTCGCATTTGGGTCACTCTACGGGTTCGACATTGCTATTGACAGTATTATATTCGCCGTACTGGCAATGTCCAGCGCGCTATGGGTGTGCGATTCTGCGATTATCGTGCCCTCTTGCGTTCTGACTATCTTTGTCGGGCTGTGGGCATCTGTTAATAACGTTTCTCAATTGGGGAATTGGGAACAGCTCTCCCGTTCTAGAGTCTTGCTCCCTCCGGCTCTCATTCTGGCGGGATTTACGTGGTTTTCCTACGTCTCCGATGCGAAGACCTTCATGTTCTTCAAACGCATCCATGTCATCTTCCTCTTGACAGTGTTCCTGATCACTGTTACAATCTACTCGCTGTTCCGGCATGCACCAACTTTCCAGCGTCATCCGCTTAGTGACCTCATATACAAGGCTCACGTCGAAGAAGATCGTTGGCTAAAGCAAGTGAAAACTAGCCGTGATCTTCCAGTCGCCGTACAGGCTTATCAGGATCGTCACGAGGGCCGGAAACCTCCGCCGTATTTTCACGAATGGTATAAGCTCGCGAAAAGTACGGTCATGGTTGACGAGTTCCGTCAGATTGATCGTGATCTTGCCCCCTTTCACAGAGTACCTGCCAAGTATCTGCGTCAGAGAATCAGAATCATGTCAGATGTTCCTGGAATTGCCACAATCATTATCAAGTCCGGAGAAGTGTCACACAAAGATACAGGTGACAAGAAGACGGACAGCGAGCTAGATGAGCTTGTCCGTATCATCTCTACATTCAGTAAGTTCTTGCCCAATATGATCATACCAATAAACCTAAGTTCGATGCCGCGGGTTCTCCCATCTTGGAATGAGGCCCAGTCAACCGCCCGTGTCGATCTGAGCACCGTGGTCGACTTTCTACAATCCCGTTCATCGGTTGAAGGCATCGGGGCGGATGAGTCGAAGAGGGAGGGAGGATCAGATCAAATTTCTCTGCTCTCGGCACGAGATCTGCAGGACATGCATCTTGCTGCCTGTCCTCCGACATCAAGGAGTCGGACCAGTCCTCATTGGAGGATTAGCGACTTTTGTTTTGCTTGCGCTCGGCGCCACTCCAAGGGGCCGATCATGACGAAGTGGGATAAGTCGCTGGAAATTTGTCATCAACCAGACATATATCACTTGCATGGCTTCTTCATGGCCACACCAGAAGCGACCCCGTTCAAAGAACTCCTCCCCTTGTTCAGTCCTTCGAAGATGGATGGGTTTAGCGACATTCTCTTCCCTTTGCCAAGTACCGTTGCGCATGGCACAGACAGCGCGAAGTCGTTCTGGGATCGAAAGAGCGAACTGTATTGGCGCGGTAAGGTAGGCGAACACACGTTGGACTCTCAAGCACTGCGAGGCAGTCATAAGATCCGGCTGATGCACCTCGTGACCGAGCCAGAGCCTGACGAGGAGATGACGATGGTTCTCCCTCTCCCGGGGATGGTAGAAGAGAAGAATCAGGATCAGAACAAGAAGAAAGGTAGAAAGAAAGCCAAGGACGAGTTTGGATATGAGAGAGTCCTAGCAAAAGACAGCCGCAACATTTCGTCCTTCAATCTGCAGCTGGAACAGAATGGGCCGTGCCTTGATCCTGTCTGCGCGATTGCAAAGGAGACATTTTCCGTGGCCACTCAGTCTGAGCCCTCCGAGCCTTTCGAACACAGGTACATACTCCTGACTGATGAGGAAAACGGTCCTCCTCAAGATGTGATTGGGGTGTTGAAGTCGGAGAGCGTCCCGTTCTTGTCAACTACGTTTCGGACATGGTACACGGAGAGACTTATCCCCTGGTTACACTTTGTGCCCATCGACACCCGCTTCCAGGCGCTGCACACGACAATAACCTACTTCACCGGGACCGAGGGCCGTCCAGCGCTGAATGGCCGAGACACCAAGCTCGAGGACCACCTCAACGACGCAAAGTGGATCGCCAACCAGGGCAGGAAGTGGGCAGACACAGCGCTGGGGCAGAAAGACCTTAAAGTGTATATGTTCCGCTTGCTGCTGGAATGGGGGCGGCTGATCGACGATGAGCGGGACAAGATCGGGTTCTGGCAGGATAGTGACGGTGAACTGCAGAGCTCAGGCTGGACGCCAGTCCAGCAGGAGAGCATAGCATCATGACGGAAAACCTCCATTTCTTTCTAAATTGTAAATTCGTGGGCGTGGGCATGGTCGAAGCGGAGACGGTGTCAGCTGGATATATGTACACCCGATAGGATGAAAAGGTACGAACGAGAGCCTGTGCGGCGCCATGTTGATCTGAGGCGGGGTGAGGAGGTCCGGTCCCGTGTGTGAGCTCACAACACTGAAAGGTCTTGTGGATGGGCAGCCTAGCATACCCCGGTGTGGGAGAGATGGGCAGATCAGGGGAGAAATCTCTGGGTCGTTTATCCTGAGTCGAAGACAAAACGTGAACCCCCTTATGAGGTGTACTGCGTTCATTGGACTTCGGTGCGGTATGGGCTAGTCTGTATCGCAACCATCATGGCCTGCGTCAATGGAGCCTGTGCTGCACCATCGACGCCATCTGTAAGAGCCTGTACTTGGAAGGTGACACATTATCCCGCAGTATCACCGAAACGCCGTTTCGATGGGGGCAGCGTCCCGGTACCAGGGCCGCCCTTGCTCGCGTCCATCCTGAGCTGGAGATGGTATCTCAGGGCCGACGCCAGGCCAGGCCTCAAGCTAGGTGCAGGTAATGACAACAAGAGCGAGGCTGCTGGTCGCGCCGGTTAAATAAAAGGCGGTCCAGGGAGGCTGGGAGCGGGAAGCTGCGTTTGGGCCAAGGATGCATTTGCATATCGCGGGCACGGCACCGATCTACTGGTGAGCGGACATTATTATCAGAAGGGAATGCAGCATGCAGACGGCGCAAGATGAGGACAATGCGGGCGCACTTGCCCAAAATTGCTCAACAACCACCCTGACCGAACTTAGAGCTGTCAACAGGTGACCACATGATTGTCCGCAGAACGAGGTCTAATTTGGCTCTATGCCGGATAACGCAAGATATCGAGAGCGCCTAGGACTTGGCCAAGGATCAGGATTTGGGGTTGTCAACCTTAACAACAGCTGCACGCCATTTAGAGAACGCCTGATTAATAGAATAGGACGCATCGAGGCAGCCGGGGAATCTCTCCTTGGCCTATGTGATTTGCGAGTTTGAGCGCGTAACTTGGTAATCCTCACGCCGCCGGTTCACGACTTCAACGAGTTCGCTACGGTTCATTGGACCCTGTTGAAGTGACTCACCATAATATAAACCATTGGAACTAGCTGTTCAGCGATGCACCGAACTCATATGATGAGGCCATTGCAAGGGCCTGTCTGCGCAGAACTCGGACATGCATCGTGGAGAATCACATGTCTCTCTCAACAGGGGGGAAGCACAAAGTCAAGTGGCCAGGATGAAGTTTCTAGGAATATGGTGGCCACCGCGTCAAGCACTGGGATTGAAGAGAGAACTATATCTCGCTTCCACTTGGTTGCCAGCCAGGTTAGAAGCATCCAAGTGCCGTGTCTCAGGTCAGCTTTGGCTCCAACCGAAGTGCAGATTTGTAGGTCCAGATCCGGGCCTCACGTCTCTCTGTCTTGGGGAGTAATAATGGACACAATAGGGAGCAGGTATACAGCGTGGATGTCAAGAGGTTTTCTTCCCGGCGCACACATATCTATCAGATGGAACATTTGAGGGGCAGACTTCAAAGGGCCAGATTCAGGTGGGGGGTTGTGGGTGAACGGCAGGGCCGCTCGCTTGTTCGGGGAACAGTGTATTGCTGATTGGTCAGTCAATACCCTAGTGGTCCTCCATCCGCCCCTGGAAGGGTGCAAGGAGCGCAGGTCTTTTCGCCATCGGTTACCCCTCCGTCCCCGCACTGGTGACCTGCCAGACTAATCCCTTCGCTGTCAACCGACAGCCGTTGCCAGGTGCTTTGAGCTGCCAGTGCTACTGACCTGACTAGCAGTGCAAGGCGCGTGCGTGCAGATAGCACTAGCAAGCCACACGCAATAGGTAGACGAGTTCCTTCCTAGAACGAACGTGCAGTCCGTCACTGCTGTCGAGTGCATGGCTGCTGATGTTGATACCTAGCGCAGAGGTCGAGACTCTGCGCTCATAGCATTTGCACAGCAGCACCAGACGTGCTTGAGCCGAGATTGAGGGACCGTCGTATTCATGCCATACATGGCCTCTCAACGTTGTCAACCCAAGTTCGAGGGACCTGCAGCTGCACTGGGAATGTCTTCTTCAGTCTCCCAGTCGTGCATAGGTCAACACCAGTCAACAATCATCGAAATTTTACCAACAGCAGCCTGCAGTGCCCGTTGTGATAGTCAGGCTGCTACAACTCCGTTCAGCGTCTTGGAGCTGCCATTCTGCACACTAATCCCTCATACTTGAGAGGCTGGTGTCGAGCTCCGTTCACCTGAGTTTACCTCGGTCCGGCCCGCTTTGAACAATTTACATCCTCCCCCGTCATACGGCGAGTCGGCCTTTTGTTGCGCACACTTCCTTGTCTAGCGAGCGACTTCCACTCCACATTGGGGGACGGCCAACATATCTTACCTACTACTTGGCGGGTGCGCACTCCAGTGCTCCGCCAGTTCCAAGGCAGTCAATAGCGATGCTTCGGAATAGAGAGGTACCAGGCACCATCGGAACGAAATGGGAAGTGGTAAGGTGGCACGTCGCAGCATGTTGGTGGCTCCTGTACTGTGAGCGGGGGAGATGCCGCCGTTGCACAGCCGTACCTGCTGGTACTTGTTATTCCCACGCGTCCGCATCCTCTTCGCCCGAACTCTGGCATCGTTTCCATTTCCACAATCGCTTCTTGACTCAAACGCTCATACCCAGTAGTCTATAGAACAGGTGGTGAGAAAGTAGCCATTGAGACTCTAGGCAAGACCTCCAGTCCAACGTCGTGCATGGGCTTTGGCAGGATGCTTCACCGGCAGATGCACACGCCCCCCTTCCCGATACTCCAGTGAGTGTCCTCTCCAGAGTACACGAAAGAGCACAAAACCCGGCGGCCCGGCAAAGCCACACCTCAGTGCTCATATAAGAAAGTGGGAGTAGACAAGAGTTGCACCCTAAGGCGGCGAGGTTGAGGCCCTGCCACGTCATGACACCAACCGACAGCGATATTTGTGAAGGTGCCCAAACCACGGAAAGAGAGGCAGCATTGGTATGACAGGAGTAGACCTGTAGTGGTAGATGCGCAACACGATGGGCCTTGCATCCATCTCAGCAATATGATGGCCGCGTCGAGCAGGGTTTGCCTGCACAGTGACACCGACCCAGACCGACTGGGGTTGCGCCTGTGTGTCTGTCGTGCATCGCCGTCGGCTCTTTTTCTAGGCTAGACACACCGCGACAGGATGAGTCCTTTTTCGGACGTGTTCCCTGGCGTTGTCGCATCTTCAGCACGCACTGACTGATCTTCATCTTTTTCTTTTTCTTTTCCTTCCATTTTCGAAGCGAAGGATCGAATGCACATGATCTCCCCTGAATCAGCAGGCCACACCATTGTGGCATGCTGCGGCTTTCTGGCATGCATGCACTGGCAAACTCGGTGACGCTGAGGTCCCTTGAGGAGGGCTCTAAGACACCACGGGTCAGGTGCACCTCAAGCAGCACTGCACTGTCAGGTCGTACTAGCAAATGAAAGATTGTGGTGATTTCATACAGCGCGCATTGCACTCGGAGACGAGAGAGAATATGGCCCAGTTTGGGCACACGTCACAAGCCACACCACTCTTTGATTCAATTCACATGTGTGGGCCTGCATATTGCCTGCTGCTGCTGCTGCGACTACTCGTTGCTTCTGCCATCATTGCAATCTTGCATCGCCGTCGCATCGAGACGCGTCGAATGCAACTCCTCTCGACGACCATGCTGCAGTAGGTGTGGTGACGGCCACAGCAACCGGTCAAGTGTCTCGCGTCACAGTCCCGCGTCCCTATCCGTCACTGAGACGGTCAAGTAGAACACAGGCATAAAACGCCGCCTTGCGTTCCCACCCCACAAGGGTCGTGATTTTCCCCCCTCGTACCCCGTCTGGGCCATCCGCATCCATACCTCACGCACTCACTCACCACTGTGTGATGGACCCGACCCGACCCCATGGCATTTGCACTGTCCTGGTCTTTGCACTGTCCTCGTCCGATTTCTTCACCCTGGACTCAGATCGCCATCATCGACACTCACGCCTGCGCTATCCTTTACATCCCACCGACAAACTTTATCCATCGCATTTTCCATCCTCACACCCCTCTGTGGCACATTTCCCTGTTCCGCCATCTCCCCAGGCGGCCTCCTCCTCCACCTCCAGCAGCTAGTCTTATTATTACCTGACCGTCCCTCCTTCGGTGGAGGGGTACTTCGGCCCCATCATCCAGGCGATAATACCCGCACACCTTGCCGACGTTACCTCTCGCCCTCCCCCTGCAACCCGGATTATACTAACACACGATCGCTTCCAGCGGACCGTCTGTGTAAACGCGCCTTTGCCCCCTGCTTTCGCTGTCTCTATTTTTTTCTCTCTCCCCTTTTGCGCCTTGCGCGTCCCGGTCCAGTTCTGAGCTTCTACCTCGTGCTTGGCTGTTCTCCGCCATAAGCCCACCGTTGACCGACCTCGGTGTCGTGTCCGCCTGCTTCTACCCCAGCCGGACCACTCCCGTCGGTCCCCGGCTGCTTCTGTTGCTGTCGCGCGTCTTTTCCTTTCACCCTCACTTTCTTGCCCTTCGTTTGCTCTCGGCTCTCTTCCCAACCGAAACGTTTGCCTAGTTTTTTCCTCTCTTTGTTCTCGCTCGCCTTTCCTCGATGATGGGCCTCTGACGCCCTCGTCAATCTCCTTCCAATGGTTCCCTTCACGGCCATGAACGCAGTCCACCCGGGCTCGGCCGATGCCCCTCCGGCCCTTCTACCGGCTTCCGCACCTACACCGGCTTCACCTCGTGCCATTGCTCCAGCTCCCGCCATTCACCACTCCCCCAGCCTTTCTCCAACCAGCGCAGTAGGCATACCTCATGGTGTCCGAGGAGATCATGCAGCTCAAACACAGCATCAACAGCAGAATGACTCGCATTACGTCCATCATCCGCCTCCGCAGTCCCCGGCATCCTCGAACCATAGCCATGCGCTGCATCACAGCCCCCATCAACAGCATCGGCAGCATCACCACCAGCTTCTCCAGTCCACTGCTGCGGCTGCGGCTGCGTCTTCGCTCTCGGCGCATCTAGGCTCGCCTCCGCTAAGACAGGACACTAGCTCCTCTGTCTCTACACAGGCCACGGCGGCCACTCAGGCCTCCTCTGAGACCTCCAACACATCGTACAGTGCCGACACCTCTCCTATTCTGCACCAATCCATTTTCTCTCTCAAGGATGGCTGCGACGTCTCATACTCTAACATCCGACGCACCAGCAGGAGACGTACCGGTCCTTTATCGCAAGCCTCAAGGGAGAGGGCGGCCTTGATCCGTAAGCTTGGCGCATGCAATGAATGTCGCAAGAGAAGGGTTGCCGTGAGTTTGCTTCCCCTTCTCCCTCCCCTCTGTCTTGGTTGAAGACGGTGCACGACTTCAGCGTTACAAAGTTATCACGATGCTGACCCGTGTTTCCCATCTTCCTCTTCATAGTGCCATCCTGGGCACCACAACATGACCTGGGAGGAGCTTCAGGGCAAGTTCCGGAAGTCTATGAGCCCTCCTGTGGCACAGGAGTTGGCACGGCCTTTCGCGCCGTCCCATTCACTTGGTCAGACGAACGGTATGCCGCAGCCTTACTTCACTCATGATGCACAGGAGATGGACATCGACAGCAATCCTTCCGACGAGCCACAGCAACCTCAACAACCACAGCAACAACAGCAACAACATGTTGGTCTCCCATCTCTAAGCGATGCGCGCAACAGGACCCCCCTTCCAGGAGGTCGTTTGGAGAAGTCCCTCTCATTGCCTGGCATCGAGTCTCTCAAGAATGACCTACAAAGCAACGTTTCAAGAATGCTCTCCACCGGTGCGCGCACACGATATCAGAGTGTGGAAGCACTGCTCATTTTCTGGGAGCATGATGACGACTTCTCCACTGTGAACGGGGCTGTCAAGGAGCTGGCCGATGTCTTCGACCAATTTTATCATTATACGTTCAAAACATTACTCATCCCCTCCCCATCAGAAAGCTGCAAGAGCTCGGGGAGATGGCTGTCACGGAAGCTCAACGACTTTGTTGAGGACCGTGATCAGCGTGACGTTCTCAAAATAGTCTTCTATGCTGGCCACTCATACCTCGATGGCAACAGAGATATGACTCTCGCCAGGTATGGTCCCCTGCCCTTATCTTGCAAATTGGCAACTCAAGATTGACGTAATGCGAACAACAGTTCCAAGGACACCGACAAAGCCTCCACAATTCGATGGAGTGCCATTCAGCAGATCCTTGAAGAAGCATGCTCAGATGTGTTGATTTTGATGGATGCTGCCTACTATCCTTCATCCAAGATGGTTCGCAACCGCGGAGTCCTCGAGCTGATAGCGGCATCGGTGTCAGAAGAGCATCATCATGTCCTTGACCGATGCTCCTATACACGAGCGCTCGCGGGTTTACTACGCACACGAGCAACACGGCTCAGTCCACTCTCCGCAGCCGAGCTCCATGCCGCCCTGCTTGCAGCATATCCGAAGCTAGTACAAGAGCGCCATCCGGAGAAGGAAACAATCACAAGCTTTCCTGCGCCTCTTCACATCATGATGTCGGGGAATCCCCGACTTCCGTCGATATTCCTGGCTCCCGTCTATCAAGGAAGTCCACTCCGCAATAGCAGTCTGGGGGGATACGACAACAACCCTCAACTACATCTCTCCATTCGGCTGAACGATGACAATGTTGATGTCGAGACGTGGAATGAGTGGCTGCGTCTAATGCCTGATGGTATCAAAGATGTCAGAGTTGAAGGGCCTTTTCGACCCACCTACAGATGATTGGGTGTAACAAGACCAATCTCCGAACAATATGTCCTTGTTGCCGGCGATGCAGTGAGGGAAATTGCCTCAGCAGAAAGTATTGTTTCGTGCCGCCAGGACGTAGAAAAGTAGGCATCATCGTCTTGTTGGTACACACGGCCAGCCTCCTTCTCTGGCCATTGCCAAAGCGTTTTCTTATACTCTCCTTCTTGTTCGACTTCATTAGAAGAAGTCGTGATGACTTGACGAAATGTTGTTCAAATAGCACTGCTAGACAGGTTCGTCGAATCGAACGGGCTTTTCTTCCAACCAATGACATGATGTTCTGGCTACCAGAATGTGCACATTTTTGTACAGCGCAGGACCAGGCTCAAAGCAATCCAATCGCATTCATGGCTCAATCATTCATGGACGTCATACAAGCGTAAGTGGTGGCAAGCGTGCTTGAAAGTTGAGACTGGCTGCAATGCGGCACGGCACGGTTGGGGTGGAGGATCGCCGGCAAGTGGGTTCGTTACCCAAGCAACGCGACCAACACGGTCATAGCACAAACAAACCCCCAGGCTCCAACCGTGACCGTTCATCAATCAAGGGTTCAACAACAACTTTCCGACAAACGAGTTCTGAAGAGAGCGGTCCCTCTCTCATAACATTCCCGTGGATGTGCACAACTACTTGATCCAAAACACTATCTCCTTGAAGCCAGCCGTCATCATGGAATCGCCACCAAAGCGCATGACACGCTCTCGTGCTGCCAAAGTAACAGAGCCCACGCTAAAGACGACCAGAATCGTCACTGCCGCTGCCAAAGCAAAGGCGTCAACATCAACAGTGGACACAAAACGCGCTTCCATCAAGCGGAAGACACCGGACGATGAGGCGGACGACGAGGACGCCGACGAGCTGGAAGACGCCCATGACATGGCCAAGAAGCCTACACGTGGACGACCAAGAAAAGTCGCAGTCACAGAAAGCGAATCTGCAGAAACAAAACCTGCTGCCGCGACACTGGGACGCGGAAGACCCCCGAAGAGGGTAGCCACCATAGCGACCAAGACTGAGTCGACAACGACAAAGGCACCACGGGGACGACCAAAGAAGAAGATTGAGCCGGAGGCTGATACGGTTGGCTCCGCACAGGCCACTACACAAGCATCACGAAGTCGATTGACTGCTACCAAGTCTTCAGCCAAGGCTTCCCAGCCAGTAGCCAGGAAAATTGTCAAGTTCCAGGAACCAGGCAAGGAGAATGACGGGCCAGCTCCGGCCAAAGAATCCTCCACGTCAAGTGGCATGCGAGCCCGTCCAGCTCGTCGAGCACCGGGCCCCTCGACCCGCACTACCAAGGCCGGAGTCAAGAACACACTCAACTCATCTGCTAAGCCGTTGAGCCCTAAGAAGGTTACCCAAATATCCATAGCAAAGATGGACAGCTCAGAAGATGAACTGGCTGGTGGCGATACACCTCTTAAGCGGATGCAGAAGCCCACAGCCCCGGCGCCGCTGGATGATGCAGAAGATAATACCATGACTATCAACAACGCTATCCTCAACCCGCCAGAACTCGGCGGAGCCAGCATGGGGTCTCCCGCTCGACGACCCCCTACATCCCCCTTCAAGGACTGCTTGAAGTCTCCAGCTCGCAAGATGGGCTCTATTCAACTGCCCACCTCGATGATGAAGCCCAGAAAGAACCCCGGGGATTGCGCCGTGACTTCGCCTACCAAGTCTCTCATGCAGTCGGCTGCGAAGCGACCCCAGTCACCTATCAAGGGGCTGTTATTCCAATCATCCAGTCAAGCACAGCACCAAACCTCTCCATCAAGATCTTCAGTCCTTCAGTCACCTGCGAAGAGGGCCGTTCCTGGATACAAGCCCCGGCAGGTGTCGCCCGAGAAGACTGAGATGACACTTCTCGAAGGCACTCCTCGCATGAGGCCAATCATGTCGACTCCGAGTGCATCCAGAAGCCGCAGGTCCTCTGAGAAACTCATGGACAATGCCACTCTTGAGAACCTTGCAGAGTATGAGGAAGATGTCTTTACTGGACCAGTAGGATCCCTGAAATTTCCAGGAAGATTGTCCGCGGTCCTGCCTCGCGATATTGATCCTGCAGAGGTTGAAGATCAGGTCGAGATGACATTAACAGAAGATGAGGAAGCTGGTCAGTTCGAAGAGCAAGCTGTGGGCAACAACCTCACAATCGAGCCTGGAGCACCGAAGGAAGCGGTGCGTGAGCTTGAGCAAGACTCGACCGTCGATCAAGCAGCATCAAAAATGCAGTCTTGCCCAGCCCCAAGCCACGAGGCGGCAGGCGCCCCTCAGGATGCATCCATTACACCTGCCAACCCCATGTACCAACTAAGAGCCAAGGACATGGAACCTTGTTACGACATGAACTGGGAGTCAGAAGATGATCTATCCCCAACCAAGACGACGGACACTACAACCTTCTCTTTCACAGGAAGTCCTTCAAAGTCTCGTCGCACAACGATGGGACTAACCTCGCTCGCAGACCGGCTCGATTCATGGTCACCTGCTGACCCTATCGAGCAGCGGGTTGAGCCTGGGGTGAGATACACCTCGACCACCGTTGAGACAGTCGAGCCTGTTGAGGAAGACGTGGACGAGGCCTTGGAGGAAGCCCCTGAAAGGCTTGCCCCGTCGAGTGATGCTTTCTTTGACCAAGAGATGTCGGCTCGGGTCAGTTCATCGAACATTGTCTTGTGCGATCCATACCTCGCTGAAGGCTTGGTCATGGATGATCCAATTCTCGAGGACACTGCCGTTACTGATGAAGATGTCAATCTTGCCAAGGAGGCAGAAGAGATGTCATTGGGAGGAGAGCCGGATGGCAGGAACAACAACGTTCCCGAAGGATCATTCCCTGATGGAGTATCAGAGGCGAGCCAAGAGTATGCGGATGAAAATCAAACGCCAGTCGACCCAGAGCTGGCAAATGGCCTCATTCGGCACCCCGTAACACCAGCCCGACAGGCTACCCAGATGTTCAACACCACAACCAAGGTTCCCCTTAAGCCAGCAGACTATTCAACGCCCAGCCCGGTAAAGAAGAGGAGTTTCAGTGCTTCTCGAGTAGCCCCTCGACGTCCGAGCGGTCCGACACGCAATGACACCGTCCTCTCCTCTCAGCCAAAGAAGGGCGAATACACCACAGTATCCCAAGAGGATGCCGCATATGCTCACCCATCCACTCCTGCAAAGCCGGATATTTGGTCGAGAATGGGCACCCCTGCCAGAACCCCTCGCAGAGACGTAAACCCACTTATGTTGCGAGGTGCTGTCGTCTTTGTGGACGTGCACACAAGCGAAGGGGCCGACGCCAGCGGCATCTTCGTGGACTTATTGCATCAAATGGGTGCGCGGTGCGTGAAGACGTGGAACTGGACGCCAGACAGCGAGGGCACATCGCAAAAATGCGGCATCACCCATGTGGTTTTCAAGGATGGCGGGAAGCGCACCATGGAAAGGGTCAGGCAGGCCAATGGTGTGGTCCACTGCGTTGGCGTGACCTGGGTCCTTGAGTGAGTCCAGTCTTATCTTCTCATCGTGCGTGGTATACTAAGTGAGCAATAGCTGTGAGAGGGAGAACGAATGGCTCGATGAGGCACCGTACTACGTTGATAGGAGCTTTGTGCCTCGGGGCGGTGCACGGCGCCGGAAGAGCATGGAACCCAAGGTTTTGGCCAACATGAATGGCACCATTGCGAACCATGGCACTGGCGAAGATTCTTCAGGTCACGACACGCACTCTACGCCTAAGACGCCTATCAATCGCCGTCAAAGCACAGTCTGGATGCATACGCCCTCTGATCAGGCAGAAAATGCCAAAGATGATGATGACTACGACTGGTCAAGGTATCTGATGCTCACGCCTGTACCCAAGACTCCTGCTCCGGAGGCAGTCGCGAGATATGCCGCCGACATTCCAACAACTCCCAGCGACGATAGTTCGGGCTCGTCTCCGGAATTTGAGGACCTCCTTATGCGCACATGTCCGCCTAAGTCAGGCAAGTTCCAGGCCACTGACACGGACATGATGGGGACATGTCCCCCAATATCCATCACTTACGAAGATCTCGGCGTTGGTATCCTCGGGAGAGGCAAGGATGAGCATGTCCGCATGCGCCTTATGGCGGCGAGGCGCAAGAGTCTGCAATTTGCGCCGAAGATCGGGAGCCCACTCGCAAGAACATGGAAGTGATTTCTTTGACGGAGCGAGAGTTTGGATTCGCGATCGCATGGGCGTTCAGGAGTGTAATGAGGCTATTGGGGCTTGTTCTATGACTCGCAGCATAATTTAACCATATTAGGCATTGGCTTGAGGGCATAATGTTGTATTGATAAACTTTTCTTCCCACCCGCAATTATATTGGGACGGGCGAAGCATTTCTTTATCTGATGTCTCTACTAGTCCACAGTGTGATCACACCAACAGTGCAAATGTCGTCAGGGTGTGAACATGCTGAATCCGGGCAGCATCGGCCCGCCGTCTGTTTTGTTTTGTGAATTGGAGCCCGCTCTCGCCGGATATCCGCAAGACTCGGCTGAGTCTTGTACCATGGTATCGCGTCGTCGTCCATAGGCGAGATCTTGAAAGTTCGTGTTGGACTGGTGCAACAGCAGAACCCAAGTGGCGACAGATGGGGGAGATATCTAAAAGCTCGGTGCAGCGTATGCTCGCATGGCTGCAATGGCGTCTCCGTCGCAGCTCTTGAGCATCTCGGTGACCTTGAGCTTTGGTAATTCCAGCTCCTGGACCAGTAATGTGACATCCGTGGGATCAACCTTGACAGCCTTCTTAGGCGCCGAGGGTGCTGTTGCCGAACCGCCCTTTGCGGTACCTGAACCTGCTCCGCCGCCGAGATTCTTCATAGCCTGACCAACTGCCTCCTGGTCGACATTCCTGCTAGCGGCTGAGGCCTCGTCTAGATTGTCGAGGTTGGCGAGGGCGAAAGCTGCTTTGCGGTCTTCGGCAGACTTTACAGCCGGGCGCTCATCTTCAAGATCACCAGTTGCACCTTCGACGACGTTGAGGGGCTGCTTGTCGGCCATGATGATGTATGTAGTTGGTATTTGACACTTGTGTACTGTGAGGCGAGGCGTGATGAAGCTGGGGTGTTGCGGGGTGGGAAGTTCTTTGGCCCACCTTCGGGGTTCACTTCGATCTCGACTGTTACTACATCAGCCATCCAGGCGACCTGACTGCACCGACAGTCAAGGTGTACATCATGACTATAGATCCAGGAGGAGGAGAATAGGCCTCCCGATATTCGATTGAAAGCAGGTTTCAGGATTACTGGTAATGCAATAGTCTGACAGGCAATACCTCAACCCTGTTTCTCACCGTCTGAAATGTTACCCTGCACGGAGCTTGACTCTGCCCCTGGTTCAACTGCCATCTCTCACTCCCTATATCGACGTCAGCGTCAGACGCCGTGTACCGTGCCATCCCACGATCCGAAGCCTATCGTCTCGAATTGTCTTCAACCTTGCTCAAATAACCCCGTGGCACTCGGTCAAAATTCGCTTCCGTTCCCAGGTCCTTTCATATTTGCCATAACCCTCCTACTTCACTAGGTACGAGTGCTCCAGCGTCTCACTGTTTATGCCAGCATCTAGGGTCTTCTCGACTACCCATTTCTCAGACGAGGCCTCATTGGCCGACGATGACTGTGCGCGAGTCCCTTTCTTGCCAATTCTCCCATGAGGTCGACCTTGTCCACTGCTGGAAGCAGGAGGTGAAGATGTGCGCTGGCTACGCCGAGATCGCCAAAATATGGTAGCCTCGAGGGACTGGCGGCTTCTCTTATCTTTTTAGCCAAACTTTGCGGATTCACGACACGTGAGCCATTCTGATCAGAGACACCAAGGCGACCCTGGGTCGAAGATGTAGCCGGGGAACCCAGCCCAAGGTCTGAAACATCGTGAGAAAGCTCTGCCGACAAGCCTTCGGAGATATCCTCCTCCCCAACGCGGTTGGAAGAGATCAGCCCAAGATCAGCTCAGTTAGCTTTGTGAGAACATCACCATGTTTCAACGACTTCTTGTTAGTTGGTCATATCTAAGAACAAGAAGATGTGATGTTTGCTCGTGATAACTGTCAGGCGAGTTGGATATCAGATGAATAGTGCGTACTAAAGACAACCAAGCGCACCTAGACAAGGCAGTGATGCAAAGAGGACAGTGCGAGAAAGTGGAAGCAGGGTGTAGATGTGAAGAACCTGCAGAGGCTCCATTGAGCAGCACGTGCGGCTGCCGATAGGTGATTATGACGGACCGGCCATCAGCTGCACCAATAGCCGCGCCATGCACCAGAGCAAAACTCCGTTGCGTTTCACACCCGGTTCTCGGAAGTTGAGTATCTATGAAACCATGAAAATTGTGGTTCTCTTGGCGAGAGCTTGCGTTCGAAACGCTCTTTCCAGTCTCCAGGCTAGATCTCATAAGGCACTACAACTCCGTGACGTTGAAGAGCTAGTTGCAACAAGCCCTGGGCAAAGGGCCTGTTCCATCCACAGTTCGGAAGTAACCTCGCCTTCCCACCCTGACATGTGGGAATTATTGTATCTACTTCCTTTTGTCATCTTCACTATCGCTCAGCTCCTCAAACCGGCCTTCCTGAGCCGCCTGTTCGACTGGATTCTGGACGTTGATAATACCGTTCTTCTTGAGCCTAGGTACAATTGTTAGATCAGAGCACGGGTACCAGGGGCTGTTTATTGTGTCAACTCACCTCTCGAATAGGACAAACAGCCTCTCAGCTTCACGCTCCTTCTCTTCTTGTGTCATTTCAGGAGCATCTGCGAGTTTCTCGGTATCGACGAACTGCCCAGTGATTGGATTAACTGGTCTTTTTTCACCGTGCGTGTCGTCTACGCTGAGGGCTTGGGAAGCTGACTCAGGGATGGGAATATCATTCTGGAACAAGAAGCCGGAAGCATAGCCGTAGCCCACATTTTCCACGAACCGCGCAGCGTTCTTTCCTGAGAGATCGAACAGTAGGTGGGAAACGGAATTTGCGAGCTTGGGCGCTGCTGGATTGGTGGAACTCTTGAGGAGTCTCGCAGGCAAGTTACTGCCCTGGCCTAGCACAGCCTCGCGATCTTCGGATGTTGGCAGAAGTGCCCTTTGCATATCGACTTGCGTTAGGCCCGGTGCTCGCTCGTAGGTCTTGATCAAGAGACCGACCAAAGGAGTGACCATTACGTCCTTTTCGATGTCGTCATATGTTCTCATCGCACGGTCCAGTATTTCGATCAGTCTTCTCGTGACTTTACATGGGTCTCCTTTGGGGAACAAAGCTGCTCGTGCGTCCTCAGCAGAAAGGTCGAGGTTGAGCAAACCATTTGTCAGATGGCTCAGAGCAGAGTCAAGAGGTTTTGATGCGGGGAGGTCGTGCTTCCACAGAAGGTCTATGAGGTGAGGCACTGCGGCTGTGAATAAGGCAAGGTGCTTGCTGGAGAAATGAGTCACGTTGAACAGCAGTTTCGCGGTCTCGACCAGAGCAGCCTCCTCCATAGGCTCTGGCCTTGCCTTTGCATCAAGCTTCAAGAAGCTCGCGTGTCGACCAAGGTTGTTCGTAATACTCTCCGCCAAGTTGTGCTTGTCCAATAGCTCGGAAAGGTTCACAGAAGTCTGATACGTCGTCAAGAAAATGATACGCGACAGCAAAAATTCGCCATCCCAGCTCGTATCTTCCTGCAACATCGCACATGCTTTTGAAGCATAGGCTTTATCCACAAACATCTGCCTGGCTGGTTGATTTAGCAGCATGGCGTTAGCAAGGACACGCATTGCCCCATGAGACGTAGTCCTTGACGAGCTTTCGAAAGCATGGCGCATGAGCACTGTGAGACCCTGAGGCCAGGCGTATCAGCAGGTGAACCCCTCGTCCCCCCTCGTGATGAACTGACTTTCTCAGAGAAAATAGGCTCGGCCTGGCGCGGGTCTCTTCCGTATATCTTCAGCTCGTCTAGAGCAGCAATACGAGCTGGGTACATATGTAAGTATAGATCAAACGGAATGCCGCTCTGGGCCTTCCATACCTGCTTCGGTCAATGTCACACCTTCCAGATCCTGTGACAACTTATCAACCAAATTTTGGACTGCCCTAAGCTTATCTTTGAGGGATTAGATGATTCCGGAGTGTACATCTGAAAAGGGTTACCTACCTGGTCCAGTGGCCATCCTCGACGGCAGGGCTGCCATAGCGGTAGATGAGCCTCGCTTTGAGCAAAGGGATGTCCTTTAATCTGCGGCTCGGCCAGCGATAGTTACTCTCTGGACGTGCTAGAACGATACACACAGCTCGCTCAACAGCGCCGGCTCAGTTTGCTCAAGACCAGGGCGTGATGTGAGATATTTCTAGCACTGACGTCTGGAATACGGCTCTGAACGTATACACATACCTGAGTGGTAGCGGAGAATGCTGTCCAGGCAAGAAGGTCCAGGGTTAATGCCAGTGTTCCTGACTGGCTTAGAGGAACACAGTCTTCAATGTGGACTAGACCATGGTACATCACTGTGGACACCGGCGCCACGAATGAATGTGGGTTATTGCGGGGCACACGGTCAGCGACGCGCCACCAGCCACTTAAGATCCCTTAACGCGTTGTCGTGAAGCGTGGTCGCGTCCAGATCCCTACCACTCATCCAGCAAATTGCATTGCTGTGCATCTCTGGATCCTGAAATCCGATCTGCCATCTCGAGACCAGTCCACCATCATTCTCCCTGACGGTTCTGGGTCTCCCGTTCTATGTGATGCTCGCTTGACCCTCATTGATAAACGACTTTTCTCACCGTCATCAACGAGCTGCATATATCCATATTGTGTCCCGGCCCTAGTCCTATGTTCTATTGCCAGGGACATATTGTCTCTGCCCTCTGCTAGAGATCGTGCTGGCTGCGACGCAGCTATGGCGGTTACGAACTCAGCAAGGCAAGCAGACTACGTGCTCGCTTCTCTACCGACGAGACCGCCTACACCTCCGAAGGAGCAGTCATCCCGTGTTACGTCGGCACCGCTCAAGCCTGTTGCGCGGCAATCTCTCGCCCAGCAGCAAAGCTTGCAAACACCACCGAACATCCACTCTTTGATATCTCCCGCCACAACAGAGTCGAATACGAGTTCCGGTCGATTGCGAAAGAGGGTGGAATGGTCAGCCCATACCGAATATAAAGAGGCTCCGCAGTACTTGGACGGAGAGAGATTGGCCAAATCATCACCAGTTGCTGCTAGTACTGCGTCGAGGCCAATCAAGGGCATCCTCAAAGCGACTTCTTCCCCATGCCAACCTACTGCAACACTCAACACAAGGCTCGGTAGTCTATCCGAGCAAGTCAGTATATCAGAAATGCTTGATTCAACGATCAAGCAACTGTCAGGTGCCGATCGCGATTCTAAGGTTGATGCATATATGACCTTAGCCAGGGCTCTCAAGACATCCAACAATCTTCCCGATCGTGTAGCCCTCCAAGGGAAGCTCAGCCTCCTCACGCAGTTTATCCAGCGAGACATCACATTGAAAACCAGCCATGGCGCCCTTGATCGATCTCTTGTCAACCACGCATTACTTCTCCTGACAACCTTTCTGCACTTCAATGCAATTGCTTCAACAATTTCCTCCGATTTCGCAATCTTTATCACCGACCATGCCATACGATCATTCGAAGATGCGAGGATGCCAAAGGAAGTTGTTCGGTACCTGATGCAAGTTATGGCTTTCCAGAGCTTTGCGCCTAAAGTTATGTCCCACGATCGCGTTGGTCGTCTCGTCGCCGCCATACACAGACTTGAAGGACAGCTGAGCGGCAAGAGCATCGTCATGAGCCGGATACAGCTGTATAAAAGACTAGTAAAGCAGTGCCCCCATCATATGGTCGCTCACGCGAACTGGCTTCAAGACCTGTTCACGGACATGTTGAGCCTCACGAAAGACATCCGAGCTGAAGCGATTAGTTTGGGTATGGAAGCCGGATTTCAATTTCGTCACGACAAGCAGGTATCACGACACGTCCTCGAGATCCTGCAGACAGAGACCGACGAGAGGTCGTTCATTCAATATTACATCGAAAAGCTGCAAGAAATGCTCAAGGACAGGGACCGGTCCGCAGCTGTACCTCAGATCTGGGCGGTTGTCAATCTCTTTATGCGATACCCACTTGAAAGGTGGGAGCTGTATGGACCATGGCTCACTGTCGTACAGACAGCATTCAACACGGCGGATGGTGCCACGAAGCTCGAAGCCAACCATGCCTGGAGTCGATATGTCTACCTCTGCCTGTCAGAAGGAAAGTTGTCGTCTAAGTCTGTGACCACTCTTTGCCAACCTTTGCTAAGTCAATTGCGCAAGAAAGCAAATCCTAAGAACCCTGATGATATCACAAAATTACGTCGGGCGGCCATCGGGGGGACCTGCAACCTGTTCTATTATTCTTTCCGCCCTGGTAACGATAAGCTCCCACCTGACATGATTTGGGATGTTGCAGTTCAGCCAATCATATCCCAATTGATCACCTTGGGTGATAATAACGATGCACCCGGCGACTGGGCTCTTCAAGCTGCACGGCTCCTAAACGGTCTTCTCGACGGCGGCACACCCCGTGTTTGGAGAGAAGATCGCATCAAGGACAACACACTTATCAGACCTGACGAGCTTCCACCACTGGACCCTAAATGGATCCGCCGGAATTCACAGAAGGTGTTCAAAATTCTGGATGCTATTCTTGAGCGGAAAGCTCTGGACCTCGCAAATCAAGATTCTCTTGTATACCGCCTTTGGCAATCTCTCGTTGGAGCTATCGCTGCTGCCTCGGCAAAGGATATCAAAGTCTCGGATGACACAGTGAAGTTTTTCGCCAGTAGTTTCGGGCTTCTTTACAAGATCTGGTCCAAGGGTACTCCAAGTGTCTCAGGAGATTCGTCGCGGCTGCTGAAAGCCGTGAGCCACATGGTCCAGATCATGGTCAATGGCCTTGGAGTGTTGCCATTCACCGAAAAGAAACTGTCTATGACTACACCCAACTTTTTCGAAGCTATCACTACACCATCTGCACGCGTCGAAAGGCAAGACAAGACCCGCGAAGTTGTACGCTCGCCGCTCCTTCACCTTTTAAATCTCTTCTGTACCATTCCAGAAGGTGTAGAAGACAACGAGGAGTTCTCTGACTTCATTCTGTCCACCTTTGAGCCTTTTTTTGCAGGCAAAGCAGAGAGAGCCCGAGTGGATCAGGCTCGTGATTTGTTGCTATCACTCCCGCGAAACATCGTGTGTCCTTACGGTATCTGGATCCTTGCATCACAAAGCCTCCTCCTACCATTCACACGACCGGGGAAAGATGATGATAAGGGCGACAAAGTTCTTGGACCGGAATACCGAGAATTGATTTCTTTCCTGGAGCGAGGATTGACGTGTCATCCGAACCTGCCAATGGATCGTTGGCTGTCCGCCTTCAAGACGGTTGATGATCATGTTGTGCATCATTTTGGTCAGGCGGGTCGAGTCTTGGTGATGATTGAACCAATGGCCAAATTCTTGATCGACCTGGTCCATTGTGAGCATCCGCAAATCGCAGACAGGGACTTCATCGTAATCATGACCAACTTGCTTGCCACAGCCCAATTTCCCAAAGACAGGCAAGCTATGGACGCAGCACGGCGGTATTTATGGGGTGCGGCGCCTCCTGCGAGTCAGCATGGGCCTTTCAAACCATTCGACAGCCTCTATAAAGCAGCAGATCTTGCCATGCACAAGGCGTACAAAGGTATAACCGCTGACGAGACGCAAATCATCAAGCTTCTCGAGAGCACAACCAATTTCGTTGCTGCCTCAAGCCAACATGGGGACTCAGTCTTGCCAGCCCTTCAGCATGGAGTGTGTTCGTGGATCGAAGACCAGGATGGCCGCATCTCATTCGACAGCGAGTCATATATAGGTCATGCCGTAAGTATAAGATTCTTCGAACACTGCCTGCTGAAACAAGCTAATCTCGCGGCAGGTCAAACTTCTCTGGCATGAGATCTGCCAGCTGCTGATCGCCATCGGAACAGCACGGAGCGGCCGACTGGATACTCTCGAACCTACCCTTTCATCTGGATTTGGGAGCAAGCATCAGCTGATACTGATAATGACTGCCGAAACCTGGAACAGATTGGTTGGTGATGCTGATGAACCTCAGTGCTCTGATAGTTTCAAGTCAATTCTGTCATCTGTCAACTTGAAGTTAGACGTAGAGGTGGCAGGCACTGCAAACCCATCTGATAGGTCTGGGGCTCAGCTTCCCATCTCATTGGGAATATCAGGATCCTCTGGCCAAATCACGGCGAACTCACAGCCCTCAAGCGAGCTCAGCAAACGAGGAACACCAGTAGCCACGCCTTCGCCTCCGAAGACGAACTTGGCAAGTCGGGCTCAACGGAAGAAGAGAGACGAAGCGACTCCCAGGCTCACAAGGAGTCGAGTGAGGAGGAGAGCAGGGACACCGCGGTTGCGCCACGATAATTCACAAATTGAGTTTACGGCAGTCACTTCATCTCCATCTCGCGAAGAGTCTCAACATCTCACTGAGAGACAGGAGGAGGTACGCGAACGACAGAAGACAGCAATTACTGCTTGGCCAATGTCTGCATCTGAGGTCGCCACTACTAGCATGCCTAGCCTTGCAAGAAGTGACAGCTCGACTGCAGGCCTTGTGCGCGTGATGCTACCTCAGCGCGTGGAGACTACACCGGAACCTCGCACCTCGTACGAAGATCTCATCAGCTCAACGCCAACCCCTCGGCGTGGGCAGGTCCTCCAGATGGATGATCTCAACGATCCCCCTTCGTCACCGCCCGAGCTTCGGCCATATCCTCTATTGTCCGAAATCCAGACACGTTCGAAGGCCGGTAGCTCTCTTGAGGGGTGGGAATTCTCGTCACCGCCTAACTCTCCTGGCTCGGGCGGCCTGAGACCTGCCCAAAGCATCCCTCAATGTGGAGTTGCCGAGGCACAGTTCCTGGACCCGTCTACTGAGCAAGACGACCTGTCAAATGTGCTTCCTGCTATAGATCTTGCCACAAAGGAAAGCTCTCCGCCTAATGAATCTCGGGCTGAAGAGTCCGCAACCTCTGCACTGGTTAAATCCCCTCAGATGCAGACTCGAACCCGATGCCAGAAGCGCAAAAGTCTGAAATCAAAGGACGTTGAAGAGGAGATTCCGCCGAGCATCGGACCTTCGCGACGAACTCTGCGAAGCCACTCACAAGATGATGCGACGCAAGTCAACCCCCCCCGCGAAGGAGACACATCATTTTCGCTCAGTGAAGAGGCCGAGTCCAACATGATCCAAGTTATTGTTGCTCTCGAATCTGGAAGCAACACCGTTGCTCAGCATGCCAGTCCTATGACGAGAAGACGTGCTAGGTCCTCGCCAACTCCTTCGGACTACAAATTTGGCTCTGATGCTTCACTCAGAGTTCAAACGGGTCACACGAAGAAACGGAGATATGAGGAAGCCAAGGAAGAGGGCGCGCGCAAGAAGCGAGTCAAGTCAAAGCGGCAGAACTATGAGTCTCAGCAAGCTGACATCAGCTCTTCTCAACACACGAGCAGCCCAACAACTGATAGGATGCCCACTCGTCGCAGTAAACGGGTGCGACGAGAGCTGGAACAACATGGAAGTGACAGCCGCAAGGACGACAATGTCGACGAGGCGACAATAGACTGTACCGAAGCGACTAGGGTGAGCGACGACGCTGGGGACACAGATGAAGAGTTGCTTTCGCAGCTGATGGCCGACTCGCAAGCCGCGTCTCAGAGCCAGTCGCAATCTCGACAAGCTCGTTCATTATCGACAGATCTGGATGTGGCGAAGAAGGAAACGCAGCCACGGGCAGACGAAAAACTCTTGTCGAGCACAACAACTAATGCTGCCTCTGCAGTCATGTCTCTGCTCTGCAGCAGCAAGGAAATGTTACGCGGCGAGGCGATTAGCCGTCAGCAAGTAGACGAGCTTGAGGTGATGATAATGGACTTGAAAAGGGAGATATACCAAGCGGAATACAGAGGACGGGAGTAGTAAAGGCTAGAGGATTTTTTTCCGCCATCATTGTTGAAGCATCATGGGCGTTCAGGGAGACAAACATAGGGAACGGTGCTCAGCTGTCGTCAAGACTAGTAAAGAATGGAATGATGACAAGACCGACAATGCTGCAATTGTCATTTGTGCATTGTGTCCATTGATCTGATTTTCAAGTATCGTCAAGTACGGAGATAGGCGTTGCCGTTGCAGCAAGTCAGAACGCAAATGAACAATGGCTAGAGGAAATGAATAGCTTAAGTTTTCGACTGGGTTGTGCCTTCGACCTGTGTTGTGGTGTAGTGTAGAGGTGATGGCAGGCCTCTTTGGGTAATCCGAAAGCGTGGATCATACATAACTCAGTCCCCCACGATTCTGATTTTGGCAAAGTCGGGGTAGGCACAAAGCCATTCTCTACCTATCCTATCTGTCAAATAAGAGTGACCTCTAGAGGCTCTGACACCCCTCTGGCTTCACAGCCACCTGCTCCGGGCAGGGCAGGATATCATCCACGATGCCACCATCCGGGATACCAAGTCCGGCTGACCTCTGGGGAACAAACCGGGGAAGAAGCTTGTCGGCCGCCCTCGTGGGCAAGATCTGGGGAAAGTCATCACCGCAAAGCCCGGCGTAAGCTTCGGCGATGTTCAACAGTGGTTGAGTAAGTCGCCAGTCCGTAGAACCGTCATCTCAAAGAAGGTAGAGAAGCGTCCGCAAGATGTTCTTGGAGCTATGTAGGTCCACGTGCTTCGACTGCTGAACACAGGACTGATCACGACCTCCTGGGCCTCCCATATACACAGAGCGTAGACGTCAGTAGTGGTGATTTAGTGCCTCGGATGGCAAGATCTTGGTCAGTTGGCCCTGCAATTTTCGAGTTGAGCACCGTAACATTGAAGATTCTGAAGAATTTTCCTTATTGTTTCATGTACTCCGTATGCAAGATGGGCCATGACGTAAATCGAGATGGAGATCAACTAGTTCCACAGGTAATGTTTGCCATTATTATCCTGGGTTCGTTGCCCGCACCCCGATGCAAAGCCCCGAGTCGGTGCAACGAGCTACTTTCTGACAGTTCATGGTATTGCCTCTTGGTCTGCGGCGTATTGCCCAATGATGATGATGTTGAGAGGTGCCTCAATTTTTCCGCCTTCCGCGATGCCGAGGCTTGCCACGCAAACATGTCTTGGTGTTCGGGCTTGTCCCGGCTTGTCGCATTATGAACATCGGGATGCTGAGTTGGGTTCCATCTCCACTTAGTCAGGTCCTTCGCGCGCATGCGGTCATGGATCATGTCACGTACCTTTTGGCTGGCGGGTTAGGCTGAAAGAGGCCACTGGCAAGATGAATGTGGGGGCAGGGCTGCACAGCGGTGTGAATGGCATCGATGTTTTGCAAGCTGAGACTGATTATAACTGGGCAAGTGAAGTCAAAGCGCGGGTGGTGGAGGCAGGAGGCAAACCTGGGCTTGACGGAAAGCTGCTCTAAGGATCCCGCTGGCAGATGCATCGGTGAGTCCCTCCCTGACTTTGGTCCGATTTCTCAACCTGGCGCGCCATTGACCAGCCAATACCGTTGGAACTTCAGGCGCGAACAGGTGCGGACAAGTGCCGAGCGTCAGTCGTGCCCGTCGGACTGCTGCAAATGTACCGCAGGGCTCGCCAGGAGGGCCGTTTCTGTGCTCTCGGAAAACACGTTCGCTCCCGTCAATTTTCAATTGCTTTCGGGCATTTGAACCTTGCCCAAGTCAAAAACACCCGCAATCACACCAATGCTCTCCACAGAAGACGCCCACCGTGACGTCATCAATCTCCACGCAAAGGCATCTGACGTTTCACAGCCTCGCCCACTTGGGCATTGTTGTGGGTGCTTCATGTCATCCATCTCCTCCCACCGTTCTAGATGCAAAGAATTGTGCATGTTGCCAAGAGCACCGACGGCACGAGCCAGGCCGGGTTTCCCCTCGATGGAGAATGCATGCACAAACCATGTTACATGCGAAAGGCCCCTCTTCAACCCTCTAGAATGCCTACTACAACCCTATTGGTGCCGTAGGCAGACAGATGCCTAGGCCAAACGGTGAGCCGTACCTTGCCATCCCTGGGGCGCAGAGATGCAGATCGACGTTGCTACGCCGGCGCATCTGAGGTCATACACGAACCCCCGGGGCATAGGTTTTGAGTGTGAACGTCGCCTCTCCTCCTCTTCTTGGATGCGGCAATCAAGTCACTTGTCTTATAAAGAGCAACCTAACACCCCGTCGTGACATGGGGGCTGAATTCTGTCTCGTCAAGATTCGTTACCTTCCAAATATTATAGATCTTGACGTCCCCGATATCCTTCGACAAGACACTGGCTTTTGGCCTCAGTTGCACTGCGCCCGAGCCATCATGGCGATCAACAAGTCATATCTGGGCCTCAGGGGCAAATCCTTGAATTGGGCCATTAGTACCATTGCAGGATGTGATTTTCTCCTGTTCGGTTACGGTAAGCCGCCTTCCTGATATGCGCCTAAGCCCGTTAATGTGTAGGCTTACAATGTGCTATCAGATCAAGGTGTCATGGGTGGTATCCTGACTCTGCCTATTTTCTTGGAGCAATTCCCGTCCATTGACCCATCGGCCGATGGTGTAATCCAGGGCAGTGTTGAGGCATCAAACCGCTCAACATACCAAGGCATCGCTGTGGCTTCCTACAACTTGGGCTGCTTCCTCGGTGCGATCATCACCATCTTCATAGGCAACCCGCTAGGTCGCAGGAAAATTATCTTCCTCGGTACCGCCATCATGGTAATTGGTGCTGCTTTGCAGGCATCCGCTTTCAGCCTCGAGCACTTCATCATTGGTCGTATCATCACGGGTCTTGGTAACGGAGGCAACACCTCGACAGTTCCTATGTGGCAGTCCGAAACCTGCTCGAGTCACAAGCGAGGCAAACTCGTCATGATAGAGGGCGCTCTGATCACAGGAGGTATCATGATTTCTTACTGGATTGATCTCGGATTGTCGTTCGCGTCTGGATCCGTGGCTTGGCGATTCCCTCTAGCATTTCAAATTGTCTTCTGTCTTTTCATCCTTGCTTTCGTCCTAAGCTTGCCGGAGTCGCCACGTTGGCTGATTTTGAAGGGTCGAGATGAGGAGGCTAAGGATGTCATCGCCGCAATCGCGGATGTCGATCGCAATGACAAGTTTGTCGCCAACGAGTTCAAATCGATTAAGAAAACAGTTCTCGAGATGAGCAAGGGAACATTCTCAGACCTCTTCGCTCGAGATAGAAATCGCAGTCTTCACCGTACAGTTCTCGCGTATGCTAACCAGATGTTTCAACAAATCTCAGGCATCAACCTCATTACATACTACGCGGCCAAGATCTACTCAGATCTCGGCATGAGACCCTTCATGGCCCGTCTTTTGGCAGCCTTGAATGGTACAGAATACTTCATCGCTTCCTGGCCTGCGGTTTTCCTTGTTGAACGTGTTGGTCGCCGGAAACTGATGCTGTTCGGCGCTGCTGGACAACCGGCTACCATGGCCATCCTCGCTGGCGTCAATTCTCAAAAAGAGAAACCATTCCAGATTGCCGGCATCGTATTCTTATTTGTCTTCAACACATTCTTTGCCATTGGTGAGTACCATGAGATATAAAGCACCTCACACACTACATTCTGACAATTCGACAAGGTTGGCTTGGAATGACATGGCTCTACCCTGCCGAGGTGACGCCTCTGCGCATAAGGGCGCCGGCCAACGCCCTCTCAACGTCGAGCAATTGGGTTTTCAACTTCATGGTAAGATTCGCCAAGCGTAACCTAGTAGATGACATTCAAAGAGGAGCTGCTAATAATGAGAAGGTCGTGATGATTACCCCTGTGGCGTTCGAGAGTATTGACTATCATACCTACACGATCTTCGCCATCATCAATGCTATCATTGTCCCGTCTGTGTACTTCTTCTTCCCCGAAACTGCATACCGGTCCCTTGAAGAGATGGACATCATTTTCCAGAAGGTTACGGGATGGAAGGCAGCTTTCACTGTTGTCCAGCAAGCAAACATCGAACCCCGTCGTTATGGTAAGAATGGTGAGTTATTGATGAGCTATGGTGACTCAGGGGATGAAAAGGACATCCGTGGCGGCCATAACTCCAGCGACGCAGGCTCCTTAGAAGGCCGTGGCATCATGACGAAGACGACGAACGGCACGACTGATGAGGAGCAACACCGTCCTTCCTGAGCATGAGCCTAAAAGATATCAGGGGACTGTTTGGCCATAGCTCTCAATTCAGACCAGCGCTTAAGCGTCTGTACGACAGCTTTTGAGTCTGATTTTTGGTATTGGTCAATACGAAGTTACTTCATGCATGACTGAACTTCTTCTTTCAGATCTTATGTATATTTCAAAAGTTCAACTTCAACAAACAAGCAAGTCGCTGAGTATAAGCTGGAATGCCCTGGACTATTGTGTACACATTCTCCATTAGGCCATCTTAGAATCGCCTAGCTGAAAGGAAACAGTTTGGAGTATTGGAAGAGAAGATATTAGAGATCTGAGATAATTTATTATAAAATAAGTAGTTTACGTCGTATATAGTGCCACGCTTTCCTGCTCTATGGTTATAGTCAGGGACAGAGACCTAGAAATAGTATATTATATTCTCGGCTCCAGCCTAGACCCACGTTCGCGCGCTAGGAGAGGGCTTAGATATCGCTGTTTGAGCTTATAGGGCACTACTACACAAGATCACATGAACCTATATAAGTAGTAGTTTAACTAGTTCATGCTCATTAATTAGTTACTTAAGCAGGGCTTCTAAGTACTAGATACTACGCTTGACGCCTAGAGATGAGGTTTAACCCTATATGCTAGCTAAGCACCTTATTAGTCTAGATTAGACTATAAGGTGATAAGTAGTTATAATGCTAGCTAATTCCTTATAAATTATAAAGGATTTGCTAATTTTGGTATGAGGTTACCTTAAGCCTTGGATTTTACAACTTAATGAGTTACTTAATGAGTTAATTAACTTAATAAGTTAGCAATTTGCTAACTTAATTACTAACTTAATAAGTTACTAATTAAGTTGATATATTAATTATAGTTTTAATAAGTTTATAAGCTATATAAACTATATTATTTATTTAATTAAATATATTATCCTTTTAACTAATCTCTTTTAAGTTTATTAGGGTATAAATTTACTAACTTTTTAATATAATTAACTACTTAGCTACTTTTACGCTTAAAAAAGTCTAGGTTTTAATAATTATATTATTTATTTATTTATTTATTATATGCTATTAGCTAATTAAATATTATATAGTGCCTTTATCTTTAGCTAGTAAGGGGGAAACCCTTTAAAAAAGAAAACTCTTACCTTAATATATAGGGTAACTAGATCTCTTATAAAATAGCTTAATTTAACTTTAATAAATCTTAACTTTAATAAATAGTAGCCTAATTAGCCTAGTATTATTAAAGAAAACTAAGCAGCTAATAATAGCTATTAATAGCTATTAGTAAATATATTACTGCTTATAATAATAGCTTTTAGCGCTAATACCTTTTAAGCCTAAGCCCTTTAAAAATATAGCGCCTTTTTAATTAATTTCTTATCTCTTTAAGTCTCTTAATTAATACTTTAAGCTATATAGGTGCCTAGGCTGGGGCTACTATAATATATATAACCCTAACCTTAAGAGATAGTAATTAGGGCTAGGGCTATATAACTAAAGCTTACCTCTTAGTATTATTATATAAGCATACTAGGTTTATTATAAGTATTAATATATATTACTAATTAATAGCTTAAATTAATATAAGGGGTAATATAATAATATTTTTATTAATTAATATTAAGCTATATTTAAATTAATGATTATTAGCTATAAGATAATAATTTTATTAATATAAGAATTATAATAGCTATATTTTTTTAAGTTAGGAGCAAGGCTATTTTAGTAATAAAGTAAGTAAGTAAGGCTTACCTTATAATCTCTTATCTTTTTTAAAAAAATAAGTTTATTAATAATAGGATTTAAACTTATAACCCTTAAGATTAAGGGCAGTAACTCCTTAATTTTAGCGGCAGGCTAGGCGCTAGACTATTACGCTACCCTAACTTAAGCTATATTATTATATAAAATTAATTTATAACTTAATAAGTTATAAGCTATAAGTTACTAATTAAGTTAGAAGTTAAGTTAGCAAATTACTTACTTGAAGTTAATTAACTTATTAAGTGACTCATTAAGTTACAAAATCTAAGACCTGGTATCTTAATAATTTAACAAATTAAAGTAAGACAAAGTCTTTATGATTAAAGCAACTTTAGTAAGTAATTCTTATAGATATAAGAGATACGACAGGAGGCAGGTAGAGTAATAGTCAGGCCCAATCAAGGCTCTCTTAAAGAGCCTTAGCGTCCCCTTCTAGCAATTTAAATCTTCAAACTTCTAACAACAACCTTTAATCCCCCCGTGCCTTTTATGTACGCGACCGTCGACGAACCCCAAGGCCTGTGACAGTAATTAGATAATAAGGGCATTCTAAACTTTTAAGTTTCCTTCTAGCCCTATATAATAAGCTTTTTATATATTTTCAGGCGTTAAAAAGGTAATAAGCTCTGAAATGAGTTTATAATATACTTATAAAGTGAGGACTTATTAACTTTAGGGCTTAGTTGGCTTGTCTTTTATTTTTTAACATGTAAGCTACTCTTAAGTTCATAAAGAGTCTAACTTTCCTCTTTTATATCAAGTTAGTAATAGTACTAGGTTATACTAGCTTTACATCTAATTTAAGGGACTTTGCGCGCAATTATAGTTTATTACTTAACTGTATCTACTTATATCGTCTCTGTCTTAATAAATATAGCTCTCTTATATAAGATAATTTAATTAAACTAAATATAAATCTTTTTACACTTATAGCTGGTTTATAAATCGACATTTAATTAACTTCCTTATAATTCTTCTTATAAGTTACTTAATAGGTTTAGCTGCTAAGTTGTTTTTATCGCTGCTAAGCATAGTTAGCATATCTCTGTTATTCTTTACTGTTTTTCAGTAGCAATAAAAACAGATTTGATTAAGTGTTCGTCGTCAAGGCTTAAAATCTTCTTATACCTCTATAGGTCTTAAACTTTAGTGACTTCCTCAGTTATTAGTTTGCAGACTGAAGCATCTAATTAATTAAGTGATTAGCAACTTATTATTTATCAGGTCTTGGATTTAGTAACCTCACAATTTCCTTGATAACTCTTTAATCCCAACTCAATTAACTTATAAAGTTATTAGTAACTTATAACTTACTAAGCTAGTAATTAGGTTAGCTTATAACTCAATAGGCTAGTAACTCTACTTACTAATCAATAGGCCTTGGATTTTGTAACTCATTGAGTAAGCAATTTGCTAACTTAACTACTAACTTAATGAGTTATAAGTTACTAATTAACTCATGGAGTTAATGACTTCACTAACTCAACTACTAACTTAATTATTAACTTATTAAGTTATAAATTAGTTTTATATAATAATATAACTTAATAAATATTAAAACTTATATAGTAATAAGTTATTTACTTAATAAATAATAAATAAAACTAATTATCCTGACTACCTAAGAAGGTATTATAATAATATTTAGTAGTATAATTAATACCTTAGTTTTATAAGTTAACTTTAATTTATTAAATAACTTATTAAATTAGTAATTTTACTAATTTAAATTACTAACTTCTTAAGTTATAAGCTACTAATAACTTATTAAGTTATCAGTTCCTAATAACTCATTAAGTTAATAAATTACTAACTTAATTATAAACTTAATAAGTTAAAATTAATATATTAACTTATTAAGTTATAAGTTACCCTAGGGTACCCTAACTTATTAAGTCTAACTAATAAGTTAATTTTCACCCCTGCCTGTTAGTGATCTTTCTAGGTTATGGTTGTAAATCTTTATAACTATATAAAAGGGGTAATATAAAAACTTATAAGTTAATGCGTTAAGTTTAATTTAATAAGTTATTAATTCCTTACTAAGTTGGAGGTTAAGACAGTAAAACTAGTATCTAGTAGCTGTGAAAATTAACTTATAAGTTAAGCTTATTGTAACACATGTAATATAGGAAATAGATCAGGTAAGGCAGAAAGGCAGCTTTGTATTTATAGCAAGACTTATTCTTAGGGGTCCTAAGAAGAGGGCTAATTCCCTCATCTGTATTTATGCGGCTGGGACGGTGTGCCAGGGAAAAGTCCTCCCGGACCCGGTGTCGCGACGGAGGCGACTCGCACGTGACCCTGCGACCTCGCGCCCCGTGGTCGGCGTTACACTTATTAAGTTACAAAAACTTATAACTTAATACGTCAATATATTAATTTTAACTTATTAAGCCAATAATTATATTAATAAAGTTACTAACTTAATAAGTTAAAATTAACTTATAAACCTAAGGTATTAATTATATTACTAAGTATTACTATAATACCTTATTAAGTAATTAAAATAATTAGTTAAATTTATTATTTATTTAATAATAAAGTTATTATTAGATAAGGCTTAATATTTATTAAGCTGTATTATTATATAAAATTAACTTATAACTTAATAAGTTAGTAGTTAAGTTAGTAGTTAAGTTAGCAAATTGCTTACTCAATGAGTTAATTAAGTCATTGACTAACTCATTGAGTTACAAAATCCAAGGCCTGGTATCTAGTCAGGGAGCTTGCCCAGTAACCTAAGAAGTCAAAATTCACTCAGGTAACTAAAGTACTAATTATATTTTTAATTAGCAACGTATTTTAATGAGCTAGAGTTTGACTTAGGAAGTTTACTAACTTATAATAAGTAAGCCTATCAATTAGATTACTAATAATACATCTATCTATAAGATGTTAATTAACTTATCCAGCTATAAGTTGACTTAGTAAGATTACTAAGTCAATAAGTTATGAGTTACTAGTAACCTATTTAGTTAATAATAACTTATTGATTAAAATTGCTAACTCGATGAGTTAGTTAACTTATTAAGAACTCATTAAGTTACTACTAAATCTAAGGCTTGCTTATTCTATAGTAAGTACATTTTAAGCCTGCTATGTTAATTTTAGCTTTATAAGTTCGAGGTCAAGGTAGAAATATACTACCTCTCTATACGTTACTTAATTGAATCGAAGCTAACTTGATGAATTATAGTACTAGTTATCTTATTAATTCGCGGTTTCTTTAGTTAGATGGAATAAGTTGTTAACTTGGTTTATTCCTTCTGTATTAGGTAGTCTGCTACCCTGAAAAGGTTGTTTGTTCTTAACCAGGCCTTGGATTTTGTAACTCAATGAGTTATTAGTAACTCATAACTCATTGAGTTAATAGTTAGGCTAACTCATAACTCATTGAGTTACTAATTTCAGTAACTCAACCTCTAACTCATTGAGTTATAAGTTAATCTTATAAAGTAAAATACCTTAACTAATAATAGCTTTTTTATAATAATAGTTATACTATTATATAGACTATAAATTAAAGGACATCCCTTTATTATCTTATAAGGTATTATAATCTTACTTAATAAGATAATTAGTACTTAAGTTACTTGAGTTAATTTTAACTCATTGAGTAACTCATTGAGTAACTTAATGAGTTAGTAATTTTACTAACTCAACCTCTAACTCAATGAGTTAAAATTGACGCATTAACTCATTGAGTTATAAGTTTTAGTAACTCAATGAGTTTAACTCATGAGTTAATTTTCACCCCTGTTCTTAACTGACACATCTTACTATTTAAAACTAACTTAAAACTTAATAAGCTAGTTTGAGGCAGGGGTGAGAATTAACTCATGACTTAAACTCATTGAGTTACTAAAAGTTATAACTTAATAAGTTAATGCGTTAATTTTAACTTATTAAGTTAAAGGTTAAGTTAGTAAAATTACTAACTTATTAAGTTATAAGTTACTAATAACTTATTAAGTTATTAATTTAAGTTACTAGAATTACTAACTTATTAAGTTATAAGTAACCTATAACTTAATAAGTTAAATCTTTAGTAATTTAATAAGTAACTTATTAAGTTACTAATAACTTATTAAGTTAGTCTTATTAATAATATATACTATTAAAGTTAACTTATTCTAGACTTAAATAGCCTTAAAATACCTATAGTTTAACTTTTATATATAAGTATAATATATAATATATAATTTATTCATAATCAACTTTGCGAAGCGCAGCACACCACCTGCCTACAGCCGCGTCAAACCACCTCTAAAATACAAATTGACCTTAGAATCTTAATCCTCGGGCCCTCTTTGCCCTTAGTGTGATAATGCATTGGTTGCGCAGCGCTAACGCTGCGGGTAAGCTAATGGTTATTAATCGGGGGCGTAGAGGACTTGAGCAAAGTCTTTACCACCCCAATGTAGGAGCCTCCTAGTTTATGCGCCGGGGACGAACTGAACCCGTAGCTTTTGCGGTAGCTGGCGGACTTAAGGCTAGTGAGAATGAAGTCTACTCTTAGATTGCCGGACTTATTTTATATGAATCCCTTAGAAAGGTATGGGAGCTTATGCTATGCGTGGCCGATGCGTAGGAGGCCCGCATTTGGTCTAAGTGTGCGTTAATTGTATCTATATAGGCTACTAAGAAATTAATTAAGGAGAGAATTGCAGCTTGAATTACTAAGGCAGTTGAAGATGGGATTAGCGCGGGCTTGTAATGGGCTAGCACGACCTGGGCTAAGATTATAAGGACTCCCCTAGCCTCTGCTCCCTCCCTTCCTATGACCTATGACTAATAAAGCGTTAGCGGAGTAAAGCCGCTTTGGTAGCAAATAAAGCGCAAGATTATGGTCTGGACCTGTGATGCCTTGGATGATATTAAAGGATAAATGATTAAGTAAATGGTTTAGGCAGCAAACTAAGCCTATGGTAGGGATGCTGTAGTTATAGCGTAAAAACTTCCTAGTAGTAATACTATGCTTATCTTTAGGATTGCTAAAAATACGGGGAGCCTGCTAAATAACTACTAGATTAAGATGGCCTTTAGTGAAGGCGTTACCTACTCTTATCTATTATATGTAGTGGTTGTAAAGTGGGTGTGTAATGCGGCTATTGTATTAAATATTAAAACTCTTACTAAAGAGATTGCCTAGTAGAATAGTACTTAGGTTAAGTGGGTCTTAAAGATGTGTAATTGTGGCGGGACTGCTGCGTTTATAATGCTTATCCTTTTTATTATAACCCCTAAGGAGGCTAACTGTTTTTACGAGAAGGGTATGATCCTAGCTTATAAGATATACGATTATAAACCCTATAAGGAGGCTGCCTAGCCTAAGTAGTATTATAACTACTTTAGGTTTAGGTATATATTAAAGTATTACCGGGAGCGTGCGTATTATAGCTAGTATAGCGCTGTAGTATATGCTAATGTAGACTGCCTAGTAATATCTAGAAATTAGCTAAAGTGCCTCTCCTATAAGGGGGCGTATATAGCCTAGGACTAGATCTGCCTAGAGGTCTAAAAGTAAAGGGCAATTATAAGGGAAGCCTATATATGCTGCGCTACCCGCTTTGCTACTAAAGCGCTATCCTCCTTACCCCCTATGCTATTCCTAGTTCTGCCTAGTAATAGGACTAAGGCGCCTGCGAGAGGGCTGGGTTGGCTTAGAGGTTTTATAAATAAGTAAGCCTGAGTAGCCTTAGGCTAGTAGAGGTTATAGAGCGCGGCGCTTATGCTGCAGCCTTAGTTAGCTTTAGACCACTAGGTATAAAAAGCACTATTGAGCATAGCGCTAGAGACTGCTTACTTATAGTAAAGGCCCTCTTTTGGAATATAAATAAATAAGCTGCCCTTACTTATATTGCGCTCTGGGCCTGCTGCGCTTATAATATAGTAGCGCTAATGGAACTGTATATTAACCCCTTAACTAGCTAACTGGCCTGCCCCGGCACTAGTAATTATAATCTTATATATAAAGGAGGATGCCTAGCCTTATATATTTATAAATAATATGGCCCTAGATTGTAAGGGCAGTATAAGGGGGTTAATTAGGCTAAGGTCACCTTTTACTAACCTAACCTATGCATTATAGCGGTTTATAGCCTACCTGGTAAGGCTGCAGCGTAGCTGCTATATGTCCTTTATAGGACTAAGCCTAATATGCTTATTATTTTAATTAGCAACTTTAACCTTTATTACCCCCTATAGGATGCTTATAATAGAATAATAAGTAGTAGGGAGATGCTATTAGTAGAAGCGTAGCGGCTATAAATTAGTTTATTAACCTTATTTAGCACTATTATACAGTCTTTTCCTAGGCATAGGAATAGTACCCTTAATTTAGTTTAGGCTTTTAGGGAGGTATATGCTTCTTATTATAGCACTAACTTTAACCTTAAGGGCTTCGACTATTTCCTATAGCGTATAAGTACTAGCCCCGCTGCAGCGCTAATATAAGAGCTATATTAGCACTAGTAAGAGATTAATAGAGTATTAGCGTAGGCTAAGGCTATAGCTAGGCTTCTGCCCTCTTTAGGGGACCTTTTTATAAAGAATGGTATTAAGCGGGCTATAGAGGAGCTTATAAATATGCTTTATAAGATTGCGGACTTTATAGTTCTAAGGCAACCTAAAGTTGGCCCTAGCCTAAATTAATAATAGGATGCTAATATAGCTAAGGTAATATAGAGGTAGAAGTAAGCGCAATGATGCTTTTAGAGAATATGTAATATGGTTAATTGGCGCTAGCACTGCAAGGCCGGCGCGGCTGTAGCGAGGTATATATTTGATGTATAGCGTAGGAGTTTCTACGAGTATGTATACCGCTTATCTTTAGACCTAAAAGCCCTTTGGAAGCTGGTAAAATAGGCCCAGCTATATAGCAGTAACGCCGCGCCACTGGCTTGCCTCTTAGCCCTTAGCCTAAATAGTAGCGCTATAGCTAGCACCTATAAGGAGAAGGTAGTAGTACTTACTGGCCGCTTTTTTTTGTGTTTTACTGCCCCTAAGCTTGATGAGGACCCGACCCGGCTGCGCCTTGGCGGCTTTAAGGTTAAGTAATATATAACTACTGAGGATATTTAAGAGGCCCTTTTTAGTATTTAGTCCTAGAAGGCTGCTGGCCCTAATAGTATTCTAGCTGGCTTCCTTAAGGTAGGGGGAGAAGTAGTATGGCAATGTATAGCAGCTATCTTTAATGGGTGCTTTTAGGTAGGCTACTTCTTAAGATGCTGGCGTAGTGTGGATGTTGCGGTAATATTAAAGCTGAATAAGCCCCTGCTAGTCTAATATACTATTAAAGGGTAGAGGCTAATCTTACTTCTATGTATGCTTAGAAAGGTGGCGGAGATAATACTTTATAAGCGGATTGCGGCTGCGGCGGAGGCGTACCGGCTTCTCCCTAAGGGCTAGATAGGGAACTAGAAAGGGCGGTTAATTAAGCTTGCTCTTATTACTATTATAGAGGCAGTGTGTGCGGCTTAGGCCCGTAGTAGTATTGCCTCCCTCCTATAGCTCGATTTTATAGGTGCCTTTAATATAGTCGACCACGCCCACCTTCTTTTAGCCCTTCGCTAGTATGGCTACCTAGCCTAAGTCCTACTTCTTCTTTATAGCTACCTCAATACGCAGACGGCGCGGCTTTAGTTTAATAGCAAAATGGCTGTAGAGGCGCTAGTGTGTATAAGTGTCCCTTAGGAGTCTTCCTTATTGCCTATCCTTTTTATCCTTTTTATTACCAAACTCTACTAGGCGCTTAGGGACTGTAAAGGGGTAATTATAGTTAGGTTTGCAGATAATACTAACCTCCTTGCCTTTAGACCCGATAAGGATGTAATATAGCGCTGGCTTAAGGCCGCTTAGGTAGTTTATAAGGCCTAGGCGCTATAATGCGGGATAACCTTTAAGCCTAATAAGGCATACTTAATCCACTTCTCTCGCGCGTGCGCGGCGGCAACGCAGCGACTCTAGCTCGGGGCCTATATGGTTGAGCTAGTCTAGTATGGCTGCTTCTTAGGCATTATATTATACTGCAAACTCCTTTAGGGACTACACCTAGCGGACCTTAAGGGCTGCCTTAAATAGTAGCGCCGGGCCTTTACTATAACTACGGCAAGTATATAGGGCGTTTAGCTTAGGTAGGTATACCTTATTTATATATAGGCTATCTAGGCCTCTATTTTATATAGGGCTGCTGTAATTTACTCCCTAACTAAATTAGGCTAAAGACTAAGGGGCTTTGCTATTGGACTAGCTGTGGAGTAGGCGTGGTGCCTCTGCGCCGCCGCGGGAGCCTACTAGGCCATTCTTAAATAAATAATTAAGATAAAGCTCGCTATTCCCCCTATCAACCTCTACTTAAACTACTAGGTTTAGAGGTTTTATAAGCAAGCGCTAGGCTACAGCGAGGCTGCATTAGTCTACTTTGCCTACGCTGTAGCAGCAAGGTAGATTATAGGCCAAAGGGTAAGGTTAAGGCTGCATAGGAGACTAGTAAAGGAGACTAGGGGCTAGGCTATGAGGTAGCTGCAACCTAGGGCCGACTTTATAGCGCAGCGGGTATAACTTAAGTAAGAGTAGAGGAGTAGGTAGTTTAACTACTTTTTTAGTGTGCTTGCGTAGCGTATATAAGGCGGAGCTGTAGTAGTAGATTTTAAGCCCTCTTTTAGGATTAAGGGCGTTTTTTGGCTGTATAAGGGGCTTCCTAAGCACTAGAGCTTAGCTCTTATTTAGCTTTAGACTAAATATATAGGCCTATAGGCCTTTCTCTTTAGTCGGGGCGTGCTTAATGTTATAATGCTGTAATACTAATGTGGCTGTAGGAAGGAGATAGTTGCGTATGCTATTTTATACTGCTTAAACCAGCTGCGCCCGGAAATATCTCCAGTACTACGGACTCCTCGCGACCTAGTTGCAGGCCTTTACGATCTAGTTACTACCTAAGCGCTTATAGGCTAGTTCCTTGCTGTGCGAGTATTAATGCAGTTTAACCTTACGCTGCGCTACGCCCTTAACCTAGAACTGCATTGCAACTAACGTCGCTAAATGCCGCCCCTCTTAAGCCTATGCCCGCCTTGGCCCCTTGCTGCCTCTTAATACCCTTTATCCTCTGTAGTAGCCCTTTAAGGGCTGGTAGTAATAGATATAGGAAAACCCCCTTGAAGGGGGGAAAAACCTTGCTATTTATATAATTACTCCCCCTTATCCTCCCTCTTATTCTCCTCCTTGCTCTCTAGCGGGATACTTAATAAAACTAAGGACTTATTATTCTTATCCCCCTCCCTATCCCTATCCCCTCCTCCTACCGCCTCTGCTGCTGCCGCTAAAGTCTCCTTAAAACTCTCCTCCTTTATATCCTATAACTTACCCCGCCCCTTTATTGCCTTGTAGTATTAGTATATAGCTATTATAGCTATAATAGGGTTGCTTGCCTCTATTATAAAGGCGATATGCTCCTGCAAGTATACTAATCTCCTAAGGAGGTGCTCTAGGCCTTAGACCTAAGCGACTGCTGCTGTAGCCGGCGTAGTATTAAAACTGCCTACTATAGCCTTTGCCGCCTCTGCGGTGGCGTTCTTTGCGCGCAGGGCGGCCTTACGTGCCTGCTTAATCTTGCCCTTGTTCGCCGGCTTTTTCTAGAGCGCGGCGGCGTATGCCGCGGCTGTAACCCGGGCACTATATAAAAGGGCTGGGCAGCCCTTTTGGGCCTTTGAGCAGGCGGTATAGGGACTGCCAACCTTCCGAGCCTGGTTGCAGCACAGGCCTTTAGTACTATTATTCGCTATGCAGGTCATACATATAAAATAAGGCAATGAGCGCAATGCGCCCGGTGCGTCCTTAGTGTAAGCCCACTTAGCTGCCCTCTCCTTTGCTCTCCCTCCCTACTTCTTCCTTTTGTTGGCTATCTGACTTAGGTTAGTAGGCTGTCGGGCCGTTGGCGGCGTTGGGTTGGGGGCGCTATACGTACTTGCGTAGACTTATAGTTAGTGGATTAATTTAGTAAAGGTTAGCTGAGCTGCGCATAGGGCCGGGGGCGCGGCGGCGCTGCGGGGGACGGCAACGATGCCGCAACCTACTGTTATTATTATTATTGTTGTTGTTACTGCTGCTGCGGCACTGTGGCATTAGCAGTGCGCTTATGTAGGCCTAGGATCTCTTTGCCCAACCTACCTTAGTGTTATTATAAAGAGGAAGAGAGGGAGGAAAGGAGGGCAGGAGAGGCGATGAGTTTTGCCCTCTTTAAAGACCTGTTATAGGGGCTAGGGGCAGCTGCTGGCGGCCGTTGTGACGGCCGCCCGGCAGATAGATGCGACAGCCCTCTTTGTAATAACGGTGCCTTAGGCGCACGCGGCACCTAGCGGTGTGCGGCCTGACTTCTTAGGGACGAATAAAGAGATATATAGAGATATATGGTAAGGCTGTAGCCTTACTACGCGGGGTATGGTAGCGCACTAGCCCTGCAGCAAACCCTTCCCCTCCTAGCCCCCCCCCTCCCTTTGCTTCCCCCTACTGCCTTGCTCCCCTCCTAACTTTCCTTTATCTTCTTTTATATCCTATATAGGATAAGTTTAGCTATTAAGCTAGAATTTTTTAGAGTTGAGCGCCTATTAGCGGCGCTGTAGTACTGCGGCGCCTATGCATAGGCCGCGACTTAGGGTTTTTGTCCTAGGCAACTAAGGTTTTCCCCCGAGTTAGCTAAAGATAGAGGCACTGCATGCTTTAGTTAGCCAGCAGCGTATAATAAATAAATAAATAAATATATAATTTATTATTTATATATAATAAATTATTAGAACCCTAAGTAAAAAAATAAGAAAAGTTTTAAAATATATATAATAGCTATTTTAATTAAATTTATAATTGTCTTAAATAGCGGTTCTCTTAGCTAAGTTTATAGGCTATTTTACTTATATTAGTTTTAATTATAAACCCTATTATAGTATTAAAGAACTTAAAACTTATTAAATCCCTTATAATTTAAGACTATAAAAATTATCTTTAGACTTAGGCTAATTAGTTTCTTTAATTACTAAATTATATTTTATACCTTTCTAAAATATTTAAAGCTACTTATTAAGTAAGTAATTAATACCTTAGGGTTAAATCTTAAAAAACTATTTAAAAATCAGATATAAGACTTTTATTTATTTTTTAAGTATATTAAGGTCCTTTAATTACTAACTAAACTACTATTTAGTGCCTAAACCTTTCAACATTTTCTTTATTAAGCTATTTTAATTTTAAGATTTTAATTTATATATTAATTTACTTAGCTAATAATTAATCTTTTAAGCTATAATAATAACTAATACCTGTTTTAAGTATTATATAATTTAAAATAAAAGGTCAAGGAGTTCTAGCATTTTTAGAGGCGAAGTAATTTAATTGCCTGAGTTATTGAGATAATTAGTATAAATATAATATAAAGCTTAAAGCGACTCGGGGTTTTCGTCCTAGGCAACCAAGGTTTTCCCCCGAGTTAGCTAGAAATAAAGGCACTGCATGCTTTAGTTAGCCAGCAGCGTATAATAAATAAATAAATAAATAAATATACTAACTAATTAATTAAAGTTAAAAACTATATTAATTTTAAGTATAATATAAGCCTTTTTTATGCCTTAATAAACTACTTATATTCTTATTAAAAAAGCTAAAATATAATTTATATAAAATAAGATAATTAAAAGAGTATTACTATTTCTGATGAAAAATAACCTCTCTTTTAATACCTTTAATAATAATAGCTTTTTATTGCTTTTATAATATATAAATTTATAAGTTATTAATTTAATTATTATTAAGCTTAATTACTTATTATTACTAATAATATACTTAAAATTAATAAGTAGAAGTTAAAGATTACTTTAAGCATTTTATTTTAAATAAAGCTTTTAAAGCTTAATTAGCTTATTAAGGCTAATAATATAAGCTATAGCTCTTTTTCCTTAATCTTTAATATATAGTCTTTAAGAAATAGCTATAGCTTCCTTAAGATTATAGCTATTTTTCTTAATAAAGACTTTAATTTATATTATAAGCTTATTAATATATTATATTTAATAGATTTTAATAAAGAATAGCTTTTAATACGCTTTAAGAGGCATATACTAGACTATATATATATAACTAGTTTATTAAAGCTATTTAGCCCTATCCCTACCTTTAAATCTTAAATACTTTTAGGTATATAGTATAATAATTATAGTATTATTTTACTAACTATTATATAGTCTTATAAGAGATAATATAAGCAATAATAATACCTTTATAAAGACCTTTAAAGATTACTACGCCAAATTATCTTATAAGGAATTGAATAAGAATATTCGCTATATAGCTCATATTATTAATCTTATAATATAAGAGATTTTAAAGGACTATTTAGGATTTAAAAGTATAAATATAAAGCTATCCCTTTATATTTAATCTTAAGGATAGCTAAATAAGGGTTAAAAAGTTATTAATAGTAAGTTTCTTTCCTATCTTTAATTAATTTAGTGACTAATTATAATATAAGCATTATTAGCTGCCTCTAAAGGCTAGCTACCTTAATTAAATATAATTAAAAGCTATGCAAATTACTTCTTAAAGGGCTTAAAAGAGCTAAAAAAGAGGGAACTTTAAACTATAAAAAGACTACTATACTACTAAGTAAGTAGTATATTTCTTAGTAAAATAGCTATCACCTAAGCATAATAACTATATTATAATATAAGGCTTTTACTAAATATTACTATAAATACTATAACATATGAAATTCAATTTATTACATAATTAAATTAGCTCTTTAACTATAGCTAGCCTTAATATATATCTTTAATAATATAGTTAATAAGGAGTTTAGAAAGGTATTCTTTAAAAACACTAACTATCTCATATTATCTAAGTTATTAAGGGTCTTTAAGGTCTTTTTAAAGCCTTTAACTAATTTATAAGGCTAGACCTATATAACTAGCTTATTTATACTACTATATATCTATATAATATTTAGTAAGTTAAATAAGCTAAAATGGGTTTTTAGTAATTAAAAAGACATAAGGATCTAAAAGTTCCTACTAAATAAATAGATTATTATACTAATTAATTATAAGAACTTATATTTATAAGCTTATTTAAAGCTATAAAGGCTAGCAAGAATAAGCTTAAAAAGTACTTTTCTTAATAGCTTAAAAGGGGGATCTTAAAAAAGTATAAGCTATAAGATTATATCTTAAGCTATATTTTAGACCTTAGGTTTAAAATTAGGCATTTTAAAGATGAAAGGATATTATACTTTTATCCCTCTATTATAGAGGATATATAGGACTTATTAATTAAAGATTAAAATAGGTAAGTTACTAAATATACTAACTAACTAGTAAAAGTTACTAATAATACTAGGCTTAAGCTTAAAATATTAGGTTATTAATTAGATCTAATTAGTGCAAATAGTACTAATTTAGACCTATCTCTTAATAAATTAAGTAATAACTCTTAGCCTATTTTATTTAATTAATCTACTTTAGGCTCTTTAAATAAGTTTTTTATTAGGGCATCTTTAGCTAAGGATAAATATAACTCTTATTTAGCTAAAACAAGTATTTTTAGAAGATTAGATAGGGTAAATATTACCCTTTTTTACTAATAATTAGTTTATTTAATTACTAATTATTAATTAAGAAGCTATATTTAAGTACTAAAGAGGTTAAAAGCAGCACTTCCTACTACTAGCAATTCTAGCCAGGCATTATTTAGCTATTCCTACTACTTCTACTACAGTTAAGAGTATATTTTCCCTTAATAATAATATAATTACGAAAACCCAGACTTTTTTAAGCCTAAAAGTAGCTAAGCAGTTAATTATATTAAAGAGTTGGCAAATTTACAGCCTAATAGACTTAGTATTATTTAATTCAAAGGGTAATATATCTAATTAAATAAAGTATATAGCTTATAAATTTATAAGCTTATTATAACTATAATTAGTATATTAACTTAATAAGTAACTTATTAAGTAACTTATAACTTATTAAGTTAGTAGTTAAGTTAGTAAAGTAAGTAATCTATTAAGTAATAAGTTATTAATTAACTTATTAAGTTAATAGTTAAGTTAGTAAAATTACTAACTTAATAAGTTATAAGTTATTAATTACATAATAAGTTAGTAATTGAGTTAGTAATTTTACTAACTTAATAAGTTATAAGTTACTAATTAACTTATTAAGTTAGTAGTTGAGTTAGCAAATTGCTAACTCAATAAGTTACAAAATCCAAGGCCTGATTATTAGCAATTTTAGCTAGGCATTATCTAAGTATTCTTACTACTCCTACTATAGTTAAGAGTATATTTTCCCTTAATAATAATATAATTACTAAGACTTAAACTTCTTTAAGCCTAAAAGTAGCTAAGCAGTTAGTTATATTAAATAGTTGGTAAATTTATGGGCTAATAGACTTAAAATATATTAATCAGGAAGGTAATATATTCCATTAAATAAAGTATATGGCTTATCAATTTATAGACTTATTATAACTATAATTAGTATATTAACTTAATACGTAACTTATTAAGTTAGTAGTTAAGTTAGTAATTGAGTTAGTAAAATTAGTAACTCAATGAGTTATGAGTTACTAATTAACTCATTAAGTTAGTAGTTGAGTTAGCAATTTGCTAACTGAATGAGTTAATTAACTCATTAAGTAACTCATTGAGTTACAAAATCCAAGGCCTGGTTTGAGGCTAACTACCCTAGCGAAATACTAACTCAATGAGTTGTTACTAATTGACGTGCTTAGATCCAGGCTTGCGAAATTAGTAACTACGTAGTGAGTAAATGAGTAACTACGTAGTTAGTGAGTAACTTAGTAAGTAACTCAGTGTAGCATAGTTAGTAAACTTACTAACTATAACTAACTACGTAGTTACTAACTGAGTAATTTAGTTAAATATAGTTAGTAAATTTACTAACTATGTCTAAATATGTAGTTACTAACTGAGTAGCTAGGTAGTTAGTAAGTAACTTAGTAAGTAACTCAGTATAGCGTAGTTAGTAGTTTTACTAACTATAACCAGGCCTTGGATTTTATAACTTAATAAGTTACTCAATAAGTTAATTAACTCATTAAGTTAGCAATTTGCTAACTCAACTACTAACTTAATAAGTTAATTAGTAACTCATAACTTATTAAGTTATTAGTAAGTCATAACTTATTAAGTTATTAGTAACTCATAACTCATTAAGTTATTAGTAACTTATAACTCATTAAGTTAGTAGTAAGGCTAACTTATAACTCATTAAGTTACTAATTTTAGTAACTCAACCTCTAACTTATTAAGTTATAAGTTAATCTTATATAGTAAAATAACTCAATTATTAATAGCTTTTTTATAGTAATAATTATCCTAATATATAGACTATAAATTAAACTATATTCCTTTATTATTTTATAAGGTATTATAATTTTACTTAATAAAATAATTAATACTTTAATTACTTAAGTTAATTTTAACGTATTAAGTTACTTATTAAGTTATAAGTCTAAGTTAATAAAATTACTGACTTAGACTTATAACTTAATAAGTTATTAGTAACTTATAACTTAATAAATTAAAATTGACGCATTAACTCATTAAGTTATAAGTTTTAGTAACTTAATGAGTTTAACTCATGAGTTAATTTTCACCCCTGACTATAACTAACTACGCAGTTACTGACTGAGTAACTCAGTTGAACGTAGTTAGTAAATCTAGTAACTACGTTTAATTACGTAGTTAGTAAATGAGTCACTATGTAGTTAGTAAATAAGTAATTATATAGTTAGTTATAAGTAGTAAGTATATACTTATATAAAGGGACTAAGTAATAGTCTTTTAATAAGAAAATTACTTAACTAATTATTACTAAAAGGACTATAGTCTAAAGACTCTAAATTATCCTATTCTAAATCCTTTAAGCCCTAAATTTGCCAGCTTTTTAATATAACCAGCTATTTTGCTATATTTAGGTCTAATTATATGCGACTCTTAGTTATAATATTATTATTAAGAGAAATTATACTTTTAACTAATATAGATGTAGCCGGGATAGCTAAATACTGCCTAGCTAAGATAGCTAGTAGTAGATATTATTACTTCTGCCCTCTATAGTAGTTAAATATACTATCCTATATTATAATAAGTTACTAAATTTCTTAAATATATAGTTAATTAGGGTAATAATATTTACCTTAATAGACCTCTCTAGTATAGGGCTTTTAAAGAGATAAGAGTTATATTCCTTTTTATTTAATAATCTAGTAATAAAGAAGTCATTTAAAGAGGATAAATTAGGTTAACTATTAACCTTAATTAGCTAATAATTCTCTCCTAATTTATTAAATAATAGCTTTAGATTAATGCTATCTATGCCTAAGGAATCTAATTAGTAACTAAATATCTTAAGCTTTAACTTATATATTAGTTAATAAAGTTAGCTATAAAAGTTATAAATAACTTACTTCTTATAATCCTTCATTAAAAGGTTTTTAATATTTTTTTAAATAGTAATATATAAAGCTAATACTCTCTTATCCTTAAAGTAGCTAATTTTAAACCTAAGGTTGAAAATATAGCTTAAAATATAAGGCTTATAATCCTTAAGATTTAACTTTTTAAGCTGCTAAGAAAAGTACTTTTTTAGCTTTAATTTATTATTTTTGATAGCTTAATATACGCTTTTAAAAAAGGGATTTTATATTAAATTAATTATTTCCTTAGTATATATATTATATAATCAACCTCTTATTATTGCTTAAAATGCCCTTTTAGCTTAATTAGCTTAATTAGATATTTAATAGATATATAGTAAGGTAAATAAGTTAGTAATATATATCTGCCCTTATAAGTCTTTTAATAACTTTAAAACAACCTTAAAAACTCTTTATAATTCAGCTAAAATAGCTTAATTAAAGTCTTTAAAGAATGTCCTTTTAAACTCCCTATTAATTGTATTATTATAAATATAAGTTAAAGCTGACTATAATTGTAAAGTTAATTTAATTATATAGTAGGTTAAATTCTACCTTATAGGTATACTTGTAATAATATTTAGTAAAAGTACTATTAATTAGTAGTGTTATTCCTTTTAAACCCTTTTAGTTTACCTAAAAACATACTAACTTACCTAATAGTATAATCGTCTTTTTATATTTAAGATTTCCCTTTTTTTTCTAGCTCTTTTAAGGCCTTTAAGTAATAGCTTTTAAGGCTTTTAACTATATTTAATTAAAGAGGCTAGCCGATGGAGTTAATTAATAATATCTATAAGATAGTTAGTTACTAATTAAGCTTATAATAAGGTTAGTTAGTATAACTTACTATTTATAATTAAGTTAGGCTTTTTATATTAGCTTTAAGACTTAATATATAGGAATAGCTTAATTTTTATATTCTTAGAGGCTAAATAGTCTCTTAAGATCTCCTATGCTATTAGGTTAATAATATAGGCAATATAATAAATATCCTTTATAAATTCCTTATAAGATAACTTAGAATAGTAATCTTTAAAGGCCTTTATAAAGGTATTATTATTATTAGCATTATCCCTTATAAAGCTACTAGAATATTAGTATATAAAACTAATACTTAAATAAGGGATATACTTAAAGATATTAGAGACTTTAATGCTTAAATATAGTTTAAGAGCCTTTTTAAATTAGCTATAAATATAAGTCCTAGTATATGCCTTTATAAGCGTATTAAAGGCTATTTAAAGTTAATATTAATAACTTTAGTTATTAAATATTATATAATAATAAGCTAATAATATAAGTTAAAGTTATTATTAAGAAAAGTAGCTATAATACTAAGAAAGCTATAGCTATTTTTTAAGGTTTAGATATTAAAAGTAAGGGAAAAAGACCTATAACTCTTATTATTAGCCTTAAAAAGCTAATTTAGCTTTATAAGCTTTATAGTAAATAGAGCATTTAAGCTTATTTTTAGCTTTAACTTATTTATAATAAGTATATTATTAATATAATTAATAAGAATAGTTTTAATAGTTATATTTAGAAACTTATAGATTTAAATATTTTATTAAAGCCTTAAAGCTATTACTTTTTAAAAAGTTAAATAAAAGGTTATTTTTAATTAAGAATAATAATACTTGATTAATAACTCCTTTTTTAGAATAATTATTCTTTGGCTGTTTAGGGAGGTTTAAATCGAAAAACTATTGAATAGATAGCAGGGGTGAAAATTAACTCATGAGTTAATGCGTCAATTTTAACTCATTAAGTTATAAGTTAAGTTAATAGACTTACTAACTTAATAAGTTATAAGTTATTAATTAACTTATTGAGTTAGACGTTGAGTTAGTAAAATTACGAACTTATTGAGTTACTCAATGAGTAACTTAATGAGTTAAAATTAACTTAAGTAACTAAAGTACTAATTATCTTATTAACTAAGATTATAATACCTTATAAGATAATAAAGAAATATAGTTTAATTTATAGTTTATATACTAGTATGATTATTACTATAAAAAAGCTATTACTAGTTGAGTTATTTTACTATATAAGATTAATTGTCGGGGTGGCGCAGTGGTCTAGCGCCTGGCCTACCGCCGGAATTAAGAAGTCGCCGCCCTTAATCTTAGGGATTATAAGTTTAAGTTTTACTATTAATAAACCTATTTTTTCTAAAAAAATAAAAGATTATAATATAAGCCTTATTTACTTACCTTATTACTAAATAGCCTTACCCTTTAGCTTATAATAAATATAGCTACTATAATCCTTATATTAATAAAATTATTATTTATAGCTAGTAATAATTAATTTAAATATAGCTTAATATTAGCTAGTAAAAATATTATTATATTACCTTTTATATTAGTTTAAGCTATTAGCTAATAATATATACTAGTACTTATAGCAAACCTAATATGCCTATATAATAGTGCTAAGAAGTAAGCCTTAGTTATATAGCCCTAGCCCTAGCCGCCGCCCCCTAGGGTTAAGGTTATATGCACTATAGTAGGCCTGGCCTAGGCACCTATATAGCTTAAAGTATTAATTAAGAGACCTAAAGAGATAAGAAATTAGTTAGGAAGGCGCTATATTTTTAAAGGGCTTACTTAGGCTTAGAAGGTATTAGCGCTAAAAGCTATTATTATAAGCAGTAATACATCTACCAGCAGCTGCTAATAGCTGTTATTAGCTACTTAGTTCCCTTAAATAATACTATGCTAGTTAGGCCGCTACTTATTAAAGTTAAGATTTATTAAAGTTAAATTAAGCTATCCTATAAAAGATCTAGCTATCTTATATATTAAGGTAAGGATTTCCTTCCCTAAAGGGTTTTCCCCTTATTAGCTAGGGATAGAGGCACTGCATACCATTCAATTAGCCAGCAGCATATAATAAATAAATAAATAAATATATAAGATTAACTTATAACTTAATGAGTTATGAGTTAGCCTAACTACTAACTCAATGAGTTATAAGTTACTAATTAACTCATTAAGTTAGGGATTGAGTTAGTAAAATTAGTAACTTATTGAGTTATGAGTTACTAATAACTTATTGAGTTATGAGTTACTAATAACTTATTAAGTTATAAGTTACTAATAACTTATTAAGTTAATTAGTTGAGTTAGCATTTTGCTAACTCAATAAGTTAATTAACTCATTGAGTAACTCATTGAGTTACAAAATCCAAGGCCTGATAGATGGACTTGAGGTTAAATCGGACTCTATTATTATAAATTTTAGTTAGTTACAGGCTTGCAGATTTACTAACTACGACTAACTACGTAGTTACTCACTAACTAACTCAGTTACACATAGTTAGTTAGCTTACTAACTACGTACAACTACATAGTTAGAGGTTGCTAACTACAACTAACTACAATTAATTATAATCATATATATAATCACTTACAAGTAACCTAAAAATAGCTTTATTATAATATTAATAATCTAGTTAATTAGATTATATATAAAGAGGTTTTATAAGTTATTAATTTAATAGCTTTTTAGTAGACTACTATTAATTAGTTCACATAGTTAGTTAGAGTTAGGATTAGTAACTACTAACTACACATATAGTTAGCAATTAGTGATTACTTTTAACTACGTAGTTAGTAGTCAGTAACTACGTAGTTAGACGTAGTTACTAACTAACAGGCCTTGGATTTTGTAACTCATTGAGTTAGCAATTTGCTAACTCAACTACTAACTCAATAAGTTAATTAGTAACTTATAACTTATTAAGTTACTAATTTTAATAACTCAACCTCTAACTTATTAAATTATAAGTTAATCTTATATAGTAAAATAACTTAATTAATAATAGCTTTTTTATAGTAATAATTATATTAGTATATAGACTATAAATTAAACTATATTCCTTTATTATCTTATAAGGTATTATAATTTTAGTTAATAAGATAATTAGTACTTTAGTTACTTAAATTAATTTTAACTTATTAAGTTACTTATTAAGTTATGAGTCTAAATTAATAAAATTACTAACTTAAACTTATAACTCAATAAGTTATTAGTAACTTATAACTCAATAAGTTAGTAATTTTACTAACTTAAACTTATAACTTAATAAATTATTAGTAACTTATAACTTAATAAGTTATTAGTAACTTATAACTTAATAAGTTAGTAATTTTACTAACTCAACTTATAACTCAATAAGTTAAAATTGACGTATTAACTCATTGAGTTAATTTTCACCCCTGCTAACTAAGTAACTCAGTTCAGCGTAGTTACTAAATTTACTAGCTACAACTAACTACACACGTAGTTACTCAGTGAGTAACTACGTAGTAACTACACTTAGTGCTACTAACTACGTAGTGAGTTAGCAACCCTGGTTAGTTACTAATATAAAAGTAATTATATTACTTACTTTGCTTTTTTGTACTTTCTAGCTTCTTACTAGTTGCAATATATAAGTGCCGCCCTTTATAATATTAAATGGAATTAGAGCTTTAAAAGTAGCTTAAATGGTCCTTTTGCTAATAATTATAACTAATACTAAGTTAGCTTTAATTTAATAGTTTAATTTAATAATTTATATACCTTATATAAGAGATTAGTATTTCCTGCTCTTTAATTAAATTAATAGGCAATAAAGCCCTTATAAATAAACCTTCTTTAAAGATATATAACTTTAATTTAATAGGGTTTTTAAGTATATATTTAGGGTTATTAAATCTTAATTTTAAGTAATCCTTTATAATCTATGAAGGTTATATTATAGTAGGCATTTTAAAAGAATTTTAAGAAGATATTATAATATACTACTTAAATTTAGCTTTAAATAGCTATATATTATTAAGTTTAGTAATTTTAAAAGTTATAAAGAACTCTAAAGGCTTAAAATTAGTATTTATAATTAAAAAGATAAATATAGTAATTATAATAAGTAAAAGAGCTTAAGATATAAAGGTATTATTCTCTTATAAATAAAGAGGATTTAAGGCTTTATATAAATAAAATATATATTAAGTAGGCACTATTAAACTTAATCTACTACTTTTACTATAACCTTAGTTAAGTTATTACTATATTAAAAGCTTAAACTAAGCCTTATATTAATGGGAATTTAAATATTTAGTAGCTAATTTACTAATATAATATAAAAGTAACCTTAAATACTAGAAATTAGATTTTTAAGGGATTTTTTAGTTTTAAGATTTTAAAGTACTAATAATAGCTCTTTTAGGGTAAGTATTCTAAAATAAGTTTAAGTATAAGGTTCTTTAGTAAAAATACTATAAAATAAACTTTTATTTAATATTATAATTATTGAATTAGATTTACTATAGACTTTCTAAGTTTATAACTTGCTAGTATAATATTTAGTGCTATAGATGGCTTAGATAGGGCTAAGATAGGTTATTATATAGTGTTTTTACTAAAGTATTTTATAGATTAAAATGTAAGGCTTAATTCCTAAAGATAATAGAGATATTATATTTTAGAGATTTAGAATTAAAGTACTAATATATAGTTTAGGGTAGCTTTACTAAGTATAAAAAAAGTATCTCCTAATAAAAGCATTTTTTTAGCTTATTATAATATATTAGTTATATTTATAAATTCTATCATTTAAAGCTATAAAGTAGCTTAAGACCTAATATATTTATAAAATAATTACTTGCTATTAAGATATTAGCTAAAGTCTTTATAATTTATTTATAGATTTTTTATTATAGTAAAGAGTCCTATAAGTACTATTAAAGGCAATATAGGCCGAGGCTTTATTTACAATAGTTTACTAGTAAATCTATTATTATAATATTATACTTATTAACCTATAAACTAAGTTACTAACTGAGTAACTTAGTGCAGCGTAGTTAGTAAATTTACTAACTACGACTAACTACGTAGTTACTAACTGAGTCACTCAGTTAAACGTAGTTAGTGAGTAACTCAGTTAGACGTAGTTAGTAGATTTACTAACTACGTCTAACTACGTAGTAACTACACTCAGTGCTACTAACTACGTACTCAGTTCGCAACCCTGCTTAGATCTAAGGCCTGGCTCTAGGTAACCAAGGGGTGAAAATTAAATCATGAGTTAAACTCAATAAGTTACTAAAAATTATAACTTAATAAGTTACGAATTTTACTGACTTATTAAGTAACTTATTAAATTATGTAACGCCTGTAAATAAGGGGCAGTCCAGGGAGTTACGTGCGACTTAAGGACAAAGGAGCGTAAAGGCTAAGAAAATATTCCTTTATATTACTACCTTAGATAATAAAAAACCCCTTTAAGGGCATTACCCTTTTTTAAAATCCTTAAGAATAAGTCTTGCTATAAACATAGAGCTGCCTTTTTGCCTTACCTGGTCTATTTACTGTGTTATATGTATTACAACTTGCTGTGTCTCATGTCATCTGTGACATCTAACTACTTATCTTATTGCTAATTACTATTGATTACTTATTAGACCTTTATCATGCTGGATTGCCCTAAGATAGTACGAGTTGCTAATCTATAGTAAATTCTCTATTAATACGATGCATTTCTCTCATTGAGTTTCGGCATACTAGCAACCTCAGGTGAGTCAGGCCTGGTAGTCCCGGGCTACCTACAACCCAATCCAGAGGGTTCTTGTCAAAGCCACTAGCACGTGCATCCACAGGGCAGTGGACCAATCACTCAAACCCCAAAATGGCCTCTCCCAGGGTAGCCCGCCGCAAGCCGCTCCAAGCCCAGTCAGCTGGTTGGTGGGCGACTCGAGAAGGACAGCTTATCCTTTGATGCGTTTGACTAGTCGCTCCCTTCCTGCATCGACGTGTTTCAACCCAATCAGCGCATCAATCGAGGGGACAGAGGTGAACAGAGGGTGACCTGTCACAGCTTGCAAGATACTCGACGACGCCACCAGCTGATCAAACATGGCTTCGGCGACAGCTCCCTGGGCGCCGTCCTCGTGGAGGTCGAAGCCCATAAAGCAAGCTCCGGCGTATAATGATCACGAGAAGCTCGCCTCAGCCTCAAAGGAGCTGGCACGCATGCCCCCCATTGTCCATCCGCATGAGATCATGACCCTTCGCTCACACCTGAAGGATGTTGCCCAAGGCAAGGCATTCCTACTACAAGGAGGCGACTGCGCAGAGCTCTTCGACTACTGTGAGCAGGGGGCCATAGAGTCCAAGATAAAATTGCTCCTGCAGATGAGCCTTGTACTCATCTGGGGAACCAACAAGCGAGTTGTTCGCATTGGCCGTATGGCTGGGCAGTATGCGAAGCCACGGTCAAGCCCGACAGAGATTGTTGATGGCAAGGAGATCCCAAGCTTCCGGGGCGATATCCTGAATGGCTACCACATACATGAACGTGAAATTGATCCCAATAGGCTTGTCAAGTAAGTCTTGCACCACCTGTCCCTCCTGAATAGCGCCGTGGGCATGATTTGGCATGCTGACAATCACAATAGAGCATACCACCATTCAGCAGCGACTTTGAACTATATTCGGAGTGCTCTATCTTCCGGCATTGCTGACCTACATCGTCCGCTTGATTGGGGGTTGGGACACGTCCGCGACCCAGAACTGAAGGCAAAATATTCGGCAATCGCGTCCAGTATCCAGCAGACGCTCCGTTTCCTCCAAGTCATCAACGCAAGGCCTGGAGAGCTGGATACCGTCGAGCTCTTCACGAGCCATGAGGGTCTACTACTCGAGTATGAAGAGCCCCTGACTCGCTTACTCGAGATGCCAACGTCCGCGAAAGATGCTACGGTCAACACCCACTTCGACACTTCTGCTCACTTCCTGTGGATCGGAGATCGCACAAGGCAACTCGACCATGCCCATGTTGAATTCTTCCGAGGCATCGCCAACCCGATAGGGGTTAAGGTCGGGCCGACAACGCCAACGACTGATCTGCTTGACCTTCTTCGAGCACTGAACCCCGCCCGCGAACCAGGGAAGATCACTCTAATCACCCGCTATGGCGCTGGTAAGGTTGCTAGCCTGTTGCCGCTCCATATACGCGCTGTTGAGGACTCAGAATTCCGCCAGACCGTGGTCTGGCAATGTGACCCCATGCATGGCAATACCCTCTCCACGCCGTCAGGCATCAAGACACGTCGATTCAATGATATCTACAGCGAACTCCAACAAACACTAAGCATTCACAAAGAACAAGGCAGTTACCTGGGAGGCGTCCACCTCGAGCTCACCGGAGACGCTGTAACCGAGTGCCTTGGTGGTAGTGAGGGACTGGATGAGGATGATCTGTCAACGAACTATACCAGCTTCTGCGATCCTCGCTTGAACGAAAAGCAAGCTCTCGAGCTCGCCTTCCTCGTCGCGGGTCACTTTTCCCAGGAAAACCAGAATTGAAAAGGAAATCATTGGGGAGCATGGTCTTGGATGCAGCCACACGTGGGAACAGGGCGAAGACAGGGTCGACGGCTCAAAAGAAAAAAAGTGAACTTGCAGCAGGTTTCGAGGCCGAAAGCTCGATGAGATGGAGGAAGGCATAGTCCTGTACTTCATGCAGGGTTCTGCCTACTTAATTGATAGGACATATCGCCCAAGGAGGACTCGACTTGGAAGCCAGGCCTAGTCTAAAGTGCTCTCGGATTCACCGATAACGTCGTAATCTTGTTCGGCGCTTACTCCAGGTAGATGGTCTGTGCACCCTCAAGGGCATCCCCTTTGTCCAACTTCTGCCAGCCTTTCACGCTTCCTGCCTCCACGCAGATCATGTGCTTCCATCCATCTTTGGGCTCGAAATCAGCCATGCCAGCAGACTTGTCCACCCAAGGGTTCCACACCACAACATCGTCCAGGTTGTCGCGAACGATACGGTAGAGAACAGTACCGGCATTGTCCTCGACGGTGATGGGATGTTTCGGTCCCTTGGCGGGCGTGTATATGCGGTCGGTCTCGCCATTGATGCTCACGGTGGAGGATTGAGTCTTGGAACTCATGCCATCCACCTTGTCAATGTATGACGAATCCTCCAGCCCTGAGATCTTAGTCGAGGAAATGTCCTGGGAGATCTTAAGTTAGTCCTGCCTTATGTTCGTGATGGGGGGCACACAACAAACCTTGATCTTGAGATAGGTGTGCAGTAACGTCTGGCACTCAAAAGGAGCATCACCATCGTTGGTGACAACTAGGGTCGTGTTCAGGCTGTCGCGATCCAGCGTGACACTGTAGAGCAGACCAAAGCTGTAGGGCCACCGGCTCTTTGTCGCATCGTCAAGTGTCTCGGAGGAGAGCCCGAAGTCAAGCTTCACACTCGACGAGGAACCTTCGCTTGTGGACTTGCCAAGGAACTCCCAGCGGGAGTTCCGGGCGAATCCATGCTGTGGGAGCTTCGATGTCGCTTCGTGATCCGGCGCCGAACCGAAAACCTGCAATGCGAAAGTCTTATTAGTCACTGTGTGAGAGCAGCCTTGAGCTTTGCACGTACAGGGAACACGAGAGGAATGCCACCGCGAACTGGCTTCGAACCATCCAACTTGGCTGCGTCACTGAGCCACAGTTTCTCATCTCCTGCCGCATTCTTCCAGCTGATCACAGTGGCTCCGAAAAGCAGAACTTCGACGCTTTCGCCGGTGGGAAGAACGGCAGTCACGCGAGAGTTGCCGTGGGAGATATTGACCTGTGCCTGTGGAGGCATAGTGGGAGTGGTGGCAAGCGCCGACGGCTTGTTGGGTCTGTCAACCATCGTGAATCGTAGTTGACGGAGCTGTGCAATGGCGTGTACTTGGACGGGGAGGATCGATGTGTGGTAGGAGCAGGACCTGGTTGAAGGAGGGGTTGATGGGGATACAGGCTCCAGATCGGAGGACAGAATTCAAATGATTAGTTGCGAAATCACGACCTGCTACGCAATGAAGGTCAAATAAGAGCGAAATAGACAGAAAACAGGTCGAGTGTCGGTTTGGAGGATGGGAGAGGCTGTTTGAACAGCGAAGCTCCTGGTCGTCTGCGGGGGAGGGGGGGGGTGGGATGAGACAGCGTCTCCAACAGTGTGTCACAACAGGGTCGAAGCGGGGCTTTGACCACGGTCATGGCGGAGGACGGCGCGGCGTTTCATGCGAATTGATCGTGTTAATAACGCTGTAGCATGTCCTCCTGGCCGAGCTATTCTCAAAGAGTCCAATACATGGAGTGCATATCAGCAATTATTCGGGAATTTTGGCTGTCACCGACCTACTCTGCTCGTTCGTCGAAGTCGTTGATTGTTCGTCTGGCCTCACCAAAGTGTCCAGAGTATGCCTGCATCCGTTGCCTACCTTGTACCTCTCCGTCAGGAGGACTGGCCTGCTTGCGTGTATGGCATGTATTGCTTGACCTTGTATGGCTGATCATATACACCAGATCACGGAGTATTATTATTTACTTGTTGGACAGAGCAGATCGTTGCGCATGTCAAACCCTCACTGGCTACCCTGGACAAGTGCGAGCGCCGGCCCTTACTGTATGAACGAAGCGAAGCGATGTTATCGGTCAAAGTCCTTCTCCCGAGATCTTGGTTTCTCTAGCAAGTTGATATAGGACGGGAGCGGGACGAGCGCCCGTTATTCACTCGGTGTCTCGCATGGGCTATGTATGAATCAATCTTGGGTGGTGTCACTGGCCGCTCTTGCTTTGAACCCCATGTGCTTAGGTGTCAACCCTGGAGTAGAAGACTGGCATACTCCGGAGGGTTTGATCGGAACCGAGGATTCATCAGAACATCCAGTGGCCGTGGATGGCACCTCGGATAGTATAGTTATTGTCTCTTCATGGGTAATACCGTCAACCCAGAATCACCTGGGGGTACCAGAGGATTGATCCCCGTTCCAAAAGGACACCGCCCCCACATGGACCTAGGCCGAGGTCACTGATTGGTCAAACACCGTTTGCTCTCGCGCTTCAGGCCATAAGGCATTCATCCTCCGCCTGCTTACCTAATAATACCACGAGGCGGGACTGGCGATGCAAAGGAGCTCGACGTCAAACCTCTACACAGTAGGGCCCAAGACTGCGACGATCGACGACGCATCAGCTGCTACCGACGCACCAACCCCGCGGCTGCACTGCTTTTGCGCGACCAGAACAGTAGCGAAGACAGTTTCAGCCGGCCTCGACTCCAAACGGTGCGGCCATATCACAAGTCCAAGATGGCTTCAACGCGACGAGCAGCATTGTGAGTTCAGGGCCGGAGAGGGCCACGAACCGTGGCTCCTGGCAAAGGCGTGACATTCTAACAAATCTCTCGAGGTCACTCTACCGACGATCGCTGAAGCTGTCGCTCGACTGGACCGTTCACCGTCACTTGTGGCGCGGCCAGGCCCTCTACATCCGGTCACTGTTCGAGGCAAACAGGAACGTAACCGACCTTCGCCAGCAAAGAGTACGAGGGACTGCTCCCTCCCCGGTTCTCCCATCCATGCTGATTCCGTGACGCTAGGCACTGCTATCCGAGACAGAGAAGCTCCTGGAGACCTGGAAGCACCCCGACCCTTACGTCCATCCCACCGCACCTGGAGGTATGTGTATCACTGCGCTGACGAAGAACAAGTGCACTGACAACTTCTTAGGTTCAAAGTACGAGCGCAACCTGCCTTCTCCAATTCTCGAGCGTCCGTACCCTATATTCCAATTCCTTCCACAAGTAACCAAACTAACGGTGAGCACAGCGCCGCCACAGGACAACAACCACCACTGAGAGAGGGACTCTTATACGGAGTAAGCGGGTCGTTGATTTGTACATTCGACTATAGGAGCAGAGAGGCCAGAGACCTGGACGGCAGTGTGGATTTTGAGCAAGGTAGACTGCATGTTATAAAATCAAGTTTCAGCCATATTCGATTTGTCCAACTAGCCAACGCACCCTCTTCGTGCCTCTCGTTGAACGATCTCGCCAACCGCCATGGTGCAAAACCGAACGCTGACAATCTCGACCAAAGTCTTTGAGTCGTTCATGAGGCGTTGCATATGAACACAAGTTCGCTGCTACTGAACTCGAAAAGACGAGGCCGCTCGAGAATGTCATCAAAGCATGCACGCAAGGAGCTGTAGAGGGAACGGGAGGGGTTTAAGATGTTTGTGAGGTATTCTCATTCATGACCATAGCCGTGGGGATTATTGTACAACCCTAACGCGTGAAATAAAGCAACCGTGAACCCTGAACCGTGACCCCTTTGTCATGACAACCCAAACAGCCAATCGTCGCAAGAAATCAAAAAGACAAAGCCACCACTTTAGATGGGCTGGCTAGAGTCCTTGCCAGCCTTACCGGTCTTCTTGGGGAGGAGGTCTGAGCGAAAGTTAGAGGCTGGTACTTGGCAGAAGCGAAATGGAAAGACATACTCTGGTGGATGTTGGGAAGAACACCACCCTGGGCGATGGTGACGTGTCCCAAGAGCTTGTTCAACTCCTCATCGTTGCGGATGGCGAGCTGAAGATGACGGGGAATGATACGGGTCTTCTTGTTGTCACGGGCGGCGTTGCCAGCCAACTCGAGAATCTCAGCAGCGAGGTACTCAAGGACGGCAGCGAGGTAGACGGGAGCGCCGGCACCGACACGCTGGGCGTAGTTGCCCTTGCGCAGGAGACGGTGGACACGACCGACAGGGAAAGCAAGACCGGCCTTGGAGGAACGGCTGGAAGATGTGGTTAGCTCAAGTGAAGCAGAGCGTCGGATTGCTGCGCGTCGGACGAGACTCACGATGACGCGCTCTTGTTGCCAGAGGCCTTGCCACCAGACTTGCCACCGCCAGTCATTTTGAAAGATGTAGGTTGGGGGGTTGGTTGTGGGAGAAAAAAGTGAAGAGCTGAAGATGATTTTTCGTACGAGACGAGAGATGGCGAGAGTTGTGGTTGCTGGGTTGTGATGATGGATTGACGAGATGCAGAGGGGAGAGGTGTTGGCGGGGGGCGTGGAGGTTAAGTAGTTTTCGACGCGGCAGGTCATCATCACGGATCACCCACCTCGCACCGCACACCCGCCTCCTCTAGGCGCGTCGCCCCACTATACCGTTTCGGGAAAAATGGGCGCCTCGAATAAAAACAATCAGCCAGGGACCAGGCACCCTGCGATTGAGCTGGATTGCAATGCAACACACAGACCCTACGTTGCAGCAATTCTCTTTTACTCTGAGGGTCCCCCTTCGCCCTTGGCCGAATTTCGCTTTCTCCTCCACCTCTTTCCCTCATCTTTTCCCACGGCTACGTCGCTCGCTGCCAGATCAGTAACTTCTTCTCCTGTCATCTCAGTCTCCTGAGTCGGATGTTCACCCAAACTTGAACCTTTTCATGTCAGACTTTGATGTATTATGTATTGGTAATTTGATGTGTGGTCTTGGGAGGTTCACGAAGCTGTATGGACGTGAGTTTGTGTGCGTCATGTGGTCAATTTCGCTGCGAGAGCACCAGAAGTCGTGACTAGGCGTCCAGTGCAGTCTTAAACTACCCGGATGGGCCAGAGTGCTTGGAATACACGAACTTCTATCATCTGAGGCGCTGATTCCCAACTCGATATGGCAGTTTTCAGCCACATAATTGTCTTGATCGGGTTCAACGAAATGGGCATAGTTAGTGTAATGCCGAAGTGCAACGTCCCAGCTTACCAGGTGAGGTACAGGCCTACCACCGGCAGGTGACGGCATCCAGGAGTCTTGACGCGGCAACGCGAGTGACAGATGGCACAATCTTCACAGCACCTACATCGAAATATGCCAGATATATTCCATCAAAGGGCAGCCAAAAGGGTGGAGCAATTCGCTGGAACGGACGAGAGATTCATAGCCAGTACGCATAGGAGATGGTCAGTGGAGATGTATTGAGACAGACGTTGACATCCTTGGCCTAGAACAGCACCGTAGCGGCTGGCAAATACCATGAGGCTCGAAAGCCAGATTTAAGTAACTGTATTGAGAGGGTAGAAAGCGCCATCTATCTCCTCTGCGTGATCTTGCCCAAGAGGGATCAAGGCCGCATGTCATCTGGTCCAACGGATAAGGATCCCACCATCTGCGCAGAGAGATCCTGAGACACAATAAGCACGGACATGACGCTCGCGAAGGATCCTGGCAAAGACTGCTTGGAGCCACGGAGTAGATACATTCTAGTTTGCGAATGCATGTATCGCGGCATAGAAGAACATGGCAAAAAGTGGTGCCTCTGCAGCAAGGGCCTAGCAAGCTCTGTGGAGGAGGGACCTGAGGACGGAGGCTGGCAGGGACGCGGGGAGGACGACAGTAGGAGCTATTGAGCGAGATACAACCAATAAAAAAATAGAATAGGCAACGAAAACGATTTAATCCACCTACGGGAAGAGGGACACACAGGTCACCACAGGCCAATTGTGGGCGTCCCATCACTCCCATCACTCTCCCGATAACAGACCCACCACTGACTGGCTACTGCACCACTGCCAGCCGGTCCTTTAGAGTACTGTACCAGTCCCCACCTGCGCGTTCTGCTGTTGCGCGCCAGATCACCCACCCTGGTCGGTGGCCCAGCCTTCCCACACGCGTTCCGTGTCTTGCGGCCCCCCGCTCTCGACAAGCGCTCACCATAGCAATCAGTAACCTGACGCCCGCGCGGCGCGTCCAGCTACAAAAACCCATCCACCCCCCAATTCTTCCTCCCTCCGCCCACCACCGACTTCCATCATCAACCACACGCTTCTCATCAGCATCAACAGCCTGTCACGCTTCTCTACATCACCAGACTTCACCTCTTTTTTTCCAACACCAAAACTCTCAAAACTTCGCAATGGCTCCCAAGGCTGCTGACAAGAAGCCCGCCTCTAAGGCCCCCGCCACTGCCTCCAAGGCTCCCGAGAAGAAGGATGCTGGCAAGAAGACCGCCTCTTCCGGCGACTCTAAGAAGCGCTCCAAGAGCCGCAAGGAGACCTACTCCACCTACATCTACAAGGGTGAGAATCATCTCCCGCCCTGTGCGCGTCTTGCTCTACTGTTTACTGACTCGTGTGCTATTTAGTCCTCAAGCAGGTCCACCCCGATACTGGTATCTCTCAGCGTGCCATGTCCATCCTGAACTCTTTCGTCAACGGTATGTTCATGCTCCGGTGCAATTGCTCCAGCAACACCCAGTGCTCACACATCTGCCAGATATCTTCGAGCGTGTCGCCACTGAGGCCTCCAAGCTTGCTGCCTACAACAAGAAGTCTACCATCTCCTCTCGGGAAATCCAGACCTCTGTCCGCCTTATCCTCCCCGGTGAGCTTGCCAAGCACGCCGTCTCTGAGGGTACCAAGGCCGTCACCAAGTACTCCTCTTCCACGAAATAAGCGGTGGAAGTCGGGTTAGATGGTTTTTGTTTTGGGCATATGAGTCTTTTGCGTGGCATTACGGTGCCACTAAGCTGAGCTTCCATGGGGTGGTTTCGAAACCCCGGAATGGGATCTCTTAATGCGTTACGGATGGTTTTGCTTTTGGGGGCAATGTCTTCACACGGTCAACGGGGTTCGCGGTTGTACACTACACTTCGAGAACAGGGTCTCGAGGACAATGAGAATTTGCGCATGATACTTCTATTTTCTGGCCTGCAAAATATGTGAATAGTCTTGATCCGCGCGGTACTAACCAAGGCCTGCTTTGCTACGCTTCATGGCATGGCTGACTGGCTGCAGAATTCCTTTGTTGTCTAGGGCACCGAGTGCGGTTCCCTGACTCCAGCCCATCTTCTCCAGCATCGCGCGACCACGATTCTCCACTCCCAGCTCCGGTGCTGCGGCGCCAACGATCTCACCGTCCTGAACCGTTGCAGCAGCAACGTTGACCCGACCAGAACCGATGGTGCGGGGTGCGCCTTTGCCTCGACGCCCATCAAGGCGCGGGAAATATCGCCGGGTGATGCGGTTGACGGCCTGGTCGAACGAAGCTGCTGAGTATTGTTGGGTTCTCTTTGTACGATAAAGTGTAGGTCTGCGATTATCCGCGTTCCCGACAGACTTTGATTTGATGTTGAACTTGTTGGCTAGGTCATGTATCACTTTACGAGCATGCTTATCCATTGGCGGCAAGGCCAGACTAACGGAAAGGTCAGTCCACCGGGTTGTTGCATCGAAGCATCTGATTAGGGGGACTTACGTCTCGCTGGTGCCTTGCAGAAAGGTCCGCATCTCATCGGCAACCTCATCGATACTGATACCCTGCGGGTACTTCACGCGTAAATCTTCTGGTTTTGCGTTCCTGCCCAGTTGCCCGAGAGCACGCATCTCCTCTCGCTGTCTCTTACGCTCGGCTTTCTTAAATCGATCATTCTTCCAGGCGGCCTGCAGGCTCTGCTCGAGCTCTGAATCGGAAACATCCACCCGGATGCGACCTCTCGCGCCCTTGCCCTTTCTTCGCTGCAGACTGGGCCGGTCCCAGTCCATAACATCTAGATCATCAATCCACTGCTGCGGCTCATCGGATGAATCGCTGTTGTCTGAATTCGCATCAGCAAAAGGGTCCGGGTTCTGGCCGAGCTCGTGTCCAGCCAAAAGCCGGGCCAGGGTTTCGTCATCAAGGTCACTCTCCGGCTGATGCTGATCGTTTGCAGCGTCCCCTGTCTGGTTAGGCAGATCATTCTTGACGTCTTTACTGGACTGGAGTGCCTCATCTGTCTCCTGAACATCAGTGTCTGACTCCTCGGATGGAATGTAGTCGGAGCCGCCGATATCTTGTTGGTTAAGCAGCATCTGCAGCATCATATCCTCCTCGCCATTCTGGCGCATATTTTCGATGTAGTCGGCAATCATATCATCATCATCCGATGTTGGCTTCTTCGGTGGACGCTGATGCCTTCGAGAGACTCGTTTCTTTCTTTGATGAGTCTCCAGGAATGATGTCGCGGCTTGTGTCCTCGTTTCCAGATGCACTTGTGGCTCCCTTGTGGTCTGCGACTCAGCGACTGTGACTTCTGTTGAACAATGGGTCATGGAAACGTGCTCGTCGAGTTGCGCCGTGGCCCTTGAATCCCGGCCCTTGAACAGTATGACCTCCTCGCTTGAATCGCTTTGCCTCGACGGGGCACGACTTTGTGGAGTAGCAGTTGGGTCGGGCGTGACAGAGGCTGCTGCGTTATTTCTGCTGACGTCGAAGAAAAACGGAGCCAGGCTTAACCTAGATTTGCTCCCTGGCGAGTCGATCCCATCTAGTGATGGGTCGCTCGCTTTCGTTGCGCTTTCGATGTCTGGTGTCTCTGTCTCATCTGGTCCCGTTGGCGTTCTGGTTCGACACTCGGCAGATGCAGCATTGGGTTCTCTCGTGTGCTCCTCCGAAATGTAAGCATCTTCGTGGTTCGACGGGTTCTCCAGCTGCTTCAGTGGTTCAGTGTTGCCAGCACTGACGAAAACAACGGGCTTCGTTCGCAAGCTGCTCATGTCCCACGCCTTGTGGTCATGACGCGACGTCTCACGAGCAGCTTCCATGAGCGTGAACCCAGCTGCTTTGGTTAGCGAGGCCGGTAAAAGGGCGGCTGGGGATCATGCCTCGATGCCAGGATGCAGGTGATGTGTTTCCATGAATGCCGTGCCCGCGTGCGTTAGCACGTCCTCCTCTCCCTCCCCGTGGCGTGCCTCTGCCACTCTTCTTCCCACGCGGCATGTTAGCAGTCTCTTCTGCTGACGGGCATCGGTAGTTAGGTGGGTGGCGATTGATTTATACTCTGAATGTGCGAATGCAGACTTTTGTCAGAGTGACTGGCAGTAGACCACGAGTGGGTTGTGCACGGTGATGACCCTCCGGTAGCGATGACCTCACACAATTTGCGGCTGGATGTTGTATGTTGATGGAAAACTTATCGATACCAGTCATTGGGGATGCGGCGGGCAGGTTAGGCGTCTGGTAGAGCTCGCTACCCTGCATATATGTGGGCGCCATCGGGACCTCCCGTTTCGGACAGCGGTCCTGGTTCACTCGTTTATTAAATGTGACTGGCTTTACTCGTAGGATTCAATGTGGTGTCATATGTGACGTTGTGAACATCATAATATTTCATCAAATGTTCGCATGGTAACGCAGGCCAGTGTATGCTTGACAAGATTCTATAGCCTTTGTCTATCACGTTCAATAGTGTAACAGTGTACCCGGTACTTACGCTGCTGGTTGTGCTCTACTCCATGCAACCCAGGTAATGGATGCATTGGATCAGGCATTCGGAAAGTCCAAAAGCCGTCCGAGACGAGGTTCCAAGCTGCATGGAGCAGGAGAGTACTGTTGATCCGCTGATCTAGTTGAATCACATCGAGGGTGAAAGTGCCCGCCAGGCAGAAGAGGCGCGTGCTCGGGCGGTGGGCCCGCATCACCTCTAGAACCCCACGTTGGCGGTCGCTGCGTAATGCGCCCTAGCAAGTAGTAAGTACCGCCCGCCTTCGCTGTGAGCAGCTGATATGACTCCAGCTGCGACTGCTGCCCGTGACCTCGCTCAACCATCCTGTTCCCCCATCCGGCCTCAGAAACCCCGAACACTCTCCCCATCTCGACAGTAGGCCGCAGAACACACAGGGCGCGAAGACGGCTCATCATCGCTGTCTGCTATTGCAGCGCGCTCAAGGACCTGCCCACCGCCTCTTTAACCAAGCACATCCCAGGTTCCACTGGAGCTTCCAGCAACACACGTTAGATATCGCATGAAACCGGGAAAGAAGCCACTACGGAACCTCTGCGAAGCCATATACGAATCACAGGAATACGTAGGTGCACCGAGAACGTCATGGAGGCCGCCATGGCCAACGTCGACCTTGGTCGCTACCGCCGTATCGTCCAAATGTTCTGGGACCCTGAGCCGACGAACGATTCATCGCTTGACCAGCCAGTCTGGTGCCTAGGGCGATCGTACAGGCTTAGCCATACAAAGAAAACAAAACACCTTGACCAAACTAAACAGCAGTCCGTGATCGATGACCCGTCGAAAACCCCCCCGCCAGCCTCGACGCAATCTGCTTCCAGTGACGCAGATCCGGAAAGTGGCGTGCTTGTCTCGCCCCCCAACATACCCGACACCCCCCCGGAATCCGCCTCAAGCAGCTTCTCTTCATCACTAGCTTTTGGAGAAACCGACCAAGATGATGGTCAATGGCCTAAAGGATTTATCGAGGACTTCGAGTCCCGACTATGGATGACCTATCGGTCAGATTTCGAGATCATTCCCAAGTCCAGTGACCCAAAGGCAGTATCTTCATTGTCTTTCTCGATGAGAATTAAGAGCCAACTGGGTGAGCAGGCTGGATACTCGTCGGACAGCGGATGGGGTTGCATGATCAGATCTGGGCAAAGCCTCCTTGCAAACTCAATTCTTTCTCTCCGTCTAGGCCGAGGTGCGTCCATAGCCCCTTCAAGACAGGAGAACACACTGACCACCAACAGACTGGCGTCGTGGTATGAAAGCGCTTGAAGAGCGGAGCATTGTCAGTCTCTTCGCAGACGACCCAAGGGCCCCATACTCGATTCACAATTTCGTACGACATGGAGCGGAGGCATGCGGAAAATATCCCGGAGAATGGTTTGGACCGTCAGCTACTGCTCGTTGTATACAGTAAGTACTCCCAGGAATGATCGACCGATATTGCCCGTATACCTTGCTCTAACAACCACCAGAGCCCTTGCGAACTCAAGAGAGCCAGATCTACGTGTCTACTCAACCGGTGATGGGCCTGACGTTTACGAAGACAGTTTTATGAAGATCGCACGGCCGCAAGGGGAGACCTTCCACCCGACGCTGATACTTGTTGGGACCCGCCTCGGAATCGATAAAATCACACCTGTTTACTGGGAGGCGCTCGTCGCGGCGCTTCAAATTCCTCAGTCGATCGGAATCGCAGGGTAAGCTAGCCCAAGAGCGTGGTCTCGCTATTATTAGTTGTACTCTTGACTGACTTGGCGCAGTGGTCGACCTTCCTCATCACACTACTTCGTTGGAGCTCAGGGCTCCTTCTTATTCTACCTAGATCCACATCATACTCGTCCGGCGCTTCCCTATCATTCCGATCCCTCCTTATACTCGGATGAAGATATCGCATCCTGTCACACAACTCGGCTAAGAAGGCTCCATGTGAGGGAGATGGATCCTAGCGTGCTCATTGGATTCTTGATTCACTCTGAGCAGGATTGGGAAGACTGGCGAAAGAGTGTGAAGCATGTTCAGGGTAAGGCCATCATCCATGTTTCAGACAAGGACCCGATCACGCTTGGCTTCGTCGAAGGCCGGGAGGGTGCGATCGACGAAGTCGAGCCGCTGAGTGATGATGATGATACGCTGCACGGCGCTTGAGGTTCGTCATCTCTATTCTCGAGAATACCAAGTGGTTTGCGACAGTGCAAAGACGGAAGCTCGTCTGATGCCTAGTTGTCCAGGGGAAGCAGGCCGGACAACAAATGCGTCGTGCTGTACCACGCCCGCGACAGTGAGCTTTCAAGATACGCAGCTTGCACCGCAATCAGTCTGTACCCGCAAGAGCGATGGCCTGGGGCCAGGCGGCGAAACAGCAGGATGGACACTTGCGCAAACCTCAGAGGCCTGGATGACGTAGTGTTACGCACGAACGGATTATCATGCGGCGCAATTTGATGCATTAGAGGCTGGACCGCACTAAGCAGAGTTCTCCGCGGCGTTCAACGGTTCTTCTTGCCTTTGTTCGAGGCTGTCGGCACAGCTGCAGCATGGCCCTCCTCACGTATGTGGTTGAATAATTTGGTCTTGGAGGTGAAGGTGCTAGCGCAGATGGCGCATCGGTGCTGTGTTGCTCGGGTCAGCTTAGCAAGCCAGCAAGATGAAATGAGACTGGAGTATTTACGTACCTCCCCAGAGGACTTCTGCCTTTGTGCAGCCGCTTTCTTCTCACGCTTCAGCTTTGCTTTACCTACCTTCTTCACCTCCCGACCTTCGTCTTCCGTGTCGTGCTGGTCGCCAACAGACTGACCATCAAGCGCGATCTCGGTCTCGGCTGGTATTGACTTATCATCAGAGATAGAGAGATCGTCGATCGGGACGACAGGAGAGTCGGCAGACTCAGAGTCAGCCGTGGTGGTGGGCGTATCCCGCCGCTGAGAGCCGTCTTGATCATCACCATCCCGGCCGGGCGTGGTCGCCTTCGTTGAGTGGTGGGCACCAGTGTCACTGTCAACTAGCTCGGGCTCCTTGGTGCTCACAGGATCAAGGTCCAGGTCCTTCCCCTCCTTTCTAAGATGGCGACGGAGTTGATGAACGGCCTTCTGGTGCTTCTTGCTCCTCTCGTGAGCCTCAAGTTGGTTTTCGCTCTTGAATGTTTTGTCACAAACAACACATTCCAGCACCTCTACATCCTCCTCATCCTCATCACTGTCCTCCGAGTACAAGTCAGTTTCGGCGTTGCTCTGCTGCACCCAGTCGGGAAGCTGATACTCTCCAGCTTTCTCATTGTTGGCAGCTCTGGATCTGGCAGCCTGTTTCGCTGCAGCATCCCGCATGCTCTTTTGCCGATCGGCGTCGGATTGAGTGTTGGGAATGTATCGAGGGTCACGCTTCCGGACGAAAGTCACGAGGAAGCGCACGGCGTCGTTGAATTCTCGTATGGCATCCTCCCTTATTTTCTTGTTCTCCTTTTCCATGAGACGCCTGACGCGGCGGTCTGGGGCATCACTCAGGCGGTACTTGTCCTTCCACGTAAATGACTTCATGGTCGAGAACCCCGACCAACCACTGTAGAAGGGCTTCACAATGGTCTCGTAGTCATCATCGGAGGAGCCGAAGGTAGGGTAGTCCGGGCTGTCAACTTCTGCATGGTCTGCAGCGGCTTCCTCCTCTAGCGCCAGATGCTCAAAGGTCTCCCTCGCGATTCCGTAAAAGCCAGTGGGCTCATCGTCGAAGGGTACGGTGGCGTTGAATTTGCGCATAAGGCTCATGATCTCTTCGGTAGTCGTCAAGCGAATGTTGCGGAAAGTCGTGGGCTCGGTACCATCTCCAGCTCCATCCTGACCATTGAGGATGGCGTCTCTGTGGTCGTCGTACCATGCGCGCTCCTGGGGATCCGACAGGATTTCGTGAGCAGACTGGATCTCCGCGAAGCGACGGGTGGCGGTCTCAACGTCCTGAAGATTGCGATCGGGGTGCAGCTCGAGTGCTTTCCGACGATACGCTTTCTTGATCCTGGGCAACAGGGTCCGGTCAGGGCAAGGCGCTTGCAAGCTGGACTAGACGGTACTTACTCGTCTCCAGTGGCATCTCTGCCAACGCCGAGGAGTTCATAGTAGCAAGTCTTGGATGTGGAAGCTGCATTGATATCTCCAGAACTGGCCCCTGACGAGGACTGCTGAGCTCCCATGACGTAAGCCAGGTGGTCTGGTGCACTATGAACAGCACTTCGTTTGTATCTGTAATCCTACGTTCTGCGGTGCGGGCTGGAGGGCGAGGAGCAGAAGTTCTCAACCTGGCTGATCAGTAGACAGGTCGATCTGACAGGTAGATTATGGATTCAAGCAGCTTGGGCGCATTCTCCTCACGGTGTTGATCTTGTACGTTGTCCGCTGAACCAATAATGTGAATGCCAGCCTTCTTCGCAAACAAGGTGGTGGTATGAGATGATGGTCCAAAGTTGGTATCGGGAAGAAATTCTTAGTCGACAACCCCGCGACCCCACATGGTTGTCAGAGTGAGTCGATGGGGGGTCAACCCGCGTAGCCAAGCCTTTCAATTCCATTGTCATTGCATCAGGAAGCCGCTGTTTGCAACGCTTGCAGGGCTTTTGCATGCATCAACGCATGCTGGGTAAGGTTTGGAAAGTGAACCCTCTGCGCACCGCGTGCCTGATCGACGCTTAGATCTTCGTTAGCCTGTTGAACCACAAGCAGTATGCAAAGAAAAGCCTATATATATATATATATATGGCTTCGCATGGCTTTCCCGCTCTTGACCCAACCCTCTGCCTCTTGGGATTCCCCACGCTCGCAAGCTCGCCGCCTCGCTCGACCAAGGCAGCACCCACGTTCTGGACTCCAGTCCTGCCAATAATGGCAGCCCACAGTCATCGGCAACCAGTGTGCCGAGTCACCGTCGCCCCTGACTCAATAATCGTGCTTTTGACCCTCTGAGTTTGGCCTAGGGCCCAATAGACACAGGTACGCGACGACAAGATCCCCCATTGCGGCCACCGACGTCGTGGCGCACCGCAGCCGAATCGGTCTTAGACGCATGCCCTTCACCCAACACCTGCTGCACGAGGGCAGGCTTTTCTTTCACTTGCCTCTGACGGCAGAGACCGAAAGACCCTCTTGTTCTGCGGCTGGCGCGCCGCGCCAACCGTTCCGGTCCGGGCTGTGAAAATGTTGTCGCAGGTCACGGGTCCGACCGCATCCCCATCCCCGGGTTATTATTCTCTCTTCGGTGTCCACCCCACGGTCATTTTCAACCCTCCTCCCTTTCTAGACTCGAGGGTTCGGAAAATCTCTCTCAATCAGTTTCTTCTTGACGGCTTTCCCGCGATCTTGTAGCCCCGCCACTTCGTTCCTGGCAGACTTTCGCGGTTGTCTGTTTGTTGTCTCGATCATGCTGCCGAATGCGAGTCGCTGGATACTCTTCCTAGCAAGTCCCTCAGTATGAAGTTCGCGCGCGACTTCAGAGACGCCCTCGCCAGCCAAGGTATGCATTGTCGGCCCACTACTAAGCGGGACTGCGGTCGCGGCATTCTGCTGATGCCGTCCCAGGCTTCCCTGAACATTGGGTACACCAAGCAATCCCCTATGGTCGTCTTAAGAAATGCCTGAAAAAGGTCCAGCGCGAGCTACAAGACCTCGGTCTCGATCCCGAAACTCTGCGCTCTCTCCTTGATCCTGATAGCGAATCGCCCTTGGCACTACAATACCAACTCAAGAGTAAACCGATTTGCGTCCTATACTATATCATGCTGGACTAACCTCATCTGTTGAACAGCTTCATCTAGTTCAAACATTGTTCGACCAAAGCTCACGGTCGATGTTCATCTTCAAGACGGAGTCGTCGTTGACGCATCTCTGACGCCTGCTTCGCGTCGATTCCTAGAAAAACTTGCTTCCGATGTCGCGACGCAGAAACTCCTGCCACACGGCGCAAGCGGACGGAAGGGCAGCCAGCCGTCAGAGCCGGAGAGCGAGCCCGGCGACGACGCAACAGCGGAACACCGCCACAGTGGTGATACTATCATGACAAACTCAGCTCCAGGCGCCAAGCACGAGACGATTGAGGTCCCTCTGACCTTTGATGGCGAATTCTTCGACCTTTTACAGAACGATGTGGTCAACTTGGATGCCCTGCAAGACCAAGAGCAGAACAAGATGCTGAACGAAGTGGAGGAGCTCGGGAAAGAGGTTGCTGTGGTTGCCAAGCCGAGTCGATTTTCCAAAAACGATCTGGCCAGATGGAGGGAGATTTTCGAGTTGTACCTGGACGCTGAAATTTTCTTTGCTACCCACGAGCAGGATCATGGCGCAAGATCCAGCAGCCGAGCACTGAAACAGCTGCAACTATTCCAAGGCGAAATCGAAAAGCGCAGACTTAACCAGAAGTTCAAGCTGCGCGAAAGCCAGGTTGCTTTCGATCGCTTCCTCCAATTGAATGCAAGTCTACTCAAGAACCTTCAATTCCAGGAGCTCAATAGGCTTGCCGTCTCCAAAATCCTGAAGAGTACGTCCGCCCCAGAACACGGACAATTGACAAAGTTTGGTGTCGATGGCTAACGTGGTGCAGAATTCGACAAGCGCACAGCTTTAGGGATCTCGAAGACTTTCCCTGTAGCGGTTCCCTCGGAGAAGCTCCTGGCTGGAAGCGTCGCCAAGGATGTTTGTGCGCAAATGTCAGAGCAACTCGTCAAGATCGTTCCTCAGCTCAACGATTATCTGTGCCCCGTGTGCTTCTCTGTTGCGTACAGACCTGTCAAGCTTGACTGCCAGCATATATTCTGTCTTCGTTGCGTGGTGAAGATGCAGCGCCGCAAGGAGAATCATTGCCCTCTTTGCAGGTCAGACGTTGTCATGACTGCTTCAGCCGGTAAGGAGGCGCCCGCGCCTGATAGTCAATGCTAGTGGCTGACCGATCACCCTTCAGATAACCTCGATTATGAACTTGCGAAATATCTTCGCAAGTACTTTGCCAAGGAAGCCAAAGAGAAACAAAAAGCCGATGATTTGGAGCGTGGCATCGAGGATTACGGCCCTGACTACCGCCATAATGACTGTACGATCATGTAAATTAAGCGACTATATGCCCCTAATACAATACCCAATTACCTCTTCTACATGCGGTCCACTGTTGTATCCGCACCCAGTCACTCATTGATTGGAAGTATATGTACTTGTGGCTTGTTTCTTCCGAAAGGGTCATCTCTGGCAGACAGATCGCTGTGTACAGTCAACATATTCCTCGGAGCCGGATACAGATCATCGATTGACTCCAATCCTCCCAACACTTTGCACACTATGCTACTCCCGCATCAAAAATGAGGACAAACCGAGCGGATATTTGACAAGCTGTGCCGAATGATGGATATAATCTGACATCTCTGGATACCGCATTCATGCGCTGGACGCGGCCGTAGCAGCCCTCAAGGCCGTCTCGAAGACCTCTCGTAGCGATCCAGTCTCCTCCAGTCCCACACTGACGCGGACCAAATACGGATCTACCCCCAGGCTCGCGGCCCAAGGGAGCTCTTGATAGTGAGCGAGGAGAACGTACGGCGAACAGAGCGTGAAGTTTGTTCCCAAGCTGGGACCTTTGGCAATCTCGACCGCATCGTAGAAAGCTTGGGCTGCGGGCTGCGAGTGAAAAACAACAGAAAGAAGCCCCCCATATCCTCCAGTAGGCAGACGGTAGGCATCATAGTGGATCCGGGACGGGTTGACCTTTGGGTAGTATACGTGCTTAACGGCAGGGTGGTTGACAAGTACTTGACAGATGGCTTCTGAGTTGACGTTGACACGTTCCACCCGAGATGCGAAATCACGGCTGTTCCTCTCGAGGTAAATGATGTCCTCGGGCCAATACGTGTTCTCAAACGTGTTGATCATGGTGTCCTTGATCTTGCGGTAATACTTTCCCTGAGGATTGAGAACGGCAGTACCTCCCATAACATTTCCGTCGCCAGAGAACAGCTTCGTTAAGCTACTGACAACAATGTCGGCGTCGACGAGGACGTTGATGTTGGCAAACGTGCCAATTGTCTCGTCCACTACGACGGCAAAGTCGAACTTGTCTGCCAATCTTCTGATTCTCTTCAAGTCCGGGCAGACCAGAAGTGGGTTTCCAGGAAACTCACAGAATAGCGCGAGAAAGCGCTCGCCTTCCTTGAGTCTCTTCTCCAGATCGTCAAGGTCCTCCGAAGAGGCGTGACCATAAAACTGACATCCAGGGCCAAACTTCTGCAGGATCTTGAGCGTATCGACGTATGGGAAGCCGAAGGATATGCTCTTACGAGGCTCACGGCTCTTGAGCAGAGCTTGATGAGCGTTGAAGATGGCGTTCATACCGCAAGGGAACAGGAACACATCGCTTTCCTGAAGGGCTGGAACACCTCTCGTGTTTGATGACTCAAACGATGGAAGGGGACCATCCAAAAGATCCATATCACCGGAGAGCGTGCTCGTGATTCTTCGCCGGATAGCCGACCGCGCTTTATCAACAAGCCCAAGGTCGAGATTGCGGCCAAATCTCTCCTCGAGAAACCGGGAACTCTCTTGAACCTCAGGAGACTGAACAGCAGGGGCCTTGGTTGGAGGATGTATTATTCCATCAATAGAACCGGCCCTTTGGTAGCGCCTGGGGCCTCGAGAGGGACGTGGCCCCCCCGCGTCCAAGCCGTTGGCAGCCTTTGGGGAGTCCGGCACACGCACCATAAGCCCATCCTTGAACAAGCCCGCGCAGAACTCTGCGCGTCTACTGGAAGCGCCATCACCAGTATGTTGCCAGTACTGCTTCGCAAGGGGCTGCGCATCGGCGGGGTATAGGACGGCAGAAATGGTGGGCTTGAGGTGAGCGAGAGCACCAGCGCCCTCTTTGGAAGTGTCGAGGGCCAGGTTGACCGTGGATACCTGATTTGCGAGTTCGGGCGTGCATCTTTCGCGGATAAAGTCAACGCAGCGCCGAGAAGCAGAGGCAATAGGGAAGAGCATGGCATGTTGCTGGCCATCGCGCCCATACGTTGATAGGATCACTTCAGCGAACGCAGCTATGCTACGATGAACAAAGAAGCTAGAGAGCTGATCAGTCGAAGTCCCTGACGAACATAGCCACTTGAACACACCGAGGATAGCCTGTAGTCATGCGGTTGACAACCCATTTCTCGCCCTCCTCGTAACCAACGTTTGACGCCCACGTTGGTAGCGACACACTGACAGCCTGACGACGAGTGAGACGTTAGTAGCGCCCTCCAATATGACGTAAAGGCGGGAGCACAGAAACCAACATGAGCAGTATCAGGTGGGATAGATTCGCCGAGCTCGTGAGACGGCATGATCGTGAGTTTTTCGGGCAAAATAAGAGATGGGATGGATATGTTGCGCTCGATCGGAGTGCTTGCGGGAGGCAGCCTGCGCAGTCGTGTCTATTCAGTTAAATCAAGACCAACTGACGTATGGAGTAATGCAAATGCGAACAGCGCTTTATACTTGCAAAGAAGCCAACAGGGAACGACGAGTCGGAAAGCCGAATGCAACATAGAAGAAGAGGGAAGTTAAAAGTGTTGCAGTTGCAAGACGCAGTGACAGAACCCCACTAGCGCGACTGGAAGCAATTTTGGGGTCGCCGCCGAGCTCGGAGCGCGGGGCAAAGAGAGCCGTGGTTCTCGCTCATCCCTAGGTTTAGCAAATTGGTGCGGGTTATACGGTGAACGAATACGACCACCGCCTGAACCTCGAGTGTCGCCGTTCCCTGCATGTGACAGAAGAGCCGATCCTCCTTCTGCCCATCGCCTGGTCACAACGCTCATCTGACCATGATACTAAACACTGCATCTGAGCAGGGTATGCATCGACTTACTTCATCCTGCGCGAGGCTTGGGATCGTCTGTGGTAAGCCCAGGTGAAAAGTTCCAATGATTTAAGGTCGATAGTCTCCAGAGCGGAAGCGAAAAACGGTCTTCGTTCATTTCTGCGTGCTCATAGCCTGAACAGTGGCTCTATGAAATTCCAGGAACCCGATCCCGATGCAGATGACTCAAACTTTCAAAACATCAAAACCCCTTCGCTGTCAAGAGAACCAATGGCCCGGACCGCGAAGTCCGACCCTGACGTGCTGTTCTACCGAATTATGTCTCTCACTTGATCAATGCCTCTGTCGGCTGCGACGACTGCTCTTACTTCCTACACAACTGATACTGTCATCTGGAACCACACTGTCCAGATCGTCATCCCAGTTCGCATGGCTGCTTCCGATGCTACTCCTCGGCAGGGGAACGTGACGCGCGGAGACCTCACTCATCGGGAGTGGAATATGGCGCGCTGAAACATCACTCATTGGTAAGGGGACATTGCGCGCTGAGACATAGCTGTTGGGACGGCCGAAGTACCCTTGCATGCCATCCTGAGTAGAGGCTTTGGGGGTGCGGAGGCCGGACGACCTGCTTGCGGCCCGACTCCGGACAACCGTTTCGTATTCCACCGGCGGCGGTCGTGACAAGGGAGGACGGGAAGTTGAACTAGTCCTGTGAGTTCTGGCAGAGGTGTACGACTCCCTGTCTGTGTCGTGAGTGCGACTGCGCGAACGAGCAGCTACACTGCCACGCCGAGAGCTTGAACGGCTTGGGCGCTCCTCCCTTTCGACAACGGACCCTCGTGCACTGGGGCCGGCACTTCGTGTCCGCACCTCGGACGTGCGCCCCCCATTGTATCGAGTTGAGTGTCGGCTGCGTCCATCGAAGTTGTCATCGAGGGCCCGGGCACGGGGAGGTGTAGTCCGGGTTAGGCTCGTCCTCGGCAAAGGACTATCCTGAGTCCATGGATTCACAATTGATCGAGGTCTGCTGCTCCAAGGGTCCGTGTAGAGGTCACGGACTTTCGCTTCATCACGAGATGATTTCCTGCTGCTGCCGCCGGCGTAAATATACTCGCGGTGAGCCAGGTCCTCTATGCCGGACTTCTGATCAAGCTGATGGACACGGCTATTGATTCCCATGGGCATTTCCGGGAGAGTTGAGCGGCGAGGAAGAACGGGCGCAGAAGGACGATCGTGGCTGGGGTCACGCGTCTTCTCTCTAGAGTTCCAAGCACTGTACAATAGTCCAGCACCAGCTGCAGCACCTAGTAAAGCCCCGACTACCGTTGTCGTGTTAAGCCCACCATTCTTCGCGCCCTCGCGAGCTGATGCGTCGGTATCAGCATGTGTGTGTTCAGATGAGAGTGGCTGTGAACCATGTGTGAGACTCCGACGCAAAGGCGCAGGGCCATCTTGTTGCCTGCGGGACATGCGAGATGAGCTTGTCGAGCGTGGTGAAGAGGAAGCAACGTCGTAGTTCCAGTGAAGTATGCGACCGACCTCGGACTGTGTCGATTGTGTCTCTCGCACGGCAGATCCGCTGTATTTCACGTCGCCACCGGCCGGATGAGGGTCCGGATATACAGCCTCTACCCGATTGCCGTCCAGGTCGTGAAGCATGGCACGATGGATGCCGTCTGTGCTTGAGTAAGAAGTAGTGTCTCTTGTGGAGCCGGGATGCGGAAGAGGAGATGTCAGGTGCAGAGCTGGATTCGCACGAAGACCAGCTTGATGAAAAGCGATGACCGCAGCTCTAGACGGTGCGGCGATGGACAAGTCGGTGAGAGGGACGGCGCGGTTCAAGCTTGAATCTCCTCGTTGGCGGACCCGCAGAACAGGGACACCGTTGATGCCGAACTCCACAAACCCAGGGCTCTCGGAACCAGCAGACAATGAATCAGGGTGGCGGTCGGGAGCGGTGAAGTGCCAGCCCAGGGGCTGTAGAACAGATGCAAAGAAGGATGCTGAGGAAGGCAAGTGCGCGACGTCAAGGTATGGCACGCTCATGCCTTGGTGTTCCGTATTTGACCTGGAGAGGTGGGTGACGGCGCTTCCAGCCGAGAGTGCAACAGGCTTGCCTTGTCGAGCACACAGATAAACTCAGCTCTACACTTTGAAGGATGCTGTGAACTCCGTTACCCAGCGTTGGGCGCCTAACTGACACGGTAGGCAATCTGTGTAAGCGTGGATGAGGATGTTCTTGTTGTAACGAAACTTCGTGCGCTGCTCGCCTTCCACGTCAAGTTCGACTAACGTACTCCGTACTGGGTGTCGAATGGTCATCACACCCAAAGGCGAAGTGAGAGCGAGAACATCATGAAAGAAGCGAAAAGCCTCAGAGACAAAAGCCGGGGGCTCGGTCGGGGCAAAGCGTCCTCTTTATTGGGGGTCGGGGCCTAGGCCAGCTCAGCGAAAGGGTGCATCGTCAGCCTGAGGTGGGCGGTACCTTGCCTGAGACCGAGATGGAGACTGTGCCTGAAGCCGTAGGTGTCTGCATGTCTTGTGGCATGGTCGCAGCGGCATGACAACGGCGCGTGGCCCTGGATGGTGACTGGCCGTCGAGGACCGAGACTGGCGTGCAGTGGAGGGGCGAGGGAGTCATGCGTGGTGTTGAGTGGCTCTGTGACAGGAAGGAGCGCATGTAGCAGCTAAGGACATCTAGCATGTTAACGTTACCACATGAGTACAAGAGGCTAATACACGAGGAACAGCATGTTGCTGTGCAAAGCGGTATGAGTGGCGGTCACGCTTTGATGCCCGAGAGGTTCCCTGAGGTACCTGCCGCGGGATGGAGCAACCCCCCAGCCACGTGGAGCCATCTGCCCCGCCACACAAGTCCCCTGTTTTGGACTGTCTCTTCGATGTTGGAGCTAGTACAGTATTGTAGTACAGCAGCACACAGCCTGTGATCAGCATATGTACTGGACCTTGACAGGTCATTCTGCACCCGCATCGTGGAGAATTATCGCCTTGAGTAGACCAGGCCTCAACATCAGCTTGCGCTATCGATGGCGGTGATATCAGCTTGCGGCTGCATGGAAGATGATATCGTATGACCCTGAGTAAGTTTTTCACGGCTGCTGTAAGCGACCTGGTCTGTCATTATCTGAACAGATGAGACTACGTCCTAGTTTCAATGACCGCCAATGTGCCCGCGTATCTATGGAACAGTCAAGTGAATGGTCGCCTGTCACACTATGCAGCAAATAAATCAGTATGTACATATACTCCGTACATCAAGCTACGAATACCACCGGCCTCTCCAAATGTTTCGATGCTCCCCATACAATCCTAGGAGATCTGGTAATCGATCCAGGTGGGATCAATCGCTAAGTCGTCCATCCGACTTCCACAGCGGTGAGTACCATTTGCCGCTGAAGGGACCCTCCTCCTCCATGTCCATCCTTGTTCAAGTTGTGCCACGTCAGGACCCAGGTCTGACTTACCCACTCGACAGGGACTGACGCAGCAAATGATCGCCCGTGCCGTTCCCCTTGTATCCGCAACGTCCACGGCCCGTCTCCGCCAGCCCCGATGAGGTTTCTGGACTGTAGGTATCCTCCACGCTGCCCTGCACGCACCTGTGGCTCCTGGCTAGGTACCTAACAAGGCGACTGAACGGGCGTCACCGCATTTGCACCTCCCGCCTCGGTGTCCGTCATTGGGCCTCAATGCTCGCTGCACCTCTCCTGCGCCACCCTACCTTCCAGAGGTTTCGATGGTGCGACTTCTCGCCGTCCCTGACCTGCCAAAAGCAAACAGTGAGTTTACGCCACAAGATCGGAATGCACTCCTGCCCCAGGACTATGCTGCTTCATCAAGTCACACAGGATCGAACAGGTGCTGCAATCTATGTGAGTTCCAGCAGCATCGAGTTAGCTACGAGACATCACTCTTAATGGGAGCTGCCAAATGCTGTCACCATCGCTGTTATTTCTCTTCATGACTACCTGCCCCCGCAATAGCTTAGCGTACGGATTCTTTCGTACATGCAGCTCGCCTCAAGGAAACGTCTCGATGCACAGCTGCCGACCTGTTCTACGCCCAGGAAAATGGGAGGACGAGCTTATCTCCAGCTGTCTTTCGCCCCGCCCTGAGCCCTCTCATTCCCTCCCAAGACCGCATGATACCAGCCTGTTTTCCATTGCCATTGCAAAAGCCAGACACGTCAAGCCTTAGATGAGGCAGGGGGGATGTCCGTGCAGGCAGAAAAGTCTTGTCCATGGATCAGGGACACAGGTCCATTTTCAACGAAAGCAACCATGACCATAACTCTGGTTTGGTTCTGCTACCTATCGAGGTGGGCCGTGGAGTCTGCTGTGGGCAAAGGGGGACTTACTTACCGCAGGCTGTGTTGAAGCTGGCCTGCCAAAGGCGACCAGAGCGCCTTGGACCGTTGTTGAACGCCTTCCAAGTTTTGGTTGTAAAAACAAGCAGGGTGATCCCATCCGATCCAAGAAAACATATCCCAGCCAGACAGGCTCACGTGGGCGGCGATGTTGTATCACTGCGCCGTGGGCTAGCTGGCTCGGGTTGCTGCTCCCGCCTACTCCCCGATCCAGGAGGGGAACTTTGTGCTAATGTAGCGGCGGGATGCTCGTCATGTTGCTCACATGATGTCCCACGCATCCTCAGCTGCATGGCAGAACTTGCTGCAGGCTACACTGGCAGATAGCGAGAAGTTGCTAATGGAGATCTTCTCGTCCACTAGCGAGTCCGCAAAGTTATCGGCGCCCTTTGCCATCGCACCCACGAAGACGCATATGCTCTCCTTGGAGTCCAAGGTCTCGACGTAGTCTCGAACACGCACAAGCGGGGCATCGAAGCTGAGAGTCACCTTGCGGCAGTTGGGAGGGAGATGCTGAGTGATCGGGCTCTGGATCACGCGAAGCAGCTTCTCATTTGAGTTGGTCGAGCGAATGGACATGCGGTGAAGGAGTTGAACCATAAGACCGGCGAAGCGCTTAAAAGTGCGGGGGATGCGGACTGAGGGCGAGACCTCAATCAGGATACCCTTGGCTGTGTGAATGTAGATCTGGAGTTTGCCGGCCTTGTTGATAGGTGAGTCCAAGAGGGTAAGAAGGCACTACACGAAATAAGCAGTCAGCTGAACTGCGCCAGACAAGCCGTTGAAGGATAAGGCAAAGAGTTAGGGACCTGGTGGGTGATGTCAGGCCGGGCATCGCTGATGTCCCGGTTCATCTTCCTCATGACACCAATATGTTCGTCACTGTTGAGCAGTGAGTACTTCTCCTCACGGAAGGTCCCAGTGCGAGATGATCCTCCGTAGGAGGCCTTGTAGGTCTCAAGACTGGCATTGGACAGAACGACGATCAGGCGTTGAGAGTCCTTGTCGGTAGGAGGGATTGGCTTGCTTTGCTCAGCAACCAGTTGCGGAAGTGATGGTGGCGGGAGCGACTGCGTTCCTGGTTACAAGAAACGAGGCGCAAACGTCAGTCTCGGTCTCGATCATCTGTACAAGCATCGGAGGATCTCTCATGTCACGTATTCGCAACATTTACAGTGAGGGTTTTCTGCTTACTAGGGCGTTTGACACCAGCGCGGCGATCAGGAGAAGACATCTTTGAGGGGCGGAGAATACAAGAAAGACAAATCGTTTCTAACGACTTAAGAATGGCAGAAAGAGGTCAATGACGAGTCTTAAGCAAGCAATGCACAGGCTGCTCTGATTGAGAAGGGGGTGATTGTTGAAGAAAGAAAAAGAATCGTGTCGGTGATGGTGCGGGAAAAGCGGGGCTAAGGGTCGTTCCTGGCGTGAGACTGACTTTTGCAGCCGGCGACTTATACTGGATCTAGTCATCAGAAGCACGACCGGGCACTATGCGTGGCAACGACACAGACAAGCCCGCACGGCGACTTTGTCCACATGGACATGGGAAAATGATCATCACGAGGCTCAATGTGTATTGACCAACGACGTTCCAGGCCGAGTCTGTAGCTACAGGGCTGTTCCTCTTCTGCCAGGCAATCTGTTGCACCACTGTCGCGCGACAAGTCTAGGAGTCGATCTGATTAGCCAAGGCCACATTACCTAAGCATCCAGCCGTCTAAAATTACTGGACTCTGACAACGTACTCTGGACTTGGACTCTAGGAACACCGGCAACTCCAGCATTATCTTCCAGCAATTCGACCAACTTTCTCTCAATTCCAAACCTGTCCATTTGTATGATCAATACAGGAGACGCGGACGGCAACGATGTCTTCTCAGGTCGCTCAGGCGGCACGCCGCGTCAACCATGACCTCCGTGGCGTTGTTGTCTCGGCTGGGTTGATGCAAAAGACTGTCAAGGTTAGAGTCGGAGCTCAGAAATGGAACAAGATCATCAACAAGGTGAGCGACTACAAGTTTCTATCTTTCGCGCTTCACGACCAATTGCTAACCTCGGACCCGCTGCAGTGGTTTGCCGAACCCAAGCACTACCTCGTTCACGATCCCAACTCCTCCCTCCGCACTGGCGACGTCGTTTCCATTATGCCTGGCTGGCCTACGTCCCAGCACAAACGCCACGTCGTCAAGAAGATCATTGCCCCCTATGGAGTACCAATCCAGGACCGACCACCGATCCCAACCCTCGAAGAGCTCATCACCGAGCGCGAAGCAAAGAAGGGTGCTAAGGACGAGCGGAGGGCAAGCAGAAGACAAGAAGAGGAGGCAGCGCGGAAAGAGGAGGCTCGAAAACTGCGCGAGAGGAAAGAGGCCAAGAGATTGGCGCAGGGCGGATCTCGGACAGAGCCGAGGAAGACAAATTTGGAGGATAACAACGACTGATATCAACCACAAAGCAGGGGCCAGTAGGCATTGTAATACTATGTAGAAAATTTCCGGGACACACCTAGAAGCTTCCGGGCAATGTATACGTACGATCTTCAAACTGAAGCATTCGCATCATTTCCCATTTGGGGCACTGGCACGTATGAGCACGCACAGGTGCAGCTTGGTTTGAACTTCTCGTACATACATCACCCTCCTCTTTCTCCGAACTCCTTCGCCCAGTCCTCATATTCCTTCAGTCCTGACTTGCTAACACTAGGCCGAATCGTCCGCAGGCTGGCTTCGAAGTCAGCGAGTCCGATAGGTCTGATCTCGTCCATGGTCATATGTAACAGAGCCTCGCCAAGAGACCTCAGAGGGCCCATGGCGGCATCTTTGGCCAGAGCGGTAATATCGGACCCCGAGAAACCTGTACATACTCCTGTCAGTGGGTTGAAAGCGAAGAGAGGCTCCCAAGGGAACGTACCATCTGTCATCTTCACAAGTTGCAGAATATCATCATCGGTGAGGCTATGTTTTTGTGACGCTAGGAGTGTCCGCAACTGCGTCTCTCGCGTTGTTGGCTCAGGCAGCGGGATGTACTGACGCCTGACGAACCGTCTCCGTGCCGCTTCGTCGATTGCCCACGGCAGATTTGTGGCCGCCAGGACTAGCACGCGATTGGCGTCTCCGCGCTCTCGATCCTTTTCGCTGGTCTCCCTCCCGGCTGCTGCTCTCTGGAGATCACTCCATTGTATGAGGAACTCAGTCTTGATCCTTCGCGTTGCTTCGTGCTCCCCTGACCCCGATCGCTGAGACAGGAGACTGTCAATCTCATCTACGAAGATGATGCTTGGGGCAAGAGCCCTGGCCAAGCCGAACAGTGCCCTCACCAGTTTCTCGGATTCGCCCAGGAACTTGCTCGTCAGGCTGCTCGCCGATATGGAGAAGAACGTTGAACGAGACTCTGTAGCAACCGCCCGGGCTAGCATTGTCTTACCAGTACCAGGCGGTCCAAAAAGGAGCATGCCGCGAGTAGGTTCTCGGAGACCCATGAAGAGATCCGGTCGAAGGAATGGGTAGACCACAGCCTCTCGGAGTGCAGCTTTTGCGATATCCAGGCCGGCAATATCACTCCAGTGTACTTCATCGCCTTCCACGATGATGTCGTTGAGGATCTGCTTCGCTGCTGCGTCGTCGATGCCCAGTGGAAGGTTTTTGAGGACAGATGCTTTCCTTTTCTTCCAAGCCATTTCTTCGCTGGTGGTTGCATCTTTCTTCGGATAGACATCCGGTTCATCTGATGAGGGTGACGGGGACTTTGTCTCCGGCTCACCAATCACAAGTGCCTCCTTCGCTTTAACTCTCCTGCTCGGGCGAGGCCTCCGGCTGCTTTCATCCTCGGAGCTACTTGAAACATGGGCAGGAGAACTGCGCCGTTCTCGCCTGCGAGATGTGTTGGTGATCTCTGGTTCGACGGGATTGTCTCGCAATGCCACTGGTTTTCGTCTGGGTACTGGCTTCCTCTTTGGGGAAAAATTAGATGAGCTTTTCTTATCGGGCAGACCGGCAGCATCCTCGAAGCCGGGACTATCACTGCTGTTATCTGCCTTGGCAGTCTTGAGGGGCGGTGCGGAGGCTACTGGTGTTAAGCGAGTGCTGGATCGCCCAGCGGTAGAATCACTGCCCATTGCATCAAGGTTCGTCGATGAGTTCAAGGCACTCGAAGCGGCGCTGACTGAGAGGTGTGATGAGCGAAAGTACTCATCAGAGTGTCTCACCGTCCTGGAAGACTCTCCTCCGTTTGGAGTCCTATCGGACGGACGAGGGGTGACCAGCCTACGAGAGTGGCTATCCCATTGGAGAGATGGGTTTGCTGGTTTGCGTTGTTGATCCAGAGACCTCCTGGGACTGGACGATTTGACCCCGAGAGAGTTATCAGATGGAGAGGAGCGAGCAACACGATCCCTTGAGCCCAGAGCAGTCCAGGCGAGGGTCGCGGCTTTGCTGGGCCCCTCTCCAGCTGGGCGAGACTTCCGGGTTGATCTGGAAGGCCTCTCACTGGATTTCCCAAATCTCAGGGTCGTCCTCATCGTATGCTTCTCCGGACTAGGGGATGAACGACGGGCCCTTTGTTCCCTCGTTGGAATATCTGGTGAAACTGGCCTTGGCATAGAAGGAGAGGCCGCGCCATTCGAAAAAGCACCGCCTACTACGGCTGCTTCAGATGACGTCCTCTCAGCCAAGGGCGGCCGTGGCAGAAGATTCGGTCGTGAAAGCTCAGCATACGTGATGGCTGGGATAGTACCTTGTCCAAGCCCCCCAGGGCTTCGATTGCCGGTACTGTACGAGTCGGAAGTCTTCGAGAGTTTGTTGCTTGCCTGGGTCGGCGTTGAATCATCTTGCCGGGATATTCTGAGGGCTTCCAGTAGGTCGATGCGTTCCTTGCACTGCAGTTCCAACTCTTTCAGAGCATCGACCAGAGCTTTCTCGGTGTCGGTGCGAGGGACATAGGCTGGGAGTGCTTTATTGGCATTGTAGTCGTATATCTGCTCAAGCGCCCCTCTCCAATGTCTCATCGACTCAAGTTCGTTGCCCTGCAGACGCCACGTTAGAACAACCATTCGATGGCATACTGCATCTGATCCGGAAACTGGCTGGACTGACTTGGCTTTCGTGATATACAGCAGTTGAGCAGCTGAGGTACGTGTCGTCGTACGTCTTCTGCAGGACGCTCAAAGCTTTGTTGCGTGACATGGCACCGGGGCCTATTTTCGAGTCCGCACGCCGTCATGGGCTTGTGCACTAGAGCGATTGCGAGGGGTAATGTTGGCCGAAAGGATCTGTGCGCGAGACTCGGGGTGTATCAGTGTCGTTGCAGGGACATGGAAGAGATGTGAAGAAGAGGTTGGTGGGCTTGGTCTTGCGAATGGCGGTGACGTAGTCTGGTGGTTTCTGGTCCCTTGGTTTTACGCTACAAGGCTCATCAGATGGTGGGGTCGCCGCACCCAGTACATTTATGGGTGCCTGCCCGACCACAGCCACGGCCGCAATAAGTGTCCAGATGCTTCACGTAGGCTTGGAAAGAATAGCAGGCTTATGGTATTGTATCCAATCATTCTATCAAGATACCTTCATCATTGCAGTGTAATCCCGACATCCAGCCTCCCCTGTGTATCAACTCTCGTGCCGTCTTGGGACAGGGCAAACCCAATCCGGGGAGGCTGAGCACGCTTGCAGATCGGCAGATCTACAGCCACGATCTAGTCTCCATACCGAGCTTGATCCCAGTATGAGATGGAAGCACTCCGAACACGAGTACCATTATCTTGCTTTCCTGCAGTTTGCTTCCTGTTCTCACGCCGACAGCCAACTATTTTCCCCGTCTTCCGTTTCGAGACCTGGGCCGACACACTTACAAAAGTGTTATTCCCGGCATCTCTGCTCAGCAGTGCTAGGCAAATTTAATGTTATGAGAACCAAATTGCATTATGTCTTGAACACAGCCCAAGTAAGCTAGGCTATGACAATAAGACGCGGATCTCCGCCGTTGTCCGTGGGAAAGCCGCACGTAAGGGATTAGGCAGCTCTGGATCTGTGCTTTCTCCGTCTGCTTCCTCTACAGCCTTCTCGAACCGCTCGAAGTCACCACAGAACCGTGCCGCCGCTTTCTCCGTGATACCTCGGGCCAACTGCGAGCTCTGAAGGTGCTTGAGTCTCTCCATACCATCAAGCAAAGCGGACGGCAAGAAGTCGTCCAACGCCTGACTGGCGGTGGTGAGGTCATCGGGTTGTAGTTTGGTGGCAGTCTTGTCAAGTGACTGCAAGAGTGGCTCGAGCCCGGATTGTTCGCAGAAAAAGGCATGCTGTTCTTTGGACAAAATCTCGGCTTCTTCTGCAATCTTATCCCTTAGTTGTCCTAGTCTCGTTTGTGTAAACTCGAAAGGCTCCAGGGCATTGGCGCCGGCGAGCCTGCAGTTGATGAGGAAGATCAACCCACGGGGGTGCTGCATTGATTTGGCCATGTTTTCGCAGCCAGACATAAAAGGCTCAAAGGCCTCGCTGAGCACTGACTCGAACTCACTCTCGCGGTCTGTAGACGTCGCTAAGGAGCTATCGTATGTTCTCATGATTGCGTCAAGCTGTTTGAGGGCGTCTTGTAAGAACACTGGTGGTCCGAGATCTGACGGTGTTTGTTGAAATTCCGCTTGCAGAGCCGCAATGTGGTCTCGTACAAGACTGCGGAACTGACGAAGAGCTTCCACCTCTAGACTTCCCACTAGCTCCAACAGTTTCGCTTTTGAACCCAAGACTTTCTGAAAGGTGACGAGATAGAAATTGACTAGGTTGGCCAACTTGTACGCAGGGATTATCTCCTCATTTGACTGTATCACCTGCTCGATACGTTGGCGGAGGATGCGAGCTGCGCCAGATATGTTGCGATCGACTAGCTCATTCAGAGCCCTGATGGCGTTGAAATCGGTATCCTGGTCGGTCTCTTCGTCCTCGTCTGAGACCAGGCGCCATATCTCAGCGCTGCGTCCGGATCGGAAGCCTTGGGCCAGCTCTTCGCCCTCTGCGACGAAGAGAATCTCCAAAGCTTCACGCTCACTCACCGTAGCCGAGTGCACCCATGCAAGCATATCTCCTACATAACGCAGAGGATCGTGCGCAGTCAAGTCAATAGGCTTGAGTGTCGGATCCTCCACCCCATCAGGAGTTGCACCCGTCAGTGCAGCGTGGAACGAATCGGACAAGATGCGCTCACGAGCCTCCGCAAAGAAGTCTAGGCAGTTTTGGAATAGAGACGGCCTCTCCGCAAGAACCCTCAGTGCTCGACGCATAGAAGCATTCATCTGGGGGTTCTCCAAATTGAGGGTTTTAAACTCTCTCTGCACCCATTTGTACAGTTTCTGGAAGCCATAGTGGATATTTTTGGACGTCTTCTCCATCAAATCCAGTCCGAGAGTCTGGTTCTCAAATCCCAGAAGCACCTCGCAATCTTGGCTGATCTTTTTGGCCTTGGCAAGGGCATCGAAAAACATCTCATCCACGGGCTCCGCGGTAAGGGTCAACGCCGCCAGCTCATCTTCCGTCATAGTAAAATGTGACCGAACAGCTGACAGCAGGTCTTGCTTGGTCGTAACCTCCTTTTGCTGGGACAAAAGGGACTGCGCTTCGGCCATTGCCGGTGCTGTATCCTGATGAGCCTTGGCAATATCATGTTTTACGTTTTCATAATACACATTGAGCTTCTGAAGTGTAACTCGTATTCTTTTCAATTGCTTCCCCAACGGTAAGACCTTGTTCGAGTGGATGAGAAAGCTGAGAGAGTTGGACATACCTCAGCAACACGGCCGAATTCTCCCACAATTTCTCCATTGCTGTCGACTACCTCTTTCTGAAGATCAAGTCTGATACGGCGACGGGTCTCTGCATCATTTTGGATGTGCCTCTCGTCAAAAAGTGCAAGAGCATCCCGGAAATCAGTGTCCGAATAAGAACTGGAGAGGACAGATGTCGCTTTGGAGGTCAACGGGGCAAGTGTCCGAGAAACCCCCCCGGATGAAGGTGTCTGAGGCGATGAAAGGCCCACGCTCAAAGCCTCTCTAGTTGGCAGGTCAATCGTCAATTCGTGTCCGTGAGCCATCGTATCGCACTCCCTATTAACCAGGACAGGAGGAGGAGATCGCGGGAGATTCCGACTTTACGAGATGCCACTCTGAGCCATGAAGAGGCAGACTATGTGGCCAACTGTCTCAGAACTATGATCAGTGAAGAAGTATATGTGAGGTAAGTGACCGACCACTTTGACAATTCTCGACGGAAAGCAACGGCGCAGATTGTCGGGCTGCTTGCGTGAAGCTTCCTGGAGCTTGTTGGTGCGGTGGTGGCGATGGTGGTTGGTGGAGTTAGCTCTGCAGGCGCACGTCAACCCGGGGCTTATCGACAAGCAACTTGCGCGGAACGACATCACCTCTCCCTCTTCATTCGACAACAAGGCTGCGTTTCCCGTCTTTCAACGCAGCTGCCGACGTCGGAAGCACCGATCTTTAGCAGCGAATCATTTTGACATCTGAGCTGCTTTTTTTGATCGCAACCTAGGGGAAGTTCGAAACCAGAAACACAACTTGCATGATAGTTGTGCTTTGCCTTAGCTCATGGGTCTGAGGTCATGCTGCAAGCGCCCTTGTGACCAACACGGACAGGCAGACACGACTTCATCACAACGTTCGTGTCACAGCATGAACTAACATTTGAACCTTTCAACATTACCGACACAGCTCATACACAATCCCGTTGAGCCTTGATCCTCCAAAAGAGTACAAAGTGCAGTGCGGACTCTACGATGCTTGACGAGCTCGCGACCTACGGTGTCTGACTCCAACCACGCACCTGCTGCTCGACCTTTGGCTGCTCGCCGGCGAGGACCAACACCCATCAGCAAACACGATGCCGTCAAACATGTTCAGCCGTTTAGGTGGAGGTATAGGAACAGGCAGGTCTTTTTATGAAGAGCTTCGCGACCGCGAAGATGACCCAGACAGGGATGATGTGCTTCGCCTCGACGAAGAGAACCTTCGCCATCAATTCAGCGACGACGAGGCTGCCATAGGGCTAAATCCTAGTGACAGCCGTCTAACTGTCGCCAGCGGACCCATAGGTGGCCACGCTCGACCTCTGGGCAATCTTCAGCCGTCGGGCGACGGCGGAGGATCGAAGTGGCCGCATCCTGATGACGATTTCGACAACGACGTCCCGACTTCCCTCTTGATCGAGCCGAACACTTCCAACAACAAGAAGAGCCAAGATCCCAACAACCTCTCCCATGCTGGCCCCTCTAGACCCGGTCCGACTGCCCAGCAGACCCAGGAGATGTGGAACGCTGCTGCAGCGCGTCAACCACTGCACACGAACGATGCAGGCGATCGAGTGCGTGATCGGCCCAGGTCCGTCCTGACTTCCGTCAAGACAAACAATGCAAGGGATAAGGCGATGTGGCGGTGGGTCAACGTCACGAACCTCGACAGTTTTGTTCGAGACGTCTATAATTACTACGAGGGCGGCGGCCTTTGGGTTATCCAGAGTACAAATGCTCTGCAACTGCTGTGAGTTCGTTCAAATAATTGGGCACACAAAGGCTAATCTTGCCATAGTAAGACGCTGTTTGTGGCAGTTCTGCTCACCTTTCTCTGCCAGTGTGTCGATTACAGTAAACTCCCTCACAGCAAATCCCTAGATCAGGTCACGGTACCCCAATGCACACGCAATATGTCAACCGTGTGGAACATAGGGATTTGGTTCTACTCCTTCTACTTCATATGGAAATCAGTACAGCTCTTCTTCGAGATGCGTCGACTGTTACAAATTCGGGACTTTTTCGTCCATCTGCTCGACATCCCCGAGCAGGATATGCAGACGATATCGTGGCAGGATGTCGTGGCCCGGCTAATGGCGTTACGTGACCACAATCCCAAAACTGCTGCCAATATACCCGCTAAGCTAAGGGGCTTCCTGGGAAGTCAGTCCAAGGAGCGCCTCGATGCGCACGACATCGCCAACCGACTGATGCGTCAAGATAATTACCTGATTGCCCTGATCAACAAGGATGTCCTGGACTTATCATTGCCTTTACCATTCCTCCGGAATCGTCAACTGCTGTCAACAACTATGGTCTGGTATCTACAGTACTCGATCCTGGACATGGCTTTCAACCGGTTGGGCCAAGTTACGCAGGACTTTCTGCGGGCAGACCGCCGGGGCATATTAAGTCAGAAGCTCAGGCAGCGCTTCATATTTGCGGGTATCATGAACTTGATGTTGACGCCGTTTGTGCTCGCCTATGTTCTGGTCGTGTCCTTCTTTACATACTATAACGTTCGTTTCCCGGTCTTCACGATCTTGTGGCTTTTTCACTGACCACGCGACAGGAATACCAAAAGGATCCGAAAATGGCAGCGGCGCGCAAGTATACTGTGCTGGCGGAATGGAAGTTTCGTGAGTTCAACGAAGTGCAGCACATGTTCTATGAAAGGTTACATATGTCTTATCCATTTGCCACTCGATATTTGGATCAGTTCCCGAAGCGTGTGACGGAGGAAGTCGCGCGATCTATTGCGTTTATGGCAGGCGCCATCACCGCGGTGCTGGCGGTTCTCACAGTCTTTGACTCCGAGTTGTTCCTAGGCTTTGAGATTACCAAAGACCGAACCGTGCTGTTCTACCTTGGTGTGTTTGGTGCGATATGGGCCATGACACGGGGCATTGTTTCAGAAGAAACCACGGTCTTCAACCCTGAGTATGCTATGCGGAATGTCATCGAGTATACGCACTACATGCCGAAACACTGGGAGGGGCGTCTGCATAGTTCCGAGGTCAAGCAGGAGTTCTCTGAACTGTACAAGATGAAGGTGATCATACTCCTGGAAGAGATTCTCGGGATCATTACCACACCGATGATCTTGCTGTTCTCGCTGCCGAAGTGCAGTGACCAGATAGTGGACTTCTTCCGGGAATTCACAATCCACGTAGACGGCCTTGGCTACGTTTGCTCCTTCGCCGTCTTTGATTTCAAGAAGGGTGTTGGTGAGTTCTCACAACAGATTCAGGGCCGGGATGTGCGAGAGGACTATTACTCCACGAAGCATGGGAAGATGGCAGCCTCTTACTATGGCTTCATTGATAATTACGTGATCAATCCCAAGACGGGGATTCCAGGTCACCAGCCACCTTCAGCTCATCAGCACCCATTTCACCCACCCCCGATCTTTGCAGGACTCAACTCGCCTAGTTTGATGGGCGACTTGCAGGGTTCTCATGGAGGCCGTGCCGAGACTGGCAGATCCCGCAGCCGAGTCGCGGGTGTTGGTCCTGCCCCCGCGCGGGCATTGCGAGGTGGCAAGGCACCTATGCCACAGCCATCACCGATGGCATCGATGCTTCTTGATCCTCATCATCAACCTCCGAGTGCGAGTCTCGTCCGAAGCCTGCACCAGTCTCGGCATCCGCGCGGAGCCTATCGTGGCGAGGCTCAGATCATCGAAGAAATGATGGAAGATGGTGGACACGGTCAGCTTGGTATGGACGATGATATCCAAGAGGGAGGCGGAATATTGGGCGAGTCGACGTGGGAGACATCACCAGGCAAGGGATTGAGCCGAGAGAATAGCGTTGCCAACAGTGGAGAACCTGAGGCAGGAGTTTTGGGCATGATCTATCAACTTCGGCAGACACAGCGCAACCGTCAAGGCACAAATATGGTGTAGGTGCTCAATACAGGAGCTATGGCGAGGACATACATGTTGGAGTTCCGGATCGCATTCGTTCTTCCAGTACATTGGCAACACAGCGTTGTCAGTACAGAGCTATTGGACAAAGGGCTTGTGACAACACTAGCCGCTATCGTCGGATTTGAACACCCGTTTTATTTTTCACTGTCTTTTTTTTTTCTACTACCTTGTGATCGGAATGTGTGCACGTTTGACATGGGAGTTGTTATTACGTGGCCAGATGCTTAAGATTGATAAAGGAGCCATGCAAGGCAGACAAGACTCTATTGGTCAAGAACGCAGACAGCTGCCAGGGAAAGCCCCGGCTTGGATTTTAGTTACTTATCAGATGGAGCCAACCCTCAAGATATGGCGCAGCGGCTTGCGCCAAGAGACTACAACTAGTTGTAGATCCATCGCCTGCATCATTTGGTCTGTTTCCTGTCAGGCAAGTGCAAGCCACGGTTGAGGACAACCTTCGATGGAAGATCCGCTCGCCTGCCTTCTTCAATATCGAGAGACCAGACGGAAAGTTAGACATCGCTTGCTGAAATATGTTGTTCGTGCTCGCATCCTTCGAGGTGCCTTTGCTCAAGCAATCATCACCTCCTTCCGGGTAACCAATAGGACTTTTGACAATGGCTTGCTCAACAGTTCATGATGTAAATGATTGATAAGCTGGAGAAATCCACCGAGTCCAGGATGCACACATTTTCCCGGGGATTGTATGGTATCTCCTCGGATAATGAAATGTACGAAAGACTGGTCCAGACGGAGATCCGAGGTCGGCGACGAAGCGGGAAATTTTATGGGGGCGACCACTGGCGGCAGTGGCCCGGTAAGCATGTGCAGGGTAAGGAATTCGCCCAAATTGGGAATGCCTCAGCGAGGTGTAGCGGCCCACAGGCGATGATTTGCAGCACCCTGGCAATAGATGTCGCTAGCAGGTAGGTACCCTGCAGTGGGCGCAAATTGCGCCGAGGTCTGCAAGTACTCTTCCCCGGGACCCTGCTAGCAGCCCATCGAGGTAGTTCAGTGCAAGCATCATCACTCGCCTGAGATTATCGGCCTCCGTTGCTGCTGTCACTGGTGCTTCCCAGTCCCACAGCCGTCGCCGGAGCTTACGTTCATCACAGCCTGCCCTCGCCAACACGGCACAGTCATATTCTGTACTTCCTCTGTTGCAATCACTTTGCTTCTCCTGATTTGCGATATTTGCCCTGCTAGATTGGTGTAATTCCGGCCTACCGACTCTCGTCGCCGTCTCCCAAGCTACTAACGCGGCTCCTCACAATCAAACCCTCGGTCGAAATTTCTCGCAGCTCAGTTGCCAGCCAGCCCCTTGAAGCAACAACGTGTCCGCTGGTCGCGCACACATATCGACTAGGCGTGGTGCTTTACTGAGTACCGTCTGATTCGCACGATCGAATCCATCACCCTTTCGCATAATTGTCAGGAGCCCGGGCATCCCTGCGGTTCTAATTTGAGCAGCTGTCAAGCTGGCTACCTTCGAACCCAAGGTCCTCGGCGGATCGCCTGACGCTGTGGCCGCCATGGCCCAGCCATCTTCCGAGCCAGTCGAAGAATATGAGTATGAATACCTAGAGGCTTCGCAAAACATCGATAGCCTGCTCTCTCGTTGTCCTATAGCCTTCCCGAGCTGCGACTATGAAGGGTTTGGCGACTAAGTTGGGAGACCACTGGCTGACCGCACATGCTTACTCTAGCTATGAAGCGCTTCCACCCAATTTCTCCCTGCTGCAGAACATGGCAGCAGGTGCATTTGCCGGCATCGCCGTATGTTTTCTGCCCCCATTGCGCCAGATGCGGTTTTTTGCGACGTGGCACTGGGAGACTGACATCTCGATTAGGAGCATACGGCCATGTATCCCATTGATGCGATCAAGGTGCGATACACAAGTTCTCCAGGGCAAATCGCGGTACCAATTGACTGACATCGCCTTCGCAGACCCGGATGCAAATCCTCCACCCGAGCGCAGCGACAGCACATACCGGCGTGATCCGTAGCACCTATCAAATAGCGTCAACCGAGGGGTTCTTCAGTCTGTGGCGTGGCATGTCCAGCGTCATCGTTGGAGCCGGTACGAACGTCCATATCCATATGAAATGGCCATGCTGGACACAGGGTTGTGATTACTGACATTTAAATTTGGATAGGTCCGGCTCACGCTGTCTACTTTGCCACTTATGAGGCTGTCAAGCATGCGATGGGTGGCAACAAAGCCGGCGAGCACCATCCCTTAGCTGCTGGTGAGTTGACATCTTGACAGTCAGGGTATAGATTGAGTTCTCCTGACGATGATCTACGTAGCCACCAGCGGTGCTGCCGCCACGATTGCAAGTGACGCCTTCATGAACCCCTTTGATGGTAAGCGTCGCTGTCTCTCGAGGCTTGGCGGCAACAAGACACTGATCTCGCGCAACAGTCATCAAGCAGCGCATGCAGATTCAGGATTCCAGCAGGATGTACCGATCTATGGTCGACTGCGCAAAGTACGTCTACCGCAATGAAGGTCTCGGGGCTTTCTACATCTCGTATCCTACAACACTTTCCATGACTGTGCCGTTCACCGCACTGCAATTCCTCGCATACGAATCCATGTCGACCATCATGAACCCTCAGAAGGCCTACGATCCTCTTACACACTGCGTCGCTGGTGGTGTTGCTGGTGGCTTCGCCGCAGGTCTCACGACGCCCATGGATGTTATCAAGACCATGCTACAGACCCGGGGTACCTCATCCGACCCGCAGCTCAGGAACGTCAATAGCTTCTGGGCTGGATGCCAACTTCTGTTCCAGCGCGAAGGCTTCAAGGGATTCTTCAAGGGCATGCGCCCACGTGTTGTGACTACGATGCCCAGCACGGCAATTTGCTGGTCTGCTTATGAGTTCTCAAAGTATTCACCCTCTACATTGTTCTACTTTAGGTACTTCTCGTTAACTAAATATTTTCCGCAGGTCATACTTCATCAAGCGAAACGACTCCTCCTGAGCTCGTCACCTAAGAGCTTCAGATTTGAACCTTCTTGGACCCTGGTGGACGATCTAATCGGCTCGACAGCAAGATTCGGCAAGTGAGCGCAGTCGATAGGCCCTGCCATGGTCCTTCAACGATAACGACAAAACCATTCTTGCATCGGCATTCCGGCGGACAAGAAATGTACATATTAGAAAACAGATTTTTCGATCGGCGAACAGGTTGCAGTGATCGGTCACATGGTGGCAGTGGTAAATGATACTTGGGAGGGATCTATAGGAGTGACTTGGACATGTGGCAAGGGACGAAAACATAAGCGCGAACGTGTGGCAGTTACCAAAAGAAGGACTTGCTGTTCTGTCCTGCCATGTTCCGGATTTCCATGGGAAAGGAGGGACCATGGTGTTGCAGACTAGGTCTGGACAAAGCGGCGGCATACTCGGCAATATTTCGGGGGGCGGAACGCCAAGATAAGACAGCGGAACCGCCTGGCGATGGCGTACCTGTTGTTTTCCGAATATATGTCCGAGGACAACCACTCTTCACAGACATACTGCGTCCGTCAGCATGGTGTGATTTTGGTGTGTGCTCGTATTGCTGGTATCTGCACTAGTGACGTAGGTTGTTGTGACTAGTCCAGCATTATGCAAAGCCATATCAGTTCTTGTTGGTGGCCGCATTGACGATCTAAGGCGGAGCCATATATACACAGAAGGGAAAGCCATCTCAAGGGAATGGCTTTCCACGAAATCCAGTTACGCCTCAGATCATTGATGAAACATACCGCTCAAACGCCCTGTTCACCTCCGATTGTCTTAACCACAATGCGCCCTCTCCGGCTTCGTGGCCATTAACCAAAGTGGAACTTGAATCCTCCTGCACCACCGCCGCCTTGCTGGAACACGAACGGATTACCGCCGCCTCCGAACGGATTGCCCCCTTCAAACGGACTTCCATGGAAGGGATTGCCACCACGTCCTTGCTGACTCTCATGTGAGTTAGGATCATCACCACTATCAAACCTTGCTCTCAACTCGGGATCACTCAACACCTCATACGCCTCATTGATACTAGCCATCTTCTTCTCCGCATCCTCCTTCGAGATCCCCTGCTTCGCCGCCTTGTCCGGGTGGTACTGCTTCGAAGCCTTGCGGTACGCTGACTTGATCTGCTTCTCGTCTGCGTCGGAGGCCACACCCAGGACTTTGTAGTAGTCTTTTGTTTTGCTGCGCTTGAGAGCAATCTGGGCTTTGCGGAGGATGGGCTCGACCTTGGCACGCTTGGACGAATCGGCTTCCTTGGCTTGTTCGAGGGTGCTGATGCAGGCTTCGTAGTTTTCGGCGCGGAGTTGAGCCTTGCCTTTGTGAAGGAGACCCCAGAAAGAGTTGGCGTTGTTCTGGAGGGCTTCGGTACAGTACTTGTCGACGTCTCGGTGATTTGACTGCAGTGATGTTAGCATTGACATCTTCGACAGAGAAAAAGCTGCGGATTTGCAGGGTGGCCTTACCTCGCTGTACGCATGGCAGGTCATCTCAATAACCTTGTTGTAGAGACCAGGTAATGCCGAAGTAGGAATGTGCCCAGCCTTGCGCAGCGCATCACTCTGCTCCCGAATACTGGCGACGAGACCGATCTCGTCCCCTGTTCCCATGAGTGTCCTTCCAGCCGAGGTCGACTGGCCCTTCTCCAATTGGCCCTGTGCCTTGTTCACTGCCTTCAGGACCGCCTTCTCTTGCTTGTGCAATTTCTTGCAGAGTTTGGAGTCGGGGTCAGAGTGCAAGCATTTTTTAATTTGACCGAGACCAAGGGCCATATCACCTAAACCATAGAAAGCAGTCGCTGAGATGACAACGTGGGGAGTGGTATCGCCAGGCTTCATCTGCAGGAGGTGCTGCATATCGGCCATGCCCTCCTCCAGCTCACCGCGCTCGAAGCGACATTTGCCACGAAGTTCTCTCAGCTTAGGCGCGCGAGAGGCAATGACGATGGCAGCACCGGCCTGGTTGACACAGTCTTCCCACTGGCCAGCAGCGGCCGCTTGCTCGGCCAGCTTCGCGGCGCCCTTGGCCTCTTCCAGCTCAGAGATCTCCACCGACTCAGCCGCCTTGTTAGCGGCGACATACTCGGCTTTCGCAGAATCCCAATCACCGGTCTTGGCCTTGATCTTGGCTAGCTGGACGTGGGCACTCTCGAAGCCCGGCTTGAGAGCCAGGACTTTATTGAAGTCGTCGGCCGCCTGGTTGGTCCGTCCCAGGGAGAGATATGTCGTGGCACGTTTGTAGAAAGTCAGGTAGTTGCTAGGGTCGCGTGCGATGGCCGCATCGTAGAAGGTGAGAGCTTCGCTGGTTTCGCCACGAGCAAGATGAGTTTGCGCCGTGGACAACAGCTCAGAGACCGGAAGGTCCGCAGGGACATCTTGCGCCGTTGAGATACCGGCGGTGGCCAGCAAGCCGGCGGCAAGGGCCAGGGTGGAAATATTGAGGTGCATGATGAATACCGTGGTGATATGTGGTAGCGGTGCGATACAGATGGTGTAGCGCCCGAAGGACGACGCGGAATGCTGAACGGCTTGATCAAGCAGTGTATGAAGGAGCAAGAAACAGCAGGTAGAGGGAAGAAATCAATGGCGGAATAGTACAGGTAAAGAGACGCGTAGTCTAAATAGAAGCAGTCATGGCTGGGTTTGACTGGCAAGGGTCGAGGTGGATGAAAGCCGGGACGAGGAATTGCCCACGCTGTCCTTTGTGACTCGGACTCGGAGGATGTCATTCAGGACCTGGCCAACTGTTAGAGAGAGACTTCCAGAACCATACACTGCTTGGTAAGGTACCCTGTACCTTACCATCAGCACCTGCCAGGTGGCGCCTCGAGGTTTATTGCTAAGTAGTTCTGTAGGTATGTACTCGACCCCACCATACCAGCACTGTAGTCTAACTTACCCCTGCAAGCAGTTCTCCCCAATAAGGCTGGATGATGCATCCAGCCGTGAACTTGACTTCATCCGGTTAACCGCACCAACGGACAGTTGCTTATCCAATCCAGCTGGCCATCGATCGCCAGGGGAGTAAATTCTCCAGGTTCAAGACAAGTCAAGCATGCAGCAGACTCGGATGCACGATGTTTTCCTGATCTGAACCGTCACCCCTCGCCTGATCCTTCACGACTACCTATGCTCTCTTGAGAGCTAAATAAGCTCACTCTCACCGACGCTTCAAACTCCATCAGCCTCGCACCGTCTTAAACTCACAATGTCTCACCACCTTGATTCCAACACTGCAATCTTCTCACCTTCAATCGCACGTCTGGCCGCCTCCACCGCTCGCGACTGGTCCTACATCGACTCCTGGCTCGCCACCAGACTTCCCCCTTCCTCCCCGTTGCCCTCTTTCGAACGCAATCCCGAGACCCTCAAAGCCCTCCTCGCACTCGCCTCCGCCAATGAGCAAGCAGATGAGGAACGCAACCTCTTCACCCAAGCGGAAGCTGCCGCTTTGAAGGAGCTAGAGGATGCCGAGGCTGACGCGGCCAGATCAAAGGAGAAGGTTACCCATCGGCAGCTGAGAGAAGGGTTGTTGACAGCTCTTGAGGATGAGCTCCCCACTGAAGGTCGAACTGCTCTCGAAGCCCTCGCCTCTGCAGCTGTCGCACTTGGTATTGCCAATCCTGACCCAGAGACCATGGCTCGTCGCATGATAGGCCTCCAGACTAGCATCTACGAGATGGAGCAAATGAAGACCCGCGTTTCCATCTTACAACGCCATCTCGATTCTGGAATAGCTTCCAATGAGGAGCTCCTTGCTCGACTATCGAGTGAGAAGTACAAGCCATCGGACGACTTACCAAAGGCAAACCTTGAGATGCAACGTCATATCAAAGCCGTCTCGGCACATCTTCCCGAGCTTCAGGACCGTGTGACTCAACTAGCTGCGTCTGTAGATAGTCATCATCCGACCATTGATGATATTGCTCGACAGGAGGAGGAGTATTTGGAATTATTGTCCCGCAAGAAGGAGCTGGACGCACAACTGGCTGTCTTCCAAGGCCTACCCAGCGACCCTAATCGGGCCAGGGGTGAGCTTGAAGGTCTTCGCCGGCAGCTCCGTGGTGTTACATCTCGAAGAGATGAAGTTTTCGAGGGCTTAGTTGAGCAGGCCAGTCCTGTTCGCCGAAGGTGATTCAAAGCAGCAGGAGGTTACGTTGTCGATACAGGTTTCTTCCATTAATGAGGCTGCTAAAGTACAGACGCCCACCTGGTGTGGCATTGGGAAAGTCACCATTAACTTCGCCGGTTCTTCCCAGACACCGCCCCGCCCAACCTCCCAAACTGTCGGCCCAGTCCACTCTTCTTGACGGGTGGTGCCGGCGGCGGCATGCTCGTATCCTTCTGCGGCACCGGTGGCGGCCCCATGGTCGCTTGACCCCTGTTCTCCCGTGTCCTTGTGTCACCAGCTCCGTCTCCTATCCGCAGCTCACCGAGTCCTGACACCGGCCCATCGTCGCCGTCCAGGTTCTGTCTTTGCGCACGCCGAGCCCGTTCCTGCACGCTCCTGAACTTTTCAAGGAGCTCAACCCATCGGATATTGCCGTCCTCTCGACCTTTGAGGCGGTTGGGGCGGTCATAGTTGGAACTTGTTGACGGAGTAGTTGTGCTGCAAGGTGCCTCGAATTAGCCATTCAACGAACAATTGCTACACTTGGAAGTCGGGGCCCGACATACCCTTTTGGTGCTACGTGCAGATAGCCGATAGAACTGACACTGTTCAGACGATTCTTGAGAGCAGCAAATGCTGATGACTGCGGGAGCAGCATCAGGATACCGTACATACACTTGTAAAGATAGGGGTATTTCTCGGGCTCGAGAAGTTGGAGGCGGAGGTCTGCAAACAACACGTAACAGTCAGCACCTGCTCTGACAACAGACTACCAGCGCCACTACGGGATGCTTACATGTAAAGACGGGTGACTCGATCAACTGCACAAGCTTGTCGACCTGGATGAGGATGTTTACAGTCATGTCGAGCTCGCCACTGGTCATATCGTCAGTCCCGCATGTGTTAGTATGGCCCTTTCAGGGTAAGACTTACAATATCTGTAACAGATTGTATGCCTGCTCGTATGCCTGTGCGAGCAGACATAACGAGAACGTAGCCACTGCGTTGTAGCACCATGATCGGAAGAGGGCGACGAACAAAGTTTGGCCATCCTAAAGCAGACATCAGCATCCTGTCCACAATAGCGGCGAAAACATGAGGGGGTTGTGCAGAGAACGTACCCTCGTCTCGAGATTCCTTAGCCGCTTCCGCACATCCGCCAGCTGAGGCGCAGTGATTAGATTGTTATTCAAATTCTGCACCATGATGCTCGCAAACTCCACATCCTCCTCCTTCTCGATGCAATCGGCCAATGTGCGATAGATCCTCTCAGGACTCAAACTCAAGCATAGTTGGCGGATGATGAGGTTTCCCCGCATCTCCAGGAGCTTCCTATCTGTCGAGAAAAGCTGCAGGAGATTGACCATGAAGTTGGCGAAGTAGTCATCTTCAGTGTTGCGTGAAATCTGAGAGAGGAGTTGAAGATCTTTGGTGACGACGGCATCAGATGGGTCAGATAGAGTCTTGAGTAAAGCGGGGAATGTGCCGTCGTTGAAAGCAAGGACTTTACGCGGGGCTTTCCTGTGCAGCATGATGAGCCAGGTAAGAGCAGCCACACGAGTAGCTTCGTGATCGTTGAGGAAAAGAAGGGTCAGAGAGTTGACGGCGGCGGCATAGTCGAGATCAGCCTGGGGCTGTGCATCAACCGAAGTCACCTGAGGCGTCGAGGCTGACTTTGGAATCTGCCCAGCAGGAGTCGGGCTACGCACGTCCAGATCCCTTGAACTTGATACAGAAGCACGATGACTGCTGGCTCCGTCGGCTCTCTCTCCAATTGACAAAGGCAGACGTGGTGTAGACTGGTATGGAGGCTGGTTCGCGGGCTGATAAGAAAGGCCGGACTCGTCTGAAAGTGATACAACATAGTCCATGAGGGCGCTGTTGACTCTAGTGGCTGCCTGACGAATGTTCTCCCTAGTGCTTGCCATGGCCGGCAACATGTGGGCGAGGATCTTGGGAGTGAAGGGGAGAACTTCCTCAGGACAAATATCCAAGAACTCCACTACCCATCGGAGGGACTCAAGCAGGCAATCCTCTTCTGCTCGGTGATTAAGTCAGCATACAGTCTGAACAGTGAGTGGAATGATAGGCCAGCGTACCAAGAGGTGAGTCAAGCGTTGCTGTTAAGATCTCAAGGATTTCCTTGTAGTTGATCTCCACATCCTGCCCAGGTATCCAATCCTCCTCGATACTGATCTCATCATCCTCCAGTGCCTCTGAGTCAAGCTCGTCCCCCTCTTCCAATCCAGGATGTATGCTCTCACTATCCAAGGAGTCCTGGCGTTTCCGCTTGCCACCGTCTTTGGATTTCTTACTCTCGACGATGCCCTTCCTGATTCGTGAAATGCGCTTGATCTCATTGAGGAACTTATCCAGACAAGTCTGTGTGGATGCACGAACGTCCGCGTTCTGGTCGCTCAGAAACTTGAGAATGCCACCGAGAAAGTCAGGTAAATAAGCGACAAGCTCGAGATCGGGAATGGAGTCGAGGAGGGTGATCCACCCAACAAGAAATTGGCGTGTGAAGGGGTTGATGACCCAGATGCGCTCCTTGAGAAGCGGAATGAACCGCGGAAGGGAGAAGGCAGTCGGAAGGTGTTGATCGAGTCCGTCCAGGTCGTCCTTGTCATCGCCATCGAACTGCGTGGGTTCTTCCAGGACTGAGACGTAGGAGGCAGCAGACTCAGAGACGATATCCTTGATCAGCCTGTCCAATAACTCTGCTCCATTCTTCACCGACAATTCCGAGTCTGCTCCAAGCTATAGTCAAGAATCAGCGTCAAAAGTCTCCTGGTACAATGAGACGTCGGAGAATCACCTTGCAAAGCTGGTCAAATATGCTGTTAAAATAGACCAGTATTTCGCCCTTAGCAACCTTTGCGATGTTGTACATAGCCTCGCAGGCGTAATACCGTACTCGTGCGTCCTGATCAGTGAAGCACGCCAGGACAGGCGGCACAATTTTAGACAGGTAGCGAGGAAGCTCCTGGGCCCAGATGTCAGTAAATTGACCCATAAAAGTCACGAGTAAGGGAGGACGAACATTTCCAAGAGCAATGGCAGCCGCCGCAAGACCAATCAAGCCACCATTGCGTGCATAGGGCTGATGCACAGCATAAGCATACTCATTGCAGAGCTGCTCGAGAATGTCATGGACGCGCTGGTGGTCCTTTGCAGCGACGAGCTCACGAATCACTCTCTCAAGTCTGTAGCAAAATGTCAGGTGATGTGTCGTACGAGAGAGAAACTCAAGTACCACCTACTCAAGGGCACCAGTCTTGCGTTTGTCGTAAAGCTTGTCGTTCAAGGCGCGCTGGATATTGGAGTCCATGGTGGGCTCTGACTGCGCATGCTTGATGCAAGCGGCTCCAGGTCGATGATGTCTCAGGAAGCTTGTATCGAGGCTTGACCTTGGGAGAACAAGGTATTGTCCGTGCGAGGCCAGCACAAAGCTTGGTTTGCCAAGACGTGTGCCCTATGAGTGCTCAAGCGGCAAAAGATGAAGCAGTCACTCCGCTGGTGTTGCGCTGATGCGAGGTGCAAGATTCGAGGATGCACAAAGTTGGCGGAGCTCATTGAACGCGCTGCGTCGTCACGAGGTCTAGCGGACATAGGCACGGGAGATAGCTGGGTGTGTGACAGGTGTAACGCCGCCAGCGTCAGTGGGCAGTGGAATAGGAGTGTGGCAGCCTGGCGCGGGGCAGACAGTCTCTAGGTTGAGGCTGAGAGCAGAGGCTGGCTGGCTTACCCTGTACCCTTTTCCGGGGCGGGACGATTCTAGGTAGCGTCCCACTGCCTCACCGTGGTCGACATTTGGGGATATCAATGGCGTGACTGCGATTGCCAAAAACAAGGAGAATAATATCAATTCTTGTAGTCCTAGGTATAATACATGCAGCGTTCCTCGCTACGGAAAGCCGTGCACGACTGTGGTTGTTTCTTTCTTATCGCGATTCTCCTGTTCATAATCAGAGCCATTACTGGCATCAGATTTCACTGTTACCGCTGTGGTGCGTAGAATGCCGTTGTAAGTCATGATCTCCTCTTCACTGCCGCTGGGTGATGTGCTGCGAATCTCAGAGCGGCCCTGGCCCCGCATCGACTTCATCTTGAACGTGTGCCTCCGGTTGGAACCTTCAAAACCGCTGGGTGGGTAGGAGTCGGGACCCGGAGTCTTGTTGGTGCTGCCGAGGCGAGATACCAGTCGAGGGAACCACTGTCTGATGAGTGGCCAGAGGGCAGGAATACTGGCCGTTATGATGGCCAAGTTGCCCTCAATACTCTCTGCACATGGACCGAGGGAGTAGCTTGGGTCAGGATCAGGGTGCTTCGGGTGCGGGTTAAGGACCTTGATCAAGAGCCAGAGGCGAATGCAACTGACGACGGTAACGCTACCACGAGATACTGCGTTAGTCACTCAGGTCAACTGAAGTCCAGCGATGGGAGGTTACGTACATGATGCCTAGGAAAAAGACGCCGATCAACGATAGTTTCACCTTCCTCGGCATCTTCAACCCTGTAATAATCCAGACCGGAATGGCAAGGACGAGAAGGTCGGTGATGATGGTGATGATGGCTGTGGAGACGGAGAAAGTGAAGGCGTTGATGCACTTGGCATCGCTCATCTCCTTGAGATCCCAGGCGCCAGAGATTGGACGGCACTGAAACACAACGACCAGGAAGGTAGCCACCATCATAAGGATGTTGAAAGTGTTGAGTGCGTGGATGGTATACCTGATCCCATTTCTCGTGCCGGCGAGTCGGAGGAGGAAGATCAGAACCGAAGACTTGACGAGGGCAAGGACGGGGTTGTACAGACACTCGTCGAGGAAACCCCATACAAATGCCGGCTGAGGGTCAGCGTCGGGCGGAATGTCCCAGGCGTGAATGCCAACGTAGGCCGTGTAGATGTCTGGTGTCCAGTGTCAGCCTGCACGAGATCCTTGATGATTGCCCCGCTAGCGCCGTAGAAGAGAACATACACATATTAATGCTGCCACAGAATGCTATAGCAAGGCACTTTGTGATGAGATTAGCAACAACGCCGCTGTAGAGTGGTTCTTGGAGAGTTCTCAAGACAGCCATGCCATTTACTACATACCGTGGCAACGATGATGAGTGCATCATCTATCTCACATCGTCAGTCTGAGAGTCTTGAAGGGAATTTGAGGGGGGGGGGGGATATCAACGACCTGTATAGGAGTTGACATGGAAGAACGTACCAATCCCGAATTGCTTCATGGTGACTCTGCCGTAAATCCTCAGGGACACGACGAGGACGGTGAGGATGGGAAAGATCAAGACGAGGGCCGTCGCGAACCTTCGAAGCCAGTTGTCGTGGAGAGGCGGCGGCACGCCTGCAGCCCAGGACACCTCGCGAGGGGCAACATCACGAGTAAGCAAGCCACTCCTGTAGAGATGATCCATCCTTGAATACAGAGAATGATTGTTTCCTGGTGACTTCAGTATTCCGTAGAAACAGAGGCAACAGAGACGGTGTAATCGTAGCGCATTGTCGAGGTTTTAAGGCGACAAGACGGGTGGCGTGCGGGAGGCTCAATAGTTGAACGGGCTGAGAAGCCCCCCCGGCCGTGGCTGCTGTCTTCTCCTTTTCTCTGACAGCTGTGCCACAGACGTCGGTGAAGAAACCTCCGATGAACGATGAAACTCAACTGGTGGCCTGGGTTTCTCTCCATGCAGCTATCGCTTATTAGTGGCATCCCAAAGCGTAACAAGTCTGGTCTCTAGTAGTGGGCTGCCGACACCACTACTGACTGTATCCTACTGCCTCTCGGGGGATCCAGCGACAAGCGACAAGCAGTTTGTATCGCAGTCTGTCGGCCGACACGGGGGGATTGGGTCGGACCCTTGCTGTCCTCCAAGTCCTCGACGGATCAAAGTGCCGAAAATGATACGCGGAGATGCGTGGTAGTGGGCCCTTGGCAGGATTCGCACGACCCGGACGAATGCGAACGTGCTGTGTGGCAACCCCTGATCCTGGTCAGTGCATCTAGCGTAGGATGGTCCCAGAGTCGAAAAGTCAAAAGGTCCCCGGCAAGTCCACCACAGTAGACTTTCGATAGCCAAGCATTGGCTGCTTTGGGGCCTGCGCGTAAGCCTTCGCGAAGAACCAAGGTGACTTGTCACTGCACCGTAAGAGAGCCTCGTACGTTGACCCTGGATTACCACCGGAATCGAGCCTTGACCTTGACCGAAGAGGGGATGATGCTGATGAGCCATGGTTAGAACCTTACAGCGAGATGATCAACGCTGCTTCATCCAGGCAAGGTGCGCGGATTGCACGGTTACCTTGTGTCTGTGCGAACTGCGGTTGGAGTCCGTCCGAACTATTCGTAATTCGTGCGTGAAGTCGGAAAAGGTTCACAAATCTACGTTCGAGGACGGCGTGGAGAAACTCTGTGCTGATCATGCCCAAGCGCACCGGCAGCCGATCTGCAGCCGTTGCCGATGGAGAGGAGTGTCCCTCTTCGGAATGGACGTTTGCCTCGAGTCTATGTTTTTGGCCCTCGCTAAGAAGAGTGCGCCTCGTCGAGCGTGAAGGTGCAGGACGGGGTGGGATCCGATAGGATGGGCAAGGATGAGGAGCTGAAGCCAGGAGAGTGGCCCCCAAGGAAGCCAACGGAAATCAGGCACCGACCGGTACATACTCGGCACATAGTACATATGTACATACAAACCCTTCTCATTGCTGGTGGTGCCTCGCATGTGGTGCCTCGCATAGACCCATCTAGACAACAAGGTCCCCTTCATGCAGCACGAGTGATAAAGCTGGTCAACCACGTGCGTGAACGTGGGTTGGAGCGGGTCGATGCATTACCTGTTGCCATGCTCTAGGAGGAGTCGGTAACCAGGGTGAAGGTGTTTGTTCGTGGTCGATACGGTGGAACGTCATGCCATGCGTCAGAAGCACCGCGAGGCGGGGGGTTTTGCATGATTAGACACTCAAATAGTCTTGTCGACCCTGGGAAACGGGAAAATGCATGGCCACAACTCCATCGAATGCCACGCGAATATCGACCAGGACAAGGACAAGGACCAGGATAAGGACCAGAACTCGACAGCTCACTAATGATGTCCTCATCGTCAATAGTTCACATCGCGCAGATTTCAGCGCAAAAACTGTTCAACGCCATGTCAATTGCTTGGCGCTCCGGCCAACCGGCGTTTCTCGCGGTCTATGCAGGGACTCCAATATGGGTATCCGCCTTTTCTTCCCGTCGCCACTCCCGGGCTCTATCTGCAGCCTTCGAAAACGTCTCGTTCATTTCCTTTGCTTCCCTAAGCCACGACGTGGCTAGCCTTCCTTAATAAAAGCCTGCATGCGTCACCTCACCTACCTTGTGTCGGGCTAACCCATCATCCCAATTCACTCACACGCCTCTTCTGTGTCGTGTCGGATGCATCGGTGGTGATTGTCTCATTGCTTCTTTCGAGTTTGTTCCCTGAAAGCGCATCGTTGAGCATAGTCCGAGGGTGCTGCAATAGTCTGTCTACACAATGCTGTTCACCACTGCACCACTGTACCTGGTGTTGGCCGCCGCGGCTGCAGTCCGAGGTAAGTGACGGACGGGTGACTGGCAGTTCCTGACCACCTAATCTTGCGACCCCTGAAACGTGTGGCTTGCACATACTGACCGGGGTGGCGCTCTCGCAAATCACAGGTGCCGATTCCATTGACGCTGCCGAACAGCTGCCGGCAGACTCCAGCAACTCCAGTGCCCTGCTCTTCCATGCAGAGACTGTCCAGCTGACCAACTCCTCTCTGCAAGCGGCCGTTGATGGCAATCAGCTGAACGCCTCTGATGCTGCCCTCTTCGACTTCAGTGGGGGCAACCTGACCGACCCGGCTAAGCGTAGCCTGCGTTGTCGTTCTTCCGCGTGCAAGACTGGTCCCGGCGATACTTGGTGGCCCAGCACCTTCATCTGGGATATCTTCGACCTCCTGCTGGGTGGTGCTCTCGTGAAGCCACCGCCGATCGGCGCTGTCTGTTTCAAGGATCCTTTTGGCGTCTACAACGCCGCCGCCTGTAGCCATGTCATTGATCAGTGGACGAATTCCACCCTACAGTGAGTCCGTTCCGATCCTCTCGTACCTGCTCAGTGTAAGGGCCCCTTGTTGCTGACATACCCCCTCTTCTCTCCTGTGTAGCGTCAATGATCCCACCTCTATCATGGCGCCTTTGATGGAAGGGTTGACCTGCAAGCCCGAGCTTGGTCCCAACGGCCAATGCACCATCGGCGGCTATCCCGTCTATGTTGTCAATGCTAAATGTGTCTATCACATCCAGCTTGCCGTGAACCTGGCACGTAACCTCAACATCCGACTGGTGGTCAAGAACACCGGTCACGATTTCGGTGGCAAGTCTGTTGGCGCTGGTGCCCTTTCCATTCGCACTCATCTTCTCAAAGATATCAAGTACTACGCCAAATACCGTGACAGTCACTACCAAGGGCCCGCCTTCAAGGTTGGCGCTGGCGTTCAAGCTTCCGAGATCTATGCTGCAGCCAACGCACAAGGTCTCGATGTCGTCGGTGGTGAGGGTCAGGTAAGCAGTCCAACCGAGAGTGATTTGATGCCATAAGAATGCAGTTACTGATCCGAATGCTACACAGACTGTCGGTGTTGCTGGTGGCTACATCCTGGGAGGAGGCCATTCTCCCCTCTCAAGCCTGTACGGTATGGCTGTTGACCAGGTCATCGCTATGGAGCTAGTCACTCCCAGTGGCCAATTCGTGACCGCTAGCAGGGACTCGAACCCTGATTTGTTCTGGGGTCTTTGTGGTGGCGGTGGAAGTGAGTTCATATCGTTCCTCGGTTTGTCCCATGTCGGTGGCTTACATGTCTCTTCTAGGCACCTACGGTGTTGTCACGTCTGTCCTACTCAAGGCGTACCCCAAGCTGAGCAAGTACTCCACGGCAGCCTTCAGCTTCCAGACCAACGAGACCTTCTCAAAGGACGACTTCTACTCTGCTGTCAGCATCTACATGCAGGGTGCCCCATCCCACACCGATAAAGGTGAATACCACTACTGGTTCATTCTCCCTCTCGGCGGTGACTCCTTCATGTTTCTCATGCAGGCGTGGTTCGCCCCTGGTGTCGGAAAGGCTGAGCTGCAGACTCGTGTTGAACCGGTGCTTGACCAGATGCGCGCTGTCGGCGTTGATATCGAAGCTACCTACGCTGAGTACAACACCTTCTACAGCATGTGGCAAGCCACGTTCCCATTGGAGACAGTCGGTTCAGACAACGCCCTGACCTCGGGTCGACTCCTACCGCGGGAGAACTTTTTGGATGGAACCAAGTGGAACGAGACTTTCAGCGTCATCCGTTGGACATCTGAGACGGTTGGCAGTCTTGTCTTCGGCTTTACCATCCGTGGCAGCCCTGCCAATGGCGTCTACCCTGATAACAGCGTCAACCCGGCCTGGCGCAATGTTGCTATGCATGCGATGACTGGTATCCAGTGGGACGAGGATGCCACCCCGGCGGTTAGATCCGCCAAGGCACACTACCTGAGCTACGACATTATGGGCAAGTGGAGAGCAACCTGCCCGAACGCCGGCTCATACATGAGCGAGGGTGACCCCAACGAACCCAACTGGCAGCAAAGCTTCTTCGGCAGCAAGTACAGCCAGCTCTATCAGCTCAAACAGAAGTGGGACCCTACCGGCCTCTTCTATGCCAACCGCGCCGTTGGTAGTGAGGACTGGTACATCGAGGGCCAGGACCCTAATCTGGCCTACCAGAACGGTCGACTTTGCAAAGCATAAGTTTCAATATCATGAAAGAAGTACATTGCGAGTTCAGAATTTGAGTTTAGCGATTCCCCCAGACTAGTCTGAGTCTCATTCATATGATTAGGTCATACTCCGTACCTCAGCCACAATTCAATACATGTTGATATTCATGTGAGAAGTGGAACCTGCGCTCACTTGATCCACCTAGACGAATCGACAGTTGCTAAACAGGCGTCTCAAGTTATAGTTTTCCTAGGGAAGTATGTAGCTTTGCCCCCTCCATTAAACCTAATATCGTTCCGCAAGGTGGTTGACCGGGAGCTGAGATAGGTATCATTAAGGAGCACATCCCACTGCTGAGAACAGGGTCAAACAGGAGGTATCAATGAGCCTATCCCGCAATACCTCCTAATCAACACGGGGGGAGGGTTTCGTGCAGCAGTGGGCAAGTCGGTTAGAGCTTACTAGAGTGGCGTATATGCCATTCAATGGAAGAATACCAAAAGTCTTTGCCAGGTACGCGCGATGGTTAGTGAGCGATCAGAACAAGTAGCTGGGTGTTCTAAGTTGAAGTAAGAGGAGCGTACTGTAGGTGAACAGCGCACGCATGAATACATGACGGATGCGGTCGGCTGTCGAGCCAGCTAGCATGGAGCTGAGACGTATGATAGAAACTAGGAGATCCGCAGTGTGCAAGGGACATGATTGCCGTGCGCTTTCCTGTATGTAGCCTCGCTTAACCCCTGTAGCAGGGTACACAGCCATGCTTGACAGCGAACTATCGATCAGACGCTTTGACGGGGGATCTCCTTCGCAGGGGGGTAATCAGTCTTCGCACCTATCACGAATTATTCGACTTCTACTCCATATGGTACACTACAGTACAGGTAACAGGGAATATGATTGTCAGGTATCGACTTAGGCCTTGGCAGGTACCTTGAGCACTATCATGCATCTTGTAAAATACAACTGCCCCCCTGTCCGTGCGCACAATTCTACCTACCTTGTCGAATCATTGTTAGTTCACCTTGCGTGAGGCCCATGAATTATTGCATCAGCTTTTGAAGTACTGAAACGACAATCATATTCCCTGTCACCTGTACATGTGAGTAGGGCATGAACATACACGCCTCCACGTGCAGACGATACATGGCAGCGAAAAGAGATTCAAAGAATCCAGACACCCTCGAGAGGCGGTCACCTGGACCAATAGAACAAAGTCTGCTGACGCACGGACTAATACGGTCTGACATGTTGCATCTTGCGTGAAAGTGATCATGTTTGCCTCCAATTTGCTTTCGTTTGTTTGAAGAAAACTTGTTCTAGGTACCTGGCATTATCTATCATGTCATAAGCGAAAAAGGAAATCAATCATCTAATTATCTCAAGCCAGCCCTCTAATGAGCAAAGAAATCGCCCTTCTTTGAAATCGTCTCCTGGCACTTCGCCAAAATCTTCGCTTGCCTCGACACCTGCGCGAGCTTCCCGATGACCTCACCGTTGCCACCGGCAAATCCATATAAAGCATATGGAATGCCCACATCGTTGCAGAAATCCTGCACCAGCTTCTGTGTCGCACGGAGGTTGTGTCTGGGGATGCGAGGGTACAGGTGGTGAATTGCCTGGAATTGGAGCCCACCGTGAATCCAATCGAGCCATGGCGGGCAGTCGATGTCCATGGTGGTCCTGAGCATCTTTTGCGGGAAGGACTCCTGAGGACCGAGATCCGCGGTGCTCATGGCGAAGTGGGAGAGGACAATCTGCAGGTGAAGAGGCGACGAGAAGATATTGCAGGTCATGATGAAGACGAACCGGGACCACCCATCAGGGATCATCTTGTAACAGACGCCGTATCCGAACCACGTCCAGAAGAACACCTGACCCGCGATCTCCAACCACCGGAGCCAAGCAGCCTGGCCCTTTTTGGGCCCACGGCCAGCCAGGAGGTAATCCCACGACAGGCGGTACAGGTTGAAGCGCGCAAGAGACAAGATCGGATAGTAAGTATACGGCTGGACGCGCAGCAGAACCTTGGCGAAAGCATCGTACTTCATGACTTTGTCATAATATGTCGACCGCAGGTTCTCCATGAATCGATGCGAGACAGCGAAGAACGGCAAATGCTCGATATCGGGATCATGTTCCGGCGAGTTGGTCACGATATGGTGGATGTTGTGGCTCAACTTCCACCAACCCATGGAAAGCCCTCCAATGAAGTCGGCGATAATAATGGCGAGGATGGAATCGAAGTAGTAGTCATGTGTGATACCCATGTGTCCCGCGTCGTGAGCAGTAAACACGAGTTGATGCCACAGAGCTCCGAGAGCCAACCCACCCACGAAGAAATAACCGTTGGCAACGCAGACGTATGTCATAACGGCGAAGAACAAGTAGCTGACACTCTCGCCAGCGTATGCCCAGTAGTTGCACTTGTACAGTCCCGCGTCCTTGATCCGTTGGTGGAGGTCTCTGTACTTTTGGATAATGTTCGCCTGCGTCTCAACGTCTAGAGCAGGGTACTTGTTCAGATCGAGCTCAATCTGCTCGCGAGTGATGCTGTCGAGGTAGGTCATGCCGTCCCCAATGGCTTCTGGAGGGAAGTCTCCGTCGATGGACGAAGCTGTGTCGCTCTTAGCTGCTCCCCTGTGTCGAAGTCCGTCTGGTCCGTCCACGTCGAAAACTGGCGAAGGCTCACGGGAGCCTGAGGAGCTTGATTCGGAACCTCGGGCCATTCGCTTTTGTCGTTGTTCCTCCTCCAGTTCCTGCCTTGTCCGAAACTTACCGCCTTGGATCGGAGGCACAAAGCTGGCCCATTTGCCTTCTATTCTTCCGATTCGGTATCGCTTCATTTGCTCTCTGGCCTCAGGCGAGTGTAGTCTGCATTAGAGAGCTATGTCAGCATTGAGTTCATGGCAAGACAAGAGGCATGCTGTGTACTAGTACATACACTGTGGCTTCGTCGGTGGCATCTTTGCCCACCATGTGAAGAATAGACTTGTCTCCTCCGGGGTGATAGGCCAGCCACGGATCGGCTTTGACCACATATTGATCAATGATGAGCAGGGCTCGGCCCTCAGCAATTCCGATCTCAACGTCGTCCCGCGACATGAGAGGGTACTCCTTCACGGGAGCCATGGTCGGAGATGGTTTGCAATCAGATCGCGGTTCGAAGGTGACGTGTGCTGTGAGTGGTGGCCGGATGTGTTGTGCGGTAGTCGTCGACTGTGGACACACCACCGTGGCAGCTGGGCGGAGGATAACTCTTACAATGGTCGAAAGCGCGATGTCGCACAAAGTATGAGCTAGGGGCCAGCCTGGCGATGCGGTACTTCTATACAATCAGCATTGCACAGGTGATGTCGATTGGCAGGGAAAGTTTGGCGGTGAGAAGAGGAGGGAGCCGAGAAAGTTGGAGAAGGCAACGAATGGCGGGCAGTGGTTCAGCGGATGTCAGGGAGCAAAGTGGAGGACGAACGCCACCACTGGCAGGTCCCTGGCTTTGGCGTGGATTCCACAGCTTCGTGGCCCCTGACGCCCCCAACTCTGGCGGTTAGCGCTCACGCTGCTTTTCCTCAGCTTACCCTATGGCCTCGGCACGTTCCAATTGACAGCATCATCTGTTTTCAATGTTGGAGCTCATTGTACAAGAAATGGTGGAGGGAAAGGCTGAGATTGATTACTTGATGCCATTCGGAGCGGGAGTGAGGAAATTCCTAGTTATTTCCGGACCGCACTGGGGAAGAGTCGACTGGCTCTGCACCACTTATATATCTTTTGTGTGGCATCCCTAAGTACCCAGGCACAAGATATCAAGTTGTAGATTTGCACACAACTTCCATGCATCCTTGGGAAACCTCAGAGGACACCCGACTTAAATAGATGGTCCAAGTCGATGGATAATACACTTGATTTCAGTGTATAGAGATATGTAGCGTTCTCCAGTCTCGGTTTATAGCCTTGGGATCATTGTTTAGACAATCCAATGATAGCTTACGAAGTGTAGTCGAACAGAATCGACTATTTACAGTGATCTGAGTGCTGTGAGTACAGAGCAGAACATGTGTCATATCTTCCACAGTGAGAACCATTGTTGAACCGCTTCACTTTCGGCCACCACTATCGAACGAGAGCCACGTAAAAGCAGCGGCCAAGAATTATCTCCATGGTGGTATCACCCCACCATGAACACCACATGTTCCAGAAACATGCCGCTACTCGCTCAGGTACGAGTTTCTTCTATGTGACCTGCTGTAAGTCCAGATTATGTCTACGTACCTCGTCGTATTCCGCCTAGCTTGCGTAACAATTACATGGACCCTCGCGGCGGTCCTACCTGAGGACAGCACATCAATTTGACACTTACGAGCTGTCTGAGCTGACCATTCATTGCATGAGACAGGCTCGGTCTTCGTTCGTTTCTTCCCCTTCGAACTTTGATGTCACAGCACATCGATACGCGTCAACCTCTCGAGACCACCAATTCCTTCTTCAGGTACTACAAACCAACAATGCGAGAACCATGATATTGACACATCATCGTCACGGACGCACATCACTTTGTATTATGAATATCTTGATATCCGGTCTTCTGATCTTTTCTTTTCTTCTTTCTTCCATCCTACAGAATGGACATAAACTGTTGTACAGGAGCCTGACGGTCTACCCATGTAGCTTCAGCACGGATACCTCCGGACCCAGGCTGATGCTACCTCGTCGTCCTCTTGACCCCATGCTTAGACACGAGAGCTTGCTTCAACCGACTTCTGTCGCGCATTACTTCTGGCTATCCGCGGCCTCTATATACCCTTTGCCAAACAGAACTGTGAAATTCCCAAAACCACTGAACATCCAAGCCATGTCTTAGAAGTGGATGGCCTTGGAGTGAGTGGCCATGGCAGCCTCCTTGAACGCCTCGGCAAGAGTGGGGTGAGCGTGGCACGTCCGTGCAATATCCTCGCTGGAAGCGCCGTACTCCATCGCGAGGGTACCCTCGGCAATCATTTCACCGGCGTTAGGGCCGATGATGTGCACACCGAGCAGGCGGTCAGTCTCGGGATCGGCGAGCATCTTGACCATACCCTCAGTCTCCATGTTGGTCTTCGCGCGGGAGTTGGCGCTGAAGGGGAAGGTTCCAACGCGGTAAGGGGTCTTGCTCTCCTTGAGTTGCTGCTCATTCTGGCCGACCCAGGCAACCTCAGGGTAGGTGTACATGACGGACGGAATGGCAGCATAGTTGACGTGGCCGTAGCCCTTCTTGATGTACTCAACAACGGCGACGGCTTCCTCCTCGGCCTTGTGTGCAAGCATGGGGCCGAAGGTGGCATCACCAACGCAGCGAATGTGAGGGATCTTGGTTCGGTACTCGGAATCGATGATGACACGACCGCGGTCGTCGAGCTCCATGCCGATGTTCTCAAGGCCGAGACCACCAGTGTACGGGCGACGGCCGATGGCGCAAAGGACGACGTCAGCCTCGAGCTATTTGTACTTGTTAGTTATACAGCCTCTGGGAAAACGTCATTAGCGATAGGCAAGTGTGTGCTTACAGTCTCCTCCTTGCCACCCTTGGCGGCGTCGACCTGGAGCTTGATCTTCTCTCCGGAAGTATCGCCGCCCAAGACCTTCGTGTTGAGCTTGAAGTCCATGCCCTGCTTCTTGAGAATCTTCTGCGCAGCCTTGGCGATCTCGGTATCCATGCCAGGACCACCGATCTGGCCAAGGAACTCGACGACAGTGACCTTGGAGCCGAGACGGGACCAGACGGAGGCCATCTCGAGGCCAATGATACCACCACCAATGACGACCATCGATTCGGGGACCTTCTCGAGGGCGATAGCGCCCGTGCTGGTAATGACGCGCTTCTCATCGATCTCAAGACCGGGGAAAGGAGTTGCCTCAGAGCCCGTGGCAATCAAAATGTTCTTGCCGCGAAGCGTAGTCTCGCCACCGTCATTGAGCGCAACCTTGACCTCATTCTCGCTGACAAAAGAGCCAGTGCCCTTGATGTACTCGGCACCGTTCTTCTTGAGCAGGAACTCGACACCCTTGGTGAGGCCGTTGACAGAAGTGTCCTTGGCCTTCATGAAGTTGGCAAGGTTAAGCTTGACATCGCCGACCTCAATACCCCTGTTCTTGGTGTCGTGGAGGATAGTGTGATAAAGGTGGGAGTTGTTGAGGAGAGATTTTGAGGGAATGCAGCCGACGTTGAGACAGGTACCGCCGAGGGTGCCGCGCTTCTCGATACAGGCAACCTGTAGAACACCATGTTAGATTCATGTCGGATGCACTCGAGGGCTCAGTTGGTGCCGAGGTTTCATATGGACGCACGAACCTTCATGCCCTCCTGACCAGCCTTGATGGCTGCAACATAACCAGCGACACCACCGCCGATAATGATGAGGTCCTTCTCCTCTGCAGTGACTTGTCAGCTCAAGTATCCTCAAGACTAGTCGTATGGGTTGTGTGCATCGTGTCGGTTGTTGATGGGCGCGTATCGCAAAAAGCGCAGGATTCGTTCGAAAAGTTGGGAGACGTACCAGAAGAGGAGGCATAGCCCCTGCTCCATCGCGAAAGGACGGAAGAAGAGACGATGGGACTAGATCAAAGGCGACAGTCAGCAAAAAATCAGAGGTTTCCAAGTGTGTGACGCTGGGGTCGCATCATCCAGCTGGACGCGGGATTAGAACTCACGTCGACCTGAGTGCCGGCCGGGCGGCAGAACGGGAGATCAAGCGAGTAGACAACATTGTGCAGTATCGCCTGGCAGCTCGACTATTGAGCAGACAATACGGGTATGGAGAGAGAGGAGGAGAGCTAGGTCGGGTTTGGGGAGAGAATTGGATGGGGAATCCAAAGGAAGGGCGGGAAAGGATGCAGGAGGTTGACGATGATTAAAGCAGTCAGAGCAAAGTTGCTTGCCAATTGCTGTCCGTCCGACGGGAAAGCTCTGGCGCACTTGCTCGCCCCCGTAATCGCCCCCCCATTCGCTCCGAGTAGCCGACAACGGCTCCCACCCTGCAGCTTCTGCCCCAAAAATTCCTTCCCGTCATGGGGATACCTGACATTTACGCGTTGGTTGCATAGTAACGTAAGTACCTTAGCGACTCGGGTTTCCCGTGTTGTTCCGTGCTAAGGCGCCCGTAACCGTCATCAACCGCCCCTTTGGCTGGGGAGGAGGTTGATGCATAATCAACTTCGTACTTGTACGTGACTGGAGAATGCGACATCTTGAAGGCCTGGTAGATTTCAGTCGGAGTCATACTCTGGTGCTTTCCAGTACATAGAATCCTCAGGGAAGAATGCTCCGTCAGCATCCCAACCCGTTATTCGCCTGCGCTGTTTCCGAGATCGCCGGATCACCATGCATATTTACTAAGATGGTCCTGACGCGTTGTTAAATTTAACAGTACGGAGTACCTTGAAGTGGCTTTCACATTCCCTTATAGTGGTATCATTTCTATGTTGCGTTGTGCCCCCCCCCCTCGTCACCACTGTGCCCATCACTCCTGAGCAACAATTTGCAGCACAATCTGAGCCTTTTCGGAGACTCGGACCAACCTCTCCTTCTTCTTCGGCCCAAGCTTCTTCCTGCTCGCCACAGGATCTCTCTCCCTCAATATCCATCCCACACCAGCTGCCAACAGTGGAAGCTCCTTGACCGATCCAAACACCCTCGCCACAGCAGTATCCTCTTTATCTCCTTTGCCTCTACACCCATCCAGCAGCTCAAACACTAGGTGATTCATGAACTTCATTGTCCATGATGTGATGGTGGGAATATCCAGTGGCTTGAGGACATCCAATCCAAGCACCCCATCATGTATCAAGTCCGCGTAAAACATAGCCACCTTCCCGAGTCTTGCTTCGTCCTGCATCCTCAAAGTGTCCACCGTCTCCTCCTCGTCCTCCGCGGCCTCGCCAAATAGCGGCTCGCCGAGACTGCGGAAGATACCCCACAGCCTCGTCTTGAGCGCAAATCGTATTCGACCATCGGCACACGCCATCTTGGCAACCTGGGCGTAGTACCCATTATACTCGACCTCACTACCCGCACACTGCACGAGGACTTTGGCCAGCTGCTGCCGGTCGTTGGTCTTGATGCGCAGGTTGCGGAATCTTTGATAGCCTTCTTTAACATCAGACGCTCCCATGACAGCTGCGAAGATGGCAATCTCCGTCTCTGTAGTAAAGCTTTGCCCCCGCGCCTTCTTCGTGAGATCCGGGAAGATTATTGACATGTCTTCGCTGTCGCTAGCAGGGTCGATATCGTGGTCATCTTGCACAGACTTGTCCTTTGGTCGACCGTATTGTCCTTCTCTAGCTGGCACGCTCGCTCCTACGAGCCACCACTTGCCTTTTGTCTCCGCGCCCTCAATATCATCCAGGCTCATACCCATAGGCGCCAGTCCATCGAGCCGCCTGTTCTGTGACTTCAATTCCCCAAGGCGCTTCTTCATCCGCTGAACTGCTTCTGAAACCACTCCAGAGTCCAGCCCTCGGGCCTTCTTCTTCTTGTTCCTTAGATCGGAGATGGTCTCGACCATGAACTTGGTACGAACAGACGTGTTCTCAGGACCAGCCTTCTTCACAGCCTTGGCGAGTTCATCTGCGACATGCTTCAGGGTCAGCGGATCGTCTCTCCTCAGTAGCGCACCGGCCATTCGGCAGATACGCAACAATAGTTCGACATTGATCTCATTTAGATCCTGCAGGAGTCTCTCCATGTAGTCGAACACGATCTTGGCGTTGACGACCTCGAAGGTATACAACTGTGTGAGGAATGCGATGATATTGGAGGGCTCCTTCGGAATACCAGACTCGGCATCTGTGAACACAAGAGCCTTCTCGTACACCCCGCCGAAGAGCTTGACCACCTCGTTGATAACGTGCGATCCAAAGCTCGATCCGATAACTTTGTACAAAGCCGCGCAGAAACCTCCCGAGAGCACGAAGAACTGGTCGGGAAGTGCTTCCGGTTTGCAAAGTTGGTCGAGCATGGCATCTGTAACAGCTTCGGTGACGGCACCTCGAGCGTTCTGGTCGTAGAGATCCCTGATTGATTGGACAATAGAGAGGATATTGTCGTCCGTCAGACGATTGATCTGACCTTGTACCTGCTTCCGTAACCGTGCTGCCGCATCGTCTTGACCAGCTACTCTGCGAAGAGCTGGGGGAACATATTTGGTTGCCACATTGCTGGTGTTCGGCGCGACGTATGGGTTCTCCTTCTCCTTCTTCGGGACAGGGGCTGCATCGCCTTCATCCGAGGAGAAGCCGCCAAATGAGGCAACGTCGTTGAGATCAGGGTCTTCCTCGTCGAACTCATCTTCGCCGATAGACTCGTCAGATATGTCGCTTTCTTCCTGTGTCGCTGCCCTCGCCGCCTTTGCGGCCTTCTTGCGTTTCGATGCCAGCCAGTCCTCATCTTCGCGTTTCCTCTTAAGAGCACTCTGATCCTCTTCGCTGGCACTGTCGACGTCGCCACCCAGGTCACCCATGATATCGTCGAGGCCGTCCTCCTTGAAGGCTTTTGGCAGAGACTTTTTCCCTTTGATGCCGAGCTTACGCTCATACTCGTCGATTTCATCGTCCTCGGCAAGACGTTCATGCTTTGCTAGTTTTGAGGAGGCTCTGGCGATAGCGTCACCATCATCGTCGTAGTCCGAGGCCGAGTCCAGCTCTTCGTCATCTTCGAGACCGCTCATGCCCTCCACATCATCATCATCCGAATCATCACCACTGACACTCTCACCACCAAGGCCGTCGAACTGACCAAGGCCATCATCCTCATCGCCTTCATGGTCTTCTGAATCCTCCAAATCATCCTCATTACTCCTCGGGGTTAGCGCACTGTGTCCGCCTTTCCGTTTGATTGAGTTTGACTTCTGAGGCTTCTGGACCCTATGGCTGTTCCCAGCAACGCCACTTGCGGGTGCAGGCCTGGAGTATCGTCGAGACTTTTTGTCCTGTCGCTGAGCCTTGCGCTGATCCTTCCTTGACGCAGGACCATAGCCTCGTTTTCCACCACCACCTTTGACTTCGGCAACGCCTAGTCTCTGGAACAGTTTCTGCTGTAGACCGGGCACTGATGATCCTGGAGGCATTTTGGCAGCAGTCTTGTCGTGGACGAATGTGCGTGGAAGAAACTGTTGAAGTATGGGAGTCGCCTTCTCGAACTTTTTTGAGGGTTACGATGCATGAGCCCCACTCATGACCATCGGCCTAACCCTGAAGTCAAGGTTGTAGGAAATCAACACGGCCCTGACGAATGCAAGCCGAATGGCATGGTTGACCTACAGAATTTCAGCATCTAAGTGCCCGAAGAAACTACTGTTGTCCTCTCGTGAAGCCTAGGAAGGACGGCCAATATCTTCTACGCCGTCCTCACAAAGCCTCCAAGCCCAGACACAGCCAGGTATAGAGCAAGCATGGGCAGCCCCACCCCCACCAACGACACCCATTCTCTTCAAGCGCCCTCATTCATCCTCATCCTCCATCAACCTCACCACTGCCATCCTCTCCTGCCGCCACGAGCCAGGCCCCTCCTCTGCCTGTCGTATACCCCTCCTCCATTCTCGAGTCTCTTGACCAGCTTGTAGACAAAGTCACGGCGGCCTGGGAGCAACCTTTTTGACTCCTCCTTCGGAGCTCCGTCTCATCTCCACCTCTCACTGAGCATCGCACGTGCTCGACACCAATCACACCTGTAATCACCTGCTCGCCTACGGTCGGCTACTCACGATGGGCAAGCCTTTCCTAGAGGTCGACGACGTGAGTACTAGTCCAAGAAACCCACCATTACTCATTACTGATCAAGTCCATGTAGTTCTTCAACGGCCTCGGTGAGCTGCTCAAGGCGCAGCAAGAACGTGGCAAAGGCTCCATCTACCTGACACAGAAGCGAGGACGTGAGGACCCCCATACCCTTCATCATGAAGCACACTATACGCCGCTTGACCGTGGCCTCGAACCTCAGTGTGCAGGTGAACGGCATGACTGACCTTGCTTCTCAGCTACCACACCCTCATCTGTCCTTCCTTCCAAAGATCTCCCTGAGGGCACCGACCTCATTCTCATCCGCGCTTCCGACTCCAAGAACGGCCGTTCCAAATCTAGCAGCCGGACGAAACTCACCACTTTCGTGGCCCCTTCCGAGTTGGACAAGTTCTACGAGCGGTACGCCACCATGTGCAAGGCGGGGATGCTGGGCTTGAAGCCGAGGGACAAGAGTAAGAAGAAGTCTCAGCAGAAGAAAAAGAAGAAGAGGGCTGCTGCGGCGACGGAAGAGTAGGAGAGTAAGACAAAGGCATGTTTACAATGAGTCCAAACCGCAATTGAGCTTCTCATAGTTGGCATGAAGAATCGATAAACACCATATATTACGAACTAGACCGGGTAATATGTAACTCTTGTGCGCCCAAATATCGAATGTTGGAGGCAACCAGTCCCCCAAGTTCATGAATAACAACGCATCATCATCCATAGCGAGCTCCTTTGAGCTCCCGTATCCACCTTCGTCATAACTTGGACAGCCATTTAACACTCGTCAGGACCGAGCTGGCCACGGACAGCACCGGGAATAGCCTCGCTCGAGTGGATATCAGTGAAGAACGCCGCCGGGTTCTCCTCAATCTGCCTCACGGTGAAGCCCTCGCCGGTGTCCTTACCGTCGTTGACGACACCGGTCACGAACGGCCCCTTGAGGCAGCCGACGGTGTTGAGGCGACCATTTTCACCCGTGGGATTGGGGAAGGCGATGCTATTCAACAAAATCAGTTCTCACCCCTGTGGCTGTAGGAGGGACCATCCCGTTCAGACTTACCGAGGCGGACCGGCCCTACCGCGCTGACCCTGATGGATATGCGTAGCAGTTCTCGCGGGGCTTTGGAAATCACCTCTGAACCCATCAATGGTGATGTTGTAGCAGATGATATCCTCGTCCGAGTTGATGCCGTACAGGAACCAGCCAGCTGCACCAGCAAGACCACCAGTGAACGCGTTGTCGTTGTTGACGACCTGATCAGGGGTAGCTTTGATGGTGTAGGTGGATGTGAAGTAGAAGGGCACGTCAGACATGTCAGGCTTGGAGGGCTCCTTGGTGCGGCGGGCGATTCGGTTGACTTCACCGGCCAGAAGGGGGCTGGCGGTCGCCAAGGTGGAGAGCGCGAGGGTAGCGAGGGCAGCCTTCATCATTGCGGTGGGCTGGGAGGCGTTTGGGGGTGTGAGAGCTGTGAGATTGAACAACGCAAGAAGTTGAGATTGGTAGGTACTACTGTTCAAGGAGTTGAGGGAGCGGTAAGGTTTCGAGGAGGAACGAGGCTACTTCTTATACATAGCTCTCTCATCCCAAGCAGAGCAGCGCATCCGTTGGACTCGGACAAAGGCAGGCTTCCGAACGACACATCCGCTCCAACCTGTCCAAGCCATCAAATTCAAAGAGCAGCCTCCACCACCGTCATCGCCCAAGAGCTATTGCCTAGCCAAGACTCCCTGAGGGCAGCAAGTGACTCTCAGAACCTTGAGCACACTCCCTCGCTCGCATAATGCCATTGCCGCAACTCTACTCACAACTCTCAGTGGTTGCATGGAGGCGTACGCCGCCGGCCTCCCGATGTGCCGATCGGGAAGGCCTTCCTCAACCTGTCGATAACGTCAGACCTGGCGGCCCCGGCGGTCTTGGCGATGATGGTGTACGAGGAGAGCTACCTTAGCCTGGGAGCAGAAATGCGTGTGGGGTAGGAAGATGTGTGCTTGCTGTCTAGCTAACATGCAACAAGGGTGGCATGCTGCTTCTCTGCTTGGATTTGTTACCAAGCAATAACACGGGAAGTCAAGCTTAGGCTGGCTTCCTCTGACTAGCGCGGCAGACAATAGCGGATAGGCAAGATGCCGAGCTGGCAACCCGCGATGATCACCACCGTGGCTGTCTTGCCCTCTCGGGCACAGCCCTCTGCTTCCACCCATGACAAGTTACGCCGTTCCATGTCATTGGACGAGAACGAGGATATGTGTATGTACTCACGCCCGTGGGTGTGTGTCTGAGAGAGAGAGGGAGAGAGAGAAAAGGTGGCGTCCTCTGCCGAAAAGGGCCCGCACATGGGATCCAATATCCCAAGCCTTTCTTCCTTGTGAGCTTAAAAATTAACCTTATTTGGAGGGTGGTACCCCAGGTGACTCTTCGCTTTGTTTGTCCATGATGTACCTCCCAAGACGGCCTCTGAACGCTATATCTGAAAAGATCATCAGCCAAGGCCGATTTGGTATGCAACCACGATTGTTACTGCCCGTCTCTCTTTTGCAAGTGTCTGTTCGCGTTGGTGGGCTGTAGAGCAGGCGATCGTTCGTCATTGATGGGTAATTCGTTTTGCCTCTTTGGTATTCCCGAGAAGCTGGCCCATGTTTTTTGGAACAGCAAGTCCCAGGTGATGTGGAGTCTTGGTTATTGCGATACCTGCAATATGATCATGCAATAGGAGCATTGCGCACTGCGATGGGCTTGAGTGAAAGGTCTGGGCAGCGGTGTTTGTCCTCGTCAGGAACACCAGCTTCCACACCTGTTGCCAGCTCTCTCCTGCACTGCTTACACAAGTATCCCAACCTCAAAAACCACAACACGCACCCGATGGCCAAGGGATCCAAATCCGGTTCCTGCATGGTATCCATCCAAATCGGGGTTTTCACATCTCATTCTCGGCACCCGTGTGTGGAGCGAGGATCCTCCGATGATCGTCGGTCAGCAGGAGAATGGGTCGAGCAAGATGCAGTGCGCATACAATACCGAGCTCCCGCACCTACTGCATCTCCTCTAGGTCACTAGTCCCGCCACGCATATAGCCCAAGTCCGTGTGCATCCAGGTCGTGGAGAGTTCAGACCTTGAAGGCATGGCCGCGATGGGGCTACATCAGCCAAGCTTCAGCGACGGCATTAGTGCCTGTGAATGCGCGGGCGTCAAGCCTTCCATATATCACAATATGGGAGTCTGCGGCATACTTTGCCGCTCTCCGGTTCATGTCTGCAATACGCGAACCAAGCAGAACTCGGCTCGACGTTGGCTGATGATGGGATGGGTTGGTGGTCGCAGTGGAGCTCGGCGATCTGACGCGGGCAATGAAATCTGATTCCCCGCGTTACGTCGTGCCTTTAACGTTAAAACCATATGAATACACGAGAATGAAAACAGTCTCACACATCTCAGCACTACTGTACTTCACTGGAAATTTTTCTTTGTTCCCTCACCAGTCGACTTGGTTCTCCATTTCACACAAGATCGGACTTCCATTGGTACCATCGTCATCATTCCTCGACCTCGCCGGACCCATACAACGCCAGCCTTCTTGGCTAGGCCCTTGGCACACCGGCTCTCGAAACTTCCGGCTCAAACTCTCTCAGCTGAGCGCCTTCAACTTCTCCCGTTGCCAATCTGCACTTTCATTTCGACTTGGTATCCCAAGCCATTCCTCATTTGGCTGGCTTCTGATTATCGATCTCAGACGACTACCAGTAGGGTTGCTGGTGGGCTCCGAACGCCATCTCCATCTGCGCAGCGACGCACGCCACCATAGACATGATACTTCCCCGATTTACGCTCGGCCGTGGGCTTGAGTCATCAGCAAGGAGCTGTAGGTGATGATGCACGAAGCAGTGCTCAGGTCGATTTAGTCAACCCTGAGAGGGAAGACTCCAGGTACCTCGAGCGTGCCCAGAGATCAACGCGCCACAAAGTCTGTACCCTCACTTCTCTCACCAGAAACTGTGCCAAGCTCGCGTGATCATTCAATTGTCTCCCCGGAATGCAGTCTAGAGGAGTACCAACTAACCCGATCCCGCTTTACACCGCGTCCTTCCCTTCCTTTTCGGCCTGCGGCCACCGTCCACCTGCATTGTCGCGTTCTTTCACCAACTCCAGGAGCTCCACAAGCATGTGTTTCTCCCCGTTGGAGCCCACGGTCAGCCCCCGCCAGCTTCGAGCCGTGAAACGCATACATGTTCAAGCGCCGTATCCGCGACTTTACACAATTGGTTCAAAGCACACGGCTGCAAGCCGTCTCGACGTGGCTCACGCTGTGCCGAGTTCAGCGAGCCCCTGAAAAAGAAAACGTCAACCCTGAAAAATCCGATACCTGCTTTTCGCCAAATAAGGCAGTCACGTATGCGCCTGTCACCCAAGAAAGCCAGAGAAGCTATTGTGAGCCGACAGCGGTTCGCGCGACACATCAGTACAATGCCCCGCTGTGAGGCTCCGCTGCAGAGCAACAGCAGGGACGGGATCATGATGCGATCACATCATCTGATCCTGGGTCAAACCACCGTGAGATTCGGCCTCCATGGCATCACCAGCGTTGCTACCACCACCGCCCTGGTTAAGGTACTTGACGAAGCTAAGGTTCAAAGGGCGGCCACCGTACTGGTAGCCCTGGAATTTGGAAATGGCAGTGTCTGCCGTTTCCGCGTTGTCGAAGCGGACGACGCCAGTTCCCTTGGATCTCCCACTGGGCTCATATTGAATCTCGGCCTGTTCGACCTTGCCAATAGTTGTGAAGAGTTCAACAAGATCCTCATTGCTCGTGGACCATGGTAGCTGTGATAGCAAAGTCAGCAAGGCCAGCTTCATCAAATTTTTTTGCAGGGGGGAGGGGGGGCAGGTAGCACTTACGTTGCGAACGTAAATGATTTCGCTCCTTTCAGTGCCTGCGGTCGCGTAGTCCGTGAAGGGATTAGGGGCAGCAGCAGCAACAGCAGCAGCTGGCGGCGGGCCATCAAAGCCGCCACCGTGACCACCTGCTCCGCCATAGCCACCCCGGCCGCCGAAACCTCCGCCGAAACCTCCACGGCCTCCAAATCCACCCCGGCCGCCAAACCCGCCGCCAAACCCGCCTCGCATGCCGCCGAAGCCACCACGTCCGCCGAAGCCCATGCCGCCAGCGCCAGCGAAACGGTCTTCGCGGACTTCGAGCATGCGGCCTTGCCAGTCGTATCCGTTGAACTGCTGGATGGCATTGCGAGCATCGTCGGGACTCTCAAAGACGACGATACCGGAACCCTTAGGGCGACCATCGGGTCCCATGTGCACATCAGCACGAATAACACCACCAACACGCGCTAAATGGTCCAGAATGTCAGCGAGCTTGCCCCTCCGAGTCTTCGAGTGCACAGACTCACCAGCTTGACGGAAGAGATCCTTAAGATCCTGCCAACCGACATTGTAAGGCAACTGGTAATGTTAGAATCGAGCAACCGCAGCGTGGAGCATCCGCTCCATCGTGGGGGAGGGAACAAACGTTAGCCACGTAAATTTGCCGGCCACCACCACCCTGGGCACCGCCAGGTGGCCCTCCGTAACCGCCTTGGAAGCCGCCTTGCATGCCACCACCAAAACCACCTCGGTTGCCGCCAGTTGCGCCAATGAAGCGGGGTTCAGCCTCGCGGTCCTGCAAAAATCAGTAAGTGCCGTCCTCAGTGTTACTACCGCTTCGACAGACCTCTCGAACGTAAACCAGACGACCCATAAGGTTCTGATTGCTGAGCTGATTCACGGCTTGTTGAGCTTGGTCTCTTGTCGCATATTCCACAATTCTGTAGACTTGTTAGTGACTGGGACTCTTGCGACTATCCGAGGCCAGTGGGAGAGCTTACCCGCATCCCTACAATCATCCGAGGACAGCGCCCCAATCCGTCAACCCAACCATCCATCAAAACCGCAAGGGAGAGGTGCCACAAAAGAAAGCCAACCAAATAATCATGCAATCAAGCCCACCTTCGACATTCCATTAGGAAGTAGCAACACGTCGGCGAAAAGAACTTCTCCCGCTAAATCAAGACGTCCATCAGTCAAAATCCCGCCCGAAATCGAGGTGAAATTCCTCACCCTGTCTCATAAAGTCCTTGAGGTGGTGCCATTTGACGTCGTAGGAAAGATTTCCCACGTAGACACGGCGGTCCTGTTGGGAGGTCTCGCGGATGTTGGTCATCATTTGCTCGCGAGCAACAGCGCGATCCTCATACGAGCGCTGGGAAGCGGCGCCTCCGAATCCTGGGCTTGCAGCTCCACCAGGTGCACCTGATCCAGTCATCGGCGAGCGATCTCGGTTACGGCGATATTCGTCACGGCTTCGCGAGCGGCTCCTCGGAGAAAAGGAGCGGCGTCTGTTCGGTCTTTCAGGGCTTCGCGACCTCCTGCGAGGAGACCTGGAGCGTTCGCGCTAAACTTGGTCAGCACATCTTGAGGTACAATAGACACACACCATGTTGAAAGCGATGCTTTCTAAAGGCTTATGATAGCTCAATGTGTTGAAGGACTTTCATGCCCTGTCCCATTATTCAAGATCGACGTCGATGGTCAATGGAGAAAGATGGAGCTAAGGACTGACTTGGGTAGGGTACAACAACCACGATAGAGGGGCAACGAAGGTAGCTAAATGAAGGCTTTGTGACTTACAGGTCGGTAAGTATCTCCTGAGTCAGCTGCAGCCAAATGGTCAGTTCAGTGAAAAAGTATTGCAAGCAAAAGCTAGGAAGTATCAAAGGCGAGAGGGGGTTAAGGGGCGGAAGCGACTGGTGTCAGACGAAACACACGTTGCTGAGCAAGGGGAGAGACGTGAGGTGGAAGCGGATGTGATCAATGGAAAAGACAAAAGGCTGCGCAGATCCGGCTGATGTGTGCGCTTGCAGGCGCGTGTAATGGAGGGGAGAAAGACAAGGAAGCGAGAGGGTTGTCGATCAACCATAACTGCTGGCGGCCAGGGCTAGGTCTTCCCACAAGGGCGAATGCATAGACCAATGCACGGGGTGTTAAACACAACGGCATGGAAAGAGGCTGAAAGCGCCACCCGTGGGGAGGTAAGCCCTGGCACTCCGCCTGTGAGTCGACTTCGCTGGTGAGAGGAGGGGTGATCTTCGATGAGGTTGCGGGTGATGTGAACGACGTTCGACCAGCCCGATGCCTTCCCGCTTAGGAGACAGCTGCCAAAGCAAGCAAGCACGTGCGGGCTAAACCTTCACGATCCTTGAACAATGATGTCTTTCCCTGAAGTGTGGCAGCGCAAGTGTCCACTACCTTTCAAGAATAGCAACTCAAAAAGTCGAATTGCCAAGGAGGATGACGACGAGGGAGGCACGGTAGTCGCGGTGGGTAGGTGAGGAGAAGCTTGTGCAGAGCACTGACGGAAGCAACAGGGCAACGAGGCCAGAGACAAGGTGCAGAGAGTAGATGGAGGGTGAGTAGAATGGTTGAAGTTGGAGAGAAGTAGAATATGCGCTGGTGTAGCAACAGAAGTGTCACAACAGGCGCGACCCAAGAACTTTCGCGCGGCAGAGCGGACGGGGTTCGTCGGCGCAGGATGAGAGTTGAGAGTGGATTGAGGGGGGCCACTGAGCCATGAGAGGATTAAGAGAGACAGGCGAACGTACCCATAGTAGCGACTGAGGTGAATTTTTTCCCCCGGTGATGGAGTCGACGTCGGATGGATTGAGACGGTTTCTGCGCGTGGCACGTAGAGTGCAGTGCAGGCAGTGGTGCAGAGAACGCGCGCGCAACAAGTTGAGCAAGGGCACCACAAGTGCAGCGAGAGCAGCGAGAGCAGCGCGTTGAGAGACACAGAGAGGACTCGACAGGACAAGGTGGGTGCCGGTGTGGTGTCTCAATGAAACAGCAAGTCACAGACGGCGTGTGCGGATGGACGGCTGGCCTGGAGGTATGCGATATGCGGTAGCTATGCGGTACGCGTGGTGAGGTAGGTGTGGTTGGGAAGAAGGGATGGTGTGAGGGATGGGGTAGCCAGCTTCAGCCGGGTAGAGAGCCGGGTCGACTGTAGGGGCAGCAGCCTAGGAAACGTGGACAGATTGGAAGGCTCAGCGACAATGGGCGTCCAGAATGAAGCTCGGTAGCGGGCTTAAAGGCGAGCAGCGGCTGTAGGGAACGGTTAGCCAATGCTCAATCGAAAGTCGAGCAGCACATCAGTGAGCGAAGCACAGCATAGGCGTGGCAGAGCAAAGTGTATGTACAACGGGGGGGGCGTGAGTAACAGCGGCGACAGCCTGCCATTGCGACGGATCCTGTGATCAGGGGCTCCAAGAGATACAGCACCAGGCACAGGACGAACACAGCACATCGATCGCAGCGGCCACAGCTCTCTCAAGACAGTGCAGCGTCGCGCTCCCCAAGCCGATAACAAGCGACCCAAAGTCACAAAAAAGGGACAGTAGTGTGCCAGGGAGTGCGAGGGAAGAAAGACGCGACCGTTGAGGGGGTGTGTCGCAGCTATCGGAGTGAGTTCTCTCCGTCCGTTGAGCTCCCTCACTCCGTGCTGCCGCCGTCCGCTTTTGCCAGTGACTGTACCTGTACCTGTACCTGCCTGTACCTGAGCTTGTGCCATGCCATGCATGCTTCTCTTGTGCGGCGCGACGTGGCTCGTCCGATGCCTCGCAAGCCGGAGGAACCTCTTTGGCACCTGGGGCCCTCGGCACTGCGACGGCGACGCCAAAGGAGCCCAAAGTGGAAGACGGTGGGCTGGCAAGGAGCGCAACAAATGAGATGAGCTGGAGCAGGCTGGAGTGGACGAACCTTGAGGGTTGCTGATCTCCGGAAGCGGACTGAAGAGTCAGGCCAGTATTGCGACGTTTTGCGTGCTCGATGAGGCTGCTTGGAGGTTGCTGTAGCCGTGGGTCGGGCTGCAACAGGCGGAGTGCGATGATAGCAGTCGAGTCAAGACCTAAAGGATGTCTGCTCGGGGTTTGAGAAGGGATTCGTAGTGGTTGCGTTGCGTTGGGCGGCTTGTCTTGCAGCGAACGCGATACGAGGGTGGTGGTGCATGAGAGCTGTGATGCGCGAACCGGCCAGCAAGCATCCTTCCCCCTTCACCTTCAGGAAAAACGTCGGACGCGCTGACTAGCTTGGAGCCTGGGAGGCTGTGGGGCTAGGGCCTGCACTATGAAAAGGAAGGAGGGAAAGGTGGTGGGTCCGCTTCCTGACGGTGATGAGCACCTCACCAGCAGCGTCAGCAGCAGGAAGGAGCAGATGCCGCAGGCACTGGCAGTAGTTCATATGCGGGTCGTGTGCTGCGGGCACCCATTTGCTGCCGTCGGGAACACATTGACCACAGCGGTAGCCTCGGTCAGTCCAGTGGTATTGTGATGGCGGTGGGGCCATCGATCCGGCCAGCCCAGGGCTCTGCAGGGCTCTGCAGGGCCCTAGGCTGACCATGGTCAAGGGCCTCGGACTCGAATGGCGCCAGCAGTGAGACCTAACCCTGTGGCTGCACGCCAGTCGCTTACTCCACCTGGTTGGTTGACGACGACCAACAACGAGTTCACACTTCATCCTCAACACACCCGACTTTGCGATATCCACGGGGCAGCAGCCGGCGATGCAGCCACAGCATTCTGCTAAGTGAGGCGCTCGGAAGTCGGGTTCCAGCGAGTATGGCAATTCTGGCTTGCGCAGAACATGCGAGTAATGATGCAATATGCTTCCAGCGAATCCTACAACTACTTCGCTCCTGTGATCGAAGTGACAGGCGTCGATCCTCAGCCATGGATCCCGAGTGTGGCTTGCCCAACCCTGTCCCAATGGCAGGATAAGACACCACGGTGGGTGCCCGGTGCCGTAAGGCCAAGTGAGAACACACTGCATCACTCGCTCTTGACCTTGATCCGACCGCAGATGAGTTCTCGGTTTCTTCGTACAGCTTGAAGTTATAGTACAAATTCGTGATTCTTTGTCTCAGCCACCAACATGGTCCTCATTTCCATCTTCTTCCATCCATACTTCTGATAGCCCTTTCATGCTTCATTGTTCTACTGTCAATCCTCAGACGTGAATGAATCCTCTCCAACCACCTATGATATCGCCGTTCTGTCATCACCACACACACCCCTCTTCAGTCTTCCACGTCGTCATCTCTAAGGCCCCACGGTTATGCTCCACCTGTACCTGGCACCTCGCTCCCGCTTGTTCTCTTGTGCAGAAGCGGCATTGCACTTGGCCAATCCCGTTGCTACCGAGCCTGTTGTGCTCGTCACCTTACCAACAGAAGCGGAGTCGCTCCTTTGATGCTGTGTTCCGCTACCAATGCTGGTATTGCCCAGGGAAGCTTGTCAACATCAGCAATGGCAATCAACGGAGAGGGTTGACCTTATTACGACAGTTTGACTAATGCACTCACTCCAGTCCTATCAAACACGCTCCTTACTCTGCCCTAACATCCCATACCGGCGCGTTAACCAACAACGCGCCTTAGTACAAACGTAACCGATCTAACAATCATTATCGAGCCCGGCCAGCCAGGGACAAATCCCGAAGCTCCAAACTGACCCAATCGAGAGCTTCCTGGGCAATGGCAGAGCTTGACTTCCCATTTCTTGGTCACTCGACATATCAGCTAGTTCTAGATGGACGGATATTCATGCTGGCCAGGCCATTCCGAAAGCAGGAGCAACATTAGCGCCCAAATTTGACAGCGCAGAATTACTGAGAATCAGAATGTTGGGCGAATTTCGAGTGTGGCTTACCTTCGAATCGTCCCCGTAGGCTCTCCTCTACGCTACTGCAAGTATAAAACTGCGATATGGAATTCAACGGCCCTAGGCCACATTTGTGGTCCAATTCGTGCATCAGCAGCCTTGGCCCTATCTCGATCGACGCCTGGCGGAGATTCTGTCCATGCACCAGATGAACCTAACCAATATTGCTGGACGTGGCCAATGGGCGCCGCAATATTGGTGGGGGACAGCATGCATGGCGCTTGAAGGGGTGCTGAAGGTCACCGGGGTCCCCGTCCACATCCTCTTTCTGTCTCAGCACTTTTCCTGATTGACTCTGTGCACAATTGATGATTTGAAGCCCTACCACTCTCTAGCGTCTGAGGGCAGCTGCCCGCTACAGCCCGAGATCGTAGATCTTGCGAAAGATGACCAGTACTTCTTACGAGATTCACTCCGAGCAATGGCATCTTCGTCCGGGCAAGGCCAGGAGTCAGGCCCCAGATCTACGGCCAGAGTCCACTTCCCGCGCATTTGCGTTCATGCTAGCAGTCACAAGCCCATGGTGTCCATCGCCGGCAGCGTCCCCCGGTGATCGCAGGCGGGGCGGCTCACATGGGAAGCTGCATGACGGGATCACGCCTGCTGCGGAAAAGACGAAAGCGTGGTTACAGCTCAATTCCGCTACTCGGCGTGCCTTGCCTCCTTCGTCCGCAAGCCCATGCCCTCGGCGGCAAGGAGTGATACATAGAGGAGCAAGAACGCGCAGTGTAGCTCCATCATAAGTTCTCCGTGCCTACTATGAAATATGATGGAGCTGTTACCTACCGCTTGGATGCCGAAGTTGGCGCCGCAAACAGTCCTTGCTGTGGGTAGTCCGTCATCCAATCAACGTAGCCGTCACCTTGATTCTGCAAGTCGTAAAGTGCTGCTCCACGCAATGATCAGATCGGGGAGTCGGTCAACGCAGGTGAGGAGTAGCCGATGCCATGTGAGAGGTCGCCTGATGGGCCATCCACAAAGGCGTGCAACGGGTGCCATTGCAGCAGCCTGGGGGCTGAAGACTTCCAAACTTGGACGGAACATATGTATCATGCATGAAGTTCATGTTACTATTTCTTTTAGGCTGGATGCAAGATTAAGCCACTGATGGTGACAGTTGTGCCCGGACGTCAAGCTAGTACAGGGTATCTTCAGCATCACAGAGCCGCACTCCTCAGCCAATAGTGAGATCGAGAACTCTGGCGAGCGCTCATTGGCCATTAAGCAAGCTCGGCAGCGGATCATTCGCAGCCTCATCCAAATTCGACCTCGCGCCATTCGAGGGTGACACTCCAAAACTATTCGGACCACAAGGCATGTGAAGCACATCGCCCTTTTCAGCAGCTCTTTAGCCTCTCCACAACGTGCAATATTTCAGTACATACATCAACTCAGCCTGACAATGGCATCGTGCGCCAGGGCGACTCGCGTCCGTCCCACCCTCCTCCACAGCTCCGTTAGCATCAGAACCGTCTCTCTTCTCCCTAACCGCGGCTTCCACTCTCACGACCACCCTCCCCCGTCAGGGCCCTTTACAGAAGTTGAGTCTGCAATCCTGTCGGCCGGGTATAAGTATGTTCCTGAACATGGCTTCACCACCCGGGCATTAGGTCTCGGAGCGAAGGACGCTGGGTACAGGGACATCAGCCCGAGTGTGCTCTCGGACGGGGCATTTGGGTTGATACGATGGCATTTGGTTACACAGCGTGAGGGGCTGAAGGGGAGATGTGGCAACATGTTGGAGGACGACGGGGGAAGTGTAGAGGGTAGGGTTGAGAAGGTTACGTGGGAGAGATTATTGGCTAACAAGGACATCATCCATCGTTGGCAAGAGGTTCGCCCGGCCCGTATCCCTGAGTCCCAAATTCCATCTTCACATACTAACATTGATCCTTTCCAGGCCCTAGCCATCATGGCCCAGCCGAGCTACGTACCCTTCTCCCTCCGCGAACTCGCCCTGCTCTCCGACGAAATCCTTCACCTTTCGGGCGACGTTTCCGTCGACCCTTCATGGTACACCAAGCGCGCGAGCCTCTCCGCTTCCTATGCTTCCGCAGAGCTTTTCATGACGAACGATACATCTCCTGGATTCGTGGACACACAGGAGTTCCTGAGGAGGAGGCTCGATGCGCAGAGGACCGTAGGGAGTGCAGCGAGCTCCGTCAGGGAGTGGGTTGGATTCACCGTGGGTGCTGGGGTCAATGTGCTGAGAAGTAAGGGTGTGAGAATTTAAGGGCAAAGAAGAACCGAGGGATAGGGGCAGGGACCAGAACGAAGAGAAGGGAAGGTTGCCGCAGCTTTGTAGGATATTCGAGACACCCAAGCACTGCCAGGGATCCATCTGTAAGGTGTTTTTGTACTAAAAGATCATATATAAGTGTAATTGCCAAGGCTGCAGCGTATCAATTCGAGGTACCAAAGACCCCTGAAATGCTCACAGATCTCAAAGTGAGCTCCTTGGACAGCGGCATGGCTAGACCTACTATAGCCAGCTTCTCGATGGTTCGATCTCCTTAGTTATTAAGTCTCGCCAGGTTGTGTTTATTTGGAGAGCGAATCCTTTGCGCCTTGGCTGTCGGTGCTGTGCGACCTGGATTTAGGCTACTTGGTCAAACCTCAACCCTCCGCCAACATCCTCGTCCAGTCGAACTTCCTCCATCCCTTCTTGAACCCTTCAACTCGATTCGCGTCCCCCCTCGACCACCTGCCCTGCTTCTTGATGATATGCGGCTCCGCCCCGACAATGCCACCAATGACCTCCCTCGCAAAGATATCGCCTTTTGGCCACCTGTCGGCGTTTTCAACAATATGACCCAGTCCACCATCCAAACTAAACCAAACATGAAAGTACGGCATCTCCTTCGCGATGGACCGACGGAACGCGGCACGTCCAAGACCTTCTTTTGCGGCCTTGGCGGTGTCAATGATCTTCCGGTGTTGAGACCATTCCTCGTCAGAGGTAAGGAAGGCCTCCTTGAAGTAAGCCGGGGCTGTAGCACCTTCGTCATAAGGAATCGGAACGGCCACAAGTGCAGCGTGTAAGTGCCTGTGAGGAGCAGCCGCATTCTCGTAGAACAGAGCCTCACGTCCCTGCTCGTGATACATCCGCGTCAACGACTTCATGAAATTGCGCATCTCCTCCCATTCGTCGTCATCACACTCAAGCAGGTTCGCACGATGAGCGAGAGGAGCAATGATTGCTCCCCCGGGACTGATCTCAGGTTCGGTGGGAAGGGTGAGGTAAGTGCGAGTGCCGAGGGAGATGACAGGGGCGATAGGGGGGCGGGAGGAGTCTTCATGGTGGCACAAAGGACAGTTGTCGAGGATTCGGTTGATCTTCTGGAACTGAGAGACGGCCGTGTTTTTGAGGTTGATCTCACTCTTGTGCACGCGCTTGGCCAGCTTCTCGGCGTTTTCATCCATGTAGTCTAGATCATCGTCGTACTTACCGTCTTTGGCGATGCGTTCTGCAAGACGCAAACCCTCGCCGCCAGCCTGGTTCTTTGTACGGCGCTCTTCACGGACCATGTCCTCGATGGTCATGTCTGTGTTCTCCTCCACTGTTCCACGCTCTCGTCCGCGTTTATTCGTGACAGCCTTGACTTCTCCGCGCGTACCGGCAAGCTGACGATTGTCCATGACACCAAGGACGACAGCGTCTGGGCCTCGGGAAGCGGTAGTGAAAGCTGCCGCAGCAGCATTGTATTCTTGCTCGAGTTGCGCCGCGTTCGGGGCGCGGCGGAGCTTGGCTTTCATCATCTGGGCACGAAGACGGTTGAGCGCAGTCTGATCCTTGACAGCAGCTGCAGCGTTGGCGGATGCTCCTGTGTCTGGTACAACTGTCCCTTGCTCTGGCAGTGCATCTGCTGGCTTACTATCTGCGTGTTGAGCTCGCTGACGCTCTCGCTCCCGGGTAAGCTCGCCCGTCGGCTTCTCCTTGCCCTGATATCCCTTGCCGTAGAGCGCTCGTCGGTCAAGCTCCTCCTTCTCTTCGCGATGCGCATCAAAGTCCTCAAGGTTACCGAATCGCTCTAAGGCAATATCATCCACAGAACGTCCACTGTCCTTGGCCGCGGTATAGACAGCGTTGAGCTTTGTCATGCGCCATGAGGAGCCAGCATCGCCAAAGGTGTAGTTGAATGTACGAGAAGACGAGCCAGTGGAGGCGGGTCCTGGAATGGGATCGTTGAGGCCACGGTTGAGCTCCCGATCATGGATGACTCGCTTTGGCTCCTCCTTTGGTGGAGGAGTGGCTTTGCGCGGCCGGTGGATGTAGTCGATGTCGAGCGAGGACGGTGCGGTCATCCAGTCATCTCTTTTGGCGGACCGTGTGTGATCTACAGAGTCGAGAGCGGCAGGCTTCTCATCGTTCGGAATTGGCAGATCTTCCTTTGGCTCAGAGGTCTTGAGATGGCGATCGTCACGATGTTTGCGTCGGCGGGAACGCTCTTCGTCTTGGTCGCTGGTGTCGTGTGCGTGTCGCGATCGCTTGTGACGGTGCTCCTCACCATCTTCATCATGACCTCTGCGATGCCTGTCTCTGCCGTCCCTATCTCTTTCCCTCTCACGATCTCCGACTCGTTCTCTATCGTCGCGATGACGATGATGGTGCCTGTGCTTGTGCCGGCGTTTGTCTTCACGGTCGCGCTCTTCCCGGTCACGGTCGGCTTTCTCAGCAGCTAGCGACTTCTCAAACTCATCTAGACCGTCCATGGCGAGGAGTGAGGACCGCTGAGAGCCTGTGGTTGAGGTTGGCTCTAAATGCAGAGCTCGTAGTCCACGACTGCAGACTTGAAATCACTGGTGAGGGTCCGTCGTGGGGTTGCGTCAGAATGGAAGCTCCCAGCCGAAGTTTCCAGGCAGCGAACCCCACTATTTGACACAGTGTACTCCGTAGTCGTCCCAACCCTGATTCAACCCCAAAATTGACTGCCATGATGCTTTCCCATGATTCATGTTCGCTGCATAGCTGCGTACAGTATGCCAGGACCTAGAGCTCTTGGAAACCTTTGACAACGGGTGGAAACCTGGTCGGATTGTTCCGCCAGGCACCATTCCATCATCTGCAGAGACCACTTGCTGACGACCAATGAGCACAAATGCCTTCTGGAGACATCCCGGTGGGATTCTCCGATTTCGATCCTATGCTGAATGCGTATCAATGGATCAGCCCCTGGTACTTCGGAGGGCGCAGATAAGAGACCAGCCAGCGGCAAGCAACGGCTGTCCTGGTCAGAGAGCCGCCTCTGGAGAGGCAGGGCCCTTGCCACCTTGAATTTAACCTTAATTGGGAGGTCGGTCATGACTTGTTGCTGATCGAATCAGGCGACGCAAAACCTGTCGACAGTGCCAATTCGGCCGATAAACGAGGAACAGACAAGACGTTTCATTGCGATCGAAGATGAGCGGAAGCCGAAGTCACATACTTGCTTCTCTCAGCCTGCATCAGGCACCAAGCTGGATGTCCGCGGGTGCAGAAGCAACCATATTTTCGTCTGGCCTACTGCTATTTTCATTTGACCAACCCTGGCCTCGATGGATACCGCAAACAAAGCAGGCTGGCTGCGGGCCCCATCCTCGTAGACTACCGGCACGGCACCGATCAAGAAGGTGCCTGGGACCCAAACTCCGCGATGGACACCCTCAACACCGGACCATGCTTCCTTGGAAAGGCAGGTGATCAGCATTTCCATTGCACCATGCCTGCATCTCATACTCTATTGATCTACAATGCTTCGAAGAACTTTCGACAGCCAAGACCGGTCGAGATGGGTCGCAGTGCTGAGAACGCAAAACTCACCAACAAGAGTTGTGTATGGTGGAACAGATGGGGAAAGGGAATTTTGACGTGATCGACATCCATGTATGAGGATGCTTCTTAAAAGCACGCTTTGGTCGCCTAGTTGCTCCGGAGTTCTCTAACCACCTTCGCAATTGTGCTCATCCTGCTGTTGCACAAGTGTCGGGGCATTCGTCGTCGAGACAAACGGTAAGACTGGGTCGAACTCTATACGCAGAGTCAAAGATTGCAACTTGCCTTGTTCTTGGAGCTCTTCCCTCGATAATGGCAAGAGTTGCAACAAAGCTGGCAGCTCTGCTGTCAATCGTCTCTTTGGCCTCAGCCATCGAGCCGCCTCGTGGTATTTACCAGCCAACTGGTAATGGCGATCGCCTCCTCACATTCAGCGAGACTGTCCCAAGCGCCACCATTCGCCCGTCGAGCATGTCAGTTCGCTGGGCTGCTTCTGGCGATGATGGCTCTTTCATCACAACCAATGGCAATGGTGATCTGGTTTTTGAGAACATTGCTACCGGCGAGAAGGATACCTTTGTTACAGCTGACCAGCTGCCCGACGACACTCACGAGTATTGGATCAGCTCTGATGCCCAGAAGATGCTGATCGCTACCAATTACACCAAGGAGTATCGGTACTCGTACTACGCTGACTACTGGATTCTTGACGTGGAGAGTGGTGAGACCGAACCAATTGTTGAGGACCAGGCCGGTGATATTCAGTACGCCGTATTGGCCCCCGACAGCGAGACCATCGCCTTCGTTCGCGGCAACGACCTTCACCTTCGTGCTCCCGATGGCGCTGTCTCCCAGATTACTACCGATGGTGGGCCGGACAAGTTCAACGGTGTGCCTGACTGGGTCTACGAGGAGGAGATCTTCGGAGATCGCTACACCCTGTGGTTCTCGCCCGACTCCAAGTTCGTGACCTTCCTTAGCTTCAACGAGTCCGGCGTTGGCACCTTCACTATTCCATACTACATGGATAACCAGAACATTGCCCCTGAGTATCCTGCTGAGCTGGAGTTGCGTTACCCCAAGGTTGGGTCAAAGAACCCTACCGTGGAACTGAATGTGCTTCATGTCGAGTCCGGAGATCTCACGAAGATCGCCATTGAGGCTTTCGACGAAGATGACCGCATCATTGGTGAGGTCGCCTGGGTTACCGACGCTCATTCCAGCCTCATCTACCGTGTCTACAACCGCGTTCAGGATCTGGAGAAGCTGGTTGTAGTCGATCCTGAGACCGGATCATCGAAGACTGTCCGTGAGCGTGACGGAACCGATGGTTGGCTCGAGAACACGATGGCCATCTCCTACGTTGGTGCCATCGACGCCGACTCTGATGAAACCTATTATGTCGACATGTCTGACGAGTCCGGCTGGATGCACATTTACCTCCACTCCGTGCATGGTGGTGAGTCCGTCCAGCTCACAGACGGAGAGTGGGAGGTTTCCAGCATCCTCAAGGTCGACCCAAAGCGGAAACTAGTCTATTACGCTGCCAGCACTCGTCACAGCACCGAGCGTCACGTCTACAGCGTCTCCTACACCACCAAGAAGGTTAAGTCACTAGTGAACGAAGATGTGCCCGCTGTCTGGTCTGCTTCGTTCAGCTCCGGTGGAGGCTACTACATCCTCAGCTATGCTGGTCCCGACGTCCCGTACCAGGAGCTATACGCCTCCAACAGCACGAAGCCTATCCGTACCCTGACTAGCAACGAGGCTTTCTACAAGAGGATTGACGAGTACAATCTGCCCAACATCACCTACTTCGAGCTTGAGCACCCCGACGGCTACTCCATGAACGTGATGCAGCAACTTCCTCCCAACTTTGATCCCTCGAAGAAGTACCCCGTGCTGTTCACTCCCTACGGAGGTCCGAACTCCCAGCGCGTCATCAAGAGCTTCCAAGTCTACTCCTGGGCAGCTTACATCTCTTCCGAGCCCGAGCTTCAGTTTGTCACTTACACCGTTGACAATCGCGGGACAGGCTTCAAGGGCCGCGAGTACCGCGCCACTGTCACCCGCCAACTGGGCAAGCTCGAGCCTGTGGACCAGATCTGGGCAGCCGAGCAGCTCATCGAGAAGAACAGCTTCATTGATGCTGACAAGGTCGGCATGTGGGGTCACTCATATGGAGGTTACCTCACTGCGAAGACCCTCGAGGAGGACTCTGGTGTCTTCTCCTTCGGTATGATCAGTGCTCCCGTTTCTGACTGGCGCTTCTACGACACCATGTACACGGAGCGCTTCATGAAGACTCTCGAGGACAACGAGGAAGGCTATAACTCCACCGCGGTGCGCAACGTCGCGGGCTTCAAGAACGTGGCCGGCACTTTCTCTGTTCTCCACGGAACTGGTGATGATAACGTGCACTACCAGAATGCTGCGGCACTGATCGACCTGCTTGTGGGTGGAGGCGTGTCCCCCGAGAAGATGAAGATGGTCACGTTCACTGACAGCGACCACGGGTTCCACTGGAACGGCGCAAGCCTGTGGAGGTACAAGTTCCAGACGGAGCAGCTTTGGGATGAGGTGCAGCGGGATCCTAAGGCGGAAGATCTAGTGCACCCGTGGAGCAAGAGAAGCTTCAAGGCACGGTTGTCGATATTTGAGCCTAGATTCTGAAGAAAACACCTCATGACCAATGAAGATATATGATGTGTCTTATACTGCCGCTAGGAGTGAAACGCTTCACTTACGAAGCATGTTAAAGCAAGAGGATTCCTACACTCATTGTGAGCAGTGAGCGAACGTTCATGGAAAGTGCTTCTTCATTTGTCAGGATCGCGCAACGCCATTTTCGGCATGCTGAGAACCTGAATTGAAATACTTGGCCAACTCCGCCTCCAATTCCTGTCCCTCGATGTGACGCATGTGCTTCGACCTCTTCACGGGGTTAACACCTTCAAGATGCGCACTAGCAAAGATGACATCCAGCTCTTCCAGGCTACGCCCTCTGGGCTCTGGGAAGAAGAAGTACACGCAGGGGATGATGGCGGCGTTGAAGACAGCGAACATGACATAGGTGCGGTAGCCGAGATTGGCAAAGGCAGGAGGGGTGATCATAACGATCTTGAAGATGTCAGCGAAGGCCGGAGGATTTCGTCACCTGATTGTGAATGCCATGATAGACGGAATGTATAGATGTAGACGCACCAGGAAGTTGGATAACCAGTTAGAACAGGTTGCAAGAGCATTGGCCTGGATACGGATCCTCAGATTTGTAATCTCCGCGGGATAGAGCCAGGTCATTCCAAGCCAGCCTAGTTGTAGAGTGAGTATTGTGTTCCCACGGATTTCTTGTGGAAGGCATCTACTCACCAATGGCGAAGAAGGTGTTGAAGACGAAGAGGAAGACGGCGGCTGGAATACCGAATCGATCTTCGAGGATAGGGGCACCGTTGTCAGCAACTCCACCAGTAGATACTGTACCACCCAGAACAGCCATCGAAGCCATCATACCGAAAGCACCGAAAAGCATGAGCCTTCGTCGACCAGTGCGCTCGATCAGGGGCAGTGCGACAAGACTGGCAAGGAAGTACTCTGTGCCGTTCAGAGCGGCGAGCAGCCGGGACATACTCGGACCGAAACCAAGTGAGTTCTCGAACAGGAAAGTCGCATAGTATGTGATGAGGTTGATACCGCAGATCTGCTGGAAGAATTGGGCGAACATACCGAGCAGCGTGCGGCGAAGGTTCTGCGAAGGTCCGTTCGTGAGCAACTCTTTGAACCGGAACTTGCCACCCCGGCTCTGCGCTTCGAGCGCCTCGGTGATAGCCTCGACTTCGACGGTAACCTCGGGGGCGTCAATGGGCAGACCAAGGAGTCTGGCAGTGACATCTCGGGCCTCGGCATGGCGGCCCTTCATGGCGAGCCAACGTGGCGAGTCAGGCAAGTACAGCAGACCGCACATGGCGATGATGGTGAAGAAGGATTGAAAGGAAATGGGGAAGCGCCAGCGGACGGAGCCTTCGAGGAAGTAGAAACCGTAGTCGACCCAGTAGGCGATCATGATGCCGCCCGAGATGAGGGCGCCGGAAATGAGGATGAGGAAGCCACGTTGGTGAGGACGAGCACACTCGGATTGCCATGTCGGAATTGCTGTGAGCTTGTTAGACACCACCACCGCCTCCATCGTTCTGTCTGGCGAACAAGACTTACTTGATGTGACCATGCCGTTGCCGACACCACCAACGATACGACCAGCGACGAAGAGGCCGTAGCTGAAAGTTGCAGCTTGCATGATGGTGCCAATGATCATGATCAGACTCCCCCAGAAAGTCGAAGACTTCCGACCCCATGATTCTCCGTAGAACAGAATGAGGACGGCCCCGAGAAAGCAGCCAATTTGGTAAACGGCCACTGCAGCCGCCTGTGTATTCGGCGATCCCGTGCACATAGCCTCGTTCCTATCATTGTTCTCGGGATAATCATGATAGCAGAGGTAGTTAGACTCCTCCAGTGGTGTCATCAGAGGCAGGCTCTTCTGGAAATCATCGAGAGTGAGCAGAGCGCTGAGGACCCCCTGGTCGTAGCCGAACATGAGGAAGCCGCATGAGGCGATGACGCCGATCCCCCAGTTCAGGGCTTTGCCTTGGAGTTTGCTGCCTCGAACACTCCATTCAGGCAGGCCGCCCATCTTGTGGAAGAGGCCCATGATGCCGCCTTTAGAGGTGCTGGGATTTTGCTTCTCATTGATGAGTTGGTTCCTACCCTCCGAGTCTGGCGTGGGAGGTTGGACTGTCGCCGTCTTGTCGTCCGGCCTAGGCTCTCGAGTGTTGTTGGTATTCTTGTCCTGCATGATGTGTAGTGGGTGACGTCTACCGACTACCACCTCTACTCAAGAGAGAAGGTCTAGAAAAATGAAAGGGTCGGGGGAAGATCATGCTTCTTTATAGAGCAGATCACACGAAACCACACAAAAGCCACACCATGTCATCGTTCCGATGTCTAACGCTCCCCGAGGAGAGACGTGGAGCAGCCCAGCGAGTCAACTTCCATGTGAGAGGATTAGTGAATGATGAATACTCTGCAGGTAGCTAAACACAGCAGAGCCCTGTGGCTGACTATCTCCAGAAGGAAAAAACCTTTCCTTTTAGTCATCGATGTCCTCGTGGTCCCAGGAACGATCACCGCAAAGAGACGTCAATTACAACGAACGGACGAAAACAAAAAAAGAAAAGCCTCGGATGACTCAACTAGGAAGTCCGAGTCTCGGGGTCTTGGCAATGGAGCAGTTGTTTAGTTTCGAGGAGCAGGAGAAGTCGGTCAGTCTACCGCCGGTATCTTGGCAAATGTCAAAGTGCTGAAGAGATCGAAACGCTGTAAGTGAGTCCCAACCTGCATCGCAGTGGTTTGGGTTGTTGCAATAGTGGAGGGGAGAGGGGAAAAGGCAAAGCCGTTGCTTGAGGATGGTCGTAGGGGGCGGGTTGGTGTCCACTTGAATGACGTTGGCCGAGCACTTACTAAATTATAAGTATAACAGGGAAGGGAAGAGTTTTCGAAACGGGATGGGAAGGAGTCAATTTGGAAGCAGCTGGGCAGATTATTTGGTCGGCGAGTTACGTCATGTTGACTTGTGGTAAGTCGAGGTACATACCGCATCGTAACAAAACTCTGTTCCCTTCCCAGCGTTGATGGTAAGTTAGGCTTGTTGCTGTAGTTGGCTCGAGCTGATTTGAGAGTGGGAGGTCAGTACGTAAGGTAGTTGCGAGAAATGGTTCGGGATGGTGACATATCACAGTGAGTGCCTCACCTCGCCAAGTCATGTGAGAACACTCGCCATCTACTAACCGCCGGTGTCTTGTCGTCGCTAATCATGGCTTGCTAACCGTTGATCCCACATCCCACGGCTTTCTCTTTTGAGACACGAGGATCCAAGCGGCGATTCGGAATGGCTCAACATGTCTCTCCCGAGCGCACGAGTGGCACAAACTTATGCAGACCGAGAAGGGCAGACAGAGTCTTTGCCTCGACCTGGATAATGCCATATGGACGCGGGGACCCCGTACTTAATGGATGTCTGGGGGAACAGGCTGATGGGCTTGCAGGTCAAGGCTTTGAAACTCCTCCATTGGTATCATTGGCTGGATCTGGTGTTGATTTGAGGAATGAAAGACACCGCACGTGTTCACAGCCGTGCTCTCGCTCCATGGTTCAGGATCCTCCTTGCACTTTGAACGAGGGTACAAGTCCACTTATAGAGGGCCAGCACCTGGACCACCCACAACATCCATATTCTTGATATCTCAGAGCTTCGAAATAAACAGTAAGCATGCTGATACCCAATAGCTGCAGCATCGAAACTACCAAGGTGGCCAAAGAATATCGACGGTGCCTTGGCCGATGCATGTCACGATGCTGAGCGTACAGGGCAGGATACCCCTACAAGAAGTGGGTACTGCCCTTTTGCAGTGCAGAGTCCACTATCCCCTCGACAGTCATAAGCCTACATCCACTATCATACGTAGAGATATGCCTCGACGGATTATTCCCTTATGGGTACTCAGCAACCATTAAACGCAAGGCATATCATCGTATCCCCAAGCTAAAAAGAGCCAAGAGGTAGATGCCTTTTGCAAAGAAAATCCAAGGCAGGTACTTGGAGCTTTACCTGATTGTCTTGTAAATACTCGTATCCCATTTCTGATTGATCAATAATCCATGCATGTAGGCTTATGACTGTCGAGGGGATACGGCGGATGGAGTAGTGATTGGCCCCCTGACTACCTTAGTAGACAGTACCTACTAACTCACTACACGGCACTGGTGGGCGCTTGGCCAGATGCGGCAGGACCCCTTGTTGCTGAAGAATCGTGTCGCGGGCCTCGACCGTTTTTCCGAATTTCCCCTTCTTCATCGCCCATCGTCGATGCCCTCTCTCTCGTTTCGCATGTCTTCGACACACGTCAGCCATCGGCCCAGGCTTTGACGGGTCAATTGCCCCTGAGCGCCAGCTGTTCCGACCGGATCACACTCCTTTGACCATCCATTGGCGCACGCGCCATAGAAACCACCCACCTTCCTTCGATGCGACACTCTTTCTACTTGTGTGCTGCGCTTGCGCTGGGGTTGTTGACGGGCGCCGAGGCTGCCAATAATGACACGAACACCGGCACTGTCTGGGTCACCCCTCACGACAGCTACTCATCCTCTGTCGGTGTGCTCGGCTGCAAGATCGATACGAACCGAGTCGCATACTGGCCGCAAAGTGTCGACTGCAATAACATCTGCGTAGCCCTTCGCTACCAAGACCGTGAAGTCAAGCTCCTCCGCATCGACCAGTCCCAAGGTGCACACGACGTCAGTTATGATGCCTGGAACTATCTCTACACCGGCTACTCGGCCACCAAGCACCCCACGGCAGGCGGTGCCATTGAGATGCAGTTCGAGAACCTGGATGCCTCGGAATGCGACGACCTGATCAATACAAAGGGAAGCAAGCTGCCTTTCAGCGCGGCGAACAGCATGAACTTCATCGCCAGCTGCCTCGAGCAGAAGGACTCGTGGGTCGGAGAGAACTATGTCCTGTACAACATCATCGACTCCATCTGCACCATGGGCTTCGACGAGACGTGCGAACTTGACTTCCCCGCAATGAACCAGCCGACATGTCCACACACCCTGGGCGATCAAGCGAGACTGACGTCTCAGCCGGTCTACAACATTCTCTATCCGACTGGGGAGAAGGTGAAGGCTACATCTGGCCAGCCTCCAGTCGCCGGCGATGCGGGCAGCGATGATGATGACGCCGCCAACCACCTGGCAGAGTCGCACATTTTGTCGGTCGTTGCCCTGATGTTGTTACTTGCTGTATATATGTGATTGTGCCGTTCCTGCGTGGGTGGGTGACGGTGAGCGTTCTTGGATTTTGATGAGATGATACCCCTGAAGGCGGAGTTCGCATCTGTGAGAAAAGCTGCATACTGTATATTTCTTAGTGTTACTACTGTAATACCGCATATACTGCACAATACGCTCCATATCAATGCAAGCACTTTGAAATCTGCAGCCAGCCGCGGTTGGTGCTTCTGATGTGACAGGTACATGGACGTCGGACAGCCGCGAATCAGCCTCTTGCTTCTCTTCCTTTGCTCATTCTCTTGTCTCACCGCCACCACTCGCGTTTCTTCCCCGACCTGCAACCCGCAACCCGCATCATGCAGCAAGACGCCACCTCGTGGAAATGACTGGACAACCGCTCCATCACCTGCATGCAGCCATCCAAACGGCAATGCACGCTGCACAACCAACCTCAGCCTACTGCAGTCAGCCAAAACTCACTGTCCCCACGCGCTGTGGAGGCTGCCCTTTCCCCCAACCACCAAAACACACCTTCATACTCCATCCATCACTACGGCCTTGGCTCACGTCGGCCACGTAGTAGATACGCTGGGACCCATGAGAACGCGCGGCAATTGCTCGCAACTGGATCCCAAAGGGCCAAGACAGAATGGTCTGCGAAATTTACTGTGGCAGGGGCGGGCGCGGAGGGGTCCTGTTCGCCAAAGGACGGATCTTGCGGCACCCCGTTCAGCCCTACCTGTTGCTGATGCTCACTCAACCCCGCGAGCCTCACCCACGACGACGACCACAGTCCCGCCAACTCGACTCTTGACCTGATAGAACAATCGAGGCGAAGTCAGATTCATTCCTAAGTTCGCATCAATAGGCACATTCTTCTGTACTTTCTTCATGGCCTGAGGCTCTATACGAGACCCGTTCGATCCCCTCAAGCTTTGGCCTGGCGTCCGGCTCCACGGCATCCTGAAGCTAGTCCACCCGCACCGTCCGGCACGCTGCTTGCGCACGCACACACATCTTGTGTCTAACTGCCATCGCGTCTCCTGAGTTGTGAACTTTGAACTTTGTTGTTGTTCGTCGTTTACAGTCTTTACCGTTGTGCGTGTGCGTGTGCGTGTTCTTGTGCTTGTGCTTGTGTTTGGGGCACTGGCTGCTTATTTCCCTTGAGTCTAGATGATGCCTTCGATTAAAGTTTCAAACATGGAGGCACAGGAGAGGTACAATGATAAATACGTCATCCTGTATGACTTTCGCGATCTGGGTATGTTGTCCTCCTAGACCTCCATACCTACCTCACCGAACCCTCAGCTGACACCCAGCAACCACTAGACTTCGACGAGGCTACAGCCGAGTTCACTACTCTTCTGGAGGATCTCGAGGCTGTCGGTTTGCACACCGAGGTCCGTCCTGGCTTCTACCAGACCCTTCTAGTCTTTGTCAAGGCTCCACGTGAGCTTCTTGGCAAAGCTGTCTTCAAGGAGAGGTGAGTGACCCTTGCAGGTAGAAAGGCACCAAGGCGATGAGCCTAGTGTACGTTCTCCAGTCTTTTGCACCTCGCTGACACTGCCCTAAACCCCCGCAGAGTCAAGGATTGGCTGTATGGTGTTGCTCCCGTCCGTCCGGAGGGCACCAAAGACACAGTGGTCGATGGAGCCTTCGAGGCTGAAGACTTGCTGGCTTTGCACCATCTTGTCACTCACCCGCAAGACCAGGGTGGTGCTGGTATCACGCCCAAAGTCGGCAAGTGGAAGAATGTCCGAGCCGTCTATCCTCCTCACAATGCTCGCGAAAACCAGACTCTTCTGCGATATCTGAGCCGCCGGTTCGTTCTCTCTCTGTCCGATCTCGACAGGATTCGAGACCTCCATGGCAGCAAGGTCCGCACTCGTAACCCTCCCCAGACGATTCTTCTTGTTGACCACCCATGCAAAGGTCGCTTTTTACTTCGCCTTCATCCAGAACTACCTCATGTTCCTTACCTTCCCAGCCGTGACCGGACTCATCGCCTGGCAGTGGTTCTCCAACTATTCCATGGCCTACGCCATCATGACGAGTATCTGGTGTACCATCTTCCTGGAATATTGGAAGATGCAAGAGGTCGATCTCAGCATTCGATGGAACACTCGTGGCATCAACACGGTCAAAGGCAACCGGCCTCAATTCAAGTACACCAAAGTTGTGGTTGACGAGAACGGCGACAAAATACAAACCTTCCCTCGGTACTTGCAAATCTCTCGTCAGCTTCTACAGATCCCATTCCTCCTGATCGCAACAATCGCGCTCGGTGCTATCATCACAGCTGTGTTTGCAATTGAGGTTCTGATCTGCGAGGCCTACGTAGGACCATACCAGTACTATCTCGTGAGCATTTCTACCCTTGGCTGCTGATCAACTTGACAGACTGACCTCGTGGACCTCAGGGGTATCTCCCAACTGTTTTGCTCGCCATAGCAATCCCTTATATCACGTCCTCCCTAGAAGGCATCGCCGAGATGTTAACCGAGTATGAAAACCACCGCACCGCTGACTTCCACGAGATGGCTCTCAATCAGAAGATCTTCGCTTTGAACGTCATCACAAACTACCTGCCCATTATAATAACAGCATTCGTCTATGTCCCTCTCGGAGAACAGGTTGTTCCGCAGCTGCAGAAGGTCTTGCGCAGTATCTCCGGTCGTCAAGACTTCAAGTTCTCGGTTCGAGGGTTCGAGGTGGATCAAGATCGCTTGAGAAACGAAGTCATTGCTCTGACGGTCACCGGTCAACTGATCGGCTTTTTGGAAGAGAACATCCTTCCCTACGTGAAACACAAGGTTAAGCAGTGGTACCGCCTTTACCGCAAGAATTATTCCAACGACGTCATGCTCATGGCCATGTGTACCGACGAACCTGAGGAGGCCGCGTTCCTTGACAGAATGCGCAACGAGTCCACACTACCCGACTACAACGTCCAAGAGGACATCGCCGAGCTGGTCCTGCAATTCGGTTACCTGGCCTTGTTCTCCCCGGCTTGGCCCCTGATTCCTCTCGGCTTCTTCATCAACAACTGGATCGAACTGAGGTCTGACTTCGCCAAGATATCTGTCGAGCACAAGCGACCGGCGCCAGTCCGCGCAGATGGCATTGGAGCTTGGGTTTCAGCCCTCGATACCTTGACTTGGGCTGGAAGCATCTCGACAGCGGCTATTGTTCATTTGTTCGGCACACATGGCTCTGGCCACGGCACGTGGGCTTCACTACCAATCACGATCTTCATCAGCGAGCATGTCCTGCTGCTCCTGCGATCACTGGTTCGTTGGGTATTCGAGCGGTACGGGTCGGAGCAAGTGCGTAAGGAGCGGAAAGCGCGTTACGCCGCCCGCCTCAAAGTGCTTGAGGAGATTGATGCACACAAGCGTGCAGGTCTAGGACTGAGTGTGACCGAGAAGCAGAGACGCAAGTCGGTGCTCATCGGCGCCAATGACACATTCTTCATGAAGCAGATTGAAGATGGGGCTAGTCTGGCTGCTGGAAAGACACTGTTCCGAAAAGTGCAAAAGGCCAAAGCGGAAAGGGGACTGGATCTCAAGAAGGACTGAGTTGGCAATATTATGACAACGAATAAAGGCTGTACTAATAGGCAACTTACGTTGATGGGTGACGTAGAGATACTACAAGTCATCCTAGATAAGGCTCACCGTATCAAATTGTATCTGATCCTACTTCACCTGAACTTCTTACTTGCCTCCGCAAACGACATGCCTTTCTTAATCTCCGCTGCCATCTTCTCATCTGCCTCGACCTGGGGGGCAATCAGAGGAATGGCCGCTTCCGCCATATCCTTGGGGAGCACCACTACGCCGTTCAAGTCGCCGATAATGTAGTCACCCGGAGACACCGTGATGGTGTGCTCCCCGGAGGGAACTGTGACAGGGACGTCCACGGCTACGACCTTGAGGGTCTGGTTCGGGGACGCTGTGCCGACATCGCGGGCGAAGACCTACGCAAGTCAGACCACCAACTATGAGAGAGGAAGGCTTCTTCAAGCAAAACGTACGGGGAAACCGAGTTCGCGTTGCTCCTGAAGATCTCTGAAGCGGCCGTCAATGACAGAGCCGACGGCTTTGCTAGCCTGGGCGCGCATAGACATGAGGCCTCCGTAGCAGGCATTTGAGACATGTGATGGACACGAGACGAAGACGACAGCGCCTTCAGGGACGGTGTCGATCTTGCTTACAATGATCAGCAAACTGCGAGGGAAACCTTGTGGTCGAAGTGACGTACATAGTGTGTGGGATGTTTCGGTGCAGGATCATCGATAGGGACGTATTTCACCGTATAAGCCGGCCCGACGATCTTCGTGTCCCCGGCTTGACGCTCGGGCGACCACAGCGTGAGGCCGGGGAGGAAACCTCCATGTGGCTGCTTGAGTTTGAGAAGAGCATCGCTCACGTCACAACTGAAGGACAACAAAACGGGGTGTGTCAACAAAAGGCCAGCGAGCGAGTCGATGGAAGGGGAGAGAGAGGCGGGGAAGAGAAGACTTACGTTGTGTAGCCTTGGAGCGCGCTCACGATCTTGGATGGAGTGGCCATGGCTGGGGTCGTCGCAAGATGGCGAATGTGACAGGTAGACACAGGATGGCGAGGTGCAGGACGGAGGGCTGGGGTGAAGAGAGAGCAAGTCAATCGTCGTGCTACGAGCATTCTGCAACTCGACTGTAAAGATCGTGGGGGTATTTTCGATTTGAATGACGCAGCCCAAAGTCACTGCAGTCTTGACTCGAATCGCGGACACTGGTGATCAAGGTGATGGATGTAGTAGATGTGACGGAGAGAGGCCGTCGTCGGGCGGGCGGAGTCCGGCCGGAGGTCACTCCACTCACGTAACCACCGTCCTCGGCTCCGAGGCAATACCGGCTCCAGGCAGCGACCAATTGAGTCGCTGGTCTAGGAGCAGACTGCACAACACTATCTACGCCGAACAGCAGGCAGCAGAATACTCCATTCCAGCTATTGTCTCGTGTCATTCGATTCTACCTGCTTCATCTTGGTTTTCGTCGGTGCCTGGGATGCATCACGTTGGTTGCTGGGCCAGCAGGGGGTTCAAGCCATGATAGGGCGCTCACTGCACGGGGATGGGCGGCAACTCTTTATCGTATCCTTCTTCTGGCTTGACTCTTCGCATTTTTTTACGCAATGCGGCCATTCTTCGGGTCATCAATCCATCGTGAGGCGCTATCACAATCGCCAGGAAACCCCTCGATACTGACCAAGGACTATCATACCGAATATCATAGGCAGCAGGAATTTAGATTGTCCAGGGCCTTTTGAGCTGAGCAAGGCAGCAGCGAAAAACATCAGAATTGGTCTGTTCATCGCCGCTGAGATGGCTACTCAAACACGAGCACCCTGGCTTCTAGGTCAATAAGAAGATCCCTATTCCAGCTTCCTGTGAGATAAACTTATAAACAGTTTTCATCCCCATTGACTTCTGTGGTCTATCAGCAAGCTTCCCAGTCTCACCTGCCCGTCCACAGACCGTATTCTCCCAATCATCGCGCAATGGCGACCCCGATGGAGCAGTTCCTGCTCGAAAATGCTCCTCACTATCAGAAGCTTCTCAAAGCTGTCAAGCTAGACAAGAAGACGGGTCGAAAGGGCGTTGGCGAACCAAATCCAGATGTTGTCATTTGCGCTCGGGTTCGACCTCTGCTCGAGCAAGAGACCGCGCAGGGCATCCCGCCAGGCGTGTTTGTACGGGATGGCAATGGTAGCATTGCCGATGTGCATGAATTGCGACAGATGGTTCGAGGACTGCCTGCGCTCAAGGTTCGCACCTCCAGACTGACTGCCTGTTGTATGAGACACTTTCATTTCATACTGATGACAAACAGAGCTCGAGCTATGAAGTTGATCAATGCTTCGGTCCTGAAACATCAACCGAGCAGATCTATGATAGTGTCATGAAAGATCTCGTGCCCTGGGCATGGGATGGTGGTGTGGCCACACTCTTCGCTTACGGGCAAACAGGTTCTGGCAAGACCTATACCACCAGTCATATTGAGAAGCTTGTCGCTGCTCAATTGATGGCGGGACAGCTTCCCGGCGAACGGAAGGTTTACGTGACCATTGTTGAGCTTTCAGGGAATTCTGCGTATGGTACGGGGGTCTTCGTTCCGGCACGTTGATGAAGTGAAACTGACCTGAGGCTGCAGATTTACTCAACTCACGAAAGACCGTGTCGATTCTAGAGGACTCGTTTGGTGTCACCCAGATTGCGGGTGCAGCAGACCATGAGGTGAAAACGGCCGAGGAGCTCCTCGCCTACATCGACAGCGCTGCCGCCTATCGCCGAACAGAAGCAACCATCAAGAACGACACATCCTCGAGATCTCACGCCATCTGTCGCATCAGACTCGAGAATCCTTCTGCCCCAGCTGATGAGGACGGTCTGCTGTTCATGGTCGATCTTGCTGGCTCTGAAGCTGCTCGAGACCGTGTCAACCATGACCCAGAACGCATGCGCGAATCACGCAACATCAACACCAGCCTCTCTGTCCTCAAGGACTGCATCCGAGGCCGCGCCGAAGTAGACATGGCAGCTATGACGGGATCCAAGACGAAGCCGTATGTGCCGTTTCGCCAATCCAGCTTGACCAAGGTGCTGAAGCACGTGTTTGACCCGTCTGGCACGAGAAGCTGTCGAACGGTTGTCATCGCCTGCGTGAACCCCTCTCTCCTGGACCTGGCGGCAAGCAGGAACACTCTTCGGTATGCAGAGATGCTGCGTGTCCTGATGCCGAAAACTGTAGCCATCCAGTACGATCCCCTGTCACCCATGACATGGTCGAATGAGCAGTTGCGGAACTGGATCAGGGACAACGTGAGTGACCAACGCTTCTGCATGTACCAAAGCTTAGCTCTATTGACGCCAACACGGTTGAAATGAAGTCAGGATCACCTCCCATAGATGGCAAGATCCTTGCACCTCGGGAGACTGGTGCACAGCTTCTTCGCCTACCCCTGCCGAGTTCGAAGCACGCTGTCTCAACACCAACAGTGTCAAGCCAGAACAAGCTAAAGCATTCCGCGCGAAGCTTTGGCAGTTCCATGTCGATTCCAGGTCCGCCGGTTCCGGACCGAAGCCGACAACGAAGGAACCTGGTGCTGGATCGGAGGAGTTCCTGGGCTACCTCTCCATCCTGGACAAGTCCACCAGCCGTCACCCGGATCCCCAAATCGCCAGGCTCCCTTTCAAGGAGCGCATCAGACCCGGTATGGTGGTCAGCTGGACCCAGAAATTTGGAGAGGGGGACAGGCGCTATGAGAACTCGTTCAACATGGCGATTGTGCTTTGTCCTGCCTCGGCAGCTGGGCCGCACGCCGTTGATCTGACCGACAAGAATGTCCAGGCGCAGGCAGAGGCTAGAGACGCAGAAAAAGAGTCGAGGAAATGGCTCTGTGCCTATATCAACCCCGGCATGCTGCACGAGTCGTACGAGATACAGATATGGAGACAGGTTGTGATGTCCGTGGACCAGATGGATGCTGAGGTGCTGCTGGAGTATGACCCCGGGACCCGATACTACTTCATCACGTTGTAGCGATTGAATGACGATGAACCTTGAAAAGTATCTTGTCTGTGCACCTCTCTCCGGAGCAAAGCGATCGCCGAGACGGGAACGTTGCCGGGGTCGCTGATGCGCAGGCGAAGCATGTCACCATGACGGTGTTGCACGTGCGCAACGAAGTGGCCGTGGATGGTCTGCAACGTTTCCCCTCTCACACCTTCAAAAAACCCTACAGAACCCACAACTCCCGATTCTCTACCGAACACGCCGCGAGCCGCAAATGACATGAGGTAGCCAGCCACACGATATGCTCCGGCCAATTGCGATGACTCGATTTCATATGGTCGAAGCTGTCCCTCCCCATATGCTCATCGTGGGGCGTGGCAGCCACTATGCTTGAACCCATGCATGTAAGTCAAGGTTCAGCAAGCTTGAGCGAAGGACGGCCGAGAGGGGCAGGTCTGGGTACACTATAGAAAGGACTTGATGACGATCGACAGGTTCGAGGGGAAAGCTCGTGGTGGTATCGAGAGGATAGTTGCACGAGACAGCCAATGGAACTGCGCAGTGCTGACCACGTTCTCGACCAGACTGTCCTCTCTGTGTGGGTTCCTATCTGCAAGCATGCACAATGGTGTTATACATGACGTGCGATTCTTGGGTGCATGTGAATGGAAGGAGCAGTTCGTGTACCGGCTTGCTGGACAAGGCCCATGACGATCATCGCCATTTTGCGTCGAGGAGCTCCGAAGAATAACATCGAACGTGAGCAATTGCTCTCGTCTCGTTGGGCAATGGCCGATACCAGCAGAAAACCATGCGGAAGGGGGGAGATGACCCGGCAAACCGGGTACGACTCTCGTTGTATAAAGCCCCAGCGAAAGACCTGAGAAGAGCTTGGTCCATCCGTGAGATGACGATCAACCGCCTTGGTCAAGATCAACGATTGTCCGAATTGCAAACATGCGGTCATCCGGGTTGGCCTCGGCCGTCTTGTGCCTTGCTTCTATTGCTTCAGCCTCCTTCGAAGGCAACCTGAACTATGACAGCCCTTCTCGTCGCCATGTTGGCCTCGGTCTTAATGTTCCACTGATCGAGAGAAGATCTTGGAAGCGTGACAATGTTGATTATAAGCCCAGTGATCTCAGCTTCACTCATGGCGTGGCTTCTGGTGACCCTTGGGCTGATAGCGTGATCCTTTGGACTCGTATCGCACCCTCAAACAAGTCGGATGACAGCGAGGTCACTGTTGCCGGCACTGAACCGCTTTACAGCCACGAGACCGAGAAGTATATCAAGGCGAACTCGAACCCAATCTGCGTCGAATGGAAAGTCTTTGCCAGCAGGAAGGGCAAATCGACCGGCAAGGTCGTGAGGAGGGGCAAGGCGTACACGACTTCTGACATTGACTACACTGTAAAGGTAAGACTGCTGCTATGCGAGAAGGGTGCGAACCAGTTCTGACAGAGGAACAGGTCGAGGCAAAGGGTCTTCGACCTCTGACAGAGTACTTCTACCAATTCAACGTGTGTGGATCTGGAAGCAACAAGAGCATTCTCGGTCGTACCAAGACCGCTCCGCGCGCGAACGATGCTGTCTCAAGCCTCAGCTTCGCCGTCTTCTCCTGTAGCAACTATCCCAACGGTTACTTCAACGCGTATGGCAACGCTGCCAGGAAGGATGAGCAAGACTTTGTTATCCACCTTGGAGACTACATCTACGAGTACGCCGCCAAGGGAGAGCGCGCTTCCAACCCCCCCAATGAGATCTTCACCCTGTACGATTACCGCACTCGCCATGGCCAGTATAGGTCCGATAAGGACCTTCAGCTGCTGGCTCAGAACCATGCCTGGATCACCACCTGGGATGACCACGAGTTTGCCAATAATGGATATCGGGACGGCTTCAGCGGCCTGAACAATACCGAAGACTCGTTCCTCAACGTCGGGCCCAAGGTCAGCGTCGACACCCGCAAGGTGCATGCTACTCGTGCTTACTTCGAGTGGATGCCCATCCGACAAACCGACCTCGACGATGGTCTTCGTGTCTGGCGCTCGTTCCAGATGGGCAAGCTTCTGGATCTTGTGATCCTCGACACCCGCAACTACGACCGCAGCATCACCGATCTCGGCTGGAACTACGACTACATCGATCTGATCCGCGATGACCCCAGCCGCACGATGATGGGTTCGCGCCAGGAGAACTGGTTCTACAATTCCCTTAGCGAGTCGCAGCAGCGCGGGGCTACGTGGAGGATCGTCGGCAACCAGGTCATCTTCTCTCGTATCCTCGAGAACGACAAAGGTGCTCTCAGTGGAGATAACTGGAACGTGAGTCACCCTGAAGAATATTTACAATTTTACATGTTGATCGAGTCTGGTACTAAATTCCAATTCTAGGGCTACATCGCCAACCGAAACCGCACTCTCCAGCATCTGTACGATAACAAGATCACAAACAGCTTGTTCCTAGCTGGTGACAGCCACCAGAACTGGGTCTCTGATCTGGCCTGGTTGGGGACCAAGGACTACGACACCAACACTGGTGAGGGTGCCGTCGGTGTCGAGTTTGCTGGCACAGCCGTCAGCTCTAGCGGCCAGACTGGTCCGATTGAGCCCAAGGCTGGGGACTACGCTCGTGGCATGATCAGGCGCAACGACGAGCTGCAGTGGCAGGAAGGCTACTACCGCGGATACTTTGTTCTGAACGTGAACCCCACGGAGGCGACGGCTAAGTTCTACGGTACGTCAGTTCTCGCATGGAGAACTTTCTCCTTGTCTTTGAAGATATGAAATGAATGCTGACTGTGCACGACAGGCTCCCCTTCAGTGGCTACTCGCAACTCCTGGGATATTCCTCTTGCAAACTTCACCGTCAAGGCTGGGGCGAATCACCTCGAGCGTCCCGTTGCAGGAGGTCGCGTTGAGTCTGGGGCTCTTCGAGGAGGAGAGGTCAAGCACACCAACTTGACCCTCAACACCGACAACGGCGAGTGGAAGGTTATCGGCTTCGACAAGATGTTCATTCCCAAGCCATAAGAAACTCGAATATGGATAATACATGCAGGCGTAGCAGCTTTTAGTCAGCTAAGAAAAGCCTTTAGACATAACTAAGACTTTTCAAGGTTCGCCACCCGTTCTCATGAACAAGTTCGAAGGCCTTGACCGTGATTCGAACTGGGGATCAAATTCGTACACAATCTCCGGCCATTGCGGCTTGAACCCGAGTTTCTCGTAGACCCCGCGACCCATGATCGAAGCTTCCGTAACAAGCTCCAAACCTCCCCTGCGCTCTGCCTCAGCAATCCCCCATCGAACGAGGTCCTTCGCGATGCCCCGCCCTTGGTATTCTGGATCAACGACGCACATGTCCAGTGCGAACACCGCCGGGGAAGATGTCGATGCCTTGGCCTTGACGACTTCAGTGCGTTTCGCGTGAAACGAGCGGTTTAGTTTGATAAGATAGCTGTGCTCGTCTTTGTTCCCCGGATAGAGCGTATTCAGATCCGTTGTTTCGCTGAGATCCTCGACTGGCTTGTCTCCGTGGCCGTCCACCATGGACAGCTGGATCCAGATGGCGAAGCCCACCACTTTCCTGGCTGTACCCGACTGGTCGTCCGGCGCAGGGACCGTGGCCTTGAGAAACACCGTGTTGGGATCTCCGTTGCGATCTTTGGTGATTGAGTTCCAGCGGGAGATCATGCGCTGTGCACCGGCCTTCCTGCCTTCGGGCGTGTCCCATGCCGGGTTGAAAGCCGACCACATGCCGTCCCGCGTCTGGGTGCCGAAGCAAGCGCACGCGACATCAAAGCCAACAGTGATATCCTCAGACGAGGACATCAGCTCAATCGCAGCACCGCTTTGTGTCGGTTTTGCCGCCATTCTGGAAAATTCGACCTTGAAAGATGCGAAAGGTGGAAAAATAATAATAGGAAAAAATGACTCAATCTGGTTGATAGAAGAGGGTGAGGCTGACGATGATTCAATGCGGAGATCTACACCCACCAGCTGGGGTTCTCATTACGACATCAGAACGGAACGCAAGCCAAAGCTGGCAAGAGCAGCAGCACGGGTAGTTCTACTTAGACTGGAGGAGCAAGATAACAGTGGCTTTAGCCAAGCAACTAGACCCCGTAAGAGTGAGAGGATAAGATCAGGCCAAAAAGAGAGGCAAAAAGAGAAGAGACAAGAAAAAAAGAAAAAAAGAACGGATAGCATCCCCTGGGGGACTCGAACCCCCAATCTCCAGATTAGAAGCTGTGAGTGAGGTGGTCAGATGAATGATCGGTAAATATCCAACAGGGAGAGTGAAACATACTCTGGCGCGTTAGCCATTACGCTAAGGGGACCCTAATTGGTGGAGGCCTGACCTCACAAAATGGCTTATGTACCCAGAACTACCCCACGTGACTTCCTGTCTGGCTCTGTTCGAGTCATTCGGGCGTAATCGTCTCATAACGAGTGCTGGGAGGGCATTAAAATCATCACATGGCTCCTAGAAGCAGCCAGATCAACGCATTGCGCAAGAGGACTGACATTCGACCTCTTCATTCTTTCCACCTTCTCAGATTCTTGGCTTGCGTCATCGCCTACCACGGCAACCGTTCCGCAATCTGGAGAATTCGAGCGCAGAGTCCTTGCATGATCACCCCAACACCTGCGAAACAAAACGAAACCCAGAGTAAAAGATTCCATATCGGCACGTTGCCATGATGCCATGCCGGGATGCAGCGGGAGACATGGGGCGGGAGTGTTGATCCCACAGCCGCCACAACCCCCATTGTAATGTATGTACCACTACCCCTACCAGACACTTTTCAGTGCTTTTTGCGGATCGCCTTCAGCAGTACTTCTTCCAGACTCACGAGATGCCGATTCGGGCACCGAGTAGTACCGCTCGTCGAAACCTTGCTAGGCGAGCTGCTAGATCTGGACAATTCGCGTTATCTGGAAGGGTGTGGCCAGGAAAGTTGGGGCACTTGACGACGATGGGCTGCATAGAACGTGCGCCGCTTAGTTCGTCCATAGTGGACAAAAGATCTACTGACATCACGGATGAACGGCAACTCCAACAGCCTATGCCAGGCTGGCGCTCGAACCCAGCAGCCATCATTGCCACCCTGTCGCTATCTGTGAACACTGGCTCACTTCCCACAGCGAAAACGTACGTGAAGAGAGAAACGGAGGATTGCCGACAGAACATTAGCGAAAACAAACAAACAAATATTGGCGATGAAGTTGCCGTGATGCACGTCTCTCGGATTCTCTTCTCATTGGACCCGATCCGCCTTCAGCCCTAAAGAGGGACTCTGCTGCCGATGAACATTCCGCAGCATTGACCAACGGACGCTCTCTGCTCTGGCTAACACCATGGTCGTCAGTGATCGACAAACCTTACCATCAGCTGTCGTCCAGATCGTCCCGTCTTACTGTTTCAGGGGAGAACTTCTGCGATAGTAGCAACTCACGCAGCCTCCAGATGCAATTACCTCCTTCTTGATTCAGCAATTCGTGTTTTCTGCTGGCAAACTTCCCTGTGGTGTTGCAATTGTGTGTAGCCTGAACTACACGTATAAGTAGGAAGATTCATCCCAAGAATCCAGACAACCCACTTTCATCGGAACAATCCCAAAGCACCTGCAGCAATTTCATCTAAACTCCAACCTTGTCAAAGTGGAATCATGAAATCTTTCAAGTCTATCCTCGCGGGCGGCGCGGTGTTCACCGGCATCGCCCAAGCCGCGGTATCTGGGTTCGACATCTCAGGATACCAAGAGTCCACCGACTTCTCCCAAGCTTACTCCAACGGCGATCGCTTCGTCTTCATCAAGGTGAGCAAGCCCAAAAGGGCTCTTCAGTCACCGAGAGATATACTGACACCCACTCGTAGGCTACCGAGGGTACCACATACACGAGCAGCCTCTTCTCGCAGCAGTACGATGGCGCGACCGACGCCGGCTTCATCCGAGGTGCCTACCACTTCGCCCATCCGTCGTCGTCCTCCGGCGCCGCACAAGCTACGTTCTTCGCCGAGAACGGCGGTGGTTGGAGCGGCGATGGCATCACCCTCCCCGGCGCTCTGGACATCGAGTACAACCCCAATGGTGCCACATGCTATGGCCTCTCGCAAAGCGACATGGTCGACTGGATTGAAGACTTCGTGAGCACTTACGAGTCCACGACTGGACGCTGGCCTGTCATCTACACGACCCTGGACTGGTGGTCGACTTGCACTGGTAACAGTGCCGCCTTCGGCGACCGCTGCCCGCTCTGGATCGCTCGCTATTCGGACTCTGTTGGCTCCATTCCGGCTGGCTGGGCGACGTACACCTTCTGGCAGTACAACGATGCATATTCACAGGGAGGTGATTCCGACACCTTCAACGGAGATGAGGCCGGTCTGACCAAGCTTGCGACTGGCTAAACCTTTGTGCTATCCAAGTGTACTTGGGCCTGGGGTAGTTGCTTCACAATGCTGCGCTGCTGCTTACGAAAAATAAAGGAGAGTGAGGGTATATAGCCCGTTTGCTAGGCATATGTGCTCGTACTGTAGTGAGGTATGCGTTCGTTGAATGTTCTCTGTTAGTTAGCCAGATTTTAAATTCAGTCTCTTGTCATTAAAGACTCACACTTGTGAAGTCCAGGCGGTACGTAAGAGTCTGCATGAGCTGCTACAAGGGCTTCTGAAACGAAGACTGGAAACGGCTTCTATGGAAAGGCACAAAACGCACCAACCGGTAATGGGAACTATCGATGTCAACTGTCCTTTCGCCAGTGGCTCATGACTTCAAGGCATCCGCTTCGCCGAAGCTTCAAGGTCCCTCTCAGCGGCCAAGAATTGCGGCTTGCAACGAACTGGCAGCAACCAGCCGTTCATTCCATTTCGGCTGAATTGCCTGCAAGAGTGACGTAGATACGAGGCTGAGGCTGAAACGTGGGCGTGTTCAATGAAGAAATTCCAGACACGCATGGTAATCGAGTCTTTTCAATTGGATCGCGATCTGGCCGGATCACCTCCAAACCCTTCCACCGCCCGGTCCCTTGTCCAGGCAGGGAGCTGCGCCAGGTTCGAGCAGGAATCCGACAAGGTCGCCTGAGAAAATACCCATTGTTCCCGAATGAAGCGAGGGAAAAGGGGCATTTTGGTTGGGCATCGGATATCACTTACGTTTGGAGAGGACCAACGGCCAATATAAATGTCGAAGTCGAGGTGCCTGTGGGCCGGTTTAGGTAATTCGAGGCCACGCTGAGGATGCTTGGCAGACCACCGCAGGGTCAGCATCAAGTGCCAGTTGGTAAGCGGAAGAGTGAGCTGAGAAGGATTTGTCGTGTCATGAAGAGAGCTGGAAAAATATTTAAAGCCTTGTCGTAGACCGCCGTTTTGTGTGTTTGGTGACCCTGCTTCTGTTCTCGTTTGCTGGCTTACACCCACCTGTGTGGCTTACACAACGTGGGCAAGTTGTCCAGAGCGTGATCGCACCGAAGTCCCGTCTTGATGAACTTCAAAGTCAGACTGAGTACTCAGAATAACTGGTTCAGCCATTTGATGGATGCAATACCGATCGAGGCGAGACGCCTTGCGCACCGTAAGCATCGTACCTTGGTGCCGTTTCAAGCTACCTTCCTGACCAGCACTCGCTCCCAGGTTACGACCCGTGAGATTTGAAAATACCGATCTTCAGGACAGAATACACACCAGAGACAGAAATACATGTCGCTCAACTCATCAGCTGCAAAGATGCATGTCTTCGTGAAAAGCGCCAATGAGTGGCTCGATGGCTACATCCAAGACACCATCAAGCAGCATATTCCCGAGGCGGTCTTCTACGATGACTTCGAAAACTTCCCCGAGGACGCTGAAAAGACCATACAAATTTGCAACGGATGGCATCTGAATCCACACTTCATCACCCTCAACAAGTCGAAGATGGGGCTACTCAATGCCTACCCGAGCAGCGATGGCGTTTCCCGCAAGGACCACTTGGCCAGGGTCATCGAGTACTGGACCACCAAGCGACCCAAGAGCCAACTGAACAACCACTGGCCGTTGACAGTCCGTCTCTCGCTCGATTACGCCGAGTATGTGGACGAGTCTCTTGCGGCTGCGGACGACCTCTCCCTCATGTACTCCCTGGAAGACAATGAGGACAAGGACCCTGCTGATCGCGAATGGTGGATCCTCAAGCCAGCGCTGATCGACTGCGGTGCAGGTATTCGCATCTTCAGCACGGAGGAGGAACTCGCGAACTGTCTCGAGCTGGCTGAGAGCGACGATGAAGAAGAAGAAGAAGACTCTGATCCCGATGGCGCGTTTGAGACGCCCGAAGACAAAGAGCCCGAGACGCCACTCACCTTGAAGCTTCCCGGACTTGACCAGCTCGACGGTCTGGTCACAGCGACAGGGAAACTGAAAGTAGGCACGGATCTGGATTCCAGTCAGAAATGGCTAACAAATGAGAACGAACGCATTCCCTCTGCTTCGATGCGCATGTTCGTAGCACAGAGGTACATCGTGTCCATTCCTCCGATCGAAGGCCGCAAGTGGCATGTCCGTGCCTACGTTATGTCCCTGGGACGTCTCAAGGTGTACGTGTACAAGGAGCTTCTCACGCTTCTTGCCGTTGAGAAGTACCAACCACCATGGAAAAACCCGGGTCTCAAGTCCTCCCTCACCAACACATCCCTCCAAGACTCGGACGAAGTGGCGGAGATGGAGTCTATGAGGAGCTGGGACAGCATACCCGACGACATCCTACCGGGAGACTGGAAGGCCGACGTGTTCCGGCAGATCTGCCAGATCTCAGGCGAGACTCTGCAGGCAGCCGCGCATACTATGGCAGATAAGTTCACGCCGTTGGACAGGTGCTTCGAACTCTTTGCGGTGGATTTCCTGGTCGACACTGATGCGAATGCTTGGTTACTGGAGGTGAACGAGACGCCTGCTTTCTACCAGCATGGTGTCGCCGGCCCGCTGTCGAAGCGCCTCATGGAGTCGGTGATGTCCATGGCTATGCAACATATCGGACATCCAGGTCCTGAGGAGCAGGTCGAGGTCAGGGATCGGCTGGTGCAGGTGTTGGACGAGACGAATGGGCTTGGTAAGAGCAACATCACCATGATTGTTCCGGAGAAGTAGTGCGACGGAAGCCGTGCAGTTGATGGAGTAGATGTAGTAACGAACAACAACGCCTTATGAGTGGCCATCTCGCTTCTGTCCAGACTTGGTCGTCGCTGCTAGTCATCAACATGTCGAGGGAATAATTGCCACCTGTTCATGTCATCACTGTCGATAAGAGCCTGAAAGACAAAAGCAGACGATTGTTTCGCTGCGTGACATGGTTTTGGCTTCGGCTTCGAGCAGTTCTGCGGAAATTATCAGCGTAATCGGCAATCGCTGACCATGATATGAGGACAGATGACAGAGAAGGTCTTGCCTCCACTGGCATCGTGAACTATTAGTCACAAGTGTTCTCACTTACTCATGGTGTTTATCCCTGGAGCTCGGAAGTTTGGCGTCTCGGCAGTTTGCACCCTCGGGAGTTGGGTTCTCGGAAATTTGCCAACCCTCACACGGTCGACTTTTCCGGAAGAATACAGCTCGGATCTCGACTTTAGTGGTACAAACGAAGATGATATGGAGTTCTGTAATATTTAATACATTCTCATATTCATATACAAGACTAAATCTTTTGCTATTTTATAAACACGTTGGAACCATGTCTGGCCTTGCCTTCCCTGTTAGTTACTTACACCACGACCCGAACACGAGCACAGAACATCATCACGCCCTCGGTGCCTGTTCCTACCAGCAAGCATGATGATCCTAGACGTCAAGTACAGAATCTCCAGACGCCAGCCACTACTTCCTCCCCAGCAACTATTCCTCGCTGGCAAAGTTGCCTTGCCTGATCTGTATTTCTCCCAAGAGGACAACCAAGCGCTGATCCACAGGCAATCTAGCAGGCCAGAAAGGCAGGCATAGTGTTCACTGGCTTCACATGTACCTTCAACGCGAACTTCGGAGCGACCATGCCCTCCGGTGCTCTCGATGCGATAGGCGAGCAGTTTGGGGTCACAGATAGAGCCCACCTGGTTCTGCTTAACTCGACTATGGGAGTGATTCCTTTCATTTTCATTTGGTACTGGCCCACATGAGGAGGGCGCTCTTGAAAGGTAGTCTAACGTCTCATTCTGAAAAAGGGAAAGCGTTGTGTATTTGGGTTATAGAGAAGACCCAACAGCGCCTTTACCCCCTCCAGATGAGGCCTTGCTTCTTCGTCCTGGTGTCGATGAGCAAGGTCGATCTGAATGACGCAAGAAAGGGATGAAGGGCCTTTGAGCTATAGACCTGCATCCATACCCGCACAAATGATGGGCGTTGCGGTCAGAAGTACCTCACGAGGCTCGAGGGAATGGCAGTGAGTGTACTAAAGTATTCACAAAGTTATATACTTGAAGATAGACATCCATTCGCAAAAGTGATAGAAAGCCGGTCGAAAATGACTCTTAACCTTGTCATTTATGGATTCTTCTAGTTGTTGAGGGTGAGGACGCCGGGACGGTAAGGCAGAAGGTTGTAATCATCGGGATTCTCGCTGGGATCACGGCCCTGGTAAAGGAGCTGAAGGTTGCAAGGGTCGATGCGGAAAGTCTGGTCAGCACTACGGAGGAGGTCACCGTGGCTGATGTCGTTGGTCCAGGTAGCTCCGCTGTTGGCCTTGCCGGCAAAGGGGTTGCTCTCGGTGGCCGCTTGAGGAGTCCACTCGCCATCGAGGCTAGATGCGGTGAATGAGCGGAAGAAGCGACCATTATCGCCCATAGCCTCGACGATCATGAGGTATGTGCCGGTGTCACCGACCGTGTAGACCTGAACGGCCTCGAACAGGTTTTCCTTGGTGTCTTGCATGATGGTCTCGTACTGGTCCCCGAAGCTGCTCGGGAAGTTGCCGATGGGCATGCTAGAGCGGTAGATGCGGCCGTTGTCGCCGCAGAAGAAGAGGTAGATGTTCTCGCTGTCGGCGATCAGGGTCTGGTCTATTGGACCGGTGTCCGACTCGGTGATGCTTCCGGAGAAGAGAGGCTGAGGAGATGACCAGCCGTTTGCGTCGGTGGGATCGCTCGAGGTGAGGTATGAGAAAGGATTGGCTCCCCATTGATAAGCGAGAATCCACTGATCGGTGGGCTCGAAGTAGAAGAGTGTTGGCGCAACAGTATTCTGGTTCATGCTCGTCTGCGTCGCCGAGCCGAGCTGTGACCAGTCTGAGACCAAACCGAAGTTCATGGACCCGTAGTTTTGGCCGTCGTGCTTGCTGCCGTACACCAGGATCTGGTCATTGAAGATGACCGTGGTGAAGTCCTTGAGAGAAGCCCAGCCGTGCGCGGGCTCAGCTAGGACACCACTGTCGGTCCAGCTGTAAGAGGATGGAAGAGAGCATTGTCCTGAGACACCGGGCAGAGAAGCCAGAAAGGCCACTGCGGCGGACAGGATGGATTCGCGAGTGCTCAGAGGCGCCATGGTGAGAGAAACTTCTGTATTGTTGGACTGAGATGACAGATTGGGCACTTGGATGCACTTGACTGGGGATTGCGAAGAAGCTCAACATCAGGCGATTTATATAGCCAAGTGGATAGTCAGTCAGTTCCTCAATCAATGCCATGTCATACCAAATAGATCGCACCAGAAGATCCTCTCATGTTCTTCCCTGTTTCCTCCCAAGCTCCGCCTCAAAGTAAAACAAGACGGAGAAACAGAACCCACACTCTTGAGGAAGCGCACGAACCCGAACATGAGTAGACGGTGGGGAGATAGCATTACCCCAGAAAAGCAGCCGTGATCTGCCGGCGCATGGGAATATGCAAATGCCGATCACCTACTTTATCAGGCGCGGATCCAGTCTGCCTTCAGCCGAGACGTCCTTCAAGGCATCTATGCGAAGAAAGACAAACCCCACGAGCGAGCCTCCCCTCTCCCCTCCCATGAGCAATAGCCGGAGTACCTAGTAGTGCTTGGCGAGCACTACTAGGAGACTGGGCAACGTGGGAAAGATAGCCGAGAAGGGCCCAACATGATGCGCACCAATGCTTATTCGAGGCGCGGCGTGGCTGTTGAGCCAGATCGGCGTGTTCAAGCACGAATGGAGTCAGAGGCACATGAAACGCTCTGCACGGCGTACAGTCCGAGGGGTTGTGTCTTCCACGAATGGGCTGAATGCAGTCGCGGGACTTGGCTGACGCATGAACGAAGAAAGATTGAGCAGAACCCATCGGTGTGTGTGATTTCCAGGTTTGACAGAAACAATGAGAGGTCAAGGCCTGACGTGCAGTGCGAGCATCAAATTTGCGCACAGCAAACGGTGGTATGGTATGTACAGTACCTACTGTCGTGGAGCCTGCAACGGAGAAGCCTGACACCGTCAGTTTCATAGAAATGATGTTGGAGATGAGAGGGGAAGGCACGAATGTTCTCCACTGCGAGAATCATGGCCGGATACTTGAGTCAAACACAGCGAAGGAAAGAAGATTTGGAGACTGCCTAGATTTGCTGGACGATAAACTCAACAACCTTAAGATCAATCTTAAATCCAGCTTCCAGCAATTAAATTCTATGCACAAGCAAGGTTGTGAGTGGCGTACATTGCCAGACACTGGACTAGTTAGGTTAGACATGTCGCTGCTTTGGTCGAGGCTCGATTCAGGCTCAGCTCAGATCAACTAACACGGAGCCTTGACTATACGAGTACTGCATGCTGCATTGCTGAAAGAGAGGTAATTATCCTATGCCACTTGTAATGAAAACTTTATCTCATTTATCTCATCTCATCCAGAACTTCATGTTACTATACTGCAAAATGTCTGATCTAACCTTGCCAGTCATAAATCGGAAATTCTATTTCGACATGACGCCTAGTATGTGTACATCTGATCTATCACATGGGAGACTGGATTCCAACTGAATGAGATAGATAGCTATGCTGAATTGAGGGTATGAGAATCAATGAAAACTCGATCCCATCTTTCTTACATTGATATTCCTAGCCTATAGCACTCTAGTGGTGGGTGACCTTTGAGGCAAGGTCAAGTCATCACAACCCTGCGTGTTGTTCTGGATTTTAACGGGCAATACTGTCCTGACATTTCGCTCCGTCTAACACTAATCGATTCTAGGTATATCAAGCAAGCGACCATTACTGTAAAAGCTTCCCTGCAAGAACACGAACATTCGGCGACCGCGCGGAAAGTTCCCTACGGGGTCGACTCCACCATCTATAATTCACCTAAACCTGCTTCTCCGCCTTGCCCGGCGCAGTCTCTGAGGCTGCGCTCTGGTCCGACTCCTGATGACGATCCTCCGCTTGCCCGGTCTGAAGCACGAGCCCGCTCTCGTCGGATGCCCATACTGCGTCGCTCAGGTACACGAAATCGAGACCGAGTACCTCGTCTGATTCCTTGGCGCGGAGGTGCATGCCGGGGATCTTACTGATGACAAAGAGAAGGATCAGGGAGACAAAGAACGACCATGCTGCGCAGGTGGTCGCGCCGGCAAACTGCAGGCCGACCTGGCGCCAGTGGCCATTCCACCAGCCTCCCAGATACATGTCCCCGCTGACACCATCAAGGGCTGGGACGTACTTGTCCGCGAAGATGCCGGTGAGGATATCGCCAACATAGCCCCCGACGCCGTGGATGGCGAAGATGTCGAGGCCCTCGTCGACGCGGAGGAGATGCTTGTATCGCGCCGCATAGAAGCAGCAGAGGGCAGTGAGGATCCCGACGACGGGCGAGACATAGACGCGGACTATGCAGAACGGTGTTAGTGTTCTCCGAAGGTTCTCAACTTTGTCAATCTTCTCTCTGGGGGAGTGTTCTCACCAAAACCTGCCGCGGGCGTGATGCCGACCAGGCCAGCGATGATGCCGGAGCAGAACCCGATGAGACTGAGCTTTTTGGTATAGATCATATCGAGGACAGCCCAGGTCATGCCGCCTCCGCATGCCGCAAAGTTGGTATTGACAACCACGTAGATGGACCGCAAGCTCAGATTGGCCGTGCTAGCTCCGTTGAAAGCGAACCACCCAAACCAGATGAGCACGGTTCCCAAGCACATCAGCAGTGGGTCGTGCGGCTTGTGGTGCACCTTGTACTTGTTCGAGCAGTCTGAAATACGGGGGCCAAGCATGTAGGACCAAGCAAGCGCCGCAAACCCACTCGCAATGTGGACGGGCCCGGAGCCGGCAAAGTCGTACAGGCCAAGCTGATAGAGCCAGCCGCTTGGGTTCCATTCCCAGAACGCGAGGATGTAGTACACAAAGGTGTTCCAGGCCAGGAGGAAAAGCATGCTAGGCCAGAGGCGGCCGCGCTCCAGCATGGCGCCAGCCAAGATCATGGCGGTTGCGGTGACAAAAGTGAAACCAAAGGCGGCATCTAGCGGGACGAGCGTTAGCCAGACACGGTCTCACCGGGCAAGAGTATTCTGGTTGGTATACTTACACAAGATATCCGGAATGCCGGCGTTGGCCATGGACGGCGAGGCCATGATGTTATGGAAAGCCACGAGGGACATGTCACCAAGGATAGGATTCGACACTCTGGACTGGTAGAGCGAAGCACCATAGATCCAGTACTGAAGACCGCAGGCGCAGGCGCAGAACAAGGACTGCAAGATCATGGTCAAAGCAGCCTTTCTCCGATGCATGCCAGCATAGAGGAAGCCGATGGCAGGCGTGATCTGCCAACAGAGTACGGTACAGACCAAAACCCAGCAAAGATCGCCCTGCATGTGAACGTCACGATTAGAAACTCCTATCCAATATGATGATCCATTCGGACGTCAACACTGCTGTGGAGGCTTAGGGGCACTCACCTTGTCATATGGAGCGTTCAGATTATGGGTGATTGGGTTTCCGCCGGTAGGGTCATCGGTGTAGTCCGGCCATTCCGTCACGGGAATAATTTCCGCCATGGCAAAGAAGCCAACAGTTACCACAAGAGTGGGAGAGGAGAAAAGAGAATGGAGAATTAGAGAAGAGGAGAGGAGAGAAGATGGGAGCCTGGTGAGCCAGCGAGTTGCGGACGAGCAATCCCTCCCCGGATGTTGATGTCTTCCACCGGCGGAGACAGAGGGCAGTTTATATCCCATGCTCCTCCTCCACCCCTTGTCCTCCGTAGATCCCGATGCTTCGCGTACGAACTATCACACTCATCCTAAGTACTGACGGAGCTGTGCCCCCCAGCAACGTACTATGATAAGCTTATTCCCTTGGTTGTGGGTGCTCCTGGCGCGACAGCACCGCTGTAGATAAGTTTGTAGGTGCTGATTGGCTTGGCGCTCGAATTGGATATGAGTTGTGCTTCGATGGCGGCGGGAGAAGGGGCCGGATAGTTGAGCCATTGCATCGAACCCCGATAGTGCGTACACACCTATGCCTGGATTGGTTCGACTTGGCATGGGGCGCTGCGCGGTCCCGATTAACTTATAGCGCCAGCCTGGACTGTGGTGCGAGTTTGTGGGGGAGAAAACGGCCGTTTGGGCCAGCATGTTCGCAGCCAACTCAATGGCTGGCTTTACTTATCGCCGCCACAGGACGGGGCTGTGTTGCAAATGGTATGCATATCTTAGGGCCGGCAGATACCTGCACAGAGGCCAAGGATGAAGGTGATGAAAGCGGTTAGGCCAACCGACATCGCGAGATCTTACGCAATCTGGACCGTCCGCCTTATCTCCAGGCCGTTATCTCTAATGAGCCCCCGTGATCTGTACGCGGTGGCCCAACTCCCCAAAGACGGAACTTCACCCCGCCGCATGCCGTCACCCATTCGGGTCATTCTGGGCTAGACGGCAAAGTGATGCAGGTGTTGCAGGTGATGGCGCCAAATCACAGCTGGGCTATCTGTTCAGGCTTGTTGAACACCTGTGATGTGAACTAGCACCTGGGCCAGAGGGAGAGGGGGTAACTCTAGGATGAGGACTTGAATATTAACCATATGTCGCCAGCGATCCTGCCCTGCGCCTTCCTGCGAAAGCGAGAAGCTATGTCACTTCAGGCGTTATCAGGTTGTAACGGCTGTAGCAGCTGTACAGGCACACTGTCACTATGTTCCTAGGCATAAACCTTTCCAGGCAACTTCACCGAAGCGATCTTGTCATCATCCTCGCCGCTACAGCGTGCACAGCTGGCCTGATCTTTCTCATCAATGGTTTCGTCACAAGCCGCAAGAAGGGAAGGGCACCCGCGCGCAGCCCTTCACCTCAGAAGAGAGCATCCGTTGCTAGTGTGTCCGAGAAGCATGACTACACCAACACATTTCCCCCTGTCCATCAAGCTTGCTTTTCAGGACTTGTAGCGCGAGGCACCGATGTCAAGTGTATTGACTTGGCCACAACGCCCAAGCCACTTCTACGACTCGATGCAGACTACTCCCAGGCTGACCCTGCTTGCTTCAATTTCACCGGCTTCAGTGTGGCCGACATTAGGGCCCTGGGTAGTTTCCCAGACTATGCTAGGCTATCAGGAGTCCCCTTGCCTTCGCCATTAGCGGAGTTCAACGTGGACAAGGCGCTGCCGCGGCCATACCGGCCGTTCCGATGGCCCTATCACCAGACGATGTGTACGTCAAACCATTGAAGGATCCTGCTGTTTCTGTACAGGGACTGACGTGTAGCCTGCTCACATCAGCATTGTCCAAGTTGGATGCTGACTTCTGGATCGAGCTGGAGAGCACATACCGCCAGCGAATCGCGCAACGGCAAATGCTGTTCAAGGAAAACGGCAGACATGTGCTCGAGAGCCTTCCTGGGTCGGAACTCGCCTGCAAAGAGCTCATGGAGATGGTGCTACAATTCGTCGTGGCCCGCTATCCGAAGCAGTTCAGCCTGGACGGTTGCGTTCTTACAAACAACATCCTGAACACCCGGACTGATCTTTCGGCAACGCCACCGCTCGAGAGCCTACTCAATAATATCCCCGAAGATTTCGGCATCATGCTCCGCGACCCGGAGACGGGCCGCTATGTGCTCCGGGCCGGCGTGATCTGTTCCTCTGTGGGGTGGAAGCTGAGCGAGAAGATGGGGCAAGGCCTTCCCGGGATCCACAAAGTCGTACCGGACTACAAAGAGAAGATGGAGTTCAGCATGGATCGGTGAGTCAAGTTCTGCCTAATCATTAAGTATCTTGGGGTGTGAGCCGACCGGTCGACTAACTGACCCGGTGATGGCAGCTTCTTCACCAAGATGCCGACGGACAAGCCCATCCAGCGTGGCTCCTGGGGTCTTGAGGTTGGGGAACCTCTGTTCATCCCAGCCGAGCACCCGGATTTCGCGCACCGCTCGGTGCAAAAACCAGACCTGAAACCAGACGGCATCTTCCTACGCGTGGACTGGCAGACGCTGCGTCGCCTCCCCTTGTCCGGCGCTGTCGTCTTCAACTTCAAGGCCCTGTTCACGCCCATGACCGAATTCAGGAATGAGCCTTATATCCCATCGCTGATTCTCAAGGTGCTCGAGGAAGGGAAGGAGAACATACTCAAATACAAGGGAACGTGGCACGTCGAGCACGTTGCAAAGCCGGCGCTTCGCGACTATGTGCGGTTCCAGGTCGAAAGTGGCTTGATCGAGGAGGATTGGGCCGTTCAGACGCTGCCGGACGCGCCGTTCTTCAGAGACTGGGAGAGGAAATGGCATGTCTGCTAACGATGACTAGAAGCCAGGCTAGCCGAGCATAGCTGATTAGAGCATAAATATCTAGTCCTTGGGGCGAAGAGGGTCTTTATTGAGCATACTGGGACTTGCCCACTACTTCAGTGCCACAGAATGGGTACAACATGCAGTGATGCGTAGTGAGCAGCAGTCGCCAAAGAAAAGCAATGTGGTCACTGGGAGGTGGGAGTCAGTGCTGCAAGTGTATGTCAAACGTGCAGTAGTTGCTGATGAACAGGGCAAAGGAACACCATCGAGTTCAATGGCACTGACATATGCACTATCGTAGGGCCTACAGTAGCGCGTTGTTGGACACTTATCTCTAGTGACATAACACGAATCGCATGGAGAGTGGATGCATCAAGGGATGGGGAAGACCACAAAGAGGTGGACTAATGCGATCAGCGTCATTCTGAGTGGTCACGGTCCTTATCAGCAGCCATAGCCGAGTCTCTAGCTCACTGGGACTGTCGGCATCGATAGCACCAAACCCAAACCTTCACTCCTCAACAGTCTTGATTCAAACGGCCAACTTCTCACTCATACTGGCAGTACTCAATTCAAATGCTTTGTTAATCAAGTCATCTTCTTCCAAGGTAGCCGATTCTCCTGCCCCTGAGCCATCTGTTCGTGTGTGCGATGCTGTCTTCCTCCCCGCAAACCGTCGCTGCTGCCCCCGCAATCCCCGTCCCCGTCCCAGTTCCAGCCCCAGTGCAAGCTACGAAGGCCAGCCAAAAGATCCTACGCTCCAAGAAGGGCTGCTTGACCTGCAAAGCCAAACACGTACGTCGCATCTCAATTCGCAAATCTCCAATCTCTCATTTGGCTGTTTCATCTCATCTAACCAAGGACCCAGTCTAAATGCGATGAGACGCGACCGACCTGCCAGCGGTGTGCGACCAAGGGTCTCGTCTGTGGAGGATACCCATCGGAGGCCCAGTGGACATTCAAGCATCTCATCTTCCAACAAACGCCGGGACAGTCTTCAAATGTCTTGTCATCATCAACCCGACCAGTTTCAACCACTACCGTGACCGAGGATCCCCGGCAAGGGCTGTCATCGCGTGTCAACCAAAGGAGAGGATCACGCACCGGCTCCCAGTACACCCAGCAACAACGACGACGACTGAGCAACGCATCCGCTGTAACCTCGTCATCTCTTCCAAATGCCACTTCTAAAACGCACGGATCTAATCAGAAACCTCCTTCCGCCGAGACTACGTCTCAAGCGCTGACGCCTGTCATCTCTTCAACCGCAGCTGCTGGGCCCTCGCACGGCGAACCACACAACCCGCCCCTCATCACGTCCTTCCTCACCGATTACGCATCAGCCTTCATCATCAACTGGTTTCAGCAAGTATGTCCAGCCTGGTCAGGTTTCGACTCCGATGCGAACTGGAACCGCAAGATCGCCATCGACCTCTGGCAGAGCTCCGCGGCCGTCAACAGCGCGCTTGAGAGCATGTCGGCGGCATTTCTCGCACCGCGCAACCCCAGCTTACGACAGGCCTCCCTCCGCCTCATGTCGAGAGCCACTGAATTCATTCAGGCAGAACTGCAGATGGTCAAGAATCAGCCCGTTCTCAGCACAATCCCAACAGGTGTCATGTTCGCCATGTTCTGCATGGGGACCAGCGTCTGCTGGGTGAACTCCCGCGGCCTCGGTCTACCCTTTTTCAGGGAACTGCGGGCTCTCCTCAAGCGGCTCAACGCCCAGCCGATGGTGGCCTCGAGCCGCTCGAGCTCGGAGCTACTGGACTACTTCAACCGTAGCATGGTATACTGCGACATGTTGCTCGCCGTCGTCAGCGACGAAGAGCAAACAGACCTGCTCGAAGACGCCCCGCCGAAAGTGGCTACCCACGAGTCGGGGCTTGCTCGGGCTGAGCCCGATATGCTGCATCCCTGGACCGGCATTTCGACCTTATCTTCCCGACTCTTTGCCGAGTCTGTTCGTCTGTGCAGGGGATCGCGTGCCCGGCTGCGACAGCCCTTATCCGACGCACAGGTCTGCTTCACAGCCACGCTGCATGATTCTCTACAGGCCCAGAGCCTTGAGGAAAAGCTGTTGACCCTCGAATTCAACGCGGAAACGCAGCAGGGCAGCGACACGGGTGACCTGGCCACACCTCAGTGCCATCTAACCATGACTGCCGAGGCATACCGTGTATCTGCCCTGCTGCACCTGTATCAGACCTTTCCGGAGCTGGCCCTTCAACGGCTGTCTGCAGCGACCGGGGAAGCGGGATCGCTTCCTCCCAATGAAGCGACGCTCTGGGACGACTGGATTGTGCCCCTGACCCTGTATCTCGTGAAGATTCTCGAGCAGATCCCTCCGTCCTCTGGCAGCCGAGTGATCCAACCACTGCTTTACATCTCGGCTGCCACAGGTCTACGGTATAGCACAGCCACATCAGCCATCGCGCAGTCAGATTTGGCCTCCTCCCCTCCCTTCTCCATGGACGGCGAGGGATGGAGCTGGACGAGGAGGCGATCGGAGCAGCCGGTGTGCGAATTTGACACGCTAACGTCGTACATTACGAACATGACGAACTCGGTAAAGGCCACTGCCTCTGATCCCGATCCCGATCCCGGGGTGTCAGACTTGTCTCTGGAGATCAGCCGAGCACGATACTTTATCATGACGAGGCTTGGGATGTTGGAGACGAGCCTGCCACCCGCACCCATTGTGGTTGCGAAAGAGCTCGTGTCCACGATCTGGAACTCGTACGATAGCGACCTTGGCGAGGGGCTGTTCATGGTGCACTGGATTGACGTGATGGAGCTGAACGACCTGCGATCAATGTTTGGTTGAGGCTTCTCACTGCCACAAGTATGCCTGTCTACTGTTTGGAGCGGTGTTTATAGCCAAGCGTGCAACTCATGTTCGGAGTGTATGGAATAGTATGCATATTCTCAATTCGGAGCCTAGCAAACCAGGATCACCAGTTTTCTTTTTTTCTAATTTGGGCCATGTACGCCTTATCCCTTTTCCTCAATGCACCCAAGCACGTTGCCGAACACAAAACCCTCCCAGCTTAAAAGTCGCTTTCCTTGCGTTGGCCGCAGTAGAATGCCAGGCCGTAGTCCGTCGTGGTGAAGGTGATGGTAGCCCCTGCGGGGAAGTAGAAGACGTCGCCGGGCTTAGCGGTGACTGATTGGCCCGTCTCATCGGAGATGGTGTAGTCGCCCTCGAGGATGATCTTCATTTCGTCGTATTTGTACGTGTAGGTCAGAGGCTCGCCTTTCTTGAGACGGAAGAGGCCTGCCGAGATGGGCTTCTCGGGGTTGGTCTTGTCGCTGGAGAAGACGTCGCCGAGGTACGCATTGTCGCCGGCGAGGAGAGGGATGTTGAAGGCGGACTGTGCCTGGGGGAAGTGCTTCATGGCCGTCATTTTGATGGAAGATGATGAGTTGTGTAGAAGAGAGAGGTGGTGGTCAGTGAGTGAAGAATGACGTTGTCTTGTGGTTCAATCTGGTTGTCTTTGATGTATTCACGCTCTTCCCAACAGCAAGGCCAAACACCACCCCGAGCGACCTTTTAAAGCTGCAACGATCAATGCTGAGTCACGCTTCGTGCCATCGTGGTTTACATGAACAGCAGTATGTTGTTGAAGAGACGGGAGGCCAAGCAGAGGCCGGCCACGATACGATAGGCTGGCGTTTCCCGTTCGGGCTAAGGCTTCCGGCGCAGCCCCCGATGATGTCCTTATCGCTCTCGGCTTCTCTCCACAGGCTCGTCTTGCTCGATGCGGATAAGGATGGAGGGCAGCCAAGAGCGATCGATTATTGTCGCGGGGTTATCGTATTCTTGAAGATTGTGTCGGCAGTCATTCCAGGGGTTTTCACGGCTATTTTCAACGTACATAATGGGCTTTCACGAGCGGTGCAAGACGTCTCTGCTGACACACACACCCTCACACTTACACGCACTCTCAACACCACAGTCCAGTCATGGCGTGGCTCAGATCCCTGGATCTTGACGTGCCCCCGGCCTTGAGTGCCCCGCTGGCGGTCGTCGTCGTTCTCGCAGTCGTGCATTTCATCCGATCGGGACTCTCGAAACACCACAAGAAGATCCAGACCCCATCACGATCATCGACACCAGCAGACTACAAGTTCCCTCGCCCAGGCCCCTACAAGGACTGGTCAATCGAGACCACGAAGCCGCTACCGTACCGAGCGTTTCGATATGGACCCAAATATGCCGTCACTATGGGCCTGCGCTCCATCCAGGCTGAAGACTGGATCGAGCTGGACAACCACTATCCGAAGTATCATGCAGACAAAGCCGCCCGCCTGCTTGAGCGGAAGGACAAGTGCGTTCAAACAAGCCCTGAAGCATACCCTGCCGCCATCGAGCTCCTCGATGAGCTAGCCGAGTACCTACCGGCTCGCTATCCCAGCCTGTTCAAACGCACGGCGGTTGGTATCGACAACATCTGGTCCGGCGAGTCTTTCAACATCACAGAACGGCCTTTGAAGGAGGACCCAATGGCCATCGCCGCCAGGCTGGTGCAGGACGACCTCGCGATCATGATGGAAGGTCCCGACGGCCGTTACTACCTGAAGGCGGGCGCGATTCTCCTCGCCGGCTTCTGGCGCCTGTCCGACAAGCTGGGCATGCCCCTCGAAGAGATCCACACATCTGGCGACGTGCCGCACTACAACGAGAAGCTCCATCGCGGCATGGCGAGCTTCTTCACGCGTCTGAGGTGTGAGCAAATGTACGCGCGCAACAACTACTTCATCCAGGTCGATGACGCCCTCGCCTGGAGCTGGAGCATCGGCGACGAGGACAGCCCCGACGTCAGCTGGAGCACGGCGGAGAAGGACCGTGCCATCAAGCATCATTACTTCCGCTCGGAGAGGCAGTCCCTACGCCGGCTGCCTAAAACGCGTGCCGTAGTGTTCACCATCCGCACGTACTTCCATCCCGTCACGGACATTGTGGCCGAGGACTACGTCCCTGGGCGTCTGGCGAGCGCCATCAGGAGCTGGGATGATAAGGTCAGCATCTACAAGGGCAGAGAGAAGTACGAGGGGGTGCTGCTTGAGTATCTTGATGCGGAGCACCAGAAGCAGCTGGACAGGGGATTGGAAATGGAAAAGGAGGACGAGGTCAGGAAGTACCCTTGGTAGAGATGTCCTAAGAGAGGATGGGCTTGGCTGGCATGGGTTGAACATCAGATTCTTCCACGTACCTTGCAAAAATAAAAAGCAAGAAGCAATTTATTTTCGAGCTCGAGGCACGTAGCTCGCTTGAAAGTCTTTATAATCAGGATGTTCATGGAGTTATATGATATGGAACAGGTAATCAAGTTGCATGGTCAAGGCCGGATGCTATCAAAATGCAAGCTTCGTAGGATTGCGAAGAAGATGTTTGCTTCGAATTTGAAATTTTCAAACACAGTTCTCAGAGGACACAAGTCTTCGGAACGGTGGTAGGCGATGTCTGACGTCAAGTAGGAAGGGGTGAAAAGGATAGGAAATATGGAAGACCATCAAGCGTGTTTGCGGCGTGTTCCTTGCTCAGTGGCTACTTGCTCAAGTCTAAAGCGGCACTGGGCTAGAATGCGTCCCAGAAGGTACTTGGTGGGTGACCATGCAAGCACCACTGCCACTACAGGCAGTAGTCAGGTACCTTATGCGCTCGTAACTCCCGAAATTCCCGAGCATCTGAACTTCCGACACTTCTTACCCAGCACAACATCACACAACGCCGGCGACTCAGCCCCTGCCACATTTTTTTTTATCACGGAGGAAATTTAATGGCCAGCTATGAGCCATTGATATCTGCTCAGTATGCAAAGCCGAACGTCAGGTTCGGAGCAGAAAACCACTGGAAGGGCAAATAGTGCTGTCGTAAGAAGCCGCACAAGTAAGTTGAACATTCCCGAACGACAGGCTCACGATGCTCAACCAGTATCAATCAGACGGCAAGGCTTGCTGCACATGTCATCGACGAAAAGTCCGCTGCGATATTCTCAGTCATGGTACGCCATGCTCAAACTGCCAGGCCCAGGGAGCCTCGGATTGTCGCATCTACGTTCGTCAATCTGCACGGCGTTCTGCAGCAAAACCAGCCTCTTCCCGAGGGTGCATAAACACTCGCAACGCATCACGGGCAGCGACGGTCACGCCCATCACTGATTCTCCGTTATCAACAGTCAGCCCTCCCTTCCCCACGCCAGCAGATAACGCTGCCCACGCAAGAGCCAGGGATGCCTCGACTCCGACGTCTCCTGAGGACCAAGTCACTTCCCCTCGTGAAAGGGACCGCCAGGGCACCAGCACAGATGATGAGCCGGAAGCGGGACACCTGTCAGAGTTTCTCAGTCATGATGAGGCTCGCGCTCGTGAGATCTCCTTCACGAATCGACTGTACTTCATCGGAACTGAGTTCTCAACGCTGAACCATCTGGTACGACAACGCTCCCAGCCGTCAGACCAAGGGATTCTGCATTTCGGCAGCCAGCCCCATGTACCTCGAATGCCTGAAGTCCCAGCTGATTGCCTTCGTCTGCCAGGCAAGAAGCTATCAAAAGAGCTCATCGACGCCTACTTCACGCTTGTGAACAGTGGCTTTCCAGTCATACACCAAGAAGCCTTCATGGCGAGCTACAACAACCGAGAACCAGCCAATCCCCTGTCTATCCTCCTTCTCAATTGTATACTTTTCGCAGGAGCGCATGCTCTGGGCCCCACAAGACCGGATGTTGGCAAGATGGCGCCGCAGTTCTTTCGGCGTGCAAGACGCCTCTTCGACGCGCGTTATGATCCCGCTCGTGAGCATTATATCCAGGCATCCCTTCTCTTCACGTGGTGTTGCGATCGTCTCGAAGATGTTGTCTCGAACTCATGGCACTGGGTTGGTGCTGCCAGTCGGACAGCGTTCGGCATCGGTCTCCACCGAGATGCCTCCAACAGTCGCCTCGCTGCGAGCATCAAGCTTCATTGGATCCGCCTTTGGTGGACACTGTACCAATTTGACGTTATGGTATCGGCAGCTCATGGTCGTGTGCAGTCTATGTGAGTTCCACTGTGATAAACCTTCTTCACACTTGCAACTCACTGACCAAGGGATAGTGACCTCGACCAGTCAGACGTGGTCGCGTTAGAAGAGAAACACTTCGCTGGTGTGGAAGCGTGCCCTGAGTTCGTGATACAGCATACACAGGTGTGCATGATCCTTTCCAGGGCAATGAAGAGCATAACTCGACTTCGAAGCACTCCAGAAGATCGCGCTTCTGCCATGGATCAGGCAGATAGAGAGCTCGCGAGCTTCTATGTCAACCTGCCCCAGTCCATGCAAGCGTTCTCGTACGAGACAGCAGATATCTGGGTCTGTGTTCTTCACCTATCATATTATTATGCCTTGCTCCTGCTGCATAGGCAGTCACCAGTGCCGGGCGAGAGGGAACGCACAGTAGAGGACGCGAGGATCTGCAGCGATGCCGTCACCACAATCACAGCCATCTTTGACTCTCTGTGCAAGAGAAAAATGCTGGGAAGCTTGTGGATACCGAGCGCGTATGTACTCTTTGCAACGTTGGTGCACGTCTGTTCGCATCTTCAGTCGCCAAACCCCATTGTCACGGCCTCCTCTCGACGGTTATTCAGTCGCCTCATGGACACCCTGCAAGCGCTGAACGCGAAATGGCTGTTCGCCCGCAGCTTGTTCCTTATCTTTAAACGAGGCTTGTCGCAGGATCTGAGCGTGCAGCTCGCCAAGTCGAATCTGAGTGATGCTCATCCGGAAGAGACGGCGGATGAAGGTGATGATGGTACCGGCGCCAACACCACGCAGACATTGCCTAGACCGTTTGAAATGAGCAACAGCAACAGCAACAATATCAGTAGTATCGGACCCAGACCCTGGTGGATGCAGGATCAGGAGCAAGATGCACCTCATTTCATGGCGCCACCACCATTAAACACCTCGCTTGTCCCTGGGAGTACAACAGCACCAATGAGCTTCATGGGATCTGGGATGATTCCACCCGACGGATCAACCAATGTGCAACTCGACTTTGAGCTGTTCCTAGCTGGTCTAGGGACGGGCGATGATGCGACTCACGACTCCTTCCCTCAAATGTAGTAAGCGCGCGCTCCTAGATGGTCCGACCGGAGCCGGGGACAATGATCGACATACAGCGAAATGTGGATTACCTACCACTTAACAAGTAGTCAAGTGGTGGTGCTTTAGGACGATCAAAACTTAGTCTTCAGGTTACCATCCACCATTTCCCTCTTCTTTCTCGACAGCCCCAGGGAAGTGATGGTCATGCGCGTGGATGCAAGCGTCCTCCTTCACGTGATAAACTTTCGCGCTTCCATGATCCTGGGATCGACTCTGGGTATTCTCTGCCCTCCTACACGACCGCTTCCACGGCAATGCACAGGCATTTCTTCCGTCTCAACCCTTCATTGTTTGTTTCAAGCTTACAATTGGCCCGCATAGCCTACTTTAAAGCCACTACAGACGTCGTTGCCTTGGTCCACGGAAGACAAGCGAGATTGTTAAATCACATGTTCCAGCATTTCGTGAATTTGATCCCAGTTCCTGTTCGGCAAAAATGGCGAGAGGATGTTCAGCCAGATGTGACGCCCTTAGCACGAGAGTTCATAAAGTGAAGCCAGTGTGGTCCCCCCTATGACATTGTCTCAGCCACCGTGGAAGGGCTACTGGTCACTTGGTTTCGGTCAAAGATGCACCGAGAAGCTATGACTGTCGCCATCGCGTTTGCGTCGCGCCTCTCTGGGGTGGGAACGAGCGTCGTGGTCATGGTGGGGACATCATCGGTATGTGTTCAATTTTTGGCTTGTCAGCTTGGCCTATTTCCTTGCCATGGCACATACGAACGTTAGTTAGAACCAAGCATCCTCCGGAACCAGCCTAGAATCCTTCGTAGAAAGGTCAGGCATCGTGGCATGGCACGTCCCGTTGGCTTGTACAAGGCATAGCGTTGAACAAGGGTCAGTGGATAAGCGACCCAAGGACTGTCGTGTGTGGCTTGCTCGTTCTCCAGGTTCTACTTCCTCTGTGCCGCTGGTATTCTCCAGATTTGTTTAGGGCGCGCCACTCCTCGTACTAGTGCTCCGGATACCGGCATATTGGATGTTGCACACTCGACAGATGGAGGAGGGCTGGGCAAATGCGCGTGAGGATGGTTTTGTTCGGCCTGGCGGTGTCTTGAAGACGGGGCAGTTGGGCCATACATCGCATCGCACACGGACGCCTCCTCCAGCCGCTGCAGTGCAACTCGAGCGCATGGGAAAGCAGACCCTCTTCGTCTCCTCCTTCACCCTCTCAGAAGTCATTCCTGATGCCTTGGTGCATCAGCAAGGGGGCTGGTGGGTGGTGCAAGCTTGCACGCAGGAGGGGAATCCCTCCCGTTGGGTTACATGGGGCCTGTCGACGACTCGACGCCGAAGTCAGGCCGTCCTGGCTCCAACATTTGCGAGGCTCTGACTGGCGCGGGAATGGGAACTTATGGAACGAGGAGAATGTTCTTCTTCTGGGGAAAGCTGCGGGGAGGCGTCCGGGCTAGGCTATCCCTGGGGCCCTCCTCCACACGCACCACCCCTTGTCGGGGATTGAATGCACCGACACGTTCGATCTCTCCACTCCCTCCCTCTTTGCCAGAAGACAGACTGATGGATGGATGGATCGCCTTTAGGCTACATAGGCAGGCATGGGCGGTGAATGGGCTGCCCGCTCCCCAAGATGATTTGGAGACCCGGGGCTCGTGTTGGGACGAGGGGGGACTGGGTAAAAGAACAGCCTCTGATAGGCGCGCATCTGGTCCCCAAGCCCCCTCCCCCAGAGAGGTTGCTTTCAAGCATACTGCTAACTCTGCCGAACATGTCTGCAGAAGCTCTCGATCTAAGCATGAAGAGAGCCCACTTTGACTCCAAACATGGGGACTGCCCCGGGGGGAGACCATGAGTCGCAAGGCTAACCCCGTCTTTTCCCCCCAATATGTATGCTCCCGATGAAGCTTGGGCCCAGTCTTTCCCCCTCGCTCAAGCGCGCTCTCTCCAATCGTTGAAATATCCGACAAGGGGTGGGAGGAAACAAAAGGTCGTGTGTGCTTTCTGTGGTTCAAGTCTGGCTCTATAGGTGGCCAAGTGGCTAGCCTCATAAGAACCCGGGCGCCGAGCTGTTCGATCGACGTTTCTGTTCTGGTCCCTTCTTCGTCGTCCTGTCGCATTTCCGATCTTTCTTCTCTTGCTCCTTCAGTTGCTCTTCTTCTATCTTGATCCTCTTGTCTTTGGGATTGAAGGACAAAAGAAAAGGGCAAGAATCATAAAGAAACACGACTTTCCAGCCTGTCAACATGAGCAATCCCACCGACACCAAGGCCGCAGAGGCCGGCATCCAATCTGAGGTTGAGGAGGCGCAGAGGCACACTCTTGACCATGGCGCTGACCTGGATGGGAGCGCAAAGATCAAGGACTTCAAGGCCGATGCCATCGAGGCTGAGAATGCTGAGTTCCAGATGGGCGTGCTGGAGTGTGTACGCGCATATCCCATGGCCGCGACATGGGCTTTCATCATGTCCTGCACCATTGTAAGTCGTCATTCTCAGCTCCACAGGAATTCACTCGGCTCTCAAATGCTTCTTCTGTGCAGGTTGAGGGTCATCATTTGGGGGTGTGTCATTTTGAACTAACACCTCGTTTCTGCACAGATCATGGAATCCTACTGCGTGTTCCTGATGGGCAACTTCATCGCCCTCCCCCGTTTTGCAAAGGACTACGGCGTCTGGGTAGAGCAGGATCAGGAATGGGTCATTGAACACGCTTGGCAATCCGCCCTCCAAGCCTCCGGTCCCATTGGTGCCCTTCTCGGCTGCTTCCTCGCTGGTCCCATCACCTCTGCCATCGGCTACCGCTGGGCCACGATCGGAGGCCTGATGCTGCTCAACGCCTTCATCTTTGTTTTCTACTATGGAAAGTCCCTGCCTGTCTTCCTCGCTGCCCAGCTCCTGGAGGGTATCCCATGGGGTATCTTCATTGCCAACTCTCCCGCGTACTGCTCCGAGATTGTGCCTATGAGGCTGCGTGCCCCGGCTACTCAGATGCTGCAGATGTTCTGGGCCATTGGAGCCATCGTCGTGCAGGCTGTCTGCTACGTCTACGAGAGTGTTGACGACCCGATCTCCTATCGCATCCCCATCGCTCTGCAGTGGATGTTCCCAACCCCGCTCGCCATCCTCCTCTTCCTTGCTCCCGAGTCTCCCTGGTGGCTCGTCCGAAAGGGCCGCCTGGACGAGGCTGCAAAGGCAGTCAGCCGTCTTGGTCGCAAGACCATGGTCAGCAACGCCTCTGAGACCGTTGCTATGATGCGCCGTACCATCGACCTTGAGGTCACCGAGAAGTCGCCTAGCTACCTTGAGCTGTTCCGTGGTGTTGACCTTTACCGTACCCTCATCGTCTGCTGCGTCTACGCTTCTCAGAACTTGACCGGTAACCTCATTGCCAACCAGGCCGTCTTCTTCTTCAAGCGTGAGTCTCCTTGTCCGTGAGATCACATAGCTGTGCAGGAATACTAATCAATCATGCAGAGGCCGGTATGACCGATAGAATGGCTTTCGCCCTGGGCCTCATCACCTCGGCACTTCAGACTGTCATGGTCATGCTCTCCTGGATCCTCATGACATACCTCACCCGCCGTCAAGTCTATGTTGGTGGTCAGGCAATCGCTGTCGTCTTCCTCATCGCTCTCGGTATCGCTGCCTCGGTCCCTCACAACGGCAATGAATCTGTCAAGACAGCCGTCTCCAACGCGCAGGCTTCCCTCGGACTTCTCATCTCCATTCTCTTCACCCTTGGTCCCGCTCCCGCCTCTTGGGTCATCATTGGAGAGACCTCCGCCATCCGCCTTCGTCCTCTTACCACTGGTATCGGCCGTGCTACTTACTACCTCGTTAACATCCCCTGTATCTTCCTCTCCAGCTACATGCTCAACCCTACGGTATGTGATAAACACAACCCTTTGCAGCGGCACGCCTCATACTAACATGCTATCTAACAGGGTGGAAACCTCGGAGGCAAGTGTGGATACGTCTGGGCCGGCACTGCTCTTGTCTGTACCCTCATGGCCTGGCAGTGGCTCCCAGAGATGAAGCACCGTTCCTACCGCGAGATCGATATCCTCTTCCGCCGCAAGGTCCAGGCCCGCAAGTGGAAGAAGGTCGAGGTCGATGCTCACGACGACGAGTAAGCTTCAACACATATCACGTCATACACCCTCGAGGAAATCGAAACGGAAGCAAACGGGGAAAAAAAATACATCTATTTCTCCCACCCTCCTGCTGGGGCTATTCCCGCTTGCGCCCCCCTGTTCTCACCTACAGATTCTTTTGGGTCTCAAGGTTTAGAATGTGGACTACGGGACTGGCAGTCGGCACGGAGCTTGGCGGCAGGAAGGCGATTGGCGGCAGGGTGTATGTCTGCTTTGTGTTTTGATGTTTATTGCTTGTTAGTCCCAAAGTTTCGTTGCTTGCATTGCGAAATGAGACGTCGTACCAGGGATGGGAAATACCTCGTCTCATTAGCTATATATGAGCATATACCAAACCAGCCGGGATGAAAAGATATGCCCAAGTTCCTCTCTTTATTTTATGCCTATTGTTGACGTCCATGTACCTATATTTGTACCTGTGTTTTCTTCTCGCACTTCCCCGACAAGTTTGGGCTACGCCCAGGACCCCCCGCCGCCTCTTCCTTTTGGCTCCGAACTTTACTTCGTGATTCTTCTCCGAGGGTAGTATTGCATCCTGCATGTTACATGGCGTACATGCGCTGCGTCTGCACGCCGACTGGCCACGGCAGCGAGTCAACGAGACAGCAAACACGGTAGTCGCCGGTTGAATGGCCTTTTTGCAGCCCAACACATGCCCCACGTAGGTATGCCGCATACCATCCACTCGACCCAATACTCAGTCTAGAACAACAAGATTGATTCCGCCCTGCTGCTGTCATGGCCCATCTCTTAATCTATCATTGTCTTCCACGCCTTCTGCCCCTAAGCTCAACGGATCCATGGCTCCCCCCTGCCGTGCCCTTCCCTTCCCCAAGACATGTGTACCTCGGGGGCAATCAATTCGAAACATCCGGCTCGGAATCCATGACGTGAATCGCCCGTGTGCCTTCTTTCAGCGTATTTCCCTGCCATGATCTTGATGGAAGAGCAAAACTAGGGAGAACCGAGGCCCTTTGTCATAGGCAGAAGAATCGTCACTTTTCACTCATTGATCGCTACCTTTGAAATTATTTCGTTGGCTTAAAAGGACCAACTCGCTGAGACAGAGATGACTCCGAAACGGCCACCATTGTCCGATACCAGTATATGTACATGTTCAGATACAATTAGACCGTTAGTTTCCAGCGAGTAATATCAAGAGTGAACCCCACGACAAAAGACCCCCATGCCGCTTTTACTGCGTGTATATATTAACAAGACATTATGTGACTACGTAAGACTTTTGGTGAACCCTACCGCCTGCTGCCCATCCACTGCATAATCATACATCTGCGCACTGCACGGCGAGGCCTACCAATTCGAGATGCCTTTGGTCTCGCCTCGGAAAGTCTGCGTCTCCTCAAGGACCCCAACTTCATCGCAGCAAGCATAGAGGTGAGACGGGGAAATAATAATAAAAGGAAGAAAGAAAGGTATGCACCCTGTGACGCCATGATAGAATGCCAAAGCCATTCGGACAGAAAAAGAAAATGGCCCAAACCCATCGCGGTCGTATGAGAAGAATAGAAGCCGAGCGATTGCACAGCCGTAACCGCAGACTTGACATAGCAAGTCCCTATGCATCTTGCGGCAAGCAACTTCTCCATTGTAAGCTTCCCTCAGCTTCTGACGGCCGCACCTCGACGGCCACGCTCTCGATCCTTCCGGCCATCAGCGCCAGTCACTCGCATCCAGTCCTCCCATTCTTTGCTGATCTCCATGAGCACTGCGCCCATGACACTGGCACTCGCCATCAGGCCGTGTCCTTCTCCTTCGAGGACTCTAACCTCGCATCGACGCATCGTCTTGCCGAGCCAGCGAACGTTCTCCACAGGTACACGTGTGTCCCTACTGCCGTGATGGACAACAACCGGGCGTGTGATATCGACATATCGGAACCCAATTGTATGTCGTCTCTCCAAACATACAAGTAGGTCGACTGCTGGGTTGGCGCCTGTCGTGGCCAGCTCCCAGATCGCGTGCGTCAATCGAGCATCGTACGTAATCTGACGCTCGCGGTCGGCCATAGCATCAGCAGCAGCAGCGAAGATAACACTGTCGCCCGACAATCCCTTGTCAGCCGGCCGTCCTCTATCCGTTTCTTCCATCGTGATGCTTGCATCATTAGATGTGCTGTTCTTGCCACCCTTGGCGTACGTTGTTTGCCCAATGTTCTCCTGATCCATGCCTGATGTCGCTGCAGCGGCATCCTTCGCATTCGACTTTCGCTTGCCCCGGCGTGGTGTCTTCGGAAGTGAACTGGTGATGGAGCTGCTCGTAGCGGTCATGAAGCTGCTGTTTGCTGCCTTGAGGAAGGGAGTTGGCAAAGCACGCAGAATGCGCTGCGAGGTGGGGATGGAGTTGGCGGGCGGGAGTGAATGCGATGCTCCGAAGACATTCATCTGTGATGGAGGGATCCACGGCGCCAGCAGGTGGATTCTGCCTCGGATGTGTTGGGGCATGCGGAGGGCAGTTGCAAGGGCGTAGATAGCGCCTGCCGAATGTGCCAGGATCGAGAATTTGGTGATCTTCAACGCCTGGCAGATGGCATAAACATCATCTAGTAAAGTACGGTTAGTCCCGTTGTTTTGTATTGACAAAGGAAAAGTGGAAGCTTACCAGGCCACCCAAGAGGCGTGGCAGTGCCATCCGCGTAGGGTTCGCTGTCACCTACGCCTGGGCGATCCGGTGTGATCAGCCGCAGCTTGAGTGTCAAGGCAAGTTCATCGTAGAAGGCAGTGATGTATCTCGTCAAACCCATTCCCACACAGCAAAACACCGCTGATCCATTGGCATCTCCAACCTCGGAAAATGAGATCGTGCGACCCGTTTGTGGGTGTCTGATCTTCTGAGACAGTCGTGGTGAGCATAGGTAAGATTCTACAGCATCGTCAATTGAGTCTGCTGATTGGGGCCGTTCATATCCAACAGGGGGAGGTGGGCGTGGAGCATCTGTTGAAGCTTCGCGGCCCTCATCATCCGGCCGGGGGCTGGCTTGACCGGAGAAGCGTTTAAGTCGGGAGCTACTGCGCTTCACCTTGACGGCCTCTCCTGGGCCAGGACTTTGCCGTCCTGAGCGCCTGCGACCATTGCGGTCTGTGCTGTGTTCATCGCGACGGCGGCCCTGTGATACTGCTGGAAAGGGTGCTCCGTCTTCATCCAGTTCGTTGGCAGCGGCAGCATCGACTCGACCCTCATCCGCGCGGCTATTCTCGCGTGTGTGCTTACTCCCAGAGGCAATGGCATTTCCAGAGGGTTGGAGATTGAGGAGTGTCTGAGCATCTAAGGTCGAGAGGGATTTGGAGTTCTTCCTCCTTGATGATCCTTTTACCGGTTTCGAAGGCTCATCAGCTTCAACGATAACATCTGCGAGAGGTCCCTCTTGATCACGCTTTGTTTTCCGGGTGCTTGACCGCTTGGATATAGAGCCCGTCTTCCGGAGGCTAGATTCTCGTGTTGGAATATGGCGTGTAGGGTCCATAGCGCGGTGCCCGTTGGGATTATCGCTATTGGTACCAGGTTCTTCACTGATGGCTGTCTCGGCAAGGAAGGGGTCCCCTCGCCCGCCGCTGTGAACGCTGCTGCTTCCCGCGCCAGCGCCTCCTACGCCAGCGCCACCACTGCCTCGCTGCTTGCGCTCGTAGTCTTTCTCCCTCAGCCGCTCACGGGAGCTCATATACATCAGTCCCTTGTTGCTTCTATTGGTTTTCTTGCCCCAACTATCGTGGGATCTGCGTCGCTTGAGTTCGGGTGTAGGCGCAGAGCCGCGTTCGATCGAGACGTTGCCGATACTCTGTGCGTCGTCATTCCGTGAGTTGACAGAGCCAGGCGATGATGGTCTTGAGGGATTGGCACTGCTGCTGCTTCTCATGAAAGAGCGTAGGCCACTCTCACGACTCGGGGTCTTTGGAGCAGTCAATGCGGAGAAGCCACTGGGAGGCTTAGCCGTTCGGATGACGGGGGATGATGCAGCGAGCTCATCTAGAGAGACGGGTTCCTCGCGGACGCCCTCGAGGCCGCCGGGTTTCGAATAGGCACCGTAATCGACGCCGAAGCTGCCCGAGCCTCCAGAACTCAGGCCTGGGCTGGACGGGACAGAGAAGCTTGTCACAACGTGATCCGGGTCGAAGTAATTGTTGGAGGGCTGAGAGATGACGCTAAGACTGCTGATGAGGTTCGAAATAACTTCGGGGCTAGAGGCCTGGGCAGGAGAGCGACGATTGGACGTGGCGGCAGTTATGGGCAGAGACTTGCGACGTGAGGTGTGGTGAGAGCGGTGGGAAGAATGGGTTCGCGTGGGGATAGGGGGAATGTCGGCAGCATCGTAGTCCATGGCTGCGTCGGGTCTGTACGCTTGGGCGTGTCGGGCGAGCCTTTGCTGTATGACACTGCGACTGTGACAGCAAGCACCTGACAGAGCGGCTGGCGTCGAATTGACTTGGCTGGCGCAAGGGGAGCGTGCAACCTATCGAAGTGAGAAAAGGACGGAATGAAGCGTCTCAGACCGTGCGGCGCCTCGTCAGGGACTTGCAGGAACAGGATAGAGGAGAGCGGGTCCCACTAGAGTGTCTGCCGGGCAAGTGGTCCTTTCCGCTGGTGTTGTGGAGAGGGTAGGCAGCGGATTGGGACACTGGTAAATGCAAGAAAGGCACAAGGTCTTTCTTTGCTTTGTCCGAGTCCACCCGTGGCCAAACAAAAAGAGCCTGAAATGGCAGCTGATGGAGGCAAAGGTGGTTCCTCGGGCTCGGAACGTCGATCCTCGCAGCAGCGTATGTCAAGTGCTGCACGCACGGTGACAGTTCTGCAGCACAGGGTGGGATAGCCGGCTTGGAGGGTGCACGGCGCGCGCTTTGTCGGCGCTGCACGCACAGGGTGCCCCGTCGACGGTAATAATCGAACGTGTTAATGGGCTCGTGCGATTGTTGTGTTTGCAACGGGGGGAAACTGTCCGTTCGCGCCTCCGGACACTGGATGTGTTTTAGCTGTACGTCGGCAACGTCTCGCGTGGGACAGGGTGTGATCGGTGGTTGAGGGAGGGTCGGGATGCACAATGCACCTGTCCTTTGAGGTCAGGTGCGTCTGATGCCGGAAACTGCAGTGACAGGAGAGAAAGCACTGAGACGGGCAGTGTCGGTAGCTGTTGTGATGATAGTGTGCGTCAATAAGCGACGGTGCAGTAGCTCAGGAACACGCAGCTGGATCCATCCGCTGGCGAAAGGGGTCAAGGAGGAAAGATGGTGTGTGGCAAGGAGCTGGATCGTAACGTCTCCGAAGGAGGGTGGGAGAGTTTGCTGCGGCAGAAGATTGCAAGGTTAAAAACAAAGCAAGAAGTCAAAGTCGAAGAAAAGCAAAGAAGCGCAAGAGAACAAGGAGGGAAGAATTCAGAGCAGAGCAAAGCGAAAGGAAAGACGACAGAGAGAGGTCGAGCCGCGCACGGCAATACCCGTTGGTTTGATTTGATATGTTGATCGAATTGGCTCGGGGTTAGGACAATGTAAGGGAGCTGGGCGAGACCCCTGCAAAAGCCCACGAGGCAAAGAGATGGGCAGGCCCACAGGCGGCGACCACCAAGACGTCGACGATGAAGTCCGGACGGTTGAGACAAGATTGATCGGGGAAGAGCAGTAAGTGTTCCGTCCAGCCTAGCCCAACCCAAGCCAGGCAACGACCGGTGGATGCTAGAGAGACCAGACCAAAGTCAGTGGGGACCGACCCGAGCCGGGGTGTTTCAGCGTTGCGTGCCTTTACTGTACCTGTCTGGATGGCCCGTGAACGGTGGGCGAACCAGAGGAGAAAGTCGGCGTTCTAAGGTGAGTGGGCAGGGGTGGAGGTTGAGGCTTCGGCTCAGGGGTACGGTATGTACAGTAGGTACACAGGTAGACTCTGTAGTTTGGATTGATGGGAAGCAAAAGGGGAGCTGGGCGTGATGAGATGTGGAGAGGGTTGGGTGGCATTGGGGTGGGAAGAGGCTTGTTGCTACCCGGGATATGATCTGATGATATCTGCATCACATATCACAACAAACATGGGATGAAAGCCTATGTATGATGTCGAGATCTGAGGGAGATGGAACGATGCGCTTGGAACGCCATTTCCATCTTTCACTCGTCTGCTTCGCATAATCTCTCTGGGATGCGTCCGAGCTTTACGTATTGACTGGCTCCAATTTCTTGGACCCGGGTTTCCACTCGTGAATGAATGATCCCAGGACATTCACGAGCCTGACACCAAGATGCATTCTTCTTTCAGGGGAAAAGCAGCCCCGTACTGAGCAATGCTAGACTAGTACCTATGATATACCCCCTCTGCTGCCTGGTCCGGATGACTCAGCGGAAGTGCACAAGGAAGGAGCGCCTCGTCCAAACCATCCAGCTCTTCCTTCCCAGAATTCCATCCCGCCCCCCTCCCCAAACAGGAAATCGACGTCATCACCCATTCTTTTCCTTAACCACTGACACCAACCCCCATTCCCTTCATCAGACACACATGGGCCCAAAAAACCTGATCAGCCTCAAATTCGTAGTTCCTCATGGTCTCGTCATGGCAGGCACCCGTGTCCAGCTTGGACTTTTACCTTTTCCTCTCTTTTGACGCCACACCGCCAAGTCTGCAATAAATAGCCACACTTCTCCTTGCCACACTGAACTTGGCCATTTGCACTTACACCCGTTTGTCGCCAAACGCCTCGACCCAAGTCCAGCTTCTTCAAATCAAGGCTCCCGACCAATAAAAGATAGACGCAACGAGGATCTGACCACGAGAGCTTCAATCTTCACAATGGATATCCTACTGTCTCTTCCAATCGCCTCCTACTTCCTCGCCCCCTCCGTCACATCCTGGTCCACCTCCCTCAACCTCCTCTTCTTCTACATGACATGGACCACCCTCGTCTTATCTCACAATCCGCTCCACGTTCATCTTGTGGGAATTTTCGCCGTACGAATAGTCTTCTGGCTGATACCGTCGTTACTGTTCCTCCTGTTCGACACTCTGATTCCTAGCCTCTCCGTCTCCGCCAAGCTCGGCGGCCGCTCTGCTCTCCCTCCCCGCGATCCCAAGGTCCTAGGTCGGACTCTGCTCCTTGCCCTCCTCAACCTCGTTCTGGTTGTAGCTGTTGAGGGCGGCTTCAGCCTTGCTTTCGCGTACTTCCTTGGAGAACCTCAACTACGCACCTCGTCGACACTGCCTTTGCCCTGGCAAATCATCAAACATATTCTCTTACTCACCACCTCTCGCGAGATCCTCACTTACTACATCCACCGCTTTACATTGCACTGCGGTGGTGGTTCGTCCTCCGGCTCATCTTTCATCTCCGATCTTCACATGCGATACGCACACACCCGCGCCGGTGCCCCCTTCAGCCTTCAGCTCTTCGCCGACCACCCGCTGCCGCTCGTCTTACACCGTCTCGTCCCGATCTACTTCCCAGCCGTCCTCCTCCGACCCCACCTCCTCACGTACTTCCTCTTCTTCACACTTTCTACCATCGAGGAAACTCTGGCCATGTCCGGTTACAGTTCTGTTCCAGGGATTCTCATGGGCGGTATCGTACAGCGTTCCGCAATTCACTACGCAAGCCGCGGGTCATCCAACTTCGGCGCCTGGGGCCTCCTGGATTGGATCAACGGCACCAGCCGCGGACGCGATGTGCTCGAGGATGTCAAGGCTGAAGCGGACAAGCACAACGTTGCTGAGCGATCGTCGAGGAAAGCAGGCGAGGGGCTGAACCTCATCCAGGAAGGCATGGATGCGTGGAGGGATGGAAACGGCACAAGGAGGAGCTCCAGAAAGAAGACTCCCAAGAGGGCAGATTAAGTTACGACGCTAACATGAAACGCGAAGGAAGGGCCATTGGATTTTTAACAAAAAACGGTGGAGGGGATTTTGTATTTATAGCGCGATACCCAATGGAGTTCCTGGCGACCACAACAATGCATTCTTTATCCTACAAGCTGAGCCTTGGGGATGTTGGACGTCTTCAGCCGTGCTTTTGTTGGCCATTTGATTCAACACTGTCCGCGTAGGCAAAGTTTCCCAAAATGCAGCCATTGCTTTTGAATTGCGTGGAAAACCTTGAGTTGGGTACATTCATTTTGCCCTTTTGACGATCCCATCTACGTGAACCATCGCATCCGCCTTAAACCGGAGCCAAGTCTATACCTTCTGCCACCCCATCTTCCCCCTGTACCAAGCAAGCGTCTCAAAGCCACTCTGCACTCTCATGCCAAACCTCGCATCCATCGTGTACCCGACCTCCCATCCTTTCACAGTCTCCAACAAGGCCTCACACTCCTCCAGCTTCCTTTTCCTATACTTCAACACTTCTTCCTCTCCCTCTTCCGAGAGTAGCTCCTCTGGTGGACTGCAGCATTCGAACCAGTTGAGCACGGCTTCTTCGTAGATGGCGGTAGGAAGGATGTAATCATCCGTGATGTTTTTGAAGTGAGACCTGAGTTGTCAGTTCCTGAGATAAAGAGCATCATGGAAGGGGGGAGGGGAACAAACCGGTCAAGTTTGATCAGATGCTCGTGCAACAACGCCCTCGCCTCCTCCCACCTACCCAAGCCCTTGAAGATGGTCGCCAGACCCAATGCCCAGCTCCCCATTTCCTCCTTGTCGCTCTTCAAAATCTGGAGCACCTTCTCCCCACCCGTACACCTCTCCCACTTCAGATTCTCTTCCGCCCTCTTCAGCTCGGACTCACCCATTCGATTCTGTCCGTTCCACATGTAACCCATCTCTAGCGCCGGACTGGCTCCGATCACATCCAAGAGGTCAACCTTCAGATCCTTTGCCCTAGCCTCCCATTTCGTCATCTTTCGTTGGATGAAGGTTTCCAGGGGTAACTGGCGGGCCATGAAGCGCTTCTTGCCTACGAGGGTGGGTGCTTTCCGGAGGTAGTCAGTTGCCTTTGTCTTCTGCACGCGAGCTTCCGCTTCGTCCCCCTTCTGCACTGCATCCCTGTACAGCTCAAGAGATGCAGCGCCAGCCATGTAGTAGTACATCGCTGGACTCCAGTCGTTGACTTCCAGGCAGCGCAGGAAACTCTTCCGCGTGAGCTCCCAGTCCTGAACAACGATGGCATCAAGAGCCAGCTCGAAGTTGGCAATCGCCTGAATCTGCTTCATCTTGGCCTCCTTGGCCGACTGCAACACCTCAATCGCCTTTGGCACATCCCTCTCCCTCGCATGTGTCCTTGCTTCCTCCACTCTCCAGAGACTTGAGTCAGGATATCTCTTCCTCATTTCTTCCAAGAGCGCATCGCATTTCCCCCTTGGCGGTCCTACGATCTCCGCAGCTTCATCAAAGTCCTTCTCCTGTGGGATAATATCCACTTGACCGAGGTATGCGTTGTAGTACATGAACAGCATAAGAGCAGCCATGGCGCCGTTGATGTTCTGGAAATAGGCGGCTTGCCAAAGCATGCGGATGGCTTTTGTGCGGTCGCCCCGGAAGCCGACGACGGAGAGAATCTTGGAGAAGGCAGGAGGAACCAGGGTAATCATGAGGAGCATGATACCGAAACACATGTTGGCACCAGAATGGATGAACTTGTCGATTGGGTTGTCGAGGAGTTCAGGGTTGACGTCAGTGGATTGAGTCGGAAGCTGGACTTGAGCTGGCTTTTCGTCTGCGATCTTGAGTCCCTCAAGCTGTTTCTCTGGCGATCCCGATGCCGTGGTCGGTGCCGTAGTCTGAGGTTCAAGGGGAGTCCGCGCTCCAGACTTCGTCTCTGGTGCATCAACAAAGACGGAATCGCTGCTGTCCGAATTCTCAGCATCGCCTTCCCCGGCGGCCTTTTCCTTCTCCGACTTCCCCATCTCAACCTCCGCTGAGGGAGCAGCAAGCGATACGGCACTACTGTTGCCACTGTCTCCAAGGACCTTGGTCTCTATAGCTATGACGCCATCAAGAATGAAGAACGCCTTGCGCAGCTTATAGAAGCTCTTCATCGCCTCGACTAGGCTCTCATGCAACACGCCCACCACCGCCCCCATGAGCAAAGTCTCAGCCCTCACCAGCTCATATTCCGTCCCTGGTGGATAGACTTTGCTGCAAGTGCCCGCTCTGCCCAGCTTCTGCGATTTGGAGTAATCTTCCCACGCTCTCGTCTCACAATGATTGAGTCGAGTGGTCGTCTCCGTCATGACCGACTTTTCGAAACCAAGCACGGACCTCATGAAAATAGTAACGGCAGCTCCAAACTCATGAAAGACCGAGTTACCCTGATCTAGTTTCTCACAAGCACCATCAATATCGTCGTTCATGATCAGTTCTGCCCACGCCATGGCTTGCTCGAGATCGCGCTTCTGAGCCTCCAGACGGTCGGCGAGTGCCTTTGCTTCAGCCTCTGGATTAGGCGTTGAAGCGCCAGAGCGCAACCAGCCGGTGAGTCTGCTCATTTTGATGGTTGCTGTGGTGATTGAGAAGGAAGAGGCTGACGTTGAGGAGGCGAGGTGAGATATAATGTCGTCATGAGTGGGCGCTGTAGACTAGGCGAGGGACACGTCTGTGCGAAGCAGCCGTGAAAATCGTCCCGACCAACTGGGAAAAGTGCAAGGAAGGACAAGGTCTGAGCAATTGGCAGCTCGTAAGTACAGGAAGAGGGAGAAGAAGTGGTGGAAGGGAGGATGAAAGGGTACGCCTCCCGGGAGAGTATCTACCTTAGTGCTGACAAGCTTTCGAGGGTCCCTCCACTGGCTGCCTGCCTATCCGATCTAAGATGCACCACAACGCCGCTCATGCAGCACTCGGTCCAGCGCCGACTCGCCGCTAAACCCGCGGAGCTTAACCTCCCACACAAAGATGATAGGCGCAGTCGGATAGTCGCGCGGACCATGCCTGAAGACACTGGGTGCCAGGGTCCTGCTTTGCTACCCGCGCCCACCTGTATTATGTCAAGCTCTACAGGCGCTGCATCTACAGCGAGCATCATTTATGCGTCTTGGAAATGCTATCTCCAGAAGTAAAGTCAATTAACTCCTTGAAACGTGTCTCTGTCGGGGGATACTTTGAGATGCTAGCCGTGCTTGTTGCAAAATTGCCTCTCAGCCTTCCATGCCACCATTCCAACACATTCACTCTGTCTACCGTCCAAAACGGCACCCACACCGCCCCACCTCCGTTTCCCGTTGCTCGATGCTTCTCTCGCGCGACGAGGCTCCCTAGAGCTTGGTCATCCATCATCAACGACCAGGCTACTACATTCCCAACCCACGACCATCCTCTTCCTGAACCCGAGACCAACTCCTAGTTCCCTCCGATAATACACCAGAACCGCAGTCATGGCATCAACAGACCCCAAGACCACGACGCAGGACCCTCCCCCCGCCGACCAGCAAAAGCCCACAGAGAAGACACCCGCCGCTCTCGGCGAGGACGACGAGTTCGAGGATTTCCCGGTCGACAGTACGTCCTACTCGTTGAGAAACCCTCCACACATCTACTCGTGGCTTCTTTCAGCTTCGCCGAAGCTCTGAAGCATGCCGGACGATGACGAGAAAGCTTGAAGCTAACCTCGCTATCCTAGACTGGCCGGATGAGCAAACCGAAGCCGCGCAGCGCAGCGGCGACACGAAGCATCTCTGGGAGGAGAGCTGGGACGACGACGATACGACGGATGATTTCTCGGCACAATTGAAGTAGGCCCCCCCCCGACATGACCCGTCCCCATTGCCCTCGTTCTGTCGGCGTGCGTGCGTGCGCCGTCTCCGAGAGAGCTCTGCTTGGAGACCTGCTGACACATGGATCACAGGGAAGAACTCAAGAAGGTTGAGGCTGCTAAGCGGAGATGAACAAATGATGGATCGGTGGAGGTGGCGGCTAAGTGAACGGGACGTGGAGGAGGCCTTCGCAGACGAGCAGCGATGCGAGGCCGGTTTACGGACGATCGTAATGACCACATAGATTCTGAACGTGCACCTTTCGAGCCATGACACTGTAGTGACTTGACTTTGTGCTAAGTTGCATACATATCACTAAGGAACCCGTCTAATGTGATGCTTCTACGATGTCATGGTCGACGGCATGGGAATTACATTTGGATGGTAAACATGAATGATGCACAAAAGAAATAATAGTATTTATGGTGGTTCTGCCTACAGCTTCCCTATCTGCTTGGCTAATAGTCCGTTTATCAATCATCTATCCTCCTCATCATCACAGTAAGCCGAAAATTTACTTACTGGACAGAGCAGTCACACCGGGAAGCTCCTTGCCCTCAAGCAGCTCGAGCGACGCACCACCACCAGTGGAAACGTGGCTGAGCTTGTCCTCAACACCATACTTAGCCGCAACAGTAGCAGTGTCACCACCGCCAATGATGACAATCTTGCCATTCTGAGCGCCCTCGACAGCGGCGTCGAGAGTGGCCTTGGTGCCGTTGGCGAACTTCTCGAACTCGAAGACACCGGCGGGACCGTTCCACAGGATGGTCTTGGCATCGTCGATGGCAGCCTTGTACAGCTTGATGGACTCCTCACCGCAGTCGAGACCCATCCAGCCGGCGGGAATGCCCTCGGCGTCGGTGGCCTTGCCGGTGTTGGCGTCCTTGTCGAACTTGTCGGCGGTGATGTAGTCAACGGGGAGGACAACCTTGACGTTCTTGTCCTTGGCCTTGTCCATGAGCTTCTGCACGGTCTTGGAGCCGGCCTCGTCGAAGAGAGAGTCACCGATGGACATGCCATCGAGGGTCTTCTTGAAGGTGAAGGCCATACCACCACAGATGATAAGGGTGTTGACCTTGTCGAGGAGGTTGTCGATGAGCTGGATCTTGTCGGAGACCTTGGCGCCACCAAGAATGGCGAGGAAGGGACGCTGAGGGCTCTCAAGAGCCTTGGCGAAGTAGTCGAGCTCCTTCTTCATGAGGAAACCGGCGGCCTTCTGGGGGAGGTCGACACCGACCATGGAGGAGTGGGCACGGTGAGCGGTACCGAAAGCGTCGTCTGCAAGGTGTTAGCAACTGAAGATTCACGCAATACCTGGGAAGAACGTACTGATGTAGACATCACCAAGAGCAGTCAGGCCCTTGCGGAACTTCTCAACGTCGGCCTTATCAGCCTTGGTCTTGTTTCCGTCCTTATCCTTAGCGCTGCCCTCCTCCTCAATGTGGAAGCGCAAGTTCTCAAGAAGAACAACAGCACCGTCCTCAGCCTCGTTCACGATCTTCTCGACCTCGGGGCCGACACAGTCGGGAGCGAAGGTGACCTTCTTGCCTCCAAGCTGCTTCTCGAGCTCGGCGACGACGGGCTTGAGAGAGTACTTCTGGTTGACAGCGCCATTGGGGCGACCGAGGTGGGACATGAGGATGACGGACTTGGCGCCATTGTCGAGGGCGTGCTTGATCGTGGGGATGGCGCCGACGATGCGCTGGTTGTTGGTGATGGTGGTGCCATCGAGGGGAACGTTGAAGTCGACCTGGCGAAGGGTGTTAGCGGACGGATTGGCAGGGTGCAACAGGCATATGAGAAAAGTGAGAAGGCAAACAGGACCGAAAGACAAGATTGAAGCTGTCACTGGAAGCATTGCCAGCCGTGAAGCTGGCCGGCCATCAAGGTGAAGCAGAATGCCATAGAGGGGCATCTCTGTCAAGGAGGGGCAAAACTTACGCGAATGAGAACCCTCTTCCCCTTGACGTCGACGTCAGTGATGGACAGCTTGCTGGAGAGAGACATCTTGGTAGAGTATCTGCAAAGTCTGATGAAGAAGATTCTAAGTTCGTGGAGATTGTTTGGAATGTAGGAGAGGCAGAAGAGGAGGAGGAAAATCGAGCAGTGGGCTGTTGAGGTTGCGGCAGGGAAGGGAGGTGGGGGTTTGCCGCTGAAGCTGTGGTGGGGTTTGCGTGGTGACGTGCCGTTTTCTTCACGTCCTCAGAGAGAGAATGTAGCTGGTGTTGAGGCGGCGTTGGGGCGTAGCGATGAAAATCACTCAAAACGGCCAGTGCTCCGAATGTCGCTCAATCAAGTTTCAACTTATTCACAGTTTCTGCTGCTTGATGGACCTCGTAGTCAACATATCATTTCAACGTGGAAACCGTTACCAGAGATCATGCATGCCTGATTGAGTCCTTCGGTAGTGTCCGTGGCCCGGCGTCCCGGCTTCTCGCGATGAACCGACCCAAGGCCGGAGCAGACGACCTAGAACCGGAAGGTGCACGTAATGAATTCAGTAGGAGACAAATGAAGCGTCTATTGACCCAGAATAGAACTGTGTGTTCTACTGAACGATGAAAGAAAACCACGCCAAACTCCGGTCCTTGGCTCAACATTGATGTCGGAGGACGCTGAAAAGATACCTAGAGCATAGGTACACGTAAAGCAACCCAGATCGCCCCGATGATGCATAGGTCTTCACCAGCCTGCATTATGCTTTGTCCACACCACCCCATGGCGCTGCCTTGCAGTCCGAAGAGGAGCTCTACTCATCCGACGCGTTGGTGAGAGACAGGTACGCAGTCCAGGCGATACCAACGGTCGAAACAAAAGGCTGTATGTAGAGTCAGCATGGGGTCTATTATGCCATTTGAGGGGCCAGCACTTACAAGTTGGAACTGGACGGGCATCAACCGGAAGTTGACGATCTGCACCGCTGGCCAGACAATGAAGTTGGCCTTGAGCGTCGGGATATACATGTCCCGGAGCTTGTTGGTGACGGCCCTGCGACCACCTCCCTCTGCAACCGTCATCACCGTGAAGAATGCAGCCACGCCAAAGGGCGCAAAAATGAACTGATCAAAGGCCACCCTCTTCAGCGCAGGTCCGAACTGGCTCGTCTTCGTCATCGGGAAGGCGCTCGATAAGAACTTGAACCACTTGAACTGGATGGGGGCCATGCAGAAACCGTAGGCCATGAAACGGGTCAGGCGCTCGAAGTCGAACGGAGGCGGGCCGACCTTGGTGTCTGGCACGAAGTCTCGTCGGTCGAAAGTTGCGCTCTTACGGTCGTACTCTTCGATCTCGATGGCGAAGTCCTCGGTCTTGGAAAGACCAGGCTTTTGGAATGCACGGTGGCGCACAGAGGAGATGGTCTGGGCGACAGTGTCGGCAATGCCACCGAGGATGGCGTTGGTGACCATCATGGTCATGACTGGAGGGGACGGGTTAGTACTCTTTCATTTCGACGGTCAGTCGAGGGTTGGCGGGCGGTGGCAAACGTACGTGGTCGTTCATCGTAGTATGAGTTGAACCTTGCGGTCAAGCGGGCGGCGAGGGCCATCTCGATGAGGAAGATGATGGTGTGAAGGAGAGGCTACAAACTGTCAGCGGCTGCTGTGATGGAAAGAGCCTATAGTGCATGGCGTCGTTGACGGCAAGGGAGGAAGCGACTAGAGCCGCCGGACGTGCGACCGATGCAAAGAATGAGATAAGGGCAAGGTGAATACTCACGAGACGACCGTATATGAATTTGGCATTGATTGTGCGCACGAAACGGCGCCGGGTCAGTTCCCAGGACATGATCTCGGCAGACGTGTCGTTGGGTTGATGGATGAAATAGAGAATGACGAGGCTACGGGGTGGGAAGAAGGGGTCCGGTGCCGGGGAAAGCCTGGTTTCAAGGGTTCGATACTCTCTGGCTGGTGCTGAGTGGCACTTGGAGAGGGTGGAGAAGGACGTGGATCGTGCTCGGGTGGCTGATCGAGTGGTTTGAGTGCTCGATGACGCAGGGCAAGGCTAGCGGTGGGAAATGTCGCTGGTTGCTAGGGGTGTCTTGGGCTGGGGCTGCAGGAGTTGATGGTCCGGCGAAGATGCAAGAGATGAAATAGAGGAGGATGATTATCAAGAGAAGTTCACGAGGATGATGGGCATTTGACTTTGGGCGGGATCATTGCGCAATTGGTTGGTCACAGGATGCCTGAAGCAAGAAGAAGCGGAGGCGAGCGGCGGTGCGAGGCAAGTTTCGTGTCTACGCACTGTATGTTGAGTGACTTTCACCACGTCCCACACAGTGTGATGTTAGTCATCTCTCGCACGCTACGCAAAGCCGTAGTAGGACTTTGCGCCACTGGAAACTCACACATTGTTAAGCTCAGCCAGCGACAACTACATCGGTTGGACCTAACCATGCCGGCTTTCCCTCTCCCTCGGACTGATGCGTCGAGGATGAGCCAGACGCTCGCTCGTCGGAATATGACCATCGCGGCAAGAAACTCTGAGGATTTCTCCTCACCAGGCATTTCGAACTGTCCGACATTTACGGTTGACAAGTGACTTAAGAGGAAGACTTTCCGATACATGATTTATCTCCTTGGCAGTATTGTCTACTCTGTGTGTTTATCATGCCGGATTCACCGTCAAAGTATGGCAACGACCTCAATATACAGTCTGTTATCTCCGTATGTACAGAACGTGGATTCTATAAAGCCACTGCTACCAGCCTTGTGAGCATTTCATCCCTTCAAAGACTCGACGAGCTTGGGCAGCATGACATCGTTGTACTCCCAAAGAGAAGTCTGGAAGTTCATCGAGAAAGCGCCGCCCGTGTACCAGGTCGAGTGTCTCCCGAGAAGGGCGTACTGCTGCTGGATGAAGCCCTGCTCGATATCACTGCGAGAGGCCCGAGCGTGCATAGGGCCGTGGGCCTCCCAGGCAACGTACTCGATCTTGCGAGACGTGGGCTCGGGCAGGAGACCAGCGTCGATCATGCGCTCGAAATCGGCCTGGATCAGGTCGCGTGCACTCGCGTCAGTCATGCCGCCTTCGCCTTGGATCATGATGCGGAAGAGCTTCTCGGCGCCCATGTAGTCGAAGCGGACGCTGAAGGGCAGATCCGGGTAGGAGAGCCAGTTGGCGGGCTTGGGCTGTTCGACGCCGGGGGCCATGTTGGTGAGAGATCCACCGACGGGGAGAGCCTCGTTGGCAAGGATACCGGCCCAGATGTTGGTGTAGCTGAACTTGCTGAAGACAGCCAACTCCTCCTCGTCGGGGTGGAAGGGCCTAAGGTTGCTGGCGGTTGGTTCGATGGCAATGACGAGCGCACGTGCATGGATCTCAGTCGTCCTGCCGGTCTTGTGGTTCTTCACCGTGGCGTGGACTCCGCACTTCCTGCGCTTAGCATTGACGACCGTGCTGGAGCGGTAGACGTCCTTGCCAAGGTGCTTGTCGATGGCGTCGTACAGATCCTGGCTGCGACCAGAGGCGGGGATCCAGCTCGTGGCAAGACCGAGGAAGTTGCGTGTCAGAGGAGCCCCAAAGGTCTGCATAACGTAGAACGTCATGTGCTTGGTAGCATCACCCAGACCCATGGCACCAACACGCCAGATGATAGGTACGGCAGCCTCCATCCCGTGCTTCTTGGCAAAGTCGCCGAAGTTCATGAGAAGCTCCTCGGGAATGTCCTCAGGCTCGGGGAACTCCCAGTAGCCGGGGTAGAGCATGTGCTCGTACTTCTCACACAGCGCGAGGTAGATCTCGAGCGCAGCTCTCTGCTCAGCGGACGTCGGGCCGGTGTAGCTGAGCTTCGTCGCCGTCTCAAAGTCAATATACTGGGTGGTGAGAGGCACGCGCGGCGGGGCCATGGTCTCGATGCCGAAGCGATTGACGAAGCCGGTGGCGTTGCCAGTCTCCACGAATGTCTGGACGCCATAGTTGTACACGTCGCCGGTCTCAGGGTCCGTGTAGCTGTTGACGTGACCTCCCTAGAAATGGATAAGCGCACGTGGATTACAACGAGAGCGCAGGTCAGACTTACAAGGATGTCCTGCTTCTCGATCAGAGCAACCGAGAGGCCGTAGTCATCGCGCAGACGCACAGCTGCGTGAGCCCCTGAAGCACCACCACCGATGACGAGGACATCCTTCTTGATGGGCTTGCCAGGCGCAGCAAGTGAAGAGCACGCGGCGACCAAGAGGCCGGCTGCAGACTTTGAGAACAGCATGTCTGCGACTAACACGGTTGAAGCTCCTTGGGTAGACGGAAGGGAGTGGAGGAGGATGAAGAAGAAGAAGACCTGGAGCAAAACCGTGGACGAGGGTGAAGCCTCTTTATTAGTTCATGAAAACGAGTGGCAGGTAGCAGAAAGCTATCCGAAGGAGGGAAGATCGTCAACAGCGTCTGCAGAGAAGCAAATAAAGGTGCTTCTGCCACGTGGGTTGGTGGGCTTTATGTGCTTCGAACCTGGCATTCTGGATGCTTGTGGATAAAGCTCATGAGGCTGTGCCACTTAGATGAGCTTTCCAGGCCCATGGAAGCTGACAATGTCGACATAGCCGACGCACAATCAGTGGACGTCTGGGTTCCTCCTAGGTGAAGTGAACGACGCCAGCTACCGAAGCTGAAGATTGAGTCCCAATAGCTCAGGTCTGGAAACAGGGGGTCTGTCTGGCCACGAGATTATCGACCACTTGGCATGCAATGGCGAGAAAGAGAGCTGCATCGGACTTGCACTTCCAAGGGGTTCAGCCAGCTGTACAGTGTGCTTGTGGCTCATGGTTGATAGGAGGACTGCAAAGATGTGGCTACTAGAATACCACCTGCATCGAGAGTGGATATGGACCGAGCAAGGGTTCTGGATGTGAAGAGGGGCAGAAAGGAACCACGCCAGTCCGAGCGCGATCATGGCCTTGGAGTAGATCCTGGGCGACGTGGGCCCTGCAAGAGCATGGGTGTTGAGATGGAGTCGCTTCTCGTTTGTATGTAGGCGACCTGAAGGAGCACTTGTCACGATGGAACTATTCGGGATGGCGGCTGCACCGTAAATTAAGCCTCGGTGCCAGTCACCCCAGGGGATGCAGAGACGACATTGAGCTGCAGGGATGTGACTGCGCCTGTCCCTCAGCAAAGGTATCCGTACCCAAAGCGAGAACCGGGATCTGGCCAACGATGAAGTCCATTAGCCTGGCAGGACGGGAGGGCGTCATACGACTTACACGGGCTCTGAATATGCTCCGCCTCTTCCGGTAGCGATGGGGGGGTTTTGCGTCGTCTTTGCAGTTGAGCGAGGATTGATCCAGGACTGGGAGACAGCGAGTCGATTCGCGATCTCATCTGTAAGTACATCTGTTCTCTTGGGTGGCATAGACAGGTCCCTCTATTACATGCATCCACCCAACAGGCACATGGCAAAGGGGTGCTTCAGGCTGAATGAAGGTGTCCCACAGCGATGCTACGGAGGAACGGAGAATTTTATCTAAGAACCCTAAGGTCGGGTCTGTGGTTGTACTGTAGAATGTCATTTTACACTGCATTACTGGCTGGGTTTCGTGCGTTGTAAGCGACAGACGTGTTCACCAAAGACCTGCGATGCTGTACCGTGTCAACAGAGCCCGAAGACCTCGCAGCTTATGCTCTTGTCACTTGAACGCACAGAGCGCCCATTGACAGAAGCAGATGGTGTGAACGCTCCGCTCAGCACTCGAATGTCGAGTATATTCCTCGTCGACGGAGAGTTCTCCGATGTGCAGTAAAAAAAAAACACTTCCTGATGCTCTTTGTGGAAGAGCTGCTTCTGCCGTCCTATGCCTCACGTAACCACTACTTCCGTAGTCATTACGATCCCCTTCATGCCTCGTTGCTGCTGTCCCAAGATCATCTCTTCACTGCCCGATCGCTCTCCCGTGGAATTGCTCTTGTAGAATGTCACAGTCGTGTCGGTGTGACCGCGCGCCCTTCGACTCTCTTCTTCCTCATCAAGGTCGTGGAGTTCGTAGTGATCGCGCGTCTTCGACCGGAGGCCAGACGCTCCTCCTCCTCCTCCGCTGACCGCTCGATCTCGGCTGGGGCCGTGAGAGCCGTATGTGTTCCCGTACGCGCGCGAGTCGACCGTGCTGAGGCCGAGGGCCTTGCTGACCAGGGGCTTCAGGGACGGTGCGCAGGCCGCGATGATGCCGACGTTGAGTTGCATGCTGCAGGTTGTTAGTGCTTGCTTGTATAAAGACGAAGCTGATGGTGAGTGGGAGGCACTTACAATCCCCAGAAAGTGACCCAGGAGTTACTGTTGGAACCGGTTAGCAGTTTAACGCAGGCAGTAGAGTCAATTGCTGCACTCACAAAGTCTTGTCTTTATTGCTTCCAAAGCCGATCTGGTAGACTGCCTTTGCAACGCCAAGTCCAACAGCACTACTCTTGCTTAGCTAACGACTCTGACTGGATATACTTCATATGGCTTAGGGAAGCTAGACTCACGCATAACCCAAACTTAGCACTCCAATCAGGTAGAATCGAGTCTTGCGCTTCATCTGTAAGCCCCAGATGATGGGGATTGGAAAAGTGGCACAAAGAACATCAGTGAAGATGTTGAACGCTGCATCCTATCAGTTATTGCTCCCGTCATAGCCTATAACTGATTGGAGCAATTCTCACCAGTATTGACCAAGGCAAAGGTGACGAATAGCTTGATGTCGTAGCACTGCCCCGGGACAGTCTTGTCCCAGATGCGTTTCATGGGAATACATCTGAGGAACCAAGTCATGGCTCCCATGAACTGATAGGCGACAATCAGGACTGAGTGTCATGGTCAGTACGCGCGAGAGGTCTCAACCAGGGGGACAGGTCCATGCACATACCCAGAGTCGCCCACAAAGAGATCCTGTACCACTTGTTGGTGCTGAGGCGAAGGAGGTTCAGAACGATGGAAATCTTCAGCAGCGCAATCGCGGCCGTAGTCGAGATCAGAGACATGCAGAACGACAGCTTCGCGTGCATGTTCTGCGTGTCGAGATCCAGCGTGTCCCAGTGCCGCCCAAGACCAGCCGATGATCCCATCAGGACGAAGATGATCCAGCCTCCCAGCGCACCAATCTATTTCGTCACAGTCAGCTGCCATCCGGGGGCACTTTTTCTCAGACCAGGAAGCCTTTTCCATGAGAGGGGTGCCATACCATCGCGGCCAACATGACCCAGTCATCTCGCCCTGGAGACTTGATGATGACGATCCTGGTGTACAGACGCAGCAGAACCACAGCCACCGCCAGGAAATGAACGATCGTCATCGGGGCCAGAACAGCAGGCAGGTTATTCTCTGCCGCTCGCACGGGGTCGATTGGCCCCTGGGGACCACCAGGTCCCGTGCCAGCAGCACCGCCAGGACCGCCGCCGCCAGTGTGTGCCGCCGACATGTCTCCTGACTCGCAAAATCTCCGAAAGCTAAGGTGGACGCAGGAGGACGCAGGAGGAGTTCATTCGGAGAGATCAACAACACCAGCACAGACGTCCCTTGCAGAGAGTCCGAGGACTTGGTGGCCGGCGGCTTGTATAAGTAAGTTGAAGACACGTGCAGAGCAAGGATCGAAAAAGATTCAGGAATGCATGCGATAGTATTGTGAGGAAAAGAGACACCCACCCAGGAATCGAAGAACAGTGAAGCCAAGCGACGCAGGAGCGGCGTGATCAACAGAAAAGACCCCAAAAATGGGTATTCGAGAAAAGAAGGAAAATAAGAAATGTAAATATAGTAGTAAAGGTAAAAGCAATAGATCAAATGGTTAGTAAAGAAAGCTTTCAATTATCATATCGTTTGAAGTCGTGGTCGGGTTTTCGTGTCAAGGTTGCGAAGGGAGATCCGTTTGGAGCCAAATAGACAGCTCAACCATTTGATCAAATGGTAATAGTAGTAATAGTCAAATAAAAGGAACAAATAAATCACGTTGTCAAGTAAGAAAGTCAAGGGCAGGGAACTAAGCCTGCGTCAAGTAATTCAGATCAATGAGCAAAGAATGTGTTGGAATTGTTGGTTCTGCCTCTGTTTGAGCAATCTGTGGCCTTCCTTTTATAGCAAACGAATGTGATGACAAAGGAAACTAATGGTACATGAAAAATCCACTTGAGGACCATTTCCTCGTCTCACAACTCCTCCCCGCGTACCGAGTGTCACTCCCACGGGATCACATCGGGGCGCTACTTTCCAAGACCAAGTCTCTTCATCTCTCTGGTCAATCTCTGGGTCGCCGATCTTCTTCTGGGCCCTCAGACGGATCCTCTCCACGAGTTCGGGCGGTCCCAGTCGATCGTCCTGGAACAATTGGAGCTGGGCGATATTGGTCGTGATCGACAGCCTCTTTGATGCTGCTCCAGAAGGACTGGCTAGTAAGACCAGGGGGGGCCAAACTCATGAATGTAGCAGAATTCTTGTGATACTTGATCTCAGTCCGAGCGACAAATAGATCGTCAAGTAGTTCAGCGACATAGGCAGTCATCTTGACTCCAGCGGGACCAACCCGCTCGTCAAGAGCTGACTTCACTCGTTTTTCGAACAATGAGCCTGGTGTCTTTATCAGAACGCCCCGTACTCGCGGAAGGACGGTCAAAGGCGTAGTATCCAGTCCAGGAAGTTGAGGGGGGATCCGGTTGGGAATTGCGACAATGACTTCTCCTCGTTTGAAATGTTGTGTTCGACCTCGCTGTTGGGTTGGATCGTCAAGCCGGGCTCGCTTCCTTGTACTCACACGCAGCGTCACCTTGCGGTCGGGCAGAGCGACTGTAGTCTGCGGAGGCTGTCTGATTCTAGGGGACGTAGGCAAAGGGGTTCGTTTGACTGCAGGTTGACTAGCTAGCTCTGTTGCAATAGTCCCGTATTTCACCAGGGCATTCTCGTTTGTTGGTCTCGGGGATGTATCCTGAGATTGGGGTGGAGATGGGAAGTAGAGGCAAGTCGCTTGAGTTGCTTTGGTTCAGCTGGTTCAATAGCCGAAAGGTTGTAGCGCAGTGCTTGGAGTCGCTTTTGCGTTTCAATGAAAGTTGGTGCCCGAGTTCGAGCCTCTTGTGCCTCCCGTGCTGTCAAGGAGACTTCTGGCAGTATAAGTGTCCCGATGGATGGGAGATCCTGTGTGAAGTTTGTCGTGATTCTTTTCCAGTCAACCATTTGATCAGGTTCTTTTCTGACCGGCAATGACTCTGGACGCAATAAATTGAACAAGCGGATATCATCTCCTTGCCATGCCTCAAAGCGCCAAGCAGGCTGGGAGCCAAGCACAAGCCCACCTACCGGGGAGTACATTCGCCATGCAGGAATTAGAGATGGGGCGTCGCGAATGCTTCGGTGGTTCCAGGTAAACAGGGATTAGATTGAATGGTCCAATCCTGGCTTCGAAAGATTCCCAACTCATTCGTTAAGAGGTCCAAGTAGTCGCGCTTCATTTGGGCCATCCTCGCTGCAGACGAGCTGATCCGGACATTACCTCTGGAACCATTTGACCATTTGAGTTCCGTTTGCTATCGCCAGTTAGGCAGGGCGTGGTGATCCAGTCGCTTAGGTAGATGTCCTGGTGGAGTTGATCGCAAGGGGCAGTTGATAGGATTCTCGTGTTCTGGATTGCACTGGGCACGGCACTGGGAAACTCAAGGCGATGCCTTGAGGACCTTCGTCCAACAAGTCCCCGGAGTTGCGTCCATAGCCAGTAGATAGCTACAAATCCACACTCCCAGGCTTCAGACTGTTGGGTAACTGGGCAGATCGTGTAAGTGAAATGATAAGGAACGTTTGCCAACCGAAGGGTCTGGCGCCAGATTCCTAGGAACCCTTCAATGCCCTTTCGGTAAGACGCATTGAATCCATGACATAGAGATGCCCGATCCGTTTGTCCCAAATGAAAGCTCCCCAATGGCCAACATGTCCGCCATTTGGATGACCCCAGTAGATCATCCCGGCGTAGAATGGCCGGCCCCACGAATCGAGGAAGAAGCGCTCATGCGTGCCAAAGAAAGGACCTCCACCTGATACAGGCGTCTCAAAGCTCTTGCGAAGCTTCAAATAAGCAGGGTCCTCGTCGTCGCCCTGAGGAAGCCAGTCATTTGTCAAGCCGTTTGTGTGTACATTCCAATGGTAGTCAGACCAGCCGACAGCTCCTTTGATGTCCCTAAAGAGGAGGGTCATTAGGGCGTTAACTTCTATACTTGACATGGTGTCGCCAGCAGAGTATCCAGGTGTCAAGAGCTTGTAGATGAGGAGAGTACTCGGGGACATCTTCTCGGTCCAAGGGAACTCAGGTCGAACTCCGAAATCACCGTCAGGTAGGTTTAGGATCTGAGGGCTTTGTCTTCATCGTTACCATCCCACTCAACCCTGATACCATTTGGCCAGTTGGTTCTCCATAGGATCCAAGGAGGCTGATCACCATACAGGAGTTTCAATTCAGAACCTGGAGACGATCGGTTGGTAGGTTGTTCGTCTGGGTGCCCAAACTTCCAATGCAAGTTCTCAGGAGGGCATCGTCAAGAAGTATTTTGCCATTGGCAAAGGTCAGTTAGTCAAGGAGGTAAAGGGTCAGGAACGAGTGGAGGGATATTGTTGCCGACTGTCTGTGAGTTGATGTACTTGGTACGTGTGGCTGCATCAAGAGCCTTCCTCGACTTCTCGCCTTTGCGGCGATTAGTACTTTACCGCTCGTGTTAGGCTTGGGCGCTTTCGCCTTGGAAATGAGGTCGAATTGTCTGCCATGTTGACCTTCAGGGATTGATCAAATGGTTGTGCGTGTTCAGTTCATCGGAAAAGATTGGGTGAAAGGAAATCAAGAGAAAGAAGAGAAGGATCCAGGAAACGAAGCTGCCTTAACGTGCGGCTGCGATGGACTCGCAGTAGCTGCACATCCGCTTATAGTCTCCAAGAGGAAGAGGGCATCAATCCCAAGGAATTCCTTTTCCTTTTATGTGTTTTCATCCGGCCTAAGGAGAATCCTCTGGAATATCTTGAAAAATTTTCTTGCAGTGAATCATCTGGTCATTCAAGATGATTCAACCTGGCTGCAGTGGCTTGTGATGCAATGTGATCCGCGCGGCAGAGTTTTCTCCTTGTTGATCCATCGCAAGGTAGGGTAATTCGTATTGATCAAGCCCTTTGAGGTCAAAGGATTCGTACTGAATATCCCTTGTTCGTGTGAATCATGATTTCCTTTGGCGTTGTTCCGTTTCAATGAATCATCCTTCTGTGAGGTAATTCATATTGGTTGCCTCTTGATCAAATGAATCAAGCCTTCCGTTTGGTGATGCTTCTCGTGTGAATCTCCCTCAATTCAAGTGAATCAATCTTCACTTTTGCTCGAGTGAAAATTTTTCATCACTTTGTTGTGAGGTAATCCGCGCTGATTGTCTTCTGATCAAATGAATCAGCCTTTCGTTTGGTGCCTTTTCTCATGTGAATCATCCTTTGATCGAGTGAATCAATCTTCACTCTTTGTTCAAGTGAAAATTTTTCCTCATCGCTAGAAGGCACCACATCTTCCAAGGCCTCCTTGTGAAGATAAAAGGCCTTCGGCCTTCTTGCCTTTTCCTTAGAGTCTCAGCCTTCATCCCTTTTCCTTTTCCGCAATCAGCTTTTCCTTCCATCATGACTCCTTCCACGTCTTACGGCCAAGAGCTCCTTCGTCGGCGCAGCGAACTTCCGAACGTTACTTCTCTCATTTCAGCCGGCTGTGACTCGTCCGACTTCAAAGCGTATACCTGGATTTCGTGGAATCATCGAACTGAATTTCTTTCCGACTTCCTCAGCAATCCGTCCAAGAAGGCGGCCAAACTTGCATTCGAAAGCAAGCCCGGGTACTCCATGGTAAGTACCATCTTTCCCTATGAACCATTTGATCATTTGCTGACATTTCTTTCTCTTAGCTTGTTTTCTGCATTCGAGTGTGGACACTTGGTGGTATCAACATCGGTCGTCTGAACTGTCCTTTGTACTGCGAGTGAAATCCTTAACGAGACCAGTGACCTATTCAAGGATTCTGTGGAGCTGAAGCAGTTCATCAGCGATCATGGATATGGTTCCGTTCGGGAATGCTTCTGGAAGACTCTCATTGGGTATGTCGGAGCTGTCCCAGATGTGGCAGAGCTTGTCTTGTCTGATGCGTTCAAAACTGCGCCTTCTTATCCCATCTATATCCCTGCCGAGGCAGGGCATCTAGATGGTGTCTTCCTTTGGGAAGCAGTGAACCGCCCTTTCCGTGCAAGGGCTCTTTTCGTCGCCTCTTTTGGTACTCCGAACAGTCGAACTTGTACGCATTGCAGCAACACTTTCCGCAAGACGATTACTGGGGCGCGGGAACATGTCATGTTCCCTTTCATGAGTGTATCTCTTTTCCCTCCATCCAGAACGGTCGTTGTGCCAATTGTTTGTGGGCTGAGAACACTGAATGCGAGTGGGCTAACCCTTCCCTTCAACCCTACAACCGCATCAAAAGCGATCCTAATGATGGTTGTATTGATCGACCATTTGCAGGACGGGATTACCCTCGGCAGAAACAGTCGGCAATTCTTCCTTTGTCTTATCTCAACCACACCACTGCTCCACGCATCTCTTGTCAAATTCCAGTTAGAAACGAAAATCAGCTGGCTCTTGAGGCGATCGAGGTTCGTCGGTTGACCAATCTCTTTGGGAAACCAGATTCTGAAAGAAGATCAACTGGGAGTAAAGGAAGTTGTCAAATGCTTCTCAGTCAGTGATGATCAGCTTTTGATCAAATGGTTGGAATGGTTCTTTCGAGGGTTTTTGGCTTGTTTTCTTTGTTTCCCTGCAAATCCTCCCCTGCGCCTTTGACAGCAGCAAAGGCGCACCAATAAACGTTTTCAGATCATAGTTAGGCAAGGATAAACTCATCTTTGTCCTTCTGAGTCAATTTTGATGGAATCACCACTTGAACTTGGTCCGTTCTTTTGTTAGTAGCGACCATATTGTCTTCAGGTTCGCTTAACTCAGACTCCATGTCTTCTTCTTTGCCTTGGTTAGGATTCCAGTCATCGCACGAGTTATCACTGCTTTCTTCGTACTCAGGCAACCCATCTTCCTGAACGTTGTTGAAATCGGATAGGGTATGCCACCAGCCTTCTTTGTCTGCTGTGAACCTTTTGATCAAATGCCCAGGAAAGGTCCGAGTCAATTGTATCCCATCCATTGTTTTCAACCTGTAGGCTTTTGTGTGTTCTGCTTGAGACGCAATTCTGAAGGGCCCGTTCCATCGTAGTCGTAGCTTTCTTTGGCGAGATAAGTCAGTATCCCTCGTAGCATCATATACTAGGACGAGATCTCCTGGCTTAAGCTGGACTTTTCTGAGTCTGTGGCGGTTTTCCTTGTCTCTCTGTTGGGCTTGTTGGCTTCGGTATCTAGCCACATGCTCTCTTGCCCGTTCGATGTCATGAGGCAGTTGGCGAAGGGCCCTCAATCTTGCTTCGAAGAGGCTCTCAGCATCCTCCACAGAGTCCCACCTGATCAGCCTCCAAGTAGGGTATCTTGTTTCAAGAGGAAGGATAGCTTCCGTGCCATACATCAAGTAGTAGGCCGTTCTACCGTGAGATTTCCGCACTGAGGTGCGATCAACGAGTAGAGCTAGTCCTAACCATTTGATCCAATCCTTTCCTTCACTCTTAGCCATTTTTGCCATTGTCATCGTTAGTCTGAAGTGCCCTCCCTCAACGAGGCCATTTGCCCTCGGGTTCCAGGCGCTTGTAACAACAACTCGGGCTCCAAAGTCTCGAAAGGTTTGAGCAAAGTCGGCTAGGAATTCCTTCCCTCCATCAACAACAACAACCTCAATTGTCCCGTACCGATACTGCAACTCTTCGGCGAGCTTTCTTGCAGCTCTTGCCTCCTTGGTTCTGGAGGGCATAGCTTCGACCCACCCTGTGAGATCGCAACGGCACTCAATTAGGTACTTGTACCCTCTGCATTCTGGCATGTATTGTATGTCAAAATGAACTTTAGCCATGGGTCGGCCTGGTCGAGTTGGGACAGTTGGTTCCCTTGGTCGAATAACTGAGAACCCTTGGCAAACTGGGCAACAGGCTATAGCTTCAGTAACATTATTCCACATTTGTGGCCATGTATACCTTGTCTTTAACCAGTTGAATATAGTGTCTTTCCCTTTGTGGCCAAGGTCCGCATGCATTGCTCGAACAATGTCTCGTCTTTCTTCAGGGTCGTCTACAACTCGTAAGACATTCCCTGTTTTTGTTCTTTTCCAAAGGCGTTTGTCGCGCACAAAATGAGTTCGTGCCTTGAGTCGGATGCGGCGATATCCAATCTTATCCATTCCGGTCGGTCTTTGCATTGTTGTGAGAAATAGGGCGAGGTTCCGAGATTCCTCCCCATACCCTTCTTCGAGCAATGACTCAAGATGCACTGAGTTCAAATGCATATCAACGACTGCTTCCAGGTCCTCACCAACCATTTGATCAGATGCATCAGATGGTCCTGGTGGCTTTCTTGACAGTCCATCTGCAACACTGTTTTGTTTCCCCGGGATGTGTCTGACAGTGAAGTCGAACAAGAGGATGTAACTGATCCACCTGATCACAAGTGCGCCCGGAACGTCGTCTCCTCTCCCATTCAACTGGTCAACCAGCACTCGCATCTGTCTCCAAGGTGAAGTGAATCCCATACAAGTAACTTCTCAACTTGCGGATGGCGTAGAGAGCTGCCTTAGCTTCCCTCTTCGTGGCATCGTATATTCTCTCTGCTTTTGACCACGTGCCACTCTCATACCTTGCGGGTCTTCTCTTCCCTTCGACTTCTTGCATTAGAACAGCTCCCCATCCATCACCGCTCGCATCAATTTGAAGGATAATCTCTCCGGCTCCTTCGCTGTAGTCAATGGTGATCAGTATCGGTGATGATGTGATCAAATGCTTGAGCTGGTCCATTGCGTCCTGTTGAGATCCTCCCCATTCCCAGGCTGCTCCTTTCTTCAGTAGGTCATGTAGAGGTCTTGCGATAACCGCAAACATCTTCACTGAACTCGTCAGCTCCCGTAGGCTTTAGGGCATCTCTGATGGTAACGGCATTGATCCGAGTCGCTGAGTTAATCAGTCGGAGACCACCATCCTTTTTCATGACAAGAAACCAAGGGTTTCTGTATGATGCGTGCGATTCTTCAAGAATTCCTTTCTTGAGTCGCTCTCGGAGAAGGTCTACCGCTTTCTTCTCAAGTCCCTTCGGGATCCGGATCGAGTTTGCCTGCCAAGCCGAATGTTCGATAGTTCTGATCTCCTGGGGTGGTGCAACCATTTGATCAACTCGTCCTGATTCTGTGAAGTCCCATGCAAGAGCCATTTCTCTGTTGCGGAGAACTCTCACAAACAGCTTCTTCTCCTGTTCTTGGAGGTCACCAGTCTTCTCAAGATCTCTTTCAGGCGTTCATCGGTTAGCCTCATTCCTTCCTCAACTGTTGAGAACCTTCCTGTAATATAACCGGGGAAATCTGGGTCAGGTCTCAAGGTCTTCAAGGCTTCCTTCCACTTCTTGTCCCTCCACTGAGGGTCCCCTGCTGGTACCGACCCATCTGATTCAGCATCATCAACTGGCTGAACTTTCTTTGCCTTGGGTTTGTACATTGTGTTCACTCTCATTCCATGCGATCTGATCAAATGGTTGTCGTTTCCGCCGGATCGTTTTGCATTCTTGTAGCCCCATGGTTCCTCTTGTGCTTCTATGACCTCGTCCAATCTGCTGTCGCAGTATCGTAAGATCATATTGAAGATCCGAAAGGCCTCCTCGGGTCCCAACACCACTTTCACCTCCTCCTCATCACTCTCAAGACCTCTTTCCCCGTCAACTGTAGGTCTTGTCATGCAGTTGACGGCTATTTTGAGTCCACCCTGAGGAAGGCAGGCTCCATTTGATGCTTCCTGCTGAAGGAGCAATGAGGATGGTATTTCCGATGCGGCATTTGACGTGCAGTATTCCAGAAGGATCATCGTGTTCAAATTGCAACTTGGTTTCCTTACAAAGGGCATGCCTAGGATCATTGGTACCGAAGTTGTGTTAGGTCCAACCCAGAACATAACATCAATCCAGACATTTCCAATGAAGAGTCGAACTTGAGTTTCTCCTAGCATGCTGACTTCAGAACCAACATAGGGTCTAGAGGTCACTCCTTTCCCTTTGATGGTGAGACCGTACTTCTCCGCGATATCCTTTGTGATGATGTTTCCTTCGGATCCAGAGTCAATCATGGCGTTGATTATTGAGTTGTTCCCTGTACCAATTCGGACCTGTAGGTGAGGATATCCTGGATGCTTTTCATCTTGGGCTTCGCACCAGGGTCTATGCTCAACCCAATACTGGTAACCGCCATGCTTGAGGGTCTTGTCGGACTATCCAGACCAGGTCCTTCCCACTTCAAGGTAGTGGTCGTAATGATCTCATTGTTCTGATCAGATGGTTCCTTGTCTTGCCCCTCTCTTTGAGGAACCTCCTTTGGTGCCATGGCCTCTTCCACTTTTGAGTCAATGTGTGGTTTGCCATCGTCTGAGAAGATAAGAGGGGCAGTATCTAGCATCCTTTTGTCAAAGAGATTCACAAAGTTGTCTGCGGAAACTTCTTCAGCGGCGCCCATCTTGTTCGTGTTGATCCCAATGTTCTGTGGCGCTGATGGATCCTTTTCGATTGGCAACTTCACTCTTGTATATCCTCCCGATAACCGTTCAAGGAGTCCCGAAGCAATGCGCTGACTTGTGGCATGAGGATGCTCATGTCCTTGATGGTAACTTGTATCTTCTTGTCAAGGATTTCCCTCAAGAGAGTTTCCTAGCGTGGTCGAGCTCTTCTTCTGCACTTGTGGATGCTTGAACCATTTGATCTGAAGGTTCTGAGGCAGGTATTTGGGTGCTCCTTCCTTCACCTTCATCGGTTCGACTTCGCTTTCCAATCACGTTGACACTCATCGTCCCATCCGACTCTTCCGGTCTGTCAAAGAGGATGGATTGTATCTTTGGTCCTTGCACGTCTAGGGCAGATCCTTTGAAAGGTTTGAGGGTGAATGCTGAGTGGCGAGACGTAGCATCTCTCATAGTCGAAGTGTTATACTTGTCGAGGATCGTAGATTCCTTTGCTGTAGAGTCCCATTGGTTATTGACTGTCATTGGCACCTCAGCCACTTTCTTCAAGTGAAGCTGCCGCGCTTTCAGGTGCTTCGCGGGCCCATTTAACAGCCAGTTTCCTCAGGGGAATGTTCGCTCTAATATATTCCTCAACCAACAGGTGGGGAACCATTGTCTCATCTGGAGAATTAGGACGCATGAATAGGGCTCGAGTACCTGAATCGAACATCGCAAACCCTATATTCTTGTCATGTTCATGTTCCTTGCAATCCCCATCGTTTGGGTAGTGAGATCCTGGCCTTGAGATGCCACAGTACCAGCATTTCTCAGGTCCGGCTTGTTGCCTCCTCCTTGGTAGTATCCCTTACTGCATTTATACCGAGGCTTGGGATCCCGCGTTCAAAGCTCTCAGGATCGATGCTATAAGGTTCACTATGGGAGTCCTGACTCGACTGGACAGAGTTAACCAAGAAGTTAGGGCGCCGTTCCCCAAAGAGTTCTTGGTCATCACCGAGGATTCCGTACTTCTTCCTCATCAGCTGGATGATCTGCTGCTCCGCTTGATTGACAGCATTAACCCTCAACTTTTCCATATCGAGCGTGAGTTCATCCATCTTTTTCTTGTAGGTATGATCCATGTTCTTTAGGATAGTGGGGATATGCGGAAGCATGGGACCCTCCCCTTGAGCCTGTTGATCCTTGACCTTTTCGGACTCAACTTTCCTTGTGGGTATTTCATCGTTTCGTTGGTTCGAGCGGTATTGTTGGGATTCGATCAAATGGTTCGGTGGGTTAGCGAGCCTCTTTTGGAATTGTTCCACATCGAGTTTGGGGAGCAACCATTGTTTGACTTGACCAATCAACTTCCCGTATGGTGCTTGAATGGCTCCCTCGATTGACCCAAAGCTTTTGACCAAATGGTATAGAAGCGTAGAATCGTTCTGCAGGGCTTGGATGACGTTTCGTGATTGCATAGGCGATTCTTCCCAATCAGTTGGTGCAACTTGCTTCCACCAATGAGTGTGCTTTTTGACCCAGAGGCTCATTTCTTTGTTGCCGTATGGCCTCTGTTGATTGAGAGCATCCAGTTCCGATTGAGCAGTTATCACTTGCCTCTTGTCAAGGTCCCTGTAGTGGAGCTTCAACTCGTCTTTCGCTGACGCCCAGGGATATCACTGATGACCACCCTTATCTCTCGTTGATTTGGAGCAGTGTTCCTGATGAACCATTCTTTCTTTACTTCCTCCCCAAAGTGGTACTGTGAAGCCCACTGTTCGAAATTTTCAAGTACTCAGTTATGTTGTAACCATTGAAGGGTTGATCGAGAGGATGGTTGGTCCTTTCTGTGCAGCAAGGGCTTCAAGTGCGGACAGCATTCTCTGGTTGGCGATGTATGCGGCCTCATGATTATCAGGATTCAAGGAGCTTCCTGCCGAGGGGGTTCGAGGAGGTTGGATACGGATGTTTTCTTCCATCGCGTCTCTTGTTCTTGGAGATCTTCTCCTTGGCCTTCGCCGTCGGCGGTTGCGGCTTCTTGTTGGCTGATGATGATCTTGTGGGAGCTCCAACGTAACGGTTCGTCTTTGATCACTGTTGAGATAATTTATCCAAGTGCATATCAGGCCTACACACAAGCCTAGGCGTGCATATAAGCCTTCATATAGACGTTGCAGCGTATATTGTATGCTCAACCATCTGATCTCTTGTTGCCGCGCAACTGGCCAGTCTTTTCGTTCTGTTGGGTCGTCATTTCCCAATCGTTGGTTTGCTGGTGTTCTTTTCCTGCTTTCGTTCGGCTTGGGACTTTCCGTCGCCTGGGCCGCCCTGATAGCAGGGCTCTACCGTGGGAGCCGAGAGGTGACCAGGGGTGAATCCTGCCCGTCATTTCCCAACACTTCGTAGTCTGAACAAAAAGGGGCTTCGTGAGATCTGCTGAGAAGATTAAGCTGCCTCGAGAGTTTTTCAGGGTCTTTCTGGATGCCCACTTTCTGGCTGTCGATTGTCTCCATGTCTTTATTTCCTCTGTGGTATCCGCAGCAAAGGCATTGAGTTCGGTTCTGGCAGCGTGAAAGTGCCGTCGAATTCGTAGCAATCGCCACGTGTCTCGATTTTCCTCATACTGACCACCAATTTGTGAGGAAAAGAGACACCCACAGGAATCGAAGAACAGTGAAGCCAAGCGACGCAGGAGCGGCGTGATCAACAGAAAAGACCCCAAAAATGGGTATTCGAGAAAAGAAGGAAAATAAGAAATGTAAATATAGTAGTAAAGGTAAAAGCAATAGATCAAATGGTTAGTAAAGAAAGCTTTCAATTATCATATCGTTTGAAGTCGTGGTCGGGTTTTCGTGTCAAGGTTGCGAAGGGAGATCCGTTTGGAGCCAAATAGACAGCTCAACCATTTGATCAAATGGTAATAGTAGTAATAGTCAAATAAAAGGAACAAATAAATCACGTTGTCAAGTAAGAAAGTCAAGGGCGAGGGAACTAAGCCTGCGTCAAGTAATTCAGATCAATGAGCAAAGAATGTGTTGGAATTGTTGGTTCTGCCTCTGTTTGAGCAATCTGTGGCCTTCCTTTTATAGCAAACGAATGTGATGACAAAGGAAACTAATGGTACATGAAAAATCCACTTGAGGACCATTTCCTCGTCTCACAGTATCCTCACAGCACTTGAAGCCTTGCAGTCGTGTTCCGGACTCCTACATATGACCCCTACCAGTCGAGGAGTTCCCTCCCCCCTGGCTCGTGGTTTTTCTTTATTCTTTTTACCAGGGCAAACAGCCAACGGTCACTCCAGCGTTGCGGCAAGGTGAAATCGTTCTGGGGACGGGAAGTTGCAGGGAGTAGAGCAAAGTGATCGAACGAAGGATGACCATGCAGGGAACCAGTTCCATTACCTGAAGGTGCAATCAACCGTCCCGTTCCAATGGTCAACGAGCCCAGAACGTAATGCCTACTGCATAAAATCCATGTGAGGACAAGCTCTCACTCCCATGTTCCATGTTGCGGCTGTTCTCTATCCTTCGACATGGCCTTTGTGACTGCTCAGAAACCAAGAACACCGTACAACATGCACAACGGTCAGTATGATAAACGGCCTGAAATCTCCATCAAGCACACTGTGACTCTCTGACTGAAGCCTCTGGCACAGCTGCAGCCCAGCACGTCCCATCTGCAAGCATTGGACGAGCCGTGTCTAGGCATTGGCACAACGCTGCAGATATGAGCAACTCATCGTCAGCACCAGAATTAGTTACATGTACCACCCTTGGACATAACCGTGCCAGGTTGGTGCCGGCCTAAAAGAGGTCCAGTATGATGCAACTGGAGAGAACCCATCCACAAGTGCGTGGCGGCTTCGCAGGAGTCTCATCCCGGGATTCGCGGGTATCAGTACTACCTGGAGATCCTTGACAAGCTTACGCCACTCTATCGACGCGAAAATCGACAGACACCTGGGTTCCCCTACCGTACCGTACATGCTTCAGGGCCATGCAGTCTAACATGGCGTCCTGATGAAACCCTCCAATCTTGCACGCCCGGTGGGGTCATGCAGAAGGTCTTGCTTGGTACTACATCTTGGGCCTGTTGATGGAGGTACTGTACCCAAAGGTCCCAAAGGCACATCACATGGTCTCTCTCACATGTGACGGGCTCAATATTACCTACTCTGGACGGTTGATTCGAGGTGAGCATGGCCGTCACGTAGACTATCAACTGAGTCGACTCACAAAGTTCTGGGACACACCAGCTTCGTGATGGCATGTTGTCTACTATCGTACGGGTCCCACGTCCCAGAATGAAAGAAGCTTGGAATGATATTGATAGCCGAAACTCCGTCCCGAAAAGCCACGTCTGGCAGCCGCCCATGCGCAGCCACAGAAGCAAAAGCATAGAGCTGTCATGAATCCTGCACTGACAAGGGGCCCTTGTCAAATGTACTTTCCAACAAGCCACAGGCATCCACACCTAGCCGGGGCATCGTCACGGATGTACGCTGTGCAGCATTTCCTTGGTCCAATTACCTTTCCCCTCAGAAACCCAGGCCTACGAATTGTCCTCGCCTGTCAGACGCAGGGGTCCGCATGCGCAGACTCTCGAAGAGGTGTTCGTATGTAACTTACATCTCGCTCGCGACAGGGACACAATTCAGGGTTCGCCAAGTCACTATCTTGCAGGGGTTACTGTACTGTCCTGTATATCCGCCAACCTCTTCGATCTGGGCGGCAAAATAGTCTAACCAGCACTGGAAACCCAACCATGAACCCAATGAATGTACCAATCGTACAGAAACGCGAGAGAATATTCTCCAGAACCACATGACCACCAACTTTGAATTATTTGATCAATGCCAGGCTTACATAGCGCCGAGAAATACGACTCTCCGTTGGCCCCCCCTTGACCTGCCAAATCGAGCATCCAAATCAGGTGTCGAATGATACTCCCGTCCTCTTGGCGATTATCCCCTCCATACTCCGTAGAAGAAAGAAAGAGAGGGAAAAGACAAGAGAAAGTAAGATTTCCATCAAGCTTGAAAAATAAACCTTATGATAGGCGAGAATCATAGTTAACTCAACCACCCCTGCGAACCTCTCCACCCGGGGACGCCACCCGGTTTAACCCCTCCCTCCCTCCTTGACACGTCTGACGACTAACACGCGCGTATCGCCCTTCCCGGGGCCCCGTCCGTCTTGGCCACCATCCGTTGTACCTGCAGGCTTAACGGCCCATCACATGCTGTATGTACCGTATGTACCTCGTATCATACGTCCTCCCAGCAGCAGCACTGTCCCGTAGTGTAGACTGTACTGTAGAGACAGCTCTGCGCAGTGGAATGAGCGGCAGGGGGTGGTCCGTTGTCTAGCCTTCTGCCGACGAGGAGCGGCTTTCATTGGGTCGGTTTACGGTTGTACTGTACAGGACATACAACTATGTACATACTGTAGTACTCCGTACGACGCTGAGCATTCGGAATCCTTGCTAGTGTCGTCGGTCGGCTGGCTTGAAGTTGTCAATCTCCCTGGTAGACTATCATCCCTGGTTCGCTCGCTTCAAGAACGACGCACGAAACTGTGTGACGCTGAGCCGGCAGGCACCAAATATGACTGCTCACTTTCGAGTAGAACATGTCAGGAACTTCTCTTCTAGATACAAGTTACGCCTTAGGGTAGATCAAGTGCCAAATGTGTGAAGGTTGGAGGCATATTGAGGGCAATCATGTGAACCGCTTGCGCATCTTCAAAACTCCATCCAAACTCCAAACGCCAAAGAACAACCCTATCGCTTTCGACCGAGGAAGACCCAAATATCGCCGATATCCCACGGACCTTAATCCTCTTCCAGCCCGTACTCAGCATCCATATCCGGGTTGTCGTCGTCATATCCTCCATCGAACTCCCCATCGCCACCTCCGTCGAACTCCTCCCCTTCGCCGTCGAACTCATCCCCATCCTCTCCATACTCCTGCTCCTCGTCCACATCTTCTCCAGCAACACTCTCGTCCGGCGCCTCACTCCCAGCCTCATCTTCTTCAATACCCAGCACACTGCCCGCCAAACTCGTCTTGCGGCTTGTCGCAGCTGAGCCCGGCCCAACAGCGCTGGGGATGTCGAAGATATTGCGGATGGCATCGTAGTTGATCCTCTTGGACCACGCACGATCCTTTGCCACGTTGATGGCAGCCTCCGCAGCGGAGCTCGCTGGACTTGTTTGACCTTCTCCCATCCTCGCGCGCTTCCTTCGCTTTCGTGTTTGCTTGGGCCGTTCGGCTTCCATTTTCCGCCGGAACACCTTCTCCTGATGTTGACGCAGCCACTCCTTGTTTTGATTGACCCAGATCATCTCCTTGATCTTGGCTTCTTCTGGTGAGAGTAGGCAATTGTTGACTTCCGGGTCGTCTGCGAACTCATCCTCTTTGACCTCGGCCTCCATGGAAACCTCCTTTTGAGGATTCTGCTTCAGTGCCCAGTCCGAGTGGATTCGTGCTCGCTGCTCTGCGGTTGAGTATGCCATAGCGTGTTCATAGGTCATTGGGTCGTTGAAGATCTCTTCGATCTGGCCCTCGAGCTCGTCCTCGTCTTGCTCCCATGCATCATTGATCGGAAGTTGCGATTTCTTTCGGCCAGGACCTGACGGGCCTGGTGTATTGTCCAGCTCCTGATCAATCTCGTCACCGAATTCGTGGGCGAGCTTTTCTAGACTCTCTGTAATATTTTCGCCGTCTTCCTCCTTCCCAGTCTCCTCATCCTGCTGAATTTGAGATGGATGAGGAGGAATAATGAAACCATCTGCGTCTCTGCGGTATGTGACGTTCGGCGCGGAGGAAAGGTCAGCACCTGCATCCGAGGGCTTTCGAGCGCTTCTTTGCGTCGGCTCAGGTGTTGGTAGGGGATTTCCGCTGGCTTCAGCATCCTCCCCCCCGAGATCCTCCAGCTGCCTTTTCCTCTTCCGTGGCTTCTCGTCTTTTGATTGAATAAATTCCTCCGACTTCCGATAAAATGATGGCGGATCGTGTGAGCTTTCAAGGAAGTCCTGCTTGAGGAAGTCTTCGACAGACATACGACTTGACTCCGTGACCTTGAACTCCTGGAGACGGTTCTGGATGGTGTGATTGGTAACCTTGACGATGTAAACCACCTCGCGCACGGTTCTTCGGAAGTTGTGCATCCGCGCGGCCATCAGTAGACAAGCACCGCAGATTCCTGAGGGCCGTCTTCCCATGACCATCCAGTCGCGACTCATCCGCTTGACAAGCCGCACCGCATCCTCAGCAACCTTTGCCGTATCCTGGTGAAACTCCATTTTCGTAGCGAATCTCCAGATCAAATCCTCCGGATACACAGGGATGAGCCCATCGTTCCCGATAGGTACCACCTCGTTCAACTTCTTGAAGATGCGACCCAGCTTGAACACATTCAGCTGCACCAAATCCGCCAGATCAATCAACATGACCTTGCAAGGTGGTTGCGCACGACATGCCGCATACAAGCAAACGGCAGCCACACTGGCAAGTGTTCGTCCCTGAATGAAGTTCGCACCGGAAGCCAACTTGAAGACCTGCGTCCCGGCGGTGACCAGACTATCCGTAATCTGCAACTGCTGCGCGTAACCCATCATCAACCCCTTCGCCTCGCGAATGCTCTTCTCGCGATCTTCCGTGCCACCAACTCGCCTGAAGGCCGGACCCATACTGCGAACTCCAGCCTGGTCCGCGCCAACAAAGGAACCTTGAACGACGGCGGCACCGGAAGACGTCTCGCCGAACTGCACCTCCGCGACGATATTGCTGTCATCAGCAACACGACCACAAGTTTGACAAGTGCCGTCGACGACATTGGGCTTTGGACAGGCCTTGTTGGGACATTGTGGGCGGGCTGGGTGGGCGAGTGATGCGCCACCCTTCCTTGCTGCGAGAGCCTTGCTGTTTTGGTTTGCGGAAGATGCATTGCTGGAGTTGGCTGCTGCTGCCTGTCGTCTTTCTTCTCGTTCTCGCATGGCTCTGACGGGGTTTGGGCGGCTGAAGCGCGGCTTGGGAGGCCCCATTGGTGTGCCCGCCGGCTTCTTATTTGGATTAAGCAACGAAGACATGGTGAAGATGATGTGTGTCTCTGTGTGTATGTGTGCAAAAATGGAAAAAGAATGGGTGCGAGTCTCAAGAGGGATCCGCCACGAGTCGGCAAAATCGCGACTCTCGACGCGCTCCAAGACTGAGAATTCGTCCCCCTCCCCCGCGAACTCAAGGTCCAACCAACGGATAAATCGGGTGCGATCGCCCACGGCCCTTGTAAGTGACAGAAACCGGGCAGATCGGAAGTGCAAGGTTGATGAAAAAGGAAGATGAGTAGATGATCAACTTCGACTGCTGCCGTCTAAGTCGGATGCACGTGGATGGATGTCTGAAGGATGCTCCCGAGATACTGGCGGCAGAAAATATGCGCTGGTGGAGGAGGCCGTCGCGGCAAAGGTTTGTGGCCCAGTGGCGGAGTCGCGTAGAGGACCGCGGATGAGTCATCAATCGGACCGTAAGCTGGAGTCGTGGGGTTCGAAACGCACTGCGAGAAAGATGATACCACGTTTTGAGACACGAATTTGAAGACGTATTCGTTATGAGCGCTACATGACAGAACCTTGGGTTGTTTTTGAGTACTCATTGGTGTTTACAGGGTCCTTGGCGCGTTGTCATTGCCTGCGCTGTGCCGGGTCTTCGAAAGGCCCATCACGTGACTTCTGGAATAATGGGCAGCCGCTTCACCTCACTGCACACACGTCTACTGAAGCTGGGCACTTCAAATCCGGCACAACATATCGTAGAAGGTATGATTCATAACGGTCGTGTATTCGAAGTTCTATGGTGTATATTACCTTCCGCATTCAGGCCAACCCAGCATTCACGACATCCTCCATTGCCCTACCCAAACACTTCGATCATGAAATGATACTCGATCCTGCTTCCGTCGTGCCTTCCCCTCGTCGTCAACTCCCTGCACTTATCCGCCAGAATCTCTCCCACGACTGGCGCACCACAGTAGAAGACACCAACCTTGAGCTCATCCTCCTGTCGTCCCGCCACACCCGTGTTCTGCCTCTCCTCTTCCGCACTGCTTGAGTCGCTGCTGGTCATGCTCTCCCTCCTCCCCGTTCTCGCTCTGAACCTTAGCATCTCCTCATAATGCTCATCCAGAATCATGTCGAAGTCCGGGCGACCAAAGTGCGTGGGGTTGAGGAGGCCTGTGAGAGGGCTCGCGGGATGGTCTTCTGTGCGATGCATTTCGAGAAGCCAGCGGTAGACGTGTGTTGAGATATCCTTTCGCTTGGCGGTGACGTGAGTGTTAATGCGGATGTCAAGGTGAGGTTTCTCCTCATTCTTACGGTGCCATTCTTGACTGGTCGAGACTTCGTTGAGGAGATCAGAAAGCCAGAGGAGGTAGTTACGATCGCGGACCATCCAGTGGAAGTCAACTCGGCGATAATCATCTGCGAAATTCTCGGCTTGATGAGGTTGGGGCTTGCGCATTTGATCGAGATGGTCTCCCCCGACCCTGTCGCTATTGGGAGGCTGAAGCATCCCATGACCGTCGATAGAACGCTTGTTTTCTCCTCCATCGTCGTGGTCATGCTCCTTCTTTTCATTCAGCCCATCGCTCGGCTGCTGTGTATCAGATTCCTCGCCGATCTGCGTTGCACCAGATGTTGAACCAGTTCTCTTCTTCTCGGGTACTGGGCGGCTGTGGCTAGGACCACCGTGGTCTTGGTCATCCTTGTACTGAAGATCCGCCAGGATACCGGAGAACGGGGTCACACCAATTCCAGCGCCGATGATGAGAGAATGATTGAAGTCGTAGAACCTCTGAGCGGGTGCTCCAAAGGGACCGTTGATGCCAACCTCAATCTCGGATTCGCCGGAGTCGCCGCCCAGATCGCGCAGCTTCTCCGTCCAGTTGCCGTCCGTCTTGATGTGGACCATCATGCGGTTTCCCCGGCAGAAAGACACAGTAAAAGGATGCCATTGGAAAAAGCTGATTTTGGGCACCTGCAGGAAGATGTACTGACCCGCGTGATACTTCCAGAGCCGCTCGCTGGGAATAAGAGCGGAGATCTCGACTGTATCAGAGTCAAGAACCTTGAGCGTAGCTTTGATACGGTGGAAACCGAGACATACTCGAGTTCCACGTTCGATGATAACCAGGAGAGTGGGAAAGGCGAGGAAGTACCCGAACATGGGCCACTGGAACAGTGCAGCAGCACCATGTGCCATCATAAGACCAATAATGGGGAACATGAGCAGATGACCGAGCTGGAAGACTTCATAGTTCCATCGTCGGACCTGAGGAATGCTTAGAAGCGACAGGACGTAGAACAAGAAGAGGGCAATAACACCGGTGATACCAGGCAGCGTCTTGACCACGTCGGCATAGCTGAGTGGAACCCAATGATTGCCCAACAGCGCTGCAACCGCCTCCTCATTGTCTGGATTGCTCAGGCTTCGAATTGATCCTGTCAAATGTCCGATCGCGTGCAAGGTGGCCAGGGCAATAGCCACACAAGAAATGCGGATGTGGAACTCCTGACTCAGGTCCCAGTTCAGGAACCTCGAGACCAGATATGAGCGCCTCAAGAAAGTCGACAGGTACCGCGACATACTGAGGATGAGGAAGAAGAAGGTCGGATACAAAGCTCCGGCACATGTCTTGGCCAGGACAACCCCCCAACCAAGCGCATCTTGGTACTTCTGTGTGGTCGAGTACTTGACGCACTGCCAGATGCCAAAGGCGAGCTGCATACTGACGACCAAGCCAATGAAGCAGATTTCAGGGCCATGAACGGCCCAGTAAGCGCGAATCTTCCTCCAGCTGGCTAGGCGCTTGAAGTACTTCTTCTCGTCTTCCTCTTCCTTCTTCGCCTGCTTCAACGAGGGGATCTTCCATTCCTTCACCAATCTAGCAAAGTCATCCCTGGGGATTCTGGCATTCTGGTCTGCATTCCCCATCATACTTCTCAGAAACTCATGGCGAACCCGTTCGTCTTGAGCTTCGTGATCACGCTTCAGAACATGGTGGGCTTTGGCATTGGGAGCAAGCTCATGATGAGCCTCGTCGAGTTTGCGCTCTACTTCGGCGTAGTCAATGTGACCATCGCTGTTGTGATCGAGTTCGTCGATAAATTCCTTGATCTCTTCGTCGGTCAGGTATTGGATGGTTTCGGAAGACCGAACTGGGTGCTCAGCCATGAAAGACCGGCGCGGTTGGGGATTGGCCTCGTTGGTGTGGTCGTCGGCCATGACGTTGGAGGCGGTTTTGGTGGTAGGACGACTGCGGATACCAGCGAGAGATCTCAGAACAACACGGGTACGAGTCTACTGGCGCTCAGAACAGGAGAGCAAAGAAGGAAGGAAGTCGAAAACACAGAAGAGGAAAAGGAAGAAATGAAGCAAAAAGGAGGTTCAATTGAGACTTTGTCCTTTTGAAAAGCCACTCCGTGCCCAGCATCAGGGGGGAAAATTAACGCGCCTTGTCGCAGGACCTGGCGCAAGACTTGGGACGACTTGGCTCTGCGCGCCGTCGTCACGCCAAGAGCTTGGGCGGATTGGCTGCTACTTCGCTGCGTGCGGCACTTGGGCAGAGGTTGCCCACTGTCAGGCAATCTGCCGCCCGAATGATCTTTCTCCTGGTGATTTGTTGTCCTTGCTGCGTACTGTTCTGTCTCTCCAAGTTTCGTTGACTCCCGCAGTGGTGCGCTGGGCAATCTTGGGGCAGCGACGTCACACTAGAAAACCAATCGCGTCATCGCAAACGGCCAGACATTGGCAAGAAAGCCAGACACGATAGAGTTTCTGGGCAATTGCACTGCTACTTTAGCACACAGCTAGATAGCAAGTAGACTATCATCTGTTCATGACGCAGTGCTGAGAGGCTGCCCAGCCTGGGCTTACCACTTGATTGGATTACCGACGACTGGTCGCTGATAGGCCAACGGTGCATTTAAGCTTGTTTCGCAGCAGCCCCACTGACAGACCGGAAGGGCTGGCCAGAATCATCTGGGACTTGGGGTGCTTTGAGTCGGATTTCCAGATGCAGGCGAGGTGTGAGAGTGCAGAAGCTGAGACACGGTGGCTGGTCCGATGATGGTGATCTGACCATTGTCGTGTACATATGGGCCTCGACATCCCCAGGTACTACTAAGTTTGGTCCCGGGTCTGGTGTGTTTGCGATGAATGCCTGCCCTAACCTTGGTGATCATAAGTTTCGAGCACCCTCAGATGAGAGACTATAACTCAAGGAAGATAAAGTGGTCATAATTGAGAGTGTGAGATGGAGAGCAATAGGGAGTAGAGTTCCAGCAGACCTGGGCGAGTCCACGATGATGGCGACCTACCCGAGATCCACTCATCGCGGACAGCAAGATGGATTCTCCTCGTCAACAAATATGCGCTTGTAGGGCTGAGAACAGATAATGGAAAAGAAAAGGGTAGTTCAGTGTCCATAATATATATATTTATATATACACACACACATTCCCACATTTGTAAGCTTGGCGATAGCAGAACCAAATGTCAAAAACCTTAGCCGAGGAATATTCCCCTCGCTGTCAAAGGCGTCTACAACCATTGGCCTATCTCCCTTCCCAGGTACGTAATAATATCCACGGCCAGGTCACAACATCGGATCCCGGCTACATACGTGAGCATGTACCAATTTCCCGTCGATCTATTTCAGGCTGCTGTTACGGATCTTCACTTCGGTTCGAATTTCAGACCGTCTTCTATTCCCATTCAGGCAATTCCTAATCCGTCCATCGACCCCCCACCTTAGTACCGAGCAATTCATCCACAACGTCTCCACGCTGCCAGGCGTCAGTCGCTCTGTTTTCTCCTACAGCCAACCTCTCCTCAGCGTTGGATGCAGAATATTTTCCATTCCATCATCAGAAATCCTCCCTCTCCTCAAACGCAAACCCGCATGTTCGTGTATCGCAACTGAAGCGAATGGCACCATAGGGTCCAGAAAGCTTACCCGAACAAAACAACCGGTCCCTCCCCCCGCATTCATTCTCCAAATCGCCAGTGACCACATAAACGACAGCCTTGCCCTTGCGGCTTCACGGCCCGCCCCCAACCCTAAACAACAATAGTTTCCCTCTACCAATCCCCACGTGTCGAACGATTACGAACAGGAGTCTCCGTCGTGTGTCCAGTTTTCCCTCTATTTGGTAACCCACGCAATTCTACCGGCCGCTCGCTAAGTATATCACGGCGAGGTACAGCTCTTCACTTATTAGACACAGAGGGGGCAGAGGCACCCACGCTACCGCGGGGTATAAAGTAGTCCTCCCCCTCTTCAGCCCACCTCTGCAAACTTATTCCAGCTTGATTTTGCAAATTAAAAACAACAATATTCAATTCTCTCATTCTAATACTTCTCATAAACGAAACATACACCACTTTTTCCAGACAAGCACCTTCAGGATGTCTGACTTTACGTTATCTGCTCAGCCCAACACCGACATCTGGAAGAAGCCTCCCACGACCGACGTCTTCAATGGTAAATAAATTCCAACTTGCGTACCCCCGTTCAACACCAGACAGACCCCCCCCATCACCGCCTCAATCCAGCCTCAACCCACCTGCCTCTACTACGACCGCCCATCCCCCCCCTTCTTCAATGATGCAATGTAGCAGCTCACACATCTTAGCTCCCTTCCGCCCTCACAGCAAAGGTCCTCTCACCACCTTTCAATCCGCATCCTTGACCTTCTTCGCCCCCTACACAACTCAATACGACCAGGCCGGCCTCCTCCTCACCCTCACCTCCCCCTCCACATCCGCCAAGAAATGGATCAAGACCGGTATTGAGTTCTACAACTCTCAGCCCCGCATCTCGACCGTCTGCTGCGATTCATGGGCCGATTGGTCCGTCGCATCCCTCCCTCCCAGTGCCCCTGCGCAGGAAATCCAGGCTGGGACGAAAGGCGTCACGATTCGCGTTGATAGGGGCCAGGACGAGAATGGGGTTGGGTTTTGGGTGTATTACGTCCCGGAGGGCGCCAACAAGGAGGAGGAGCTGCCCTTGAGAGAGATCTGCTGGGTCTTTGGGGACAATGGTGGAGAGGGATGGGAGTTGGAGGTCAGTGCTGCGGTGGCCAGGCCGAATAAGGATGTGAAAGGTGAGCTGCAGGCAAAGTTCTCCAACTTTAATGTGAACTGGTCCTCCTAAATAAGCAGAGGAGGCGGGTCTCCGAAGGGATGGGATACGTAATACAGGCGAAAGGATCATTTCATTTATACGTCAATATCAGTACGCGAAGCATCAGCAGAGCAGGCACAAATGATTGAGGTGGCCGACTTTCTCATTACCTCAACCCCGACGGTGCTCACGTCGAGGAGGATCGCAAGCGACCCTTGTGTCTTTCCCCTGCTACTTTCCAGCTCAGTGAAACGAAACCATCAAGATCTCATGTACCTTGCGGAAAAGTGTTGCCGGGATATAAACCTTCCGCCCATCGATCATCACACCCGGGATAGTGTGCCCATGCAGACCGATCAAACAACAATCTATGATCCATCTCCCCGTCCACTTCCGTCAGTCAATAACAAAAGAGAGGTAAGAGGTGATCTATGTATGTAAACCAGGAATGAGAGAAGGAGAGGAGTAGGGCCCAGCGAAGGAGGCCGCTCGCCCACCCCGTGGGCAAGAAAATGACAGCCTCCTCTAAAACGACGAAACAAATTTGAACTGTATCCGCCCCTCTCCCGTGTGATGACGGGTGAGCTTCGGTTCTCATTCTCCATGTTCTTGCCGATGCCTTTTACAAAAGTAGAAAGAAACAAGAGAACTGCGGGGGGTTCGGGTGACATTCTTCTCCCCCCTAACACGACGACAATAAACCACTTCTCGCCGGACATGAGGTCCCACCTTAGTCTTGCATCCTTTGTGGCCTGTTCCAGCATGCCTGTGCCGAAGAGCACTCGACCAGCGAACAGACCAGTGTTGCCCCTGGCCAGCCATCGCCAGCGTCAACAGCCACAGAAAAGACAAGCCCAGGATTCACAGACCCTGTCAGCACAAAACCCCTCCTTCGACTGCGAACAAATGGTTACATGAAGGGGTATCGAGTAGAGTTTGCATAATGCGACAAAGACCAAATATGCCCAAACAGGTCAGAGAAACAGCATTCATTAGATCGTCATCAAACAGGAAAAAAAAAACATAGCAAGAGACAAGAAGAAATGAACAGAGCGGAGGACCGGCGACTTCTGTTGGCGGATAAGGCATCATTAGGGATCCTTCCAGCTCTGGATACTCAAACCAGATGAACGAAAACTTAACCAGTCGGCCAACCTCGCACGGAGCAGAGTGAGAGTTTTTTTTGAGACACGCAAAAAAAGCTCCCTGAATGGAAACAGGAAGAGATAGCCAATCTGGTGAGGGAGCTTGTGAGAGGAAGCCAAATAACGCCCGTTCCTGGAAACATCGTCAGTTCTCATGTCACCACTCCTTTGATGTTCAACCCCCTCATCCTTCTCGTCTTTTTTTTTTTTGCTGACAACTTTCTTGCTGGTGTCTTTTCACTTCCTTTTCGAAACACTTTACTCTCCGCCCCCTGGCTCGATCTTGCCCTTCCCACGCACAATTTCGGAATGGGGTTAGTATTCCTGCTCATCTTCGGCGCTTGCGCATCAAAGTCCAGCCAAGTCAGTCTCAGACAGTCTTCGGGGTGCGAGCATTGGTCGCGTCGATGACGTCTTCCAGGTGATTGGACATGGCACAGAACAGGTCAAAGAAGAGCTTGCTGCCGCCAGCTTCCATCGCGGCCTGCATGGTCCCGCTCCGCTTGAACGTCTTGCGACAGCGGATGATCAGGGCGAGGTAATGAGCGCGCAGCCGCGTGTCTGAGTCGGGCGTGTTGGCGTAGGCGTACTGAGCTGACCGCAGGATGGTCCCGACATCAATGCCGGACTGCAGCCCCTGCTTGCGCAGAGCCAGACGCTTGAGCTCTTCCAGGCCATACCGCTCCGCAGCACAGTAAATAACCGTGTCACGAAGGATATCAGCATCCACGCTCGATAGATAGACAACGGTCTCAGAAGTCGTGCCTGCGCGACCACCTCCGATTTCTGGGTTGGGTGACGTGTGAGGTGTTCTAGCCTGATCCTCGAGCTCCCAAGAGTTTCGGTGCCTGTTGTGAACCAGGCGTGGATAGTAGTCGCCCTTGTAGAGGTATTCGAGAACGGCGGAGAAGACCTCAGGTTCCTCCTCGGGGAGGGATATCCTTCGACTCTGCGCATCGACGAAGTTCCCACGGCAAGCTGCTTCAAAGAAAGGAGCCTGACGAAGGATATCCTCGTGCGCCGCAAAGAGCCGGCCCTCACGACCGACGGTCAAGGTGACAATCGGGGAGGGCGCAGCGGACGGGTGCTGGTGCTGGTGCTGCTGTTGTTGGTGTTGGGTGTTGGCATACAGCTTCTGGGATGGCAGCCCTCCGTCCTGCTCGGTGAGCGATCTTTGCAATTTCGACACCTTCGTGGGATCGCGGATCGAGCCCTGCTTCTTCAGCCTCGAAGCCTTGTCCACGCGGCCCTGGTCATGAGACCTGAACGAACGCTTGAACATGGCTGCGGTGTATTGTTGGTCGTGACTGGTGGTGATAGCGAAGGCAGGGTAAGTAGGTCCGGCGACGGAACAGAGGAAAAAACGAGCGATCGAAGGAATCAAGGAGGAGCTGGTGAGCGTCCTCGTCCTCGGTTCGCCGGAAAAGGGTGTTTCTTCCTCGGCGCGATATTGACTAGAGAGCGACGAAAAGAGCGTTGGGTCCCGATGGCGGGATCAAAAGAGTGTGAGTTGACGCACAACACAAACTTGGGGAAAAGATTGACTGGGGTCCGTGCAGAAAGAGCACCGCCGTGAATACCGTATATCAATGAAAATATCGGTGAGACAAGACGATAGCAACTCTCGTGGTGAAGCTTTGCGACCCGCTTGGTGGTTGTGAGTGAGGAGGGAAGAAGGAGAGTCGAGATGAGATTCACGGCGCGTCGAGGTGGTTTTGTATCGCTCGAAGGTGCGGGCGACCAGGCAGCGCCGCGGGGTAGCGACAAGGGGGGGGGGGGGGGGTTACGGCGTCCTTAACCGCTATGATAGCCTGACTTCTGTCGCCCACTGAGGCCGCACCACTCACTATAATATACGAACATCACTCCATCATCCTCTTCCTTCGTTAGGCATCTGATATCGCCATTGCTCTCCCAATCGACATCATTACAAATAATCCTGTCTCCGGAAGCCGAAAACACGCACGTGTGCCACTTGTCACATGACTATATCCAACAGCACTCACGCCAATCATCGTCAATGTCGCTCGCCCTATCCAATGGTCCCAGCCCAAGCTAAGGGAAAGGGCAACAGTGGCAGCGCATAAACAGTCAAGCCAGCACATCATCCACTCACCCAACCAGCTTCCAGGGACACCCTTGTCGCAGTGCTTGTCGCCCAAAGGCACCGCCTCACTTGGTCGATTCGGCGATACCCAACTGCATCCAACCATTTGCCAGCTGGTCGGGTGGCTTGCCCCCCAATGCAGGGCCGTCACTACATACGACTCAATATGCCGGAAAGTTCGAGGCGATCTGCTCCGGCTGCTTAGGATAGGCCGTGCCACACAATACAGTGCCTAACATGAATCACATGGCATGATCTGCAATAGCATCTACAGCAGCATGGGGCGATGTTTTGATCTGCAATTTTCTGTCTTGCGAATACAATACGGTGTTCTAGGGCTACTATCTATTTGCTAACTCCCCGTTTGCGGGGTCTTTAGGGATAAATTATATGAGGCAGTCGGTCGTCGCTCTTCCTTGTGCACCTAGCGCACTCAGCATGCCATGATCTGAAAGCAGGGCGCGTGGAGGCCTTGGAGACACGCCTCACTTGTGGCTATATCCACGCCAGCCGAGGGTCGCTGTTTCACTCTTCGAGCGCCTCAGTTGATGAAGTCTCACCCCGGGACTCAGTCCACGAAGTGAGGCCTTCACGGACAGCAACGAAACCTTGCATGAGGATGTACACTGTTGATGGTTAGCAGACGTTAGGCAGATCTTTTGACATGTGAACTCACTCAGCGGTGCCAAGAGAACGAAGCCCATGCAGTAGACTGTCACGGCCTCTTCTGAACCGACTTCCTCCTTGTCCAACCAGAAGAAAGCATCCCAGCCGGTGAGATACTTGCCCAAGGCAGCCCAACCAAGGTAGGCTCCGGAGGACAATACGAGTCCGAGAAGGTGAGACCCAATGGCCTAACGAATTTGTCAGCTAATAGCTTCTGCGATGATGCTCATGCAAGCCGGAGACAACGCACAAATGGTCGCCTGATGCTGTTGAGGAACAGAATCTCGTATACCATGATGCCGGATGTGACGGCATAGAAGTTGAAGATGACGAAGGGCTTGTACCAGCCCTCGCCAAAGAGGTCGCTGACTACGCCAGACATCAGCAGTTGCAGATAGGTATTCAAAAGTCGAAACTCACAAGGAGCACCAATGTTACCTCTTCCGCCCCGGAGCATCTCGCCTCCAGCATCACCGTCGTCTGGTGCATTTCCAGAGTCATCGTCGAGGCTGTGCGCGCGAGTGATAAACCAGTAAATGGTGGAATTCATGAAGGCGAAAACAGTAGTCAGCGTGTAGAACATTGTGAAGTGGAATTGCTTCCGAAGACTGCCCATGTTTCTGGGAAGCGACATGAGCCTGACAATGACGCCTTCGATGCCGCCTTCATTATCTTCAGGGTTCGGGTAGTAGAGGTGCGTAAAAGTCCATGACTGTTCAGATGGTCAGCTTGTGCAGACCTACCAGTTCCAGCATCCACGTACAAATGTGATGATGTGGTAGACGGCGACGAAGGTGAAGCTGATAACCGAGAAGTCGAAGAAGAATCTCCAGACAGGATGGTCTGACTCCAAGCCAAGCTTGTAGTGGCTGCCCATCACGCCAATTGCAATCAAGTACGCAAGGACCATGCCACGGAGAATGACGAGGATGTTCTGGGGTATGAAACGCCATGGCGAGTGGCTTGCTCGCAAAAACGCAGGCTGCAATTGTCAGCAGGGCTTCTCGGTCATAAGAATGGTGGTTCAGTAGAACTGACATGATCCTGTATCGTGTTTGGGCCGGGAAGGCCGCCCGCGGCCGCGAGAAGAGGCGTTGTGTCCATGTTGACGGGGTCCAGGAAGGACGACTATGAGATTGGTGTGGGAGACGATGCACCGAAGAAACTGAGTCAGTAGTGATGTCTGTGGACGTGAGCTGGCCTGGCCAAGATTTATGGCGTGCTGGGGCTTGCGCGTAGGGCGTCGAGGGCGACGTGACAGTAAATGCAGGGTAAAAAGGCACAGGTTTCGAAGTGAGGAGGATGAAGAAACAGCGAAGTGGCATCACGGCAAAAGTCACCTCTCTCTTATGACGAGGATCAGGGAAGGAGGCTATCTTGACTCTGCAGCTTCCTGCCCGCAGCAGCAACAGTTGGAAGGAGCCAGCCTGAGAAGGCGGATATGGCGGCGACCCGATGCTGCACGGGATGTCATTTGTCGACAAGTATGGTATTGACGCGATCTGTCATGGTCGTCGTTAAGCTAACATAATCCTCCGGATCGTACACGTCTTCTCCAGAGGTTTTCAAGATTGCTGGCTTGCAGCACCCTCTTTCTGCATTCCCTCGCAGCCCGTGACCTTGCCCGCGACTTCCTCAACCTTTCCGTAGCCCTGGGTCTGGTCGCGCAGCTCGCCTGCCTTCTTCATTGTATCCACGCCAGCCGCCTTGTCCTGCTCGCCTGACGACTTCCAGGCATGAGAACCGCTGACGTCGCCAATTGTCGCCTGGGCGTGGGAGTTAGCATCGATGGGAGAAGGAGAGAGAGCTAGAAGTGCCACTCACCTCAGCGACACCCTTGACGTATTGTGCGTGGCCGCCCACAAGGCTAGGCTGGTTAATGTTTTCGGCCATGGTGAATGATAAGATGAGAAGAGTTGATGACTTGTGGTCCAAGTGTTAAGTGCTGATTGCAGTTTGGAATGAGAAGAACGGACATGTGAGGTAGCGGAAGCTGTATTAATACACTGGTCGATGATGATGTCACAGTCCATATGACGCCGTAGACTGTGTCAGGCTTCCCAAATAGGCAATGTGAGGCTGTTACAGCAGTACTTCCAGAACCGCGGGATTTGGGCCCACATCAAGGTACTGTCTTATCTACAAAGCCAAGTGCCACCCTTCGGGACATTGATCTAAGAATGTTCCTGAGTAAAACGGGGATGCATATCTAGTGATTAGCTTTGTCTTGAAAACATCTGAAATAGTAAGGTAGCTGTCACATTTGCCAGTACACTTATCAAGCAGGTGCCCTAGTGATAAGTGGTGATAGAGTCATAACTTGTGTTTTTATTCATAAGTATCTAGACGAAGCGATGAAAGGAGCTTACGAATTGACGAAACTTACTAAGTTCCAGAGCAAATAGTTTCGATCAGACACTAGCACACTATAATGAATACAATTTATCAGATCTCCTAGTTCCTAGGTAGTAGCAATACCATCTTGGACGTGGCTTACAATTATATTATATTCCACTCCGGCCCAAGCACCTGAAATCATGAGTTAACTTGAGAAAAATCATAACTATAAGTTCTTGAGGGCACAGCATACCTTGATCCAATATCTGTTCTGTATTGTTGTCCTTGAAAGCGGATGCATGCGACCCCACTGTAGGCTGCAGCAACTGCCTCTGCTAGTGTCTCCCTTACTGCACAAACAGCAAATACACGGCCACCAGCGGTCCATAATCCGCCACTTTCAAGGATCGTTCCAGCATGAAAAATATGAATACCTATAAGTGAGGTCAGCCAATATCCAGGCAGGTCACCGTCGTATGTGGATAACTCTTACGCTGTGGGCATGAAGCGATTTCGATCTTGTCACCTTGCTTATGCTCACCGGGATAGCCTGCGGATGCTACAACCACATTGCAGGCATAACCCTTCTGGATACCCAAAGTCTCGTTTTCAAGAGTGCCATTTGTACAGCTTAAACAAAGCTTGGCCAGGTCTGTTTCTTCGCGAAGAAGAGGCACGAGGGACAGAGTCTCAGGGTCTCCAAAGCGCACATTGTACTCGAGTACTTTTGGTCCATCACGCGTGATCATGACACCTGTAAAAAGCATTCCTTGAAATACATGTCCTGTGGAATAAGCTGTTAGCGAGTAGTCCTGAGAGGCTTACCATACGCAGGTATTTACCATCAGAACGAAGGCCTTCAAACGTAGGGCCAATGATCTTTCTCTCAATCTCATCCATAATGCTGCTAGACACAAAGTCTGTAGGTCCATAGACTCCCATGCCTCCCGTATTTGGCCCTTTGGAACCATCAAATATTTGCTTATGATCCTGACATGGTGGTAGGGATTTAAAGGTGCGGCCATCGCTGAAAGTCAGGATGCTGATCTCGTCCCCCAAAAGGAACTCCTCGATAACGACATGTGCATTCGCAGAACCGAATTTCTTCCCGACCATAACTTCGTAGAGCTCTTTATAGCTGTCTTCCTTTGACTCTGGCAGCACAACTCCTTTACCTGCCGCGAGGCCAGAGCTTTTGATAACAACCCTATAATTGGCAGCTGAGATGTATTCCCTGGCATCTTCGTATCTACTGAAGCTTCGATATTTCGCTGTTGGAATGTTATGGCGAGTCATAAAGTCTTTTGCGAACACTTTTGAACCTTCCAGTTGGGAGGCAGCTTTTGATGGAGCAAAACAAGGTATTCCCGCTGCTAAAATAGTCAGCATGAGGTTTCTTTTCTATAGAGGTGGTCTATTTGTACATAGGCTTTTGTCTATTTGCACACACTTGTTACACAAAGGGACGTAAAGGGGGATTTCTAGTGCCGCTTTAAGCTTAAGGTTTTTAAGCCTTTTAGAAAAGTAGTTTTAAGCTTTTTAAGCTTTTAAAAATACATATATTAAAAAAGTATTCTTATAATAGAAATATTATAGATATTTTATATTTTAATATTAATATTTATTATAATATATATATTTTAAAATAAAGTTCTTTTTAATATTTATAAAAAGAATTATAAAAAAAATTATAAACTTAATTATATATAAGCTTTTAAGATTAAATATTATAAGCTATAGGAGTTTAGTAATAACTATATATATAAGTATATATTAAATTAAAGATTAATAAAAAGAATAAAGATTTAATTCTTAAAGGAAATATTAAGCCTTTTTAATAAAGCTTTAGCTAGGCTTAATTATTACTTTAGCTATTTATTATATAGTTATAGTTAACTTATAATAATAATATATATATATATATATATATATATTTTATATAATTTTAAAATAAATTTATTAAGCTTTTTAAATGGGGTCTTTTTTCCTTTAAAAGCGGCGCCCCTCTGTGTAACAAGTGTGTGCAAATAGACAAAAGCGTGTGTACAAATAGACCACCTCTTTCTATATGGGGCTATTCCTTGACCTTGTTTAAATGCGTCAGCGATACCGGCAACGACAATATCATCCGGACCCGTTAGTACAAGGTCGATGCTCAAGCTGTGAGCTACCTGAATGAGCTCCTTGAAGTCATGCATATCAACGCCGTCGATGTTAGAGACATTTGTGGCCATGGCCGCTGTGCCCCCATTGCCAGGGACCACAAAAACGTGCCGAGCTGTCTGTCGCAGCTTCCATGCCAGGGCATGCTCTCGTGCCCCCTTCCCTATGAGAAGGATGCGCATCATAGAGAAACCAGACCTTGATTTCTGAAATCAGTCGCTGTCTCTGAGTGAGGAATGAACAGCCAAAAGGTAGGGTACTGGAGGGGCAAAGCATGGAGTGGGGGAGGATGCGGTACGGTTCAAGAGACTGAAGACTTTTAAGAACGAAAGAAAATTCTTGGTCTACACGTTTGGACACATAATGACTTTGACGGATTGAGGTTCGCTTGCGAATGAACCTTGGTGCATTAGCAACAAGTGAACGCTCATAGCCCAGAACCTTATGTCAGTCGTGCTCCAGCCTCCAGGCTACACCAGGCTTCAAGAGGCCTATTCCGGCGGAGTGGTGCTGCGGCTTCCAATATGAAATACTGTATGTTAGATGGCGATGTCCACATCACATAGTACTGATAACTAGTAGCCGCAAGAGGCTCGGTCAAGCAACTTATCAAAGTCACGTTATTAGGGCTTATCAGCCTTGCTTTTCCAGTGCCATAGTCAGTCCTGCAGGAAGCCTTGCTTGCCCATGGGGTCTTGCTTCTCGTTTTGGGCAAGCGGACGGGATCCCGTGTTCTCTGCATGGGCACGGCCGTACGTCCAAGGAAAGATTGGCCAAGCTGATCTACACAGAATACTGTTAAGACACTTTACTGGTTTGACATGAAAACCCAGTATTGGTGATCAGTACCATTTCTTCTCTCAGGCCATAGCTGAACATATGGGAGAGTCATGTCAGTGAAATGGCCAGTACAAAATAAAACCTCAGTCAATGACAAGTATTGAGATCATCCTACATAGTCAACCAAGTTCGTCCACTCCTCACTGCCTCTACCCTCGCTCAGAGCAACAACTGCCTCATCATCAAGGTGCAAAGATACATTAATGCTTCCGTCTCTCGCCCGCGGCAAGATCCAGACAACGCCGTCTCCGCCAGGAAGATCAGGCCGCCTGACAGTGTCGGGGAAGCCTTGTAGCTCCGGATCCGCATTGTCGAGGCCACTATTTGCCCCAAAGTTGGCGTCATATATCCCTTGAGAGGCGAAGCTGGTGACCGTAATATCATTTGGTTTCATACTGGCACCGTAGGAGATGGTTGAACGATCCTTGGTCGTCGCCAGCATATGGACAAAACTCTGAAATTTGTGTGATGTGGCCTCTTCAAGGAGTGATCCTCGCAACCTTTCTGCAATAGAGTATAACGGGAGAGACAGGAGGTTCCTCACCGATAATTCCGTATATGGACACATGATGACGTGGTCAAGATGATTGTCGGAGATTGGAGGATCGAAGCGCGCTCGTCCATTGACGGCACGAACGCAATTGGTCTTTGCAGTCCCGTCCTCAAGATTCCGCACACGCAGCACGTGTCTCCAAACAAAAGCCGTCAGAACGTCATTAGTAGAGACGCATGGCACCGACTTGTCTCCTTGCAGTACAGTAGGGCAGCCATCTCTAGCGATATGCTTGAGAGCAGTGATGCTAGAAGCAGGAAGATGGAAGCAATGCCACCGCGATTTCCCGTACGTCGGCGGCCACTGAGACGGCGCTTCTCCCAGACTGGATGGTTTGCGCAAGTAGGCCAGCGAGTCGAAGTTTGCATCTAGTGTAGTTGCAGGAACTGCGTTTGGACGGCCAGTGTTGGCAGCTGCAACCGCATCTGGATGCAATTCCTGCCCTGAGCAGATCTTGGCAAAATGATGGATGAAGCGGGCATTTGCATTTCCGTCAAGTACATTGTGTTGACCGCAACAAGTCAGAAAAATGCCTCCATGGAGAAGATTTGCCTGCATGACCACGACAGGCATGACCTGGTCGGGCGGATAGGTGTTGGGAAAGCCCACACAAGGACTGATTATCTGGCCATGTAGCATTGACAGAGGGGCTCTCGCACGCAGTATATCTTGATAAGTCGGCATATCTGGAATCTCCTTGCAGTCTTTGACTCGAAGAAACTTTCCCGGGCCATCGTGGGGAGGGTATGCGATGACACGGTTCGTGCCAGAATCACTCTGCGTACGACCGTCAATAACAACTTGGCCGGCTAGCCAAGGAATGATGTCGACCATCTTGTCAGCGGCGGCAGACAAGCTGCTAATTGCGCGGAGCTGAGAATCCTCGTCGGTTGTGCTGAAGCCGATGGTGAGGATGGTATAAGTACGGGCCTCGAAGTGCTAACCCAAAGGCCCCAAGGTGAGAAGTGTCGACATATGGCGGCTGGAGAGCAAATGATTTCGGGGGTGAAAGATAAGAGTTTCTGTTGGGTTAGGGCCACGGAAATCCCAAAGACATTAATTTTGTTTTGTGTCACCATCCTGCTCCTCTGCAATGACCTCATCACACCTTCGACCGTCACAGTCAAGGGTTTACCACATGGCTCTGAAAGGAGCGCACCGTGCCTGTAGAATTTCGTTTTGAATGTTCAAAGAAGGCTACTAAAGAACTCCATCTTACTCAGCTTATGGTCTTGCACAACATCACCGAACACGCCCAGGTGGAATGTCAAATGGAGGAGGAGCACCCTCGCGTCGGCCTGCAATGCGCAACGACTGAAATGCGTGCGGTTTATGGATCTCTGACCCCGCATCCTGATATCTTTAATGCTTATAAGATCTTATGAGGCCCCATGTAGCAGCAGGTCGAGACTAGAACACATCTTTGCTGTTCTCGCTGCGGTTGCATAGCAGGTGTTGCCGCCAGCATCCTTGTACTAGTATCCGAGATAGATTCAAGAGGTAGGCCGCAACGTTATCAAAGAGCGATATAAGAACGTCTGTACTGTAGGTGACCCGCACAAAGTATAAGGACTGTGAAATATAGAAAACGTGTTCTTACTATCCTATATTAATTGCAACCTTGGGGGCTAGCCAATAAGAGGTCGCGGGATTGAAAATATCTCTATCCGATGTAGGATGGTGAATCATGCTCAATAAGGTACGCCTTGACTACGTCGGCTCAAACAGAAAACATGTCACAAACTGGAATAGAGAAGGCCAGCGCTCTCGATGAAGGGTGACTACCTATGTTTAAGTACAGGGTGGCCGGAGTAGCCACGATAATCTCCGAGCGTTCCTCACGCACAGACCATGCGTAGAATAGGGGTAATTTACTTTGCATTTAATTAGATAGCTATCTCCTATGTAGAATCACAAAATAAGGCACTTTATTAATCCTACCACGATCCTATCTACCGGTATGTGTGAGCAAGCGACCAAGAGCGCTCCGACTTCTACAGACTATGATACCTGAGGTACATAGGTACTCCGTACACATCAACAGGAGCGAAAACTAGCTGGATAAGGTAGTACTCTCCACAAGGGTCCTTCCAATTGCAGTATGCTGTCCCTACCCAGTGTAAGCCCCACCCAGTACGGAGTCGTCAGCGAGCGTTTCAGGGGGCTTCCTTCACACATGAGATAAGTGCGGGGAGCCACTTCAACTCAAATCGTGTGAGCCAATTGCCAAACCTCCCTACTCCGTACCGTGCAGCACCTCCATATCATCAAGAGCTGAACGTCCCAGTCTCGTCCTCTCCCATCTATAAGCTATCATTGACATTGGCAAGATGACTTTCACGTGCGGCACTTGTTGGCGTGCATTTCCTGCTGGCTGGCACTCTCGCGAACAACACCTCATAGTAACTGGCCACCAGCCGCCACGGTTCGAATGTGATACGTGCGACCGTTACTTTCAAAGCGATCCGGCGGTGAACCAACACATGAACGCTCTCGGCCACTGGAAAGCACCGGAATATGATTGCGGCGATTGCTCTGCCGTTTTCTCGGTCGAGAGCGCGCTTCGCGATCACGAGGTGACGCGGCATTTCTAGTGTGACGATTGCGATAAGCACTTCCAGAACTACAACAACATCAAAATGGCAAGTCCCCTATCGCGCAGCTAGATAGCCGAGAGGCTGACCATCACAGCATCTCAACAGCAAGGTTCATCGTCCGTCCAGCCAAACATGCCCATTCTGTGGCAAGACGCATATGAGCGCGACCGGATTGGTCCACCACTTGGAGCGTGGTGCTTGCCCGAATGCTCCCCTCGACCGGAAGAGGCTGCACGAAGCAGTCCAACGCCGTGACCCTCACGGCGTCCTCACCAAGAAGCTGCTTACCTGGACAGATAACACGGAGTACGAGGCGACAGCATTGGCCTACGATGCTAGAGCAAACGCGTTTAAGTGCTATCTCTGCGGTCGCTTCTTTCAGTCCCTACCGTCCTTGAACCAACACCTCCAATCGCCCGTGCACCAGCAAGACCTGTACCACTGCCCGAACCGCCAATGCAGGAAGAATTTCACAACACTAGCTGCCGTCATCAACCACCTGGAGAGCGAGACCTGTGGATTCATGCGATTCGATGCGGTTCAGAGCAACACGCAGAGCATCGTCAACCCTTCGCGGATGATCGGCTTTTGAAGTGTAGTTCCCAACGAAGAAGCCTTCACAGATCTAGGCGGGCACCTTGATTTGGAAGGCTATGTGCTATATGTCATGTGCTGTGTGTAGAAGCCGGCTCTGAAGCACAATAATAAGCAATGATTTGAAGCACGACCCATGGAGCTTAGGCACTGGCTCCAGGTCGTGCGGTGTGAGGTACAGATATTTAGGAGTTGGTACAAGTCGCGTCGGACTGCACTCGAAGATGCAGCCATGTATGTGTACACGGGCTAGGCTCGACGCCCATCGTCGCGTTGAGTGCCGTTTGTTGTAATATGTGTTGGCCTGATAGAGGGAGAGATGCTTCTATATTAATCGCTGTGCCTGCAGTCGTCTGAACCCATCAGTGATAGCTCGAGCTGCTCTTCTTTTCATTGTGCGTATCCAATCGTTCATCGGGTCGCCTCTCTTGTCGCATGCTGGTCTCCTTTCTTGCTGCAACTGCTGCCTTCTGTGGCCTGAATCAGATTACTGCGTTCGTTAAAAACCCTTACCACGGGCCGCGAAAGCCGGCCTGTGAGCCCAATAGTGCCATCAGCAGACTGTCGGAGCACTCCTGCTGCTTTGGAGGCCGCATCGGCGAAGCTGTGAGAAAGTATTGATGGTCACGAAGTGCAAGGTGTGATTGGGAATGGGGACGAGTACGATGCTTATCCCCACAATCTCTGCCACGAGAAGTGCTGAGTCGGCCGAATGCGCCATGCATTCCTCATACAACCGAGCACTCCTACCTGTCAAACGCAAAAAGACCGATGCGCCTGATGATGGAAGACACAAGCGCTCTAAAGTTAAAATGCCCTGCGACACGGGACAGAATCATCTCGGTTTGAGAGCGTCGCGCAGCTTCGGCCAAACCGGTGGGTCGAGCCTTGATCGCAGTTTCACTCGAAGGTTCCGTTGAATTTTGAGCTGCAATCTTTTTTTTTTGTACCTGAAAGCAGCGGTGTTGGTGGAGTCCTCATCACCTGAATGGCTCGCAGGAAACATTGGAGTGCAAGGAAAAACAGGAACCGATTGCGAGCCTACGGCCTTGACGGCCTTCAATTGTGTTGAAAATGCAAAAGAAAAAGATTTGAGAGGGAGAAAACCAGGATTGAGAAGATACTTTTATTTTATTATATATGTGTCATCAAAGTCTAAGAAAATGTAGAATGCCAAAAGTGACGGAAATCCAGACGGCCACTGGCTCGGGATTGCTCAACCCCACGCGCTGCAACCTCTCAAAGGGAAAGAAAAACGAGAAAGCTACTGGTGGCCAGTGCAGCAACGCACGAGCCCAGGCTCTTGGGCACGACAGCGGCACTGCCAGAGTCCTTGGATGAGCCGCTACCTGCCAAGCCCGTGGGCTCGGTGAAGCCGTTGGGGTCGTCGTCCCTCTGCTGGCCATTGTTGTCGCCGAGGGGGTCGATCTGGCAGACGACGCCGTTCTTGGGGACGCCGGTGCGCTCGAGGGTGGATGCGTTGAAGGCGATCTCGATCCACTGGATCTCGAGCTTGGCCTGGCCCCAGATCTGCATGTCGCCGGACCAGGAGCCGCCGTTGCTCCACATGTCGATCATGAGGGTGCTGGCCTCGAAGGGCACGTTGACCTCGGAGGACTTGAGCAGGGAGCCGTCGACGTACCAGGCGCTGACGCCGAGGTTGGGGAACCAGTCCAGGCGGTAGACGGAGAAGTCGTCGACCGTCTTGAACCACGGCATGGACTGGTTGAAGGTCGAGTCGGCGATGGGCTGGTCGTGGCTGTCCAGCGTCGGCTGGTTGGTCAGGTGCACGCTGGAGCCCATGTCGCGGGTCAGGATCTCAATGTCCGACTCCTGCGTGTCGTTGTGGTATGTGAAGATGCCCGCAACCGCGCCACTGTCGCCGGTGACCCGGGCGGAGACGCGCATGGAGACGGCATCGACGTCGGCCGGGCGCCAGAACATCTCGCCTCCAAGCTGCGTGTTGTTGGAGAGCATGCTGGTGTTGAGCGTCAGCAGGCCTCGCCCATTCAAGTTGCCTAAGAGAGCCCCCATGTTAGCGCATTGCCAAAAAGTCAACTTCAGGGGACTGTTTAGTGGGGGTGGGTGGGGGGTGAGGGGGGGGTCTTACCCATGTAAACATTCTCGCGCACGTAGTCAAGAGGAATCAGCTTGTCGTTGGCAGGCGCCTTGTTTGCCGTACGGACAGACCAGTCCTCAGTCCACGTAGCATCTGTGTACCTCTTGAAAATCTCCAGCTCCGTCTCGTTGTCCCTGTTGTTGGGCCAGCTGGACGTGCTGATCCTGGTGTTGGAGGGGTTCGCGTATTCAAAGTCATAGAACCGGTAGAACTGGAAGTACTCCTGCCACGTGCCGTTGACCTTGAACATGGAGCAGCCCTCGATGGTAGAGTTTTGTGCATAGGCACATGTGGCCAAAACACCTGCAAGGGTGAGGAGGGGGGAAATGGCTACCATGGCGTATGACCTCGGGCCAATCAGGCTATGGTGCAAGGGAAGAAGATCAGAATAGTAAAGACGGGGGAGAGAGAGTGAGAAAAAGGATCAAAGGAGATCAGAGAGTGAAGTGATGTCGCGGTGTGTGTGTGTGATTCGGGGTTGACGTGCCTCCAAGGAAGTTGCCGAATGGCTCTTATAACATGGAGCTGTATGTTATTTGGAGGACGAACCACAAATGCCCACCTCTGCTCCGAAGAGCTGTGTACTAGTAAAGCTATAGCTAGAGTAAAAAATTGTCATGAGCTGAGAAGTCGGCTTATTCTCGTGATTATTCTGGTCCCACGAGTCTGGACAGAAGGGGTGTGTGTGTGTGTGTGTGTAAAAAGTTCCGAAGCACTCCGCAAAACTCTAGGCCATGGGGTCCTCCTATGCTAAAAGACGCCCCCCCTCGCCCCAGTCTGCGTAAGGGCCGTTACATGTCCGGGGGGCTGAGGTTGATGGTTTGTGTGTGTGTGTGTGTGCAGGATCGCACGGCCAGGAAGAGCAAGAGCTTAGCTCCCGCTCTTAGTACAGTATCATAGGGCTTGCTCCACTAACCCCCACCCTCTTTGGCGACTACCTCCAGGCTACAGTACTGCGGGACTGAGTTTTTGGCTATTCGACTTTAGACCCCTGTCGCTGATCGCCGGCGGCAGAAAATTCATCATCGTCCAAAGTCTCAAAGCGCTCATTTCGTATTGATGTCCTAGCCTGATTCGGCGTCCGACGCTTACTTGCACCATCCATTATCCGCTCAAGATTCAGGGTCTATCCAATTCGGGCACGGGGGGCCACAGCTCGAGACAATAGGCAGACAGGAATGGAGGCTGATGAGGGGGACAATTATGCTAATATTGGTACTATTGTGACCAGGGTCCTTGTGTCGATCCTCCAGACCCCTGCAAAGACAAAAAGAAAGCAGTCTAAACTTGATTGCAACAAATCTGGCCATTTCGTCGTTATGATCCGACTGTTCGGATCCGCGTTTTGCATTCCAATCGTTTCCCCTACCCCTCTCAGCTGACGCCATTCACAGTCTGGATCCCGAGAAAGCGGCAAAGGTCCCGGCAGCTGTCCAGCAAGGTCTTTTTCGGTTTCCAGCCCAGCTCCGTCATCGCTTTGGAGGGGTCGGCCACGCACATGCCCACGTCACCGTCTCTGCGCCCGGTCCTGACTGAGGCGATGGTCTTGCCTGAGGCCTTCTGCATGGCGTCGACAACCTCCGCCACGGAGTGGCCGCTGCCGGTGCCGACGTTGAAGGTCTGGAAGCCGGTCATGCGGGTGGACAGCGCTGCGAGGTGGCCGCGCGCCAGGTCGGATACGTGAATGAAGTCCCTGACAGCTGTGCCATCGGGCGTGTCCCAGTCTGTGCCGTAGACGTCGAGGTGGTCCCTGTCGCCCGTCAGGACCTGCAGCACGACTGGCATCAGGTTGGTCGGTGCCATCCTGGGGTCTTCTCCCAGCCGCCCAGACTCGTCGCACCCGACCGGGTTGAAGTATCGCAGGGCCACGACCGTCCACGACGGGTCAGCGATGGCTACGTCAGCCAGGATGGCCTCGCACATCCACTTGGTGCGCCCGTACGGGTTAGTGAGCCCTGTGCAGCCGGCCAGCGTGGTCTGCTGCCGACCTTTGCTGTCCTGCCAGCTCGTCTCCCTGTGGGTACAAAACTCCTCCGGTAAACGACCGCCCTTGTCGGCCAGAACACCGTACACTGTTGCCGAAGACGAGAAGACCAGGTTCTTGATGTTGAAAAACGCTAGCGTCTGGCAGAACCGCACGAGGCCCGCCACGTTGTTGTCGTAGTACTTGAGCGGGTTCTCGATGCTTTCCGACACCGACTTGTAAGCCGCGAAGTGGATCACCCCCTTGATCTTGGACGTATGCCTGGACGCGAACCTGTAGTCGTATCGCCTGAGGATCTCCTCCATTCTGGACTGGTCCCTGAAGTCGGCCTCGTGGTAGTGAAGCTCGGGCCGGCGGCAAGGCGTGTCGTTGTGGCGCTCTTCGTTCATGCTGTGAAGCGTGTCGAGGACCGTTGTGAAGGAGTTGCTGAGGTCATCGATGACCACCACGTTGTAGCCATCCTTGAGCAGTTCCCAGCATGTGTGGCTGCCGATGTAGCCCAGGCCGCCTACAACTAGGATATACTCGTCCGTGTTCTGCCCAGGTGCGAGGATACGGCCATGGCTGAATGTGTCGCTGTGCTCGGTGTTGGGTGTGCTTGCCAGGGACAGGTTATCAAAGGACGTGTCGAGGGAAGTATAACCAGGAGATTCTATGGATGTCCCAGTAAGGGAGGACTCGGAGGTGGATCGACTGAATGTTTGGTGAGGCATGATGGATGATTTCGGTTTGCAATATCAAAGTGGTTCCAAGAAGGGTCACGTAGATCTCTCGCCGGCGGCTGTCAACTCCATTGATATATATACACACGGGCACATACATACACATATATACATATTCACAAGCACAGGCCAAGCCTGAGCAAAGTCTAATCCAGACCTCAAAGCTCCTAGTTCATCTCCAAGCAACTATTCTGGTCTAGAGGCACGCAACCTCACCCGACTGCGTCCTCTGATGGCGCCAGCTCTGGCCTGAGCAGGATGAAAGCTGCGATAGTTCTGCCGCCCCGAGGCCCAAGATGGCGCCATGACCCATCTTCTGGCCATCCAGAACCCTGAAGATCCTGTCATCTTGGGACGATGAGGCAAGCCACTAGGCAAGGAGCTCGAGGAGAAAAGTCCCCTCACGAGGGTGTGTAAGGAGACGGGTGAAGGCATCGAGGGCGTGCGAGATGGCAAACTCCCCGACGGTAAGAAAGGCAAACACCAGGAGACAAACAGAGATTTCACCCGATGCTGAGGAACTAATCTGCGGTACCGCAGGAGTAGCTTTCACCCGAGGGCGACCACCTTTCTCAGCCTCGGGGACTCTGTATAGCTACTAGGTTGCTCAGGCCTAGATTCCGCGTGAGAACCCTCCGGACAGCGTGTAGGCTTGCCTGATGGCTCTCAGTTGCCCTCTGAGGTTGAGTGGGCCGTGAGATACCTGTATGAGACCTCGTAGAAGCGAGAACCTTTGCCACAGATGGATCCGCCATCTATACGACGAGAAGTGAACCATAACAGGGGGGGGGGTCAGGTTCACTTGCTCTGTCCAGAACGCCACCAAGCTCTCGAAACATGATCCCTGCAGGTCCGGAAGAAGCTCCGTAAGAAGCTGAACTAGATGTGCCGAATGGTCAAAGCGGGCTAATATCAAAGTGGCCAAGGAGCTGCCCTGGGAATAAACAAAAAGTCCAGATGTTCCCGTCCGGGAAGTAAGTCGTACGAGTTTCGTCGTCGTCGAAGAGGCTATAGACTTCTTAGCAGGTAGCCTCAGCTCCCGGTATCATGGACCCCGTAGCCACTAGAGGATAAGCTCAACCGCTGGTCTCCTTGTTTTTTGCCTCTTCGGATGATTTGCATTTCAGTCGACTAACACGCAGCTCGGTAGTCCGCGGGTACTGTAAATGGGCCACGCTCGCCCGTACGAGAGACCCCTGAGTGGCGTGGCCTGACAATAGAACGACTGGAATGTACACGTGCGCAAGGGGGAGAGCAAAAAGGAAAAGCAAAAAATCAAAACGCACCTCATCATTCGGGGGGGCAAATGGTGAGAAATACGATGCTATGAAAAAAGAGGCTGAAGCTTAAAAGATAACCGTCAGCTTACATCGACCAAGCTGGTTTGGGACGCTGGAGTCTGGACTTTGCCATGTTAGTCCGATGGCGCTTCTAGAAGCCCCCCCCCCCGATCTGGGATGGACGACGTTTTTAGTCCGGACCGTGATCCACGGACGCCAGAATTAGAAAAGGCTGCTTTGGCTACTACTGTACTAAAGTACCTGTTAGCGTGGTCGGATCGAAGAACCGTGGCGCCAAGCTCATGTCTTAGTGTATAAACCTCTTTCTTGTCTTAGTGTATAAGGTAGTCTTGGCTTCGGTGAAAGAAGGGTCCCTCCGCATCATACGCTGACCATGTCCGAACCCCCCCGGCCGATCACTGACCACGTTGCTGGGTTTGCATTCCAGTCCGGCTGGACCCCTGGTCGATAATAAGACGGGTTCAAGTAGCTCGACATGCTGTTCCGCAGAGGGTACGTGTAGTAACGAGTTCTAGATCTGCGTGTCGGACCATGGCCTTCAGGGCTGAGGAGAAAGGTCCGTCCAATCAAAGGGAAAACCAACAGCTGAAAGATGAGAAATTTGCTCTAGTGCTGATTTCATGTGTTTAGCCGGGGGCAGAGGCCGATACTATAAGTTGTAGTGAAAGGGACTTTGTTCTCGTAATGGTCACCTGCTCGCTCACTCCTCTTGCCTGCTGAGCTCCTCATCCTACTCGAACAAACCTTGTTTCTCTGTTCGTTCGAGTCTGTCCGTTGCTTGGTGTAAGTGAACACACTGGACACGCAAGGTGAGGATACTCCGCTTCTTTCTTCATCAGACGCAGCTGACACTGGTTGCCTCCGTGAAGATGGGTCTCTTTTCCAAGTCAAAGCGTCAGGAGTCCAAGCCTCCCATGGACAATGTCAGTGATCATGGCATCGTATCTTCAGAGAAGGGAGCCTCGGAGCCAACAGTGATTGAGACGCCTCTCCCTGCTGGCGCTCGTACTCCCGATGAGCCATGCGCCCACTCAGTACAGGGCTCTCGGATGTCCAACATGACCTTGACCGGTACTTATGCCGAGTCTCAGGCCAGAGGCAGTGTCACAGCAGCGTCGAGCTCTCAGCCGACCTCGATCCTCTGCAGAGACGATCCAGTCCAGGTCGAGACGGCCAAGAAGCGCAACTGCATTCGCCAGTTCGGGCACTACATCAACAGCCGCGTGTGCATCAAGTCCATCTGGGAAATCATCAGCCCCGTTGACTACTTCTGGCCCATCACGCTCCGCAGATACGCGTGCCTCGCGCTCATCGGGGCCGCCTGCGTGGGCATCTACTTCTCCAACCTCTACACGGACTGGATCGGCAAGTCCATGGCCATAACCCGAACCTTCATGCTTCCCATCCTCATCATCGTCATGTGCCTCGAGCCCATCATGTTCCTGTGCATCCTTGCTGCGTCCAGGATGCCCCCCGTGGTGGAGAATCTGGAGGCGCCGACCAGGAACCAGACTGGGCCGCTGCACAAGAACAAGCTGGTCGACGAGGAGAGCTCCTCGTCCGTCTCCCCGAGTGAGGAGGACACATACCACACCGCGCTCGTCCTCCCCTGCCACAAGTCCGACACCAAGGCGCTGAGGCGAGTCTTTGAGTCTGCCTGCCGTACTGCCTTCCGGCCCAAGGACATCTTCGTGGTGGACAATGCCCGCTCGATGCACCCCGAGAACCTCGAGTTCAGGGACTGGGTCAAGCGCCAGCACCCGGACATCAACTACATGTGGTCCCCCATCGGCTCCAAGAACGCCGCCCAGCTCGTCGGCGCCCTGGCGGCCAAGGGCTACAAGTACATCCTGACGACGGACGACGACGTCTGTCTTCCCGACAACTACCGTCACCCGACTCACCTCCTCAACGAGAACACCCGCGCTGTCGCGTTCCCCCTGACGGCGACCAACGCCGAGGGAGACAATACCCTCTTCCTCGTATCCTGGCAGGACTGCGAGTACCGCACCTCGGGTCTCTCGAAGCTCGCCGAGTCCAACACGTGCGGTGTCTGCTTCCCCCACGGTGCCGGCTGGTTCATCGACCGCGAGGTCCTGATCCAGATCATGGAGACGCTCCACCCGACAGACTTCATCGCCGAGGACGTCAACGCCGGCTTCTGCATGATGAAGATCGGCAAGAGCATCGCCCTGGACTACAACGTGGTCCTGGCGACCGAGGTGCCTCTCACTCTCATCGGCCCGGGCCTCAACTGGTTCAAGCAGAGGGTCTTGTCGTGGGAGATGGGCAGGCACAAGATGCTCTTCACCCTCCTCCGCCGCGTCTTCTCCAACAACGGTCAGACGACACTGACCGGTGTCATCGCCCAGAAGGCCTTCCTCCTCTACAACATCACCACCCTCGTCGTCGACTGGATCCGCGTCCCCGTCTTCGTCACCATGGGCTACTCGGCCCAGTTCTGGATCAAGGTCGCCCTCTTCAGCCTCATCTCCATCGTGCCCCTGATCCTCTACAACTACGTCAAGTGCTGGAGTCGGCCCACCTACCGCGTCCGCCTGGTCGCCGCCCTGACTTACCCCATCTACAAGCAGCTCTACGTCCTCGTCTCCGTCCTCGGCTTCATCCGCGCCGTCCTCTTCTACATGGGGGGGTATGTCCGCGCCAAGCCCGTCTACAAGATGCTCAAGGATGGTGACCAGGAGTGCTTCTGGCTCGATCCGCGCTTCGAGACAAACCCCGCTTGGCTTGCCGACGAGAGAGAGGACCAGCTGATCGCCGAGGGCCTGATGCCGCCTAGGAACGGTCGGTCGTCGTGGAACATGAACAAGATGGAGAAGCGCGTGTCCGATGTTTCCTCCGTGGCCAAGGCTGCTCCCAAGGCGGTCTTTGTGCATGAGGTGGCACAGCCCTCTCCTGTCCTGACACGCGCGCGTTCGTTCTAGATGTCTGATGGGAAAAAAAGAAGAGGAGGGCAGGATACATGTGGCGATATCGTGCCTCTTCACTCCATCTTTTGGCGTTGTTGTTTTCTTTTCTTTTCTTGTAGGTGAATTAATGGAACTTATCTCTTCCACTTCACAACCATGCAGAACTATGGCCTTTGGAGTCCCCACATAGACCGGTGTTTGAACCTTGAACGTATGTCAGCACGTAACTTGACGGAATGGCCGCTCCTCTATCTGTCAGGCTATAGGGGATCTTCCAGTGACCTGAGATGCTTTCCAAGATGCAACGAAGAGAAAAGTTGGCCAAGAGGCGGTTACGTGTCACGGTGAAAGGAGCAGAATAAGACGTAAGGTGATCGATTACACGAGGTTCAATGTGCAAAGCTAGCAAGCAACCCGTGATGTGTAGGAGTGATGGTTTGTTCTCAGGTCGAGGGGCAGGTGGGGAACGTGCACAAACGGCACCCCTGCACGTGACTGAGACTCGTTCTAGACATTGTCTCTCTCGTGAACTACAAACACTTCCGGTCATGGCTGCATTCTCCAGCTTGATGTTCCTCTGCCCTTGACAGCTTGTGTGAGCCAGGTTCCTGATCGATGCTTATGCTGGCCTGTCGGGGAGCATTCTTTTAGTCAGTGCTGATTCCTCAATATCTGTGAGAAGTTGCCAGTCCCTCAAGATGCGAGTCTTCCTCGTGAAATCCTGGTTTCTGGTTTCTGGCGTCGGTGTGGTGTACAGCAAAAGTGTGGATCCACTCCCATCTGTAGCAGTTAAAGCCCCCTATATTTCGTCACAGTCGGGTGTGCGTACCCTGTATGAGGATCGGGATCCCGCCGTATAGATGTTACTGTGCACAGATATGTAGCCATTGCTATTTATCAGCACACTTCTTGTACACTTCATGTATTTTTGACATTATGAGTATCTTCAAGATCGCTATGGATTTTCTCTTCGCACGACACGGCTTATCAACACCCGTGCTTGGATATAGTGGAAGTCAGGCTTCTTATCCTTCCACTTTGTTACAACGCCGCTTACGTTGGCTTCTTCAGCGCACGCCGAATCGGACTGCGGAAGATCTACGCGGAGTGAGAGATACCGGGCATTTGCGGCTTTGATTTTTATCATCTCGATGGCCCTCAAATTGTAGGCAGGATGCGGCCGCGTATTGTGAATAGTTTACTATCGTAGTTGCAGCACATCTGTCTGATGCCCTGTACTTTACCCAAGATGCTGAATATTATACAGTGGTCATATTGTGCTATATCTGGAATACCACGAGTCAAGAGTGCTTATGCTTCTGAGACTAATGGCGCGCGGCACGTCTGCAAGGCCGTTGGAGTTTAGGGGAACAGTGCCATGGAAGCAGTCGGATACCAAGTGAGAAAATCAAGGGCGGAGTACCCATCGATTTCGCCTTTAATTCCGTCAGGCTTGGGCGTGCAAGGAGAACACATGCGTTCTGTGTTCAGCATTCTTGCCTCGACATTGGAACTGACCCGTGAGATATGGTGTGCATGCAGCGACCAGTTGTCTCTCGGTTCTGACGCTCAGTGTGATGAGTTGAGAGCATCTAACCTGGATGCAGAATTCCCATGCCCGAGTAAGGTGTTTCTTGCTCGGTGAAGGCATGTCACGGCGCACTCCACGGGCCAGTTGTCCCGTCGACAACGTTGCTGCATACGCGGTAAACTATCCCCCGAAACAGGTGAGGATGGTGGCTGATCACATTTGCTCCTTACATACCTTGCTGGTCGAGGGCACCATGGAGAGGATTGAACATGAACGACAAGGCGGGTGTGTTTAAGCTTCTGAAGGGGGGCATATACAACTTGGAGATCGTGGCTACGTTCACGATACACGCGTTTCCCCCACCAAGCGTCTTCGGAGGCCTGGCTGTGCACACGATAGAGCGAGTATATGCTACTGACAGCTTTTAAACATGATAGAAACTCAGTCACAACAGCGCGGACGATGAGCTTGTTACCTACACTTCGGTTTCCAACTGCCCTGCCACTGCCGCGTACATTGCAAAATAATGGGATGGTGCGATGAACTCACAATCATTCGTGGGTACGTCGCGGCTAGATCCCATCAATTCATTCGAGGGCAACGCGGTCTCTTGCGAACTTGGCCAGAGCCAGTGCTTCCATAAACAGCCTGTCTGATCTCTGGTGCACATCCACGTGTGCAGTCTTCCTGGGCATGACAAGCGTGGTCATTGACACCTTCGAGACTGTTGAGAATCATCCCGCTAAGCCAAAGAAAGAAGTGATGTTTAGCTTTCCCAGAATGTTGCCTGGCGCCGCGCTCACGTTGAATGAAAAGCCTATGACAAGTGAGGCGGGAGCGCTGTAGCGGATGAAAAGAAAAAAAGGGTTGGGCAATGATGGTGGATGAGGAGGTCGAGCGAGGGTGCAGATCCTCAGAATGGGGAGGGAGTACGTGCAATAGGCAAAAGCAGGGTTATGCCATGTTCCGTCCATGAACCACGTGAACCCTTCGGATGAACCCTTTCCGCAACGTGCGAAGAAGAAAAACGTGCACGTCTCCGCAATGTTGCTCACATAATGATCCAGAAGGCTTCTTCCAGACCGGGGTTCCGGACGGTTCCCACCAGGACGATGCATCCAACCCTTTTACGTACTGTACACATCATCGTCATCCATGTAAGTACGTAGTAGACTATCGTGCAGATACAACCGAGTCTGGTAACCTGCGAGGGCGATCCCGTCGGTACCGGAAGCAGTGCTGGCAAGAGAATGTCTCCGAATGCTCTGGCGGAGGTCGGAGGTCGGATGTGCAGGATGCGATGCTCCGTGTTCTTCGGTTCGTCTGAGTCCATGCCAGACGGACGGAGGGGGGGGGGGTCGTCGCTGGTCATTATAACGAATGACCAATCGCCCCGGAATCAGGCGTGTGTGTGTTTGTGTATGCTCGGCGTATTATTGATCATGGAAGCAGATCCGACAAGGCCGGAGACAAGAGCGTGCGCTGTGCAATCACTCACTCACTCCATCCATCCATCGACCTACCTGTTCTGCGTAGCTGGTTTATTAAGATGAGGGACGTTCCATGCTGGAATTCGGGATTTGGTGTGGGAAACGAAATGCATGAAATCCGTTGGTCGAAGCAACAGACGCGGCTGCAAGCGTGAACTCTAAAGCGATGGGATGGCGCCTCTACCGGCACACACACGCGCACGGTGGACTACAGTACGTGAGGGCACGTCTCAGTCCTAGACAGGCACTAGACTACTCCGCAGACTAACCAGTACAGCGTGTAGGTAGTGCCATGACAGGACGGCGATGACGGGTTGTGTCTGGTGGCGGCGAATCCGAACCCCGAAGTCCATCCCACTGATGATACCATATTCAATTCAACCCTTGCCTGCCCGGGAACGGGGGACCACGGGGAGCCCGCTGGAAGACGAGAGGCGACCTTCATTGGCTGCTACGGGACTGTCTGCGTGCCTTATTGCCGAGACGCGAGCAATCCCGTCCCTTTTCTTGTTGCTTCTGCTGGATCAAGGGGCCCCCATCAAGTGGTGATGTATCCATGCCCGGCCGGTGGGAAGCGTGGGTAGACTAGGTAGTATCGTATCCTGTCGTCGGACTCATCGGGAGCAGTCCAGGGCAGAGCCTCTCGTGAGATGACACCTTTGATAAACCCCTGCTGTCTCACATGGCACTGCCCCCCCCGACAGCTTCCGCTCTTGTTTTCTTCTTCTTTTTTTCCAGATCCCATTTCCTTAACTGTAGATCCTTTTCCTGTGCGCGTTCCTGATCATCGGGCTTCCCCCCCAGGTCGCACTCTCGAACCAGATTCAGCACATTCTCCGAACCGACACCAAGACAAGGCCACACACCCTTCTTCCCTCATTTTTTTTTTTTTTTGAAATATTATTATTATTGTTGTTGTTGTTGGTTATTTGCTCTCGGGGCTTGGCAGTCGTGTGTGCTAGTTATACTTATCCCACACCCCCTGAACCAGTGACAGGAGACATATATATATAAACAGTCGAATTCGGCCATGGCTGCGGGTGAGAAGCGCGATGATGCGCTCGAGGCGCCACAGGTCGTGAACATCCCCTACTGGCGACAGGTCATCGATCAGGCCGGCATCACGGACAGCGTGCGCAACCACAACTACCAAGGATCCGGCACGGACGAGGACCCTTACGTCGTGGTTTGGATCCCCAACGACCCCAGGAACCCTTTCAACTGGAGTCAACCCCTGAAGTGGTTCATCACGCTCGTCGTCGGCCTGGCCACCCTCGCCGTCGCCCTCGTCTCCTCTGCATACACGGGCGGTATCAGGGAGATCATCGAGGAGTTCAAGATCAGCCAGGAGCTAGCCACGCTTGGCGTCTCCCTCTTCGTCCTGGGTTTTGCTGTCGGTCCCTTGCTCTGGGCGCCCCTGAGCGAGGTCTTTGGGCGCCAGATCCTCTTTGTCATCACCTATGGCGGACTCACGGCCTTCAACGCAGGTGCCGCCGGCTCCAAGGGACCGGCAACACTGCTCGTCACGCGCTTCCTCGCCGGCTCGCTCGGATCGTCGCCGCTGACCAACGCCGGAGGTGTCATCGCCGATATGTTCCCCGCCTCGCAACGAGGTCTCGCCATGACGCTCTTCGCATCGGCGCCCTCCCTCGGTCCCATCTTCGGCCCCATCGTCGGTGGCTTCATCGGTGAGGGACCTGGCTGGCGCTGGGTCCTGGGCTTCCTCGCTGCCTTCTCGGGGCTCTTCTGGATCATCGGCTCCCTGCTCGTCCCCGAGACGTATGCGCCCGTCCTCCTCCGCCGGCGCGCTGAGAAGCTCAGCAAGATTACCGGCAAGGTGTACAGGGCCAAGATCGAGATCGACAGAGGGCCGGTGTCGCTGGCGCAGATCATGAAGGTCTCCCTTTCGAGGCCCTGGATCCTGTTGTTCAAGGAGCCCATCGTGCTCCTCCTGTCCGTCTACATGGCCATCATCTACGGAACCCTCTACATGCTCTTCGGCGCCTTCCCCATTGTGTACCAGGAGAACCGAGGCTGGAGTCAGGGAATCGGCGGTCTCGCTTTCCTCGGAGTTATGGTCGGCATGATCGGCGCCGTCATCTACAGTCTCCTCGACAACAAGCGATACGTCCGGGTTGAGATGGAGAACGATGGACTGGCACCCCCCGAAGCTCGACTCCCTCCCGGCATCGTCGGCTCGTTCGCCATCCCTCTCGGCCTGTTCTGGTTCGCCTGGACCAACTACACCTCCATCCACTGGATCGTGAGTGTCGCGGCCGGCGTGCCCTTCGGCTTCGGCATGATCCTGGAGTTCCTCAGCATCATGAACTACCTCATCGACGCCTACACCATCTTCGCGGCCTCGGTGCTGGCAGCCAACTCGGTGCTGCGTTCGCTCTTCGGCGCGGCGTTCCCGCTCTTCACCACACAGATGTACAGCAAGCTGGGCATCCACTGGGCCTCGAGCATCCCCGCCTTCCTGGCCTTGGCCTGCGTGCCCTTCCCCTTCCTCTTCTACAAGTACGGCGAGGCCATCCGGAAGAAGTGCCACTTCGCAGCCGAGTCGGCCGAGTTCATGCGCAAGCTCAAGGAAGCAGAGCGTGCCCGCGAAGCGCAGGAGGACGAGAGCAACGGCAGCGTCACCGAAGACGTCAACGATGAGAATCAGGGCGCCGATGACGCCAACGAAGGCACCCAGTACGAAGGCATCCGACCAGGCAGCCGCCAGTCGACCAGGCGGCTGTCACGCGCGTCAACGTCTGCCAGCCACGCCGGCCGTGCCAGCCGATCACTGCGTCGCCTGACAATGTACGAAGGCAACCCCTACGACATTGACCGTGTCAACACCAACGAGGAGCAGTTCACACTGTCCAGATCACGATCTCCCAAGCACAACCGACGGTCATTGAGTTGAAGAGTCGGCTTATTCGTCAACAACCATATTTTACAAAACAGAAAAAAAAAACCCAACCACACACCCACACCATGAGCTGTTGAGACGATGGCGCCGTCGAAACCGGCATCTTTTCCTTGCCTACTTTACTTTCAGGCCAGGTCGAGGCGGATATCACAAGCCGACGACCGAATCAGGGGGGCCTCCAAACAAGGGGCAAGGATCACCACATATCATTTGTAATGACGGGAAAAGAGAAACACCGTCTTGAAGAGTCTCTGGCATTTGTATTTTCCGGACAGCATAGCACACACGCACGCACACGCACACACACTTGTTCCCTTTTCTGCGGCATCATGTGCAGGCAGGCATATATACATGTCTCCAACGCCTCACACACACGAAACTCGTTCAGCAGTTTCATCCTATAAAAGTTAGACTACGGGCGAGGGAGAGGATATGGAGCTCGAGCAATCAGTTCGAGAGGAGCGTCGACACCTAGTAACGAACTCCCATCTAATAAATGTACCAACTATGGACAGAAAGCGCTCTGCCTTGATGTGAAGACCAACCGTTTGTGATGGAGGCAAGGTCCTGCAGGTAGAACGTGTGCAGATTGAGGAGGCCATGCCGCTGTCAGATTGTTCTAGCCCCCTTCTGATCCAATGGTTTCATGGTACGGATCTAGAGCCTTATTTCCGCAAGAGCCGGAGGGGTTTATCGATATCCCTGTAACTCAGTGACTCGGCAACTTGCAGATTTCCCGTGAGATATCCCGTGAGTCAGAGTTTCAAGTGAACAGGGCTCCCACGTTGGGGGATCTGACTAAGCGGACGACGGTAGGCATTCAAATAGAACCTTCCAGAGGACGATGGGATGGAAAACTAAGGTTTCGAGCAGTGTTTGTGAGTGACGTGGCCGTGCATCGCTCTAGGATGCTCTTCGATGTTACATACAGTAGCTTAGTTCTTCACTGGAAGAACCGGCAAGGATTCGAAGCTCATGCAGTATGTACATACATAGACTGACCATCACTGCCCTGTAAAGTAAAGCGTAATCAACTCCTGAAGTGCATAAATACCAAGCCACTCAACATCCCGGAGCCGTGTATCGGTATCTCTCCCGGCTAGCTCGGATCTTACACCCCTGGACCATCGCTCCTTGGGTACTAAGGTATGTAAGATGGAAGGACCAGCATCGGATCCATTGGACCGTGTGCGCCTAGCGTGAACACCTCGTATGTACCGACATACCATCGTTGTGTTTCTTGTGTCGCCGATGGTAGGTGCCGTGGCACTATGCGCGGTTGTTGTTCCCCAACCCAGCATCGTTAGTTCTCCTAAGCATTCTTCGGATCACGACCCCTGGAACAACGTATGTTCACAGGTCACCGTCCTCTTCAGGTGAATCTCAATAGATTGCTCCACTCTCCAAACTGTGGAAGGAGTGCGGAAATGAGGGAGGATATCGACGTGTGTACATACATATAGTACATACAACGGGTACCATCAATAGTTCTGAAGCCTCACCTCGGTCCTCGACTAGCTTCGGCTGGTCTTATCGAAGAACACAACGCTGTATTGATGCATAGAGCTTACGGAGTACAGTATCAGCCTAGCTCATGTGCTAAAGCCCGATGAGATTGCCGTTGTGTCAATGTACTAAGCGGCCTCGGAGGCCAACCTAATTTCCGAGCGTGGCACACTCATGCCTATAAGCTCTGACTACCTTATATAGAACAGGGGGCGTAAGTCTACCTCGTATTTGACTTGAAACCTACCTAGGTATCTTGTGTGCACATAAGAACTCAAACCAGTCTTTTATGCTTCCGAACTACAGCGTTATAGTAACTATCGATGTGTGTTCCAGCGATCAAGCGCACTCTGATTGTCACATGTTGGCTTTATCAACATCACCCAAGGATTGGCACATGGGCAACAGTGACCGGAACCACTGCGGCGAGAAAAGTTGATACAGTGCTGGAACCTAATGGGTACTGTTCAAGTCACAATAACGAAAGTGAAGGACTTGAACTTTCAGCGTATTGGTGCTGGAGACCGTCTCGAGCCCTGCACAAACCATCATGCTTGAATGAAGAGGATCACACATTGTGACGGCAGCTTCAAGGATTGGGGCAATGGACTTCGGTGTCTCAACTCGTTCGGAGTTTATCCGTAACAACGAGCGATGGCCTTCGGAAGTTGCTAATACGATGCTGGGACCACTCCCAGTCTTCCACCATCTGTGATCAGGACATTGCCATTGATATAAGCGCCGGCCCTGCTGACAAGGAACAGCACCGCACCGGCCAGGTCCTCCGTGTCCCCCGCCCTTCGCTCAGGTACCACATCGGCTGGCCAGCCTGCACTGTCGAGCTTCGGGATGAGGCCCTCGGTCATCTCACTCGGATAGACTATGAAACGTACGCGTCAGCTCCACTTGACAAAGAAAAGGATTCGAGTCCAACGAATGAGTCAGGGACCCTTGCGTGTGATATCCGGGAAGGGTTGTACTGTATGTACTTACAGCCCGGAGCAATGACGTTGGACCGGATCCCATATGGCCCCAAATACGTCGACAGCTGCTTGCTCATATGCACGACGGCGGCTTTACTCCCGCCGTAGGCGAACCCGACCAGCGGCTTCCTGTTGAAGGCGCCGATGCTGCTTGTGGCGATGATCTGGCTCTTCTGCTTCAGGCCGCTGCGCTTGTTGCCCTCGTCCAGCAGCTCCAGGAAGGCAGCGACGGTGAAGAACACGCCGGTCGTGTTGATGGCATACGTGTCAGTGAACTCGGATGGACTCCAGGACAGCAGAGCCGACGAGATGTCCGAGATGGTCGGCTCTGCTGGGAGCGAGCCGAAGGATGGTCCGTTGACGCCGGCGTTGGGGAGCAGCACGTTGATGTACCCGTGAGCTTTGCGAACCTCCTCCGCTGCCGCCAGCAGGGATTCTTTGGAGGTGACATCGCCTACAATCGGGATGATTCGACCACTGGGCTGGCTTGCGAGTCAGTACCCAACAGTTGGCGGCACATGGCCACGATAACACCCGTCTGTGGTGACGTACCTCCGTCTTTGCCGCGGCATCGAGAGCCTCGCGTCGCCGTCCAATGATGTAGACAGTCGCTCCATTGGACGCCAGTGCTTGTGCCAGCATCAGACCAATGCCTGAACCCCGAGTCAGCCCCCAATTTGGTCGTTGTAGCAGTCGTATCTCGCGAAAGCGAAGTAGATGAAGCTTGACATACCGGTTCCTCCTCCTGTAATGACGGCAATCAAGCCTTGAACATTGAAAAGAACAGCACTCATGGCGACCTCGTGATGATGAAGGTTTAAATGATCAGCTTTGGAGAAAAACGGCTGATCTGAAGCTCAATACCGGCTCGAAAGGGCCAAGGACCAGGGTGAGGCAAAGATGAGGAGGAGTAACCAACTGTCTGATCATCGGAGGATGCAAAACGCACTGCCTATCTGCCGTTTCCGCTTTACTTGCCACACACGAGTCAATGTCTTCCCCGCTTGTCGATTGCGCAATCGGCGGTACATGACGCATCAGACACAGGCTGATTATGTCGCATTTTGGACATCTTGAGCCGGCCAAAGGGGGGGGACCGAATATGCACCTAAATCCAACGTAGCATTGACAACGGGCCGGGCCGTGGGGTCTCGTCTCATGGTACTTGAAGCTTGAACTGCACTCTTAAGCTGGAGAAGAGCTTTGCTCACTTCTCACTATATATCTTGCTATGGATTCTGACTGCCATCAATAAACGCTTTGAGTGCCGACTCATTTCGCGGAATGAAGCGAGCCTTATAGCCTCGGGGTGTTGCTACGAATGATCTCCCTTTCAGACCCAAAAGCGGATGGATCTCTTCCGACGTCGACCCCTGCGCAGGCAGAATGTGAAAATGCGCAATCAAATGAAGAAATACAGTGTATAAAGCGGTTTGGGCCAATAGTGAAGCCACGCACATTCGCCCTCCGATGCCGAACGCGTATTGATGTGCCTGGTGGTCTGGGGAGCCGGGAAGCCAGCGTTCCGGTGCAAAGACATCAGCGTCTGTGAACAAGGTAGGGTCTGCGTGATTATAGTTAGCAAAGTGCACAAGGATATCCTCTCCCCAATCAACCAGACACTTTAAAGGATCTGGAACATGAATAAGGGGTATCTGGCCTTTTGCGGCTTACCCCTGTTGATCGCCCACGAGTTGAGGAAGACGAGAGTGTTGGCGGGGATCGTGGCGCCTTGCCACTCAACATCAGTGTAAGTGGCTTTCGGCAACGCCAGTTTGAGAACTGCAAAGTATCGCGATATCTCCCTCGTAAAGGCCTCGATATACGCGACGTGGGTTGCGGCGTAAGCATCGGATGGCGAATCCAGGACTCCGCATTCTTTGATCGCCTGGAAAGCCTTGTCCTGTACGTCCTGACGATGCGCGAGCAGTAATATGGCCCAAGACAGCGTTGGCTGATTCGAATCAGCCCCCTAGAACGATCTCCAGTCAGTACGGTACGCTATGTAGGTGGGCTGTGGCCCGGGCCTGGGGGTCGGACAACTTACAGCCATCATGCTAAGGCTGACACTGATGAGCTCTTCTCTGGTCAACGTGGCTGACTCCGGGTCGCGCAAAACAACTCCTTGAATGCACGGTTTATCTTCACCTTTGGCCACCTGATCCTTTAGTCTGTCCAAGAGCACATCGTTGTAAGCCAGCCTTCTCCTCCCAATGTCAGAAGCATATCCTGCAGGCGAAGAGCCTATACGCAACACCGCTGCGACCGGTTCCCAATATCGTAGTATGGGGATGTAGTTCGCATAGTTCCTAGATGTGTCTCTGAACCTGGACACCGCAGACTCGACCTGGATGATCTCGGCCATGAGCGGGTCCTCATGAAGTGCGTTGGCACTGGAGACGCGTGTGCCGTAATTGAGCGTCAGGCTGAGATTCAATGCGAACTTTTGCACGGCGGGCCGGAAGTCGACATCACCATCATCACCCGGACCCTTGCTGAGCACTGAGAGGAGATCTCGGAGAAACTCGCGAGACTCCAGGTTCAGGATCGGGGCGTAACTCTCGACGCGAGGGCGATTCAGAGCAGCAGCAGCCAGCTTGCGTCTCCTGCGGCAAGACTCATCCCATGGACTGGTACCGATGCTCGCAACAGCTTTGCTGACCTTTTTGTGAAGTACATAGAATATGGGCCGAGACATCATCCCCGTACGGTTTGTGACGAACAGCTTCCTGGCCGCATCGGCGGTGTTGACGACGACCGCTGTCGTGTTTCCTAGTTGGATCTGGAACACCGGGCCATAGGTAGTCGCCCATTTCCTGTACGTCTCTGCAGGGATTTCGTCCGATTTCTTCTCCAAGCTCAATATTAGAAACGTGGTTTCCTGCCTGAGCAGAGCGCACTGAGCGGCACGGTGCCAGACAAAGGTGTACAGACCTGGAATAGGTTGCCCACGACTGGCCAGCCTCGGGGACCTGGAAGTTTCTTGATCCGCCGTGTGTACCTGTAGATCTCATTCTGCACCAAGTATATAGTTGTGATGGTAAACAGGCTGATGATGGCGTAAGAGGCCACTACCTTCAGGGAAGGTAGCGCAGCAAATGCCGAATTTTGCAGAAGCGGAAAGGTAGCCATCGTGATCGTCTGTCTTTCTCACAAGTACCACGGGAGGCTCCAAGGCATGGTAAATATCCTAAGAAATAACATCACACACCACTTATGCTTCTTCATGCAAGCAGACCACCGAGTGAATAGTCCCGTTCCTTACGCGAGCGATGTCGGCATCTAAACCAGGGTTGGGCGATGGTGCGATTACTCCTCCGCATCGGGAAACTTCATCTGGCCAAAGCCATCCTTGAATGCGCACAGATGTCAGCTCGCGTATAATACTCGACAGCGACAGGACTAACAGCCTCCAAGATTATCGGGCGTGTGGGGTTTAGCTGCGTTCCAAGAGTCCGCGTGTAATGACGCCTTTGCCTCCGCAACTGATGAAGCTGAGCTATTGGGCGGAAATAAGAGATTTTCGGGCTTTCTTGCCTTTCTTAAAGCGGGGTGTCATGGGTTATGGCGCATGAGCCTACTCTAATTCGACGCAGCCATATGTCGTCTTGACTTTTGTTTGAATGGGCTGGCTACCGAACGAATGCCTGATCCCTGGCCGTTGCATCAACCATGTCTTGTGGTATGTTTGAGTACCTTGTATTTTGTCTTTCATTCCAGGAGGTGGCTCATGAAGCCTTGTCGCTTAGAGTTGGCATTGCCGAAACTATGGGTTCTTCACCAAAGGGTTATGCTTGCCTTCGTTATCGACATTGAACATGTACGGCTTATCAGCAGCACCGTTGGTCTGGGCCTCCGTTCGGCTCTGCCGCAGCATCCAGGGTGAATCCTTCAGACCTTTATGCCATTTCTTACCCTCGTACTCCTCCTCCACGGGCAACTCACCTGTGGCCTGAATCTCTCTAGCTCTCTCCTCTACTTCGGCCCACACGCGCAAGATATTATCGCCAGCCAGGAGGCGAATCTGGTCGTCGTTTGCTCCACGCTTCATAAGAAGCTCAATCAGGTCGGGGAACTTGGAGACATCCTCCAGACCGAGGGGAACATGGGGCGTGCCAGAGAAGTCGCTGCCGATGCCAACGTGTTCCCAACCAATGAGCTCCGCGATGTAGAGGATATGGTCCACCACATCGTGGATCGTGGCTTGCTCTGGGTTCTTCATGTTGAGGAAGCGGTTCACAAAAGTCGCCATGACAATGCCGTTGTTTTTCTTCACAGAACGAAGAACATCGTCGGGCACATGTCGCAGATGGGGCTCAACGCTGTGCGCTCCAGAGTGCGAGAAGATGACGGGGGCACGAACGATGCTCATGACATCTCTCATCATCTGGTGAGAAACGTGGGAGAGATCAACTAACATGCCCAAGCGGTTCATCTCGCGCACCGCTTGCGTACCAAGTGTGAAGAGGCCCTTGTCAGGATGGCCGGCCGCGACTGTAGACGCAGAGGTGCCCCATGCCGTGTCGCAATTGTGGGTGAGAGTGATGTACCGTGCACCAAGGTTGTGCATTTGCCGAATCGCTGCGATGCTTCCTCCCAACAGGTGACCACCCTCGATTCCTATCATGCTGGAGATCCGGCCAGCACGGAACTCCTTCCTCACACATGCGGCGTTGTGGCAGTAGGCAAGGTGCTTTGGATGTTGCTCGATAAAGCGACGGGTGACATCAATTTGTTCTAATGCATCTCTCACCACCCACTGTATGTTCTCGCTAGTCAGTCCGCCTGAAAAAGAGAGCAAGATGCAAGCGAGGCATGCGTTGCACTTACGGAAGGGTCTTCGAAGTGTTGTTGCGCCACATCGCAATCAACATAAACGCTCCAGAATTGGCCTCCCACTTGACCTTGCTGCATGCGCAAAAGGTCGGTATGGCCCAGGAGCCTCTGCGTGAAGTCGACTTTGTTATCGTAGAGGCGATTGTGAAGCTCAATTCTCAGCTGCCACGGAAGATCATTGTGACCGTCAATAAGTCTGCCAGACAAAATGGACAAATTAGCCGCCCTGCGGCTATCTTCTTCGCTCTTCTGATTCACTCACGGAGTACCGCGCAAGACTCTTTTCGTTCTCTCAGAGTAGTTCGTCGGGTCAATAGGACCTTCCAGGTTGAAGAGATACGCCAGTGGCGTGAGAAGCGCAGCTAGGCCAGCGAAGAGAAGAGGCGATCGCCATCGGGACCACCACGCCCCAGCTCGTGCTTGCGACCGCAACACGACTGAAGTGTCGGTTTCTGTTCTTTGGGTCAGGCCTTGGCTGCTGCCACCTTGGAGCTGGTCATCAGCGAGCTGTTCTCGATGTAAAGACTGTGGATCGGCCATCGTTGGAGATGTTGACGAGGCTGAGATGACTCGTTCAACTGACGGACTCAAAATCCATCAGACTATTGACCAGAACCATGCTTCTTCGCACCCATCACTGCTTGCATACGGTGCTGGCTGTGACCGACATCGGCATTGATCAGAGCTGATGCCAAGAGTCTCATCCTGGAAGCGAACAGCATTCCCGAGGCCGTGGATCGATATTCGCGCGTGGTGTGTCGCCAAGCCATGCAAAGAGGAGCAATCGATGCCATGTGGAGGATGTAAACAGAGGGCTCACAATGTTGCATCTAGGACAGCGTTGTGATAAGCGTTGTCCAGGACCTCAATGCGTGATTGCTCAGGATGATCACGACATCGGTCAAGGCAGCAGCCTTACGGGAAGGATCGCAGGCAGTGGGTCGGCTAAGACTTGTTCACATCAGGCCATGCCGCGCTTCGCAGAATTTATTTCGCATTCACGGAACCTGTTTCGCATTCAAGGTCCATTCGGTACGTGATTGGTGGCTCTTGGTGAGGAGAAATTTTATCAAGTTACACAAGTGAGCTCCTTTACGACGTGTCGTGTTCACGTGCAGAGACTGCTCTTCGCAGAATTTGGTGACCCAGTGCTTCCATTGTGTCGTCCACCAAGGTCGCGTGCCTCATATACACAATGGACTGCAACAGTTGTCTTTCAGTTCTCGGCATTCCAACCATGTACGCAGTGACATGGCAGACGAAGCATGAAGGGTGCATCGAGTCAATGCTATAGAGGCCGCCATGTCAGCTACGAATCATTTCAACATCGTCCCCACTGCCAACGAGATCCGGGCCGAAGGCTAATGAAAAGCGTACATCGAAACAAGACGGCAAACACGGCCAAGAAGCTAAGAAGTGAGTTTATTTGGACTAATGCACGCGCAAAGACGTGCAGTGATCACGCCTTGTGAACTCTCCCCCACGCGAACCGAGGTGGACCTGTCAAATGCACCTCATCGGGCGATATAAGGCCGGCAAGATGGCACTTCCTATTGATCGATTGAGGGATTCGCTGCATCGATTTCTTCAGTGGTGACCCGCGCGAAGCCGTGTTTGACGTTGTTCCTTCAGCGAAAGCACATCCGCACCTCCTCCGCCTGCATTGTGCAGACCTTCAGCCATGTCTGAGATTACAGAGACAAAGGAGGTCCAGCCTCAGGTTGCCGATGACTTTTCCAAACGTCCTGCTGTGCAGGAAAAGAATGCCGATGTCACGCTGCGTCTTCTTGAGGAACATGGTGATCAATTTGGGTCGCTCACCCCGGAGGCGGAGAAGAAGCTGAGGCGAAAGCTGTACCGTCGCATCATGGTACTGCTCTCAGCGATCAATATCATGCTTTTTGTACGTCTCAATTAACATTCTCATTCCAGGCTGGTCATTTTGACAGCCATTTGGTCTTGGTTTCGGCCAGTGGGTAATTCAGCCTTTACTGACTTAAGCAGGTCGATAAATCAACGTTGGGATTCTCTGCGATCTTGGGTGTATTCGAAGAGACGGGAATCACAAAGGCGCAGTACAATAACCTCAACACCATGTTCTATGTTGGTACGTCTGTACTTGGGACCTCGCCCCATCACCCCCTGTAACAACCAAGCCTTTCTGACCACGTGAACCACAGGGTACGTCGCCTTCCAGTGGCCCGGCCATTATCTAATGCAGAAGCTGCCGTTTGGTCGATACGTCGCGGTCACAATCTTCGCGTGGGCTGTCATCATCTTCCTCCACTGCGTCGCGACCCGGTACGCTGGTCTGCTCGTGGTGCGCCTTGCCCTCGGAGCTGCCGAGGCCGTCATTGTCCCAGCCATGGAAATCACCATCGGCATGTTCTTCAACCGAGAGGAGCACTCCTTCTTGCAGCCTGTGCTGTGGATCACCTGCCAAGCTGCGCCCATCGTCACGAGCTTCATCTCCTACGGCCTGCTGTGGGTCAAGCACCCGACTGTCCTCCCGTGGAAGTTCCTGCACATCACCACCGGCGGCCTGACGTTCCTCCTCGCCATCTGGGTCTGGTTCGACTACCCCAGCAACCCCGCTGAGGCGCGGTTCCTCACCTTGGAGGAGAAGGTCCAGGTGATCCGCCGCGTGCATCGATCCCAGCAGAGCTCGATCGAGCAGAAACAGTTCAAAAAGGGGCAGTTCTTCGAGACTCTGAAAGACCCGGTTTCGTGGCTGTTTGCCCTCCAGGCCTTCACTCTCATGTACGCCAACAACTTGAACTACGGACAGAAGAACCTCCTCGCCACGGAGATTGGAATCGATGCCCTGGGCTCTACCCTTGTTGCGGCAGCCGGTGGCGGCTTCGGTGTTGCCTGCTGCATCGTCGCCACCTTCGCCCTCCGGCGCTGGCCGAAGTATCTTGCTCTTCACTCCACGGTGTGGTGTGTGCCTGCGGTCGCAGGTGGCATCGCCATGGTGACCATCCCGTGGGACCGCAAGATCGCTCTCCTCGGCTCTCTCATCCTTGCGTCGGCCACGTACGGCATCACGTACATCATTGCTCTGGGCTGGACCACGTCGACGGCATCCGGCTACACGAAGAAGCTCACCAGGAACGTCATGTTCATGCTCGGTTACAGCGTGGGAAACCTCGTGTCGCCCCAGATCTGGGAGCCCAGCTGGGCACCGCGATACTACGGCTCGTGGGTTTCCATGATCATTGTCAGCTGGGTCGGCACTCCAGCGGTGCTGTGGGTGATCCACTTCATCCTGGCCAGACGCAACAAGGAGCGCCACGCATACATTGACAGCCTGAGTGATGATGAGAGGGAGGGTTGGGTCGAGCAACAGGCTGCGGACGGGTCCATTGAGAGGGTCAAGGTTGATGTGGCTGTTCTGGATCTGACAGACTTGCAGAACAAGCAGTTCGTGTACCGTATCTAAGTAGTCGGCTACACGTACTTCTATAAAAGCCTAGCATCTTTAAGACCACGGGACACACCATAAGGCCAGGGAACAATTCTGTTTCAAACCAGCTTCTGATTTTGCTTTCAGAACGACATGGGGGCTCACTCTACAGCCGCGAAACGGGCACATTTGGGACGAACGACCAGGTCGTTATGGACGCTCATTATAGTCTAGTCCATCGCCAGCTGAGTTCATCAAGAAGACGGAAATGGGTCATGTTTTCTTTTATTCGTTCTGGTTCACTCAACTCCCCCCCACGACACGTTCGGTGCACTCTACTTCGACTTGCCACCGAATCCACGACCGCCGTTGCGACCAGGACCGCTGGCTACGCGGAGTACAAAAGCACCTCGCTCAAAGGTGTTGGCGACAATGAAGCCCGAGGGGAACTGGAAGTTGCCCCAGGAGCCGACGAACTCGAGCGAGCCGCCAGCCGCGTCGTCCTCCGGGTGCATGTCGAAGAAGGCCAGCCTGCGGACCTTGCTCCCGTCCGGATGGCGCTTGATGGACCTGACGTCCGTCACCCACACGCCAGCGCCGTAGTTGGACTGGAACATGATGCCCTTCTCGACGTACAGGTTGTGGTCGATGGCCACGTGGTCGGTGTTCTGGAAGTAGCCGGTGTACCGGGGCTTCTCGAGGTCGCCGAGGTGCATGATGTGGGTGATGGGGATCCCGGCGGCGGCGGCGCCGACGCCGTAGTACTCGTCCAGCTCGTCGTTGAAGAGGATGAACTCGTGCCAGTTGCGCTCCGTCCACCAGCCCTGGTGGGTGTAGGTCGCGCCGGGGTACTCGAGGCGGCTGAGCATGCGCGAGTCGGCCTTGTCGGTCGAGTCCCAGACGGTGACGCTGTCCTCGTTGTAGGCGACGCAGATGTTGCGGCCGAGGTAGCGCTTGTCGGGCCCGTTGTAGGCCACGCACTGCGCGTCGTGCGTGTAGCCGTCGGCGCTGGCGCAGCCGGGCTTGGAGGGGCTGCTGGGGTCGCTCAGGTCGATGTACTCCAGGCCAGCCCTGCAGACCTGGCTGACGGGCTGCGCACCGACGGCGATGGCGTACTCGTTGTCCCAGTCGATGACGATGTTGTGCGCACGGCCGCGCGGCAGGTCATCGAAGAGGCCGACGAGGTCAGTCTGCGGGTTGAAGGTGACGGGGGCATCAGGGCTGAGGTCGGCCACCTTGCCCATATCGAAGATCTGGACGTTGTGTCCGACAGCCTCTGAACCGATGATGGCGAGGTTGTTCAGCACGCGGATCTCTCTCCATGAGGAGCCCACGGGGTCCTGCGACGGGAGACGGCCGAGGTAGCTCATCTTGCCCTTGTTGGAAATCTCGACAAAGGCAGTGCCTGTCTGCTGGCCGATCAAGGCGATCTGACGTCCCTTGGGCGAGACCCAGCCCCAGATCGAGGATCCTCGTCTGTTTGGGTAGTTGGGGTCTGCTTCGCCGCCGCCCATGTCGTTGTGGTTGAGGAAGTCGTAGAGATCCATCTGCAGTACAGGTCAGCCCGAGATACTTCCTCGTAGAGCATGTTGTATGAAGGTGGTTGAAGTAGGTACTCACGTTCTTGCATCGGAAGGTCTGCATGGGGTTGCCCTCCTCAGCGATGGCTAGTCCAGTCTTCTTGTCGCACTTGAGGCGATCCCTCTTGACTTTGGCGTCGAGTTTGTCCCAAGTGCTCCATGAAGGCCACTGGCTGGAGTTGAGACCGCCGGCTGCCTCGAGCGCGTCCCATTGAGCCTTTCAGACGCTCTTGTTAGCGAAATATGTACTTGTCCACATATGGTCAGCCGCAAGGACGTACCATCTTCACATCCATGATGGTCTGGTGCACCTCGCCCGCATCGTACATGGCCTTTGGGAAATGTGCCGCAGATGCCAGCGGGACCAGCTGGAAAATCGTGCTCGAGACTTTCATTCTTACGGTGTTAACGACGACTCGGGGAAGGGTGCAAGACCGAATGAGGAGCTGGAGGGTGCTGGGCTGGACAAATGCGAATCTTGTCGCGGCTAGAGGCCCTCTCTCTTATGCACCAGCTGCGAATGCAACATGGTTACGCTTCTCGCCACGACGAACGTATTCCGCAGATGAGAAAGCGACCCCAGAATCAAGGTTCCTTGGAGCAACTGCCGACTTCGTCCCAGCGTTGCAACACCAAGACGCGGATCTCTTACAGACCTTCTCTATTCTCTCTAGCCCGCTGCCAAGATCTCGGCCCATTCGCAGATGTCAAGGTGAGATAGGAGATCCGGAAACAAACATTGTCCAATGACTGACTGTCAAGCAGGGGGCAATGGTCACTTAAGCTTAAGCTGTAAGTGGATACATCCGGGCCAAGCCACGGACCAAGATCACGGAGAAGGCGATTTTCTGAAAAGGAAAAGAGAAGGTCGATAAGACATGTATGTACGAGCGACAAGTTGCCCTGGTAGGAAGGCAATACTGCTGAATCGCCTTCACCCTGCGTAATGCCTTTAGGGCTGATCCCATCGTATCGGCTTGCACTGCCTCGTTGAGCCCAGTGACTCCGCCCAGACCTGTGAACCTGTTCTCCCAGTCGAGCTATGTTGGTGATCAGGGTTGGACATATAGTCCAATTGGTCCCCAGGGAACATGGGCAGTAAAGACTTACACGATCTCGGAACATGTCGCCGAATGGAACCAACAGCAGATACAGGCATTGCTTGCATATGATCATATTCTCATCTCGGTACAGTATTCGAGGCCATTCGGGCTCTGACCTCTATTTCTCCTGCTTTTCACTCGTTTCCGCTTCGCCAAGGTAGAATAGTCTGGGATATTCAAGCATCGTCTCGAAAGTGCAGAACTCGACCGGTCCCAGTTCAAACTCCATCTGGATCTCTGGCAACAAGGATCCAAGCATCCTGTTCAGCTCAACCCTGTCGTCTCCCTCGACGTACCGGAGCAGATAGGCCACGGTGATGTGGAAAGGATACACGTCGTGATTGGGAGCCCTGAACCCGAGAACATCGCCCAGCCTATCCCGCAGCCGACGCATGCGCTTCTCCTCCTCCGGCGTGGCGCCCTGGACGTGTAGACCGATGCCCACCATGGCTGGGTCGAAGCCGAGGACCTTCATCCTGTAGGGCGGTGCGAGGCCTTCCGACTCCAGCTGCAGGCCGAAAGCTCGCAGGCGCCGGGAGAAGTCGGCCGTCGACTCCGGCAGCGGCCTCTTGGCCAGGCCGACGGGCCACATCCCGGACTCGCACTCGAACTCCCGCACGCCGTCGAAGACGGTCATGTGCCACGAGGCCTGAGGCACGAGGCGGATCTTGCTCGCGAGCGTGGGATGGGTCCTGACCGCGTCGTACACCTTGCGCATGCCCGCCCTGAGTGGCGCGTCCGGGGCAAGGTGGCAGATGGTGGTGTTGCCCGCGTATCTCTGCGCGACACCGTCCGGGTCGAACTTGAAGGGCACGCCGATGGGATAGGGGGGACGCTCAGCCTTCCGCGCTTCGGCGGCGACCCTCGTCTCTGTCTGGGTGGCCATTCTGTGGGAGGTGTGTAGGACTATGCGAGTGAAGCACTATAGATGCCGATTGGGCTTGGAAATGAATGGAAGGGGGAGCAAATCAGGAACAATCCTCAGCGCATGCGTTCTTGTGAGCAGTCGAGACTATCGAACCACACTCTTTTCTTTAAATGGTTTCTTGGGAAACATGGACGCCGAGGGAGGGGAAAGGGGGAGGAGAAGAGGAAGACAATTCTCCCGGTCATAAAATTCCCCTCGGGAAACAAGCAGCGATGCTCTTCGCGACACCGTCTCTAGCGTCCTTGAGACACGAGGATGAGGGTATTGGGAGTCTGGACATACGGTCACAGACTCGCCGATCGGCTCGAGAGGAGCCCAATTGCAACGCGACTGGCCAATGGGCAGGATGCCACCACGGGACATGTATCGCTCGGCTCGAGATAAAGACTCCGATCGGCTCGAGATAGGACGTGGTTTGGCAGACCCATAGAAAAGAGGAACAAGGCTTGAACTTAGTTCTGGTTGTCGCCAGCGCTGCCCCAGGTTTCGCCTCCAGAATCGAAAGCCACATGGCCGATTGAGTCGATGCTACTGGCTGCTCTGAAATAGCCGGACCCTTGCCTCTGCTCAATTGACATTCGACCCTGAACGCTTGTGCCCTGACAGGCAGACAGAGATGGGGTTGGGTGGTGCTTCAGCAATAGTCGCGTAGTGTGTCTGCACATAGCGTCGTTTGTCAACGCCACCACGGGACTTTTCCCATAGTCCGTTGCTACACGTGTGTATGGTCGTTTCTCAATTGCGGGATGGACTACATCTCGTCAAAGAGTAACGCATAGGCATGTAGGTCCTATATAAGAGGAAGCGTTCCGGACCTCCAAAAGCATCATCGTGAGATTTCGCAGCAACCTCCATCGGCCTGCTTCAAACAAACAAAAGAGGGAAAAAAAAGAAGAAGAAAAAGAAGTCACACCGTGCTTTCTCTCCATCATCTCCTCGACTCCCGCCGTTCTTCGACATGTCTGCCGCTCAAGACACCCCCAAGCAATCCGAGGCCCCCAAGGTCAGCCAGACGGAATGGCTCGTCGACGCGCAAGATGCCACCACGCGCGAGCACGGCATGGGCATTCGCGCTGCTCTCAAGCGCTATCCCAAGGCGGCCCTATGGAGCCTCGCCATGTCCAGCACCATCATCATGGAAGGCTATGACACGATGCTGGTCGGCAACTTCTTCGCCCAGCCTGCCTTCAAGAAGCACTACGGCGAACCGGGTGCCAAAGGCGCGTACGAAGTCACTGCGCCTTGGCAGGCTGGGCTGAACAATGGCTCGGCTTGCGGCCAGCTCATTGGCCTGCTGCTTGCCGGCATCATCAGCGAGAGGCTCGGCTTCCGCATGACCATGCTGGTCGGTCTGTCTTTCACGGCGGCTTTCATCTTCATGCAGTTCTTTGCGCCCAGTATCGAGGTCCTCCTCACGGCTCAGATCCTGTTTGGTAGGCTTCCCCGAGCATCTCTCTCTCTCTCTCTCTCTCTCCAAACCCGTATATCTAATGAACAGAACCTCAGGCATCCCCCTTGGTTTGTTCCAGACCGTGCCTATCGTGTACGCTGCCGAAATCGCACCGGTCTCGCTTAGACCATATTTGACCAACTACATCAACTTTTGCTGGGTATGCTGTGACTCTCCTCCCTCTTCATTCTATTCCACTAACGAAAAGAAAGGCGATTGGCCATCTCATCGGCGCTGGTATTCTGCGAGGCTCTCTCCAGCTTGACGGCCATTGGGGATACAGAGTTCCGTTCGCCATCCAGTGAGTCTCATATCCCACCAGCTTTCGTTCTTTTTTTTTTTCTTTGGACATTGCTAAAGCTTCGTGCCCTTGCCAGATGGGTATGGCCTTCGATCCTCATTCCCTTGCTCTTCTTTGCCCCCGAGAATCCCTGGTGGCTTGTCCGCCAAGGCAGACTGGCAGACGCGAAGAAGATCCTGGCCAAGATCTCCTCCGGCGCCGAGAGCGATGACGACCTCGACAAGAGCATCGCGCTCATGGTCGTGACGACGGAGCACGAGAGACATGTGAATGCCACCACGAGCTATGTGGCGTGCTTCAAGGGCACGGACCTGAAGCGAACTCTGATCGCCATGGGCGTCTACTGCGTTCAGACTCTAAGCGGTAACCCCCTGCGCAGCTCTTCCACATACTTCATGATCCAGGCTGGATTCCCGAGCGATCAGGCATTCAACATGACCATTGTGAACTACGCCCTGGCTCTTGCTGGCGGCTTTGTCTCCGTGAGTACATGTGCTTTCACCCTTTTACTTCTTCCCGAGCTTCTTACTCACACGCGTATATCTAGTGGGGTCTCCTGCCTCTTTTCGGTCGCCGGCCAACCTACGTCTGGACCCTGGTGATCATGCTGGCGCTCATGATCATCATCGGCGGTCTGGGCGTCCCTCAGGCGCACTCCTCCAACACAGCCTACTCCTGGACCATCGCCGTGGCCCTCATCATCTCGTCCTTCCTCTACAACGCCGGCATGGGGCCCCTGACCAACACCATCTGCAGCGAGATCCCTTCCAGCTTGCTGCGCAGCAAGACTGTGGTCCTGGCCCGTTGGACTTACACCGTCCTGAACATCATCGCCGGAACCTTCACACCCTACCAGCTGAACCCGACAGCGTGGAACTGGGGTGCCAAGACGGGCTTCTTCTGGGCTGGTGGATGTCTCATCTCCGTCGTCTTCGCGTTCCTGTGTGTGCCTGAGACCAAGGACAGGACGGCAGCTGAAGTGGACATCATGTTTGAGCGCCGGGTGTCGCCTCGCCGCTTTGCCGAGACCAAGGTTGATCTGGTCGAAGCCATTGGCGGGGAGGACACTGAGAGAAAGATGTAGTAGAGCTTGACGTCAGGATGCGTGGAAATGGCTCTTATTCTTGAGAGTCTTGGGTCTGAAGGTGGTCCACAAATCCCTAGCTACTATATAGCTGCGTGCAGGATTGCTTTAGTTTTCAACGTTTTGGAGAATGCAGATTCGGGCTTGCTTGTTTGTCAGATTTTGGAGAAAGAGCAGTGTGTGCCATAGACATGCTCAAATATACGGCGGTGGCATGCGGAAATACCACAGACAAAAGTACATGGACGTGACCCTCCTCTCTTTACGAATCTGCGCATCGGCCAACTCCTTTCCAAAAGCCGCGAAGAACTTGCTGCGGTATATGGGAGTCTGGATCTGCGAGATCCTCTGCACCGCCCACCGGTTCTGCTCCCTGTCCATGCACTCGATGGCATAAAGGAACAGCGCGCGCAGGTAGCCCGGGTTCAGTTCCGTTCCCTCGCTGTCACACTCTTCGTCGACAATGTCCCTTATCTCACGCAAAGCCTCTCGTGAGTCCGTGAACTTGGAGACCGGGTCACCTAGCAGACGGTCGATTTCCACGAATTCGGCGTGGTATGCCGCATGACAGATGTTCACAAGGCCGATGATTTGCTTTGCCAGCTTTGGCGCCAACTGTTCACGCAGCTCCTGTGGTGTCTGGCGTTGAACCGCTGGGCGCGTCCCCCAGAGTGCGAGTAGTCGAGACTTGATGTGCGAAACAAGCTTCACAACTTCCTGCTGGTCTGCGCCAGTCGTGCGAGAGCGGTGATAGTGCGTCAGCCGAGCCATTTCCCCCGATAGGAGCTGAAGCCGGTAGTAGAAATCAAAGACGGGGGCAGAGATCACTTCGTAGAAGTGCGTAGATATGTCGGGTTGCTGATCATCCGGCGGTGCCAGACCTTGCAAGGGGCCTTCGTACCATGGGAGCACTGCTACAACTGACTCGGCCAGTAGCCCAGTACCACCGCCACGCATCGTGACCACCTGCAGGATCCTGAGCCATGTGACTAGCCTCCTAGATAGCTCGGAATGAGTCTTTGGGTGTTCTGCCCATGCGGCAAGGCGATCCAGAAACAGCTTGCTTGGGGCCTTGAAGAACGGTGCAGTTTCGCCTCTGTGTACCAAGTCGAAAAGGCAAATCAGAAAGACTACCATGAGACAATGACCGAGGTCACGAGTATGATCGCTCAAGAGCTCCTCGAACGAGGTTTGAGTGACACGATGAAGCGCTGTGGCTCTCGACAGAGGCATGCTGTAAGCCTGTCCCTTGAATAAGGTTGCAAGCGCGGCAATGCCAGCCGAGACCGTGGAGCAAGACTCGTTCGCATGAACCATGTGCTGCTTGGCGAGATCCCAATTCACGGTGTCAAAGGGCGTGATGCCTGGGCACTCAACGAGCTCTATAAACATAGACTTGACCTGTGAGGTTTCTCCACATGAAGCCAGGAGGTCCATAGTGGTTGTCAGCTCGATATCGCGAGAGATCAGACTGGATGGCTCATCCACATCCCCGTCCTCCACAGCATCTGGGGTCGGGTCATCTGGGGAGAGGGAACCAGGCTGCTGGTGCCGACGGCGGTCTTCTAGCGCCTTCTCCAGACGAGCAGTGACATTGACGATGAGCCTATCTGGGTGTTCGAAGGGATCTTGATGAGGGCTCTGGCCAAAGATCCGCAACTCGGACAAAGGAGGTGATTGGATGGTGTGGCCGGTCCGGGATGCAGGACTCGGAGGCGATGTATGCAGGATCTGAACTGTCGATTCGCCAGGATGCCGAGCTGTCCACGCAGTCCGATCAGTGGCCTTTGTTCGGCCTCTCACAGCTCGGCTCGAGGACGAATCTGTCGAGGGAGATGCAGCAGTTTCACGGCGTGACCAAGGGGTCCTCCGTGGCTGGTACACGCAATGGCGCTCCAGTCTCGTGCAGTTGCGGCATGCCGGCTGGCCTTCATCGCACTTGACCTTGCGGGACCGACATGTCAGACAGCCGGTGCGCACCCTGCCCCTGGAGCTACGGGGAGACGATTTCTCAGTGGGCATGTTCTGCCGAGTTGTGTTCTTATCGCACCGATGGCATGGGATCATGTTGTGGGTTCTCTTGGAAGCATCTCCACACAAGAAGGTGAAGAGCGTGAACTCAGCCTTGTTCCATCGGCTCGACGGTCGGCTAAGGTGAGCATCATATTGTCTTCAGCTGGTCTCCCAGTCTTCGTCAACGGCTTTCGGCGCACGTGGGTGTGTGGATACTTGGTTCGGCTGATGTCTCTAGTCCCCTACGTCGGCTGAACTGAGCGAGCGAAGTTTGCACTAAATGTCAACTTGGTAGACTAAAGGGTGTGGGAACGAGGGACACGTGACCCCGACACTTATGATCAGACACCCGTTACGTAGCACTAGTCTCTAGACTAGATGGATCATTCAAGACCCGTTCAACCCAACACAGAGAATGACGGGCTTATCTCCAAGCGAGAACCTTCGTCTTATCTCTTGCCGATCGCGCTGGGCACGTGGGAAGCATGTGTGCCCTTACACACAGCAAATGCATTCACGGTCAACTCGTTAAGCCTCTGGGTTTACTGAGCCTCCGTCAGAAGTGCCATTGCAAATGAGTCAAACGTCGGACCGACGCTTCCAAATATGCCATTCAGTCAATTGTGCCAATTCCTCCCAATTGAGTCTGAAGGACAGAATTCATCCGTCAAGTCTTCAGTGCCTGTCTGGGTGGGGTGTTTACATATAGAGGAGCGCCATTGTCTTCACAGTCTTGGAGATGTTATGAGGAGCTCAAGACCATGATGGAAGCCTACTTGTCTTTACCAAGATTGCAGACTTTGTGTGAATAGTTTGGGCTCTTCTACTCATCCGGGAAAGATGGATCTACAACAGCTATGCGTCGACATGACGGCTATCGCCAAAGCCGTGGGCGAGATCATCCTCAACGCTCGGCCGAATGCAGGATCAACATCCATAAAGAAGAACAGTGTGTCTCAACACCACACTTTCCCGAATGAGACTTGCATCACTGACAGCTCTGCAGCCGCTGATATCGTGACCGAGACCGACCAGGCTGTCGAAGCTCACATCCGCCAACGCCTCCTTGGGCAATACCCTTCGTTCGAGTTCATAGGCGAAGAGTCCTTCAAGTCCGGATCCGAAATCACAGATCAGCCGACCTTCATCGTCGATCCGATCGACGGCACGTCCAACTTTGTCCACGGCTTTCCGGCCGTCTGCGTTTCTATCGGTCTTGTAGTCAACAAGTCACCCACGGTGGGTGTAGTATACAACCCCTTCACCGACGAGCTGTGGACTGCCATCAAAGGCCAAGGTGCCTTCACATCGCGCAATGGAGGCGTCAGACAAAGGCTCCCTCTAACGTCATCATCTCTGAACCTATCTTCGGCATGCATCGGCATTGAATGGGGGAGCGATCGGGAGGGCCCGGCTTTTGAGCTGAACCTCCACGTCTTCACGACGCTGGCGAGGACGGAGCGAACAGGAGGCAGATTCGTCAACTCGCTGCGCTGCACCGGCTCGGCCGCCATCACCATCTGTCGTGTAGCAGCCGGCCAGCAGGACGCTTTCTGGGAGTGTGGAAGCTGGGCGTGGGATGTCGCCGCGGCGTGGTGTATTCTGGTCGAGGCTGGCGGGGTCATGGTAGATGGACATCCGACGGGGAACTGGCACCCGCCGGTGGATAATCGTAGGTACTTGGCTGTTCGACCTGCCTCAGAGGGACAAGAGCAGTTTGTGAGGGAATTCTGGGATGTTGTGCGGAGCGGCATGAAGCCGCCTTCCGACATGAAGCTCGTCAGTGATGGAGTTCTTGCATGATACTGAGCCGGCTCATCACTGAGTACTTGGGAAATCGGGAAGTATATGGCAACACGGCGGAGGATGGGCTGCCGGACGCAGACCGTCTTCTTGTACAGAGGCAAGACTGGAAGATTTTGTGTAGTCATCAATATAGGAGCCATGACGAGTAAACGAACCCGTCATTGATCCCCTTGTCAAATTCGCTATAAGTGTCATTATGTCTAATCCCATATCTACCAGAGACCTCTTTCATGAGAAGACACAGTCATGATGCTTTTCTCGTTTCCCAATCCCTTTTGCATCCCTCTTGCATACCCGTCACAAGATACAAGTCCTGTGCTCATATCGCCCTGGGCGACCTGATGGAGACATTTACAATCAGCGCCTCGATCATGACCAACTCCCTGGCGAATTCCACCTCTCCTTCCAGCGTCTCCTTGATCATGTCCGATGCGGACTTCATTTCCCCGCCCATCCTGTCGTTGCTCGTGTCCTGAATCTGCATGTGCGGATCGGCCCAGCCTGTGCTCAGGAGAGCCTTGATCGCAGCGACCCATCGGCCCCTGTTGCGAGCCAGGGTCGTCTTGGATTCGGGCGTGAGGTTGAGCACGGCAGCACGACCACCGCGCTGTTGGAAGAATGGCTTGCCAGCCTTGAGGGCTTGGGTCCAGACGAAGCGCTGCTGCGCTGTCAGGTCGATGCCCTTGGTCTCGCACTCATTCACTGTGTCAATCAGCAAGGGTGCGAATCTCCCGTCGGGCATGTCGTGGTGGAAGTCTTTGTAGGTGCCCGTCACAGCCCCGGCCGCACTCAGACTCTGGCCACCGTCTGATGTCCGGCTGTCTCCTTCTGGAGCGACGGCATACTCCAGAAGGTCCATAGCGATTGTGGCACGCTCATTGTCGTCGGCGATCTGCGAGATCTTGTATGAAACGTAGCCGTATAAGTTGGCCTGCAGAGCAAGGGACAGGAAGCCCTGGCGCCGCGGCGAGCGACCGAGTTCCATGGGCTCGAAATCGGTCCAGTGCGAGGCCAGCAGGGGCCGATACTTGTCTCGGTACCAGCCCACATCATCTCGAGCTGGCACATGCTCCTTGATGGCTGTTTGCCATGCCTCCTGGAAGGTTCTGTCGAGGTCATCCAGCAGAGCGACGTACACCTCGCGGGAACACTCTTCGGTCGTTCCGTTAATCAGTCTCTCATCGACACGAGCCGCGTAGCGAAGAACATGCGAAACAAGCAACCAGGCGTCGGGCGTGAACTGAAGACGTGGACGGCTGGTCACGACGAGGCGCAGCGTGGAGTAGCATTTGAGGTAACGGATCGTGCCGGACATGAGTGAGACATCAACATCAACTGCCGAGGGGACAGAGAGCTGGGCCTGTCTCCAGACGCTGGAGCGAAGCACAAATTCTTTGGCTGTGAGGTGCATGAAGACAACGCGGGCGCCCTTGTCGGTGGTCTCCAGGAGGTCGCCACAACTAGTCGTCAGCCGAGCTTCCATCTGATCGGAGATCCTAGACAGATCCTCGCGTGTGTATGGATGAGCACGATCATGATCGATGAGGAGGTTGCCGACGGTGGGATCAGCCAGCTGCAGCTTGGGCGGCGCAATGTACCCTTCAAAGGCAAAGGCGAGGGTGACCAGGTTGGGCGGATCGACAGCCCGCAGGATGATGTGGAAGATGCGAGCCGCCTCCAGCTGCTCTTGCGGACTCATGCTCTGAATGATGCGCATGTACAGGCCATTGGGACCGCCAAGCTGCGAGGGCAACGACTCGAGGGTTTGCATCAGCCTTCGCAGGCTACCCTCCATCAGCATGTCGATGGCCAGCCTCGCCCACAGGATGTCACCCTTGGATTTCCGGGCAACCTCGTCACAGAGCGGTCTTTGACTGACAGACAGACCTGGTGCAACCTTGTCCAAGCGATCGGCGCAGTACTGGGAGATGAGCTTCTCTGTCTGGGTGTGGACTCGCAGTCGCGGCACGCCGACAAAGGCTCGCTCGAAAGGCGGCAGCTCACGACTGGCAACGCAGAGCTTGACGTGGTCTTGGTTCGCCAGGTCCATGATCAGCCGGGCGATTTCGGTGTGGGAGTCACTGATCCACTGCGAGTTCCCAAGGATCTCGCCACGGTCACTCACACTTGTGAACTCGCTCGGGTGGTCCGTCTCGCCGTGCTCGCTGCTCACTGCCAGGGTAGAGGTATCGTTAGTCATGGCATCCACGCTGTCGCAGGTGTGTCGACTGCCTCTGTGCCCGTTCTCGTCATGTCCATTGCTATGGCGATCTCTCTGGCTGGGATCATCCTGCTGAGCCTGCGTGCCCTCTGCTAGGCGGTACTCGTCCAGGCCGTCGATGAACATGCACAAGCGGAGAGTCTTGGACATGCGGGCGAACAACTGATAGAAGGCCTGCGACAGATTGACGGTGGTGTTGAAGGGAACGGCAGGCGGCCATGGGCCCTCCATGAAGGAAGGGAAACAGACGGGGACGAGTTCGGGCTTCTGGGTCAGGATCTGGTACAATACACCACGGAGGATACCCTCTCGTGACTTTTGCACGTATGACCCTGCCTCGAAGAGGAAGATGGCGGCCATGAGCAGCTGTGGCTTGTCCCTCCTCTTCGTGCTGGCGTCGACACCGCTCTCGACCCACCGCTGCAGCAAGTCGCGTGTGCCTGGATCATGAAAGGCATGGCGCATAAGCGTCGTCTTTCCCGAGCCGGGATTGCCACTGATCCAGAAGATAGGAGTCGAAGGGTCTTGCAGCCAGTGATCGAATGCGCCAGGGACATTGTCGCCGGCACCGCTGCCCTCGTTGTCCTTGGCCGATAGTATCCAGGCCGATGTCTGCTTGAGATCCTCGTTGGCCTTGTTCTCCTGCTCCCGCATGTCATAATGCAGAGCATCGATAATCTCTACTCCCTCTTGTCAGTGGACTGCCCTCGCAGGAAGCGAGATGGAGGCGCAAGTCTTACCTTTGGTGCGGATCATGCCCGCCTCGGTGTCCTGGAAGTGCGTTCGCTTCGTGAGCTTGCTGATATGGCCAACAAGCTGGAAGTATCCTGAGTCATGACGGTCTTGATACCTGGCCAATCCGGCATGGTCTTGGAAGAAGTCATCCGTTGTGACATTGATGCCGTCGAATGTCGCGCACGCCTTGGGCAGAATCTCAGCACCGCGAGCGTTCGTCGAGAGCTGCTCCCGGACACAGATAACGGGGAGATCCCGAGAGACAAGAGCAAACTCTCCCCGCTGTGTCTCAAGCAGCTCATTGGCCTCGCCCATCATCTGCAGGAACAGCTCGTCCAGATCGCCTCTACCGTTCGCGCTGTCCAGCCGAGCCGTGAGTATAGCGAGCTCCCCCAGCGTCTGTCGTCCGTGGCCTTTGTGTGGTGTCCCAAGGAAGATGGCGCCCACAGTCCGCGGGTAAATGCTACCCAGCTCGCTCCTTTTGCCGAAGACTTGAGAGACGGCGGTCGTTGCCAGGGCATTCTTGACGACGAGGCCGCCTACGCCGTGAGCGATGAAGATCAGGTCTCTCTCAGCTCCACCGTCGATCCTCGCAAGATCCATGGAGAGCTGGTCACTGACCATGTTGCAGAGATGGTCATAGTCGGTCGGCTCCTCTGAGCTGCTGGGCACAGGGTCGGGGGTTTTCCAGCCCCAGGTCACGACCCTCGTGTTGGGAGGCAAATCCCTTGGGAGCAGGTCCCTGGGCCAGCAGACGCCATCGTCAGTCGACCATGTCTTGATTCTTCCGCCGCCAGCACCATGAACCAGGACGATGTCGATGCCCTTCTCCTTTCCTCCAGAGCTGCTACTGGCGAGACTGGTCTCTGTGGTGTTGGTAGCACTGGTGTTAGACGTGGTCAACCCTCGGTTATCGCGCGTGCCATCGTACAAGATCAAGGCTCCAGGCCCGTTTGGATCGATTTCCACGGCCAGCGACCGCCGGTTATTGATGGTGCCTGTACGAGCAAAGCCAGGGGTGCTCGCGACACGATGAGGCGGCTGCTGTGTGTGAAGGCCCTCACGAAGGTGTTGAACACGTCGGTCCTTGTCGGGCACATTCGGCGGCGCTGGCTTGCTGCTCTTGCCGCCCATTCTTGCAAGAGCTTCCCGTATCCTCCGCATAGTCCGGCTACCTTAAATGGGAGGCGCTTGGTTATAGGAGCCCCAGGCACCCTGGCTTGCTCTCACTTGTGGATGTCCAGCTCTCTCGTTGGCTGGATTGTGGTTCCTGTCTATACATTCGGATGCTCCGGAGCTCTGCTCATGTGCAGAGGATGGAGAAGTGTCGGGCTCGAAACGAAACCGCTGCTTTTGTGAACTACTCTTCATCACTCTTCGCTTTGCTTCTTCGCTCTGTGCCCACTATCAGGCAGAACAACCCTTTGACCAAGGGCCGGACCGACCCTGAGAAGGCCCAACATACTTTAAACCAACCCCCCCCCTCTCCTGGCCAGCAGTGGGCGAGCGGCCCCTCTCATGTCAATGGACATAATGTAACTAGGTACAGGGATCTGCAACCAACCGTTGTGTGCGATGTGGGGGTCAGTCGTTCGACCTGCTCGCTTGTTGAGGCTTGTTCTTGCTCTGGGCCCCGTGCCCAGCTCACCGCTGTGATATGACGGGCGTCTGTCGCGGTTCGTATTGTGCCAGCCCTCGACCCGAGCGTCAGGATCTACATACAGCCAACCGCTCGCATGCATGCAACATGGGCATGTCGTGTTCCATTATGCGATATCCGTAGCTGCATGCCGTAAACCGGCATTGCTCCAAGACCTCGCCTGACACTGCATGGCGGGGGTACTTGGACCCCAGAGAGGCCAGCCATTGGTTGTGAAGCATGCCCCGGCTGTAAGGGACAAACCAGAGTCCGCTTGAGGAGCAGCAGCCCAGACGCGGAGGGGCTGCCGAGCTTGTTGCGCCATGGCTTGACCCACGGTGAGCAGGGGTGCGAAAAGTCAATAATTGTGGTTGTGTCCTCTCAGAACCTTCGGTACCGTACAAACATGCACCGCACCGTCTTGGACTGTTGGCTGCAGACACGCTGCTTCATGTAGCCCGAACGATACACTGTGTTGGATTCAATGAATAAGAAACCCGTTGTTGGCAGAGTTGGAAGTTGGTTGCCTATTCTCGACATCATCACAACGACAAAAGATGGGGCAACCAATGATGAGTCAGCTCTTGTGGACTTAGTCTGTGGCCGACTGGATTAGCGGCGGTTAGTTTCGCACACAATCTTGGAGTACGGAGACAGACACCATATCCGCAACTGAAGCGTACGCAACAAAGACCTGGACCGGGAGTACCCTTGCGCCAAGTGGACTGCTCGTCAAACCAATGGAGATCCAAAACCCTAAGATGCCTGGAGGTTGATCTTTTGTTGTGCCTGTTCACCGGCACGCTTGCGGCTGGACAAACCCTCGCCCATAACTGGAAGCTCGGCCGGCTTCTCAGACTCAAGAACATGTGAAATCCCCAGTCCTTGGACTGACGGCCGTTGGCTCTTCTCTCCTTGAAAGGCCCCCGGCCGAATGAGCTCGACGGCGTCGGCCTTGCTTCTCGACCCGCTCCGAGAGGTCTGCACAGCCAACAGTCCAATCTGCAGGACCACGTATGTGTCTTCGTCCGCACGCACGCATATCGCAGGGGTGGTGAATCTATTCAAGTCCACTTGGGATGCAGTTGCCCTTGGCTGTCTTGGGCAACGATGATCGCACTATGGCGACTAACTTGATACTCAGGCCCCGCAAGCGGCAGCTTTACTGTACGGAGTACCTACATGGCACCAGGTTCCCCATCGGCCAACAAGACTCGCCGACAAAGGACACAATGGCAAAACGTTGCCGCGACGAGGACTGCATCAGGCGTAGCTTTGCCGGCACCCTTGTCTGGTGTCCTCAATAGCGGTATAACCGTTGGGACGATCGATGATCAGAGCATACCCGACCTGATATGAGATTGCCTGCGAGGGTAGACCTTGCTCCTCGACGCGTATTCATCTCATCTCTATTCGATCATTACTATGAACATGCCAGGGCACAAGACTGCATCACAACGTCTTGGAGCCATGGAAAGACCCAAAACCTCTGGTCAATCTGAAATATATTCTCATCAGGAAAGGACCTTCCGTATTGCTGGCTTCGCTTGCATGAGTGAGTGGGCGAGGCAATTTGTGGACATGAGGTCTGCATCAGGAATTTTCTCGCGCCCACCAACGCACGCTGCAATGCATATGCAGCTTCCACCGCAGTTCTTGGGATTATGGCCGAGCTGGTCCCAGGGCACGAGAGATAGACTCTGTCAGACTTTTGTCATCGATGGAACCAGTTCGTCTCGCCACGAGGGCACCATGTCCTCCGGATATCAAGTCCTCGAGGCTGCGGGCTTGCCGAGGAGAGGACGCATTCCCCCACTCACCCGTTGGCGGCCCCTTCGTAGGATCCCGACGCACTCGCCGTCCCATATCTTGGGAGGGATATCCCTGTGTCTGGAACGTTGGATATTCGCAATCTTGGCTCTCCGAGGCTTCCTTCGTTGAACTCTATCACCGGCTGCTCTTAAGCTGGATCATCTTCCTTGGCCCATTTCATCCGTTGTAATCACTTCCAAGCCTCAAGTAGCCAGGAGCTCCAACCATGGCTCAATCACCTCATGATCACCATCTTGCCCTTGACCCTGACCTCTATCGTTCTCCAACGCCGTCAAGTAAACGACTGTCGGCAGCCTCCAGGATCATGCGTCCACCATCTTCGCTCTCAGAATACAACAAGCCCAAGTCTCTCGACTCAGTCTTGCTGAACGCATCAAGCGCAGGTGTCTCTAGGCCTTCTTCCGGTGTCATCACACCCCCATCTTCGCCCAGGATGGTGACTAGCTTCGAAGTCAAGCCACACGTTCCGGACGCGAATCACGGCCCTACTTTCGAGATTAGGTTGCCGGATCTGTTCGCCTCGATCATGTCCGTAAAGGCGCACTTCAACCCTAATTTTAAGCAGGTGAAGCCCGAGGCTGATCTCTACGTGGCAAGGTGAGATTGAAAACACCACGGGCCAATTGCACCAGCTGCTGACTTCTTGTGTCTCCCCTCAATGCAGAACTCTCAGATTGACACCAAAGCAAGCAATGCGCAATGCAAAGGCTGATTTCGCATTTCTGGTAGCCTGGTGGGCTCCCAACGCTGACGCCGAGGCACTTCGAACCTTGATTGATTGGCAGCATTGGGCGTTTCCATGGGATGACATGTTCGACGAGGGGGAGTTCAAGGATGATCTTGCTGGCGCAGCGGCCGATATTATCGACATGACAAGCATTTTGGATGATTCTTACCCTCCAATCCCCGCCGACACAGACAAGCCGATCCGCTACGCTTTCCAACAAAATTGGTTCGCAATCCGGAAGGTTAGCACAGTCATCCCTATGGGAAATGTTTGACTGATCACTGACCTCGTGCTTACCAGCGGGCTGGACCGTCACTCCAGCACAGGTACAAGATGTATCTAAAGCACTACATGCTAGGCGTCTTGCGCCAAGTCAGCTCACGCGCCAGAGACCCCCGCAAAATCACCGTCGATGAATACCTTAACTTTCGGAGAGGCACCATCGGCGCGATGCCTTGTTTCTGCCTGGTTGAGTACGCGGAGGGGATCGATCTGCCACAATATGTCATAGATCATCCATCGATCCAAGCCTGCCAACAGGTTGCAGTGGACTTGGTTCTGATGGACAACGATGTTCTGTCATACCGCAAGGACCTGGTGAGTCTTGTCTCTAGCCATTTTCTTGTTCCCTCTGCTGATTGGCGCGATTAGATTGAGGGCGAGGAGCTCAACCTCGTCAATATTCTGCGCTTCTCCAAGGGTCTGACCCTTCAGGAGGCCATTGATGAGATTGATGTCATGCTCATGGACAGGTACAAGACTTGGTACCGGGCGCTAGTTGAGCTGCCCAGCTGGGGCCACAAGATCGATGGCGAAGTGCTGCGATACTTGGACGGATGCCGTAATGTCGCTCTGGGCAGTCTGATCTGGAGGTAAGCTGCCGCCACGTTCATGCCACGAGATCATATCACTGATGAGCCCCCAGTTTCCACACCGGGAGATACTTCAAGCCCCATGAAGGCGAGCTGGTGCGAAGAGAGCAAAAACTCTGGATCGCCGAAGAGCTTCTTGCCGGTATCGACGGCCGACCCAAGAAAGACGAAGTTCTCAACAAGCCCGAGATTGGCACTGCGTACTTTTGATCATCCAGCTCTACACCCTTTCTTTCCTTCTCTTCTTCCTTTTTCTTCTCCTTCCACTGCCCTTCCTGAATGAAACCGAAACGGCCGCATCCTCATCATTGCTTGTTAGCGTTCTGGCGCAGGTGGCTGCAGATTGATCTCGAGCACTAACATTGAAGAATGGGAGTGTTCCTTTGTTTTAGCGGTTTTATGTGTTTCACGGATAGCAGATACCACTCCTTTCAGGGATATGACACATTGCACAGACTGAATACAATCCACATTCGCACGGATCCCACACTCCAGACACGATTACACTGCTGCGTCTTTGCCTCACTCTTGACGTTGTCGTTGTTGTGTGGTTCGCTTAGCTCCGTATACATTGCCGCATTGGGATGTATCTAGGACTTCGACCCGGTGCGTATTCGGATCGAACCGATCTCGCACACGCGTATTACGCAGCTGTGCTATTCCCACGGCGGCAGCAATGGGGTACACTCCGTCCCGCATTACGGTCGCATCCGTGCGCGTTATGCGTGAAATACGTGGTCGGAATGCAGGTCTTGGTGGATCTATCAAACTGTAATCAACATTGGTGCCGCACCGTATCGCCTCCATCTTTGCATGGCATCTGCGCACCGGGCTTTGCGCTCTATGTATATATACAGATGGCACGGCTCAGAATAGCCATACTTCATCACAAAGCTCTTTCTGCCATTTTGTATAGTGCAAAGTGTGGCGAAGTCGGCGGCTCAATGGTCCAGACGCAGCCTTTCTGGACGATTGCAAACGTGCGCAGAAGCGTGACCAGGCTTCTTGGGGAAGCTGTTGGTCATGCCTTCTATCTCTTTTACGACGTTTCTCTACTTATGGCTGATTTAAGTGTTTTTTTGCAATAGCCAGGTGGGAAGCAGAGGGTGGTTGAGGTCTGTGAACCTCCAGTCCAAGAACCGACTCCCACGCATCACTTTAAGTACGAGCGCACGCCGAACCACGCACTTGCAAAGTTGCACAGTTTTGAACAAGGGCCGGACGACAGAAACTCTGCACAGAATCGGACGCAGTGAGATAGGAAAACGCCACATATGCACCTTCTCGATAGTGACGTGTGACTACAGCAAGCCACCGCACGTTCCACGCCGCATCGAGAGGGAGCATAGTCTCACAGAAATGGCAGCGCATGGCAATACAATAACACTCGGAGACATTAGCAAGCCCCAGGTACTATGTGATGCATGAGTATGTGCGAAGCGGAGGAGTTGGGGCCAATCCTTCGGCCGAAGCGCGTTCTCTTTCGCGCGCTTGTTCACCCAGCATTGACTGCGCCGCAGAATACGCGGGTAGAGCGTCATTACAGTATGCTTTCGCGCAAGCGTCGGCGCTTACTTACCGCGACGGGTGACTTCTTTCGATCCTTTGTATGCAGCTACTTGCCGGGTTACCCGACGCTTCGATTGCCATTGTAGATGTTGGGGAAGACTGCGGAGGTCGGGAACTTGGCGCGGACCGAGGCCGAACTTACATGTGCCTCCCACTCAAGAGACCTTCATCTATCAACGATGTTGTAGCTCGAGAAGGGACAGTGTGGCTGATTTCACCTGTTCTGGGGCAGCTCTGAGAGAGAGAGAAAGGCCAGGATTTGGACGTTGAGCGGCGGCATGTCGATCTGACAATCTGGGGCAACGCTTCTACCCATATGCCCGACGATACTCTCTTATATCCGACGTCAGCAAAGATGAAAGAGGTCAGTACTTGGAGAGACAAGGTCAATACATGCGGTCATCTACCGACGGCCCGAATCACTCCTAACCCGTACGGATTGAAGCGATTGCCCGGGTTCTTCGTCTTGGTCTTTCGCCTCCAACCCCCATTCTACGGCCGTCCCGAATGACCCTATGCAGAATAGACCATCACACATTGGTCACAAGCGAGGTCTCTGCAAGGTCCTAGACCAAAGCGCACAAATCACAGTCTTGCAAGCTCACCTGCATGTTGCCTGGCAGGGTATCGGCTTATTCCGCACTTGACACAAGCGCGTCTGTCGCTCTTGGATTCTTTCCCCCAGGTCGAGGCTAGAAGCCTGTCTCTGGGATGATCATGTATTCCCATTGGTAGCTGGAAGGGCATCCCCGATCACCCTGTCGAACAGACTTTGAGAAGTTCACCTCCTATTCGTGGATGTTGGTGATGGTGACCTGAGGTATCGACCGCTTGGAGCGCATAATGATGATCCTCAGACCTAGAGGATACTTTGAGAGTATCAATTCTGCCGGAACAGCTATTCTCCAAGATTCTTGATGCTCATACGTGGAGAAAACAGGGCGAGTGACGATGTCCAGTTCCATCTCTCAAGTATAAAAAGGCAGCATGGATCTCTCCTTCACCAGCTTCCGACTCAAACTCAACCCAACCGCACACAGTATTCTCTCACAGCAAACTACAAATCACCTGGTCAGTCTGACTCCTCCTCGAAGTGTCTCAACTTGCTTGCGCTGACAGCTCGCATACGTCTCAAAGCATTCCAGCAAACACCACAATGCAATTCTCCACCGTCGTCCTCTCAGCCATCTTCGCCATGGTCGCTGCTGCCAGCCCTATCGCGAACGAGATTAGCCCTGCGCTGATTGCTCGCGACGGGGAGGTCATCGCGCCGCGTCAGACCTGGTGCACTGCCTGCAAGGATGGCAAGCAGATTTGCTGCTCCGCTTCCGGCTGTTACCCGCCCTACAACTGCTGAGGCTCCTTTTTTCCAATTAAAGAAGGCACCTTTGTGAGATTAGGGGAGATGGTCTCGTGTCTATTCAGGTCATCAAGATAATGGATACTGGCTGCGGATCTGTCAGTGTTCTCAGAGTGCTTGATCTCACCCATTGCAAAAGTGTAGTCGTTGGAAACGCTGCTATTCTCCGTTCTTGCATAATCGTCTCGCGCCCAACTCTCTGACTTGAGAATAAAAGGGTCATTATAACACACAGCGACTTTCACCTAGCCACTTATTCTTGTCCTGTTGTGACTATGTTGCCATTTCGAACATCGAGTTAGACGTAGGGTAGCGTGTAAGCTGTAACCCTGATAACCCTGACAACCCTGGTGAGATGATAGGTCTGTGCGCCATCCCCTCGAGAGCCACATGTCCACAACCTCAGCAACCCACCACACAGCTGTAGCTCCACGGTGTTCACAGCTTCACAGCTTACAAGGCAGACCTTCGCATTCCCGCCTCCAGGAGAGGCGTAGAACCTCGTCCTCTGCCGTCTTTCGCAGCCAAAAAAGCCCATTAGCGTTTGATCTTTCTTCCTCGAATCTTCGCCATGCTCTCCGCCCTTGGAAACCCGCGGCAAGCTGCCGCGCAGGTCTTGAACTTTGCCCTCGTGCTCTCGACAGCCTTCATGGTGCGTTGTACACAGAGCAGCCTGGGGCTGCGTTGGCTACGTGTCGCTGACTTGGCTGTAGATGTGGAAAGGTCTTTCCGTCATCAGCGATTCCCCTTCACCGATCGTCGTCGTCCTCTCCGGGTCAATGGAGCCTGCCTTCCAGCGCGGTGATCTCCTCTTCCTTTGGAACCGCAACTTCTTCCAAGATACGCAGGTCGGCGAGGTGGTGGTCTACAACGTGAAGGACAAGGACATCCCGATCGTGCACCGGGTTGTGCGCAAGTTTGGGTCTGGGTAAGGCAACTCCCCAAACGAGGCAGGCAGCTGGGCCAGCCACGTAGCCCGGTCGTCCCGGACCATGTGCAAGACGGGGGCGAGACATTGCACGGCTGTTCGATCAAAAAAGCTGACAGAGCGATGTGTGCAGTGACAAGGCCAAGCTTCTTACGAAAGGCGACAACAACGCGGCGGACGATACGGAGCTGTACGCAAGGGGTCAGGACTACCTTGCGCGCGAGGATATCATCGGGAGCGTGATCGGATACATTCCGTTTGTAGGATACGTGACGATCCTGCTGTCAGAACATCCATGGTTGAAAACGGTGATGCTGGGCGTGATGGGGCTGTTTGCGCTGCTGCAGCGGGAGTAAGGCAATGCTGCTGGGACGGGAAACGTGGCATACTTCAAAAGTCCAATACGACACGCGCAAAGGGCATGCGTATTCTTCTTGCACAATGTTCCTGCCGGAATCTTGAACGTTGGGCTGGCTCAGTGATGATGGATACCAGCACGAGCACTTGCTTCCCCGTGCAAACGGCAAAGCGACCGCGCCCAGGTGCTGTCACTCACGGCCAGTGAACGTCTGCCCTCTGCTTCAGTGAACACGGCTTGCAGAAGAGGAACGAGGCGGCCTCCCATCATGGTCTGCCCTACCAGTCTTTGACATGTTCTGACGGTTTCGGCAGATTTGTTCACACGAAGAGTCTTGAACGATTAGCTTATCCAGACATCGTTCAGTGTCGATACGCCTGCTGCATTAGCTCGAGCGACTCAATGAAAGGACACGAGCATTGCCCTGAGATAGCGCGTCTCACGCTCATCACTAGCAGCCAGCAGGAAAACACCAACCACAATTGACACATACTGGGATTCCTCGCTTGACATACGACTGCCTCTGTAGAGAAGAAAACATGACATGACACCTCCACAACTAAAGGCAACACATCCCGTCCAGGGACCATCCTGGCTCAAGTCAATCCAACCAATGGCATCCATCCTCTGTGCTGCGCCATCCGCCGTCTCCTTGCCAAGACTCAATAGCCTTCTCTCGTGCGAGACCCCTGTCGCAACGCTCCTCAGCCCAGCCAAGTCGGGCGCTCGGCTCCGTCCCTCCTCCCGCCAACGACGCCAATGTCAAGCGAAGCAGTGTGAGGTGCCTTGGGAGACTATGAACGGCGTCCAGGCAGTGCAGCCACAAGGACTGCTGTACACGACGGGTCCCTTGCAGCCTGGAACATCCAAGTTCACGATCCGCGGTTCGCAGGGCTATTATTGTATCCATGCGCTAGGGCCGCATGCGCCCCTTGGTCGTATCTCGCTAATATGAGCCATGGCTGCCTGCGAATGTCTTTAAGTGCTTATTCTCGTCTCTTGCAAAACTCGGTTTCTGTTCTTCTTCAACTTGTCAAGCTCCCGTCCTTCGCTTTTTCGTCGCTCGTTCACGCCTTCAATCCTAATTTCTCCAGTCATTCGTTTGATCTGCGACTTGTCTTGTTCTTCTGCCCTTTACATACTGTGCCAGTAAAGACAAAGCTTCCCCGATCGCCAACCTTCCGAAAGAGGCAAACCGTTGTAGTTCTAACGCCACGATCCTCCTTTTGCTCACACGACATCGACGACCCAGTTCGCGATAGCTTCGCAAACCATGGCGTCCTCAGCTGCGCCCAACGAGCAGCCAGCTGTCTCTCCCCAGACAATTCCACAGCAGATCACACCCGCTCCAGCATCTCCTGCCCCCGTTCAGGAAAAGCAACCTCACTCCTACTACGGGCCGCAACCTGCACACCAACCCCCTCCAGTCAACTATTTCAACCAATACCCTCAATCATACGGCCAGCCGCTCCAGTCCTACGCTCCTCCCGGTGGAATCCCTCCTCCACCTCCAGGCTGGCAACCAGCTCCTCAACAGCCACTCCGACCTGAAGAGACCACCAAGTGGCGCAACGCTCACATCATCCTCCACGTGCTATCTTTCATCTTCGCCCTCGTTGACATCTGCCTCACACTGTCCCTCCTGAAATGGGGCGTCGGCAGCGACGCCTTCAACGGCGACCTCATCCTCGTCGCCCTATCCGTCATCGTCGTCCCCGCCATGGCCCTCCTCTGGTCCGGCGCTGAGCTCATCACTCGTTGGGTCCGCACCGCTCACCGCGGCATCACACCGGGAGCACACGTCGGCGTCTGCCTGATCATCTGGCTGTCCTGCATCGTCGCCGGCGGCCTGCTCTCTGCTGTCGCGCCGTGGATCACGCAGGCGGACGAAGGCAGGTTCAGCAGTAGCAGCTGCTACAATCCGGAGACGGGGTACTACGAGGCGTGCCCGAAAGACGACGTCGACGACGACAACAACAAGCCCGACGCCCAAGATCTCGCTACTCGTCGGGGCATTTTCTACGCCATCATCGCCGCCTTGTACATCCTCTGGGCTCTTCACTTCACCATCTTCGTGCGCGGCTGCATCGAGACCCAGAGGCGCAACGCTGCCAGACGCCCCGTTGTCTACGTCCCCTACTGGGCTGGTCCGGCAGCTCAGGGCTGGCAGCCTCTTCCGCAGCAAGGCCCCCCTCCCGCAGGGCAGAGCATCCCGATGCAGACCAGGAGTCCGGCCAGCGAGGCATCTCCAGCTCCGGTATCTGAGGTGACGAGCCCTGCTCCCAGCCACCAGGTTCAGGAGTACTACACTCCGGACACGCAGGGCGTGGCTCGCTAAGTCTGCTTGCACTCGGCAAGTTTTAGCCTTATATATATCGCTTAATATTGTAATGAAGGGAACTCAAGGGCATAATGTGAACGCGGAAGTCCGACATTTGGAGTTTGGCATATACCCCATAGACTTGATGAGAATCACTTGAACACTCCTATGCTGTACGGCGCTTGTCCAGTTCCTCTCACATAGGCTTCCTCACAAGAAGAAACATTGTATTGCAAAACATAACGGCCAAGAAAGCAGAGCCTTGTATATACTGAATCCAAGACCTGGGTATAACGCCATCCAAATCAACCATTCCTGAAATCATGACACGCTCAGATCAGGAAGAACCCCCCCTCTTTCAGCTGCATCATTATGCGCCCAATGAAGATGGCAATCACGCGTACTACATCATGATGTCCTCATCTTCCCACTTCCTCGCCGTCAGCTTCTTCATCTTCTTCGGGCTGGCGCCTCCACTACCGCTCCGCGAGGTCCTCTCACTGCTGACCCTCATCTTCTCCAGCTTCTTTCCCAGGTTGGCGATACCGCCAGCTTCTTGTCTGGACGGCCCGAGCGGCGAGGAGGCACCAGTGACGGCAGGGGACAAGTCTCCACGCTCCTCAAGCGGCCGTCTCTTTGAGGGGCTTCGACCGGCGAGTTCGCGCTTCAGAATAGCATTCTCATGACGCAATCTTTCGACCTCTTCTTCGAGATTCTCGACGAGCACGTTTTCTTTATCGACATCGTTCTCATCGTTCTCCAGGCCGCGTTCCAATAGGTCGACCTTGCGATCCCAGTGCTCCTCACTTCGTTCCTGCTCCAGCGCGAAAGATGTCCTGAGACGGGCAAGCTCGAGTGTCAGGCGGTGCTCAAACTCGGTGGCGCAATCGTCACGGATCACAGCCTCCAACTCCAACATGCGGTCCTCCATACTCAGGAGATGGGCCTCCGCAGTCATCCGCGCATCGGTCTGATGCTCTACCTCCAGCCTCAGCTGGTCGATCTCGTCGCTGAGGCGCGCAATCTCCATGGCGGCGATCTCCATCGTAGCACGTTCATCCACATTCAGTGGCGGAGTGTAGTTGCGATACGAGTTGGAGCCACCCGGGGGCATGAAAGGCCGCGGGTGGTGTTGCACTGGGCTCGGTGCGCGAGGGTTGCCCATCACTGGGGCATGGGCCAGGATTGTGGTGGTGATGGAAGGGATCCGTGGCACTGTGACCTCTCGCGCGAGAGCGCTGTACCGGAGGATCTGTGATGTAGCGTTGAAGTCTCCCAAAGGATCAGCCGTGACGATCATGACGCCCTTTTGTGGGTTCCGGCGCGGCCCTTGCGCTTGAGAGCTGGATGAGGAGGGGAATGAGTTGGAGAAGAGCAACTCAGTAAGCTTGCATTGGCGGTATGGAACAATGTTGGGCTGCAACAGTCAGTATGGAAGTCGCTATGATGCAGGTAGGAGACATACCTTGCTTGAAGTACCGGCCTCGCTTTGTGTCTGCAGACACTGCCCGAGGTACATCAGACTCTCGTTGATCTTGCCAGCTTCCACCAGAGTGGCGCCCTGGGTCTTCGCATCCCTTGCGCGCTCGCTGCCCGCCAGATCAACAATGGTCAGCTTGCTGCCGCCCCACGAACCAGGTCGCCTGCTCCTGGTCCGCTTCTTCACTTCGAAGCAGAAGAAGCCGTGGCTTCTGCTGGAAACACTATTGCTTCCTGTGCCAGCAACCCTTCTTTCTTGAAGACCAGCCTCGAGCACCAGGATCGCCTCACGGAGGGAGGTGCATACTACCTTCTTCAGCCCAGCAACAACCTTACGGTCAGGAGACAGCTCGGTTGATTTGAACAGCAAGGGCCGTCTCCTGTGATCCTTCATGTTGTTGGACTTTGGCGGCGGAGCTAGAAGATCGTAGATCCGATCGTTGTGAACTTCGTACATGGAAACCACGACCGCATACTCTGCCGACGGGTCGCATGAAACGTTGATCTCGCTCACATCGGGGCTTTGCGGCATCGTGGACGGGGGCTGGAGGTTCCGGCGAGGGTTCGGAGACATCATGCTGTGATCGCCCTGAAGACATGGTTTAGTGCTTGTTTTCACACGGCTTGCTGTTGTGACAGTCATGAAATGGTGAGCGGGGGCCCTCTGTGCTGCACAGGGCGATATGTGTGGTGATGTGAAGGAGGGAAGCGGAGACCTGTTCTCTTGCTCACAGTGCTGCTAGCGCTGCTTCAGTCGGAGCGTCTCCCCTGCCTCGCTAACAAGACGAAGGCTGGTTGGGGTCATGATGGGAGAGTCGGCTGGGAACTGGCCGGGTATGTGGAGTGATTGGAGGGTGCTCCTTGAAGAGCGGACAGAAGGAAAAGGATTGGGTGGTCGTACGATCATGGGTGTCGCAGCTCGCGATCGAGAGCCGTCGCCAAACACGTTGTCAATGAAGATAGCGGCTGGAATAAGCGTGGACTCGGACGAGTCGGTAGACTGAAGGGACTCCTGCGCGGAGGCGAGGGCAAGAGGTTCGATCATGCTGCCGCCGATAGAGCGGAATAGTACATCGAGCGCAAGCTGGGTAAGGCCACGCTGAGTCCGAGACCCCAGAATCGTGTGTGTCTGCGAATTGTCAACAGTGCTCTTGTGAAGCGTAATGACGTCTCCGAGATACCTTTCCTGAACCCGTCACACCCAATGTCGCGACGACTGCGTCCTGACCCTCTCCTCCCTGCGGCGACAAGACGCCCTCGACCATGGGCACTACCTGGGTGCAGTGGAAGACATCGATCTGCGAGGCGTCCTCCTCAAAGACGCGCGTGAAGGCAAACTTCTCAATGGCTCGCCGACGGTCTGTAGGTGGGTTGAGGGTAATATGCGAGGGGTGAGAGTCATTGTCTGAGCTATCCTTTTCGACGTTGAGAATCCTCTCCGTCGATGCAGCTCCGGGCGGCGGCGGCCGTAGTCGCAGGTAGACCTCGAAAAGGTTATGTGATGTGCGCTGCGTCGACTCCATGATTGTGCAATAGTTGTTGACGATTAAGTTTTGCCGTCGTCTTCGCGATGAGGGTTACAGGACGGGAGTTAACGTCCGTGGGTCGCGACTTGGTTTGTTGGTAGACATGCTCCAGATCGGGAAAATCAAAGTTGGCAGGGCAACCATTGGCAGCCAGCTGCAAGTTGACCCTAACCCTGACCGGGAATTTTCCATGCGAGTTCCATGGGGTTAAGAATTGAGTTACACCCGTTGCGCGTCACATTGGAATGTCATCTCAGACATTGATTCGAGCCAGGGTCTCCATGCTGAGATTTGCATCGTTTGTGTACTGAAGCCCTGCTGTGTACAACATCCACGCAAGAAAGAGGGTCGTAATGTCCAGTTGACGCGAGTGGTGAGATCAGCACGAGCTGCCCCAGATGGGACATGCAAGCCAATGATAGCTGCAGCCAGATCCCTGATAGCCTTGGGTGGAAGATGAGAATTGGGGGATGGGGTCATGCAGGGGAGTGGATGTGAGTCAAACACGGAGTCATCTCGAGTTTGGTCACGTTCTCCAGATAGGGAAGAAAGCCAATCTAGAGATTTTTGAGGCTGACGAGACGAGGAACTAGCCGCCTATTGAAGACGACCAATATTGCTCACGGACAGGATTGCCATGTGATTCTGTCCGAGATTGTGAGGCTCCCTGATGGACCACCAAAACGTCTGTGCTTTCGGACTAGACTTAGTGATGACGGCACTGCCCAGGATGTGAGGAGGGGTCCGTTTCGCTTCAGTTCACCGACTCGACGACTGCCCTTGTCGTGGATCTCCAGCTAAAACTGGAGGGGAAGGAAGATGACTCCCCGAGACCTGCAGCAAGCACTACCGCACCTTGGACAGTTGATGAAGCCTTTATGATGATGCACGCTGTGGTCAATCAACCAAAATCACAACGACAATCTGCCTTGACGATTCTTTCCAGCCAAATTCTGCTTCAGTATTTCTTCGCCTCACGGGTAACAAGAAAAAAAAGCGGCTGCCCAAACGGCTGGTCTAGCCATTGTCGATCCACAGAGGGGCCGTGGGGCGCTCAACAGAGTAACGAGGTGTCGAACAATAAAGGCCTGAAGTGCTCAGTAGTGGAGCACTGCGAGGACCCTGGATCAAATGTTGGAGGCTGCTTTTTGTCCGGCCTGAGAAATTTAGGTGAAGGTGGATATCATGTGTTGCGCGACTCAGCGGCTGGGTGACGTTGTGCAAAGATTGCGGACGAGCCACTCATTCCTCTAGATAAAAGTCAGTAACTTATCGATCGAGACCGTCTGGGAATGGATCAAAGACAGTTTCACAGACGCTTCGACACGAAGGCCACGTTGTCCCGCGTGCTGCAACCCCTATGCATAATCCCTGGCTTCTTGGATGTAGGCCGTATCATGGTATAATCTGCTGCATCATCTGAGGCAGGGCGGGCGAGGGAGCGGAGAGGAAATGGCGGTGACGGTGAGCAACAGCAGGCAGCGGGGCTCTCAAAGCTTAGCTTCAGTGGTCTCCAGCATCCTGCCAGTGCTGTGATGTGGCGTTTAGTGGTCCCTGATACCAGCGATGGCAGGATCTTACAGCGGCAATGCTTCCCCTCAGGCATCCTGTGTCCAATCGCAGCACCGCACCGCAACCCCACCCTCAGCGAGAAAAAGTTGTCCTTCGCTGCTCTCCGCCTCTCGCTTTTGCTCTTCCTTCTCCCAACAATCAAACCATATCAATCTCACCAGACAACGAAGTCGCCATTCACAAAACATATCAGAACATACAAACATAAGAATCTTCGTCGTTTTCTGCAATGCCTTCGGCCGTCGCTGAACTGTAAACGCTCACTGCGGGCCACGGTTCCCAAACCGCCGTGGCCTGCAGTCCAGCAGTTCACCGAGTCAATCTCCCAAACGACACTTCGACGAAGTTTCTCTCAGACCTTCCTGTCATCTGAGGCTCTCTGCCTCTTCGGGGAGTCTGTTTCTGATACCAAAACATCTGCCATATGCCCAACAGTGAGGGTTCTGCGATATTCAACCACCTCTCTTCTCCTCGAGGTTCACTCTGCCCTTGAAACCCTTCTACTTCGTTCAACACTACCTTGAGCCCCTCATTTCTCTACCTTAATCATAAAATTCAGATCTAGTCATTCTTGAGTGGAATACCTCAGGTTGCCAAGATCACAACGACAAAACTAAGGACTATCTGTTTAAATACGATTATCAGCAAACGATATGTCACGGAATATCGTCCGCAAAAAGGCGCCTGCCAAGAAGGCAAAGCCTCAAAAGCGCCGCCTTTCCGACTCCTCCAGCTCTCTCGACCTCTCCGACGATTATGGTTACTCGGGGGTCGAGGATATCAGCGATTCATCAGACGACGATGAGGAGGATGTCAATGCGGTCGAGGAGGACTCAATCCTTAAGGAGTCTTTAACTCCTCCTCGACCGTCCCAAAATAGCAACGACAGCGACGATGAAAACGACTTAGACGACAATGACGATGCGGATGCCGACGAGCTTGACGCTGAAGCCGAAGCCGAAGCCGAGGGTGAAGGTGAAGGCGACGAAAGCGCCAGCTGGGCTGGCATCGTTTCCGAGCCGGACGAGAGCCAAGCCTCAGATATGTACGGTGATGACGGCATCTTCGCGTCTGCCACAACACCTGAACGCCATGTTCATTTCGATGTGCCCTATAGTGACTCGGACTCAACAGCAACCGAAGATGACCACGCCGACATCTTCCCAGACATCTTCGTAGATCAGCACTCCCTTGATCCCTCCTTCAGGCGGGAGATTGAGGATGACGCCGAAGACTCCTCGGGATCTGGTTCATTCTGGGATTACCGCGGTTACTACGACCAATTCGATGCTGAGGAAAGTCCTATGGCCCTCGGTGGAACCCCTGAAGATGCCGGTATCTCCAGAAACGCGTCAATCGAACCATCTACAACACCAGCGGAGGTGAACCCGCCACTCGCTGAACCCACTGAGTTGGATGGCTATGAGAGTGAGTCATGTCAACTGGCGACATGATGCAGTAATTTGCTAACCCTTTCATCACTAGCTGATGGCGAAACGACCGAGGAGGATGAAATTCCTGAGCCTATTGTCCGCAAGAAGATTCGCAGGCCCAGCCTTTCATCACACGCCTCTCACACCATGAGCGACGTTTCTGATTCCGAAGGCGAGGAATCGAAGCGGGTGCGCGGCCAACCTCGCACAAGGCGTGTCAACCTAGACCGTTCTGACAGGAAGCCCATAGCTGTCCTGAACCCGGTCACCCGCAAGATGATGATCTTCACCCCACACCGTCGTAGACAGTTGGACTTGTCACCAGAGCAGTTCAACGTGTCCATGGCAGCTCCTCAGAACTCTTCGCCTCTCTTCACTCACTCGGCCAACATGATGCTCAGCGCCATGCTTTCATCCAATGCGCTGGGTGATTTCTTAGGCACCACCGGTCCTGAGGAAGCGTTCTTCCCAGTCAACCCTGTGGACTTTGAAGCCTTCAACTCGGTGGACTACTCCAGTCCCCCTAGCGGCGAGGAGGAGGACGATGGCGAAAAGCAGCTGGATATCAGCGACTTCATTACTTGGGATGATGATGGCATGTCCTCTGCGGACGAGGCTGGTCCCTGGGAGCCATCATCCACACCGATGCGCCCAACGACAGCATCAAGCAATGCTTCAAGAGAGAACGGTGTCCTCGCTCACCTCAACTCCGCCACAGTCGGCGCCTTCCGCCAGAACCAAATCAACCAACAGCTCATCCTGAGCAACCAGGCCACCCAAGACTCTCTGGCCTTCAGCGGCCCTTATAACGTCACCACCATCAAGGGCCTCAAATCAGATCGCTTCGATACCGCCGCAGCGCCTCTGACGCCCGTGCGTCGCCAGAAGCGCCAACTTCGCGACTTCGCACGCAGCCCACTTGAGACGGTGTCTGCAAAGCGCAAGGCCTCTAATGAGGTGGATAATGGACATAAGCGACAGAGGAGTATCTCGGACGTAAACAACCTGCGCATATAATGTGACAGGTTGAAGATGGCCCAAAGACGCACGAGGACGGCATAGCTAGCTATCCCTGGCCTCACTTTTCTTATTATGTATCTCAATTTGTAGTTCAGACAGTTTGCGATCGAGCGTCTTTGACTTGAACATGGTTTTCAAAAGCATCACTGCCCTTCGTCCACCAGTGAACACCGATCAAGAGGTGACATGGCCCGCACAGTGACACTAGCTGCTGAGGCTGGGTCAGCAGAGAGCAAATCCTTTTCCTCGTTGCCACTCGCTCCGGAGATGCCAGGATGGTTCGCCGGAGTGGGGCCGTGTACTTCGGCGAGCTCCGGTTCGAGGGAGGATGTTTGCAACCTAAGCTAATGAAGGCATGTGATAGCTTACTGATATGCAGAATCCGTCTCGCAACCAGCCCGAGAATAGGCGGCTTTGTAAATAGTGGCATAAATAGATAGATGCCTCAACGTGATGTATCAAGTCGTGGCTCCCGATGGTCCCCTTGCCATCGAACCGAGCCTGCGCTGCTCGGCATTCACAGCCACCAGAATAGAAACTGGTTGTCAATAGGCTACATGGAAGAAAAAGAGTAGAAGATACACGATGGTGCCAGTCAACTGCCCTCAGCTATTTGGGAATGGGTTAAGGGATGAGTAATGGGCATCTCAAAAAAGGCAGAAACCCTGGATATCACTCCCTCCGCGATCTCTAAAGATAGCGCGCGGAAGACCAAAAAGACAATGGGAGGCTGCCGTGGTGGACCAGAGTTTGAAGCTAGGTCGTCAAGATCATCTCGGGACTCCCAAGATTGTTTGAGTCATCCCCAGATTTATGATAAAACGAGCTAACTCTCGTAGTGAGAGCCAGAAATTGCCAGCGGGTGCCGCTGCGCCATTACTGGTGACAACGAGACCCAGGTACAGCGAAACATCGCAATGACTCATCTTTTAAAAGAGCCTTAGAAGCTTCCTGCCTTTCAAGAACCGGGGTTGAAGCTGCTGTTGTGGCTCCAGACCACCACGAGTCGATGATGGGACCAGGTCCCTCTGATAAAGCGTATAGAGCCGTGGGAACTCTAAGTAAACTAACCACATTCTATCTCTTGATGGGCAAAGTATATAAAAAAGAAAGAAAGGTGGAGGGCTCCGTGGCAAATCGAACCACGATCATCAAAGGTTGAGTTGTCCCGGGTTCTTAATGAGAAGAAAGGGGCAACTCTCGCATTGAGAGCACAGCTGCCAACGGGGTGCCGCTGCGCCATTGCTGGTGACAATGGGACCTAGGCGCAGGGCACCCCTCGATGGCCTACCTTTGTAAAGAGCCATATAAAGAAAGCCCTGCGTCATGCAGAGATCTGGAGACAAGGGGGCCCCTACGATTATAATGTCAGGAGTGGAGTGTTATTCCATACTTGAGTGGGATACATTCTTGATAGCTTAGTATTATATGTAGAGGAAATATAGATCAGAATACTTTGTTCAATGACCACAACCTGCCGAGCGAAGAGAGTACATGGATATATGCACCCGCTCATAAAACCGAGTCTGGAATCTGGCTGGATTTTCAGATGCAAGTCTAGTGTGAAAGATCACTCGCCATCGAGGATCGTCTCATCTTACAAGCCCATGTAGTGGATTAGATGAATGGACCGTGCTGCGCACACCAACAGTGATTGATATCATTATCGGTTCTTGGAAACAAAAACCTCAGCACCGCTTCTATATCTTTCCAAGCATGATTTTACCGCATTCCTATTCACTCCAGCATCTCGGTGCGTCGCCCGCCGTGTAGCAGTGTAAGCTATTCTCGGGAAGGATCACGTGACACAGATAGTAAGTCGCATCCCTCCGAAGTCGGCTTATCGGGCGCCTGGCTCACAAGGACGTCCCAAACAAGCCATGTCGATCGCAACAAAGCAGCCTGATGCGTTGTGTTGTTGAGCTGGCCGAAAGGCGCTTCCAAAATCAGATGACTGCGAGGAACTAGCAAGGCCAGCCATGAGCAACAAGGAGCGCGATGCGCCGACGGCCAAGCGCCTGCGCGTGGGAGAGCGGACGATGCTGGCGTGCAACAACTGCAAGCAGCGGAAGCTGAAGGTGACACAATTTCATTAAATCTATGCCACGTACCACCTGAGATTTTCATTAGTACTGGTCGTGCTGACGCTTTCACGGATAGTGCGATGCGCAGATCCCGACTTGCAAGAACTGCGCGAAAGCTGAGCGAGGTACAGTACATCCCTCAGTCCCAAGACTGGCCGGGCCCGTTTACTTGGTTTTTTCCTGGGTGAAGAAATGAGACTGACAGTCACTATTTAGAATGCCTCGTTGAAGATCCCGCGACTGGCCTTCATCGTCCAAGAGATTACATCCGCTCTCTAGAGACCCAATCAAAGTATCTGGAAGAGCGCGTCTCGTACTTGGAGAGTGTCCTCAAGGAAACCAGGCCAGATGTCGCGCTGGACCACCTCGGTAGTGATTTTGCCGTGTCAAACCTCGAGAACAGCCCTGGAGCACACGCAGGGACTCGGGGCGTGCAGGCGACCGAGTCGGAGATCCCATGGACGGGCCATGGAAGGTCGGACGGCGGAGCACCAGGCGCCGACGTCCTCAGCGACGAGGTTGCCCTCCTCTGCCTGGGTGCGGCTGGCCGCGAGCCCCAGTACTTCGGACCGTCCTCTGCACTGTCGTTCTCCCGGATAGCCAGCAGCGTCATGGGCCTGCCGCGACAGAAGCGAGCGACGAGCTCACAGCCGACCGTCTCCAACGACCGGTCCAGCAACCGGAGGCACCTCGAGGCGGTCGAGAGGTCGAGAGAGCGGCTCCTCCAGGTGTTCCCCTCACCCGACAAGATGACGTTGTTGTCGCAGGCGTATTTCGAGAACATCCACCTGCAGTATCCGTTCCTCCATCGGCCGACTATTCGAAGCATGGAGGAGGATTGGAGGGAGGCACATGCGAAAGGGGATCTCTCACAGGTTGAAGATGTCAGCGTGTTCTTCTTGCTCATGGTATGCTCGGATCAACAACAACATCTTCTACTGTCGCCGCGTTAATCGCTGACCTTGTTTCCCGTGAAGGTCTATGCTATCGGATCTTTGGCTTTAGGGAAACATGAAGTCGATAACGCAGAGGTATGGGCGTCATGCCAACTCGACGATTGAGAGAGATTTCTAACAAGGCGACAGGGCTGCTACACTGCAGCTTTGGAATTCATACCGCCCATCTTGGAGATGGACAGCTTGCAGTCAATACAGGCCATACTGTGCTGCGCAGTCTATTCCATCCGGTCACCTATCGGAGACAGCCTGTGGTACGTTCTCTGGCTTTTCCGCATTTCATTTCATTTGTCTCGACATTCTCTGACTACTCTCGCAGGAAACTGTCGGGGATGGCGATCCGCCACTGCGTTGAGCTGGGCTACCATCGGAGCACGAAGAAATACCGGTCCACGGCGGATGCACTGACGAGAGAGATGTCGAAGCGGTGTTTCTGGGTCGCGTACGATATTGACCGCGTGGCCTCGTTCATCTTAGGCCGGCCAGTTGGGATAGCGGACAGCTCTATTGATGTCGAGGTAAGGATGGCACTGACTCGGCTTCAAAACTCTTGGATAGGGGTATCCTGCTGACCCAGTGCTTTTGGAATGAGTAGCTTCCCGCGGACATCGACGACGAACACATCACCCCTGACGGCCTGACGAGCGAGCCTAGGAGCAAAGCAACCGACCCCCCGACGTGCATGACGTTGGCGCTTCACGCCGTCAAACTCCGTCAGCTGTGGTCCAAGTTCAGCGACGTGATCTACGCGAACCTTTTCCACCCAAACATCGACGCGCCGACGCAGCAGGTCGGGGCCTCCATCGAGAGCCTGCGGCAGAACCTGGAGGAGTGGAAGGCGGCGATGCCCACCGTGGCCGGGGACGGCTCGCAGGGCAGGACGCTGTCCGTCTTCGCGTCGAGCAACTGGTTCAGGCTCGCGTACGACTACTCGATCCTGCTGCTGTACAGGCACTACATCGTGGACAGCCGCGGGTGGTACCAGGGGGCGCTCTCGCCGTCGCAGGTCGGCATCACGGACGCGCGGGACCGGGCGTTCGAGGTCTGCGCCGACCACGCCCGCGACATCTGCCTCATGTACCGCCACCTCTACCAGACCGAGGGCGCCCACGTCCAGTTCACGTGGGGCAGCCTGCACATCCTCTTCATGGCCGGGCTGACCTACCTCTACTGCCTGTGGCGGTCGCCCTGCGTGCGGCAGCGGACGAAGCCCAACGCCGTCATGAACACGTCCATGGCGTGCACGACGGTCCTCATCATCATCGCCGACCGCTGGCCCTCGGCCATTTCCTACAGGGACATTTTCGAGACGCTGTCGGAGCGCACCATCAGCATGATGTGCGACGACCAGGCGAGCCAGCAGCCGGGTGGTGGTGATTTCTTCCCCAGAGCGGACGGCGTACCGCCTCCTGGCATGGAGCAGCAGCAGCAGCAGCAGCATGCGAGGGACGGACTCGAGAACATCACTGGTGGCACGGAGAACATGTTTGACACTTTCGGCTTGGGGAACGGCATGATGCCCGTGCAGGAGTGGATGACGGCCCTGGACGACATTGAGGCGCCTGGGGATTCTCAGTGGCTAGCACAGGAGTTGTTCCAGGGCCTGGTTGGGGATTCGTCCTTTACAATGCAATGAACTACATGAACGAATGAATACATAAGCCTGATACCCAATGTTGGAAACAAACGTGTCAAAAGGAACCAGTGCAGACACCAGAGGCCACCAGGAAGCGCAGTCTCATAAAGTGCAGCTCCATCACCAGAATGTAACGACCACAAAGTTACAGCACCAAGTTTTCCCGGACCAACAATTCCAGGCATCGAATCACGACTGCAGGGGAGACACACTACCAGTCGCATGCCGTAGGACTGTCAGGTCGCGATGGGGGTGTGTGTGGTGAATGGCTCGGGTTCTTCCGAAGGTCGACCAAAAACCGTGTAAGTGCGCTTCTGCCAGGCGGGAACCCCCAGCAGAGGATGCAGAGCCCACTCGCCGCCACTTTATGCCAGCACAACTGGAGCTACCCGGAGCTGGAAGCAACTGGTTCTATTTGTCTGGCATGTGGTGAATACAGCGGTGATATTAAAATAAAGCGACGAGAACTGAGGCCAAGGCACCGGTACATGACTGACGAACCAGACTAGGCTGGTGGTGTCTTTAGAGACGCGATTCAACAACTCGAGAGCTACCGACCATCTCTCATCACAATCAGAATAATCCGTCTACTTACTGTCTGCTCATCGTAATTCCTCAGTCATGTCCACTACGATGACTGCCACCGCTACGGCCGCAGCGCCCTCAACAGTGCTGAGCACCGAGCAGGCCAGCCAGCGACCAAGTGAGCCCAAACGCTGCCACTACATCCCCTGGCCGGCAACTCTCGAGGAGCGGCAGCGATGGCAGCTCGAACAGATGGCGGGCGCGTTCCGCGTGTTCGCGAAGCTGGGGTACGCTGACGGCGGGAGCGGCCACATCAGCTTGAGAGGTGAGTGAGCAACTGTGCCTCGACCAACCATCTTACAGCAGTAGGAGCTGTGGTAATTGACAAAATGCGTTCAACAAAGATCCCGTCCGGCCAGACACATTCTGGATCAACCCGTACGGCGTGCACTTCGGCCTCCTCAAGGTGTCCGACATGGTGCAGGTCGACGCGCAGGGCAACCGCGTCGGCGGCGCGGACGCGGCGGTGAACAAGGCGGGCTTCATCATCCACGGCGCCATCCACGAGGCTCGGCCGGACATCAACGCGGCGTGCCACCTGCACAGCCCGCACGGCCGGGCCTGGAGCACCTTCGGCCGGCCCGTCGACATGCTGAGCCAGGACAGCTGCATGTTCCACGACGACCTGGCCGTGTACGCGTCCTTTGGCGGCGTCGTCTTCGCGCCCGAGGAGGGCAGGAAGATCGCCGCGGCCATGGGGCCCCGGAAGAAGAACGTCATCCTGCAGAACCACGGCATCCTCACGTGCGGGGGCACGGTCGCGGAGGCGGCGGCCTTCTTCATCGCCCTGGAGAGGGCGTGCCAGACGCAGCTGTTGGTCGAGGCCTGCGTCGCGCCGGGGACGGTGGGTGCTCGGGCCGGCTTGGCCAAGACGTTGGTGTCGGAGGAGGAGGCTGCGTATACCAAGAGAGGCACGGGCACGCCGGAGGTCATGTACATGCAGTTCGACCCGGAGTACAAGATGATCCTCAAGGAGAGCCAGGGGGACTTTTTGCAATAATGGTCGGTTCACTATTGTGGCGCGAATGCTATATCTCTTCGACTACCTTATCCACTACTGCCCAGCCCAGGATCACCAGCGAATAACAGGCTACCCTCACAGAGTGAAACTCACCTCTACTACAAGCAGGAGAGATCAAAGGTACCTTGTTTCGTATAGCTGTTAGTAGATCAATTGTTCATCCTTGTTTACCCACAGAGTGATCCCCGGTAACGAGATGCCTTGGTGGGACCTGGTAGTAGTGGACAGTCGAAGAGATAGAAGACTGTAAAGAGCGGATAAGTGCAGCAACAGAACATTTCATCTAAAAGACTGTGTCCATTCCAGGCAGCTTTTCGAGGAGGTATTTATGAGACGGTCCATGATGCATGAACCATATACACGTTGGGATTATCATCATCTACGTCCTCGTGCTGATATCGTCCTCTACAATCGACCCCCAACGCATCGGCCTCGTATTGACTAACCCCGAATAAAACCACAAACCAGCAGTATGCATATCATACACCGGCAACCCGGTGGCAGCCTGGATCGCCTCAGAGAACGGGGGCATGTTCGTGCACTCCAACAGCAGCAACGAGATCTCAGGCGCATCCCGCAGCATCTCCCTCGCCGCCGCGACCAGCTCCTCTGCTATCTCCTCGTGCACGTAGGGGGCACCCTGTCGAATGTGACGCTGGAGGGCACCGTCTGTCGGGGCACCGTGGATGTGGCACCGCGACGGGTCTGTCCCGAGTTTCTGGAGGTGTGCCGCACCGAGCCGGGTGCTGTCGAAGGTGAGGATGCCGAGCTTACGATGGGGAGCAGCGATGGTAAGTAGTGAGGGAGCTTGGACGAGGGCAGAGGTCATGATGGGGATTGGAAGGCGTGCGGACAGCCTAAAACGAGGAGGAGGAGGATCCATGGTCAGCCAGCTTTCATAACGGCGAGCAGGTTTGATGAGAGATCGGGGGAAAAAAAGAAAAAAAAAGAAAAAGAAAAAGTGAAGATGTCGTGGGATCAGTCACTCACTCAGACTGCGCCATGGCCAGAAAGCCGCAGCTGGTGATGATCCCAACGGCTCCACGCGCGGCAAGTCTCTCGCCCGCCTCGACGAAGCGATCGAGGAAAGAGTCATCGTAGGCGGTAGCAGTGACGACGGCTGATTCTGGCGTGTCGCGCGCTTTCTCATGTATCAGTGGGAACGGCCATGTGTTTTGATTATATGGATCTCCAGGTGGTCGATGGAGGATGATGTCGAGGGAGATGAAGCCAAGTGGAGGGAGGGAGAGATTTGGCTGGGCCATGGTGGGCATGTAGGTAATACGATGCGCAACTCCCAAGGGACGCAAATCAGAAGGGACGCAACTCTCAACGGAGATAAGTCAAGTTGTTCTGCTCTTTGGTAAGAAGATGTTTGCAAGTCAGGGTCAGTGTAGGTTGCAGCCAAGGTCGGCTCCTTCAATGAGTGAATTGCAACTGCTCGTGTCCTGCGCTGCGACTTGTGCTCGTCTTGGTTGAGCCGGAGCAACTCCCGGTATAATTACAATGCGAATCAGCCGTTGCTAAGCGCCCGTCTCTTTGGTTGCTCCCTGATTGGCTGTTTTCCTGTCGCAGTGTTGGTCTGGATTGCCTTATGTTGATGCGTCTGTAAGTGACGCATCGCGCAGATAGCCCAGGTACCTATTAGTCTACGGTGTAGTTATCATACCTTGCCTTACCTTACCTTAGTAGGTAGCAGTCTACGGAGTGTCTTACCTTGCCTTAGTAGGTATAGGAGCAGTCAACAGAGTCTCACACCTCGGAAACCCCCGAGATCTTGGAGGAGCATTGCCACTAAAAGGGATTCGATAGTCTAGTCTGCTCCAACTTCGCTCCACTGTGGCTGCCTTGACCCCAGAATGCCCATCTGTGGATTTCCGTACGGAGGAATACGAAATGCATGGCAGGGATGCAGACAGACGTGCGCCCGCGATCCGAGATGGTCAAGTTGAGGCCGACAACGGACCTTCATTGGGATCCGAGGCGCATCTACAATCACAACGTGTACTAATTGGATAAGCTGTAGATCTACTTCCTTATCTTTCTTCGACTTGACTTGCCATCTCAAGCCTTGAATCAATCTCAACTTTCTTTTTATCCAACCCAACCTGCAAACGTTTCCTCATTTACTACCTGGAGTCACTTATACCATAGCGTCCGTGGTGGCATCAAGTCCAATTCCCAGCAAGCCCATCCATCTACCTAAGGTACCTTACACAGCCAGCCGACACCATGACCGTGGACAGGAAACCCCGCGTCGTGTGCCTGGGCGAGCCCAAGTTCATCGGCGACGACTACCTCCACGAATTCTCCAAGACTTTCAACTTCTCCGTCCTGCCCGCCACCAACCGCGCCGAGACCCAGGCCCTGCTGCCCAAGGACATCGAGGCCAACGGCCCCATCGACGCCTTCATCATCCGCATGGGCACCCCGCCCTACGAGCCCTTCGACGAGGACCTCCTGAAAGCACTCGCGCCGACCTGCCGCATCATCACCTCGGCCAGCGCGGGTTTCAACGAGTTCGACGTCGACTGGATGGCCAGCCGGGGCATCTACTTCTGCAACACCGTCAACGCCGTGGCCGAGGCCACCGCCGACATGGCCATCTTCCTCACCCTCGCCGCCCTGAGGAACACCACCAACGCAGAGAAGAGCGCGCGCAGCGGCGTCTGGCGCAAGGGCGCTGACCTCGTCCCGACGCGTGACCCCTCGGGCCTGACGCTGGGTATTGTCGGCATGGGATCAATTGGAAAGGTGAGCACACACACACCCCATTCACACAAACAACTCCACGGGCGCTTCTGAGCTCACGTTCAGAACGGGCTGGGGATGAAAAAAAAAAAAAAAAAAAAAAACAGGGTTAGCTAACCGACATCCTTGTCCAGTACCTCGCGAAGAAGGCACTCGCCTTCAACATGAAGATCAAGTACCACAACCGCCGCCAGCTCAGCGCCGCCGACGAAGAGCGGTACAGCGCGACCTACTGCCCGACCCTGCACGAGCTGCTGGGCTCCTCGGATGTCGTCTCCCTCAACTGCCCCCTCAACGACGCCACCACGGGCCTGATCGGCGCCGCCGAGTTCGCCGCCATGAGGGACGGCGTCTTCCTCGTCAACACGGCCCGGGGCGCCGTCATCGACGAGAAGGCCTTCATCGACGCCCTCGAGTCCGGCAAGGTGGCGCGGGCCGGCCTGGACGTCTTCGTCAACGAGCCCAGCCCGGACCCGTACTTCCTCCGGAGCGACAAGGTCACCGTCCAGCCGCACCTGGGGGGGCTGACGGACAGTGCCTTCCACAAGGCGGAGAAGGAGTGTTTTGAGAATATTCGCGCCTTGTACACGACGGGGAAGCCGAACTCGCCTGTGAGGGAGATCAAGGAGAGGTTATAAGCATATGGGAGATAGCATGAGATACTAGTTGTGTCTTGAGATAGATTCTTGCATATACTTTATTTTACCTCTTTACGATAGACAGTGCTTCACTTGGACTTGTCTGCGCTCTACGTACGTGTCTACATCTTCATCCAACCACTCATCTACTCTAGGTAGCTCCAATGTCCTCGTGGGGAAGATTGGTACATGCATATTTGCGATAGCGGAGTTCATAAGACTGATGTTTGCGCATACTCAAGATGAAAGGTCTGGACAGGGAGCGAAGATCAGACTACATTAAAAGGATACGTGTCAGGTGTAGGAGCAACTATTACGCATCCCCTCCTACCCCTTAAACTTGAGAGGGAAACCATCACTTCTACACATCACGGTTTGCTTGCTAGCTTTGCGCATTGACCCTCGTGTAATCGATCACCTTGCCTCTTACTCGTTCTTTTGACCGTGACACATGAAAATATGAGGGCAGATGCAATGACCAGAATGAACAGTACAACACGCTTATTCAATTCAAGACATCTATAAAATCATAAAATAGGCATCAGAGCTGCCAAGAAGTCGCAAGGACCCTTGTGTACATCTTAAAGCTCCCCCATAAGATCATCTTCACCGAGGTTTCTCAAAAGAAGCTAGGCCAACCGTCATCAGGCCTCGCGGCTCGTAGACAAGGTCTTCAGCTTGTCAGGTCCAGCCGCATCGTGTCCGCTTCTACTCTTGTCAGTATGATCTATCTCTTGTGTTTTTTGCTGCTAGGCTTTGAAAAAAAGAAAAGGAAGAGAAGAAGAAAAAGAAAGAAAAAGGAAAAACCTACGAGATGGAACCGGCTGCTTCCACAGGGAGTTCCTCCTGCTTCTTCGGCTTCGACCTCCAGGCGTTGAACCATGACCCCTTGAAGATCTCGTCCATCTCCTCCATGCTGAGGCCGGCAATCTCCGGGACCATGAAGAAGACGTAGAGAAGGGCGATGAAGCACCAGCCGGCGAAGAAGATGAAGGCGCCCCAGTTGTGCATGTTGGCGAGGATGCTGGGCATGGCGAAGTTGATGCCGTAGTAGAACAGCCAGTGGAAGCACTGCGACAGGGCGCTGCCGAAGGAGCGGAGACGGTTGGGCCACAGCTCGCCGCCGAAGACGTACGGCAGGATCAGGAGGCCTGGCAGAAAGAGTCAGAATTGGTGCAAGGAGGAGGAGGAGGAGGAGGAGGAGGAGGAGGAGGCTTACCAACTGCGTAACCGAACCCGTGAATGAAAATGGCAGCAATAGCAGCCTGGGAAGCGTCGTGCGGGACGGTACCCTGCTGCTTGTACTTGATGTAGATGCCGAGGTAGAGATCGGAGAGCATCTGGGTGGTGATGCCGACGAAGAGGGACTTGCGGCGGCCCAGGGCATCGATGAAGAAGAAAGAGGCGATCAGGCAGAAGAAGAACTTGGCCATGCTGTACATGCCGCTGAGGAACAGGTTGCGCGAGGTATTGCCACCAACGCCCATGAGGGTGAGGATGGGCACCAGGTAGGAGGTGACGGAGTTGGCTCCAGACAGCTGCGCGAGGCCGTAGGAGATGAGCGACTGCTGAATACGACGCAGGTTGGCGGGGACCGTGAAGGCCTCCCTGAGGATGGAGCCGATGGCGATACCGCGGCCGCCGTCGTCAAACTCGCCCTTCTCCTCGGCGATGGAGTCCCGGATCGTCTGGATCTCCGCGGCAACGACGGGATGGGTCTCGGGCAGGCCGCGGAGGGCGACGATGGTGGCGATGCCCTCCTCGTCACGGTTGACCAGGAACAGCCACCTGGGCGACTCGCAGAGGAAGAAGCTGAGGAGGATGCACAGGAGGATGTAGACGCACGGGGAGAACCACACGACCTGGTACTGCAGCCTGCTGGGCTCCATGGTCGTGTACACGCCGTAGACGGTGAAGGTCGAGACGAAGAGGGAGAGGAGCATGACCACGCTGAACCACGAGGCGAGCAAGCCGCGCATGGCCGTGGGCGCGATCTCGACGATGGACATGGTGCCCACGACCGTCAGGGGCCCGATGCCCAGGCCGGAGACAATGCGCGCGGCGTACAGGGCGTTGAGGTTGGGCGCGAAGGTGGCGATGAGCTGGCCGACGATCCAGATGAACATGTACAGGCGGAAGGACCAGAGACGGCCGATGCGGTCGTTGATGAAGAAGGACAGGCCGGCGCCGACGCCGCAGCCGACGTAGACCAGGGAGACGAAGTTGCGGATCAGCTTGGCGTCCGTGCCGGTGCTGATCTTGAAGTGCTCCTGGAAACCGGGCAGGTTGGTCAGGACGGAGGAAGAGCCTTGGTCCCAGGCTGCATGGTTGCGGTCAGTGAATATTCAGATTATATATACAACGTTTGAAAAAGGAGAAGTGACGAAGGGAAGCAAGCTTGGCGAAGCAAAACAAAGGGAGTCAAGCTTGGTAAGTTTGGCGTAGGAGAGACTCACTGATGGGAACACCAGCCATGGCGTACAGGGCGGCGGAGAGGAGCATGTTGCGACTCAGGATGACCTCCCTAGGGGCAGCCCTGATCTCACGGGCATAGCGAGCCACGGTGGACTGGGTGAAGATTTCCTTCAGACCCATTGCGAGAGAGACGATGGCAGAGACACAAGTCTTGAATGACGGTTCTCTTACTCAGATCAAGTAGAAAGAAAGAAAGAAGGTGCTCGAGGTTTTCTCTAGCCTTGGAAGAAAGCTGATGAAAGCTTTCAAACAATCCCGATGGGAGGAGAGAGCAGGGTGTGGTGGTGGTGGTGGATGGACCGAAGGAGAAGAAGGGTGTTGTTATATATATCCGACCTGCCTCAAGCCAAGATGAGGGCGCATGGTGGTGTGATCTGGGCAAGCAAGGCAAAGGGCTACATCGGATGAGCAAAGGAGAAGGGAATCCAAGCCTCGAGTAGGTGTCAGCCATTGCTTTGATCTGGGGTTTCCTAGTGATGGAGCGAGTGAGGATTGCAGTGTGGAGCGCAGGAAACGTTGAAGTCTAGGCCGCAACTAGCCTCGAGCCCCCCCAGGACCCCTCCTCCACTGATAAGGGCACCGCCAGGCATTCAATCTGTCGTAGATAAGGCAGCCACTGCTCGGGAGAATACGAGACTAACTTCACTACTGTAGAGGCACTCTCTGGGGAAGGCCTTCTGCCTTTTGTTCCAGGCAGGGCAGGGCGTTATCTGTGTCTTGTGCTATATTGCCTCTTCTTGGGAGTGACTGCATCATCTTCGTCGTGTCTGTTGTTTCTCTTATCTTGGGTATCGCACCGAGTGGCTGGCATGAGGTCTAGCATCGTGGGAAAGAAAGCCAAGTCGCAGAAGAACCACACTCTGCTGGAAAAAGGTCAATCTTGGAATTCACTGCATCTCATATCGCGTGGGCTTTTGCCCCAGTTGCCCCAGACTTCTTTCTCCAGATCCCTATTCTCGGGACTGTCGATGCTTTTTGACTCTGGCTGTCCTCGTGACCCAATCCACCCCGCAAATGCAGCATTATTTATTTTTATTTTATTTTCTTTTTACCCAATTTAGTGCCTGACTACCTGATAGACTACTACTGTATGGATCATTGAGTTGTTAATTGAGTAGTGGTAGGGTTCGTGACTTGGGCGCATGGTCCACTGTGCGAGTAGCCTCGTTAGTTTCTGGCCCAGTGGCGTTGCGCCTAATGGTCAGTCAACCCACGCTCGGGGCTTGAGATGGTCGTCGGAAGGATCCGTGACCCCTGCTCGTCTGACATCTCGCATACTCACTTACCTTATCATATCCTTTCTTGGCCTTGTAGATTCATACTAGAGACGAATTAGTCTATCTATGGAGTTGATAGTTGGTGGTGCAGCATCCATCTATTCCCGGCAGCCACACGACCACAGTGTGATGCCAACTCCGAAGTCGCACTGCCCGTGATGCACTGTTCTCTGGCTGATCACTGGCGGCTCGTTGCTTGGGAGTCGTGAACCCTTTCTATCGCGCCTTGGGCCATTCATTCCATGCACCATGGTCCATCGACTGCATTTGTCTTTTTTTTTTTTTCCCTTTTTTTTTCTTGTTCCAGTGACTCCGCAGTAACTCACTTCATCCTCGCTTCTAGCCATCAGACTCCATTCACGTAGCCTGTCGCATCAAGCCATGTCAGACACCACATCATCCTCCTCTCACCAACGGCATCAGCCCGTCGTCATCGTCGGCTCGGGCATCTTCGGGCTCAGCACAGCCCTGCACCTCGCCCGCCGCGGGTACGGCAACGTCACCGTGTTTGACCGTCAGCCGTGCGATGAGCTGCGCTACTCGTACCTCGACGGTGCCGACGGTGCGTCGGCCGACATGAACAAGATCATCAGGTCGGCCTACGGCGGCCAGTCCGAGTACCAGGCTCTCTCCACAGAGGCCATCGCCGCGTGGAAGAGCTGGAACGAGGAGCTCGCCGCGGGTGTGACCCTGCCTCCGGGCATGAGCCGGCGTGATCGCGTCTTCGTCCCCAACGGCAACATCTCCCTGTCCACTGCCGCCCAGCTGCCGCCGTGGGAGGTTGCGTGCATCGAGGGCATGCAGGCTGCCGGGCAGGAGGACAAGATGCTCGACACCACGAACCCTAGACACTGCGAGATTGCAGAGTCCATCGGTATGGCCTTCGCCATGGACCCCTTCCAGAGGAGGAAGCAGGGCAAGCCCAACGTCGGTGTGCTGGATGCGACTGGTGGCATGGCCGTCGCGGATAAAGCCTGTCGCTTCGCACTCCACAAGGCGAAGGCCCTCGGCGTGAAGTTCATCTTCGGGACACCCCAAGGCCAGTTCGAGTCCCTGCGCTACGCTGACGACAGCGACAAGCAAAAGGTCGTGGGGATCAGAACAGCGGACGGCAAAACACACGCTGCCGCCATGACCATCCTCGCCTGCGGAGGCTGGACACCCGTCCTCCTCCCCCAGCTCGACGGACTCTGCGAAGCGACGGCCGGCAGCGTCGCCCTCCTCAAGATCCCCCGGGCCTCGCCGCTGTGGGACCGCTTCCTGCCGGACAACTTCCCGACCTGGACCTGGGACATCCGCGACGGCGCCGAGGGCGGTCTCTACGGCTTCCCCATCGACGAGCACGGGTGGCTCAAGATCGGGTACCGCGGGACCAAGTACACCAACCCCCTCAGGCACGGCGACGGGAAGGAGAGGAGCACCCCCGTCACCAGGTGGTCTCCCGCCCACCGCGACGGCAAGGTACCCGTCGGCGAGGAGCTGACCGACATCCCCAAGCAGGCCTACCGCGTCATCACCAGGTTCCTCGACGAGTACCTCCCGGAGCTGGCCGCCGAGGGGATCAAGATCAGCAAAACCCGCATCTGCTGGTACACGGACACGTACGACAACCACTTCGTCATAGACCGTGTGCCGCAGACGCAGGGCCTCATGGTCGCGACGGGCGGGAGTGGTCACGCGTTCAAGTACCTCCCCAACATCGGCAACTGGGTCGTCGATATCATGGAGGGGGTTGGTGCCTCTCGCCCGGCTGTTCGGGCCTGGAAATGGAGGCGGCTTGGCAGCACCAGCGGACCGGCGGTCAACGAGCTCATGAGCGGGTCGAGAGGGTCGAGAGCTTGGGGCAACATCCCTGTTGTCAAGGAGTCACAACTGGGGAGCGGTGCGCAATCGAGGCTTTAGGATGGTTTGTTCGGCTGGATGAAAGAACATGTGGAGTTAGAATGCGTGGATGTTTGTTTGATAGTGGTGTTGACTCATGAGCGGAATGGGAGAGATGAATCGACAGGATTATGTGTTCATGATACTTTGTAGTAAGGACCGCCGCCTAACTTCATTTAGACAAGACGTTTTCAATGCCTGGACGTGAAGAAGACGAGACCATTGAGGTCAGCGCTGGAAAGTATATTCATGTGAAGTGTGAAAACCGCCATGTGAGTGAGAGCACAACGAATCCTCAAGGGCATCATTATTCTGATTCTATGTTATCAAAGTCTCTGGCTTCTCACCTATCCTTCCATCCATGATCCTTTACCAACTCTGTCCTCCCTCGTAGCGTTGCCACATGTGTATAGTAGGTAGACTAGCCTTCACCTCCATGTGATCAAGGATCAAAGATCTTGCCAGGATTCCTGTAACCAAGTCAGCATCTTCGTCAGACAGAAAAGTGCACACAGTAAACCTACAATATCCAATGCGGGTCAAGCGTCTTCTTCAGCAATTTCTAAGCACAGTCGCCACGTCAGCAGAACATTCTGTCATTGCAGAAGAGATCCCTTGCGTCACGCAGCGTGTGACTGTCGTGAGTCCCGGTCCAAGTCAACATGTCGCCTTACCATGAGCAGCAGAGTATCGCTCCCGACCTCGGACGCAAGCGCTCCCTTCTTCCCGTACCCGATGCCGTGCTCGCCGGTACATGTGCCGTCTCTCGCAAGAGCCCTCCTCACCATGTTCTTCACGGCCAGCTCGGTATTCGCCGCCTCCTCAGCGTCGGACGGGGTGTAGGTGATGTTCTCGTGGAAGTTGCCGTCTCCGACGTGGCCCTTCACGCATACTTGAAGGCCCAGCTTCTTCGCCTCGGCTTTACTTTCTTCAATCACTTCGGCGAGTGCACCTAGAGGAACGGCAACGTCGGTGTTCCCTTTGAGTTTACGGTCAGTCCAAGTCCTTTGGTGTTTGTCATTCAGGGCAGCAGGGGGGCCACTTACAGAGAAACTGGCCTTCTTTCCGGAGCGCCAAGAGGGAGTAGAGAGATTCTTTCCGTGCCGACCACAGGGATTCCTGCTCTTCCTTGTTCCTGGCGAAGTTGAACCCTTTGGGCTTGTAAGGCGTGACGATGCCTTTCACAGTCTTGATGTTATCAGCTACAGTCCCCTCCGTGCCAGAGAACTTGAAGAACAAGGTAGGCGTCTCATCCCACACCGTCGGCCTCGTCGCGCCTCCTTCATTCACGATCCTCATCTGCTCTTCGTCCATGAGTTCAAGTGCCGCGACGGGGACGCCCTTTCGAATCACGGCCGCCGCAGCCGAGACAGCCTCCTTCAGAGAATCGAAGGGGACGACTGCTACGGAGAAGTAAGATGGGAAAGCGGCGAGCTTCAGCGTGGCTTCTGTCACGATGCCCAGGGTCCCCTCTGAGCCGACGATGAGACCGTTGAGATTATATCCGGCTGAGCATTTGCGAGGTCGGCGCCTGGTCTTGATAACACTGCCGTCCGCCAGTACAACAGTGAGGTTGATGACCCAGTCTCGCATTGTCCCATAGCGGACTGCATTCGTCCCGGAACAGTTCGTGGCGATCATCCCTCCGATCTTGGCAGAGGGTGCTACGCCCATGCCTGTTAGCACTCCCGGACTTGGGGTATGATTCGTTAGGGGAGCATGCGCAGTAGGTTGCTGAAGTGAATGCAACCTGAAATTCGTCTACCATAGGACTTACCTGGATCTATGGGGAAGAAGTAGTTCCCTTCTCTCCTGGTGAGTTCATGGTTCAGGTCCGTCCATGTGATGCCCGGCTGAACCGTGACGTCCATATCCGCCTCTCTGAAGCTCAGGATCTTGTCCATGAAGGCAAAGTCAATGCTCACACCCCCGAACGGCGCCGATGTATGACCCTCCAGACTGCTGCCACCGCTATAAGGGATGATGGGAACCTTGTACTTGTGGCAGATGCGGGCTATAGCGCTGACCTGGTCTGTCGAGCGCGGATAAGCAACGGCTACAGGCAGGACGTCGATTTTGACAGATGACCATTCAGAGAACCCGTGGGCCTTGAGATCCTCGTCGTCTGTGGATATGATGTCCTCCGTGTCACTCAGCTCACGTCTGATCTCATCGATGGCCTTGAAGCTTAATTAGTATCGTGAACCTTTCGAAATAGGGAGGATGCCATACACACCTTGTTCATCTCTCCGATGCTGGCAAACGCTGGAGAGATACTCTGCGCTTTCTCCAGGATGCCGTCACTGTCTGAAGAAGCAGGTCGCGAGCTGAGAAGAGTATACGTGGAAACAGCGCTCAAGATGCCGACAGCAATCGCAACAACCGGTCTTGACGACTTGTCTGCTCTCAACACTCTCGAGGCACTGAATCGACGCAAAACCGGGCGAAGAAGGTTTGTCTGCTCAACTGGTGCCCGTCGAATCACATGCCGTTGAAGACCACAGCAGCGGCCCAGCTGCCGGCTGATAGTGCTTGCCGCTCTCATGACGAGTCACGAAATGCAAGTGTGCAAAGCAGCAGTTACTCGATGACTGTTTAGCCAATGACGAGATATCTTGCCCAGTAGCTGTTCTCAGATTTCATGCAGTTCAATTTGAAAGTCAGTAACTACAAAGGGTTATACTCTACGGAATAAGCACACGCCCCAGGGGGGTCTTGACTGACTGTCGCAGGCCCTGCCTTGGCCAAGAACGAAGGTGTATCGTTCAAGGTGTTCCATACTGTGCAAGGCCCCAGGTAAGTTCCGATAGCGATATGGCCGTGCGGTCATTCCAATTGGCCCCGGAGCTTACCGAGCTGACGGTCCTAGAAGTATTAGGAGTGGAGTTAGTTGAGTGATAGTTTCGTGGCGGCATAGCTGTAGACATGTTCATACACCGTGGATAGCAATGGTCAGGCAGCCTTGATACCGATTTGTATTCGCCTTTATCTACTATTGGAGATGACTCGTAGTCATCAGCCAACACTCGTCAAGCTGCGGTCGATGCTCTCCTACGCCGTTGCCGAGCCACCTCATCATCTTGGAGGAACCCCTAGTCTGGAAAAGTGATATCCCTGAAGCAACTGTCGTATATTTGATATGTTATCCTTGAATAACCAACTGGAAACCAAAATATGCCAGTCTCCAGCATTGGGCATAGCATCGAGAAACCCACTCGTCTAAGTGGTCCTAGAGCCATCTGATTCTCCAGGTCTTCATGGCTGACCATGCGCATCGCCTCCCAACCTCTTCACGTTGCAAATCAACACGAACGTAATCTCATGATAATCGTACTTTGAATTAAATGGAAATTGAACCAGCCTTCTCATCATTCCTCCTCATTACGACGAAGCACAAACCAAGCGGTCTTCCATCCCAAACGCCCGAGCTGGCTCTAGGTCCGACGACCCGCGCTCAGCCTGCGCAGACAGGCTTCCAAGCTCGCCTCCTGCGCCGAAGCGTACAGATGGTCCGGGTCGATGATGCACATGTCCAACGCCCTCTCGAGCCGGTCCTGCGCAGGCGATCCCTGGAGGACGGGCAGGCCGCTGTCCGCCGGCGGCTGCTTGTCGGACTCGGTGCCCAGGTTGGACTGGAAGATGCCGGCGGCGGAGAAAGGGAGGAAGTCCTCGTACGTGATTGGTTTCGTCCTCAGCACACCCTCCGAGAGGAGCTGCTGGATGATGGCCGCCCTGTCCGCGTCGCGCGGTGTGGTGGTGGTGTCGTCGGGGATGGGCTTGCCCGTGCACTCGTACTCGTAGTACACCAGGCCCTGGGCGCGGAGCTCGTCCCAGCTGTCCGGGAAGCTGCCGAAGGCTGAGTTCATCCTCTCGTCCACCTCCTCGGGGCTGAGTTCGGCCGCGTTCTCCATGGCCCTGCTGAGAAGCTCGTCGTAGAGCCTCCGACCGGCCGGCGTGACGGCCGCGCCGCGCTCCTCGATCTCCCCGAAGCGCGCCTTGTGCGAGCCCTGGATCAGCGGCATGGACTCGTCGCGCGTGTTGCTGATGAACTTGATCGCCTCCTCGAGGGCCAGGAAGCTCGTCTGGCGCAGAAGGATGGGGCACTTTCGGGCCGGAGGCCCCTCGATCCTGTCCTTGACTGCCATGCCCTCCCTGCGCATGGCCTCCTGCGACAGCGTGATGTCGAGGGTGCGAGGAGTGAGGTGGTTGATGTGGGCTGTCCTGAAGCACGCGATGTCGGCCAGGATGGGGTGCTGCGCCTTGAGGATCTGGTACTCCTCCGCCGTGGCCGCCGCCGTCGGTGCCCAGCTGAAGGTCTTGAGGGCTTCCCTGATGAAGACGCCCGCCTGCTGGGGGTCGAGGCCGTCCTGGCTCTCGGCCGTGGTCAGCATGCGCATCAGCTCGGGGCTGAAGATGGTGCGCCTGGACAGCATGCGCTCCGCCAGGTCTCGCGCTTCCTTGGACCGAATCAGCTCCGGCCGCAGCAGCGTCGTAAACACCCGGAAGGGGTTCTTGGCCAGCGAGCTCACGGCGATGGGCCTGAAACACGTCGCGTGCATCGGCAGACCGGCCGCCGAGAGGTCGTAGTAGCCCACGGGCCGCATGCCGAGGACGCCGAAGATGCGGGAGACGGTGCGCAGCTCCGTGGGCTTCCCCAGGCGGATGGCGCCGTGTCGTTCCAAGTCCAGGCGATCCATGGTGTTGGAGTTGATCGACTGGGCGAACTTCTGGTCGTTGACGCCTTGGACGATGCGGATCAAGTCGCCGTACAAGGGCACTTCGTCCCTGTACATCCGCGACATGTCCAAGGCGAACGCTGTGCGGAGATCATCCGGGTGAACGAAGTGATTGGTGTGCTTCTCCGGACCGCCTTGCGGCAGGTCCTGCACCGGAAGGACTTTGGAGGACATGGTGAGGCCTTCGAAAGACGTCTATCTGATTGGAGATAAAAGTGTATCTGCCACCAAAAGAACGTTATCAGTCTGTCGCGGGGGGGTTGGTAGTGCTTATTTGCAGTTATAGATCCGTAGAAGGTACTCTGTGAACTTAGATGTAGGTGTAGTAACCCTTCACCTCCAGCATCGAACAGACAGACAACTTGCTAATTCGGACTTATCCGCATACTCGGTCACGCGGCCATCAATCAGGCAGTCCTCATGTCGAGACACACGATACGTTATCTCGTCCGGAGCAGCCTTATCACCAACCTGGGCGCCAACGCGACTTACACGCCAGCCGTTTCCGGGAGTCTCCGATACCAGGTGAAGCGTCCGTTATCTACGAGAGACATTGCTGCGAAACCCTAAAAAAAAAAAAACAAGAATTGGGATCAATCAAGCTGGATACTCCCAGACCTTGTCTAGAAGGGGAAACTTAATTCAATCAGCACAATGTCGTTATGTTGGTTCCCATTCTCACCAAACAATCCCCAGATCAAGATCCGCACTACCTCCGCTGGCTCCAGAGCTCCACACTACAAAAGCAACCCACGGGATCCCATGACTTTAGCATCTTTCGCTTCGGGACAATCCGATAATAGATCACCAGGCTACTTGGACCCCCAGATCGGGTTAAGCGCAGTCCTGAACCAGGCTGCTCGTAATGTACCGATATCGAGACCAGGTCAAGTGCCGGGCTCTGCTGAGCAATCGAAGTTGCAAAGGGAAGACTCCGGCTGTATGTGATTGTTAGGCGCTTGCGATAGCTGATCAGACCAGCAAGGAGCCCCGTAATACTGACTCTGCATACCTACTTTGGTGAATCAGTTGACTTAGTACCTAGTAGGGAGGCATGTAGAGGATTGAAGGCATGTTGCTAAAGGTGACTAGTGTCCCATCAACAGTAATGTCAACCTCGTCCAACCGCCAGTGGTCGTAAAGTGTAGGCTGGCTCCTGACGTAGAGGAGACCAGGATGCGGCTACGAGACATTGGCCAATACTTTTTTTCCCGATGAAACGATCGTTGCGAAGGCGGAACCCTGCGGATAGTACGTAAGAACTGGTCGCTTTACATCGTCAAATGCTCAGTCGTCTGCGAGGATCTTCCGCTGCTGAACCACAAGCCTTCATTCTCTGGAAATATCCATCAAGTGCCAGCTGCTGTTCAACCTTTCTCGGCTCCTGCCCAGTCTCGTTCAAGGAGTTTGTGCTATTGACAGTCACATGTGTCTGTTGGCTTGACCGCCCCGATGCTGCGAGGTTCATTGAGTAAAGTTCACCAATGGCGCCAAGAGCACCACCACGAAACTGCCATCCCAAACGTCTGACAAAATAGGCTTGCGGACTGGGCGGGGCTGTCATACTGGAACAAGGTATCGCTTGAATTGACTCCCGAGAAATCTATCTGTCTTTGCCAATCTCCTCCTCCTCGTCCGTCCACTCTCCGTCCTGTTCCGCCTTCTCATTCACCTGGAACTCGGCGTCGCCAGCAAGTCCCTCGCTGTCAAAGTCATCCACGTCCATATCGCTGTAGTCCTCTTCCTCCTCTTCGTCATCATCCTCGCCCTCGTCGGCGCCCTTCTTGCCCTTGTGTGCCTGCTTCTCAGCCTTCTTGCGCTCGACGTTGGCCTTCTGCTCCTTCTTCCGTGCCTCCTTCTCCTGCCTCTTCTTCTCCCACCGCTTCTCGAGCTCCTTCACCTCCTCCTTGCTCTTGTGGATGTACTCGTGCCACATGACCTTGCCCGAGCACAGTCCGTCCTCGACCTTGGTGAGGCGCAGGCGCATGCGCGGGCCCAGCTCGACGAGCTTGACTGCGCGCCGCTCGACGTTGTCTTCTTGCTCCGCCTCGGCCTCGCCGCTCTCTGCTGCGGCCTGGCGTGCCTTCATGGACAGAACTTTGCGTGGTGCATTGTCCACAACCTCGATCTCGGCGTCGGTGTCTACCTCGCTGCCACTGGTGGCATCCGTGACATAGCCGTCGCCTTCACCGCCGACCATGTAGTCCGCAATGTCCTCGAGCTTTCCGAGGTTGGGCATCTGGCTCTTGCGACTCGTCTTCGTGTTCAGGAAGTGCTCCGCCGCGTTGATTCGTCGCAGCTGTTTTGAGACACCAGTATAGCGGGTTGTGATTGCGTAGTGTCTGAAGTTGACGATGAAGGTGCCATCATCCTCCTCGGTCTGTTCTCTGTTTAGTAGGAGGACACGGCGGATGGACTTGAGCGGTGTTTGCTGTGGGTTGATCGGAGGGAAGAGGGACTGGAAGACGGTCGTCGCAAGGGATTCGAGATGCTTAGGAACTTTCGACTTGGAATCGGAGTTGGGTCGCGTAAAGTTGTTCATGACGAGCTGCAAGGAATTAGTACAGATCCTGGAAACGCCGAGGCATTGATTGACCTACCAGAGGAGGCGTGTTGTATTCTTTGCCACCGCCCATGGGATGTCTCTGTGCTCTTTGAACGTCCTTGGCGAGTGAGTACTTCTCGACACGGAAGTTCAGTGTAGGTCCTCGGGGCGCCAGAGCGACTCGGAGGTTTGTGTTTCCACTCTCGGATCTTGAGAAGAGCATCAGATGTGTGACTCCCAAGGGACCACACATGACGACGTAGTCCTTGAGCTTGTTCGCTCTTCTCTCCTTCAGCCGGCTTGCCGTGCCGGGCTCCATGACTTTGCGCACGTCGATTGCGAGCTGGCTGACGCTGGATCCCACCTCGCCTGCGCCAATGCGGATGACCATGCTCTTGGGGTCTTTGGCGTTGGCATGGCCAGGTTTGTTCTCCTCGGGGTTGTTCGCCCCGAGATGGGTTCTCTTCTTGGTTCTTCTGCGCGCCATGGTGAGGAATTGATGATTGTGCAAGAAAAGTTGTTTAGGCGAGACTTCATCCAGTCTCTCTCTGCTGGTCAGTAGCAGATGCCGCCAAAGAAAAAAATCTAGCGGGGCCGGCGATAAGCGATAAAAAGTGTTGATAAGAGACGATGCCCCACTGAAAGTCAATAATTTTGTGAGGCGCCCTCACCTCTGGTCCTCTCCCACATGCCGAAGTCGACAGACGACAGAACTGAACTAGAAGACCACCAAATCTCATATTACATGCGCCGAAGGCCTGCTATACGTCAACTTGAGAACTCGCAACAACATGGCACCAAAGCGCTCGAGCGCGACCGAGGAGAGTCGCCCGAAGAAGGCGAGACGGGTCGCAGAGGAGGCATCTCCCGGATCCTCGAGTAACGACAACGACCAGGATGAACACAGCGGCTCAGAGAGCGAAGAAGGAAAGCCCGAGGAGGAGGCATCAGTCACAATCAATGGTGCCTCTGGAGAAGACGGAGCAGAAGAGGTCAAGACCTTTGCCGAGCTCGTAAGTTCTACATCCACTACGTAGCAGTGTGCATCCGTGGCTGACCAACACCCAGGGTATCGTCGAATCTCTCTGCGAGGCCTGCGAGGCTCTCAACTACAAGCATCCGACTCCGATCCAAGCGAAATCAATTCCCGAGGCTCTCAAGGGCCGCGACATCATTGGCCTTGCTGAGACCGGTAGCGGAAAGACGGCAGCTTTCGCGCTCCCAATGCTTCAGGCACTACTCGACAAACCCCAACCTCTCTTCGGTCTCGTCCTCGCCCCGACTCGTGAACTGGCAGCTCAGATCGGTCAAGCATTCGAGGCACTCGGCGCCATGATCTCTCTGCGGTGCGCCGTGATCGTGGGAGGTCTGGATATGGTGCCGCAGGCCATCGCGTTGGGGAAGAAGCCCCACGTTATCGTCGCGACGCCCGGAAGACTGGTCGATCACCTTGAAAAGACGAAAGGCTTCTCATTACGGACGCTCAAGTTTCTGGTGATGGACGAGGCGGATCGGCTGCTGGACATGGACTTTGGTCCCAGCATCGACAAGATCCTCAAATTCGTTCCGCGAGAGCGACGCACATTCCTCTTCTCGGCAACCATGAGTTCCAAGATCGAAGCTCTTCAGCGTGCCAGTCTCAAGGATCCGATCCGCGTGAGCATCAGCTCAAACAAATACCAGACCGTCTCCACCCTCATCCAACACTACAACTTCATCCCTCACGGCAAGAAGGATACCTATCTCATCTACCTGATCAACGAGTTCGCCGGCAAGTCGACCATCATCTTCACTCGCACAGTCTGGGAGGCGCAGCGTGTCGCCATCCTGCTCCGTGCGCTGGGCTTCGGCGCCATCCCGCTCCACGGCCAGCTCTCACAGTCCGCTCGTCTCGGCGCACTCAACAAGTTCCGCGCCGGCACGCGCGACATCCTCGTCGCCACCGACGTCGCGGCTCGAGGTTTGGATATCCCCAAAGTCGATGTGGTACTCAACCATGATCTGCCCCAAGACTCCAAGACTTACATCCACCGTGTCGGTCGAACTGCGCGAGCGGGTAAGTCGGGAGTGGCCATCAGCCTAGTCACACAATACGATCTCGAGCTGTACCTGCGGATCGAGGCAGCACTCGGCAAGAAGCTGGAGGAGTACCCGACAGAGAAGTCGGAGGTCATGGCCTTCCAGCACCGCGTGGAGGAGGCACAGCGTCACGCGAGGGTCGAGATGAAAGCAATCATGGATCGCAAGGAGAGGCATGGCAAGACTGCGCGGAAAGGGCGCGGGGGCAAGAGCGCCCGAGATAACATGGATACCGAGGAGGGTTGAGAGATTAGATGCGCGGATGGCGGACACGATATGCTCTGGTCACCGTCATGTAATGTTAATGTTCAACGACAACAACAACAATCAAGCGATTTTATGTAATTGCAAGCAGTCCACTTGTCCTTATCTCGCGGTCCGTCATGGCAGGCTTAGGGTTATGGGTTAGACGCTTTCACTGCCACAAAGGCTATTGTTAGGTTCGCATTAGTTCAACGTGGGGATAGTACGGACTGCTATACGAGAAACACGATGCTGGCCTAACCCCGGGTTATCTACTAACCTAATATTTGCGGCATGCATATCCATATAAGTGGGGAGCGTTTCAAGGCTGGTGATAGCAAGTGGCCGACACTTGTAAGTGTCAACATTCACGGTCACGTTATTGTGACTCACAATCTTTTTCACCTTGCCCATATGGTTTACCCTCTCCTGCTCTTCTTTTCTCTCTCTTTCCTTCCCCAAATCAAGCATCGTCAAGTTCGCGAAGAGTGCTCCGGTATCTCTTCTTCCCTCGACTCTGCTTCTCCCATTGTCACGACAGCTTCATCTGTCGTTTTTTTCCTGCTGGAGTCTTTTTCCTTTTCAAGACCCGCTGACTCTCACTGCGAGAGTTGGCCTTTTCTGGTGTGGTGGTTGAGTATTTGGTCGCGTTGCAGTGCATCAGCGACTCTCCGAAGACACCCGTTGGCCCTCACTGCGAGGGTTGACTATTCGTTTGTTGTTTACAACATTTTGTCAAGGAGAGCCTAATGGAGCATCTGGAAGACACCAAATCACTTGGTCCTTCTGAAGTCGACATGACTTCAACATCGAACATGCCTGCAGCGAGCAACCCTGCCAATTCTGGCAATGGCTTCCCAGACCAGTCTGGTGAACCACCATCAAAGAAGCAGGCTCTCTCTCAAGGCGAGAGCAGTCTACCTGTTGCTGCTTCATCAGCACCAGCACCAGCACCAGCCTCAGCAGAAGAATCGGCAGGACCGGTTGAAAACAACCCACGGCTATTCGAGCGGAACATTCACAAGCCATGTGTTGTGCTATATCCAGGTGACGACTCTCAAGTGCTGGCGGCTCACCCAAAGCTGGACCAGACTCAATTGATCGGGTGTGAGCTACGTACACTTGTTTCGAGTCTCAACAATCCTCATATTGAGTTGCGATTTTCATTCCCTCGGGGCGAGGAGCAGTCCAACAACGAGGCCAAAGGGTTCGGGGTTGTCTACGGTTGGGATTATAACGTTGGTGACATTCGATTATCAAAATATCATCACATCAGCATCGAGTTCAGTCGGGAAAAGGACTCAGTGAGCATTGAAATTGAGGAAGCAACTGATGTCTTTAAAGCTCAATTTCCAAAGCTTGCTGAAGGCTCAAATGTGTGGACTATGGTAAAGTTCCAACTGAACCATGATGACTCATCAGAAGTTGTAGGCTTTGGGCTGCCTTTCATGAATGCGGATGATTCGCTTGTAAATGATTGGGTTGCTGAAAACAAGCCACTTCACAACGGGTTGAGTCTCATTGAGAACCTGAAAAGCAGAGAAATCGTGGTCCTGGTTCCTGAAGCTCAGAGTCGTGTCCGCAACGGACTTGACCAAAGGAGACTTCCCCCGGCTCAGAAGTACCCATATGGCCACTCGTTTACTTGGTCAGAGCCAGCAGAGTTAGAAGCTCTCCAAGCTCTTATTCGCGCAAATAGAGGCAAGTCTTATTCGCCTCGATTCGTCTTTCGCCATATCACAGATCACTTAATGTGTGTTGCTCAATCTTGTCTTCAAGACGTCTCGTGGCAGTATGATGATGCCCAACAAATCAAGGCCTCAACAGTCTATGGCTACATGGCCGCAGGAGTCAAAGGGCCTCGGGATAATGAGCGCTATGTTATTGTCCACATGCCCGACAAGCCGCATGAGGTTTACGAGCAGGCTTGGACTCAGCTTACACGAAACCTCGAAGCGCCTTTCAAGTTGCTTCTCTACACTTTATGGAGTGACGAAAAGCATTCTGACCAATGGGATTGCAAAATTGTTGCCCATCCTGAAAGTGAACGTGGCCTCGAACACTTCCAGGTTGGTAATAATGAACTTGTGCTACTGGTTCGCCTTCCCAAGGACAACGCAGCAAATCCGGACTTTGTCTGGAGAACCTTTGAGAGTCACATTCAGGCTCGATCAGCATTTGGGAACCAGGAAGAGCCAGAGCAGTAGAATCGCGTGGCGCTCCAGTTTGATCGCGAATTGTTGGGAGATACGCTAAGGCAGCTCAAGGCTACTGAGCGTCTGATGCCTTACACTTCGGCAACCAGTAAGGAAGCCCTGGCTCGCAAGTTTGAGCATCGGTCGAAAGATCAGTTCGAGTCATCATTGACCGGATATTCTCTCCAAGAGCGCCAGGATATTCAGAGACATCTGCTGTGCGGAACTGGATTCGCTAAGGACATTACTCGACCTGTCCCAATACTAGCTCGCACCCCCCCGGAGGCTCCGAAGCAACCTTCCGAAAATGACCAAGACCAGGAGATGAAGGACACCGAGCCAACTAGTCCAGTTTCTGATCTTGACGAAGGCGAGATCCCTGATACCAACATGGCCATGCTGTCGATTGGCGATATAGTTCAACCCCAGAGATACACCGTCACGAAGCTACGATGTACAGACTGGATTAGTGGCATCGACAGAAGGTACCTTCAGGCGATCCTCCGTCAGTTCTCAATTGAAGATCAAAATCGCCTTGAGCGCTATCTAGGATGTCGTCCACTTGGGATTGGAATCTTTATGGCTCCTCCTGGCTTTGGTAAGACTTTCTTGCTAAGCCTTGTTACTCTCTTGATGCAAGACAAAGAAGGGAAGATTTTCGCGAGTGGACCATCCAATGGCGCGGTCTCCAACTTTGCCAAGAAGATGGACGAGCTCGAAGGAGATGCCGTTGTAGCCAGCAACGCTGGGCTTCAGCTAGCGGACCCCAACCGCCGTCGACGCAAATTGATTGTTCGCGCCTTCAAGCCACTACAAGATCTCAAGGCATTCTTCAACCTGCTGTCTTTCGGCCATCAGATCAGAGACCAGCCAAATCGTGCCTCTGGAAATGGCAAATGGTCAGTCAATTCACCCTGGGAGCTTGAGCTATCTACGACCCAGTTCCTGCTTGCAGCATGGGGCTCTCCTTTAGCGGGTCGCCATGTTGGACACGATGACCCTCAGATTTTGTTTGATCTGAAGACATGGCTTTATCAACAGACAGAGCCGAAGTGGCAAAACCTTCGAGCAGTTATTCTGGGCGAACTATCCATGACAGACTACATAGCAAAGGATCTCAGCGACAGGGTGACTCAGAACGATATGTTTCGACAGTTTCGTAAGATCTGGCAGAATGCTGACATCCTGTGTGCCACTCCTGCGGCCTCAGACTCTGTTAAAGATTTTCGAGATTGGAAGTTCGAATACGCGCAGGGAATGGCGATTGATGAAGCCGCCAACATGAACAAGGCCGATCTTTACGGCATCTGGGGCAATTGTCTCATGCCATTGGCTCTCGCCGGCGACCCAAAACAGCTCCCCCCTGCTGTCATGACAACTTATCAGCAGGATAAAGACGGGAACCCGTTGAATCGCTTCGCTGAGGAAGGCAAGATTTCGGCTCAGTTATACCTGCAGCATCAAGGTGTGTCGGTTTACCGCCTAAAGACTCAATTGCGGATGGCCCAAGGCATGTTCGACACTGTGTCGTCGATCATGTACAAGGATCTTCCTTTCGCATATGGCGGTGGACAAGGTCCATCTAATTTGAAATTCAGGATTGGATACTGGCTTGAGGCATTCCTGACCAGCAAACTCGGAATGACAGCTTCGCCTGAAGGAAGCCTCACACCTGCGTTCGTACACTGCCCAAACGCCCGTGTTCACACAGACCCGAGGACTGGTTCCAAGAGAAGCCCAGACCAGGTCAAGATTGGCCTTGACTGGATCGTGGAGTTTTTCAAGTTCCTCCATGAAGAAAGAGGAGTGATCAACCCGACCCGGCAGATTGCACCTCATATTTCAATCATAACTCCGTACACATCAAACGTCAAGGAGATCGAGAGGATGTTCAAGCGACCGAAGTACAGCTTGCTTGGTCAGAACTTGCCAGCGCCTGCGACAATTGACTCGTTCCAGGGCAGAGAGAACGACATCACAATTGTCATCATGGGCACCCGGGCTGTGGACCCAGGTCCGGGGTTTACTGTAATGCCTCAGCGCCTAAATGTCATGCTTACTCGGAGTCGGTGCGGCATGGTTGTCATTGGCGATATTAATGTCGCGGGACATCTTATGGGCCCGCGCCAATTCAGCGGCAAGCTAAATCCTGGCCAGTACTACGTGCAGAAGCCGGGGCAGAGAAGGGTCACGAGAAAGGATGGAATGGCTTTGTTTTCTTTCTGTAAAGAAACACACAAGCTAGGCCGGGTAGTTCAGAGAAGGGTGTAAGCACAAGGGACAGAGGTAGCTTGAGGGAATATACTGAGTTCACATGCCTCAAGCCTCAATAAGTGATTTACTTCCAAGCTTGGTAGAAGTCTTGCATGCAATGCGCACACTAATATCTGACCAGCAAAACGCACGCGGCTTTTTGGAGCAATACTACCTACACAAGGGAACCTCTGAGCCTAAAAGATACTGTCTTTTCTAGAGTTTGGAAATGCAAGTAAGTGCAATAAAATCAAGTCGCATTGAGCGGGAATAACTGCTAACTACTCTCTTGTCAACAGTGCTTCTCGGTGGCTTCGGTTGGTGTAAGTCCACGTCCTAATCGAGCTAATTCGACGGCACAACCGAACGAACGAACGACCGACCGACCGACCGACCGAATAATAATATACACAAAGGGGAAATCTTGGATTCAATATTAAAGAGGAGGCTATATATATACGTGTTCAATTGGCTTACCTTGGTGGTCGTCAAGTGGAACACTGAAGCCCTGGAAGACAAGATGTCTCACAAGTCCATCAAGGGCCCAGCGATCAAAGACGAAGGACCTGGGCAATATGTCAGCCAGCGATGGCCCACAGCCATTGATCTGTCGTACAGATTCGCGTTCAGGACTGCTGTGCCGTAACCTCGCTTATCAGCCGAGTCCATGCTCTCTCATTGGTCGGCGTGGCCCGCCCCTCATGCACTGACGAATGAGAGGGCTGGCTCGGCAGGCACCCCTGTCTTGCTTCTTGTACGAGGGAAGGAGCGGACGGCATCAATTTCTCACGATGGCGATTGATGACTTTTCTTCTTCTCTCTTTTTTTTCTGTCTCTTTTCTTCTCTTCATGGGTCAATCATTATCTCGGGTGGACTTTTCTCGGGCTTCGTTTTCCGTCTCGTCTCGTCTTTTCTCTTCTTCTTCTTCGTCTTCTTCTTCTCTCTTTTCCCTCTCGGCGATTTGTCCTCGTCGGTCTCCCACTGCTGTTCCTCACTGTGAGGGTTGGCTTTTTTCCCTTTCGGCTTCGGTCGTTAGGGAAACATCATTGGCCATTCTGCCTCCTCCTCCTCCTCTTTGTTGTAGTAGTCGTCGTCGTTGTTGTCGGTGTCTTCTGTCTCCCACTGCTAGTCCTTACCATAAGGGCTGGCCGTTTTCCCTTTGCGGCCTCAGTCTGCTAGTCCTTACTATAAGGGCTGGCCGTTTCCCCTTTTCGGCCTCAGTCGTTAGGTCGGGAAGCTTCGTTGGCTATTCTGCCTTATCCCCCTCGTCGTCTTCGTCGTAGTGTCCGTCGTCGTCGGCGTCTTCGTTCTCCCATTGCTAGTCCTCACTGCGAGGGCTGGCCTTTTCGGCCTCGGTCGTCAAGTCGGGAACCGTCGTTCACTACCTAGTATTCTACCTCTTCCTCCGCCTCCTACTCCCTCTCGTCTTCGTTGTAGTCGTCGTAGCTGTCCCCCCCCCCTTCTATCGATTACTGTTATTGGATTCCGGGTACCGTGGTTGAGTGAGAGCAGTCTGTCCTTCCCCCTTTGATTCCTTCGCCATGGAAGCTGCGAAGCGAAAGGTGCTGGGTGATGTGACGAACATTCCAGCCAAGCGACAAGCTAAGCTGACCTTTGGCGATAGAGGTCTTTCATTTACAGGAAGGCCCCTTCCAGCAGCCGAACCTCCGAAGAAAGAGAAACGCTCTATCTTCGCTAAAGATTTCTTTCCAAAGACGCCTTCGCTGCGTGAAGAACGTGCGGCAAAGTTACGCAGACGAGAAGAGTTTTTGTGTGCTCTAGAGCGCGCTCAATCAATTCGCGATGATCCCCCTCCCTTGCCTGCAGAAGACCTCGCGTACTTTGGCTTTCTTGTTCCTGACACAACCAGGGACGACGAGCTAGACGATGAACTCGAGCCAGATGCTCCATCATCGACACAAGTCGTCGAAGAGGAATTGGCCGCTCTTGTGCCCCTCCATGAGACGCCATCTGTAGATACAAATGGCTGGTACCGAGTTGGCCCACAACCAGTCCCTGCCCATGATCGCGATGTCCGTTCCGCACCCTTAGCATACGTCTCTGCAATGTTAGTCAAAACAGTACGAGACAATTTGTCTATGACTGATACGAAGCTCCCTGGTGCTAGCATCGCTCTCGTCCAATCCAATCGGGAATGTCTTGTACAGACTCTCCAAGAGACCCTAGTGTCACATCCCCAGGGTTTCGTCAAGCGTCATTGTGATTACACTGGATTAGAGATGCTCTGGAGTCCTGGTCCAAGGTCAATGTCAATTGAATCTGTATATCCATTTGTCTGCCCTGATGGCCCGGGAACAAGACTTCAGTACCATGCTACTCCGAATGTTCAGATGATCATGACATCGTTGAACATGATCAAGCGCTGCCACCCGATTGCAACCTTGCCAATGCTTGCTGTGATCCTCCGATCAGACATCACGACACAGCAGTCCCAGATCCAGTGGGCTTTCAATGCTTTGTGTAATGCAGCAACAGTCTATCGATTGCTTCACCCCCGATTCTCACACAAAGCTGTTCAGTTCGAGACTTGGACAAAGCTTGATGTCGCATCGCAAAAGGCTACCCTTGAGGCTATGCGCACGGTTGCAAAGACGCCTCGGCTCGAGGATATCCTGCACAATCAGACAGCATCATCTCTATTTGTTGTTAATAAAGACTTAGCCTCGCCTATAAGGTATAGTCAGTGGGATCAAGAATACCCGACTCTTCTACGAATAGCAAGGGCATTTGGACTTGAAGTAAGTGAATTCGAGTTCTATCTAACGATTCCATCGCCTCGACAAGACAAAAGGGTTTTCTACCCCTTTCATGTCTTATCGCATGCTCTCGCCCGCGCCACTCGCTGGGATTGGACCCATGTCCTCGGGATTGCTAATCGCATGTTGTATCGGATGCGGGAGTATTGTAATCGACATGCAGAAGCAGCTGGCCTCGGCGAACCATACATGAATGAACATAGGTTCGTATACTGGATGGTTGCACTTTTCAGTCGACAGATTCAGGGCTTAAAGTCAAGCTATCCTAATGCGAGTCGGGATGAGATCCGATTCCGCGTTCTTGATCGATGGGGTTTGCCTATTGTGCCCTGGACACGCAACATGTTGTCAGCCTCCCTCTGCAAAGGTCCAGATCATGGCATCGCGATGAAGTTTGGGATCACGGAGCCAACTGCATACGAGACATTCGATCCTGTGCGACACATCAACTTGGACAAGTGTACAATTACAATCGACACAGCCGCGACAAACATGGGGATGTGGAATTACCAGACTGAAGGCTGGGCGTCTGTCCGAGAAGCCTTATCTACTGTCCCCCTTCGTCACCCCCTCTGGCGAATCGATAATGCGGCTGGCAACGATATCTGGGGTATTTCCCTGCCCGCAAATAGTGCTGTCGCACCTGTCCCAGACTTCGACATGCCATTGTTGTCAATCGAGTCTTGGTTCTCGGATGCTCCCCTTTGCCCCCGATATGATCGGTGCGACGTAGAGTTTCAGAACCTAGGTCTTCTCGTCAAGCACTGTCGAAGTCATCATGGCATAGTTCAAGAGGAACCCTTGTGCTCTAAGTCCATTGTTGATCAGGACACGTTAGATATTGCCTACTAGGAAGAGCGATTAACTTGCCCCGAGTCTGATTGCAAGAAGACGTTCTACCGGCATTCCGATTTAGAGCGACACATGCGCATGCATACCGGGGACAAGTGCTTCAAGTGCAATTGGCCCGGCTGCGACTATGCGAGCATTGACCAAGGACACTTGGTTGTTCATCGCCGCCAGCATGTGCCAGATGAGCGCTTTGCCTGTACATGGCCTGGCTGTGATTATAGTGCTCCCTCAACTCCTCGCCTGGCTGACCACATGAATAGACACACTGGGGCTAGACCATGGGTCTGTGATCACCCCGGATGCGACAAGACATATATTGATCACTCGAGCCTGCTCAAGCATAAGATGTCTCACGACGGAAGAGCTAGGTTTGAATGCTCGTTCTGTTCCCAGGTCTGTACGCAGGCTGGCAATCTCAGGAGGCATAAGGACAGACACCACCCTGGCTGGAGGTATCTCGAGGAAGGGCTTCCAGATGAGTATAATTAAATATATATTATCTTTTTAAAATTATGCGATTCCATGTGACTATATTGTTCGGGTTGTGGTACAGAGACGAATAGTTCGCCGATTTATACTACAATTGCGCTATAAGGACGTCGAGCAAAAGAAAGCATTCCAGGTGACTTATATCACAGCCTACATACAATAAGTAGCTCGATATTAGTTAGACGAACCATATAAAAGGCAGGATTTAAGTACAGCCCTCATAGATATTAAACTACGAGCAGGTACACACTGGGATAGACGCGCTTACGTCAGAAGAGTAAAGATTCTCCAATCGATCAGTTGTTAGAGTACCATCCCATTGGCAGTCCTAATCGCGACCCCCTGGTAGAGAAGTCCATCCCCTCGGCAGTCGTAAGGCAGCATGCCATCTAGCTAAGAAGATCTGTCCAAGTAGGGGTTTTTGAGGCGGGCTACAGGGATGAAGGTACCTGATCAACTAACAGAAAGGGTATATTAGCATCCACGTCCAGCTCACATTATCTGAAGTACCGCTACTCAGCACACAACGTAATTGGTCAATGATCCCTGAATGCTGCCTTACGACCGTCGAGGGGATAGCTAAGGTAATAAACACCACCTTAAACCGAGATTATCAGGGGTAGAAGTACATCTTTAGCTATCTAAAAAAGAAATACCCATTGATTGACTATCCTAACCTTAATCTAGATATATAGAGTTTTAAATGAAGATGCTGATTCGCTCTTAACCTCTATTCGAAGTCTTGTGACTATCAATGGGATTGCTGGTACCAAAAATGTGGTTTCATATTCCTGAGGGCTCTAAATAGACTATTTAGGCAAAAATTACGATCCCGCCAGGACTCGAACCTGGAACCTTCTGTAGGTTTCCCTTTCCGGAAACAGACACGCCGCTTTTTTTTTTGTCAGAGTTATTCTTCCTTTTTTAGGGAATTCGAGGACTTACCCATTGCGCCACGAGACCTCGCAGTGGTGGAGCTTCTCACTTTTACGGTATATGTAGGACAAAGCTGGACACATGGACTTTGACTCGACGCTTCAGGTGGCCTTGCCAAGACGACTGGATGATCTCTTTGCGTACTTCAAATGGAACCTGCATGCACGTTCTGGCCTTTTTCTCAAATGTGGATGGAAGGTGGCATAATCTAGAGCACAACCTACAGGAAGTCGTCTTCACTCTGCGATACGGGAGACGCAGCATTGCTTAAAATTCACAGGTCCAAAGCGTTCTACTGTATTTAAGTTGAAGGTCTCGTAGATTATGCAGTACAGAGTGTAAGAATAGATGATGCCATCCACCAAGAGTCCTATATCTAAGTTTCTTGTCCTTGCTCCAAAGGGTCTTCTGTGGCATGCTTCTAGACTTTGCTCAACCTACTTGAAACAGGAGATCGATTGCGCAGGATTGTTTCGCCCCACGCAACCCCACTGAGAATGTTTCTTGACACAGGAAAGCGTGTTTGATGGATGGGGTTGTCTGTGCGCTCCTGCGATCTTACCACTCCGTACATATCGATTCATCGCACCACGTGTTTGGCTTTGGCTCTTGCCCAAGCTCACGCATCTTCAACCCACGCGGTGGCTCTCGAAAACGTCGACAGAGTCCAGTTCCGCGCGACGAGGAAACAGGGACATCTCAATTCGTTCTCACAGAAATGCAACGTTGGCTGAGCACGAAAGGGGATTCCGGAGCAGGGAAACCTCATTAGCGCGCAGACTGCACAGCCAGAATGGCAATCGTCGGCCTGTGCCTCCGTGACATGGGCGATGGACGCCAAAACCCCTGTCAACGGGCAAAATAATTCCGACCACACAAGTGCCGACATGGCCAAGCCTTGGCTCACGATGACGGCCCAGACCCCTGGATCATGTTTCCGTCCAGTCGGAGCCCCAGCAGCAATGTTCCCGTTTAAGAGAATGAAGGATCGAACGTCCGGCGACCGTAAGATTGAGCCAACCAGCTAGCTTCAAGCCAGTTGATGCCGGCTGAGACGACGGACCACTGCGAGGATGGCGCGTGCACAGAAGCGCATGGAGGCCCTGTCCGTCTTTTACGCAAGAGGTGGTTTTCTGTAGCCGCACGACTGGGAACGAACCGACGAGGTTCCACCGTGGCCAGGATGATCAACATATAATAGACGAGAACTTCCCGCTGCCAAGGCTGTCGATCTCGGTCTGCATTGCTCATCACAGTCCTCAGGGTTCAGAGCAGATCGCCAGTCTTAGCATTCCTTGATATCATCTATCCACGACCGTCCACCATGGTTTCAGCTGCATTCATCCTCGCCCTTGCACCGGCAGTCGTGCTGGCCCAGTCACCCCTCTGGGCACAATGTAAGTAAAGTCATGGCATCTTTGCTCTTGGACTTTGGACTGACAGGAGGTGCTCTTGTAGGCGGCGGTGCTGGCTACAGTGGCCCAACTACGTGTGCAGCAGGCTCGGTTTGCAAGTACACCAAGTGAGTTCTATCCGCACCATGTTATAAACGGAACGGCATCTGACAACGCCCTCCAGTGACTGGTACTCCCAGTGTGTTCCTGGCACCGGCAACGGCGGTGGTAGCAACCCGACCACAACGGCCAAGCCCACGACGACGGCCAAGCCTACAACGACCCGGGCCTCGACCAGCAGCGGTTCTCAGCCGACCAGCGGAGCAGGCACCGGCGGTACTGCCAGCAGCAGCCTTAACGGCCGCTTCAAGGCCAAGGGCAAGGAGTACTTCGGCACCGAGATGGACTACTACCATCTCAGCAACAACGCCCTGACCACCATCGTCAAGAACAGCTTTGGCCAGGTGACGTGTGAGAACAGCATGAAGTGGGATGCCATTGAGCGTGAGTCACACCCTTCGTATCTATGACAACAGCCAGACACAGTTGAACTGACCCGCCGCAGCAAGCCGTGGTTCCTTCAACTTCGCCAACGCCGACAAGGTCGTCGACTTTGCCATTCAGAACGGCAAGCTCATCCGCGGCCACACCCTTCTCTGGCACTCCCAGTTGCCCAGCTGGGTTTCGCAGATCACCGACCGCAACACCCTGACCCAGGTGATCCAGAACCACATCACCACCGTGGTCACGCACTACAAGGGCAAGATCCTGCAGTGGGACGTTGTCAACGAGATCTTTGCCGAGGACGGTGGCCTCCGTGACAGCGTCTTCAGCCGTGTGCTCGGTGAGGACTTTGTCGGCATCGCTTTCCGCGCCGCCCGCGCCGCCGACCCCAACGCCAAGCTCTACATCAACGACTACAACCTCGACATTGCCAACTACGCAAAGGTCACCACGGGCATGGTCGCCCACGTGAACAAGTGGATCTCCCAGGGCATCCCCATCGACGGCATTGGCAGCCAGTCGCACTTGGCTGCCCCCGGTGGGTGGAACTCGGCAGCCGGCGTTCCTGCTGCGCTCAAGGCTCTCGCCGCGTCCAACGTCAAGGAGGTCGCCATCACCGAGCTTGACATTGCCGGCGCCGCTGCCAGCGACTACGTAACCGTCACCAACGCCTGTCTCCAGGTCCCCAAGTGCGTCGGCATCACCGTCTGGGGCGTCTCCGACAAGGACAGCTGGAGGAGCAGCGACAAGCCGCTCCTGTTTGACAGCAACTACCAGCCCAAGGCTGCCTACACCGCCGTCATGAACGCCCTCGCGTAGGGTGTATCTCCGACCTTTCTTTCTTGTATCTAGTTTCTCCATTCTCTGTCGCTCTGTGAGCCCTTTGCATATCATTGCTGTAAATATCTACTATGTACATATCGTATCTACGTTCCCTGGTCGTAACGTCCTCGGGTTATAAAATAGATGGATCTATACCACCCTGAAGGATGACTATACAGCCATACCTTGCGCTAGTCTCGGTGACCTTCATCAGAGCCTTGTAGTCTATAGCCAGCCCTCTCGAAATGAAGGCCATAGGAGTAGCTAGACTGAATAAAAATGAGATATATAGTAAGAGTTTCATACTTTATATTCTTTTATTATAAAAGCATTATAACTATAGAATATAGTCCACTCAAGTGGCTCATTAGTTAATCGTTGTAAAAGTTTTTTTTTAGATTTCATTCTACTTAAATTAGAATTATTCAGTTACTTATCAAAGCATTATAAGATCAGAAAATAATTCCCTTATATCACAAGTTACTTCTTTATTATCGATTCTCTTGATACTTATGTTTGCTTACTATAAAAAAAATATTATATTATATTACATTAATTATTTTATCATACCGGCTAACTCCTCTGTAGATCAGCACCCAGCTCACAATCGATATCGTGGTTGTGTAGTGGTTCATGTTACTGGGAGTGCGCCAGGACCCAGGTGTCGTGCGTGGGCGTGTAAGTCATCTGGCAGGCTTTCTTGCTCTCAAAGTCGCGACGACGTATCATCGTGGCAAAGCCGAAGAAGCTCTGGATGACCTACCGCCTCTGATCTAAGACCGAGGGCGTTGAATCTGGGCATGTTCATTCTGATATTAGTATATGTCACTATAGTTGGTCACAGTATGAGCCAGCGAACCATTTCGCACTTGACTGTTCTGACTGCTTATTATCCTTGACGGCCTGATTCACTAGCGACGACAATGGCAAATTGCCCAATAGAAAATGAGTCTCACGTTGCCGCACCACCACTGACTGCACTGGCACACGATCACGCCTCAATTGCAAGCTCCCGCTGGCGGCGCGCTCTTGCCTGAAGTATTTTCGACGTCTGGGCCAGCGTTGGGGAAGAGAACGTCAAACCCTTCGGCCGTCGAGCACCCGTTGCCTACATTGGCGACGAACAGGCCAGGTCTTCCCGCCATCGGCGCGCCATTCGCACCTCCGATGGTCACATGAGCACAATTCATATACAGCTCCCGGTTGCCCATCATATTGTACCAAGACCACGCGAAAATCGCCTCGCCCGCCGGCGCGTCCCAGGGAACTGTGAAGGTCCAGTCGGGGCGAAGCGGACAGTTGCCTATCCAGCTCTTGACGACGGTGAAGCTCTGGCCTCTGTCATACGAGATCGAGGCCTGGCAACTGCCGCCACCGTGGAGCGCTGACCCAGAGAGGCTGAGGGTGTGCGTCTCGCCAGGCTGCCACGTAGCGACAGATGCGCCCTGAGGCGTGTCGAACAGGTTGTGGTACCCTTTGCAGGGAAAGTTGGATCCGTCGCGGCTGAGAGGGTTCGTCATGTCGTAGTCGATGTCCGTAGTGAAAGGGTTGCTCCGTGACCGAAACGGTGGAGGGTTCGTCATTTCCATGTGCGCAACGGCGAGCCCGCAGAGGCCAAGAACGGCCGTCAACTTCATGATGGCAATCTTAGGGAGGTGGCGTTGTGGAGAGAGATTCGGAGTCGTCTATACCTAGAAATGGAGGACATTTTGAGGACGCTGCCGGCTGGGCGTGAGTCGATGCTGTGTGAGGATTGTTTGTGAACTGTCCCATGTTTGCTCCCTGATGGAGCGCTCTCCCGAATCGAATCACGCATCCGCCTGCTTTGATACACGGCTTAAAGCCAATGAATCACCGATGCTTGCAGGTATCACCCAGGGCCATCTAGAGACTTTGCGGTAAAGAGAAGTCAATTGTTACCATTGGGGTCTCTGCGCCAACCCCTAACGCCATGTGACCTAGTTCAAGACCCTGACGCCATGTTGTACAAACATTGCTCTATTCGTCCTCGGCATCGTCCGCCATTGTCTCATCACCATCAAGCATGGTTTCGTCTTCTTCCTCCATGCCGGTATGTACCTGGACTTCCACCTCGTCGGCCTCTTCCTCCTCCTCCTCCTCCTCCTCCTCACCCTCATCTTCTTCCTCGCCTTCGTCCTCTTCGTCTTCCTCCGCCTCTTCTCCAAGCTCCGCCGTGTCATCTTCATCATGACCCTCCTCCGCCTCGTCTCCTTCGCCTTCGCTGTCTGCTTCTTCACCACTCTCATCCTCTCCCAGCAGCTCAGGGAACATCGAGTCGAGGTGTTGCTCCCCGTCCGAATCGGGCACGTCGGATAGGTCGCTCTCATCAGGCGAACCTTCCAGGACTCTATGCTCTTCTTCGGCCTCCTCTTCCTCCTCTTCGTCCCCTTCCTTCTCTTCCTCTTCTTCATCCTCCACGTCTCTCATCTCCACATCACGCCCCTCCGCAGCCTCCCTCCTGATCTGCCCATCCGGACCATCGTCATCGCTGTCACCCTCACTAGCCCGTGCAGCGGGAGTTTGACTACCACGCTTGCTCGACACACTACCAACCCTGCTCTTCGTGACAGCTGATTTGGGGGGCTCCATCGACCTGGAGACGGCAAGTTCTGCCTTCCGTAGAATGTCAGGTCTGCGAACGCCAGGCACACGTCTCGCTCTAGGCGCGTGTTCAGGTTTGTCGACCTCCATTGGCGTAGCAGATCCTGGCACGCTTTCATCGCCATTATGGGGGTTTAGGAGGTTGTTGAGAGAGCTGGCGGGTTTGTTCTCCTTGGCTGTCTCTGCCTGTGAAGCAATATCTGCCTCTAGCTTCGCTGCCAATTCCTTCGCAGCGTTTCTTTCTTCAATAATCTTGGACGGTGCTTGACCAGGCAAGGTACTTGCAATCTCCGCGAACAGCTTTGAGTAGCAATCGTTTGTGAAGTCGTCGAAGGCTTGTGACTTCATCAGACCACCGTTGAGTTTCTTCAACTCGATGGCCTCTTTCAGGCAAGTGAACGCAGCTGTGTGTGGTCCTTCGGCGCCGGCCCAGTCTGCGATCCTATCGGACAGGATCTCGAATTCTTCGTGGGACATTGACTTGAAAACTTCATCGTTGCTCGGGATATCGTGATGAGCGCGCAGCAACTTGATGTAAGTGTTACAGCACTGCTCCCACAGGTCGTTGAAATGGTAAAAGTCGGCTCCTTTCTTCCTCAAGCGTCGCAGCAGAGCCTCAAGATTAACCCTGTCGTCCATGATCTCGAGAAGCTTCGTCATGAAAAGGGTGTATTTGCTGGTGTAGACATGATGGCGACCAGGCCTCTCGGCGTCGCACTTCCACACGTTCATAACCATCGTCTTCGTGAACATGCTCTCCCTCAGGATTCCAAAGGCTGTCTTCGCGCCGAGTACTGTATCTTTCTCGCCCTCACTATCAAATAGCGTTGTGGCGTGTCGTGCAATGATACGATGTTGCCAATTAGACTTGTCCTTTTCTCGAAGCTTCGAAAAGTTGTTGACGATGTACTCTCCCCAACCGTCAGATTCGCTGAGCTTCGCAAGATCATCATCGCTGAGCTTGATACCAAGAGGTTGCTTCGAAAGAACCGCGCCGGCTTCTGAACCCGTAATATCCTTGCGCACGACCATCTTGTGTAATACAGAGGCAATCTTATAATGTGGTTCCATGATGGGATCACTGCTCCGTGATCTCCGTGCGCGATGAGCTGTCTCCACGGCTGTTTGCAGGACATCAATAACTTTCTGCGCTGAGATTACGGTACGTCGGTCCTTGGCGTCCAGGTCCTCCACAGGTGTCTGGTGCATCTTCCAGTAACACTTGGCAAGCATGTAAGGGTTTCTGTGTGGCGTTAGGCACCGCATTGAACTCTTGATGTTGGAGGGATACTCACTTCCAGCTACTTGGATTTCGCTGCATGGCCATTCGGAACAGCCTGGCAGCAAATTTCCAGACTTTGTAGGGTGTCATTTGTTCATGAATCGGACGTTTGAAGGTGCCTGACAGCGACATATCGATACCAAACCTGGACTGATCGGGATGCTGGAACGGGTCCATTTTGAAGGGTTCCCGGCTGGATGAATACAATCTCATCCCGAACTTGTAGTAGAGATCGTGGAGCGGATCGCCATCATGGGTGTCAATATCCTTGTCGCGGGAATGCGACAGCGCCAGCGTGTAACAGTGGATCGCACTCCGTTGGAATTTGATCAGATCCTCACGATCCTTGTTGATCTTGTCTGCAGTCCAAAGAACCGCTTCGTCGAGCTCGTAATCGAAACATTCTGCAAGCCGGAACCACGCGTCCCAGCGTTCGGGGGTGAACTGTAGCTGTAGGCGGAGGAATGTTGCACCTATACGCAAGTCATCGGTTGCACCAGGGGTCTGGCGCCGGTTGAGGTCAACGCCTGCAAATCGTGTCAAAGCGATCATGCCAAGCAAGAAGAACCAACCATGGTTCGCCAATGCCGTCTCGGAAGTGTTGACCGTGACACTATCGAGTAGCACCTCGCCCTCAAGCGCACGATACAGGGCCAATGGGTTGATGGGTCTCTTGAGGTATTCGTTGTAATTGCGTAGATTGTGAATCATTTGCGCCGTTGACTTTGTTTGGCCAACAGTCTGCTGCATGTGTTCGATAGTGTTCTTGAGCTCTGATTTGAGCAGGTCCTTCATTGGCAAACGCTTGGCCAGGGTCGTGACCCTTCCGGCTAATTGCATGGTCTGCCTCTTGTCGAGGGTCTCCGTCGGGCAGTCGTGCTCTTGCACTTCAAAAACACCCATGCCCAGCTTCAGGCCGTAGAGATCGTAAAGAACCTGGTCGAGGTAGTCTTCCCAGTTCTCGACTTGATCGAACTTGAGGATTTCCAAGCGCATCAACTTTAAGAACACCTTGTTGGAAGCTTTACAAAACTTCCGCAGGCCAACAACATGGTGCACAGATGCCAGGAAGTCTGCAAGCTCCTTCTGCGGAGCAAGTATGGATTCTTGTTGAGGTACCGCAGCCTTCAGCAGGGTGTACTGGAGACACCACGCACGGATCTGCATGTCCCGCAACTTGCCCATGAATTGCTGGAAAGTAGAGTTGTTCCCTGACACCGGCAGAGATGCCAGGCCAACTTTAACCTCGTCCTCGCATAGTGAGACGACGTGAAGCAGAGCATTTAATTTGGCGACCGCAGTCGCACTAGACTTGAGATGATCCTCGTCAATGATCTCAAAAGCGGTCTTGTCGTTGAGAGCGGTGGACAGCGACCACATGAGTAGGTCTTCGAGCGACTTCAGCATCCGCACAAAGAGGATCTTGCGGGAATCTTCGGGAGTATCGCGATAAACTTTGCCATCGAGGTCGGCAGCCACCATCTCAATACTCCTCAGGTTGCAGGACAACTGCTTGGTCTTGTACCCGATGGCGGCATAGGCATCGCCAAGCTTTGACCAAAGGAAGAGGCGTAACTCGGTGCCGCTGTTCTCCAAGAACTTCCAAAGATCCCGAAGTCCCTGCGGGGCGCATTCCGCGATGGCATGGTCCGGATTTTCCTCGTCCTCCTCTTCGTCCTGGCTTCCTGCGGAATTGTCACGAGACTGAGCAACGAACACCGAGGTGGGATTCAGAACCGGCTCCAAAGTATCAATCACATGGACTGGATCCTGCATCTCCTCTTGAAAGAGGCCAAGGAAGAAGTCCATGGTTGTGAGCTTGGAGATCTCGCGGTCGGCCGCAGCCGCAGAAATCTTTGGCATAACCACATTGTTTGGTAACGAGATGGCCTCGACTTCGTCATCACCCATCAGATCTCTCAGTGATGTCCACATCAAGAGGATATGCTCGCGGACAGGCTTATCAGAAAGTGAGGAGGCGAGCACGGACGCCCACATGAATCGAATGCAGATCGGATCGTGTTCTGGACGACCAAGCAGGCGCAGGTAGGCCGAGTTGATATCAAGCCACCTCGCGAGCCGGTATTTCGTCTCGACTCTAGTGGCATAGTCGACGACACTGCTTGGATTGGTGATCCGTTCGTATATGTCCACATAGAGCTCAAACATCATGGGCACCAAGTGCTCTAATTCCGCAAGGCGATCTGGAGAGCCAGCGTGTTCTTCGATATGGGCTGAAATTCGCTCAAAGAGCGTGGCATCGAGACGGCTCAGCATTTGGACCACAGCGATCTTAACTTTCTCGGACCATTTGTCGCTTGCATAGCTGGCACTCAGGGTTCGAACCCATTCGAACGCAATATCAGCACTTGTCATCCAGGATCGGCATCTTTTGATCTTGTCGGCGAAGGCCTGCAGACCCACTCCATCATCGAACGCCGATGTATTGCTTTTCTCATCGCTGCTGGACTTGGCATGCTCCAGGAACGACGAGAGCCCAAGAGTTGGCTGCTCGATCTTGTTGATGAGAGCGCTCGCGGTGTCGGGGTTGAATTTGAGGATGATAGTGCGCATGTCTTGCGCTGCGAGCTGGGTCAGCTTAGATGTGCGATCTTCGGCTGTTCCAATATCGAGAAGCTCTTGGAGGCGGCCTAGCGCATCCTTGTCTTCCACCCCGATGTTCTCGAGCAGGTTCTTCGACATCCGAAACAGATTTTGGTCGGCCTCTTGGTAGGGCTGCAGTTGATCTGCAATGACTTTGCTAGGATCCGTCACCTCCTCTGCGTGGGCTGTATCTCTGCGTCGCACTCGTTTACTTCGCTTTTCGACACCGTTATCTTCATCCGCACCATCCGCAAGGCCGGCTGCAGACTGTGATCGTTTTCGTGTCAGGCTGGTGGGCGCCTTTGTTCCATTCTCCCCTTTCGAGGTATTAACATTAGCCTTCGATGCGTCGCCAGAACCCGTGGACTCCGTCGTGGCCCCAATCATGTTGCTGTCCTCCGCAGCTTCCTGTGGCTTGGAAGTACCAGTGGCTGTTGTTGGTGCCTCCGCCTGTGATGCGATGGCATCGCAAACTGCCAGAGCCCGCTCGGTCTTGTCTAGTGAATTCATCAATTCCAGTCCAAGCTCGGGCCACGAGCGGATCTCGGGGACTGGTAAGCTTGAAGAAGCATGGTCCTTCTCGCCTTCACGCTTGTCTTCCTCAGGGCCTCCTGGACTAGATGGAGGGGGGGTGAGCATAGCCGTCGGGTCTGGCAGGAAAGGAAGGGGGTCCAGGAAGCGGCGCAAGAGAAGAGGCATTTCCTTGTTGACCCACGGCCGCACAGAGGGGTGTGATAGTGCCACATCGTCGCCAAGCACCTCTAGTTGGGATTTCAACTGCTGTCCAGCGAGCCCTTCAGCCAGCGATGGTGGCTCAACTTCGACTACTGCAGGATCATCATCCAGCTCAACTGCGGCTTCGAGACAGTATCTGTTGATTCTCACGCTTCGCAAAGACGCCGCGAAGCGACCCAGCTTACGCCAGACTTCTGGGTCAGACGGATCCTGGTCCAATGCCGCGGTCCAGTTATCCAGGATCTTCTTTGCGTTCTCATCTCGTGCCAATCGTTTGTGATGCTCTTTGTAAGCTGGATCGCTCGTGATGACATCTTTCAGTTTGTCGAGAAAGAATTGGCCACGGTTCTTCCATGACAGGTAGAGCGCGAGAGCTAAATTGGCAGCAACTCCGTCAGCACCGCCAGCTGCGACGTCGAGTCCGCCAGAGAAAGCTTCGAGGGCGACCGAGTCCACCTCTCCATTGATCTGTCTCTCCGCGCGCTCGTAGTCGGTTCTCGCCTCCCTATATTTGAAAATTTCGGATTCGAAGAGCTCGTCGTATGCGACCTCTGCGGCCTCCCGAGATCGCGGGCCTTGGGCATGGAGTTTCAAGGCATGCTGGAAGCGCTTGAGAGCTTCGTCGACCTGATACGATGTCAGCGAATATTGAAACCATTGCTTGATCATTAATGCGACCAACATGTAACTCCTTGGTGGTGTCGATTTGGTCATCAACGTTCTCCTCGGGCTCGAGGTTGATGGCTACGAAAGCCGGCTGGAAGCTGTCAGTGGATGTACAGTATCGCAAAGACTCAGGACGATCCTCACCATCGCTGCTATGAGTGCTGAGACGTTCGCGCCGACTCATGAATGTTCATGAGCGCTCGATGCGCCCAAAGTCATTATGCGACTGAGCTTGGGCGGATTGATAATGGTAGAGTGAATGCTTGATGTGAGTCGCGTCCCAGCATCGTTGAGACGCGGACCACTTTCTTAGCGTATTCAGCCTGCGCCACAGGATACAGCCACAGTGTGCCATACTGATGAATGAATGAATAAAGCACCGAGCAATGCCAATCAATGCTTTCGCCTTCAGATGGAATCTAAGTATAGACCATGCCTGTATTGAAAGTCTTGTAGCTGCCCTCACCTGATCTTTCGCCATGCAAACCAATGCCATCCTGGGAGCAAGAACAAAGAATGTGGCGTCACACATCCCAATGTGGCGCATGATCAGATCCCCCCCTGTCGCCTGCGTCCACCACCAACCTTGAGCTACAGTGTCATCGCGGTCAAAGCTTCGCCCTCGTCTAACCCTTCAACTGTCCAGACAAAGACAAAGACGACTGTCACAGAACATCAACCCTCCGGTCAGCGGTAGTCAGCGTCTATATATTGCGCTTGCACCTCAACATATACGATCGATTGCCTGCAGACCTCCCACCTCAATGACGATCGAATTGCGACAGCTGTAACATCCTCCAAGTCCATCGCAATCTGCCACCTCCCTAGTCGAGCTTGCGCTCGCCACACACCGTCGCAATGGTCCAGCCTGCGGTGCCAGAGTAAGACATTGACAGCAGACTAGCATCTTGACTTCCCCCTTGCTGATGAAATCTAGGATTACCGAGGAGATTCTTGGTGAATCCATCGACGCCCGCACCGAAAGCCTGCCTACTTTGCGAGAGCTTGGTCCGCCTGACCTCGTTCACCTCCTCAGGCAGGGCGTCCGAAATCCAGTCAAGAAGGTGAGTGACTCGATCTTACATGTATACTCTCCGCCAGCTAAGAACTTCAGATTGGTGTTTACCATCATGTGACCGGTATCGACGGCTCTTCTTCTGCCAGCCTAGCGGCGTACATCAACACCCTGACCCATCAGGAACAAGGGCCCAATGCGACAACAAGGGTTGCAGAAGGCGTATACTGGTATGCTTGAGCTCGTCAACCCATGGAACCAAGGCCAACCTGAGCTGACATCCTGCAGTTGCTACAATGCATTCTCCAGACTCGATATGCGCATCCACGTGACCATTCCCGGTACGGTCGAGAGTTACTGTGTGGACGAACGAGGCGAAAAGCGCAAGGCTTCCGACGAGCTTTGGCTGGAGACACTTCTGTGCACTGTCCTCAGGGCATACTCTTATGCAGACGATGGCAGTGGCGAGACTATTCGCAAGATCATGGGTGTCCGTCGCTTCAACCCTGTCACTAACACGGAGGCTGAGCACCGCTTCTTGAACGCTGCTGAAAAGCTCTTCTTCAGAGGTAAGATCATGATAGTGCGATGGTTTCAAGTCTTGCTAACAGTTCAGGTTGGGTTCTCGGCTCTGATTCCACTGTCCAGGTTCCCACCAACGTCAACAACCACCTCACTGCCGGTCTTATCAAGTACGTGGAGACGACCGGCCGCCATGCCTCTGGCATAAATCTTTTCGAGAAGCTCCGGACACAAAGCATCGAGGTCTCTTCTCTTCTTGCCAAGGTACAATTCTTGGGCAATGAGGAGGTCGCGGGTATCAGAACCCTCCACCAGTCACTGCTGGAAAGCCCCATGGATTACATGATGCTAGACGTGCAAGCAGAATACCTCGTCAAGAAGGCCCAGAAGGCCGCTACACCTGAACAGAAGCAGTCAATATTGCAAATGGCTCTCGGCTGCGCCGACCGAGCCACCGTCGCTGCTCCCAGTGAGTTCGGTACTTGGGCACGATTGGCACAGGTTTACGTGGCAATGGAGGATTGGGAGAATGCCTTGACCATTCTGAACTCATGTCCAATGTTCACATATCAAGATAAGGACGCACCATTGATGCCTGAGCCCAAGGACGTGTTCATGCCCATCATGCCCGAGACAAAGTTGGATGATATCGACAGCGAGCCGGAGGGCCGCTACTCTGAGCAGGTCGATCCCAGCCTTTTGGGTCTGCGGGCGGCTACCTACAAAGGTACTTTCAAGGAGGCATACGAAATCTTGACCAAGATGACAGCACATATCGGATGGGATCAGCTGCTCAAAATTCGAAGCCTCGTGTTCGTCATGGAGGATGAGTATCGCACTGAGAAGCAGGACAATGCCATGACTGCCAGCTCAAAACGCAACGCGAGCATTGACGGACTGCGTGGTACGCCCGATCCTGCTACCAACGGTGACGATCGTTCCGCAGCCGATGAGGACGATGTGGAGAAGCCCGCTGAGACATTGTCGCCCAATGGTGCTGAGGAAGTCGTTGAGAAGCCTTCAGGCACTATCGATCCCCAAGAAGTCAAGGCGGAAACCGACAATGTAAGCCAAACCCCAGTTATCTTAGCAAATGGCTCTAACCAGGAATTCCAGTCCACAACCAACGACGAGACTCTGAGCAAGCTCAACACCAAGCGGCTTTGTGAGCGCTGGCTTGATAGCCTCTTCATGGTTCTCTACGAGGACCTTCGCGTTTACACAATCTGGCGCACGCAGATGGCGCAACACCGCGCACAACAGGTGCAGTACCGAAAATCTGCTGAGGAGTGGGAGATTCTCGGTGCTCTTGCCGAGCGTCTGCAGCACTTTGATGAGGCCGTCGAGGCCTACCGCGCTTGTCTCTCGCTTCGGTTCAGCCCCAAAGCCCTCGCTGGCATCCTTCGCGTCTACAAGACGTCCAAGGCCACGCGGGAGACAGTCGAGTCCGTCATCCGCCTTGTCACATGGCAGTACCGGTGGTACAGCAAGTTCAGCCCAGAACTCTTGCAGACAGTCCGTACGCTTATCGAAGAGGAGGGTGCGGTCAAGGTTCGGAGCATTATCCAGGCAACGAATCTGCCCCAAGCGGTGCTGGAGTTGACGCACTCATATGCCCAGCTGTGTGCTGAGTTCCGGAGTAACGGCACGGACGGCTAATGGCGTAGAAAATAGTGACTGATCTGGATGGTTCTTTGAGCATTTTGCAAGCGATTTTGACGGGATGTCAGGACTTGCTCAGGAAGATTGTAGGGAGCTCAGGACAATTAATAGAATTCAGACATGAACGTATCCACCAAAAGAACTCTTTCGGCTCATCACTTTGAATCTAATGCTTTGTGCATAGTTGTTCCGAATTTCTACGCCCTGCTGCATGTAAATTGCCTGCTTCAGCTGGCATTTTGGATTGTCAAGCTAGAGCCTTGGCTATCTGTCGCGTGAACCCACCACCAGCCCAACCAAGACCGCTGATGGTGCCCCGCGCGGGGCATTCTATGACCCTCTAGAACTTTTTCTCCGTCTCTTTCGTCATTCTCTCATCTCAACCTTCAGGATCGCAGCTTTGTTCAGGGACAATCTCGAGCCGACCCGAAAATCGCACGCGACTTAGTCAAAGAGAAAGAGCAGCAATGGCATCAACAGCAGCTGAGAGCGCTTCGGCGTCTGCGGCCGGAACCTCGTCGCCGCCGCCTGCCATTGTCTGTGTTGGCATGGCTGGTAGGCCTCCCTTTCAGATCTTCTGTCACTCAAAGTCAGTTGGACTGACGATTTTTTCTTACAGGCTCTGGTAAAACTACGTTCATGCGCCGTATCAACGCCTACCTTCACGCAAAGCAGAACCCTCCCTACGTCATCAACCTCGACCCAGCTGTCCTCAACACCCCATTCGAGGCCAACATCGACATCCGTGATTCCGTCAACTACGAAGAGGTCATGAAGCAATACAACCTCGGTCCCAACGGTGGGATTCTTACATCTCTCAACCTTTTTGCCACAAAGGTCGACCAGATCGTTAACCTGCTCGAGAAGCGAGCAAAGCCCGATCCCGAGAAGCCTGACCGCAAGCCTATCGAGCATATCCTCGTCGACACCCCCGGCCAGATCGAGGTTTTCGTATGGTCTGCTTCAGGAACTATTCTTCTCGAGTCCCTCGCTTCTTCGTTTCCGACCGTCATTGCATACATCATCGACACACCGCGCACGTCGTCAACCTCCACCTTCATGTCCAACATGCTTTACGCTTGCTCGATCCTCTACAAGACCAAGCTCCCCATGATCCTCGTCTTCAACAAAACCGATGTTAAGGATGCTGCTTTCGCAAAGGAATGGATGACGGACTTCGAGGCTTTCCAAGCTGCGCTACGCAAGGACGAAGAAGAAGATACCACGGGCGAAGGCTACAGCGGCAATGGCGGCAGCAGTTACATGGGCAGCCTTCTCAACTCCATGTCACTCATGCTTGAGGAGTTCTACGCCCACCTCAGTGTCGTTGGCGTCAGCTCCCGTCTCGGCACTGGTATTGACGAGTTCTTCGAAGCGGTGGAGGAGAAGCGCAAAGAGTTCAACGCAGACTACCTACCGGAACTCCAACGCCGAAGAGCAGAGCGCGAGGAGAACCGGAAGAAATCGAGAGACAAGGAGCTGGACAAGATGATGCAGGGGATGTCTGTTGGAGACATGCCAGTGGTGGCTGACCCGAAGGGCGATGACTCGGATGTTGAGGTGCCCAGTGATAATGACGACGATGACATTGACAGCGAGGATGATTACACAGCGAAGGATGGCCTACAAGCGAGGTATCAGGCGGCCATGGGTGATAACGATGACTCGGTCATGGCGGATGCGAGTTTCGCAAAGTATCTGCACAAGCAGAGATCATAGATTTGGCTACAGCATGGGGTATCCGGCGTTTAGGGGGCGCAACTTTTGTTACTCATTTGCAGTTTGCAGGGGAGAGGTCACGATCTAGAATACCATGGCAGTGAGATCTGCCAAAATGGAACATGCTCTTTTAGTGCTTCAAATTTTCATGTCTCCCGAAAGAACTCGTGCTATGCGCCGACCACCCTCTTGAAAAGCATCCATAACGCCGAAACTCGATTCCATGCCATCTACACACATATTTGACCCTCTACCTCGCCTCGAACTGAACCATCCTGCGGCACCAAAGTTAGTCGCTATTGCATATCGTAAAGGGAGGGGGGAGGAGCGCACCTCTTGGTTCGCTGCTTATACAGAACGCGGCCAGCACATGCAGGGCAGGCAATGTTACTGTCCTTCCTGATAGACACGTGGTTGCCGCAGTCGCCGCAGATGTAGATCATGTTCGCGCGACCATCGAGAGCGTCGCTGTTGGCGCCACGGGGAGGGCCAGAGGCGGTAGGGGGTTGGTAGGCTTCGCGCTCCATGATTAGAGGATGTGCGTGGGTGTTGTTATTGTTGTTGTTGTTGTCTTGGCGATCTCGGGCTTGTGGTGAGAAGGAGAAGCGAAGTAGACTGCGAACGGTCGCTTCGAGGATCGTGCAGGAAGCGAGACCAGACGACAAAGAAAGTGAAGCTTTGGCAGAGGGGAGGCTGAGAAATCGGCGGCAGAATTTTGGCGGTGAGGTGGGGTTCAACGGTGCCAAAGAGGAAACCGTCTTAAACCGGCAATGATGTAACATAACCACTTGGGCAGAAGACAAAGACTCGGGAGAGTCTGAGGGAAGCGAATCATAAGTCTATGTTGGTAAGGCTTAATCCTACATGAGGTCCTCAATACTGCAATTTCTACACTTGCAGGAAAGAATATGCACTAAATTTTCTCCAATGTCAACACCTGGAGAGGAACTTCAACAACATCTTGAGTCTGAAAGTATCCTTTGCAAACCACGTAATGACCTGGCTGTCCAAAGCTACCCTCCACAGCTGTTCGTATGTAGAACCGAAACTCGTCGCTTTGAAGGTATGTATCGAGCTGTACGGACTATTGCAGGCGTTGCACTCTCCTGCTCAGGCTGATGTACCTACCACACCTGGTGACATTTGATCGTCCAGGGTAAAGTGGCTTCGACGGCCCTCCAAGTGCCTCGGCTCTTACGACCGGCATCCTCTTACACACCTACAACCAACCATCTTGACTTTCTACACCAGCTCAAGCTCCTCCTGATGTAATAACAACAATGACGGATGCAGCGCCTCCCACTCGGGCCGTGGACGACGCCTGCCCTTTCTGCGCCATCTCCTCCGCCCACGTACCATACGATCCCCTCAACCCTCCCAAGACCATCTCTCCAACCACCACGACACCATCCTCCTTCGTCGCCCTCTCGACACCCACCCTCATCGCCTTCCTCGACATCCTCCCTCTCTCCCGCGGGCACCTCCTCCTCTGTCCACGCGCGCACCGGCCCAAGCTTACCGACGCTTCCGCCCACGAAGCCCGTTCTCTGGGCTACTACGCGCGCATCCTCTCTGCGGCCCTCGCGCGCGCAACGGGTGTGCAGGACTGGAACGTCCTGCAGAACAATGGAGCGGCGGCGGCGCAAGTTGTGGCGCATATGCATTTTCACCTGATTCCGAGGCCGGAGATCAGGGCGAGTGGGCGGTTCAGGGAGAGCTTCACCATGTTTGGGAGGGGCCAGAGAGAGGAACTAGACGACGATGACGCCGAGGTGTTCGTGGCGGAGTTGAGGAGGCATGTAGCTGATGTGCTGAGGGAGGACAAGGATGAGGAGGGATACAAGATCAAGTTATAGCGATCGGGGATTATGATCCCCTTTCGCCACAGTCAGGGCTTTCCCCAAGGCTGTGCGCGCAGACAAGCCGCACGCCTTCTTAGCCATGTGAGGCCGAAACCGTCAGCAGGCAGCAAGGCTGCGATATGATCTGTTTCGGAAGGTCTTGACTTGACTTATAGAAAGTTTGCTCATCTGTAATACGAAGCTATAACTATCGCATATCGACGCTCGCTACTCCGTACAAGTAAAACATCATCTAGCTACCTGATTTTTCATGCTCTCACTCATCCTTGCCATCGAAAATCGGCTGGGCCGCATCGGGAAGGAAAGTGCCATCGCACACCTTGAAGCGATCCTTGATGGCACTGATCTTGCTAACCTCCTCGTCACTAAGAGACCAACCGTCCAGCTGGAAGTTGGCCTCGATGCGTGAAGGGGTCACGCTCTTGGGGATCACGCTGCGGCCCTGCTGAAGGTTCCAGAGCAGGAGAACCTGCTGGGGTGTCTTGCCCTTGGACTCAGCAATGGAGAGAAGCTCCTTGTTCTTGTAGAGAGGGGAGTCGGTTGAGCCGAGGCAGGAGTAGGCGGTGGAGTGGATGCCCTTCGAAGTGTTATATTCGACGAGCTTGGGTGAGGGGTTGCAGGGGTGCAACTCGATCTGGTTGACAGCTGGGACGACCTGCGCATGGTGTTAGACCCCAATCTACAGACCATTAATTGAAAATGAGACATGAAACGTACCTTGGTGTCAGGGTGGTTGAGCAGCTTTTCAAGGTTCGCTTGTGTGAAGTTGGAAACACCGATGTTCTTCACCTTGCCAGTGTCGAGCAGCTTCTGCATCTCCCTCCAGGTATCGACAAACGTCCAATCGCTGTAAATCTTCTTCTTGTCGTCCCAATCCACAGATGCCGGCCAGTGCATGAGGTACAGATCCAAGTAGTCGGTGCCGAGGTTCTCCAGGCTCTGCTTGAGGCTCTGCTCAACGTGCTTGTGGCAGTGGTTGTCGAGCTTGGTGGTCAGCCAGATCTGTTCACGGGGAACGCCCGACTCTTTGATGCCTGCGCCGACATCCTTCTCGTTGCCATAGGCGGCAGCGGTATCAATGTGACGGTAGCCCTTCTCGAGGGCGGCCTTGACAGCAGAAGTGACCTCGTGGGGGGCGGATTGCCAGGTTCCCAGACCGACGGCGGGGATCTTTGCACCGGTGTTGAGAGTGAAGGTATGGCTGAAAAGGATTTAGCATAATTGATGAATCAGGCGAGGGCATATGCACTTACGTGGTCTGCTTGGAGTCCGCCATTGTTGATACTGTGGTTGTGTACTGTTGGTATGGGGGGTGGTTGATCAAGGACAAGACAAGAGATGAGGTATGTGTTGAGATGGGGAGAAGGATGGGAGAAGTAGAAGAGAAGGAGAGAAACCCAGGCCACCTTATACCCGCACGAGAGAAAAATTATCGCGCCCGAATCCAGCTGCAGCAGTCATCTTCTGGCTGGAAGAGCATCGAAAGGCTCTCCTCGGCTGTACCTTCACCACAGTGCGTTTCTCCACGCCCAGTGATGTAACCGCTTTGCCCCTCCAATGCGCTCCAGTACCCCTCGATCTCCATCTCTTCTCCCACCTTTCCACAGAGGTTCCGCCACAAAAGACACTTCCTACGCGCCAAGCTCGTCATTTCATGGCATTTCATGACGTTAAAGCTACCCCGGGCACCCCTCCTTCCCACCAGATTGTCCACTTGGAGCGATGGAGCTCCGCCTCGCCGTTTTGTTTGCGCTCCAATTGCGAGCCTTGGAGGCTTGCTGAGGACCTTCATGGAAAGCTTGGACCTGGCACTAGCTCGGTCATCGGTCGAATCGCGACCCACCTGCGATTGATATACACCTTGCTGGCATCCGAGTGTATCTCATTCTCAGCACTTGGGTAGGGAGGTGGTAGACTGGTCGAAGCAATGGCCAACAGCAGCTAGTGATCTGCAAGCCATCTATGTGTTCTAGGTGGCAAGAGTCTACGCAAACGAATTCGAGCCGCCGAGGGTAAAGGACGTCGGCAAGATCCGAAGTGAACAGTAAGGAAGCACTGTGGGGACACGCGTTAGTCAAGAAAGTGAGCCATCATTGTAGCTAAGGTCAACGCGCTTATGATCAGGCGCTCCAATGAGAAACAGCCCTGTTTCGTGGTTTACAAGTATCTGGTATATGCTAACACCAGTTTATTTTCGAGAAGCAGGGTAACATCCTTCACTGAAGGCTTTTCAGTGTCTCCTCCCCAAGTGCACAAACCGCGAACCCTCCATACTGCAGCACACCCACACCGATGGCCACCCCATGATATGGATCGATCGCCATCGCAGTCATGAAGCTGATGGCTGCGCCGCTGTCTTTGTACAGGAGCTCCGGCTCATAATTTGCCGACTTGCGCAATCGGAGTGCAGCTGCAGGCACCAAGAGATCTTTCCCCAGCTTCTCAGTGTTGTCGAGGTAGAGAGGCAAATTCTCGAGTGTTGGGAAGACTGGCCAGAAAAATGTGAGTTTGTGAAATTCCAGTGTTGGAAAGAAGTTGCCGTACCTGCGACGACGAGATCGCCGTTGCTTGGGATCACCTTGATGTTATCTGCAGCCGCACCAAGAGCCTCAGCTCAGGTCAGCGATGATCTGAAGCATGATCTCCTTTCCTAGGGAATGCTTACAACTCGATGGTCCAGTTTCAGGCTTTTATCTGACTCTATTTCGAACACCGAAACAGTCGCATTCTGTGAGTCACCAACGAAAACCTTGCCATCATTCGCGGCGATGCCGTTCGCATGGACAAAGCCTTTGGCGACCTCACGACACTGAAGTTCCTGGATACCATTTATTATTAGCTACGAGGCTTAGTGGAGTTCACAGAAACAGTGCCATACTGACCGCTTGCGACGCATCGCAGTATACGACATTGGTCGCCCACGACCAGGGCCCGAAGCTCTCTTCGAGGTAGCGCTTCACACCGCTCACATAGTAGTGGTCATTAGTGATGTAGAACTCCCTAGAAATCGTTAACAAAGCAAGAGACGGGGTCTTTATCGAGCGCCTAACTTACATTGGTCCAATAGCCACTACTCCATTTGGTGTCTTGATGGTCGGGTGCTGGACGTCCTTTACAAGTGTAACGACATCTGTGCCCAAGGTGTGCTCAAAGATGCTGATAGCGTCGTCTCCTCTCGAATGCCTCACGGCCAAGATATGTACCTGTTATCTTTAGCCAGGAGGGTCCTTTGTAGTGGCTCTCTCACTCACCTTCGATGAATCCCCCGGTACAGCAATGACATCTATCCCATGCGTGACGAAATCTCCGCCCAACCCTTCGATCCTCAACTCCGTTGTCTTTTTTGACTTGATGTCATATTTGTATAGCTTCTCTCGGAAGTCTTTTCGACTTTTGGCATCATGCCTCCCCGCCCCAGGATACCAGGATGCTCTTCCCTTGGGATCCCCACAGGCCAGGAAAGCAGTATTAGAGTCGAAATGGATCTTCACGTCCTCGCATCCATTTGCGGTTTGTTCGACGACACAATCGTTATTCGAGTAATCACTGTCCTCCCATCTTAGAAGCTGGGATTTCTGAATAATCACACGGCCCAGTATGCCTTGAGATGGGAGGAATCGCATGAGCCAGGCAAGAAGGAGGCCGAGACCGACGAGGCTCCGTGTGCTAGCCATGCCGACACACAAAGGAGGGGGTCAATGTTCCAAGTTATTGAATTGAGCAGCAACGTAACATAATAAATTCTCTCGTGACTGGACCTTGGCTTCCTTTAAGAAGCTACCAAGATCCGACGCCTTCGGGGCTAAATACCCGTCGCTTGAAAGCTGCACCCCACCGCTCCCCACATCATCAGCGAGGCGTCATCGTGAATAAAGCAGTCTCTTGGCTCTTGGATATGTAGATCCTTAATATGAAACAGCGATGAGATCTGTGCCCTAATTTGATTGACATATCGATAGGGCTGAAAATTGCCGAACCTGCACGGCAATTGTCGACGAAGAGAGTAGAGCAGCGGGTGCTACGTAAAACCTGTCGTCTTCCGCTGATAGAGGTGAAGTGAGCCGTAAGAGGCGACACTACGTGGCAGCCACAATAAACTATAAGAATGAATGAACCATTGAAGCTTGCTATTGATGATAGTCTATATCGACCTTAAGTAGTTACGATAATCAATGAGACCGCAAGAGAAACAATTAGATAAATCTTTTTGCCGCAGCGGTACCTGGGATGCCTCACTTTGGTATAACCTTGGAACCTAACCATTGCTGTTAGGCGACCGTGGACCGACCAAGGATTTCCAGTATAGTGCGACTGGGGAAGTTGTAGGGAACCCATACATGAAGTGGAAGAATGCTGCTGTCACCTCTCGTTAACTGCGTATTGTACTGCACCATGCTATTGGCCCATCGCGGAGGCTGCATGGCCAGCTGAGATGAAGGTGGCATTGCTGCTGCGGCACAGCCCGACTTTAGCACAAAAGCTGAACTTCTGGAGATCGGATGGAATATACCTTATATTTGGCAAGTTGAATCATATCTCCTCACATTCAGAATTATTGTGCAGAAAACTTCGAACTGATCATCCTCGGGAGTCTCTATTCAAGTTCTTAATGTGACGGCCTGTTGCTCAGAAACCACCCCCTCATTATACATCTCACCACCTCTCGTCTCACCCCTCATGCGCCTCCTCAACACCTCAACGTGGAAGCTCCACGACTTCGTCTCCGATGAATCCATCCCGCCCTACGCGATTCTCTCGCACACATGGGACGAAGAAGAGGTCTCTTTCAGCCAATGGGAGACTCTCTCCTTGGGAGAGCTCTCCCCTCTGCAGGGGTATCGCAAGATCCGCGCCTTTGGCGATATAGCCGGTAAGAATGGGTATGAATGGTGTTGGGTAGATACGTATGTCGTCGCGAGATCTTGCGTGATTTCCAGGCTAGACGGAAGAAGTCGAGGTGCTGATGTGAAGCAGGTGCTGTATTGATAAAACCAGCAGTGCAGACCTCACGGAAGCAATTAATAGCATGTTCATCTGGTACACGCGCGCCTCCGTCTGCTACGTCCACCTCTCCGATGTCCCTACCTACTCTGTTCCCCGGGCTTCGATCCGTTCCTCCCGGTGGTTCACCCGCGGCTGGACGCTGCAGGAACTTATTGCCCCGCGTCAAATGGCCTTCTTCGCCTCTGACTGGACGGAGATTGCGTCGAAGCTGGAGATCCTGCCTTTGTTGGCGGACATCACCAAGATCGACCAGACGATATTGAGCACTGGGGACGTGGGAGACGCGAGTGTTGCGAAGAAGATGTCATGGGCATCGAGCAGGAAGACCTCCAGAGGCGAGGACGCTGCTTATTGTCTGCTTGGGATTTTCGACGTGAACATGCCGCTTCTCTATGGCGAAGGAGCAGTGAAAGCTTTCCGTCGCCTGCAGGAAGCCATCATGCGAACCACCCACGACCAATCCCTGTTCGCCTGGGGCACCTTTGTCGACAAATTCTCCATCACCCCTCCGCCTTTCCTCTCCGTCCCATGGCAGCGCTCTGACCCTCAATACGGCCTGTTCGCCGAATCTCCTGCCGACTTTAGCGAATCCGGGGATATCGTCCCTGTTGACCACGGCTACGCGCACATTATCGACCGCGAACGCCCCCCTACGGTACTCCACGGAGGCGCCCTCGTCAATCTCATCGTGTATAAAACTCGGCCGTGTGTTCGGTACTGGCACGACCCCGATTTCGCTTGGCAGGATGAAGTCGAGATCGTGGTTCTCATGGTTCATCCCAACAGTGACTCTGACATCCGCCTGATAGCCATCGCTCTCCACGCCTGGGGAGACGGCTACCACAGCCGAAGCCGTGAGATGTGCGCCATCAAGCTATTCGTCAGCCAGTACCGTTTCCAAGCAATGACCAGGCAGCGCCACATACTGCCCCCGCGGCCGTTCCAGCTCGAGCATCGCGACATCTTCTTCCAGCTATGGGAGCAAGACTATGAGTCTTCGGGGTTTGAGCGGCCAATGCTCCCCTCGGGGCCCTCATGGCGGTTGAAATGGCGAGACCGCGTCCTGCGGCTGTCAAAACACGCACAAGGGAATGAAGAAGCTCGTTATCGCTTTAAGATCACTGGAGAGAGATACATCTCCATAGGCTTCAGCAGGGTAGCAGCGCATCCTGAGCATGGAACCCTACTGGGCTCCCTCTTGGTCGATGTGAGCATGCATCAAGTCACGCCGGACGAGAACTGGACGCATCGTGGACTGGCGAAACCTTTGCTCAGGAGGACGTTCAGACACACGATGAAGTTGCCGGAAGATTCGTGGCGGATAGCACCGGAGGAGGGCATGAGGCTGGAGGTAACGTCGCATAGGAAGATAACCTCAGAAAACGGAGAAGGGCTTGACCTTGTGGGATTTTCGCTGAAGCGTGTTATGCTAGCAGGCCATAGCAGGCCAGACAAGTGAGCTCAGCTGGAGGGAGTAGGAAGAACTCCTTCAGTGTCCGCCTACCAGCATAGATCAGTCAATCCTTGATGGCTGCTTCTTAGTCACTTGAGCGAATTGCACTTCGTTCACGCGGGCAACGCTGGCTTATCATCAGGATGGAGTAACTTGTGTGCAAAAGTTTGTTTAATTCCATCTATACCGATCAATTGGCAGAGCTGGTCGATGAAACAGATTTGACCGACTGAACGAGCCTAAGCCTCACCGTCGCCATTGGCCGCAACAGCCTTGGCTTCCTTATCCTCGGTCGCAGCCTCGGGTGCCTTGACGGCCTCCTTCGCAGGTGCTGAAGCGTCAGCGGTCTTCTCACCTTGGTCGGCAGGCTCGGCGTCAGCGTCAGGGTCCTCGGCATCTGCCTCGTCATCCTCGGCGGTTGCACCGTTGGCCTCCTCATCAGCTGGGGCATCGGTCTTGCGCTTCTTAGAGGGAGGCTGGTCGTCTATGTAAAAGAGTCAGCGATCGTTTGCTACCGTAGCGCGCATCAATTGGTGCTTGCGCGATGCTTGCGCCGAGCTTGCAGGGTCCCTGCAGGAAGGCCGAACGATGCGACTTACCACCAGCTTCCTCATCTTCGGCGTCTTCATCATCATCGCCCTCCTCATCCTCTTCCTCATCGTCATCATCGTCGTTGGCACCCTCTTCATCAGTGGAAATGTATCTGGCGAAATTGTCAGCATGAAGCTCTTGCGCATTGCGATCCATGGTTGCGCGACCGCGCGTCCTCAATGACGAAATGGCGACGAAAGTGGAGGCCCATGGGCGCATTGCGACAAGACGAAGCAAACATGGTCGCATCAAAGCAGATGGGTAATTGACTTACTCCTCTTCCTCCTCGCCATCGCTGTCCTCGGGGAGTGAGACCAGCTCTTCCTCCTCTTCCTCTTGCTTCCTCTTGCGAGTAGACATTTTGGTGGTGGGTGTGGCGGAAGCGGGCGGGCTTGATTAAAGAGGGAGCTTTACGAAGCAGGGATGCGAATCCCAATTGAAGAACGAGCACAAATCACAAGGAAACAAAAAGACCTTGAGAAGATTGAATGGATGGAGAAGAGAGATGGATAGCTAGGAAAAAGAGAAAAGGAAAAGAGGAGGGAATGCGGGAGGGGGAGGGAGGGAGACCGAAAGTCACAGAGGCAAGGCACCGCACGCAAACAAGCAGGCAGGCAAGACGAGAGGGAACGGGGGGGAGCTCCGGGGGTAGCTCTGGGGCTAGGGGTGAGAGGAGACGTAGTGGCCCAGAGGGAGCTTGTCCTAAGCAACAGGAGAGCTGTGATGGAGGGTGGGCGGCTTGATTCTCCTCACATCTCCTCTCGTCTTAGCAGGACAGGAACGGACCAGGAGCCAGGGCCGACCTGCTCTTCGCCCTCGCCCTCGCCCTCGCTCTTCTCCCGTCGTCCGTGGGTGGCCGGCATTCCTGCGGCTGAGCTCTGAGGCTCTTACTTGCCAGGTACTAGCGGGTAGTATGGCATTCACATAGTCAAGCGAAGTCACTAGTGGGATTGTCAGCAAAAGCCGTGTTTGGCACTGGGTTGGACGAACGGGGAAGAGAGTGTGACGGCGGCACCAACACAGAGTGGAGCCGGAGGGGGACCTCACTGGCAGGGTGACAAGGCGCGGAAGAGAGGCGCGCAGGATGAAGAAGCAAGGGAGCGGGAACACGTCATAAAATGGAGGTTCGCCTGGCTTGACTGACTTCCGTTTGTTATGATATTTGTCGTCTTACAAGCTGCATGATGGATTCGATCATTTGGCTTGTGTCCGGGCGGGAAAGGCGATGACCCAGGGATGAGGCGACTGCGAATTCACGTGATCTAGCACGTGCTGATGAGTAAGGCACCTTGATGAAGTGAGACTTGATGGATTGCCCAGTAAGACAGTAATTAAGACGAGGACTACTTGAAGTAGAATAGCAGAAATAGGAGCACTAATCAAATCGTAAAGGACAATATAGAGTAGAACAAAGTGTAAAACTCGAAATAGAATAGTAACGCAGAATTTAGAGTAAGACGTAGAGGAGAATATAGTGACAACAGGGAGCAAAATAGATACTAAACCCACTGAGATCGACCAAGCCCTTTTCACTTAGGGGACAAACAAAGCAAATCGAAGAGAAAAGCAGCATTTACCACACATGCTCGTTTCCCCTCCACGGAGCATTATGCCCTGTAATTCCTGCAAATATGGGGACCTGGTACTATGGGAAATCCACAGTGAAAGAATTGCCTGTTCTGGACGACCCCTGTGCTGCCATTCGCACAGAGCAGCAACCTGAACGAGCTCAATTACGCCAGCAAGCAGTTACAGTTCTTCGCATCTAATCATGTCTAGAAATTTGTTTGACACTCAGAGAGAATGAAACTCAGGATGGGGACGTCGAACTGCATGATAAGTCGTAAAGTTCATATTCATAACCATAACTGTAAACACCACGCTGAATAACCAACTGTCTAAGAAGCATGTGCATAGCTCCGCACCCTCTGACTTCTTCTGTATTTACTTCCGCTGATAACACCTGCTCTCATACCCTCACTGGTTCCCTATGCCTTTCTTTGGGAACAACAAAGTAACAAGCTTAGTACTTGTACCTCCAGCCTCTCTCACCGCCAGAGTTAGGAGTCCATCCCTCCTGCTCGTCCAGCTTCTTGTTGAGCCTCTTGGCGCGGAGCATTACACCGAGAGCAGAAGCGACGGTGAGAGCGCAGCCAAGAATCAAGAGGCCACCACCCATGCGGTAGTAAGGCTCCTGGCTTCTGGGGTAGAAGTAAGGGCTGAACCAATGGCTGGACTGGCTGATGCAGTTGGCAATGGCAATAAGCGCAGCCTTCTTAGCGCGAGGAGCAGGGACGACAGTCGTCTCCCAGGAGAGTTGAAGGTTCAGACCGCTGTATGTACCAGAAACGAGGAGGATGATGCCGAAGTAGCGAGCGCCAACGTTGAGCGTGCCAATGAGAATACCGCAGCCCGCGGCGGAGAAGATGATCGGGATGACGACGTGCCAGAAGGACTCTTGCAGTTTGCCGCTGGACCAGGCGAGAGCGCAGGCAGCGATATAGGCGATCGCATACGGAGGAGCTTGGACCAAATACGTAACTAATGCAAGGTTAGCTTCATGGTATCGTGATGGAAGAGAGACAAGGCCAATCACCGAGCGTCGTAAAACCGAATGTCTTCATAATCTGTTTGATTGAATGGTTAGCAATTGAAGCTTCTGAGATACAGATCGTGATGCAGTTGGTTGCGTGGTGGGCGAAGTTGGCCACCCGCAAAGGTGGCTGCATCACCACCACAACATCACCAGGAACACTTACAGATGGCAGGAAATCCTTGAAGCTCTGCGCAGTGACGAGAGCGAAGTGCATGAGACAGAATAGCCAGGTGAAAGGATCCTTTGCTGCGTCACGGAGTCCGTCCCAAGTACCTCCAGCCTCCTCATCCTTGCCGCCGTTGGAAACCAGGACGCGGTACTGAGCCATCTCAGTCTGCTGCTCATTCAGGAAGCGAGTGTTGGAAGGCCAGTCGGGAAGAGACCAGAAAGCACCAATGGCAACAATGATGGAAACGATACCCTCGATGAGGAAGAACCATTGCCATGCGTGGAGGCCCGCGACATTGTCCATGTTCTCGAGGATGGCGGCGGCGAGGAAGCCAGAGATGATGTTGCTGATGGTGTTACCGGCATGCCAGATAGCCATGCGGAAGGGTGATTCTTCTTTGGTGTACCAGGCGGAGGTGACTGGGTGGTTGTTAGTCGTCTTTGGAATCTTGATCGGGTGTTGGGGGAGACTTACGGAGAGTGAGACCGGGGAAGAAAGGAGCTTCAGTAAGTCCAATGAAGAAACGGCAGATGCAGAAACCAACACCACTGAATGATTGTTAGCCAACGCTCGCGTGCATTTTGATTTGGTGGTGGACATACTTGGTCATGGCGGGCATGCAGATGGTACCAGCGGACCACATGAGCATGGTGATGGGCAGGAACCATCTCGGGTTCGTCTTGGCGAGGATCATGTTACCGGGAAGCTGACCGATGAGGTAGCCGACGTAGAAGGTCGAGATGCCGGCATTCCAGACGGTGTCGGTCATGCCGAGATCCTCCTGGAGGCCAGCGAGACGAGCGTTGGAGACATTGATACGATCGAGATAGCTGTGCACTCTTGTCAGCACTCCATTTTCAAAAAATTAGGATACTTGGGATGCAGAAACTCACTTCATCAGGAACATGAGGGTGACAGCCGGCATCATGCGCCAGTCGATGATGCTCCTCACTTTCTTGTTCAAGGTGTCCATCTGCTCCTCGTTCAAGTGCCTGAGCGTAGGGAACCTGGCCTGGATCTCGAGAGGCGAGACATACTGGCCGGTGGGCACGTTCTCAACGTACTGCGCGGCCTCGAGCTTCTCATCCGTGACCGGACGCTGCGCGCCATCGTCGGCGACGTTGCTCGACACGCGAACGGGGACTGGATCGTTGGACATGATTGTCTTGTGTCGATCAGTTCAAGTAGGGGCAGAAGAAAAAAAGAACTGGGACAGAAACGTGGCCAAGGCTGGAGCAGGTGTCTTGGTATGGGGGTCTCAGATGGGAGAACTGGAGAGAAAGGAGTTTTCCCCAAGAAAAAGCCAAGGTGCCAATGTGCGGGACAAGAGCTGAATGCCAATGCTTTCTTTCGGAGTCTTGGTGAAGCCTGGGGAAATCTCTGGGGAGGGTGACGGGACGAGGGCTGGTTTATATCTGGAATTTGGCGGGACGAGGTCAAGACTGCGCAAAGACCTGCTCTTCCCCAGAGGGATCACCGTTTCGCACCCACGGGGCCCCGTGGTCCCCCCTCAACAGAGTGCAAAATAAGGTAATAAGGTGCAGAATAGCCTCTGGCGCTATAACACTGCTTAGTCCTTGACTCTGTTCCCGCGCCACCGACCCAGCGGTCTTGCATGTGGCACCCACAGGGAAACAAAGTGGACTTTGCTGGGGGGTCGCAAACCCCAGCTGTGCGTGCATGCTGGTCCCAGATTGCCCATCGCGGGGCCCCGCGAGCGCTTGGAGGGGAAAAAACCGGTCCAGGGTTCCTGCGGTTCTAGGCCGTTCGCAGCAGGACAAGGCTCGGTCATAGCGAGCGATTTAGGCGGGGGGTTTAGCGACTAACGATGCACATCTGCAGAAACACACGATTCCCGCGGGAAGTTATGGTGCGAGGCGAGCCTTGGCACAGCATCAAATCATGGGGGGTCCCGCGGACAAGAGACACGGGAACTGGTTTTTGCAGGGGTTGTTGTCAGGAATTCAGTGCTGAAGCCGGCTGGGGAATCACCCAATCGCTCACATGCCCATACCAGACAGTATTCCCCCCTTCATCCGGCCGAGGGCATTTAGCGTTGACTGTTGGGCGATGGGTGCAGCTCTGTAAGCATTCTGCATGTCTTAGTACAACGCTTGCGAGTCATGTCTGGGGACACAACATGCGACCGCGAGCCGATGTTGAACAGGCCATGCATGCATGTGGAGAGGAGGTCTTTCGATCTCGCAAGGACCACGTTTAAATTATGCTTAATGTTGATCCTCGGCTCTCTTCAAAGGGTATGTGATCAGCATCTCGTGGCAACTTGCCTGTATGACAGCAAACGGTCGACTTGGTCTTTGACGTGACATCTTGGAAGCCCACCTGACAGCGCTCGAGTCATGTATTTTTCAGCTCAAGACACAGATGCACGCGTGAACTGCAATGACAATGATCAAGCAATACCTTTTTTCAATAAATAACCAAAGCGGCAGAGGAGCTATCATTCCACTTACCCTATTGGCCAAGACAAAAAGTCGTCTCTCGGTTGCAGCTCTGTCACGAGCTGGCCTTATCAAGGTGTAGGAGCATCCCGGACGATGTCGTTTCACGTTCGTCCGCTTCGGGCTCATTATAGTTCTCATCACTGTTCGTCTATGCCTATTCGTAGTCGAGATAAGATTTACGTGTCTCAACGCATATCACTGCAATCGAGAGACGTAACCCTCACTGACACACAACGAAGACACATTAAGTGGGAATACCAAGTTACGAACGGGTGTTTATAATCTTCATCATAAAGCTTCATTTGACATGAGTGTCAGCGACTCACAAAACATACGATACATGATCCATTATATTCACCCGTCTGCCAACATCCTCTCCTTCTCATACCCCAGACTCATCCTTCAACAGCAAAGGAATGATGTTGACCAATTACTTGCACCACGCAGAATGCATCTCATTGACGATTAGCAACGCTGCTAGGGACATACTCTATCCCAACTCCTGTCTATCATCACCTTTCACAGCTCACTCATCCTTATCAAGACAACAAAGTGCAAAACGAGAAGGTGAACCGTTATCAATCGTTTTCGTGCGGGTTCGACCCCACAATGAAGAACTATCAACATCACAGCAGTGGGATTCACCCCAACTTCAAAGTACAAAAAGCAGTAGCTGGAACCGAGGGTCAGCCGCGCCAAAAAGGAGCTCGGGATTCAAACCCGTCAAGATGAGAAATTGGGAGTCAAAGCTGCAAATTCTAGCCCGATGCGAGGGCCGAACTCGCAGCCTTCAGATCGCAGTACTCCAGCACGAGTCTGACGATCTAACAATTGACATAACCGGGCAGGTTCTCATGTTGTTTGTGGTCACCTGCTTTGATATGCTGTTTATAGAAGGCTGGACATTGTGAAGCTTGTTGAAGCATTGCATGGTGCTTCCAAATATGGCAGTGGGTGGGCGATAGTTCAGTGCTGGGATCACTTTACATTACTGACATGGAGCGTATTAGATTCATGGCTGGATGTGAGTGGAGGGCTTGCAGGACGCCAAGGACGTTATGCAGATTGCAGGTCCGCGTTGGAGCCACTTGTATATACAACAAGAGAACAGAGGCGTAGGCATTCAGTTCGCTGATGCATACCCGACAAGAGCAGACAAGCTGTGCACGTTCATCTGATTGGGGTTGCACGCTGCAAGCAAAGACATGCTCAATCAAGTGTCGGATTCTTGAGAAGAAAAAATACATATATATACCCATTCGGATGCTTCATGTCTATACATCTATGATATCATTTATAAGCAGATAAAACCGTGTGCCCTCGCGTCATGTCCCGCAACACCAAGTATGCAAAGCGCTTTTCCACCTCATGACCCGCCGCCCCTTTACTGCTTGTTGCCCGTCAACAACGCCGCTACGTTCTCATACACCGAGAACACAATACCACCACTGAGCACCAACCTGCCCAGCCTCATGGTGCTTCCGCTCCAGAATCCCTTGACACCGCTATCCCTCCACACACTCGAGACAGCCTCCATCGTGCTCTGGCCCTGCGCACCCTGCGCCCGCGTCTTGATGGTGTCGAAAGGCTGTGTGGCGTACACGGTGACGGTACCAGCCGCAGCTCCGGTCGCGAAAGTGATGATCTGGTCAGTGGTCGCGGAGGTGGTCTTGCCCTTGCGCTTGTCGGCGACGACTTCCTTGAGGATGTTGTAGCTGCCCATGCGGACGGCAGAGGTGGCGGCTTGCTTCATGGTGGTCGAGGCGAGGCCACGGTAGACCTCCTTGATGCCGCGCTCGGCGATGATGGTGCGGAGGGCGTGCATGCCGCCGTTGTAGCGCTTTGCGCCGGGTGAGCGAGCGTCGTCGATCCTAGAGAAACACGTCTGTCAGCCCATCCGTGGCGAATTCGAGGTCAAGACGGAGGGAGGACTCACAGTGCGGTCTTGATGCGCTCGGTGGGAGTGACAGCAACAACACTCTCAACGCAGCCGGCGGCCATACCGGCGAGGATACCGCGCGCGGGTGAAAGCTTTCCATTCTGGTCGGCGAGCAGGTTGCGGATGGAGTCGAAGGAGAGGAACCTCACGCCTGCCTTGAATGCAGTGCCGATGATGAGGGTTGAGCAGCCAGTGTAAATGGCACCGACACCATCTTGCCTGGCGACCTGGGCAATGACGGCGAAGGGGTTTCTTGAGCCGCCTGTCGCGCGGTGAAGTTGTGCGCGGGTCTTGGCGAACTCGAAAGGATACTGTCGAGCAAATGGGCAGTCAGCAAATTGCGATCCATTGCGCAAATGTTGCGGTAGAAATCTCCGTCAGAGAAACTTACGGTTGCGGTGGCCTCGACAGCACCGGCGACACCTCCGGAGAGGAGTGAGATTCCGGGAGAGATGGCTTTCTTGGCCTTCTTCTGCTGGGTCGTCTTCTCAGCGACAGCCGCAGTCGCAGTGGGAGTCTGAGCGACGGTAGCCATGGTGTTGGATGGGGACTGGTATTGCACTGGTATTGGACTGAGAGATGGCGAGGGAGGGAGGGTATCTCGGTGCTTCGCAGAAATAAGAATTACACAGGGGGAAATAAATCAACGTCGGAAAGTACGCGAGCGATGATTCAGAGCTCGAAATGTATATATTCCCATACGACAATCGATATCGAACCTTTAGCTTTTCACCAGCGGGACGGGAACTACTCCGTCATCGCGGGAGTCAATAAGTGAGACAGGTACAGTCTCTGGTTGTCTGTAGTCAACGCGAGTACTCCCGAAGACCGGAACGGTTGCAAAGAGGACGAAACGGCACAGAATCCACTGTATCCAGGCACCGGCCAGAGCCTTCCAATTCATGCGCACGCTCAACTCCCGAGGCGGTTGGCCGACGTACGACCGTCAGTGCTGATTCTATCCGCGGGAACATGTGGCCGTCAACCGGCCGACAGCTGCTTGTGGACAGCAGAGTCCTCAAACTCTAACAGACGTCAGCGGAGCAGCTGCCGTCCGTCACAGGCTTTTCACTGGCTGCAGCCCACTGTCACGCCTCCTCCGGCTCTTGGACGGGAACACCAGAACCATTTTCGCCCCCCTCCGTGTGGGACTACCCCATCGTCCCCCCATCCTTGTCTATCACAGTGTTTCTCTGTCTGTACTCTCTATTCTGCCATACTCTTCCTCCTTCGTTCCCGCTCAACCCGCGTGCCCCATTCTTCCCTTCCCTTCTCTCTTCCCTTCGACGTGAAGGACCAGTGAGACTGAGTTTACGTGCCCCGACCGAGATACGGACGGGCAAATGACTGTGTCCACCTGAGTGCTGGTACCCGCGCCAGTGCGACAGTATCGCAATCGTTTACTCCATCCTGAAGATCATACTGAATGGCTTCCAAGCCTGTCGCCCGTTCCCGTCGCCGGGCGGCTGAGGCATGTGCGTTTTGCCGTCGACGCAAGGTAAGAAACGCCCGATACCGTACCCCCCCCAGCGAAGCACAGGTACGCTGCCATCGCACGGTCGTTGCACTCTATTCAGTCGGCACTGTGCTCATTCCCGCCTCAACCTCCAATGCCAAAAGCCCATATGTCTCGAAATGGCAATGGCAATGCCTCCATCCATACCCGCGGATCATCCCTGTCACTGCCGTGCACGCCCCCTAATCTTATCTCATCTCATCTCATCTCACTCTGGGGTCTTTGCATCTCATTCGGGTTGTTGAACATTCGCTTACACATACGCCCCTTGATCTAGATCAAATGTAACGCTGCAAAGCCCATCTGTGCAAACTGCACCATCTATGGCCAGGATTGCGCCTACGAACCCATCAGTGAGGACGCAAAGGAAGCCGGGCGTGAGCGCCATCACCGAGTCAAACGTCGTCGGCGGGAAGAACAGCAGCAGCGTCAGCAATCCCTCGCAGCAAGTGAGCAGGGCAGCACCACCGGCAGTGTTGCTCCTCCCCGTGCCGCGGCTTCATCTACGTCACCGACGCTAGCACCGTCTGCAACCTCAAAGAGCCCCTCCGCTCCCGTCATCACGGCGGATCCGAGGACTGGGTCCGGCGACGGTGATCGCACGGCCCGTGCTGGAGATGAGAACCGGAGTGTTGGGACAGATGGAGGGCAAGCTTGGCAGGGAAGTCAGGCGAGCAACACAGATGAGGAGGCGAGGGTCGCAAGAATCCTAGTCTCTGCCAACGGAGTATCGAGTTACCACGGCCGAACCAGCGCTCTCTTTGAGGACAATGTTCAGGAACGTCCTCCTGCCGGGGAGAAGCGGCCTCGCATGCCCGATGACTGGGTTGAGCGAGGGCTCGTAGCTGAAGCTGTTCGACAACGTGAGTCCTCGGATGTGGCTGTGTCTGGTGCATATAGCAGAATGCTCACTAACACGTTGCAGGCCAGATGGAAGACCTCAACTTTCGTCAGGGTAAACTCGACTTCGACGGCGAAGATCCCGACCTGGGCATGCATCTCCTTCATCTACACTGGAACCGCCAACACCACTCCTTCCTCGTAACCTACCGTCCAGCCTTCATGCGCGACATGGCCTGTGGCGGCCCTTACTTTTCCAAACTTCTCCTCAACGCCATCTACTTCGGTGCCGCCAAGTTCAGTCCCCGCCTGGAAGTTCGTAAGGATCCAGACGATGTGAGAACCGCAGGATGGAAGTATCGTGAGAGGGTGAGGGAACTGCTGGGTGGTTCGTTGGACAGGAGTGATGTCACGACGATTCAGGCGTTGTTGGTGATGACGAATTCGTTGTTCGCCCTGGGTGATGAGAGAAGTGCAGCTTGGTTGTATTCGGGTTTGGCATTCCGCATGTTGATTGATTTGGGAATGCACGTCGACCTGACGAGCACACAACGATTTTCGGACGAAGACCTCGAAATCCGTCGACGTGTCTTCTGGGGTGCTTTTGGTGAGTTTCCTGATCCCGGCTGCATAGACTCACTGTAGCTGACCAAGTTCAGTGGTCGACAAACTCCACAGCCTCTACCAGGGCCGTCCAGTCAGTCTGAAAGAGGGCGACGCCTTCGTCCCTATCAAGTTCCTCGACAGCTACGAAGAACTCGAGCACTGGCAACCGTTTGCATACTCGACCACCGCTCCCGGATACCTCGGATCACCGGCCTACAGCACATCCACCTTCGCATCCCTCTGCAAGCTGTCGCTCGTCATGAGCGACATTCTCAGCAGCATCTACACTGAGCGGAGTCATGATCAGAACCCTGCCGAGCTGTCAAGCATGCTGGACAAGCTACAACTGAAGCTGGATACTTGGCGAGACGCTCTGCCGCCTCATCTTCGCTTTGACCCATCCAAGTTTGCTAGTCCTACGTTTCCTCCGCCTCACGTGTTCAGTCTACAGTAGGTCACTGAACTCCAGCGCGCGTCAGGAACCTTTGCTAACGAATCAGTGCCATGCATCATGTTTTGATCATACTCCTACACCGACCATTCGTCGCCGACGGCCACTTGTACAGTACATCGCGTAGCGTTTCAGTCGATTGCTTCATGAAGTGTGCGTCGGCCGCTTCGAGCATCGTGGTCCTTCTTCGCGCCTATCATCGAGCCTTCTCCAGTCGTCGCGCCCCGTACCTGATTTCGTACGCGACATACGTTGCAGCGACCATCCACGCTCGTATTGCCGCCAAGCGATCACACGATTCGTCCGCTCACAACAACCTGGCCACGTGTCTCGCGGTTCTGAAGGAGAACCAGGAAACCAACACGGCAGTAAGCAAGGCCAATATGATCGTCCAGAGCCTGATGAAGCGACTCGGCGTTGTTATCGAGAGCATCTCAAGCCAAACCCTGGAAATGGACGGTTTCGAAAAGCCCGATGGGCCCAGCGTCACAGACCGCGCCACCACCGAGCAGCTCATAAAGTCAGTGCCATACGACAGACCAGCCAGCAGCAACACAATAGGAGCGCTTGCTCCTGGCAAGATGCCTCAGAACGGGACCACATCTCCCGAGTCGGACTGGATGGATATCGACGGCATTATCCAGAGCTTTTTACAGGAAAATGATGGCAGCAACGCCAACGGCATGCGCCAGATGCCCCAGCCGGAGAACCTTCCGGCGGGTCAATACCCTCGCCCCCCCTGGTTCCAACATGAGCAGCAGCAGCAGCAGCAGCAGCAGCAGCATCCACAAGTCCCCATGGGGCCGGAGTATGCCGTCGGCTCCCAACCTGTCATGCCCATGCAGCAGCCTGTTCCCCAGCTTGAGCCAGGTCTTCAAGGCGGGTATCAGTGGCATGAGGATCCTCTTTTCGGCCTCAACGGCTCGTCTCTTGACAACTTCGCCTTCATGCCTTGGTGAGGTGATCTCGATTGGGGTTGGTGAGGTGGAGAAAAATCTCCCGTGGGAGCCGCTGTTCCCGCGGGAAGGTCACGCAACCCACAATCGCAGCGCTAATGTGCCGAAGACCCGCATCATCACCGGCTTCGCCATGGGGCAAACGGCGCCAAGTGCCGGGAATGGCCTGTTCTATTGCAGCGAGGAGACGAATTTTCCTTCTCGGTCGCCGAAGGGTCGCGAAGGATACTTCGTCATAGCTTCGGGGGAATGTGGTCTGTTCGGGAGGATGTGGCCAATGCGGCCAGCTTCCCGGGGAGCTGTCAGGGGGATACTTATGAGTCTTGACAGCGCATTCCCTCTGGCCCAGCATTGTGTCAGAAATCCTATTTGATCTATTTGCCTGCTTTCCACAAAAGGCTTACACCAGATACCCCATACTAAGATCAGAGTTGATATAACCTATACTTCAACATGGCTGTTACCGAAGCGTCGAGCACTCGACGAACCCTTCACACCCTCCCATGCGTACTTATGCGCGCAGGGACTTCAAAGGGCCCTTTCATCCACCGCAAATATCTTCCAGAGAACGAGGCCGATTGGGCCCCTCACCTGATCGCTGCTCTTGGGTCAACAGGATGTGATCCCCGTCAGATCGATGGTGTAGGTGGTGGTACATCAACAACTTCCAAGGTTGCCGTGGTGTCACCCTCGAGCCGAGAGGATATGGATGTCGACTTCACTTTCGTTCAAGTCGCGGTTGGCAAGGAGTCAATAGACCTGACCGGAAACTGCGGAAACTTCATCTCCGGCGTTGGTCCCTTCGCCGTCCAAGAAGGACTTGTCAAGCCCGAGAAGGGGGCACGGACGGTCAGTTCCTCCCTTGATGCTTTAGTACTGCCAACATACGAACTCGGGCACTAACATTAAGCTAGGTCGATGTCAGAGTATGGAATACAAACACGAACCGAGGCGTCATCGAGACTGTGGAGCTGAATGAGGACGGAACATACAAGGAGGATGGAGACTACAAGATCCCCGGCGTGAACAGCACAGGCAGCGAAGTGAAGATCGCATGGCTTGATCCCGCCGGCAGCATGACCGGAAAGCTCTTCCCCTCCGGCCAGCAACAGCAAATGCTTCCCATCCAACCTCCTTCCTCTCTCCCACAAATCGAGCCCTTCGAGGCCCGCGTCACTCTCATCGACTCCGCAAACCCCTTCATTTTCGTCGACGCTGCTTTCCTCGCTCCTCAGCTCCAGAAGCTGGCATCGCCAGAGGAGCAACACATCCTCGTCGAGGCGATCAGGCAACACGCCGCTGTCGAGATGGGTCTCGCAGCCAGCACGGAGATCGCCTCCAAGACCCGCGGCACACCCAAGGTCGCCCTCACATATGCGCCGCTCCGTCGCGCTGGAAAGCCCACATCCGATATCCGCATCGCGGCATACTCCATGGGTCTCCCTCACCCTACTCTTCAGCTCTCCGGTGCCGTCTGTGTGGCCTCGGCTCTCTGCTGCAGCGGCACTATCCTCTCGGAACTCTCGGCTCATCCTGTTGATGCGGATGATGCCCCCATCACCCCTGACCGGACACCTAGCCCTGGATCAGAGACTGACGAGTACAAGATGGCGAGTCCGCAGGCGGTTCGTGAGGAGCGCGATGTCGTTATTGAGCACAGCAAGGGCACTATCGATGCCTCGGTGGTTGTGACGCGGGACAGCGGTGAGGAACACATCGAGAGCTGTACTGTCTCAAGAACAGCAAGGAGACTGTTTGAGGGCAATGTTCGTTACTTCATTTAGCGGATGAAATTTAATGAGACATGAAGAACAAAATTTGATTCCCAACATTATTTGAAATCCACCGTGAGAGATCTGTCACGACTTCCATCGTCCTTAAGCCTACCCATCGGTCGAAACCTCTCCAGTGTACTGCAGGCTTTTACGTATTGACTTGTAGCAGACGGGGGCCCAATGGCATTACGACCCTCATGACATGACCACGAGAAGCTAGAAGACTTACTCTCATGCAACAGTATGAGATAGCTACTTGGCCGGAAATAGCAATATTGAACTCTTCCCATGCGGGTACAAAACGCGCGGCATACGCATATAGGGTAGTCAAGTGCTTCGAGATTCCTCCGGGTGCCCGGCACTGGCGCTCGGAGGACTCGGAGGTATCTCTAGCTTCGCATGTAAGAGCCAAACTCGGAACCTTTCAGCTACGATCTAGCTTGTCTATGACAGTCTCATCAAGTCGTGTAAGTGATTACGCAAAAAAAAGATCAGGGCTGGAATCCTGATGCCCGGCCTCAGCCCTCGTGAGACGGCTGCTGTCCGCATCGGTTGCCCAGCCTCGCTCGAGTCCAAGCGACACTCTACCTCTCAGCCACCCCCAAACGAAGATTCAGGGAAAAAGTACAAATGATGAGATCAAGAACGCGGGGGATGGGAAGCGGGGTGATGTCGCCAGAGACAGGGATGCAAGCGCCATCGAACGCGGTTGTATTCACGATGGTTGTGTAGTAAAGATGGTACTGGGCTGAACTAAAAAAAAACGCGTTTGTCGCGCTTTCGACGCGCTTTCTCGTAGTTAATCTCAGCGGTCCGACGATGTGATAGCCTGAATGATGGATCGCGAACTGTTGCATCGAGGCTGGCTGCTCATTTCCACATCGTCGCAATGGCCAAGAAAAAAAAAAACACACAAAGCCTTTTGCAGAGCACGCGGAGGTATGCTTCAGTGCCTTGCGTGCTGACGTCGCACGTTGCGACAATGACATGGTCTGCTGTGCTTACATGCGACAGGCGCCGAAATGTCTGAGACAATTCTGAGGCCGGCGAGCTGGCATCAGATCATTCCTGGAGCGGAGTGCAATAGCACCCGATGACAAGAGGCTCCATCTAAGATGTGGAAATGGCCTGGGACCATTGAAATAGAAGATGTAAGGGAGCGAGCGCTGTGAAAACTCGGACGAAAAGAAACAACCCGCGAAATTGGATTGCCCCATGCACAGAGATGGGTGGCCTTGTCGCGGGAGGCCGTCCGGTTGACCCTTGTTCGGCCTTGCTTTAAATTACTACAGCGCCAGTGTATGGTGTATCTCGATGTTTGGCGATGCGATCTGTCTGTCTGGTCTTCTCCAACAGGATCTCATCGACTATGCATGCCGTCATTGTGCCCAATACGGACCACGCCGTGACAAAAAGCATCTTGAAGTTCCCCCGGGCTCTTCAGTGCCCGAACGCAAGCTTAATCTCGAGTCGGGATGAAGCAGGAATGTGGAGTCCACTGTTGCTGACCCTCGCGCTCGGGACTCCAACCAGCCCAGCTGGGTTCCTGAGTCCAGGGCTCTCTACCGGGATGAAGCTTGGCTTCCGGCTGAACGGGTTGGACAAGGGCTGTCTCCGGAATGTTTGCAGGCTTTCTCCGACAACCGTACGGATGTGAGACTCGATAGGTGCGGAACGCCGACAGACATCCAAGGTGAGCGGATAATGCTGCCCAGAGTCCATCGCCGTGCAACGGGGACGAAGCAGCGATAGAAAGTAAACACAAGCAGCGTGTCAGAAGCGGGTAGAATGGAGCTACGACGGAGCTAGGACCAAGCCACACAAAACCGTCTCGAGGCTAAGGGTGTTGAGTTCAAGGCTTTGATATGGTGGCTCCAATGTTGGCACTGTTACATTCTCAAGTCCTTTCCAAGATTCAGTCGAAGAGATCGATCTGGTGCAACAGTCCTTGGGTTGCAATGTTTTGATGGATGACTCGCGGCTGCCCTGGCTAGTGGAAAGAATGGGAGCTTGAGCCCGGGGGAAGGGATTTTTAGCGTCACGGCGGAAGCGGAAAGGCCAGGCCAGGACCAGGACCAGGGGCAAACAAGCGAGACGGTGACGCTGGGCGTCTCGACTTCAGAAGTTGTGGGGATGGAGTTCGGGGCCGCACTGCGGGCTTGAGCCTGGAGGTTTGTGAGCATGGCGTCAGGAGAAGATTGGACAGCGACAGTGGTAAGTGAACCTGGATTGAGCTTCGTGACGACTTGGAACGTACTTTGAACTTTGAAGGAGGATACCGCTTAGTGATGCAGAGCGGATGAGTGATGGAGGTAATTCAGTGATGAGGTATGCCAGATGTTGGCAGAACCATGGTTCCTGATGCTCGCGTGAGGGACCGGCAGGGACTATAAGACACTGGTGATGGCGGCATGCAATGAGCTCATACAATGCACTATGCCGCGATGGTCGTCTGTCTTGCCATGTCCCCTACATTTCACATATCTTCTATGCAAGGCGTGTGCGGGAGCTGCAATGTGATGCAGGTCGATGCCACGTACAGTACACTTATGCAGGGTTCCCAACGGTTCCGGTCAGTGTCGCTTTGTGTGCACATGCAGGCACCATCAATGAACAGTCGTTATCGCTGTCAGTGTCACCACCACCACCACCGCCACCACTACTGGCACTGGCTCTATTTCTAGACGCAGGGCGTTCCTGGAACGCACATGCAGCAGGATAGGAAACAGAAGCCTGGGCAAGATAAGGGCGATGTACCAAACCGCGCCCTCTCCGTTCTCAGAACTCCTTGGCTGTTTCGTCCTGCTCGAACTTCCCATCAGCTGGCCAGGCCACTGCTTCTCCGCTGCTGACAGCTGACCACTGCTGGCAGCCTGTACTGGACCGCCAGTGAGCGAAAGCTAACAACGTCGGTGGGGAGAGCCTGCCCTGCCTTTCTCCGCCTCTGGTCCCGCCTTCCGTCCTAATTTCCAGCTCCCTCCTTCCCGTCCGCCCGCTATTTCAGCCACTGTCACCTTGCCTGCCAGGCGCGTGATCTTCAGTGCAGCATTTCCGTCATTTTGAAACCAAAACACACAAGTCATTACCACGTGATCCAGGAACAACACAAACTGTTATCAGGCAGCATAATTCTCACCTCGGTGTCTCGCTTGCCCACTCCAATATGTACACAAATGTGCGTCACGGCTCCCAATACCTACTGCTCTGCCCGCATCAGGTTGCAACTTTGAGCCCACGCGTAGTTCAGGGGACACCCCTGTCCGCCGCCTTGGTTTTTCTCGGTGGTCCACTGCCCCCGCCGCAGGACCGGGGTCGCTTCAATACATGAGAGCGTCTGTGCTTTCTCCTTGCAGCCAAACCTGATTTCGCGCCCAGTACCTGGACCAAGTCCACCACCAAGTCCTCTTCACTGTGCTTCAACGATAACTTCGATTCCTCTCTCCCACGATCCTGCCAACTCGGCTTTCGCTTCTCCAGTCGAATTGTTCGACGCTCGACGCCTTCGCTCCTTCGTCACCACTTTCCTGGCTACATTTGGTCGATCCTTCGACCACTCACTCCTTTGGAGCTCCTCCGGCACCACTCACTCCGCGACGGCGCTTTTCACCCCAGCTTCAGTTCAACGACCTCCATTATGCTTCCCTAGTCATGGAACTTCGCTCCTTTTCGCTCAAAACGATATCGTCAGGCTTCTACACCGGCCTGATCCCCGAACTAGCATAAGTAGCTAGCGATCCTTCAAATTCGCTGCGGAGAGAGCCCAGTCGTTCAACGCTGGGCTCCAATACCATGACGCCTATGGCAGTCTCTCAGCCACAGCTCATGCGCGGCGACTACAATGAGAACATGTCTGTGCACCTGAATCGTGCCCAAAACCATAGCCATGGCCATATGGCCATGCGTTCGGCTCCCCGATCACGACCTCTTGGCGATGCTCCTCGTCAACACGCTGCCACATTTCCGACTACACCTGAGCCACCTTTCGCCGGGGTGCAGCAGCCAGCTCTCTCTCCTCGCTGGGACTCTCTACCTGCTCCTAGCCCTTCTGCAGCGAGATTCCCGCATCTCACACCAACCACTAGTACCGAGTCGTGGAACGAGCCGCCGTCGAGACCTTTGACGGCGAAGTCGTCCATCTCGGACTTTAGAGGCCTTGATGGCAGTGCTATCGAAAACTTCTCACGACCTCGTAAGCAAAGTCTGCGACAAGATATGCCTAGGCCTCCTATCCCCAATCTTCCTCTTCCAGAGCAGATCTCCGAAACATCCAACATGTCACCACAGCCTAGCCCTCGGCAACGCCATCCTCAGCATCCGCTCCCTGCATCTCGCACCAGCTCCTTCTCTTCCGCATATCCCACCCCGCATTTCGATGATCTCTATTCAGAGCCCAAAAGCCCGCGGTCCCGTGGCCTTCATAGTCATAGCCAAGGGCCTCTGCAGCAACCGGCCTTGGGGTATGGCCGTACTGATGGCCATGGCACCCCATCTCCAACGGCCGCTTCGGCGCCATGGCTTAGCGGAGATGAGCTTCGCTCTAGTTTCCGGTCACAACTGACAACTTCGACTGCATTCCACGGTGGAAACACTGAGCGTAGTAGTGTCCTCACGAAAGGTAGCTCTGTGACATCGTTGTCTGCGAATGCAGACGAACCTAGCCTCGAGGACGTTATGGGCATGTACGAGGAGGGATTCGAAGACAAGCCAGGGCTGCAATACCAAGCACAACATGACTACAGGCAGTCCGTTACTGCGCCTTTTGAGGCGGACCGCCAAGCCAGACCTCGCGAACCTGTCGAAGAGTCCGCCCAGCGTCAACTGACGCACCTTGAGCCTGTTGAAGAGGACACGCTGAAACCGCCGAACTTGTCCAGTCTTGACAACGAGATCCGTCAGTCAAAGCTTTTCTTCTTCAGTCCGGCATTCGCAAACTCTGTGGCCCACTTGGCAACTGCTGGCGACAAACGTGAATCGGACAAGTCTCAAGACTCTGATTCTCCCAGTCAGAGACCCTCTACGGGCACGGAACCGAATCCACTGCACACACTTGATCCGTCTGACTTGGAGTCTCGACAAACTTCTCAGTCTCCGGACAGTCAGTTCAGCGAATCTCTTGCAGAGCCAGTGGTATCGCAGTCCAGTGCGACCTACGAGCCCCCGAATAGCGGCACAACAACACCTGTTTTTGACCAGCCTCCAGCAGAGCCGGAAGAGCCTGGCTTCCGTGACCGTTATGGGTTCAAGAAGGCCAACCAATACGTCACTCGTGAGCAGTACGACGCATGGGATAAGGGGTATTCTGAGTATTTGGCACGCAGGAAGAAGAAATGGGTTGCTTTCCTCAAGGAAAATTCACTTATGACGGACCGTCCAAACCGCTTCCCGGACAACGTGAAGAACAACGCCAAGACAAAGCGATTCATTCGCAAAGGTATACCACCAGAGTGGCGCGGCTCTGCTTGGTTCTACTACGCTGGAGGACCAGCTATCCTGCGGGCTCACGGTGGACTTTATGAGAAACTCTTACGCAAGACATGCAAGCAAGTCGACCAGGAGGCTATCGAACGAGATCTGCACCGTACCTTTCCTGACAACATCAAATTCAAGCCAGCAGGTGGTGTCAGCGCGGAAGTTGCTGTCGACTCGGACGCAGATTCCTTTGACTCTCATTCACCTTCACCCGGCCAGATCGAGGGTGAGCCCCCAATTATCACCTCTCTGCGGAGAGTTCTCCGCGCTTTCTCAGTATACAATCCCCGAATTGGCTACTGCCAGAGCCTAAACTTCATAGCTGGACTGCTTCTGCTCTTCGTTGAGACCGAGGAGCAGTGCTTCTGGCTGCTGAACGTCATCACGCACATTTACCTCCCTGGCACGCATGAGATCAGCCTAGAAGGCTCCAAGGTGGACCTGAGCGTGCTCATGGCTGAGATTCGAGACACAATGCCGGCAGTATGGGATAAGATTGGTGGTGACCTGGAGGCTGAGCCTAGCGGTCGGCCTGCGACAAGCAAGTCGCTCAGACGACCCACGCGCATGAGGAGAAAGGACACAACGGCACTTTCCACCGAGAGGCTCCCGCCAATCACTCTCTGCATGACGGCTTGGTTCATGAGCTGCTTCATCGGTACACTTCCCATCGAAACTACCCTGCGGGTTTGGGATATCTTTTTCTACGAGGGCTCAAAGACCCTTTTCCGAGTCGCCCTATCTATTTTCAAAGTGGGAGAGGCCGAGGTCCGGGCCGTGAAAGACCCCATGGAGATGTTCGGCGTAGTGCAGGCCATGCCACGAAGGATGTTAGACGCAAATGCGCTCATGGAAGCCTGTTTCAAGCGACGAAACGGCTTCGGACATCTCACACAAATCACCATTGATGAGCGGCGACAGGAGCGTCGCGATACAGCCCGGCGCGAGCGGAACGAACTCAGTGCCTCCAGAGATGTGAGCGGCAATATGACTGAGGTCGAAGCAGAAGTCCGCAGGAAGGGCACCCTATTTGGACGAAAAAAGCGCGATGCGTCACGAAGCAGGGCGGTCGACGTCTGATCTTCGATCGAAAAATTTCACAATGACGCAACTTGACGTTGTACAATCTTAATATTTCTTATGTTATTCATGAGTATGGCGTTCAGCGAAGGATCGAGACGGCAGCATCCACCGGGCGGTGACCCGCATGAAGCATCAGCATTGTTCAGCACTCTTTCTCCTTTGTTCATGTTTTCTTCAAACTTACTACTCAGGCAGTCATGATCTCCTGCCACGATGTTGCATTTTCTTTGGATGACGAGAGTACATGCCTCCAGACTTGTCAGAAAGAGGATGGCAATGAGCTAATAACGACGGCAAGAGGGGATACCAAAAGCCAAAGATGGGGTATGGATGGCCCAGATGCCCGGGATGATGGAGATACCAGTATAGATAGTAGAAAGGGAACGCACAACTCGGTTGTTCGAAGAAGAGGAAACATATTGATTGGATTGGTGAACATGGTAATGAAAACTGCTTTGATGCATGTGAATTCAGTCCTCCAATGTGCCCTACGTTGCTGTAGATGGTGGTGAGAACTGCGCAATGGTGCCATGGCAGGCATCGTTGTCAGCAAAGGCGGACATGGAAGATCTGTCGTGAATATCTTTAACGGCTATGATAGTAGGCAGTCAATTTTGATTCTGCATGGTAGCGATGCCCATGGCCTAGTGCGTCCATGGCTTGGATTTGGATGTCCTTCAACCTCAGAAGCCTCTTGACCGATGCCATTGATCGATCCCAGCTTTGTCTGCTCTTTCTTCTCAGAAACACCAAGGTTTCGATATCGTTCTGCTGCCCCCCTTCATCACACTCCGTCGATTCTTCAACTCGTCAAGGCTCATGAGGCAGCAGCAGGGAATGCCGGCTCCCCCAAAGCATACTTCTCCACCTGATCCTTCGCCTTCTTTTCGAAAGTCGCCCTGTCATTCTTGAACTCCTCGGCGATCCTGTCCTCCAACGGGTCATCCGGAGCGGGTTCCGCCAGCAACTGCCTGACCGCCTCCAGAACCGCCGAAACCTTTGTGCTAGGCTTCCAGTTCTCTGGCTTCAGGATCCCCAGGCAGATGTTGCCGAGCGAGTCGTTCGTCACGTTGGGGTGGTAGATTCGAGTGGTGAAGCGCACGACCGGGGGCTTGAAGGGGTAGTCCGTGGGGAGGGTGACGAGAAGCCCGAAGCGGCCGGGCGCGTACACAGAGGATTGAGGCGCTGAGAGAGTGACTTGCCAAGTGTGGATAGCTTGGGACGGGGGGAGGCTGACGGTTATGCCATCGGGGGGTGAGGTGGTGGCTTCGGCGAGCTCCTGAGGCGGATTATTAGACCAAGTAGGCTTGGCGGGGGAAACGGCAACGAACCTTTGTGATGCGCTTGTTGGATGACATAACTGTGGCTTGGATTATGGAAGTGGTAGATGTGTCTTGTCGTGAATGTCTGAGGTGGGAAGATGAAAATCAGACAAGCGTCACAGCGATCTCGGCCCAGAAACACTGTCTGTCGCGTGCGTCTTGGAGATGCTGCTCAGAGCTTGCCGGTGGTAGTATGGCTGTTGAGCAGTCGCAGAACGGAATGCGGAGGAAGAAAAGAGCTTTAAGGGAAGAATCTCTAGATGGAAGACAAAGAGGTGCCTAGGGGGGAAGGTGGCAAGTGCATGACAAGCGTTGGCAGGCAGTTGGCAGAGAAGTGACGGAAGGTGCGATGATGGGACAGACGCGTGGTGGGGCAGGACCGTCCCTGCGCGGGGGGAAGGAGGAATGGGGGTCAGGTAGTGTGCACCTTCCTTAGGGCAGTAGGCCTACAGTATATGCACCAAGGTCTCAATCGATGAGGGGTATGACCTTGGCAAAATTGCCATATATTGTACTGAGTTTTTGCGACCGTTCCTCGGCATACATTGGACGGCGTCTTCTGTGCCACATCCGGCCCAGCATGCACGCAACGGCGTGCGGCCTGTGCCAGCGAACCGCCGTTCCTCCGATGGCCGGGAGCCCCACTTATCAGCAAGCTCACCTCACCGAGAGAGCTTCACCGCTCACCGAGTTCAGACCTGGTAGCGGGTCGGGTACCTTCTTCGCTACACCGGGGCCCTTTAAACGTGGGGCAAAACTTTTTGCTGGAGCCTCGCTTTCCTGCAGGCGGATTCCTCTGCAGAAAAAAAAAAGCTGCAGGAAGTCGAACATATCGTACCCGACAGCCGCGAGACACGCTCATTGATTATCTTGAAATAAAGCCTTGACATTGCCACTCATTGAGCGACGACTCAACTTTTGTCTACTTTTGACTTGTTCGTCCTGAATCGCGCTGCTGCGCGCAAATCTCGAGCCACCATGGCAGACCTCAAAGAAGCTCAGATGCCCTTCATCAAGAACCTCGCTTCCAGCGGTACGTCTCTCTCAATCCTTACAAGCTGTGTTCGGCGAGATCTGATCTAACGACTATACAACAGACCGCGTTCTCCGCACGGCATCCCTCGAATCCCTCCAGACCTTCCTCTCCTCCCGCCGCACTCTTCCCCAAACCGACGCCCTCAAGCTCTGGAAAGGCCTCTTCTACGCCCTCTGGATGACCGACCGTCCTCTCCCCCAACAGCGCCTGACCTCCGACCTCGCCTCCCTCTTACACACGGCCATCCGCCCCGCCTGCGCTCCGAATTGGCTTGCCGCCTTCTGGGCCGTCATGGGTCTCCAGTGGTCAGAGATCGACAATCTCCGCATGCAAAAATACCTGCTCCTCGTGAGACGGGTTTTCAACGCGCAGATTGCGTGGTGCAAGGAGAGGGGATACGAAGGAGAGGAAGTGGACAAGGTGGAGGAGATGATGAAGGAGTGGTGTTTCGAGGAGGAAGGGACAGACCTGAAGAGGGTGCCCGTTGGGTTGAGGTTGCACGTGCTGGATATCTGGGTCGACGAGCTCGAGAGGGAGGGTGCTTTGGAGGATGAGCAGGCGGAAGGGTTCGTGAAGAGGATGGGCACGATGGTGGAGCTGTTGAAGAGAAGTCCGATCAAGACTGTCAGGGAGCGGGCGGAGGAGTCCTTTGAGGATGAGAGATTACCTTGGGGAAAGAAGGCGGATGCGGACGAAGAGGAGGGGGAGGCAACCAACGGACAGGACGACAGCGATGGCGAAGGCTGGGGTGGTTTCGACGACTGATGCGCACAAGCCTGGAAAGGCTGCAATGCAAAATGGGAGTTTTACGGCGTTGGTCATCATCTAGAATTCGTCTGGAATCACACGATACCATCTTTACATATAAAGTCTTGCAAAGTCGTAGGAATCTTCTCTGTGTAAGAACTGATCGAAGGGCCTTGTCTCCTCCACCGTCAGCCAGAAACACTTCTTCCTGCCTGGAATCCGGTGACACCATTCGAAACTGTGCAATCGGGCTCTGGGCATCCCAGAACTCGCATTTTATTCGTCCCTCGCTCTTGCAATCATGTCATGTAATCATACCGAGGAAGGAAGAAGAAGAAGAGGAAAACGCCACAAGGGCAGCTACTGGTATATCTGCATCTTTCACCATCGATCCATTGGCACATCGCCCCCTACTGATCCTTCACCCTCGTCACCCCAGGCATACCCCATCTCCCTGGCCTCTTTCGCTTTCTCGCTCTCCAATCTCGCCTGGTGCCACGCCGCCCATTTCGCTCTGTCCTCTGGCGTAGCCGCATCCGCGTACTTGCGCTTGAGGAGGCCTTTCTTGCGCAGTCTGCGTCTGTGCTGACGTCGCTGCTCCGGAGTAAAAAGGGAATTGACGTCCACTTCCGTAATGTGTCTGCCCAGCGCGGCGTCGATGAGATCCGCCTTTGTATCGTCCAAGATCTCGTAGAGCTCTCCGAAGCGTTTCCGACCGTAGCCGCGCGTGACCCACTGATCTACTTTAATCGGCAGAGCGGTGCCGAAAGAGGTTGGGTCATCGAACGACCAGACGCAAGGGCCGGTGGTGGGATCGCAAGAAGTAGGCCGGCAGAACTTGGCGCACATGGCTGTTTCAGTGGCGTACCAGATTGATACCATCAGAACGAGCAGGCCGGCGAGTGTGAAGCGGAAAGTCGGAGTGTGCTGGTACAGGCGTGGGACAGGGACGTGGATGTAGGCCAGCCCCGAAGCTTCGGGCCGTGCCACACAAGCGGGGCCGTGGTCGTGGTCGTGAGTATGGGTTTCAGGAGCCATGGCGGGCGATTTTTCGGATTGTGAGGAAGTAAATCGATCCTCGAGGCTTTCGATACCCTTTTTCGCGTCGCGGATCCCAAGAGAAACGGTATGTAAAGACTTGCTCATGCGGTCGTAAGCTGCGAGGTCGTCTACATCTGGGGTTTCAACCTTGATCGACTTGGGTATGGTGCTCTTGTGCTGAGGTTCTGGCTCCAGCCTTGTAGCAGGCCTCTCGTCCTCCGAAACGGCCTCCGTCTTCTCTGGATCTTTCCCCTGCTGCTCTTGAATAATTCCCTCTTCCTTTGTATCCGCTGGTTGTTTCTGCCCGGTCAAGATCTCTTCGAGGTCATCGAGCGTGGAATCTTCGACGTTGTGCAGGCGATGCAGTTCAAGAAGATCGTCTTTAACGGAGGGAAGCTTAGCACTGTTGCGGATTGGTGGTCGCTGCCGCCGCGGTAATTTTGCTTTCGGTTTCTTGACCGCGGCACTCGTCTCATCTGCAGATTGCGTCTCGGCTGCGCCAGGGTCAGATGACAGATATCTATCCGCGGAGCTCCATGAGCTACTTCTTTTCCGATCTCCAAGAGATACTCGCGTCGGGCGTAGACGATCGAGCTCTTCCTCCCCCGATGTGCTTTCGGGCTTGGTTTCCTCTCCCTGCGGCACAACTTTCTCGACACGCACAGTTGCTGGTGTCTCAACGTATGCCCCAGTCACCCTTGGCGTGGGCATCAACAAAGGATCTTGCCTTTTAGGCTTCGGTGTGGCCTCTGCCATATTCTCATCGTCCGAATCAGACGCAGGAGACTGCGCGCGAACTGAGCCTGGCTCCGAGTGGTTATCCGTCGGCGCGAACAGCTTAAGCTCTGCCTCCAGTCTTTCCGTTGGATCAGGCTCCGAGTGCATACTCGACCTCTTACTGTTAGTAGACTCTGTTGACTGCACCCTTTTGAGGCCTGAGAATCCAACGGTGAGTCTCTTATTGTCACCATCTCTATTGTCCTTGTTCTGCTTCCTGCCATTCCGAGCAGCAGCACGCTTAGCGAAGCGCGATTTCGTCTCAGAGCTATCGCTCGTCTTCTCTGAGGTTGTATTCGAGGCCGTCCTGCGCAGCGCGGGGCTGATCCCTGTGCCTCTTGCTGCTGGTCGTGACGCATCATTCGAGCTCTTCCTACTATGAGACTCTGTGGGTCTGGCTCGCTCAACCGAGGACCTCCAATCTTTGTCGTCTAGACTGCGAGAGATCTCACGGCCGGTCTTCTGACGGCTCTTGAAGGTGGCGATGGGATTGCTGCCAGTCTCACGCGCAGCCTCGTATGCTGACTTTGGACGTGAAAACCGATCGCTGTCCGTCTTTGACTCCGCTTTCGAATCACGAGGGGAGTCTTTGCTGAAAAGTAGTCTGTCTGTGTCTGGCGCAGACCGGGCCATTGCGTTCTGCTCGCGAATCTCCCCTAGCCTAAGGGAAGCTAATTGTCTCTTAGACAACCCCTCTAGCTCCCGCTGATGGATCTCCGAAAGCTTGCTGTTCTTCGGGGTTGACAGCTTTCGATCAGGGATGGGTATGTGAGACTGTGCAGATGCCTCAAGTGCCGCGATGTCTTCTAACTTCGTATTCCTTCGCGGCGAAGGTAAGACCAACGAATGCACGTCCCCTGCACGCCGTTCCAGTGCCAGAATCTCGTCAAGTTTCGTGTTACGTGACCCTGGAGGATTGAGTCGCGTGGGCGATTGGAGGTCGATTTCGCGATTGTCATCAAAAACGCGGCGATTGGCAAACGGACGATCGTCGACTCGTATTCGCGGACTGTCCGATACCTGGAGATCACCAGCGGTGAAGTCTTGGTCTATGTCCCAAGCAAAGCTCTTCTGAGGAGAGTCGGTGGTGCTGTGCCGTCTCATTGGCGAACCTAGGCCTTGTTTGATATCAGGGGAGGCAAAAGGTGAGTCCTCGATGCCTGGCACAAGAGGCGGGATCGCCAGCTCTCCGTCACCGAAGTCGAATTGGTCGTCTGACGGCCGAGTCGTAGGCTGTGGGTTCGAGTCGTCCGCTCCAGGGAGGTCTCCGCGCGTGACCTTGGCCAACTCACGGCCTGCTTCTGTCGCTTTCATCTGGGTATTGAATCGTGATCTCCAGCTCCGTGGCGCTGGGCTTGGAGACCCATCCATCGGACCATCCTCACCGCCAAACGCACCCTCTTCCTGCTCTGCCAGCTTGAAGGCCTCGGACATGGTCAGCGGTCGCCTAGCAGACACAGAGCTTCCCTTGACCTGCGGTAATCGCGACCCACTAGGTGTCTGTCCGGCGGTGTGGAAGCCATTTCGTTGAGCTGATGCTGGAGCCAGGCCATCGGATCGCGCGCGATGCGTGAGGCCGTCGATCGGTGGACGGTATCGTCCACTGCCCGGAGGCCGAGGCTGTTGTGATCCTTCGCTGTCGCGCGCACTCCCATCCCCAGGATTCGCGGCCCCAAAGAGCGGCTTCCGTCCCAGCTTATCAACCAGAAGCTGGTTCGAGGACCGTCTGGTCTCGAGAGTGCCGCCGCCATGGCGGTCCATGGCAAATAAGACGAGCTTTTATAGGCCGTGGGAGCAGTCAGCGTCTCACGCGTCTTGCAAGAGCATGATAAAGTCGAGACAAGGGCTGCAAATCACAGCATCATCGGCATTGTCGAAGACTCGGTGGCGCGTCTCCACTATGTATAGAGGTGGTGTAGGCGCGTGTCTTGCGGATCATGTAGTTGAGACACGCAGATGGTGAATATAGTATGGCGTGTGAATGCGTCTGTTGAAGAAGAATGATGCCAATGAAGCTGCCGGACAACCATAAAGTGAGCGCGCGTGTATGTGTTATCGCGAGGTTAAGTTGTTCGGGGCCAACCTTCGCGACGTGGTGACTGCCAAAAGCTGTTGTGGATTGCTCTCCAAAGAAGGACTGGCACTTGGGCGCAGGTGACGCTTGGCGTGGCGGGTCGCGGTGAAGCGTTGCTAGAGGCTGGAGCTAGAGGCGCCAGGGGAAAACGGAGGGACCACAGCCGCTGAATAACCGAAACGGCCAGTCTCCCAGCTGTAACCGGACATCCATTCTGGTCCGCCGTTTCGAGTCAACAGCCAGGAATCACTGTTCCTTCGTTCTAAGCCTTGTGGGGATTCGGGGCCTTTCGATCCCTGCCATAGCTACCGGCTGTGGCTATGGTCAACTTCTTGGATCGGATACCTTAGCGAGAACGCAGCACTCGGCCCACCGCATCAGGACCGTATTGTCAGCTTCGGCCACCAGGATTGACACTTGACTAAATAGGCTCAACTTGCTTAACTCTGGCAAGAATCGAGACTGCAGTCGTGCATGGCCTCAAAACTCCACTGGCTGGCTCCATCCGTTACCAGACCTCTAATTGCTTGACCAGAACTGCGTTGCGAAACCAATTGGCGCTATGGCTACTGATGATTCCCGCACCATCCGGCCACTTCACAAGCTGTGAGCAAGTCGCTCTGTACTATGTACTGCACTGGAGAGTCTAGCTGACCAGCCTCGCGATAGTGAGCAATACTCCTCAGCGAGACACCATCTGGGACTCTACCATTGCGTGATTGTCACTGCTCGCTACGAGCAGACTGACGAGCGAGACGAGAACAAACCTCACCCTGTCTACAATGCACTGATTCCCTTGATCCGACGGCACGGTATGCTTCGTGTCGGCATTGCAGACGACGACACCAAGCAGCCGTATTTTTGCCATGTCGTCAAGGTTGACCTGCGTAACCAGGTCGACTTCAAGACCATCAAGTGCTCCTCGCCGCAAGAGTACGAGATGAAATTGGCAGAGCTCCAAGAACGACGTCACAACCAACCCTTCCCAGACCTCACGACAGTTCCGCCATGGAGGCTCACCATCGTCAAAGCCGACATAGAGGGCAACACGGGCTCTACATTTGAGGACTTCGTGTTCGCTTTCCACCATTCGCTGCTCGACGGACCCAGTGCTCGCCTCTTCCACGAACAGCTGGTGGCTTCTCTCAACTACCCGTCTTGCAGCATTGATCTCCATGCCGAACAAACCCACGAGCTCGAATTCCCCGCCAAGCCAGACTTGCCACCACCTCGCGAGGAGGTGATTCCCTCCAACCTGACCAAGAAATTCGTCGCCAGTACTTTGTGGAAAGCGCTCGGTCCAAAATGGCTTCAGCCAACACCTGATCCTTGGTGGGCAGGAGAAGACATCGACCTAGCCTTGCCGTTGAAGACGAGGATTCTACCGATCGACATTCCGTCCGAAACTCTGACGACTTTGCTGAAAGCCTGCCGTGAGAAAGCGACGACGTTGACCTGTCTTATTCACGCGCTGATCCTCGCGTCCCTTTCTCGCCGGCTTGACCCTCAAGATGCACCATCCTTCGCATCGACCACACCAATAGACTACCGTCTTCTTCCGATCGATGCAGTGATCAAGGCGTACAAGAAGACATTGTCGAACTGCGTCACAGCTTCGACCGAAAAGCACCCTGCCATCAACGTGTCCGCGTTCCGCGCTCCCGGCTCTGACCTCGATGCCCTTGTCTGGTCCAATGCGCAGCGCATCGGCAAGGACCTCACCGAGATGCGTTCGAGATTGCCCGTCAACGACCCCGTGATGCTGTTTCAGTTTGTGGGCAACTTGCTTGATTATTGCCGCGAAAAGGATCACACAAAGCGCGAAGCGTCCTGGGAAGTCAGCAACATAGGCATCGTCAACGGCGTGCCGTTCGAAAGTGAAGATCACAGGAGCTGGCGCATTGCACGCGTGCTCTTCTCCAATAGCGCTGCCGTCATTGGTCCTGCTCTGTCTGTCAACGTGGCCAGCGTGCCGGGCGAGTCATTGACCATGTCAATCGTCTGGCAGGAGGGGGTCGTTCCCGAAGAGGTGGCAAGGGGGCTTGCATCAGATCTCGTCGCATCTGCGTCAAACTACGCCGCTGAAGGAACATTTGAGGGCAGAGATGCAGTCCGATGAAGCTGAGTTCCTCGCTTCACAACTGGTGTCCAGCTAACGAGTCACGATTGAGCCTTCATAACACGCTCTACATAGAACCTCATAATCTTTAATACACATGCTCAATTCCTCCAACACGAGCCTATTTCGAGAATAAGCTCATTCCCTTGCGGCCCGTCCTGACGGCGCGCTCGTCGCCAAACTATCTGAGGTTTAATAGCTAATAACGCATCAGACGGCGCCGATGCTCCTTGCCATGACTCGCACAAGCTTTACCATCGCGCCAGTTCCCAGCGACGTTTCAGCGCGTTGCGTGCCCAAGACTGGCGCACATGCAGATCACCATGCGCCGAACGGTTAGACCACTGTATACCAGAGAAGCTCCCGCTTATGTGGTAGCGACAGAACATGGTGAACAGTTCGTGATGGTTGCAAGCCACGCCCTGAACTCTATTCCCCCCGGACGAGGGTACATAGCGCAAAGCATCTGCGAGCGCAACGGGACCATGACGCTCTTGAGTACTCTAGAGCTCCCCTTGCCACCCAAGGGGCAACTCGAATGGGCTCCTCCGTTCGCAATTACTGAATCATGGCGGGCAGTCAGCGCCAACAATCTTTACACCAGTTGCGACGCATCGCTCTCCCCCCACCGAATTGGGTATACCGAAACCGTAATTGATAATTCGGCCGACCCAACGATTGGTGCTGTACAAGGCAAGGTTCTCGAAGAACCGAAATGTCGGCAGAGCGGTGAAGCGCTCCTGGCATTAAAGGGAGTGTTCCCTTCATGACGCAACGCTGCACTGCTCGTTGGCTTTTTCTCCCCGCACACATAACACATATATATGCCCGAGCCACAATATGGAGATGGGAAATTTCGTCGAACCGTAGTTTGACAGCATCTTCCAGCTGCACGGATGGAGATTCGAACTCCGCTGTCGTGGAGAGAGCGAAAAGTGCAGCCCTTGCACACGTACGCACCATGTTGATGCCCAGTCCGAGTTCGGCAGTCCAACTGGACAGGGACTCGACTTATCTGCCCGAGGTTTGGGTAAGTATCCTGAACAACGCCGATCGTGTATGCTGCGAAAACTGAACCATATCCAGAGCCTGTATACGTTCGGTGTCGTTGTCATCCTCCTGCGATGGGCGGTCCGGATGCGAACAGTAGGGCTCAAGGGATTCCAATGGGATGACTACCTGTCTGGCGTGGTGGGTTATTGGATCCGACATCTCGCCTACTCACTATTATGTGTTCTGATAGAAGATGGCAGTATCTCTTCCTGTACAGCTTGAACGTCGCCATTGTCCAGATCACCTACTACACGGGAGGCAACATCGACGTCACCCCTATGCAAGCAAACAGCATCTCCAATTCAGACAGGATCATACTTCGGTATGGCTCCCAACTCGAGTTCATCTCCTGGTACAGCTACCCGGGTTCAATCTGTACAGTACTATCCCTCCCATGACGCCCATCTCATCAATTACCTGACCACATACTCCCTCCCCCCCCGCAGGGATCCTCAAGTTCATGGTCTTGTTCTTTTACCGCCGCCTGACCTTGGGAATACTCCACTGTCGAACCATCAACTTCCTCTTCTTCTTCTGCGCCGCCTCGTGGGTCGCGCTCATCGTCACCGTCTCCGTGTCCTGCCGGCCGTTCCACCACAACTGGCAGATCCACCCCCTCCCGGGGCCCGAATGCACGTTCCGAGCGCAGAACTTCTGGACGCTCGTCTTTCTCAACGTCCTCACCGACGCGGCCCTGATGGCCATCCCGGTCCCGATCCTGTGGAATCTTCGAGTGTCGCGCCGCCGCAAGATCGCCGTGTCGATCCTGCTCCTGTCGGGCGTGTTCGTCATCTCCACAGCCGTCGTCCGCGCCGTGGCGACGATTGGCGGACGGCCCTCGGTGATCAACATCAATCGCTGGGGGTTTCGCGAGACCACTATCGGCCTTGCTGCTGTCTCGGCGCCGATCATCTGCCCCATCTTCACCGAAGCCTTCTGGCGAGGGGGACCTTATAACCCGGCTTGGCGAAGGGAGTCGCGGTGGATGGAGCTGCAGGCTCGCCCGTTGATACCACGTGAGGAACCCGGGTTCGGGACCTGGATCGGTACATTTGAGCTCAACTCGCTGGAGGAGGATGAAAGGGAGTTCTTCAAGGGGATGAAGACGGCTAGGGTCGGTGAAGGATCGTCCATGAACAAAATGCAAGTAGTTTGATGGCGCGTCTATGTATGATTCGTGCTGAAGGCTTGAGATACCCCAAAGATTGATGCTTGGAGTTGGCCTGATACTCACGGCAGGGGTTTCCTGCTGTGTGTATTATACCTGTAACCGTATGGGGATTGCGAAGTTCGATGAAATTGTGGTAGAACTTCAACCCTACTGTATCTAATTCCGGAAGTCATCTTTCATGGCAACATGGTCAAACGCACTGCAACCCGGTGGAAGATGGCGAACAGACGCGAATAAACAATCTGATGCTGATTATCTACTGGTCCGCCTCTACCAAAGGAAAGAGACCGATAAGATTTGTTTCGCTCGGTCGTTATCCCTCGCTTATTTCGGTATACACAATGCGTAAAACTTCCGTCACATTAGCACCTGTCCCTTTGGACACTTCCATTCCAGAAGCACTGGCCCCATACGGCAACAGCTCCCAAATTGACCAAAACGGAGGATTCTCTCCAGCAGAGTCAATTCATAGCAGGCTGCGCAACACCTTGTCTGACTTGACGACCTGTGACCAATCAATGTTGACGGCGTTGGCAAGCAGAAAACCACCGGCAGCAGTCGAGATGCTTACGACGGTGGTGGCAATAGATGGCCACGCGGGTGAAGGCCTTCGAACCTGCTCCATAGCGTACGTATGCCTTCTGTGATTCAAGAGGATGATGGAGAGAGAGAGAGTCTTTGTAGAGTTGAGGTGAGTTATGGCCTGGTAACGAAGACTCGAAGACAGTTTCGTGAGCAATTTGTGTAGCACTTGCAAGACAATGAATAGTGAAGAGTCTCAGAATACATGGCACTCAGATGCAGGAAGGTCACCTCCGTATAATATACATTTGCCGCATCTCCTCCATTCCAGCAAGTATCGCCTCACCTAGAACCACTCCTTCTAGGAGGCTTCATGCCCACCACTTGAAACCCAAAATCAAGAGGCCCCAGCCGAAACATGACAGAAAAGCCTCAAGACCTTATTTCCAGCAAGGTCTCCACGTAAGCTTCTCGACAGGGAGCCTCTTCCGTGTAGCATGCCTTCAAGAGCCACCCGGGACAATCATTGGCCCCCACCACCTACTAGACAGCCGCATACCAACCGAAGGATTCAACTGCCTCTGACCGACAGCCCTATCATGCAAACCTCCGGCCGGGCGAGGGTTATTGCCGTAAAGACTCGGGCGAGAAAAAGTGTCAGTTTGTGCTGTGATGCCTCCCGACGTCACCCAATTCGGGCCCATTGCCGCATGCGGACCACGTTCCCGCCTCCTCCCTCTCTGCTGTGTTGATAGGTGTCAGTGGGTTTTATTTCTCCAGCAGTTTTTTTTTGTCTCGCCACAGCAATGATAATTTGTGTGCAGGTTCTTATTTGTGCTCATTGCTTACTGAGCACGCGCGCGCGTGCGCCTGTGATCAATCGACTTACAGCCGTCCCCACGCGAAAGGTGGAATGACCGTTCCGTCAGCACCGGCAATGCGCTATACGGACCTGTTATACGGAGTGAAAACCTCGGGACTAAATCCACTCATCGTTCATAGGGCAGAATACTGCCGTCCAACTTCCCGAGAAGGCCAACTTTGCACTGGCAATGTCTGGATCGCGCTCAATGTGACTGGATCTCGCCATCGTCCAGGCTGAGCCCTGCTGTATGGTTCCATAAGTCCCTCTAAATCCCCGTCAGCGTGATGGGATCACGTTGTATGCACTTCTAAGCGCCGAGCTGACTCTGGTCCTATGGCACAGCGCTTCTGATCGCCAAGTCCTGATTGCCGTCATCCTTTGAAACCAGTTCCGGGTCAGCATATATGGCGGTATACGAGCGGTGACAGACGAGCCGGCAGGATGAGAAACGTAGTTCAATAAGCTAAATATACTATCATTCTATGTCCTTGCATTGCTATTCTATCTGTAAGGACAGTGGGTATGTACTCCTCCTCTAAAACCATGTACGCCTAATTACAAATACTCTATTACCTCCCCCTTATGAACAATTGCCAACTCACGAAGTCGGGCATGCCCGTGCCCCCTTCGCTGTCTTGGTCACCCAGGTTGATGAAGCCGCTGCCATCTTGACGGTGGTCGTCTTGACGACGGTGGCCTGGATGGTCACAGTGCTGCTGGGCTTCAGTGTCGTCTTGACCGTGGCCCAGTTTGTGACGGTGTTGGCAGGCAGTGTGATGGTCTTGATGGACGTGACGTCCACAGACTTGGTCACGAACGCGGTCACTTGCGGCAGAACGTTCGTGATGGTGCGGACTGCTGTCGCTGTGGAGACAACGGTGTTGCCAGGGACAGTGACGGTAGACTTGACGGTCTTGACGGATGTGGTCTGCGAGGTCACAACGACCGTGGAGGGTTTGAGGGTGGTTGTCTTGCCGGTAGTCTTCAGCTCGACAACTGTGGTGGTCGAGGTAACGCCCGGAAGATTGGTCGTCTGAGACTTGGTGGCCATCGACAGGACAGTCGATGTGGTGGTGACCGCCTTGAGGGTACTGATCTTGCCAACCGTCTTCGTAGCGAGCAGCTCGGTGGTCTCTGTGGTTCCCGGGATCGTGATGATGGACGTCTTGACTGTAGCGGTCAGGACCGAAGAGACAGTCACCGTGACGGTGATGGCAGTGACCGCCGGAGCCTGGCGAGCCTCCAGATCGTAGCTAGGTGGCGCCGTGGGCGCAGGCATCTGTGGGAGACCCCTCTTCTTGCCCTTGGTGCAAGTCACAGTCGTGGTCTTCTTGCTGACCTTGGTCGAAGTCGTGAACTGGGTCACGAACGAGGTGGTAGCCTTGGCAGTCACAGTGGTGACACCTCCGTTTCCGAGGGTCACGGTCGTCGTGCTCTTGATTGTAACCACCTTGGGCGTGGAAGTCTTGGTGACAGACACGGTGCTTCCGATGGTCGTGGTAGAGGTGACCGCCTTCGGTGTGCTTGTGACGTAGGAAGTCCGCGACTCGGTTGTTGTGATGGTTGTGTCCTTTCCAGCCACATTGGTGATCTGAGTCGTGGTAGAGGGGATGGTCTCCCACGAAGTCTCTGTCACCGGCGCAGGAGTGATGGTCTTGCCAACATCGACGGTCTGGGTAGAGGTCTTGGTTACGAGAACATCAGGGTCCTGGATCGTCTGAACAACAGTAGTGGTGCTCTTCTGTGTGGAGACGACAGTGACGGGATCAGGGGTGATCGTGGTGGCAATGTCCACAGTGGCTGTGCTCTTGATAGTGATGGTCTGAGGAGCAGCAGTGATTGTGGTCAACAGAGTCTCCTTGAGGGTCGAAACCTTTGTGGTGTACACAGTCACAGTGGGAAGAGGGATCGAGCTGGAAGTGGTGGAGGTAGTGGATGTGACGGATGCAGTCGAGACCGTGCTGCTGGTGGTCAGCGAGCAGGTTCCCGGGAGAGAAGCTGCCACGAAAGGCGAGGCATAGACGAAGGTGGTGTTGATCCAAGCGGTGTTGGCGAAGAAGGTGCCCAACTGGAACTGAGCAGCTTGGTCCGGGCAAAGCTGGGTAGCGAACGGAGCTCGGTTGGCAGTCGAGGCACCAGGGCCAGTGTTGGCAGCCTCGCCGAACAAGACGCCGTCGGTGCGAGGATCAGTCTTGGTCCATTGGTCCCAGCCAGTGGCCTTGATCATCGAGCCGAGGTAGCTCTTGATGTAAGCGACGCGGGCATACTGGTTCCAGGGTCGGCCGAGAGACACGGAAGAGTACGAGGCTCCGTTGGCCGCAGTGATTGTGCACTGATCAAACACGAAGCCGGCAGCCGTAGTGGCGGTGCCTCGCTTGCTTGCGGTAATGTCAATGCCGTCCCTGTTGGTAGCGATGGTGGAGTTGAGGAAATAACCAGCTCCGGCTCCCCAGATCATATCGATGTTGCCCTCGATGTAAGAGTTGGAGGCGAAGAGGTAGCCGCTGATGAGAAGAGCATCCTGGTTTCCGTACACTTGGCAGCCATAGAGACCAGCATACTTGCTGCTCTTGACACCGAAGCCGAGAGTCGCGTAGCTATCGAAACGAATTAGTGAGACTGTGGAGTTTGGATCTTCAGTGGTTGACTTACTTAGCAGCAGTGCCGTATGTGTTGGCGAAGTTGATGTTGACGGCTTGGAAGAAGTTGCCAGTAGCATAAACGGTGGCCGAGTCGGAGTTCGAAGCAGCAGCCTGGGTATCGACGCCAACATTGTGCGTGATGGTGACCTGGTTCTGGGTGTAATCATGAGAAGCGGAAGAGTAGCCGAGGAAGATGGTGGTGCCAGGCCTGCTGATGATGAGCTGCTCATCGTAGCTACCGGGGTAGATAAAGACAATGGCAGTGGTCTTGCCGACGACGGGCAGAGCATTAAGAGCAGCCTGGATAGTGCTGTACGTAGTCTGACCCTCGATCGCATCCTTGGACACAATATAGGCTCCCGCAGGAGGCTTCGTACCGTCGTAGTTGCCTGCTCCGGGGGTGACGGGGGTTCCGCCGCTGGGTTGGGGCGTCTCGATGTTATCCCAGTAAGTCATGTCGATCCAGTCTGTGCCGGCCATGACGCTGGACAGAGGATAGGAGTCACTGGTGAGCAGAGTAGCGAACCCAATTGCCTGACGAGCAGCGGCGTTGTTCTCCCAGTTTCCAGGGCCGACGTTGTTGTACTCAGCAAACGTAACACCACTCGTCCTGGGATCAGTAGCAGACCAGACCTTCCAGCCAGCGGGTTGGATGATCTTGTCGAGGTAGCTGTTCTTGACGACCACGAGTGCGTACTGGGAATAAGGACGACCGAGGTAGACGCCACCAGTCAGATCAACTGTCGCGGACGGCGCAGCGGTGAACAGGCACTGGTCAAAGATGTAGCCACCGATGGCAGTCGAGCTGGCACGGCTGTGAGCAGTCATGGCGGACGACTTTCGCTTAGCAGCGATGGTGCAGCCCTTGAAGTAAGCCTTGGAGTAGCCCCAAATGAAGTCGATGGCGCCCTCGATGTAGGAGCTCTCGTAGTACTGGTATCCAGCTGTGGCACCAGTGAGCAGGGTATCCTGCCATCCGATGAAGGAACAACCATAGAAACCGATCTTGTTTCCGTAGATGCTGGCGGCCAGCGTCACGTAGCTGGGCTGTGAGCCGTCCAGGTTCGCCGAGTTGATGATGTTGATGTTGTACATGGCGATCTTGGTGCTGGCAGTCTGGATCGTCGCTGTCTCGGCATTGCTGTGTCCGACAGGAAGGGGGCTGACCGAAAGACCACGAGACTGAGTGATGATGACCTCGTTGCCGGAGTATGACTGTCCGGGATCGCTCTGGGTGTAGCCGATGATCATGACCGGGCCGTTCCTGTTGATGACAGGAACTTGCTCGTTGTAGGTTCCAGGATACATGAAGATGATCTGCGTAGAGCCATCGGAAGGCAAGCTTGCAAGCGCGCTGGTCAAGCTTGTGAAGGAGTTGGCGATGCTTCCATCGACGGACACGAGAACAGCACCGGCAGGGGGCTCAGTGCCGCTGGTGGGATGAGCCCAAGTGGCACCGGTTCCAGGAGTACCAGGGTTTCCAGAAGAGCTGCCAGTCAGACTGTAGCTTGGGACGAGGTTGTACGCGGTCATGTCGAGCCAGCTCGTGCTGCCGATGAAGCTGGCAAGAGTGTAGGCAGAAGCCTGCGCCTCAGTGAGGCTGGTGGCGAAGCTGGCACGAGCGGTGGTCCAATTACCGGGACCGGTGTTGTTGAACTCTCCGAACAGGACATTCTTCACACAGTTAGTCTCACAGTCTCGAAGTGGGAGGTCATTAGGCACTTACGGATGTACGCGGATCGCTGTCTTGCCAGTTATCCCAGCCCTCAGGAGCAATGTGCTGGTCCAGGTAGGAGTTCATGTACACGGCAACGGCGTACTGTGACCACGGCCGGCCGAGGTACGTCGTGCCGGTGGACGATCCATAGCTGCTGGTATAGGTGATCAAGGACTTGTCGAAGACGAAGCCACCAGCCCATGCCGAGTTGGGTCGGTTCTGCGCGGTGATGCAGGCTCCGGCGGTGTTGGAGGCGACATAGCACTGGTGGAAGTACGCCTTGCTGTAGCCCCAGATGAAGTCGACACTGCCCTCGATGTAGGAGTTACTGAAGACCTGGACACCCTGGTTGACCAGGAGACTGTCCTGGAAACCCTTGAAGGCGCAACCGTACGCGGCCATGTTGGTACCGAAGAAGTCGGCAGCAAGGGAAGCGTAGTTGAAGGTCTGGGGGAACGTGTTGGTGAAGTTGATGTTGTACAGCGCCAGGCCATCACCGTTGGTGTTCTTCCAGTTGATGGTGGGAGTTTGCTCGTTCTGTCCGGCGCTGGTAGAGACGCCGTCGCTGAACTGAACAAGGACCTTGTTGCCGGTGAAGTCATTCTCGAAGGATGTCTCTCCACGAAGAGTGACCATGCCTCGCCGGGTGATGGAGAACTGCTCCTCATAGGTACCGGCCAGGATGTAGATAGTGTAATCCTCGCCATCGGCAGGGAGTGCCGCAACAGCCGATGCGATAGTACCATACTGCCCAGCAGTGGGCGTAGGGGCAACGGTAAGTGTAGCGCCGACCGCCGAGGAGGTTGAGGTAGCAGATGTGGTGCCTGAAGTGGTACCTGTTGTGGCTGCTGATGAGGTGGTAGTGCTGGCGCTGCTGACCGAGTACACAGAGGCCGGCCAGCCTGAGAAGGGGGCAATAGCCGCGGCGTCAAGCCAGCTGTCATCTCCCAGGATGTTCTTCACCGTGTAAGCAGAGCTGTCGGCGAGGATCTTGGCCGCGGAGACGCGAGAAGATGTGCTGCTGCCAGGACCCGTGTTGTTGGCCTCGACGAAGGAACCGGTGAAGGTACCGGCATTGTTGAGCAGCCAACCTGCAGAGGCGATATGGGCATCCATGTAGGAGTTGACGTACGCGACCTGGGCATTGGCCGAGTAATCTCTTCCCAGGTAGGTGCCCTTCTGAGGGAGGGAGCTGCTCTGGGGAACAACAGCACAGGTATCAAAGACGAGCTGAGACTTGCCGTACTGTGCTTGATAGCTCTGAGCAGCGATGGACTGACCGGTGATCGTACCGTCGGTGACGATGACAGAGTTGTAGAAGTAACCGGCGCCTTGACCCCAGATGAAGTCAGTCGTGCCCTCGATACGACCGCCACTGAAGTAGATATTGCCATAGTCAAGATACAGGGTTCCCTGAGAGCCGACGATGTTGCATCCGTAGAAGGCGACCTTCTGACCCTTGGCATACACACCGAGTGCGTTATAGTTGGTCTGAGCGGTGAAGGTGTTCACAAAGTTGATGTTGTAGAATGCCGTCAGCTGGGTCTCGTACTGGCTCGCGCTGAACGTGGCAGTGCTGCTGGAGCTTCCCGAGCTGGATAGACGGCCACTGCTGTTCTGGATGGTGACCTTGTTTGCAGCAGATGATGTGGCGTCGTCTGTCTGACCAAGGAAGATGACGGGACCGACGCGAGCGACTGTGGGCTGCTCGTTGTACGTGCCGGCCAGGATGTAGATGTACTGCTTGCTGTAGCCACCTGGAAGGGCGGCGATGGCAGCACTGATAGTGTTGTACTGTGCGCAGCTGTTGGATGCAGGTCCGACAATCAGAGCGGTGCTGGGAACTGATGAAGGCAGGCAGTTGGAAGCAACAGATGCGGCTGATGATGTGGTGGAAACAGCAGAGGAAGTTGAGGATGCGCTTGTGCTGACTGCAGAAGAGCTGGTCGAGGTGGACGAGTCGGACGAAGACGACGAATCGGAGTTTGACGAGACGGTCGAAGAGGTCGAAACTACTGAGGAGGAAGTCGCCGAAGTAGACACTGAGGAGGCCACTGAGGAAGACACCGAGGAAGACACTGAAGTGGACGCCGAAGTAGACACAGAGGTCGACACAGCGGTCGACACCGATGAAGACACAGAGGTCGACACCGATGAAGACACGGACGAAGAAGCTGACGAGGACGCGGATGAGGACGCGGATGAGGACGAGGAACCGGTCTGGGCATTGGCGACGTTGCTTGCGCCAATTGCGCCCAGGACACCCGCGTCGATCCAGTTGGTGTTGGCCACGGAGACGGAAGGGTAGACGGTGCTGAAGAACTTGGAGATGTCGTAAGCGGCCAAGTCATTGGAGTTGGTCACGAGGGTGACGAGGCCGGCGCGGGCGGCAGCATTCTTGCTGTAGCTGCCGGGACCACTGGTCCCGTACTCGAGGTACTGGACGCTGGCGACGGAGTTGGAGCCGGGGTAGGCACCGCCGGTGTTGATGAAGGAGGGCAGGTAGGTGCTGCGGTAGAGGGCGACGGAGCCCGGCGCGTTGGGGTAGCCGAGGTAGACGTTCTGCGTGGTGGTGCCGGTCTTCTGGACGACCTGGCAGCTGTCCAGCACGGTCGTGGAGTTGTACAGGATGCCGTTGACCGTGTACCCCTTGGTGTAGACCAGGAGGGCGTTGTTGTTGGTGACGCTGATGGTCGAGCCGAAGACGTACAGCGACGAGTACGAGGCGAAGGGCTTGTCGTAGGCCTCGATGTAGGAGTTGGCGATGATGCCGGACGCCAACGAGCCGGTGAAGCCAACGGAGCCAGCGCCGACGAAACTGCAGCCGTAGAAGGCGTTGCCTGAGCCCTGGAGCGAGACGATGCCAGCGGAACCAGTGTTGGAGTTGACGAAGTTGAGGTTCTTCCAGGTGATGCCCTTGGCTCCGGCAGGGATCGTCAATGGCCGGACGGCGTTCCCACCGTTGGTGATGACGACTTGGTTGGCGCTGGAGACGTCGGAGTTCTGCCTCTTGGAAGAACTGGAGCTCGTCTGGCCGACGATGGTCACGGCGGCGGTTGCGACGGCGAGGGTCTCGGTGTATGTTCCCGCGAGGACGGTGACCGTGGGAATGGCGTTGGCCTGTGCGTATGAGATGGCAGAGCCGATGGCGGTATAGTCCCCGGAGCCATCGGGGGCAACGGTAACGACAGCTACAGCGTGTTAGTGGACGTTCCAGGAATGCGATGGAAGGTTAAGCTCGTCGATCATTCAGACCGACGAGCTACAGCACTCCCTTCTGCAGCTGATCGAGAGCAAAGGGGGACGGCATGACATAGTGAAGATCCTCTTAGGAATGCAAGGGCGGATAGCCCCGGCGTGGGGAGAGAGCAGGAGGGCAAGGGTAGACTGTACCTTTCTGAGCAACAGCAGTGCTCCAGCCATAGAGGCTCAGGGCGAGCCACGAGGACAGCTTAACCATGGTACTGGAATGCAGATCACCTAGGATCTAGTCTACCGTACAGTCGGGATCAAGGGCAAGCAAGGAAAGGGAAGCAAGATCCATCCTCTCCGGATCCCGAGAACCCCCAGGAACAGGACCGGGTTGCTACATATATGACGATCTACAGCCCCCAAAATCGAAATCTCTTCATTTCCTTTTCCCACGAGGCAGCCACATCGGTCGAATCCCCGGTCAGTCGTGCTAGGTATCTCGCCGACAGTCGCGTCAGACTAGGCGAGGCCGATGGGCAGTAGTCAGGACGAGCTGAGTTCCCCCCCAGGCAGCTCAGCACGGCGAGAACGACGGGCACCGCACGCTCCAGACCAGTCCGAAGTCGTCCAGATTGATCCAGACTATCGAACATGACCGTTGCTCCTCCCCACTGAAGAGTGAAGGCCATGCATGACACGAGGACTGCTGGGTGCGTCTTCCTCCTCCCCGGTGAACTCTCCCCCTTTTGGAGGATAGGCGCGCCTCTCATGGCCTATAAAATACATGGCCCGGAGGAGAAGACTGCACCGAAGTGATTAGCCGGCGGAGCCGAATTGGATGGGACAGGGCCACTAGTAGCAAGCGTTGCAAAAACGTGGCAGTGGCTTGAGCCTTGCGGTTGGCTTCGGAGCAGGGGTTTGGTGGGAGAGGCGAGGAGAGTTGGGCAAGACGTCAGAAATCAGCCCTCCTGCACGTTTGTCAGCAGAGGCGTTGCCCATTGCCCAACCAGACCGTTGCCTCTAGCGGAAATCACCAACATCTCGAAGAGCCCATTCGGGTCCTAAGCTTTGCACTTGGTCAGTTCGACTACCCTCGAAGCAGTCTAGTGTCTGATCGTCCTGGCCGATTCTTTCTTTGTTCCCCGTCGGCCTACGCTTCGGGCCCTCTCCTCAGCTGGAATGCAACCCAGGCACTTGGGTCTTTTTTGGGTGGCGCCCGAGCTATTGTTCATTGTTTAACGCCACGACAATCGAGAACTCCATATGGAGCTTCGTTGGAGGCTGGACCCCTGAAAATCGAACGCGAGCTCGGATCAGGCCCCAGAGCGGTCTGGCGCACACCATCGCGCTCTCGGGGCACCACCACGACAAGCTTTGTCCCAAGAGACAGCCACGTTTTCCAGATCAGGCCGAAATACCCACGGACTACAGCTTTTCCCAGTACATAGCGCCAGGGGACAGGGGTCCCAGGGTGCAGGGGCCCCTTTCTCGCCGCCAGTGCTTCTGGGCTGAATCGATACTTCTGACAGAGCTGGGGTTCACAACAGCGTGTTCTGAACGGAGTTACTCCGTACTGATAGCGAGTATTGATCAGCTGTTTGATTCTCAGCTAGGTCGCAGACCCCAGTCGAGACTCTTTCTTTCGGATTTTTGTCTTCCCAGTTAAGTCTGCTGTCACTTGCGAGCATAGCCATAAGCAACGGTGAGCGACGTTTTTTTGAGACTGTGGCGCATCACTATGTCCACTTTGGGTCTAAGTGCGTGACTCTGGCCTCAAGTCCGTTCAACTTGGCAACGGCTGACGAAAAGTCGGTCGGCATTACGGATTACCGATGTACTATCGGCCGTGACAGCACAAGAGACAGAGGTGTCTGCGCAATCGTCCAGACTGATTCGGGAATACTCAGCGGCTGGAGTTCCGCGAGCTGCTGCCCGTAGCAGCGAGGAGTGACCTCGCCCAAGGGTCGGACTAGGCTGTTCCGCCACTTGGCTCGACATCGTCGAGTGTGTCTTTGTTCCATGCCTCCAGATGGTGATTTATCTCGTTCGTCGCATCGCATTTGACGCAAAGTTGCCTCGCGGGGAACCCAGCTCTTCCCGTCTGGCTGAGCCGAGGTTCCCGTCGTGGCTACTAAGTGCTAGTCTTGCGAGCACTGCTGGTGTGGTGGTGGTGGTGGTGGTGGTGGTGGAAGCGAGTTAATGAGACTCTAGTAGGGCCGGTCTAGATCAGTGGCGGAGCTGTCGACGGGTCCGAAAAGGATAAGAAAAACATGGGAATCTCCGTTCCCATCGCCTTCGTGGAGATGCGGACGGTGCTTCTTGCGGCGTTACTTAGCAAGGCCGAACAGAGGCTGCGTAGCGCAGAGGACAGATGGGTTTGCAGCCTTACCCTACCACGCCATTTCGATACGTCAGTGCCTACCTAGTAATCTGACGAGGCTTGTTATCCTGACCGCCTGTTAGCGAAACCAGCGATCATCCTAACAAGGCCGTCACCTTACCAGTCTCGTCACCTAATAGACCTAGGTATTCAGGGCAACCCGTGTAGACTTCTAGGGAAGTGTGAAGATGGGCCGCTTTGCTCTTTCAGGGTATAAAAAGAGACCTCAGGAATCAAAATTATGCATGCTCTGAGGATCCGTCAATCAGATGACCAGGGAATATCACGGACAGCGGTCACGGAGAGCAATCGTCGTAGGCAAAATGGGAGGATGGAGACGAGATGGTTCTACCAAGGGAAGTGAGCAAGAGCAAATGTGTGTGTGTGTGTCAAAAGTCCGAGTCCCTCCAGTGGGCTGGCTACCTGCTCTCCGGTCACCGCAGCAGGTCACTCCGACCCCACGTGACGTAACAAAGAAGGCGAGGGCACGAGTCCAATGACTGCAAGGCCTTAAGAACGATGGGCGAATACTGTCAAGAGCAAGAATGCTGAGCAGCACTGCGAATCCTTATCGCCGATGGATCTGGCAGGACAGCAGACAGGGACCCTGGTCTAGGGCCTCGATCTATGTATATGCGGCTGAATCGTGACTTGACGCATTGTCTGCTTCATCAGGATAGGTGGCTAACGAAACACCCTCCCAGTTGCTCATCAGATGGGAACGGCATCCGCCTCCTCAGGCCCGCAGGCGACCGCTCCTGCAATCCCATTTCGTTCCTAGTGTGTGTATGGAGTTAAATAACATCATTTCAGCCAGAGGATCACGGGGGCGTTTGTGGAGCCGAACGCTAGCCATCGTCTGCACATACACGCTATAAACAAACAAAGGACATCGGGAGAGATCGTGATGGCTCGGAAGGCGTCAAGACTGAGAATGGTATATTCATGGCGACATGCGCATGGTCATAATCTATTAGTGAAGATGCGGTCCTATAGGTCTTCTGAATTCAGTGTCTGCGCGCTTGAGCCTCGAAGAGAGTCTTTGAAATCTGGAGGCGCATAATCAAATCATACTGAACAATCATCACTTGATCCACTTAGAATGAGTAGTCTCTGTTCAGCCATGCCACCCAACTATCCGTCATCCGAAACCCAACACTCCTGTCAATACGCCATGAAGCAAGTCCAGCTTGCGGCGGGTCAGCCCCTCTAATCGACGGTCCACAGCCCTCTAAAGCCAGGAACCCATCGATAGCGAGAAAGCTCGAAATCGACATGATTCTGATAGGAGGCCTCGTTGTCTGACCACGGTGAGCCGCCGTCGGTCTCGAAATTCTGATCCGGCATGGCACGGGCAATGGTCTGCCGCAGCAACTGCGCAAAGCCCTTCTGGTAGTCCATATTCGTCAACCCGACGAACAGCTCGAGCACCTTCAGATTGACGACGCAAGTGCCCAAGACGACGTTGTCCGCGTGGTTCCCTAGTTTCTGGGCTAGAATGAGGAAGATAAAGGAGGATTGGAGCAGGTACGTTCCGAAGTAGCGACACATGAAGTCCAGCTTCGGGTCAACTATCACGATATGTCGGGCAACCTGGTTTTTCGAACAGTCAGCGCCCACTACATTCTACCCTGCATAGAGCCTCTTGTGCATCTTCACCAAAAGCGATGATGAAGATGGGGGTGGGGCAGTAGCTTACATTCGCACATGACATGGCTTGCTCTCCGGCTGCAATGAACCCTGGCGATGATTGCCATTCGAGGTCGTTGTACATCTGCAACGCATCCATGCGGCTGAAGAGCAGGATGTGCATGCAGTGATAGAGGTGAAGTGCATAGTAGGCCACAGTGGGATGCTGAAATGGGTCGACAAGGTTGTAGTTGGGCAGGGAAACCTGGCAGAGGTCGCCTGTGGCAAACCGCCGAAAGGAGGCGTACCACGACTGGAGGTGATCTTCAATCTTCCCCCTGACGCGGTCGAGGACGTCTCGTTCTTTGCCGAGCAACGGGCTCTGTCGAAAGGCATGGTAGTCCATGATTTCTCCTAAGATACTATTTCCCCCCTCAGATCTTAGCCCTTGATTCTGATTTTGTCGTTCGCTGACGGGTATGTAAGCTTGGTGACTACTCACCGAGATATGGGGATGAGGAGCCCGAATAGATCAACTGATGAAACTTCGTACTCTCGAGGAGTATCTTGGGGAAGATGATGGCTGTGAAGGTCATGAGGTAGGTCTTCATCTTGCTCCCATATGGCGTCAGCGCACGGTCTCGGTATTAAGCTGGAATCGGCTTCTGGTAGCTGGGGCTGTAAGTTGAAGGAGAACGCAGAGTGCCGGTCCATGATGTACGTCGCCCAGCATAACCTGTGGGAGCAATCACGGCATTAGTGATGTTGTTCACTTTCTTCATCTTCCGATCTTGGTCTTGGGTCATGGATATGCACACCTTCTGTACTCCTCCACGTCCTCTGTTGAACCTTTGAATTCATGCATGATGATCTGCAGCTGTTGCATCTTGAACTTGAGCACAGCAACCCAGTGAGGGACACTTGCCTCCAACGATGGATCGCTGGTTGAAATCATGGTAAGCATAAAGGCCGTGATTGTGACATCCACGGATGCCCTCGAATCTGGCAGGGTTTCCTTGTCGAACAGAGCTCCCACACGACTCAGAAGAAAGCGTCGAAGACTGAGGAACTCCACTCGGTGATAGGACGGTATGGGAAGCCTGTCTCCTGTCGAGGACATGAAGCATGCCATAGCTTGAAGCAGACACGATGTTAGAGACGAGATAGATCCACCGGCAGAAGGAAAGGGCAAAAGATACATACTCAGAATAGTCAACAAGAGCAGCGGCGATGTCACGCGAGGCGAGGTCGGATGGAGCAGATAACGTCTCCTGACGATGCGCGTGTGGAACTCCCGGTTAGGCGAGTTGTAAAAGTGGTCTAAGAGAAGGGAGGCTGTTTCCATTGACAAGGAGCAGGATTTCGGGCGTCTATCAGAGATGTTGATTAGCGAGCTTGTACAACCGGCAGCGTTCACAAGGTAGTTGAGAAACGGTATCCTACAGTAAATCATCTTCATCGTAGTGATGGAGGATCTGCAGTGGCCGCAAGCGCTCCACAACGCGGTAAATTTGGACTGGTTCCTATACATGGCAGAGCGTCAGCACAATTCACCAAAGCGTCGTCCTGACAAGAAATGTCCCATATCCAGAACGTTGTCTCTATGGAGACGAATAATCTCCCTTGCTCTCATCGTATGTACGAGCACTTGACTTACCTCTGATCCTTCGGTGGCAGGCCCTCGGGCTTTGCGGCCACGTTTGGGCATCACCCTTTCGGACGTGCATTGTATCTCCAAACCTTAATAGCCATACGGGCAAATCCATCAGCACGTCGAACAAAAGGTCCGATAAGCAAAGACGAGAAGGGGTAGGCAGGGCTTACGGATGCAACGGGAGCAACCACCCAGGCGCGGCATGCACCGCACCTTTGTGCGATGGCAGGCATCGCAAGCGACACTGTTCCGCTGCGCCATTGCGATGCGATGGCTAATTATCCGCTATCGGCGTGGCATCCAGAGTCTTCGTTCCGGTTCAGATGGAGTTTAAAGAAAGGAAAAAGCTGGGGCTCAGGCTTTAGCGTTTTTTGGGGGTGTTCAGCTCACGGAAGCGTAACGCGCCCTTGTTGGACCCCGCGGCGCTGGAATTTGGAGGGGGGCAGCGCAGCGACTGCTAAGACGGCTCTAGAACCGCAAAGGTTGACGAAGGTTTGAGCACCCATGCACGTGATTTCAGCGGCAGGCAGCAGCAGGACAGGACAGGGTCAGGGTATGGAAAACATGAGCATCTCGCGTACATGGCTCGAGTCTATTGGTGCATTAAAAACGCAATGCGCTAAACAGAGGACAAGGGGCTGATGATGGTGATGGGATGGATGGTCTGCCGGTTGAGAGGAGGGTTCGACGACCTCACTTCGTTTGTTGACATGGCTCATTTTGCCGACAACGACTCCAGCTCCTTCTTGGACTGCTCTACTCTTCTCCTGTCATGGTCCTGGGTCGGATACCCTTCTTGACAGAGCTGCGAGTCGGCAGCGAATTTCTCGTACGCGAAGTCCGGGTCGTCGTGGACTACATGCCATCCCTGAGGTCAGTGTGGTCTGTGCTGGAAACCATGGAAACTATTGAAACGGGTGATGCAGATACTCACAGATTGTGAGAGGGATGTTTTCCGGCGCGAGGGCCGGCAGCTCTGCGCGGATCACCCTCATCAACTCCTCGAAGACGAGTCGATAGCCCTTGATCGAGAGGTGCAGTCCATCCCACAGCAGCTCCCTCAACACACTGCTTGGCGGGCCAGCCTTGCTGCCTGGAAGCGCGTCTTGCTGGGTCAGGCCGTCGAAACCTGCTTCGGCCATGAAGAGCTTCCAGACGTCCACGAGCGGATGGCCAAGCCTGTGTGCCACTTGGCGACAGGCGGCAGCATACTCGGCGGTGCGGGCTGCTGTGCGAGGATTCACCTCGTCGAACTGGTGCTCGTCGACGGGCGGGGGCGTCAAGATGACAATGGCCGTCTTTTGCGCCTCGAGCACCTGGTACCGCGTGATGGCCTCGAGAGACGCGACGTACTCGTCCAGCGGCACATGCTGGTTCCCTGCACCACCCGGGGCGCAAGCGTCGTTGGCGCCGTACCACAGCGTGAGAAGCCTCACTGGCGGCACGTCCGGCCTCTGGATCGTATGCGACTTTGGCAGGAACTTCTGGATGGCGCGGAGCCCGAGAGGCGCTGTGTAGCCGGAGTAGCCGCGGTTGATGACATCGAACCGCCGGGTGTACTGCGTGGCCAGGTATGCCTGCAGAGACACGGTGCTGTTCTGGGTGATGCTGTCGCCCAGGAGGATGAACTGAGGGTTGACGGCTGGACTCGGGTCCGAGACTGGACTCAAACCAGCTGCTGAGGCTGCCATCTCTGCGCGTACGGACGGGATCGGATTGGCGGACTGAAGGGAAAGGCGGCCCTGAAGGCTATGGCGAGACGGGGAGGGGAGACAGGCGAGTTTAGTCGCGCGTGAGCAGCAGCCACCCGACGTTATATACATCAGATAGTCTTGTGGTCCCCCGATAGATAGCGGGACTCCCCCATCTGCCGGGCATAGTGGCGGCGAAAAGAAGCTATCGCCACGAGCCCGGATACCCACGTGGGAAATTGAGCCGAGACAGCGGCGAATTGCCCTGGGGAAATGCTGCTTCTTGTTTTCCCTCCCCCCCCTCGATTCGAAAGAAAGAAGACAGATGGATCAGGGTCCATTCTCCCCAATAGAGTTGTTTCTTTCTCTCCGCATCTCTTCTCCGCGTCCATCTCCATCTTCACTGGGTCTTGCCGTCTTGTCCCCCGGCTCATTTGTGGGAATCCAGCCGGCGATTTGACTCCACGCGGCACCGGCTCAATACGAACCCTGGGGGATGGTCAGTTTTGTCTCCGGCAACCACTGCCGCCAAGTGTATTTAAACAGCCCGTCCGTGATTGTCAATCAAGACGCCTCCATTTATTACCCCAGATTTCTCCTGACCTCTGTGGTCTGGTCATCCTGATCTTCGACCGAGTCTCTTTCGACGTTTCTCCTCAACGTCGTCGTCGTCGTCGTCGATCCTGCTTCAGTCCCTTTTCGTCCCCGGCCGGTTCCGGACTGCTTGCGACCATGGAGGCCCAAGCCTCCGCTGCCAGTCAATGGCGTGCCATTGGCATCTGTGTCTTGGTGACCCTCTGTGCCTTTCAGTTCGGATATGACAGCTCGTACTTCTCAGGTCAGTTGCCTCAAAGGGTGTCCTCGGGATGCACCGTGTCGATCCGATTGAGCTACGCCACAGAGAGAGAGACACACACACAGCATGAACGCGGTTTGCTGACCCTGACAATCGTGTAGGAATCCTGAATATGCCGGCTTTCCTCAAGATCTACGGGTACTATGACCCCGTGAAGGCCGCCTATGTCATCACGCCCGCCCGGCAGTCCATTGTCACCAGTGTGATCAATATTGGCGAGTTCGTTGGTGCCACTTCCTCCTTCATTGTCGGAGACACATTCGGCCGTCGCACTGGACTGCTCATCTCCATGGCTGCCATTGTTGTGGGCACGATCCTGCAGATGTCAGACAACGTCCTTGGCCTGCTCATCACAGGACGACTCGTCGTCGGTATGTTGTTCCACCCTCTGTCCCCTTCACAGGCTTTCTTGCCGGTCCGTGCTGACGAGACAAATCTCAAAGGGTACGCCGTCGGTCTCATCTCGTGTCTCGTCCCTCTTTACGTCGCCGACTGTTCTCCGGCTCGCTTCCGTGGCGCTCTCGTCACCATGTACCAGTTCTTCATCGCCATCGGCTTGATCGTCGGTGTTGGGGTTGATGCTGGCACCCACACGCGAACCGACACGGGCTCCTTCCGAATCCCCATGGCCATCCAGCTCGTCATGCCCATCGTCATCGTGCCGTCTCTTATATTCCTGGTGCCAGAGTCCCCGAGGTGGCTGGCCATGCGCGGTCGGAGGGAGGACGCCCGACGCGCTCTCACCCGCCTGCATGGTCACCAGCCCGACTTGGTCGAGCACGAGCTTTCCCTCATCCAGTCCAGCATTGAGACGGTCCAATCGCAACAATCTCTGTGGAAGGATATTCTCCTCTGGGGTCGTGACGGCAGGAAGACCTACCTGACCTGTGCTATGCAAGGTATGTCTTGTCCCTGATCTGCTGCCGTTCGAAGCTAATAGCCTTTTCTTCTTCTTTGCAGCTTGGTCACAGGCTTCAGGCATCAACTTCATCGTCAGTTATGGTGTCGTCTTCTTCGCTGACGTCGGCATCGTCAATCCCTATGTCATCAACATTGGTCTGTATCTGGTCACATTGCCCGGTATCTTCCTGAGCCAGATCGGCATCGAGAAGCTCGGCCGTCGTCCGATGATGCTCTTATCCGGCAGCCTCATCGCATCTGTGCTGCTCGTCATGGCAGGATGTGCTCTCGATCCATCCAAGTCGCTCGTCCTGCAAAGGACAATCGTCGCCATGGTGTTCATCTTCATGTTCGTCTTCAACTGCGCCTGGGGCCCGACGACCTGGGTCATCACGTCCGAGATCTCGACCGGCCCGAACCGAGGCAAGTTGATGGCCATGTCTACGGGCACCAACTGGCTCTGCAACTGGCTCGTCAGCTTCACGTTCCCGTACCTCTACAACCCCAGCGGAGCCAACCTGGGCTCCAAGATCGGTTTCATCTACGGCGGCCTGATGGTCATCGGAGTCGTCTGGGTCTACCTTCTTCTTCCCGAAACCTCGGGTCGCTCGCTGGAGGAGATTGACTGGCTGTTCAAGAACCACATCTCTGGGAGGAAGTTTGCTAGTAAGTCCCCTTTTTACCCCTTCCATACTTTGCAGTGCAGTATGCTGACCCTGTGATGTAGCGCATAATGTTCCGGACCTTGGGGTCATGGAAGGGAGATCGGGAGATGATGAGAAGGACCTGGCGGTCGAGAGCACACGTAGGACTCTAACGGACGTCTAATGCATTTCGGGAAACGTCACATAATTTTCAGCGAAGCTAGGTCAGCGTCTCTTATGTCTGCGTCGCCGTGGACTCTATGCATTTTGGGCAGCGAGTATTGTCGGAATTTCAGTAATGGCAGCATTTCCTTGGGAAACCTTTTTTAATCATTGAGTCACCGCTTGCAATATCTTGTCCATAATGTGATTCATCCTTTATACTCTTACATTACACTGCCTGCAACTAAACAGAGCCGTCAACCCGTTGCTGGCTCATGCCGAGCTCTCGACCTTGACGCTCTGCAGATATTCCTGACTGAAGGGGTAGTCGTTATAGCCGACCTCCGTCATAGGCATGTAGAAAGACGGACGATCAGGTGCATTGAGTGGAATGCCGTTCTTGACCCTGAAGACGAGATCCGGGTTCGCGAGGAACGCGCGGCCAAAAGCCACAATGACATCCCACTTCCCGTACCGACCCTCGACGGCCTCGACCGCGTTCCCCGGACCATATCCACCGGCAACGATGACAGGCGAAACATTATCCCATGTCTCCAGTATATACTCCAGGCTCTTGTCCCTGTTGGCCGGGGCCTCACCCGTGACCCATGTCACGGGATCTGCCCGTGCCTCGACCAGATGCAGATACGCAAAAGGCACCTGCATCCTCTTCAGCTCGGCAACGACGTGCCCATATTGAGCCTTGTAGTCGGAAGAATCAGCGCCCTGGAAGGACGCAAAGGGCGAGAGTCGGATCCCTACAAGCTCAGCGCCGATGGCAGAAACCAGGGCCCTGACGATCTCGAGAAGGAAGCGGCTTCGGTTCTCCACCGACCCGCCCCATCGATCCGTGCGGACATTGCTCCTGTCCGAGAGGAACTGATGGATCAGGTAGCCGTGCGCTCCGTGGATCTCAACACCGTCCGCACCAAGGGAGAGTGCGCGCTGGGCCGCGGCGACGAAGTCCTGTATCACATCGAGGATCTCCCGCTCCGTCATCTCCTCGGGTGCCGCCGGGCGCTCTGCCGACAGGGGCAGCGGGCTGCTGGAACGGTACTCGAGTCCCTTGGAGGCGAGGAAGTCAGGGTTCCCCGCGCGGCCCATGGACCAGATCTGCTGGAAGAAAAAGGACCCTCGCGCGTGGACGGCCTGGATGTTCCTTCTCCAGGCTTCCGTCTGCGCGGCTGTGATGAGCGCGGAGCCGTGTGGTTCTTCGGGATGCGAAACGTTGGTTGCTTCCGAGATGATCAGGGTTCCCGGTGTGGCAGCGCGGTCGGCGTAGTATGTGGTGGTGAAGGGCAGAGGAACGCCTTGTTCATCGTTGCGATATCTTGAGAGCGGCGCCAGGGCAATGCGGTGGTTTAGACGGAGTTTGCCGAGCTGGATGGGCTTGAAAAGCCTGCTCTCTGCTGGATTGATGACTGCTTGAGAAACTGTCATGATTTTGAGTGGAAGCTAGTTTTTTTCTTTCGTCGAAGATGCGGTGGTTGATGCAATGACGTGTGAGTGAAGGTGGTGATGATGTTGGTTGTTAGTGGAGGAGCGGTCGACGTCCACTACCATTATGTAGGCCTGTAGTGATACCATGACGTCTTTTTCTGGCTTACCAGTAATTTCTCTTCCTTCTCGATGATGCAGCATGGAGCTGAATAATGCACCGGCTGAATAATGCCTGCAGTGATACATGAATGTATTGCACGAGTGCTGCTGGTCACACGTCCAAGTACACCCACAGCAGCCCTCGGCACCCGACGCGGTGGTTCTCCGCTTTAGACCGTGCGTTAGCGGCGGCGGGTCTCCACCTTTGGCCGCACCGTGCGCGCTGTCGGTAACGCTGCCGGTCGATCCAGGTCCGTGGTTCGCTGCCCTCCGCTTACAGAAGCCCATCTTGCTGACATGCCGCATGGATGCATCTCAGTCATGGCAGTTCTGCACATTGGAAATGGTACTTCTCCTTTTACTCAGCAGGAATGTGCTAAGCGACATGGTGAACCTGGTCTTGGGTGAACGTCACTTCCATGCTCAGCTTAAATACCTACGTGCATACCGTAACAGATACCCTCTGTGTTGCTGAATGCAGTACTCTCCATCTCTCCATCAATTCCGTTGGTCAATATCACTCAGACGAAGCTTCATCTCTTCATCCCTGTCAAGCAACAATCACCATGTCTTCTCCATTCAAGAACATCATCGTCATCGGCCCTACTGGATCAATCGGCTCCATCCTGCTCCAGGCTCTTCTCAACGAACCGAGCTTCACCGTCACAGCCCTTCAACGCAAGTCGTCCAAGGCCAAGGTCGACCCGAGAGCCAAGATCATTCAGGTCGACGACAACTACCCTTATGAGGACCTTGTCGCGGCCTTCGCCAACCAAGACGCAGTGGTCAACGCCACTACATCCCTCGCCGTCTCCGAACAGTTCCGGTTCATCGACGCCGCAGAAAAGGCGGGCGTGAAGCGCTACGTCGCCTCCGAGTACGGGCTCAACAACAACAGGCCCGAAGCCCGTGCCCTCAACTCGGTCTTCAGGCAGAAGGGCGAGGTGCAGGACTACCTCCGCGCAAAGTCCGACAAGATGGAATGGATGGCCATCGCCTGCGGCATGTGGCTCAAGTGGAGTGCCACGCACGAGTTCCTGGGCATGTTCGTCAGGGACCGCCGGTTCGTCAGGCTGGACGACGGCGAGGGGTGGTTCAGCTGCACGACCGAGGCCAACACGGCTCTGGCGCTGGTCAACGCCCTCTCCAGGAGGTGGGCGGAGACGGCGAACAGGATCGTCTGGATCAGCGATTTCGCAATCACGCAGAACATCCTCCTGGAGGAGCTGGAGCGTGCCACGGGGACGCGGTTCCAGGTCGAGACTGTCGACTCCAAGGCTTTGATCGAGCAGAAGCAGGCCGAAGTCGCCGCCGGCAGCGGGTCTGCGACCTACGCCTTGATCGAGACCGGGTTTGTCAGTGGGCGCTTCGGAGGACACTTGGAGAAGGAGGGCGAACTCATGAACGAAGTGCTCGGTTTGCCGAAGCAGGACCTGAGTGCGGTCGTGGACGCTGCTGTCGCCGCCGTGGAAGCCCAGGGAAGGCAGCGTAGGTAGAGCGCCCAGAGGAGGCCCGTTCCTTGACGCTGTTGGTGCATAGACTCAGAACAGCATGACAGGGCATTGATAGATTGTGCATCGAGCCTTCTGTTCGTCGTAGTCTTGAACTTGGCACTTCAGCCTGGAAAATCCAATGACCAGTCTTCACCGTCCATTGCATCCTTGTCCTGCTCATTATACACCATGTCGACGGTCTTCCACACAGATAGTCGACTGTGTGCCGTTGCCACCATTCTTGATAGAAACGCAACCACTCAGTCAAGCCTTCGAGCACCATTCGGCTGAAGAGCGAATGCCCAAATCGCTCGGGCTTTTTGCAGAATACTCTGCATCGATGGGCGCGTTGGTGCTCTGCAATCTCAACGCCGGCATTCGCCCATCGGTCATGCTCAGCGACGCTTCATAGAGCATTGGCAGTGCGACTGGAGAGGTGCCTTGGTCTGCTTCCAACGGCAGAGTAATGTAATCATGCCGACGGTGTGGATGAAAAGATTCCTGTCTCCTGTCGGTCCTTTGCGTGGCGTCAAGACTTGCCTGCAGGTCATCAAAGAACTTGGAGCAGAGTTCTCTTGATAAACAGAGTCTTCGTGCCCATGTCAAACTGGGCCGGCATCGTATGAGGGGCGGAGCAGTTTTGTTCCTGTAGCTCTGCCCAAGATGAAGCTCTCAGGCAATGCGCCCAGGGCATCCAGACTACTCCCAGCCCGCAGCAACAGCCTCTGGACCCAGCATTCGTGGCCGTTGCCGTCGTGTGAGTGAGACTCGCTGTCGAGGATCTTCTGCTCGAGCCATTGCAGTGTCGCTTCTCTCTGCTTTTCTCTCAAACTCTGCCACGGCTTTTTTTTTTTTTTTTTTTTTGGCATGCGGTGCTACACGCTCAGCATGGACATGTCAGAAATGAGAAGGCTCCATCTCTGCTATACATCCTCGGTAACGCGAATACGGCTCTTCATCAGAACAAGCCCCCATTCATTTGGACATGAATAACTGTACCTTGGATCATCCTGGAGCTACCAGAGAATCGACTGCAGACTGGGACGATCCAGGACGTCGATCGATCCTTCACCGCTTAGCGTGTTCCGTGATGATCCGTGTGCAAGCACGGGTCACATCGTGCCTTTGGAAGATAATGCCGCCTCACCTCCCATTTCAGCTCAATGGCCAAAGTCAAAACGAACGACGTCCCCTCCGTTCCTCGTCATGCTTTGACTGCGAGCCCACAGGAAATAAGTAATGCGGAAGCACGTGTGTTTGTCAAGAATGCGGAACATCTCGGCCGAGCTGCAGGAGCAGAAAACGCCCTAGTTTCTCTCGTTCGCCTCGCGACAAGAGAGCCCGAGAGGGGGATCAATCGCCCTCACCGTGTGGCCATCCACAGCTGCACGAACTATAGTAGGTATTTCCCGCCGTGGCGCCGCTTAGTCTGGTGCCTATACGGAGTACTAAACGGCCGCGCTTCGGGATGGACTCGCGGCAAGCCAACCGGACGACGCATCGGACCATGTGGGATGGGCTTATCTGGGATCATCATGAAATTCGAAAATCTAATTGCTGGCGGCTAGAGCGTAAAGGGTGCATTGTACCCGACAATCAGGGTCCCTCCTGATCCACTTCCCATCCCAATCTCTATGTAAAAGCTCCCGAGCCTCAATCGTGTCGCCCTTTCACATATTTATCTCTCAGCTGGCGGGTCTTCCAACCATCCCGACGTTACATACCGAAACCGAGCGGCCTGCCGAAGACCCGACCAGGCGGAACGCCCGTCTTCTTCCATCAAAAGGGAACACCGAAAGGCTGTGGGCTCGCTCATCAGAATCGGCATGTTCCGAACCTCGGCATCTTTTTTTTCTTTTTCAGCCTCTTAAATCTTTCTACATACACCTCACAACAGGAGCTAAGCTGAGCTGAGCTGAATTGAACTCGTGGCAAAGGCGCCCCCGTCATTTGCCGGTCAAGTGCCGTACGGTGAGCGCGTGTAGGGGGAGGGCCGCTAATCGTTAGACCGCGCTCTAAGACGGTATGTGTGTGTGTGAGTGACCTGTCGATTTGGCGCAGGAGATATGTGCCAGAAACTCTAATCTTTCTTCCACGGGAAGCACGAAAAGAGCTCACTTCGGTCTGAGATAGCGTCGGACGTTTAGACACGTCACGTCATAGAGCTGTGATCTCGTTCCATGGTCCGCCGACCTCTCCGACTACAGCTCCAGTGGCACCAGCTCAACCGTAGGGATATATAAGGAAAGCTGGCTTTTGTTCAAGATAGTAATCAGAAGCATTTCTCCTCGTCCTCCTCGTCCTCCTCCTCTTCCATTCTTCGCAAGTTCAAACCGTAGTCGGCACTTTCCCATCCCCTTTGTGTATCTCTTTACTGCTACGCCCTCCATCACGGCAAAGTCACAATGTCGACATCATACCCCCAGTTCCTCTCCAACACCGCCCTCGACCCGTCCTTTGACGAGGACATCCGCGATGTCCACCTCCTCTACGACTACAACGCCCAGGCTCCCGACGGCACGCCCGAGAAGTGGCGCTACGAGATGTGGTTCTTCTCCGACAAGCGCATCGTCTACGCCATCCACGGCGGGCCCATGGCCGGCCGCATCAACTACCAGACCGCCAGCTACCAGTGCATCCGGCCCGGCGAGCTCTGGCAGTGCAATTGGCTCGAGGAGACCGGCACCATCTGCTCCCTCGTCTACGACATCCCCAACAAGAAGATCACCACGCTCATCGGCTTCTCCCAGGGTCACTGGGAGCACGCCGAGGAGGCACACGGCGACAAGAGGAACGAGGACGACTTCAACAGGTGGAGAGGCTTGGCCAAGATCGGCACCCAGACCGATCGGTTCATGCTTTCGGAGCAAGCCGACATCCTGGAGAGCTTCAAAGGAAAGGGTGACCTGGTGCCCATCGATGAGTCGTCGCCGACATTTTAGCTCGCTCAAAACGGTGGTTTGATTTCCCAAGGAATAATGATCTTCATTCTCGGTGCCTCATGCGAGTGAAACTTGAGTTCCGAACCTACATGTGTCGTTCGTTTGCTGTTGTCTAAAACCAGCCCGATTCTATCCCAAACGCCTCGCAAATGCAACACGCCCAATATGTACCTTGGAACCTACTGCACCGCCAACATGAAAACCCAAAGTCATTTACCATCCCTCCCCAGGGTTTCTCCTGGTCTGCCTGCTCCCTCTGAAGTAATCATACTGCGCCGGGTCGCCCATGTCATTGTCCTCCTCTCCCTGCGCCAAACCGCTGTAACCCTGGGGACCACCTCCCAGAGCCCCGACGGTCATACCTGCCGGGGTCTGCACCGGCGGGGATCGGAAACCTGCCGATGGTGTCATACGCACACTGTCAAGAGAGTGGTCCCTTGAGCCAGGCATGGACGCTATGGGCACGGCGCCACGCACGAGACCGGTCGCGCTGCTGTTATCATGTGCGTAAAGGGGGCTGCGGCCACGTTCTACCCCCGAGGTCTGTTGGGCGTGGAAACCAGCGGCTGGTGGGCGATAAGCGGTGTAGCTTGTATCCATGGGCTCTCCCGAGCCTGGCTGCATGTGGCCAGGGCGGAAGGGCGTTGATCGGCCGGATCCAGGTGAGTCGGGTCGAGAGGGTGCGTAGAAGTCGCTGCGACCGTCCCCGAAAGAACCAGGTGTGCTAGGTCTCGTGATGCCGTAGATTTCGCTGCCTCCGTGTTCATCCGTGAACTCGGCGCGGTTCTTGAAGTACTGGAAGTCCATCTTGTTCTCGGAAACAATCTCAAAACCAGGGACGGCATTGGCACTCTTGCCAGGTTTGCCGCCTTGCATCGCGCTCAAGGCGTACATGTCGGAGTATCCACTGACAGTCATGGTATCGTCGGGATCCTCCTCACGGCCACCCGTCAAACGGCCCTTGTAGATAGAAGGAAGAAGGTTCTGGGCCTTCTGGTGCACCATCGGGGTGATGAGGCGCTTGTACAAGGCAGGGTGACCGAAGCGGCTGGCAAGCCTCTCGCTGCGCTGCCTGGCCTCCTTGTTGTTGAGCCCGTCCTCGGCGTGCTTGCTGACGTTCCTTGTGCTGTAGTATCGGATCTTATCGTCGAACACGTTGCGGCAGTAGAACTTGAAACCGATCATGATGAAAGGCAATGGGCAGACGGAGTAGAATTGGATATGTTGGCCATCTCCGCGGACCCAGGTAGTCAGAAGCACGACAAGGTTGCCGAGGATTGTGACGAAGATCATACGGTTGAACACGACGCGCCAGAACATGCCTCCTGACTCGGTCTTGGTGACGAAACGGTACAGGAGCAGGTATTTCTTCAACCACGCATCAATGATAAAGTAGAGTGCCGTCGCTGGAAGCACCAGCGGCTGGATACCAGCCAGGCAGATCGTAACGGCGGCGTAGAAGAGGAAGTAGTTGTAATAGGGGGCGTAGTCGAAAGGGGGAGGAGCGGTCGCTTCGATGAGCTCCCGAGGGGTAGGGCTGGAGAATGTTTTGACCCAAAAGGCTGTGATCAGGGGCCACAGCTGGGCTAGGTCGACGGCCGCACCGAGTTGACGCTGAAGAAGATATGTGACCCAGAAAACGCTGTTCTGGCAAAGGGCGGTGAAAACACCAGCAGCGATCTTCTGCCGCAGGATCTCTTTCCAGACATCCTTGCCGTTGTCTGCAGACCTGACAATATTGGCGATGAGAGCCCACAGAGAGCTGAAGATGTTGAAGATGATCAGGTTGTTGAAGATGAAGAAGGAGAAGAGCTTGGCAAGAACGTGCCTCTCGCGCCCGGTCTTGGTCTTGTCTCCTGAGTTCATAGCCATTCGACGGAACATAATGGGCAGCAGAAGGTAGACGAGCGAGGTGAGTGCGGGAGCTGCGATACCCTGAACAGCTCCCCAAGTGTTGGTGTTCTTGATGAGTTCCCGCTGGAAGGCTGGCCAGAGCTGGCCCAGATTGTTCAGGTTGACGAGGAAGACAGCGATAAAGGCGTTCGGCACGATCCAGAAGACGGTCAGAAGGGCAATCCAGAAGTTGTTAAACCAGCGCTTGCGGCTGCGTGCAGCCGCTGTAAGAGGCATATTGTCCCAAATAATGTCATTTGGTCGAGGCGCGAGCTTCACAGTAGCTCCATGGGGCTTCTTCTTACGCAGGGCATATGCGATATTATGCGCCTCGGCGATGTCCGAGTAGCTGGCGAATCCGTAGGGAAGCGAGCTACGCTTGTCGACGGCTGCCCTGACCTCCTTGATCTCGACCTCGAGGTCGCGGATTCGTTGCGTGTAGTACTCGATGGCATCCAACTTCTGGCCCTTGGCGTAGGTGCCGTAGGAACGGTCCTTCTTCGACGGCTTACATGTAGGGCGAGCGGGCGGGAGCTGACTGGGATTCTTCAGGTACTTGGCTAAGACCTCCTCGAGTTTCCGGACAGCCTTGTCGTGCTCCTTGATCAGATTCGGCAGATCCTTGACGTTGCGCGCAATAGCAGTGCGAGCGAAGGAGGAGTTAGGAACAACCTCGTCAATGATTCGAGCGAGACCCTCGTCACTGCACCCCTGCTTTGGAATGTCCCACATCTACTCATGTCAGTGGTCGAGCACAATTAGTTGAGAACGTGGAGGACTTACCATGAGAGTGCGCGAATGAAGACTCTGCTGGTACTCTTGCGACTCGAAGTATCGACGCCTCAGCGCGAGGACTTTCCTATAGTTCCACCAGAGGAAACCCATAATGATGAAATTAAAACTCCAAGCCAGAGCGACCTGCGACCAGACCGCGCCTTCCCAAATACCAAGTGGTGTGATCCTCATTAGCCATCCATTCTGGCCGGACAAATCGTTCGTCGTACCCTTGCCGGAATGGGCCACGTTGACTGGGACTACGATGGCGACGCCGATGACTGTGAGAACGAGGAAAAGGTTGCGAATCATACGCAGAAAACGCAAGAAAATGGTAGCGTCCATGCCAATCTGATCCACGAGCTGCTCCTCCTTGGTCTTCCAAACAACGAGGAGCCATGACCAAGGTGCCTTGCCGAGGGCTGGAGGCGCGTGTTTTTCGTCTGCATGCTTGGATTTCGGGGCGTAAATGACTTGATGATACGGTCGAAGGAACGAGAATGCGACTGCGATGGCGGCGGTCACGCTGAGAGAAATCGCCGCGGCTGAGTAGACAGAGGCAGCGGCAAGCTACATGGCAGATTTTCATCAGCGCACTGGGGTTGATACTCAAGAGAATTGCCTTACCTGGCCCTTGAAGGGGTCCTCGAGAAGCTCGAGCAGCTGCTCGCCGCCAGACTTATCATGATCCTGCTGATCCTGCCTTGGGAAGAGGTGGTAGTTGTGCTCCATACTGGTGGCCGTCTCGCGCCAGAGGCGGGACGCAATGTGCTCGTGCCTTGATCAGCTGTATTATGTACTCCGTGGACTAGAATCCAGATATTTCCGGTATGGGCCAAATGAATTGTTCAATCGTGGCCGTCACTTGTCGGCAGAGTAGGACAGATCGGACGGAACAGTAGTTTCTGGTATCGAGGTTGGATTCGAGGTTGGATTCGAGGTTCGTTGAGTAGTCCAAGCAAGGCCGTTCCGCTAGAACAGGACAAAAAGACCAAAGGAAGAACAAGTGTGCTCAGGAACTCAGGCCCAAAGCAAATACACTCGCAGGGTGTTCGTCGTGAATCGGGAGAACAGAACCGGCCGTACAAAGAGGTTGAGGTGGTTGTGAGAAACGAGAGGATACCCGGAGGTGACTAGGAAAGGGCTGTGATGTTGGCGAGGGGTGAGGAAACAAAACGAGAGGAGACGTCGGAAGGAGGAAGAGAAGAGTCAAAGAAGTCACGGGGATGGAGAAGAACCGGGGATGGAGGGTCCGAGTGTTGGGAAAACTTCGAGGAGGGTGGGTGTAGGATGAAGCGCATCGCCAACGGGGGATGACGCCGTTGAGCACAGAACGCGGAGGAGAGAAGAGGAGCAGTGAGCCGCCAGCGTCTCCTTCAGGGACTGATCAGCACCGTCAAGCGCTGTTCGAGATGTTGCTGACAGACACTATTAGTTGCTGAAGGGCAGGTCTCTTCCCTCTGAAAACCACTGGAATTCAAGCGTGTTCTTGCTGACCGGGTACCTCCTAGCCGCCCCTTGCCGGCGCTGAACACGAGGTACCGACTCCGGTTTTTTCTTCTGTAGCGACGTCTCACATTGTTAGCGCTGCGCCACACACCAGGGCTGCCGTTCTGGACGGCGGTTCACTAAACAGCCAAGCTTTCCAGTTTTGAACGCTACCTTTTCAATGTCCGTTTGATATCGGTCTTCGACCTTTCACGTGTATTCCCAACCTCCCAAAGGCCATCCCGTCTTCCGCAAAATCTATCCCAGAATATTTCCAATCGCACATGCTGCATTCGCCCACCAATGAGTTTTCACAACAAATGCGAGCGCTTTAATTCTTTCAACGACAAACCGTACAAAGCAAACATAATGAAAGCCACCACGCCACTAGCCGGGAAAGGGGGGTGTGGAGCGGCCAACCTCTTCACACAAGACCAACCATCCCGACAGTCTAGGTAGGCGAGTGCCTGGTGCTAGCATTGGAAACAACAAGTCTAGTCAAGTCTATTTTTATGTCCTTTGATCCTCCGCCCCCGTCCCCGGCACTCTCCAGCACTCCCTTTACTGACTTCTCCAGGTCCTTAGGGGGGCCTTGATCTTGGAATGCTGTCGATGCCCCCCGCCGGACTGCATAACACGACACGCCAGGATCCGGTGTTGTCATCGCCGTTCCTTTGATCGTGGCTGTGTCCGTTCGTGCAGGCGCTTCCGCCCTCGCATATATCGTGGGTACGACCGGACTCACCGGAGCCATCTACGATGCCGAGAACCAATCGACAGGCGACCAAGATGACAACCAAGATGCTTGTACCTCCTGCCCCTGGCTGGTTGTGTTTGGCGGGTGCGAACTCAATTCTGGTTATCTTGTACCTTTTTGGCAGCGGTTATCATAAACGGTGATCTACGGGGATAAGCTTGCGCGTCGCCTTGGCTTGCATAGTTGTAGCGACTCGTGACTGGCTTTGCGGGCTTCTTTATGGGCAGGGAAGGCTTGCTGCCATTGTTTCACGACTACGGAGTACCTGGCTCGATATCTTAGCGCTCCTCCAATTATCATGCCAAAGTATGAATTGGCGACAAGTCTTCCAAAGTTCCCTTTCAATTCCGGGGAGCAGAATACCTACCGCAACGATCGACCAGCAGATTGTGCAAACTCAACTGTTTGCCACCAGGTCAGCTAGAGGAGGAAAGGATTGCCCATCGATCTTTCAGATTTTCCTCGGATCGATGCGATCCAAGACTTCAATATGGAGTACAAGCCCGGCATCCTACGCCTCCACCATCCACCACCAAAACCTCTCCACTAGCTTCGCTATCGCACTCAAGTTTCTCCACCACAAGGTCCATTGGGAGAAGCTGCACCAAGCCAACGGCTTTTCCTACCAACATGGGTACACTGGGATAAGCTAGGTAGGCACTGGTCGAAGCAGGTCACTCGCCATGCTGCAGCCAACCGCACTACTGAAGTTCTTACTTCAGCACTAGACGCGTGTTCTCTCCATGAAGAATGAGACCTAACTCAAACTTCCCCCGACGAAATCTGCTGATCTGTTCTACTCAGTAGATCCAGACCCTATCGACGCACGCCTAGCACTGGTGTGTGCTTGAAAGTAACCCATCCGGGCTCTCAGTGTCTCAGAACAGATGCCACTCACACACAGGACAATATTGGCGTCGCTTCTTCACTTATCGCAGGGGTTTTTTATTTCACGAGTCGAGTTCTCTTATGCGTTTATCGAATTCGTGATATCACCAAGGACGATTGCATGAACTCCCCTTTCGTTGTTCTGGTACTGTACATACAGGGGCAGTGTTCCAAGATCTTCAAAAGGGTCCCTCACGCAGATCACTGCCAGTCGTAGTAAGAACCTCGCGGGTTTATTTCTGGATCATGAGCGGCCACCAAAACCACCGTTTTTTTGACGTCATTGCCCCAGACGGCACTCCGACATGGTCTCATACTTTTGGTTGTGATGAGGAATCGTGCAAGGCACATTCCTACCAGTGGTGAAGTAAGCTTGGTGCGTAACTTTGTGAGCAAACCGCATCCCTCTGTTCGCTAGCAGAAGTACCCTGCACCTGATAGTCCGCTTGGGAGCGTTCACAATGAAGATATCGGCAAGATAAGGCTCGCAAGCCTTGGTTTGGGGATTTGCCAGCACATGGGGTTCTTGATATACACTTTCCCATGGCATAAGATAGGAGCCTTGGCTTCAACGTCAAGAAACCTGGCACCTCCCCCTTTGATCCTAAACATTGCTACACGTCACTAAACAACCAAGAGATGTACAGATATTTGACGTCAAAGCGTCAAGCATTTCATTGATCCAAAACTCCTAGCAACGATAATGTACATATAGGCAACTTGTAAAGATGTAAGACACCACACCTTTTCCCATTTACCAGCCCGGACCACGCCTTGCCCTTCAGCGGTCTCTGGATTTTCATATCACGTTTATCATGCATTTCCCGTTTCTTCAGGCAGCCCCTATGAGGTCAAGGTGAGCGGAAACCGCCGGCCTTTCAGGCAGGACCTTGGCTCCGTGTCTTCCTGGCCGTCTTGCCGATGACTGCCTCGGCGATCTTCTTTGCACGCTTGCCCATGCCGCGCTTGGCTCTGCCGTTTGTCTTTGCAGAAGCTTTTTCATCCTTGCTCGGACTCTCTGCAGTCGTAACAGTGCTGTCTTCCGCTGGCTTGCTGGCGCTGCTGTTCTTCTCCGCTGGAGCTGCTGCGGCACCCTCATCTAGCTTGGCCTTCTTTGCAGTGCGCTCTGGTTCAGGCTTCTGGACAGCACCGCCGTTGAGCTTCTCTGATGGCTCATCATCCTCGAGTTTGCGCTTCAAAGTCGGTGGCGCCGCCGGAGTGGTTTGCTCATGTGTCTGAATTGCACCGGTCATCTCTGCAGGCTTACCAGCGGGCTTTCCGTTCAAGCCTGGTCCACTTGGACTATCCTTGATGTGTTCCGGGATGGAATCGTCCTTGGGGAGAGAAACGACCGGCGTGGGCGCGGGTTCTTGTACTCCTGAGGTCACACCAGATCCAGCTGGCTTCGGGTCGTCGCTGGTGGGAGCTTCACCGTCCTTGGGCTTCTGAACCTTTTCGGTTGGGATATCCAGCTCTGGGCGAGGAGTTCCAGCGGCGGGAGTTGAGCCGTTTATGGGCGTGTCGGGTACGGACATGACTTCCACGGGTTTGGGAGCGCTAAGCGCCGGTCCTGCACCGCCAGCACCGTGCTCGAACTTCTTCTCATCCACAGTTGCAAGGGCGCTCTTCTCGGGGATGGGGTCTACCGAAGGAGGAGCAGCAGCAGCTGAAGGAGGATCTGAGGGAGGAGCAGTAGCGGTCAGGCCAGGAATAGCAGGACCGGTGGAAACAGAGGATGGTTTGAATGTAGGTGCTTCGCCGGAGAGACCGGAGGCAGCAGGTGGTTGGGTTTCGGTTGCGGGAGCGCCAGGCGCAGGAAGGCCGACTGTGAAGATTACAAAGTCAGTATACTGGTCGCAATGATATGTGAGAGATATCAGATCAAGAACAAGTGAAGCAGCATCGCATCGCGCAACGTCAGAGCTGGGTCAAGCTTCTTGCGTTAAGCTACCCCGGACAAGGCGCATCGCGCAAGTTTAATCAACATCGCAAACGCGATCGCATCATCATCAAAAACATGAAGCACCCATTGAGCAATAAAGCGATCATCGTCAGGTGTCCTTTTTTTGCAATTTCATTACCTTTCTCGACGGCCGGGGCGATCCCATCAGCCATGATGACGTAAGGGTGCGGATTTGGCGGGTTAAAGAAATCCGGGGAAGCTGTTGAGCTGTAAACACAGCTTGATGGCGACCAACTGAGGACTTGAGATGGACGAGAAAGGGTTCAATGCGGAAGAGAGTCGGTCGGTGGAATAAACAGAGAGATTCGGTGATTCTAATGATGTTTCTTGGAGAAAGAATGGGCTGAGTGGCTGGGTTGATGACGGAAGATGGGAGAGCAGATGGGAGGTGGGTGTTTGTTGAGCTGGGGTAGGTCACAGTCAGCTGTAACGCTCTTCGGTTTGCGTGCTGTGGGTAAAGGCGGGGGGAACAGAGGACTGTAGAAAAGCAAGGAAGAAATGGAAGGGGAGGTCTGTCACTGGTAGCAAGGTAGCAGGATCAATAGATCGGGAGGAAGTGAGGGGGCCCCAGCTGGGAGTTACGAAGGTACAACATTGGCACTTTACTGTAGATGGTTGGTTCCACAGGGCGAGAGCGGCGATGATGATGGTGGTGCCGAGCCGGATGGGGAGGGGAGTGAGCTGAGGTCACATGATTTGGGTGCAAGGAAGGCGTTCGAGGGTTTGGAGGATGTGTTTGAATTGAGTTTGGATGAGGAGCTGTGATGGTCCATGGGGCCTAGTGCATGACGAGATGAGGTATGAATGCAGGAGCTGGTCACAGGGCGCCACATGGTAAGGTACAGTGTTCTTCATGGAACGAGTTGATGAATCGCGATGTTGAACATGAGGATGATGCAGGTGGGTGGGTTGGAGATGATGCAAGGCTTGCAGTAAGGGCACAGGTACATGCTCGGTAACGAATCGAGTCGAAGCAGCGGTCGATGATGTGCAGGACCAGGACCAGCCGCCAACTGATGAATTTGGTTGGCACCTGCCATGCAGTCAGGGCGCGGCGATCCCAAATTCTGCAGGGTAGCAGTTCTTGATCCAGTGCAGTACTGCGACCCCCTTTCCCGCCCAGAACTCCACCGAAACTCCAAACACGTCGCATCGTCGCGTTCCCCTCTGCTGCAACGTCCATTCAACACCCGTCGCACCCAACTTCACACACTCCTTTGCCTCGACGACTTGTGCACCCATCGATTCTCTCCATCGTACAGACAGCCTCCGACTTCGATATTTAGCGACTCCTGACTCCTCGTTCACAATGGCGCCCAAGAACGCTTCTGGCAAGGACAAGTACTCTGTCATCTTGCCCACCTACAACGAGCGCAAGAACCTCCCCATCATCACATGGCTCCTCAACCGCACCTTCACAGAGAAGTAGGTACGCTTGAATCCCGTGCTGTGATGTTGCTAATGATGCCTCCCGTAGCAACCTTGACTGGGAACTCATCATCGTCGACGATGGCTCCCCCGATGGCACCCAGGAAGTCGCACACCAGCTCGTCAAAGCCTACTCTCCCCACGTCCAGCTCAAGCCCCGCGCCGGCAAGCTTGGTCTCGGTACTGCCTACGTCCACGGCCTGAAGTTTGTCACTGGCAACTTCGTCATCATCATGGACGCCGACTTCAGCCACCACCCCAAGTTCATCCCGCAGATGGTTGCGGTGCAGAAGACGGCCAACTACGACATTGTCACGGGCACGCGGTACGCTGGCAACGGTGGCGTGTACGGCTGGGACTTGAAGAGGAAATTTGTGTCGAGGGGCGCGAACCTGTTTGCTGATACTGTGCTGAGGCCTGGTGTCAGTGACCTGACAGGCAGCTTCAGGCTGTACAAGAAGAGTGTGCTGCAGAAGGTGATCGAGAGCACGGAGAGCAAGGGCTACACCTTTCAGATGGAGATGATGGTCAGGGCGAAGGCTATGGGCTGCACGGTCGCAGAGGTGCCCATCAGCTTCGTTGACCGGGTCTACGGCGAGTCGAAACTTGGAGGTGATGAGATCGTGGAGTATGCCAAGGGCGTGCTCTCTCTCTGGCTCAAGGTCTAGAGAAGACGAGGAAGTGAGGTCACTACATGGAACGATGGAAAAACACGACAGAACCCACAGATGCTCAGCGTTCAAGGCAAATACTCTAATACACAAGTTCAAATCACTGATCGGTCCTGGATGTCAGCTGGTGATGCAATGCATTGGCACTAGACGAGACATCCGTTGACGCTGCCGACTTGTCCAGAAAGCAACTGAAGCGTCACAGATGAACGGGCTTCTCGCGGTGAATGTCCCCAGATGATCGCATAGTTGTTTCTCTTATGGCGTGGCAAGAGTCGTTGAGTACGAGGAACAAGATGTAAAAGACCAAGCTAACGTAACAAAATACAGCATGACAGGGCTGCCACATCATACACAGCTAAGGCTCAACTACCCTCCGCTGCCAGATACGGCATTCGAGCCAATGGTGCTCATGGTGTGTTTTCTCAGGTGTCTTCGTCGATGTTCCAGAAGTGGATAAGTCATTTCTCTATTGCCTTTGGTCAAGTCACACTAATACGATTCTCGAGAAAAAGCTTGTGCTCTGGACGGTTCTGCTTTCATTCATCGCAGACCATTCCCCCGTAGCCAGAGTCTTGTGCCCTCCTGGAGGCAGGGAAACATTTCCCGATCAGGCAATGCAGTCATTTGCTGCCACAGCACCACCCAATCCCAGCGAACAACATCAAGAGAATCCAGGAGAGGGTGACTCAAACGAGCTCAAGCCCGAGAACCGGAAGCATGAAGCTGGTCTTCTCGCTAGTAAGAGTCATGATTTCTTACCGAAACCTCCTCGTCCCTCTAACCGACTGACCGATCCCAGACTTCCGGGACCCATGCTCCCCCACACTTTTTGTCTCCCGGGCGTCGCGCGCCGGCACGGGTCTCACGCAGCCGCGGGGTACCTCGGCATGTCCCCATCGTACCTACGATCCCAGGGAATTATAAGCTTCGTTCCCCAGAGTCTTGGGTTCGTGTTAGTTTCTCCAATTGTACATACCTGTCCAACCTGACAGTGCACATACTCAGCTCAGCAGCCATGACTGACCGCGTCGCACAAATTGCTGGCCACCTCAACTACCCCAAGGGTATGTTGGCTGGCCAGGTTGCCATCATCACTGGTTCAGGTCAGGGCATTGGAGCTGAGGCTGCGCGTCTCTTCGCCAAAGAGGGGGCCAAGGTGATCATTGCCGACATTGACGAGAGTGAGCTCCAAGAACTCTTTCAACCGATAATACCATTCTCGCTAACACATCAACAACAGAGAAATCATCAGACGTGGCCGCAAGCATCAATGCTGCAACACCGAACCGCGCTCTCGCTGTCGCGGGAGACATCACTGACAAGGCCTACATCACCCGCCTCGTCAAAGAGGCCGCCAACTTTGGCGGCGGCAAGATCCACATCATCGTCAACAATGCTGGCTACACCTGGGACGGCGTGATTCACAAAATGACCGACAAGCAATGGGACACCATCATCGCCCTGCACTGCACCGCCCCGTTCAACCTCGTGCGCGAGGCGGCCCCATACTTCCGCGTCAAGGACGGCGAACCGCGCAGCATCGTCAACATCAGCTCCACCTCCGGCGTCCATGGAAATGCCGGTCAATTGAACTACAGCCTGGCAAAGGCGGGCGTCACTGGCTTCACAAAGACCATCGCGAAGGAGTGGGGGCCCGCTTTCGGCGTGCGGGCCAACGCCATCGCCTTTGGCCACATCCTGACCCGACTGACTGCCGCCAAGGAGAATGGGAGTTTCGTGACTGGTCCCGACGGTGAGAAGATTGCTCTGGGTATTCCTGGAAAGCAGTTGGCGGCCTCGGGAGATTCTGCGTACGCGGATATCGCGCTGCGTCGTGCTGGCTCGGCTACCGAAGCAGCCTCAAGTATTTTGGCTGTAGCGAGCCCCTTGTTCAGTTACGTCACTGGACAGGTTATCATGGTCACGGGAGGTAGGAACATGTGAGGGGACCGGCGGGGGGCGACGTGTGAGAATACTGTAATACCGTGGTGGTTGCGAGATGACGAAGCGATTTGGCCGATGTCGTAACCTGGGAGGTGCTGTTCGGACCGCTGTTGACGATGTTCCACAAAGTAAGCGGACATGAATAGACTCTCCTCGTTCTGCGCATACAATTTAGCGTCGAATTCAATTACATCAAGTTATGCTCAGGGCTTTGCAAGGCTGGTGGTGAGTGGTGACTGACATTGATGTTGCAATGGTGTTGCAATGGTGTTGCTCCTTCAGCACCCGATCTTGACTACTATCGCTACGCTTTTGTCACCCATCACAATGACACTGCACGGACGTCCATACCCATAGGTTTCAGGGAATAGTGATTAGACCTTCAGGAATTAGGATCTTCGAACTTCCCCGTATGGCCACTAACATATCACAGGCGGTTCCTTTGCCTTGGGATGCGAACGAGGAGTGCAACAACTCCGGGCCCCCTCCTTCTGGTCAATCCTCCACCAGTCTGATCCAGGTGCCTCCCACACTTGGTCGTATTGGCTATAGTAGCTGCCCTGATTGCCAAGCAGCGCCCTCGCCGACGTGGATAGATGGTAGCTACAACAGCCGCAGGGGACAGATCTTCCCGTGCACCTCGACGTGCGGTTGCTTCTGGAATGTCGTTTCGAGCAATGTGATCGTTGATCAGGCTCCCCAACTGCTGGTCCCTGTTTCTGACCCGATACAGTGCACTCAGGAGTGTAATTCTCGGCCGTGGTGCGCCCAGTGTGAGTTGGTCTCCAAGGATGACGGCAAAACCTGGCAATGCAGGATGCACGAGAACTTCGCCTCTGCCAGTCTTGTCCTGTCGACAGAATATGCCACCATGTCAAGGGGCTGAGGTTCGGTGGGCAAAGAGTACTGTGCTAGAGATTGCGACAGGAGCCGAAACTCTGCAGGCTATGAAGTCTGGAACGATAACCTGGACGATCCCAATTCGTACAGCGAAGGCCGATACTACCAGTTCATAGACTTCGCTACTGGTTCTGGCTATGACAGCGGGATCATTATGCGTGCTGCTCGTCGTACTAGTACTTGTGGACAGTGCGAGTCAATATCCTCGAGCTCGTGTGCAAGTACAACGACTACCACCACGACCACCACGGCACCAGCGACCTTAGCAACAACTATTGTTACAATACTGACCCGACGAGATTATCACCGAGTGGCAAGGATGCGACTGCTGCTGGGATGTGAAGCCACAACAGGCCGAGTTCGCGAGACAGCACGACTGGAACTCCCGAGCCCGAACAATGCCCTCCCCTCACATGCTACGACGTCGAGGCCATCTACCGCGTCTGGGGGGTTTACGCGCCGGAGACGTGTGAACAGGCGTGTATTCATTGATAGTGGGAACTGTACTGATGAGCTGCATGTTATGAAAGCCAGCGGTCTCTATATCAGAGAAGTAGTAGATCTATTCAACTGTTATTTCTCCTCGCGACAGCATGATCCTCTGAAGTGATGGCACAACAAGGAAACTGAAGTCGCCTTAGTAAGATGACTATCAATAAAATAGTAATAGAAAAATAGTAATAGTAAAATAGTAATAGTAAAATACCTTAGTGCTAGTAAAATAGTGATAGTAAAATGTTGTAAAAGTACAAGCGTGCTCTTCTTTCTTAACTTGAATCAAGTAAACAACTTGAGCGAATTGCTACCAGAAACTTTGGAACTAACCTGCGCTTCGAGCGTGTTTTTTCATTCCCGTAACCAACAACACTTGACAAGATGGCGGAACTCTTAACCTTCAGTTCCACGATGGAGCCAAAGCATTCCTCACGTTATCGCGTGAGTTGACATGGCAATCTTCGACACTTTTCTCTGACTCAGCCTGATACTTGTCTGGATCACAGCCTGGCCGACATAAAGCAGCATGAGAATATGGGTCAAGCTAGCTTTATCGTCGTTTATAAGGAGGATTGTAAGGCGTCTGGATTGAGGCTATCCCAACCTACCGAGATTGACCCGCAGCCACCCTGCAACCTCACCCAACTTCCACCAGACAACCTCTCATTTCTCGCCCTCTCATCTCTCATGCACCGAGTTCCTGTCACCTCATAAACTTCTTCTAGATCTTATGGCCTCTGAAGTATGAGTGAGCCCCAGAGGACGCCCAGCAAGGGCCATACTCGCAACAAGTCCTCTATCAAGGGTACCCCAATGACCTAGCCCCTCGAGAGACTCATCATCACTGACGTTCATCAGCAACGCGACCTAGAAGCTCTACGAAAGGCCCACTCGATATCGACAAGTAAGTGTACGTTCTTTCCACCAAGAAAAACACCATCGCTCATCGTCTAGTGATCCTCTCGCCGCTGCTTCGGCGGCACCATCTACGCCATCACAACTCACCCCACGCACCCACGGCGGTCCCCGTCGCAGTACATCAACTGCTCGCTCACCGTCCACCCCGGCGGGCGCTTCATCTCCAAACCCTCGCTTGGGCGAATTCAGACCAAAGGACTTTTCGTTCCTGCTCCGTCCAGAGATTTACCACCCTCTAACCCCGCTAAACGTCCCCGCTGCCTTTCGAAACTCAGGCAAGCAGCCCAGCCCTGAGGCGCCTATCAATGAGCTCCTTGCCAAGGGCCATTTCCGCGCAGCCGCCATCGCCGCGGTGCAGGAACTCACGGGCACGGGTCACAGAGGCCAGGTGATTCCGCATGATGCGCCGCGGATCTTCAACTTGTTGTACACACGGCTCGCGTGTCTGACCCTCATCGACGCCACATCATTGGCAGCACAGGAAGTCAAGGCCTTGGAGGACCTGAACAACACGCGCACATACGTCGACGAAACGACTGGCGAGCATCTGGTACCATGGGAGCTCCGTGTCCTGAACGTTCGCCTCCAAGCTCTTGGCTTTGGCGACTCGAGACGCGCTGTGATGAGCTACCATGAGCTCGCTCGCGAGGCCCGGGACAACATCTCGAAAGCCATGACGCGACACGATAACTACGCCCGCGAACTTTGGAAAGCTAGACTGCATGATCTCGGCATCAAGGTCGCTGGCGCGCTGATCGAGATGGACGACCTGGCCGGGGCAGCTCACCATCTAGCGTCGCTCCCGAACAAGGGAGACAACAAGCATGCTCTATCCAAGGCACTTCTCTGGCTGCAGCTTGGTGATGCTGATCAGGCTAGGGAGTGCGCCAAAGAGTGTACTGGGGGTGTTGAGGAGGCTGAGAACACGGAAGTGCTTATCCAAGCGCTCTGTGATATGGCAGACGCGGACTACGAGGCCGCCCTCGCCAAGTGGGAGAGACTGCAGGATTTGGACGACGAGATGATCGCCATCAACACCGCTGTCTGTCTGCTCTATCTGGGCCGCATGCCAGAGGTGAGAGCATCGATTATCCGCTGCGAGTCGCAAGTACTGACAAAGAACTAGGGCCGGACCATCCTCGAGAAACAGATTGAGTCAGGTCGGACCTCGCATACGCTCCTGTTCAACTTGTCGACCATGTACGAGCTCTGCACAGAGAAGAACCGAGTGCTGAAGATGAAGTTGGCAGAAAGAGTTGCGGGGATGGAGGAGCGGCCATCTGGATGGGAGAAATCCAATATGGATTTCAAGCTGTAGAGTAGAATAACCTCCACCCAAACGGTCATGGTCTGGGGCTTGCTTGCTCGTCGGGAAGAGTGCAGTTGCAGCACTTACACAGACGCGGATAATTGGTCCAGTACAGAGCCAGCATAAGTCACACGGAACCTTAAAAAAGGGCATCATCAAGAGCGCAGCCAGCGTCTTCACTCAATCAGGATCCTTGGTGATCCGGAAGAGGTGCCAAATCCGGAAAATATTTACAGAATTGCTCAAGCAGCCTGAGACAACGAGCTCCAACGGGGCGTGTTCTATGCCAGATCTTGGTGGCGTCGTACTATCACATGCTGCGAGAGAATGATCCTGTAAGTCTGTCGTGGCTCTGCTTCGCCGCGTACATTTTGATGACAGGAAGTGGCACTTTAAAAGGACCGGCCATTTAGTCTTACAGGACTGCTCAGCACTGTGGGCTGGGAATGATCCCGTCGAAGTAGTCTTTCGTCCTGAAATGCTTCAGGAAAGATGCCGAGGCAGGCTCGGAGGTCTTCATTACCTACTACTAGTCATGGCGACTTGTCGCAGTGCACTTGAGATGAGGTTGATTAGGTGGCAACATGCGGCGCTGTGTGATTGACTATTATGTACATGCGAATTTGATTGATCGTTCCTTCTCTGAAGATATTTACCACTGCACATGGCGTCCTGGGTTTGGCAGTTTTACCGGCTGCAACAGCAAAATTTCCTGAAATAAGGACAGCCTACCTTGCGGCAAGCAGTACATAGCCGCTTCCCCCAACGCTCATCAAGCGCATTTGGACAAGTCCAAGTGTGACACATAGTTCTTCCTACCTCGACTCTTGCGGACATCTTCGAAGCACTTCAGGCAAAGCCCAACATCCCCAGGGCTCGATTTATGGTTCTCGAGAAGCCTTCTATTTTGCATCACCGCCTCTGCCTGCCGGTTAGTAGGAGAGAACAAGCATCATGTTTTCGTGACGGTCAAAACTTCCCACTTACTGAAAAGTTGCCGGCTGAGTTCCGGGTCATAAGCGTACGAGCGACAGTTCTGGAACTTCCATGGCTCAAGGTCCGAAATTATTCTGCCCGTCATTGTATAGAACAGCTCTTTGGATTGAAAGTCCAAAGAAGTGTAGAGGAGGACCCATTCGTCGCCGCGTTTCAAGTCCTCCGAGATCAGGTAGAGATTGAACCACAAGAACATCAGGCCCTTGATTGCTTTTTGACAGCCGTGCTTGACAGACAGTTTGGCCAGCATACGGAGCTTATTGGGCAGTGGTCGTTTGATGGAACCTTGGAAATGGATGAGCTGACACAGGAAGACGAAGTTTTCTACGTCGGTCTCTTCCATGGCGAGGAACATCTTCCCGTCACCGAGGACTGCGGCAGTCTTGAGGGCATCTCTCCAGTTCGTGGACGCATTCGACATGACTTGTGAACAAACACGGATCCGTGGCGGTTGGTGTACCGTGCATGACGACCCTAAGATAAGAGTCAGGTCGCCATCACGAACGTCGAAGAGGTATTCTGGTTGCACGACTCTCTGTGATCTCGTCAGTATAAGTTCCAAACGCCACATCTGTGAAGATCTCCAGGCTGTCCCACCGGCTGTTGTGGCACTGCATGCTGCCTGTGCTGTCGCTTGATACCGGTGCAGAGTAGCCCGGAGTCTTCTTCCTCTTCGAATTTCGGATCTTGACTTTTACGCTTCATCTTGAGCGGCTTCGTGAGCAAGCGGTCGTCGCTTCTTACCGACCGAGGTGATGACGATGGGTGTTTTGTGAACTGCTTGGGTCCGCGCACCAGGCTTGAGGTGCCGAGCCATGTCAGCCAGGTGAAATGGGAAGAGTTAACCCTTGACAGGTTCTACAGGTGCTGCCTCTCACTTTATTGTGAGGCTGATTGCGCGAGTGCGGATCCGGGCAGCTGGCAAATGCCAGAGACAGTTGTTAGGGCTGCCGATTTCATTCACAGGCACCTGGCCTACATAACGGCCACTCTGTGCCTTCCTCTCTCGATATTCCACACGGTTTTCTGAACTCTCAACTGCTGGCACCATCGTTTCGTCGGTCCACATGGAGCGGGACAATTCCGAGTCCTCAGGCTCATCGTGGACGCCTGAGACTAAACGCAAAGCAGGAGGCAACAAGGAAGTTTGCATGCCTTTGCGCAATAAAAGGATCAAGATCGAAGACTTCGAGACCCCAGAGGTGTCTTGTGGCCCTGACGACCGAAACCCGGAGCCCGCGGCTGTTATGACGACTGTGGACGGGCCTCTGCATAACGCGTCCCCCCGAAACGAAAAGACCATTCGATACATAGGAAAGGACGTCACTCGACCACAAGACCTAGCACTCTTGGTTGGTCCCGAGAAGGTAGAGATCCGCGTTCACCTCGTGATGCTCGAGGCCAGGTGCCCTCAGATGCTTCAACAGGCTATTCCTGATGCCATGAACGGACACATCCAAGGACAGGGCTCGATGCGTGTCTTGCTCCCGGAAGATGACCCCGACGCCACCTTCACATTTCTGGTGCTCACTTGCTCTGGGGTTGAAGACCGCTCCAAAGCCCTATCAAACCTCGGAAGCGGTCAATTCGCTGTCGTCTCCATGGTTGCACGCAAGTACCGCTGTGATGCACTTCTTCTCGACCTGTATTTGAACATGTTCTCAATGCATCAGGCCGAGGGCCTGCCTCCAGCCGAGCGGGAATTTGCTGATCTGTGGAACGCGGCTCTTTCGGCGTACTGGCTACGCTCGCCGACCTGTTTTGAGCGCTTGACGTGTTGCCTTATCCAGAAGCAGAGGTCTGAGAATGCATCTTTTCTCCATCTAGTGCAGGCATCTCCTGACAAGGAGCTCGCGTGGAAGCTGAGTTGTGTGTCACAGTGATGAGAAGGCTTTCAGAGTGCCAACTGACAGAACAAAATAGTAGCTCTTCACGAATCGAAATCTATATCCCCTGACTCTCCTTGGGCAGGGGTCGGCCTGTGCCTGGATTGTTTTGAGAACGCCGAGCGAAGTTTTGCCCACCAGGTTGGCTGCTCTACTTGTGCGAACAAGAAGGTTCCAACAGACACTTCGTCAAGAGGTCACAGAACCCTTGGGGTGTCAGGCTCGCGCGGATTGAATACTGATTCGCCAGTGGGGAAGTCTGTCAAGTCTCAGGGATTTCTTCGTGCAGTCGACTTGGCCCGTCAATCTAGCCAGTCGAGTCTTGCTCCAGAGTCAAGCATGTCCGCCACGCCTTCCTCCTCGACCAGCGCAAAGTCCAAGGATCCTCCTTATGCGGCGGAATCAGATTCTGGAAGTGACGTCCCGATGGCATTCCGAAGAAGGAAGACCCCCTCCTCATCGCGAAGCGCCACCACGCCACAGAGAGGCCGGCGAGGTCGCCCCGGATACAGGGCCAGCTAGGCTGCTCACCAAGGATTAATTGCCCTGAGAACCTTGTACCTTGAACGGAAACCTGGTGTTGTGAAAGAGAAGAAAGCAAACATGTATGTAGAACATGCTGGAAGGATTAGATGATGTTACCTAGGACCATATGGTATAACACTCTCATCAATATCACTTCACCTCAGGCCAGAACTTCTCCTCTGCCTTCAACAGCTCCAGCCATCTCTCCTCAAAGTATTTCACCAGGTCCTGCACAACCTTTGCCCCGGAGATCTTGATCTGCTCGGCCACCACATCATCGATCAGCCTTCCAAGCTCGTCGACAAAGCTCTCGAACTCGGGACTGGTCCAATTGGCAATAAAGTCGTTCCGCAAAGCTCCGCCATCCGCGTCATCGCTGCCAGACTTGGACGGATCAAGTTGAGCTTTTGACCAGTTCCAAGCGGTGAGGTAGCATTTCTCGGTGCCCCAGAAGATGACGGCCGGGTCGATCCACGGAGGGGAGATGGTCGGTTCTGTGCCGATGGAGTCGAACAGAGTCTCGAACCGACGGAGGCCTTCGATCTTTGCATCTGCAAAGGCCTTCCCACGCTGATCGCAGTCCATCTCGAGATTGATCCCGTACTTGGCGGCCGTGTCGCGGAAGAACCCCTCCTCCCTGCGAATGTTCACCAGCGCATCAACTACCCAGTTCAGCATCCTCTCCCCACGCGAGGGAGGTTCATCCGGTCCCTCGACATTGGCAGGCAGATCCAGTGAGCTGAGGACTTTGCCGATGCCGCGAATGTAAGCATGGATGTAGAGCCTGTCATTGCTCAGCCACCGCCCCAGCGTCTCTTTGTCGAGGGTGCCCTCAGCGCCGGCGCGGAGGAAGGGTGATTGCGTCGCAGCGCGGAATGCTTCTGGCTGGGATTTGAGCAGGCATTTCGTGAAGGAGAGGTCATCCATGGCGGACGGGACTGGGGGGGAGGGCATCCGCGGGGGTTGAGAGTTGTGATGACGATGAGAAGTGAGACGAAATCGGTTGTGGAGTGGTTTTGGAGGCGGGGTTTATCAAAACGCGCCTCACTAAGACGCAGTGGTAAGCTTGCTATTAGAGTTCGGGAAGAGCTTGTTTTTAGAGGTCCTGACGCCACGACCTTTTGTGTGTGTTAGTCAAATAAGGATGATAAAACAGGGAATGGTCGGGGAATGATGGGGAGAGAGGGCGTGTCCATGCATGAGCTCAATTCATGAGGGTCATACAAAGCGGGATCAACATGATGATGCCTCTTTACAGTCAACTAGACTACGTCGGAGTGTCGATTCCGGGACGGTCCCCGTGTAGACCTGCATTGGAAGCCAAGTAGATCTGCAGCTCGCTAGTAAACAATAGAGTGGACTTTTGTGAGCAGTGACAGGACCAACAGCTCGGCTACACGCGGTCGTTGTAACTAGCCTGATTTCGCAACGGTTGATGGACTTGCTGCCTACTAGTACCTCGAATTTATTCTCCGTCAGTTCAAGTCTGACGGATTGAGGGCTGTTGAGTGAATATTTGAACAGTCCCCACGCAAGATGGTTATCTATTCTTCTACTGTAGAAGTATCTATCTATCGGCCTAGCCAAAGGAAGTCCTCAACACTTCAACATGGCTTCTAAACTACCTCGCATTGTCGGTTCATATCGCATGATTCCCAATGCTTCCGGTGTTCTCTCGGGTCTCGAATTCACCGTCGCCCATCTTAACCATCCTCCATATGTCCCTTCCTTACAATCGCTCCCCTCATCATCCCGCCACAGCATCCCTAAAGTGGGCTTGCCAAACAGTCTTGCTGAGAACCCGTGTGCGAGCTTCAGGACCCAACTCCCTGCCACGCTCTCTTCTACGATCTGCCGTCCCAGTCGTTGAGTTTCCGTCTCTTCGGAGTTTACGGTGGGGGGAAGGGGTGTGAGGAAGATCTGGTGCTGTTTGGCGCTGTCCCAGCCGCTGAGTTGCTCGTTCACGTAGGCGTGCTGAATCATGGAGAGGAGGTAGCACTTGTGCTGAACGTAGGATGGGCCGTCCCATTTACCTTCCTCGTCGAACCAGCGTTGAGCGGATCCCATAGCCTGGATCTGGACTGCGTAGTCGGTCATGGCTGCATCGTCGATGGTCATGGCGTCTTTGCCGTCGTCGGACTGGGTGAGGTTGTCTGGAACTCTGAGCAGCGGTACATGGGACACGAGAGGATTTGCGTGAGCGCCAGTCGTATCGGTTTTGCCTTCCCAGAGTTTGAGGAAAATGCGGTGCGCGCGTTGCATGAGCGGGTTGTCGGGGGTACTCATCATCCAGAAGTTGACTATGGAGATGGCATCTGGTGCATCACCCATCGTGAAACCGGCATAGTCGAAAGGTGAGTCTGGGTTCGCAATGTGCTCCTCCCAAAGTCTATCCATATCGCCGAACATAATGACGCCAACATCTAGGTACGCGCCTCCATACTTTAAAAGCAGTGGCCAGCGTACAAGATCCGAGCTATGCTGCGCAGAGTACTGCCCTGTCACCGACCCTCCGTCGCGCATGACGTCCGGCACGACCTCTGGATCGGATAGGTCAATGAACCGAGACACATTGAGAGGGGAACCGTCCTGACGGTCAAGGACATAAATATTCCATCCTAGAGATGAGTAACGCTGGTACCAGGCCAGCACATTGCGCATCAGGTATGGCTTCAGGGATTGAATGCCGGTATGCCAGTATGCAAACATGTTCTTCCCGCCACGAGTAGGCATGGGTGGGTTGACCAACTCTTCTGGAAGCGAGCCATCTCGTGGGAGGGGCCGAGGCGTGAAGGCAGATGTTCCTGGGATGGAGGGATAGGGATAGTCCATAGTTGCTATTGAAGACCCAATTGAAGATGAATCTGGCGTGGAGTCACTCGTGGTTCTCTCATCTAGGCGAGCCGGAATTGTCTCGGTGGGTGAAGCTGAATGTATTGGACCATCAAGAAGGTGCGAAGATGTTGTTGCATGATGCATGTTTGGCTTCTGCTTGCCGCCGTAGTGATGGTGGTGGGAGGTACAGTACACTTGTACCGTGACGAGGGGTACCTTACAGGCTGTTTGCAGCTTGACTGCGACTTTCCTTGAGGTTTGAAGAGAATCGATGTGACGGTTATAATCTGTAATCCCAATAGCGCAATATATTCCAAGAAGAAGGCAAGTCGAATGGAAGCTTTTATAGCCCAAGAATCCAATCAATGGGTCGCATTGTTCTATCGCAATCGGGAGATGAATGCTTGTTTAGTGGACCAGCAACTTGACGTCGTCGGAATGACTCATGGTGGTTCATCCAAGACATTGGGGAAAGCTGAACAATTTTGAGTGCAGGAGATGCTTTTCCTGCGACCTATAGTCCTTTCCTAGTTCTTCCTCCTATCCCCGTACTCGTCTTCTTACTTGGCTTCTTACTTGCTCTTCAGCTCGCTCTTGTCACGGCAATGAGTCTTCTGAACGTATGTCACGAATAACAGAAACTCCATGGCTCCGAGTCGCCGAATCGCTGACTAGGATATGTGAGGTTGGGAGTTGATCGTTAGAAGGTGGTGTTGGGGCCATATAGGCTTGCAGGGTGCAGGTCTGCACTGTTAGGCGCCCACTCTTCTCGGAGCGGGGAAAGCTACTGGCGTCTCTGTTGCTTGTCTGGCCAGATGGCCTGCCCGTAGGCCCAACTCCTGCATCGTTTGTTCCAACATGCTCCCCGTGCTCCTCTGATCACACTCTCTGGCTCAAGCTAACCCCACGGTACAACACCGTGTTCATTAGTGAGGCTCCCTCGTTGACCTCTCCCGCGAAAGCTTAGCATGTGCTTGTTTGTCGCATCCTAGCAAAATGGCAATCCAGTACGTTCCGTCTAACTATGACTTTGACGCTCAGCACGATGGCACTGAACACCTTGCCGTCAACAACACATGGCCACGCCCTTTTCTTACACGACTGGCACTGCATACTGCAGGGAAGCTCTACAAGCGAGAAGGGCTCTGTGTGCCTATCTCGAAACACAAGATTCTCAAGACGGGCTTCCGCGTCCATCTGACAGAGGGTGCAACCATGAAATACCTAGCTGAGAATACAGCTATTCCTGTTCCCAAAGTCCATTGCTCTTTTCTCTACAGGCATAGAGCATACATTGTCATGGAAAGGGTCCAGGGCGATGAGCTCTCGAAATTACTGAGAACCATGCCTAAAGAAACACTTGAGAATGTCTTTTCGCAATTGAGGGAGATCATACGGGAGTTACGTGCTCTATCACCTGCGTGCACGGGGGTAGAAAGCTGCGTTGGTGGGTCATTGTATGATTCCCGCATACCTCAGGGGAATCCTCGCTTCGGCCCTTTCAAGACAATCCAGGACTTTCACTTCTGGCTTCGAAAAGGCCTACGACCCGAAGAAATCCAAGATCGAGAGAGAGACCAAGACTGGGAGGACCTTCAGGAGATGATGAGGCGGCAAGATGGGCCATGGCCTCCGCCAGTGTTCACACACGGCGATCTAAATCCGTCCAACATTTTAGTTCGCGAGGGGAGAGTTGTTGGTATTATCGACTGGGAGTTCTCAGGATGGTACCCTCATTATTGGGAGTATACATCATCCTGGTTTGGCAACATAACGAGACCAGAATGGCAGAGCAAGCTCGACCAGTTTCTTGACCGACCCCTTCCTGGGGAGTTGAAGATGGAGGAAGTTCGTAACAAGTGGTGGGGCGAATGCTGAGCGCATCGATGCACATTCGTCCTCCTCGCTGGTACTGTACATTATTCCTAGAGAGGCAAACACCCTAATGACGTTGCATTCTACAGCGTTATATTATCCACCGTCTTGTTGCGGCAGGCGATTGTCGCCAAAAGATCCCTATAGCAAGCCAGAACATTTCTCGATCATGCTAACAAAGAGCCTAAGGTACGCAGGAGGTGGAGAAATGTACGGCCAGATAGGGACTGCGCACTTACATAGAACCTGTGAGTGCTATTATACCAGGGCTGCTCGCTGCTTGAAGCTACGTCGAATCGACAATTAGGCTGCGGTCTAAAAGGATTGGCATAGTATTTCTTTATTTCTAGATCACCAGTTCCAGCTCTTGCAAATGTTCAGTGCAGCAGTAGATCTGCCGAAATCGTCGAGAGCATATCTGTCATAGCGTAGCGTAGGTATACAAGACATGGCACGCCAGAACGCAATGTGATCAATTCAAGCGAGCTTGAGATAACCCAAGCCTGATTCTGTACACTCCAATATAAGCAAGAATCCGGCATGACATCCTGATTGGACTCTCTCGTACCATTGCCGAATGTCCGTACTTCTGCGGCCTAGTCTACTGAATTGCTCCTTCTGGGATGCACACCCACGGTCCAGCGGGGTTGAAAAGGTTCGGCTCCTGCGAAGGGTTGCGTGAGCGATAGTTCAATCACATTGAAGGAGGATACTTACGAGATGCTCGCCGGGCCCGCAATTCGGCTTTTTGAGGCCATATCGCACAGGCTGCGCCAGTGCAAGGCTGACGCATAGCGTGGAAAAGATGATGGCGACTTGCATTTTTTGCAACGAGGTTGGTTGGTAGATGGGTCAGCTGTGGACGACTTGACAAGGTCTATTCAGAGCCAGAGCGTACAGAAGCGCCACGACGGTCCTTCTTATATGGCAATCTGGCTTTCCTGAGACACAAGCGTTCGGTAATTTGCGGGTGATGCCCTCAGAAGAATGGATTGCAGCCCGCATAGCGGACAGAGACATGTGCATTCTTGATGTCTTTGCCCCCCCCCCTTGGTGGCGATACCCTTGAATTAGATCATAGTGAAATTTCAGCTGACGTCTGCGAGTAGCGGGATGCATTCTGGGTCTGTCTTATTGCAGAGATATGCAGAAGTTGCGCAGGTGCATCTGGCTACTTGTGACAACGGTCGATGAAGGGGGAAGCTTCCAGGTCGAAGGAAGCCAGCAGCCTGACTTTTCAAATCAAACGACAATGCCATCGATCCCCAAGACTGAGGCGAAAACCTTCCACCGCAATGTTGCCATCGTGAGGCTCTGCATACTTCTGCAGGGAAGGGAGTCCTGTTGAAATCTTGATTGCTATAGCATGGTTCTCGACTGCCGATGATCTCCAGAGGACTACCAGATGCCGTTTACACCTGAGTTCTGCTTAGCTTGATACTTGAGGGGTCATGAGGAACAATTCACAACGCAGGCCTTAAGCACACCATATTTGTCTTCTTCTTCTTCTACTGTTAGAGGGTGACCATTACTCTATGCATTTATTGTAATCAAAAATCAGTTTTGTCCTGACATCTTTCTCTGTTATGGCACAGACTTTTGATGAATTGTGACGGGTTAGGGTTCTAGCTACGTGAGGACCCAGATCGCGTCAAAGTCGAGCAACAAAGTCTCACGCGCACCACCTGAACATTCTCCGGTTGGAACCACCAATAGCCATGCCGCCATGAAGACACGAAAGTCTAATCGCGCGAAGACGCGAAAGAAGATCATCGAGGAGGACCCTGATGCAATCTTCGCCGATGAAAATGAGGTGCAAGCAGGTCCATCAGCTGGCGACCAGGATGACGACGAGGACTTCAAGCCGCCCACCCCCGGCGCTGAGGCGGCTCAAGATGATCAAGTCGCCGATGAAGCCCCAGATCCCAATGCAATGGATGTCGATTACTCCCAGACAGCCACTCAGGACGATGTTGGTAGCGACTTCGATGAGGAGGAAAACCCTAGTCCTCGCAAGGCTCGCAAGACGAAAGCTGGAGCAGATGCCAAGCCTGCCATCGCGGACGCAGCTCAGACTGGTTACATGGACATCACCACTGCGCGCGGCAACTACTTTGTGCAGGGCTACACGGGTCCCTACGACAGAAGTGTCAAGGGGAAGGCGATCATCCGACTATGGTATCCAAGTGGGCTTGAGAGGGTAAAGTCCATGATCGCGAGGTGGTATGAGCTGTCGGTCCTGCCGCCCAAGATGCCCAACGCTGGGAAGGATGATGGCCTGGGCTTTGGAGTCTGGACGCCAGATCGGTTCCAGAAGGAAAAGGCTTCCGCGCAGGCTTGGTATGGCCGGATGAAGGCCGCTCGGGGAGGGGTGGATTTCCGTGTCCTCTCGGAGACAGAGTCGCAGCCGTATCTTGCGCTCTTGGACACCCGCTCGATGCCTGTCTTGATCGGGCCGGCAAATGCTCAGTCTGAGCTCCATCTCAAGGCTGGCGATGCAATCACACTCTCATCGACGGGCGCACCTGAGGGCACGGAGGAAGACAGCACTCGTGCCAATGCTGGGTGGCTGCTAGACGTGGGTGGCATTGTACCATCGCTTTCATGGAAGCCACTTGAAGAAGGGGAAGGCACAGAACAGATCTTAGCCATGGCCATTCTTTCTCATGCCGACCAGTCGGCAGCTCGATTTGTGGAAGAGTCCCACAATCCCGAGTTTCAGCATCATGGCATCGTCCAGATCTGGGCTTTTGCTAGTGACACCAGCAAAGAGGGCTTCGTCCGGGCATCGACGTCGCCTGCCCGTTGCTTACGGGCTCTATGCCTGGACAGAGGACGCGCGAAGAGGGTGCAGTGGAGTCCGACATGCGGCTTGCTTGCTATAATGTGTGGTGATGGGAGCGTCTGTGTTGTCGAGCCCGGTGATGGCGGCAACGGCGAATACGGTAAGGTCGCCATAAACTATCTGCAAGTCGCATGAGAATTAATTGATCCGCAGAGAAAGTCGTTGATCCAGTCGCTGTATTGGCTTTGGCCGGGGAAAGCACAAAGGCCACAGCAATGACCTGGATCAACTCCAACAGACTGTCCGTTGGTTATACAGATGGATCTATTGCTCTCTGGTCTATCTTCCCTAAGCGTCTTCTTTCGCGCCACGCCATTCATCACAATCACGTTATGGACATGGCCTCCGCCTATCCGACCTTCCCGTATCTTGTCTCCTCGAGTCCAGTGGGTGGTCCGCCGAAGCTCATCGACCTTCGGTCTCCGAGTTACGAGACGACCGAATCGGTAACCGCATCACTTCAGACGAGCTCTGGGATCATGTCATACAGCGAGCATCTCCTCGGTTTCTTCTTCCCCCTTCCGTCCTCGAACGCTCTGAGTACGGTTATTGGTTTCGCACACCATGCGTATTACCCCGTCTCTCGCAGGATCTGTACACCAGATAGTTTCGTGACCTGCTTATCTGCAGGATGCACTCATCCCTACCTCCTGATCGGGACACTCGACGGATCCTTGTGGTCACTTAACCCGCAAGGCGAGCTCTTCGCCGTTCGGTACGAGGTGTCTGACAGGATTCGTGTTTTTCAACACGAGCACCGCAGTGCTGGATTGTTCGCAAAGGGAGAGCCTGGCTCCGAGCGCGGTGCTTCACGGATCCTACAAGGCTTTAAGAAAGAGAAGAATCCGAATCCGAGAAACGAATTTATCGCTGCCAAGAAAACTGCGAAAAAGGGAAAGGGAAAGGTGCCGTCGGGGCCAGATACTTCCAAGGAGGTGATACACGAGCCATTGACGAGACTCACAGCCGTTCAGTGGAATCCGAACCGGGGATTTGGGTGTTGGGCTGCTGCTGCGATGGCATCCGGCCTGGTGAGAATCATGGATATAGGTCTTGAGCCGGAGCCCCCGAAAGGCTGAGCGCGGACCCCTGTTGCTCTGAACCCATCAACGGATTGGCTCATCCAGACATTGAGCGGCCATGATGCCGTGGTGATAGTCAAAGGCTTTGGCCATGCCCCAAAGAAGTTGCGCGAAAGCAATCACCACGAAACAGTGGAAGATTTGGTGGGAACTGCCCCAAATGTCGAAAGTCCCTGGTGACATTCTTTCGGGGAACCGTAGCTGAATAACGTCAGTCATGGAAGTCTGGCGCATTCGGCAGAACTGAGTTCAGACTCACAGCATACAGAACGGCGCCGAAGATGTTGGAGGAGCCATTGGCTATGACCCAGCTTAGGCTCATGCGATCTTCCAGTCCCTGCCAGCCATAGAGTCTGAGCCCGTGGAGGACAGGAACGAAACCTGAACATCCAAGTGCGATGAACATGGCCGCGCGATAAGGTCGTAGCTCAGGTGTCCGGAACCGCTCAACCCAGGAGACCATGGCACAACCTGTGCCAAGGAACGAGATCTATCCTGTATCAGACCCCCATCACACAAGGGAAAAGATGAACATCTTCGACGGAGAATGACTTACCAAGAACATGTATATGGTCATCAGCCGAGGCTGGCAGTAAAACCCATAGTACAAAGCGGGAGCATAGCTCCCAACAATGAGCGCCACGATCCCTGTGTAATCAAGCTTGTTTCCCCATTTCGCCACTTCCTCGCTGTGATCCAACAACGCATGATATGTCGCACTCATCCCGAGGCAGATCACCGCTCCCGCAAAGAAGCATGCAAACACCGCGACATCCTGCTCTGTCGCACTGTCGTACCTCGGCTTTATGACACAGTAGAGATACACGGCCCCCGCCACGGAGATCAGCGCGCCTAGGAGATGGGACCAGATGTTCACAGTCTCATTGTGGATGCGGAAGATGGACTTGACACTGTTGGCGTAGGAGTTGCGGTCGGCGCGATAACCGGACAGGATATACGCGTTGTCGCGTCGCCAGGGAGGCAGGTCGTCCCAGCCGAGAAGAGAGAGGGCTTGCTCGACTTTGTGCTCGACTTGTTGAACAACGTCGTTGAGTTGGGATGCGATGGAGGACGCGCTGGAGCGGCGGCGAGGCCGGTGGCGGAGGGTTGAAGAGCCGTTTGGAGTGGTCATGGTGAGGCTTGGTGAAATGAAAGCATTACGGGTGAAAGGACAGTGTGGGCAAGGGCTAAAGGCGTGGACTTTCCAGATCACTTTAAATGTTGCGTGGGCTGATTACTTGAGGCATGGGTGGTGAAAGTGCTTAAGTGTATTTGTTGGGTGTTGAGCATTTCAAGGTGGGTTCGCCCATCACTAACACATGATAAAACAGCTTGTCTTCCGAGGTCGAAGCTTTCTCACCATTGCCACGTCGTACTTTGCTCGCTTGCAACTCCTAGCCCATGCGTCTGCATGGTCGGAGGGTTTACTAAATATCTTTATGGACGCTCAAAGCAATTTGAAAACGACGTCGACGGCTCAAGGAGGTCGGCGCCGTCGGCTGCTGGACCGAGCGCCACCCACCTGTCAGAACGCATCGCGGCGCGGCCAGGCATGGGTCACTTGGCAAGATCTTGTCATGTTCACAACACAGCCTTTCACATGATCCTGTAACAAAGCAGAAATCCTTCGCCTAGGCTATCGTCCCGTGTCCAACGCCGGAGTATTCATCATGTGTTCGTGATTTCCCATCCTTGTTCGTCCTCCGGCCAAGATTCGTCGCTGAAAGTCGCTTTGAAAACGCCAGTCTCACGTAGCATCGGTCGCTTATTTCTTGCCGCTCTTCTTGATACCCTGCCCGCCGGTGTTCAGAGGTCCTTTGCCGCCGACCTTGGCGGCCAACTCCTTGCGAGCCTTCTCCTCTGTATTTGCATGTCAGAAATCTACTTCCCCTACTTTCTTGTGTGCATCGATCAGACATCGGGGTAGGCCGTACCGGCGCGCTTCTTCTCGAGGAAAGCCTGGTCATCCTCGTCGAGTTCCTTGTTCTGCTTCTTGGGAGCCTTCAAAGGCTTCGCCTTGCCGCCTAGTCACAGCGAGAAGAGGGTCAGCTTGATGCACGATCAAGAATACTCTGGGTCCGCCTCCACAACCCACCTTCTCTGTTGCCGCTGCCCATGGTGAGAGTGTATGAAGATCGATATCGAAGTCAAAGGTCGCAAGAGACGCCTCGTAGTCTTTTCGAAGGATAGCAGATGGGATCGCGTGTTGGGAGTTGTCTTAATAAAAAGCAAAAATTGCGCTTGTCGCCATCAGGCCCCGAGGGGCAGGTGAGGGGCCTTCGATGGGGTTGTTCAGGGTACTTCGGCTTAGTCAGGATCACTCTGGAAGGTCTGGCCTCGGACAACCAAACGCGGCGACAATGCCTAGACTTTGACTTCAGGCCACAGCAACGATAGGGCCCATTGCGACCTTATCAACGCTCTAAAGAAGATCCTGTCGCCACTGCGCATCACATCTTGTTCTTTTTCCCTTTATACTTTCTTGACATCCTACCGTAACCCCGCGTCGCAGCGCTACAGGCCTTGCACAACCTCAACGCTGAACTGGTTGGGCTCTTGCTCCCCCCCTGCAGATATCACCAGGACTGCCCTCTTGCTGACACTTGAACCCTCCATCACAACAGAGTCCCTGCTTGGGGATCAGCATCTTCTCCATCATATCATATTCAAGCTCCGCCATGTCCAGCTCAGACGAGGGCGAGATCGTCGAGAACGGTGCAAAGAGCTCCAAGGCAACTTCACTGGCGCACCCTGAAGGAAGCGGTGTTGACCGACGAGACAGACTCACGAGTAGACACTCGACCCCGGACCACGACTCGGCTTCCCGATATAGCGCCTCATCTCGGAGGAGTCGATCTCCTCGAGGCTACAAGCGGTCTCGCGACGAGCACGACAGCTATGGCCGGCCTCGGACCGACACTCGACACGGTCGCGCGCCGCATGACGACGTGAGAAGAGACGGTTACGGACGCGGTGGTCTACCTTACGATGATGCAGATCGTCCTTCAAGGGGCAAGGATGACCGCTACGGACGCGACCGTGACCGTGACCGTGACAGGGATGACTATCGCCAGCGAGACCGGGATCGATTTCCAGACAAACGAGCGAGAAATCGCAGTAGGTCACCCCGACGATATCGGCCTGGAGATGACCGCCCGAGCGATCGCTCCGTAAGAGAAACCCGTCTTGATCGACGGAGCGGTCCCTCCACAGATTCGCGGCACGATGACCGGCTGGCATATAGCAGCTCTACAGACCTGCGGTCCACTGTAGGAAAGGATCCAAGTTCGTCAAGAAATGGTGCTAAAGACACTCAAGGATCTTCCCAGGCCAATGGAGACAGAACTGTTCATTTTGACAGGTACGTTGCTTCAAATCTGTCTCGATCGGAGCTGACACGCTGCCCCAGCGAGCCTCCCCAGCCCGAGCCGGAGGAGGACTACGAAGAGCCTGAACCCATTGATGAGGAGGCTGAGATCGACCGTCGTCGGAAGAGGCGCGAAGAACTTCTGGCCAAGTCCAGCTCCGCGACTCCTTTGCTACTTCATGCGGTCGGCGCTGGAGAGAAGGTCAGGCACATGTCACCGGGGTCCACGCAAGCAGATGGTTCAGTAAGAGCATCTCGTGAGGACACTCCACAAACTCCGCGAACTCCTGGATCTGGTGAGCGCTTCGCTCCTCAACTTTTCCAGTCTCTTAAGACTAATATGACAGCAGGCTTTGGCTCTCCTCGTTCTCCTGGAGACATGGAAATGCTGTCGGAGAAGGACCTCATGAATACACATAACCAAGTCAAGCCCGATGAGGAGGATGGCCCATCGGCGGCGGACTATGATCCAACCCTTGATATGAGAGAAGATGAGCGCCGCGATGAGATGAGACATGGCCATGTTGTTCTTCACGGTGAGCCACACATACTTGAGACAACCGAGCAACAGGAACCCGAAGAGAGGAAAAAAGAAGCCGAGAAACCCTCGGGCAATGATGACGACGACGATGACTTCGACATGTTTGCCGAGGACTTTGACGAAGACAAGTACGCTACCAAACCCAGCAATACTGCCGTGCCCGTTGAGACCATCGATGGTGAGGCTGCTGGACCTGCCGAGAATAAAGGCGGTATCCTCGAAGGTGACGACAAGGATGGCTACTACAAGATCCGAGTCGGTGAGATTCTCAATGGTCGGTATCAGATCCAGACAACACTCGGCAGGGGCATGTTCTCGGGAGTCGTCCGCGCCACTGATATTACGACCAAGAAGCCTGTCGCCATCAAGATCATGCGGAACAACGATGCGCTGCGGAAGGGTGGCTACACCGAAATCGCTATCCTGCAGAAGCTCAACGAGGCGGACCCTGAGAACCGGAAACACATCGTTAGGTTCGAGCGCTACTTCGATTACAAGGGCCATCTGTGCATGGTGTTCGAGAATCTGAGCCTCAACCTCCGCGAGGTGCTGCGCAAGTTTGGCAACAACGTCGGTATCAATCTAGGAGCTTGTCGGACGTATGCGTACCAAACATTCGTCGCTCTGGCACATATGCGGAAGTGCAGCATCATCCACGCAGACTTGAAGCCGGATAACATTTTAGTATGTAGCCTACCGCACCACTTCCACGATGTGCTTCTGCTAATTTGAGTCGTTAGGTCAACGAAAGCCGTGCCGGCCTCAAGATCTGTGATCTTGGTACAGCAATTGACAGATCAGACGCCGCAACCGCTCACACTGAAATTACACCTTATCTTGTCAGTCGCTTCTACCGCGCACCTGAAATTATCCTCGGCATGCCTTACGATTATGCTATCGACATGTGGTCCATCGGCGCTACCTTGTATGAGCTTTACACTGGCAAGATCCTCTTCACGGGCGACAGCAACAACCAAATGCTGAAGAACATCATGGAAATCCGAGGTCGCTTGACACCAAAGCTCTACAAACGTGGGCAGCTTTCGTCGGTACACTTTGATGAGCAGGGGCAGTTCATCAGTGTCGAGCGCGACAAGATTCTGAACAAGGTAAACTCACTGTTTCCATTGTCTTCTACTTCCCCATCTCATTTCTATCCATCTCATCCTCGGGCAAGCGGATGGTCGCTCTCGCGCTGGTGGTACCATTTCGCATTGTAGTCCTTATATCCAGCAGAAGCAAGCCACGTCTGAGCCTGGTGTCAGTATCTTGGCAGAGCCTCTCAGCCGCATTAAGGCTTGGGCTTATGCAAGAATCGGGCCTCCGTGCTGTTTGGGCCGGCATCTCAGACCCTCGTGGTGCTTCTTTGTTGGCTGATGAATTGCGCCACGATTTATGCCCGTGTCATGGCCCATGATGATGGGGCGAAGTCGTTTCATCTATCATGGGGCAGATCAAGATGTTTCAAACCGCAAGCTGTAGCTCTATGCCAGACGCAAATGCCCTTTCTTCCCTCATTATGCAACCCTTTTTTTCAGGTTCAACATGCTGACCATTTTCATCTAGACAACCGTCCGCACCCTTCCAATGGTTAAACCCACCCGCGACCTGCGCACCCGCATCCTCGCCGCGTCCAGTGGTCTCTCGGACGCCGAGTCCCGTGAGCTGAATCAGTTCATTGATCTACTCGAGCATTGTCTCACACTCAACCCCGATAAGAGGATCAAGCCGGCCGAAGCACTACGGCATCCCTTCTTTACGTCGCGAAGCACGGGTACTAAGCGATAGGATGTATGAAAACACGCTCAGGACCGTTCTAGCAGGTCCGTAAACCAGTTACATCTTCAGACAGCGCGTTGGCATGGGATAACTTAATGAAACATGGGCGACTGTGTCGTCTTTGGTGGCTGTCCATGTACTCCAATACGTTGTGATTCCTCATGTGGTGATACTCCCGCAGCTCCTTCTTCTTTATTGGCCCCGGCTCGAAAGTTTGACGTGTCATATCGTCCTCCTTCATTGCATACCCAGCACTGCCCCATTTCCTCTCTCGTGCGACGCAAGATGCAGAAGGGCGCCACAGGAGGCAAGCTGTCGTGTGGTGGTAAGACTTGTGCAACAGAGGCAGTGTTGACGGATCTGTTCCCCTTGACCCCTCCACTGTCATTTTCGAGACTGGTTTGCCGCCAGAGCGGACTAACAGGCGGAGGAAGCACTGACATGACTCTCACGGACGCAACTGTGAACGGCTGTGACACCACATTTTGCGGGACGGTCTCCGTCAAGCAAGCACTTCTACGACCCTGTGCACCAGAGTGGCGAACTGTGACATGCTGTATGGCTCGTCCCATTCTCTCCAGCGTGGGACGATGTTTCGAGATCCATCATGACGGGCTTTTTGCTCACTCGGAGGTGCTTACGAAGGGATGTATCGGAGCTGAGGCTCGAGAATGTGGCAAGCTACGCGAGGCGGTCGGAAGAGTTCATCTGATTTGAGGGGGGTGAGATCTTGGCCTGTGTTCGCCGATGGAGGCAAGGCCCTTGCGAAATTGTTGCCGGAGAGTACACTTGAAAATGTGGTCGAGTATCGCACATGTTGCGGCAGAACATCGAAGACCCGACTCATCCATCACCTACGCCTCCCGGCATTGAGTTGCCCTCGCATGCGGGCAGCGATCAGCCAGGGCATCCTCTTTTTGGCTACATTTAAACCACTACTCTCTGCGAGCCTTTCTCTTGATATGACATCTAACTGCAGCAGTGTTGAAAATATCGTGTATTATAGAGATTGAGTCGACGTTCAGCAAGCACGCCCACCCTATACGGATGTTTACGAACTTACCCACTGCCTCAGTCCATCTTCACTCTCATACCAACGCCATTAATGCCCTGATATGAACTCAAAGACCCCTTCCAGAATCCGTTTCCGCCGTCACGGAAACCTCCAGCGTGTCTCTTACATCGGTGGCTTCATAAGAACACAAAGTTGCATAACTTGCAAAGTCGACATGAAAACTGCTCTAAACTTCTCATCCCCAAAGCTTGTCCCTTGTCGTCGAACAGATCACGAGAAAAACTAACCGTGCCGCTATCCGGCACTCATTGAGTTTCCCCAAAAACACGCGGCCTCCAGGAGTAAGCATGCATTCGTCATCGGAATAGCCTTTTGTCCCGACTCCATGTGTGTGTGTAAGCCAGTAAACTTACACGAACCTCAGCTGGTGTCGCGTTTCGGCGTGGTGACAAGTTTTGGCAGAAACTTGCCTCGTAGAGATTGACAAGGGGAATACGTGAATACTCCGTCAGTTACATGGTTGAGATGCCTATTTTTGCTTTACAGTGGCGCAGTGTTTGCACGTCCTCTTACATCAGGTCGTGGAGCCTCGGTGTCCTTGTTGATGCCCCGTCACCAGAGGATACATCCCATCATTGAATTCTGGGGCGGGAAGGTTCAGTCCCCAGAATGCCTCCATCACCATTGAACGCCTACATTCGTGACTCTCGAAGGTCCCTCATCTTGATGTTTCCCATAATACGCTGAACCAGACGCCACAATATTGGGAACCGCGCCCACTAGAACCCCACGATGCCTTCAGAGCCATGGTCTGACCATTGAACGCCAACATGAGTAGCTGATCTGACCGCCACTTGGCCGTTCTTGTGGCTGGTTGGCCAGCCACAGTCCTGCAAACAGCCATGCCTTTGACGCCGGCGCACCTCTGGGCGCTCACGATGCCACACCTATGATGAGCGAGAAAAGCCACTCGAATGATCGGTCACCCAGGGCCTGGGCTCCGTGGTCCATGTCTCACGGACTACGGCACTGTAGCGGGAGGCGCTTACTCCGTACTTGGGCCTTGGCTCGCTCTCAGCAGCTTCTGCGCACACAAGTCGGTGTTGGACGAACAGGTGACCTTCGTAGCCCCTTGTTCATCAATCGCTAGCCCAGGCTTCGACCACGCGAAGGCGCTGGGGAGTCCATCCTGGACCTGTTCAGTCAGATAGTTCCAGTTCCAATGAGGCATTATGGCGTAGGGTTCGCGGCGTACTGGTACGGCGTTTACAACCTAGAACAGACTGGACCTTAAGGCTCGTTTGCGCACGAAGCAGTACGTAGTAGAACAAATTCTTAAGCCTTCTGGCGCCTCGATGGGGCTGCTGCCGATCAGATGACATGGTCAATTTACGCTCTGGGTTTTCTGACTTGTTTCATGGTGCCGGTTGGTCCCAAAACCTACGGCATGGGTAAACAAAGTCCATGCTATGGATGAGCTGAATGAGCGTTAGCCCTTCCCAGAGCAGCAACTGAACGAAGATCGTGTAGAAATCATAGAGCCGAAGGAAGAAACCTACTGTTGCATTGCACAAAGATCATCATGAACTTCATCGATGATTCCCTTATCCAGGAGTGTATTTGCTGATCGCGCTTATGTGATTGGTTGAACGAGAGTCTCCGAGCGTCGTCTGGTCTCAACTTTGAGGCGGCTGCCGTCCGCCGTGAGCAGATCTCGGATTATCACTTATTGTCTGAGCTTCGCAGGCCGCTTGCACGTCACTGGGGCTCCACCAGATCGACGCTCAGACATAGAATCCCTCACTCCACAGAGTACCAGCCTAACCAACCACCTATGTTATTAGACCCTCAATGACGGGGGTCGCCCTTCGTGTTTCTGAAGTGTCCCCAGTTTCATGCAACGGCTTTGCATGACCGTGGTGACTATGACCGGCAGTCCAAAGTTCGATGCAAGGGAGGACATGCGGTCAGAGGATTAGTCGGCAAGCGGGACGCGTCTGGTGGATTACAGTAACAGCTCGCTGTCATGTCGGTGGCCCGTTGATGGGAGGCGACAGGAAGATGCAAGACATGCAGCTTTCACAGCCTGTACGGAGTACTCACACGTCAGTCCTCAACTCTAGAGCCATGTGCTTCACCCATCTTGCAGCTGGGGAGGGCAAAGAAAACTGACAGTAGTGATAAGCCTATCATTGAACGTCTGGTCCTCTAGTGAAGTCTTTCGACCAACGTGCGAGACAAATGCTTCTCCTCTGCCTATAATAGCCACTCCATAGCCACTCCTTGGAAGACATATGTACCGTATGTGATTATTTGTAGTCCTTCAGGGTAAAATAATCCCTTGACATGGCATGGGTGACTCGTGGCTCAGTTGTTGACCCGCTTGTGTAGTCTAATTGTCGGCGAGTATAGCCGTATCCTGTGTGTGTTGGCCCTGCCTGAATGAGACAAAAAGGGTCCTCGATTTGTTTTGTCTCACGATCCTGACCCGCTTCTCTATTCGAGCCAGGGTCTGTCGCAGTGATGGTATGTAAGAGGTGACGTCCTAGTCTCACCACGCTCAGGTTCCTGCCAAGCGCAACTAACACGGCTCACGCCTAAAGGCGGTCCGCGCAGCCAAGGGAGTAAGTGAAACTGAGTCCAGCAAGGGATGAAAAGTGAAGCATGGGTCCCGTGACAACATGCTGGAAAGCCTCAGCGTTGCTAAGCACGCATTCTCCATGCGCTGCCAATGTTTATGCAGGCGTCGCGTGCCTTCTCAACAACAAGGCTGTTTCCATCTGGCACGGAGATGCCCGTGCCTAGCTGCATCTGCATTCCTGCCTCCAGACATAACTCAAAGGTACCCGCTTGGAAGCGCCACGCTACCATTGAAGCCCTACCTCGAACAAAAATCTTCTGTGCAATCCGCGACATTATTCCCTCGCCATAGATCCTCTAAAAATGGGGTCCATTCAGATGAGACGATGTACAAGACGGCACGCGGTCGAAGCGCAGCAGCACGCTTCCGAAGCCTGCTGGTACGGAAGCACGCTTCAGTGCATTTTGCTTCTCGTAGCCTTGTCAGAGGTTTGGCGCCCTCTCAATGCGGCAAGCCGGGAAGCACACAAAGGATCCTTTCGTTCTCCCTAGATATATCTCGGAACGAGTGTCTCTCGACAGGGGTCAGACTCGCCACGATCAAGCTTCAGCCCTTGCAAAGGTCCCCGTCTGATGCATGATCTGAGATAGCACCGTTGGCATAATCAATCTGGTTCAACGGTCGAGACGGCCCCAGCCATCGGCGAAAGATGTATCATTTCAGAAGAAGAAGTAGGGAGAGCATTGTGGCGTATTCGATGTGCCAACGTGGTAGCTGCTGTGGCTGCACCATCTCGCTATTTCTGGGTGGCGGGTCTCTGGTCCTGGTCTAGATCGTCCGGGGTCGTCTAGGTGGCGGCCAAACAATCCTCTTGTTGCACCCGCTGGGTCTTTCCCAAATTCCCAGCAGGGCGCTCACCATTACACCGCAATTCTGTGTGGCTGAACGGCCCCTCCTCTCATTGACAAGTTGCATCACTGGTGTGGGTGCGCAAGGATGCAAGGGAGACTTTGAGGTTGGACACCCAGTCAAGCCTGTGGCTTCTCTCAACGGTCGGGACGCCTTCAGCCATCACAGAGAGTCGGTACGCTACGTTGGTCATGTGTTAGTCCACCGCTATCCACGGTGCTGGGACACAGGATGAGAAAGTAGCTCTTTTGCGCTGTCTGAATCTTTCCCATGTCGTGTCCACGGTTGAGAGCTGTCATCAAAAACCTGGCCCTTTGCTGATCCTCGAGCCTGCTCAGAGCTATTCTGCTTGGGAGATCTTGTGTGGAACTCTGTCAAGGCGAGACATGAGCAGTTGAGTCTAGATGTTTTCAAAGTGTTTGGTACGATGCTCTTCCGCTAGATTCGAGTCTTCCTATTAAACAAGTAGTTGTACCTGCGAGGCAAGTCCATCATCTGTGGTAGGCTCTCAATACAATGAAGGACATCTTGACACCAACTGCGAGTTAGTCAAGGATCCAGCAGTCGCGAAGGCTCGGGTAGGTATTGCCTAGTTTGAGAGAACCAAGAACACCGTCGTCGCATGAAGCTTCCAGACGATACGCTCCATAATCTCTCTGCCCCCTGCTTCAGCCGGTTCCTAGCTGAAGCAAGCTCTGATCATCGGCACTTGTTTGTGACGAGCTTGCTGCGCTGCAGAGACGCTGATTGGCTCATGATCACCAAGCCTGCCGAACTCTTTGATGCCTCATCGAGGGACGCTTTGACGAGGTTCGAAGCTAGACCATATCAAGTTGCAGCGAAGTTTCTGTTCCTTGTGTGTTCTATGGATCCCGCCCCCTCAAACCACGCGCTGTGGCTTGGGACAAATGTGGCTCTTGGTGTAATAGTTGCCAATAATAAGACAACGGTGGAACTGGGATGGCTCTGCACCAGGATCCGAAAACAAGATCAAAACATGGGCCTCTTGCATGATGAAAACGCGCATGTAAGGGATGGCAAAATTCGAAACCACGACTGACTGATGACTTGGGTGTCATCTTATCGTTCGGAACAATTCAACCCATCCAGTCCGCCGCGGCTCGTCACCGCCTGATTGAAGTGCCTGATTGAAGTAGAGTTTCAGCTGATGAATCGCGAAAAGAGCTGGGCGGGATCGAATGCGGATCGTCATGAAGCCCTCAGTTGTGCTTTATCTTGGTCAGGGGCAAAGTCACTAGCACTTAGTAGTGCGCTGAGAGGAATCTCAAACGGCCTCAGCTTGATGAAAACCTGCAGTAGATGCCCGTCGACCCAGGATCGACCAAGCGGCTTGATCTTATTAGTGGCCGGTCGATCGTAATTGGACAGGATTATCCGTCTCGCTTTGATGTTGGCGGTGGGCACTCGCGACCATGCAATTTACCGAACTGCCAAGAAGTGACTTAGCGAGCATCAGTTGACGGCAGATCGCTGATGAGAATACTGTAGATGCCCCAGGCAGAATGATAGAATGGGAGGTTAGGTAATCTCCAAGAGTTCGTGTGCTGGGGTTAGTGGGTGGACCGTGAGGTAGGCAGGTAATGACCGCGACCAGGCCTTTTACCAGGGAGGCTTGGAAACGGAAGTTGCGATGCAACGCTGGACGGTCCTGCTCCTGCAGAGACCGAATGACACAGACTGATTGGCTGGACTGCTTTAGAAGGTGGGTCTACGCGACCATCGTGGCGCAGACCGCCTTTCGTGCATGACCCCAGCGCGAATTGTGTGCAGACTTGTCTCTATCTGTTCCAGCTTCCCTCATATCGTGCAGTAGTACAAAATAGCCACTTGAGCAAACCATCACTCGACCAGCCCTCGGTGCGCTGTGCGGACGTCCGTGCGAGCACCGTCGCAGGGGCCGGACGATCCCAAAGCTCACGGGCCACAGCGCGTCAGTGAGAGCCCACTTTCACGATGCCGGGGCTGGTCCTGGCGAACTGTCAGCCCTCGACACGGCCATGAAACACTGTCTTTCACGCATAATCACTCCGGCGCTAGCTGCTTCAGTGCAGCCTTGAGCCAGCATAATTCTGAGGCAGACACAGGCACCCGGGGATCCGCAAGCATGGTGTACTGTTGCTTCTCGAAACCAGTTCTCTAACCGGTGATGCAACCCGGCCCAGGATGTCTTGTAGCCGCCAGATTCAGCTATTCTTAGAGCGCCAGGCAGACTTGGGTGAACCATCAAGTTGTCAAGGAGGAGTATTTCGTTGGCTGGGAACATGGTTTGAAAGAGAGATTATCGTTCCTGATGGAAGTGGAAGACAGTCATGACTCCACTCGCCGTCCACCAGATCAGCTATGCAGCTCTCTCATTGGTCCCCTTCAACGCGGCCTATGCGGTGGTTGGCTCGAGGGACATGTTTGGACAGCCTCACTCTTCCTCCACTAGACATGGTGCTTGCGTTACGACAGGGTGCGAGGCTGTGGCTTGCAAGGGTGAATTGCATGTGGTCCGTGCTTCTACATACTCGACCACTACCTGCAGGTGTTGACAACACCCAATACCAAACATTGGCTTTCGACCACCAATGAGCACGACGAACTTATCCAATCAAGCCGAAGATAGCAGCAGGCCGTTACAGTAACTCTATCGAGACGAGACCCGGTCATCTCTATGCTGTGATGAGACGCGCGAACCGAGAATAATGCTCTGAATTTCGTCGGCACGATCTGGCACGGAAATTGCATGCTGCGGACTACTCTCGTCATGACAATGACATGCAGAGAAACACTCGCAGCTTTGTTGGGCGCTAGCTTCACTAAGCTAATGGAAACACGCGCTGTTTGGCTGCGTCTGTGTACTGGCCGTCACTGGCATCACATACCAGTATCCCCGTGTGGGATACGAGGACTGTCATGGTTTCGGTGGATAGTCCAGAAGCGGCGCCCTCAGTCAAAGCCAACTCAAAAACCTCGATGCACTCTGCGCTGTTTGCTGGAAAGGGTCCACGTCACAGCTAGACCGCCCGCCAGTCACATAGCATCGATCACTGCCGATCGCATGCGAAGCCGTCACAAGGCGGATCCTTTCCTGTTCAGAGTCTGACCATCTATTGGTTGCATGCTGCCTGGACAGTGTGCGTCGACGCACTATCGACACAGACGCCGGCCGCTGTTGCAACCACTTCACTAGCCTGTTTGTTGGCTGCAGGAAGTGGGTGCGGGAAACGCAGCGTACTGCGTCTTACTGACCCGCCTTCCCTGATCTCATTTGCCTGCCCATGGATCTGCAGGAAGCCACGACGAACAAAGCGGCCAGGGCTCCATTGCCGAACAGGGAACACACCACCAGAAAGTCATGCTGCAGGACAGTACAGTATGTAGGATCGGGTGAGATGACCAAGCAGGCTGCATCAAGACGAGCCTCGTTATGTGCGACGGAACGCTGTTCAAGGGCCAAGCAGCTTCACGGATGGAAAGGAAGGAAAGCATTCCAACCACGTACATGGCGAGACGCCACCAGTGCGATACTCTAGTTGACATGTTGCTTGTTTACTTCTGGTTTGACCAGATAATCTGTGAGACCTCCACCGGCACCCGCGGGCGTGATTCTGCTGAAGTTCTGGCGCTCCCGAAAATTCCAGTCGTCCTGCACAAGCTTACCGTACGCGGCGCACTGCGACGATGGATCTTTGGCTTGCGCGTTGAGTAGGCAGTGTCATCTAGGGGGGGGGGGGAGTAATCCATCACAAAGTCTGTGTTTGGTGCATGACTAGCACCTCTGGGCGCTGGGTCAGCCCCAGTGTCTCGTCCTGGTTTGATCACCGTACCGGCTTTGGGCACTTACACCTGCGCCAGCCCGTGTCCAGTGCGCCGGCCGTTAACAACTGAATACAGTAGCTCGCTGGAGCGCGTCGTCAACGGAGGCCCAACAGCGCTAGACGAGGGCAGGACGAGGCGGCAACTCTTGGGACAAACACAAAGAAGCAAATGAGACGTTTTCGGTCACGAGGCATGTCAGTTGTGTCGAATATGACGCTTCGGTATGCTGTTGGTGGCCACCCTCAGAGAACACCCAGGCTGATGTCCCAAGAGAAGCCAGCAAAGCCAGAGATTGCATTGGGTGTCAGCCGGAGCGTTGTGATCATTCAACGAACCCACCATTGCCACCGTGAAGGGTCAAGCGGGGGCCTGGGCCCGGACGGCAAGGAACAGGAGCGAAGCGCAGTGCGCCAGTGACACATCGATCACAACAGAAACGCACTTGCACAAACAGTGCACCGAGGAGAGGGAGTCAAGAGGATGCCACACATGTGGCGGGACTTCTCCTACCTCCCACAGACTGTGTCAGACTAACCCTTGCCCCCTGGTTCGTATACACTCACCGTCCTTCATCGGCGAGCATGATCCCTGCGGGACTAGGCAGCCCACCCCTGGTCTTTGTCCAGGCGAACCTTACGGCGCAGCGGCACGAGGATACATTTCACAGGAGTGGCCGTAGCCCTCTTTCGGTAAGGTCTGCCTAAGACAAGCGCCCCATTATCCATGTCATTAATCTTTCCCATGGCGACAGGGGTGTGCCCGAACAACGCTTGCTGCAGGCAAAGAGCCTAGTGGATCCAGGTGTGGATGGCCCACTCTCCACGCAATCCAAGCCTCGGACAGCGGCAGGGTATGGGTGGACATGGGCAAAGGAAAGACGAGGGTACTTGGGTACCTACGTGGACCAGCCGCCTCGCCCAGAGCAAGGCGGCGTCGAATGATCGAAAGTGACCCACCACCCTCTGAAGCCTGAGCCAACGCCAGCGCCAACCGCCGTTTGTGTACTTGATGCTGCCACAACCCGGCAAGTTGCGTCTGGCGAAGCTTCTCTTGAAGACGACCATCCATCAACCACCTCTTCACCACTCTCCTTCAACCACCTTTCTTCCTCTATCTTGTCTTTAAGACGAACTCCTCGATTTCGGATCCTCTCCCGCTACCATCGATACCGCACCCAACTCTAGGACTGGACCTTTCTCCCCGAGTGTTCTCCCTCCTCGTTTGTACACTTGACCCGTTCACTCGGCTGTCAGGACCATCGACATTCGCGCCTTCCGGAGCCTCCACGACTCCGACCCGTTCAGGACCTCTTACGACCCATGTTGTGATTTGGATTGGATTCCTCCGTTGGAAGAACTGATTTGATTTCCGTCTTGCGCAACACATCTCCCACCTTTCCTGTTTGCTTCCACTTCCTACCTTTTGGATGTCTCCTTGGCCCGATTTCTGTTGATATCACTCGAACCGCGGGACAACGACCCAACTTGGACGCAAACCTTATCCGGCTCATAACATGCAGCATCATCATGCCCCGTACGGATATCCCAGTCCACCGGCATCCCCAGCGTACGACATCCCCCAGTGCACGCCACAAGCTTATGCTCCCCGTCAATATCAGCCGCGGTGCGTGCCGCTGGCTCCTGAGGAGAGATTAGGAAAGCTGCTCCAAGGCAAGCTCCATCTGACCGAGATCTTGGGTACTGGTGCCTATGGAGTGGTTTACTCTGCCTACGACATCAACACCGGGATCCGTTATGCCGTGAAGTGCCTCAGCAAGTTCAACCCGGACGGAACACCACTTGAGCGCCGCCAGGCACTTTACCAGCAGCGGGAGATTCGGCTGCACTACTTGGCATCAGCCCATGAGAATGTGGTGTCGATGCTGAAGATTGTGGACGATGCCGACTGTATCTATGTTATTCTGGAGTACTGCCCCGAGGGCGACCTCTTTTTGAACATTACAGAACGTGGTCGGTACGTGGGTAAGGATGAACTTTCCAAGAAGATCTTCCTCCAGATCCTGGATGCCGTGGAGTACTGCCACAACCTTGGAATCTACCATCGGGACCTCAAGCCGGAGAATATCCTTGTCACCGACCACGGCGACACCGTCAAGCTGGCTGACTTCGGCTTGGCTACATCCGATGACCGTTCCGAGGACTACGGATGCGGATCAACCTTCTATATGAGCCCAGGTACATACGCCCTCCGTTTTTGCTTTTCTGTGCTCAACCCCCTTACCGCGATGGGATACTAACATTTTCCTTTCTTCCTCCAGAGTGCCTTCAGCCATCCTCCCGGAAACCATTTTACAGATGTGCACCCAATGATGTCTGGGGACTGGGTGTCATCCTGGTCAACCTGACCTGTGGTCGTAATCCGTGGAAACAGGCTTCCTTCCAGGATTCGACCTACCGTGCTTTCGCCCGGGATCCAAGTTTCCTGAAGACTATTCTGCCGTTGACCGACGAGCTCAACGACATCCTGGGACGGATTTTCAGCCCTTCCCCTGAGCACAGGATCACGCTTCCAGAATTAAGGAACAGGATCCTGAACTGCTCACAGTTCACCGTGCCGGCCATGAGTGTTTCGCCCCCCTCTCCGCCGGTCATGCCAGACCATATCAACGCATACGTTGCCCCCGAGGAGGCCGTTGTGGACGACTTTGACTACGAATCGCCACTGTCGCCCGCATCGACCAGCTCGGATGAGGGGTCGCTCACCTCGAGTGCCCCGACTATTGATGACTTCGACGATGAGGTGTTCATCGACGGCCCGTCATCTCAGCCCGACATGTCTCAGGATATGAACGTCGTCGCCTACGAGCCTGATCTGACGAATGGTACCACGGCCTTCCACGCTCAGGAGTACATGCCTCAGCAACACTACACAGGACCTGTGCCTACCGCCCCTGTTGTTGTTCATTCACAGCCACCTGTTCCACCACAACCTCACATGCAGGCACAACCACACGTTACTGCGCCGGCTTCATGCCAGCCTAAGTCTTACTTTCCCTTCTGGGATGTAGTCAAATACGTTCAACAGGCTCCCGTGATGCCCAATCACGTTTCTTTCCATCAGCCGGTTTCCTTTTTCCCTGTCCAGGGCTACTGAACTGGCCTGCACAATCCCTCTGCGCCTATGCCAAGCCGTGCAACCGCGCAAAGGTGTGGCCATGACGGCCCCATCTATGCTGGACAGTCGGATTCATGCTGTTTTATACCCTGGATTACGTTAGCCATGGCCGAGCCCTGAAGCTTCTGGACTGGTTTGACGCACTCAAACAGCTATACGTCGCCTTGTCAGCTGGCGGCTGTGATTTCCAAGCGCGGAGTTGATTGCAATTGCTTCGAGGTGTTTCATCCTCAACCTTTCTTCTCGCTGATGATGCGGGTCGCACGACTTCAATTCTTGATGAAAATTGTCAAAATATCTTTTAATTCGTGCTGCGTTACGCTCCGCAGTCCACGAGTCACCAGGACAAACTTCTTACACTATCTTTTCTTCTTTCTGTTACGAATATTGTTGGGTGAGGGATGGCAAAAATAGCCCTTTTTGGATCAGGATGGCAAGGAGTTCACTGGGCTCGGGGACACAAAGCCCCCTTGAGAAATAGAAGCGGGTGTTTGATTTTATGGGACAAGGAGTACGAGGGTAGCGGGCATAAAGGTCCCGTAGCCTGGCTTGAGGGTCAAGAAAGTGTCTTGCACGGCGTCCAGACTAGCGAGAAGAAGCGACCATGACTTGAATCAGATGGTCGGGCTCTGCATCACCCATATGGAAGGTGATCGTGTGGATGCCTCAATGAAATATTTACAACACACACTCTGGACTAGTCGTGAATGTGCCTGATGCTGTATGATCCCATCAACTGGAATGGCGTCCTGGCGACACTTCACTACATCCGTGAAGACACAGCCCTCAGGAGTTGGTACTCGAGCCTCACTTCACATGCACAGCAGCTCAGTAGATGAAGTCACCCTCTGTCCCGTCAACCAAAGTACTTCCGCCTGAATAGACTAGCTCAATGAATACTTAGGTTACAATACGTGAGATTACCTGTATACCTAGTCACACTCGAAAAATACAACCTTCACGATCCGCTCTTGGTGCCAAGCCTGAGCTGTCGCTGCTTTTCCGTAAAAGCTGGTACTAGTATTAGACCCCGGTTCAAGGCCGTGCGCGTAGTCGCTAGCATGGCACTCACACTGTAGGTCCTCACTCCAGTCGAGGGGTGCTCCGGCTGACGTAAGAAGCCGACATCGGAGGTGAGTCAGCCAAACCTTACTCTGAAATCCTGACCCCGGGATAATAGCCCTACCCAGGTTTTTCGAGATGGTGTCGTGTATCTTCGGCCGTAACCAACCAATCCATTTGCTACATGTATAGGAGGTGCAAGACCGATTGGCTTCCTTCAACATGCAGCAGCAAGCTCTGATTCCCGATCCGACCTGTGACTTGGATTGGAGCGGATTCCGCGGAGGTGAGCTGGCAAGACTGATGTTTTGAAGCGACCTTCCGAACTGACGTTCTTTAGCAATCCATGACATATTCGCAGCCAATGCACAGCGAGTACCTGACAAGCAATGTGTCATTGAGACGCAGAGCTCACAACGTCCCGAGCGTATCTTCACATACCGCCAAATCAACCAGGCCTCGAATCAGCTAGCACATCACCTTATCGCCCATGGCTGTAATGTCGGCGATGTCGTGGTCATTTATGCCTACCGAGGCGTTGACCTCGTCGTTGCCTACATGGGTGCTCTGAAGGCTGGCGCAACCGTCAGCGTCCTTGATCCACAGTATCCTGCAGAGCGGCAGAAGGTTCTACTGGGTGTTTCGCGCCCCCAGTTTCTCATCTGCATCCAGCAAGCTATTGATGAGTTCGGTCATCTTCCTAGCCTCGTCAGCGATTACATCAAGAATGATCTAGATCTTAAGGCCACCATTCCGGCGCTGCGTCTCTCAGGAGATGGGCAGCTGACTGGAGGCACAGTCGAGGGCGAAGACTGTCTCGCCGCTCAAGCTCATCTCAAAGAGCAGAATCCTGATGTCACTGTTGGCCCCGATTCCATCCCGACACTCTCGTATACCTCAGGCACCCAAGGAATCCCGAAAGGCGTACAAGGGCGCCATTACTCCCTGACCTACTACACACCGTGGATGGCAGAGAGGTTTGGCCTTTCGGAGACAGACAAGTTTACAATGCTCTCCGGCATCGCACATGATCCAATCCAGCGAGACATTTTTACACCACTCTTTCTCGGTGCCACGATCGTATGTCCCCCGGCTGAAGTCATCACCTACGGGCTGCTAGCCGAGTGGATGAGTAGGCATAAGGCTACGGTGACTCACCTTACTCCTGCTCTTGGCCAAATTCTTATTGGTGGTGCTTCGACTTCGTTCCCAGCACTCCGCAGGGCCTACTTCGTCGGCGATCTCTTGACCAAGAAGGATTGCCGGAAGCTTCGCGATCTTGCACCTAATGCAAGGGTGATAAATCTCTTTGGATCAACGGAGTCCCAGCGTGCTGTCTCTTTCTTCGAGATTCCCAGCAACCTTGAGGACCCGCCTTTCCTTGAATCGTTGCCAGACATCATCCCAGTGGGGCGGGGAATGTTGAATGTTCAGCTGCTAGTTGTGGATCCTCAAGATCGAAACAGGTTATGCGAAGTTGGTGAGGTCGGTGAACTCTACATCCGTGCGGCCGGCCTCGCGGAAGGTTACCGAGGAGATGACGAGAAAACAAAGGAACTAAACCGGTCAAAGTTCGTATCGAACTGGTTTGTCGATCCTGACAAGTGGACTCGAGAGTCTGAGGCCCAACACGGCTCTGTGAGCCACTACAAGGGGCCACGAGATCGCTTATACCGGACTGGTGATCTTGGTCGGATGCGAGCGGACGGAAATGTCGAGTGTACAGGCCGCATGGACACGCAAGTTAAGATTCGAGGTTTTCGCATAGAGCTGAACGAAATCGACGTCCTCTTGGCTCAGCACCCGTACGTACGGGACAACATTACGGTCGTACGAAGAGATAGGAACGAGGAGCATACTCTAGTTGCGTACTTTGTTCCCGAAACAAAGTTGTGGTTCCAGCACCTTCAGTCACAAGAAGACCCAGACGCCATCGAGGAAGAGATTGCGTCTGAGACCATGGGCGGCATGCTCAGGCGTTTCCAGCTTTTGTCAATCGACTGCAAAAAGTTCCTAACTGGGAAGCTCCCCACCTACGCCGTCCCAAGCATTTTTATACCACTGGCCAGGATGCCACTGAATCCAAACGGCAAGATTGACAAGCCGGCACTCCCCTTCCCTGATCCAGTAGATCTTGCCTCCGCGGCCAAGAGGAGGACCTCATCAGTCGTCGCCAATATGACTGACACCCAGAAGAGATTAGCAGCAGTCTGGGCTTCGGTTCTGCCTAACCGCTCCGCACGAATGTTCGTCCCAGAGTCCAACTTTTTCGAAGAGGGCGGGCACTCTATCCTCGCACAGCAAATGTTCTTCCAACTCAAGCGCGAATGGAAGGATATCGATCTGCCCGTTAGCGTCCTGTTCCGGTCCCAGACTCTCCACACCTTGGCCCTGGAGATCGATCGAGCTCTGGATCCGATTGGTCTCCGACTGGACGCTATGCCTCTTCCTGGGGAGGGAGAGTCTGAGGATCAGTCGTATGCGGCTGACGCTGAGGAGCTTCTGTCTCAGCTTCCAGACCGCTTCACACAGGCGTCCGCGGACTGGGACTATACAAAGACGGCACCCACTGTGCTCTTGACCGGTGCCACAGGATTCCTTGGGTCTTACATTCTACGCGAGCTGCTCGAGGGTCCAGCAAAGGCACGCGTCATTGTGCACGTTCGCGCGGAGGACGCAGAAGCGGGTCTCTCGCGCGTACAGGCCGCGGCAGAGGCTTACGGCCTCTGGTCTGCAGAGTGGTCGTCCAGGATCGAGGCGGTGGTGGGTGACATCTCTAAGCCGTTGCTCGGCGTCTCCAAAGACATTTGGAATCGTCTTTCTGATTCTGTAGACCTCGTTATTCACAACGGGGCCCAAGTGAACTGGATGCTGCCGTACTCAACCATGAGATCGGCCAATGTGCTCAGTACTCTTGAGTGCATCCGGCTATGCGCTGAGGGGAAGCCTAAGCGTTTGTCCTTTGTGAGCTCCACGTCGACCCTGGACACGGACCATTACGTGCAGCTATCACGAGACGTCGAGACTGGTGTGCTGGAGACAGACGACCTTGAAGGCAGCCGCAAAGGTCTCCAGACAGGCTACGGCCAGTCCAAGTGGGTCAGCGAATACATCATTCGCAAGGCTGGCGCCAGGGGGCTTACGGGAGCCATCGTTCGGTCTGGCTATATCACTGGAGACCCGATATCTGGCATCTCCGTCACTGATGACTTCTTGGTCCGGTTGTGGAAAGGCTGTCTGCAGGTCGGCGCGCGCCCGGACATCACCAACACCGTCAACGCGGTACCCGTCTCGCAGGTCAGCCGCATTGTCGTTTCGGCAGGATTGCTGCTTCCTACCGTGATCGGACAGTCCCTCGGCGTAGCTCAGGTCACCGGCCACCCGCGACCGACTCTCAACGAGTGGATTGGCGCTCTAGAGCACTACGGATACCAGGTGCCTCTCGTATCATACAGTGACTGGCGCGACAAGGTCGTCAGGTACGTGGAGGAACAGGGCAACGAGGAGCATGCCTTGCTCCCACTTTTCCACTTTGTGACGGGGGATCTGCCTGCCAACACCATCGCCCCGGAGATGGACGATTCACAAGCGACAGCCGCTCTAGAACTATACGACAAGACAGCAAATGGCGCCGCCGTCAACTCCCACGCTGTTAATACGCGTACCATCGGCGTATACCTCGCGTATCTAGTGGCAGTTGGATTCCTACCCGCACCCGAGGGAAATGGTGAGGAGAAGCTGCCGGAGGTGGACGTGAATGGGCTGAAGTCTGCAAACAAAACATTTGGTGGTAGGTCAGCGAAGCCTTAAGGCTAATTGAAACTATTGAACATGGCTGCTGTGCCGTGTAGTCTCTATCTATTACTCAGACGCGTCTTCATACATGTGATATGGTCTAGACGATTGGGCCTTGTGAAAAATGGGAGCCCTTTGATCCTACTCGATGTACCTGAGCGGTGATATGTGCCTTAATGGCCTCAACGGCCCAAGTCAAATGTTCCCTCCTGTTAGACGTTTCGATGACAGCGTCTTTGGTTGGAAAATGGGTATGTGGAACTTCGCCCAGGGCTGCAAAGTGCCGAGGAAGTGCAGTGCAAATGCAAAGTCATGAATGACAAGATGTGACATGGTGGAATATGGTTGTGTTAGACGAGGTCAACGTCATGCGAGGTGATGTCGAGCAAAAGGCGATGGGAAACCTGAGCAAAAGCGGCGTGACGGGCTAGCCACTCCCAGCCACTGGCGTCCTGGGTTTCGTTCGGTGGTTGACATACTGTATCCAAGTTGTCGCGACCACACAAACATCTCAATGCAACGGCCGGTCGACCTGCGTGACCCCCCCCTCTAGCCCACCGATGACGGGAACAGGGCGAACGGCTTGATTCTAGCAAGTGATTGGGTTGGGAAGATGTTTGGCGCGCCCGTTTGCTAGATGGTGGGAAGCAAAAGTGAGGCTACCGGTGGTACACACATCAATCACCTCACTCTCTGGTCCCTGCTGCAGGTTGATGCGCACTACATTGCACTATCCTTCCAGGACACCACTTCATGGATGGGATGCCTGGTTCAGAGCGACGGTGGCGTTCACAGCGTCGGCCCCAGTGGGAATGTGATGGCACTTTGCGACTTGGCTCGGTGGACGGGCGATCGCTTTGAGGCAGACTTGAAGCTAGACCAGACCAGATGGACGGGGTGCAGCCTTCACCGCAAGTCTGTATGTCATCGCCCTCCCTCCCCACCCCACGTTGTGCTAACCTCTCCCTTGCGTCTCGCCTCGAAACCTTCCAGATCCAATGGTGCATCTAAGGATCCTTCTCTAAAGGGGGGGGGGGGATCTGGTTGCTATAGCTCAAGGAAAGTAACGGGCTGTCGCGACTTTGTTCACCGCTCTCGCTGTGCATGTACAGTATGTTGGGTGAGTAATATCATAATGGAAGACTTAACAGTGAGGGAGGATGCAGCAAGGGTCATGCAAGCGATCGCAGCTTTCTCAGTGGCCACGGCTCTGCGTCTTGCACCATCTTCGCATAGACAAAGTCCCCGTCTTTTTTTTAAACCTGCAGAGCCACTTCCGACCCCATGACGACGCAGCAGCAGAAGTCATCGGGGTGATAAGTGCGGCATGCAACCCTTTAGACGTCCCGTGCACTAACAAGCGAAGCGAAGTAGCCATGCGATGCGATGCAATGCAATGCAATGCAGTGTATGGCAAGTGCATGGCGCATCCTCGCCCAACAGCACGACACTGGCACCACGTATCTACGCCTCTGTCTGCACGTTTTAGGACGCCTTGCTCCCAAATGCCGGTTGCTCTGGGCTTTATGCATGCACTTTCACGCACTGGCCGTGATGGCTGCAGATTGGCTATTGAGGTACGGAGCGGGCGCACGGGCGACTCAGGTTGGCGAGAACTTGCGGGTGAAGTGGTGTGAGGACATGTTGTGTCGGCATCTCATGGTGCGCGCGCGTGTGTGTGTGTGTGTGTGTGTGTGTGCGTGTATTGGTGTGCACTGTGCATTGCCTTCAGCTGGCTCGCGCTTGAGCCACTGTGATGGGATGCTGGTGAGGAGGAGCATGAGGAGGCTTAGTCTTGGCTTTCGGGCGTACCGGAAATGAGTGATTTGCTACTGTGGCGGCAGCGAGAACACCATGCCACTTGGCTGGCTGTCGACACCGCGCTCGCTTAGAGCTGCAAGTAGGAATGAAGGCCCAAGAGCATCTTGACTCGGCGCATGGGTCCATGTTGATCCAAGACTTGTGCTAAACTACGGACTATTGTACTGTACGCGAGTCGAAACGAACTACAGTACATACTAAGGTAGGTATTACATAGCAGAGGTGGCGGATGCCCGTCCAAGTGATGCCTAATGTGCAAACCTTGATAGAGCGCATCGTTGTCTATGTCAGCACTTGTCGCACCAGTTGATGGACAAAAGTAAAAAGTCACAGGGAAGAAAAGGGCTAATGACGGAAACTCCTGAAACGGGAAACTTCCTAGAAACTTGTCCGGAAACTTTGAAGAGGATCGTCCGTCATTGACGGTTGGGAACGCACAGTAAACAGCGGACCGTGTCGAAACTCTATGCTGCCGATCCCCAGCTGCCCGCTCCCTCAAACACTACTGTAAAAGACAATGCCCATCGTCAGCTTGGGCTGACAAGACTAAGGTATGATAGACGCTTTGACTTTGTCCCTGGCAAGCTCCAATCGGGCGTCCTCCAGCGCCCGACCCATCCCAGCGGGGTGGCGTCTGGGACAAGCCTAGGAGACCCCAAACCTAACCGGATGACCCGGTCTAATAAATCTTACTCGACCTTTTTTGAATCAATGATCACCAACGTGTTTCGAAATAGGATTCTCCTCCCGTGATTGATACTTGCAGCCGCGAAGCTTTGTGTGGCGCTTGACCTTCAGCGCTTCAGGCCATCTCACCACCGTCTGTCCGGGTGCAGGATTTCGCGACCACGCGGCGCATGCTCGATTCGCTACCTAGTACCTCCTAGTCGTCGTCTTCGTATAGTAGGAGAATTCCAGATGGAAAAAGGAAACTAATCGATTTTCAGCGAAACCCACTCCGCCGCGCACCGCATGGTCACCTGACGAGAAATAGTATGTGTTTATTTCTAGACATAGCAAACTAATAAGAAATGTGATGACTTTTCGACAATGCTTGGCATTTTGTGGGTTCCTCAAGGGAGAGAGAACCTCCAGCTTGCGGGGGGTGGTGGAAGAAGCTGCTAAACCTGGAACAGGAACGAGGAGAAAAAAGAAAAGATGTCATAGGGTCGAAAAGAAGTTTTGCTAGTTGTAGTTCGCACATACGGACCACGTACGTTTTAAGAAATCGATCGGATCGGAGTGTGTCAGGTTTTTGCGAGGAATGTGATCTGGACTATTTGTCTGTCCGATAGTCGATGACAGCGGGTAACCGGTCGATAGCGCGAGATTGCATTCCTCAGGAAAAGAAACTGGGACCACGCTGAGAAGAGCTGCCGCGTTTGGAAAAGTTGAGGAGTTTTGGAAGGTTAAGTAATTACTAAGTACTAAAGTATACAAAAACATACCAGGGCGTTGTTTAGCCTCTGTTAGGTCTGACTGCGCCACAGAGGCGCACCGCATCGTTTCTAAATAGCAAGCTATCGAAGGCTGATGACTATGGGCTCCCAACGTGGGTGGACATGGCATTCAGAGCGTGTTATGCCTAGTCCGGGTACATGCACAACCAAGACCTGTTTCTTAGGGTAGCCGCTGTCAGAGCTACTGAAAGTTATACGTTACGCTGTATTAAGGGCTCGAAGTGTCCGCTTACCTGAGTTGAAGTTGTGTTCAGGGATAGGGTCCACCGGAGCGAGATCAGATAAATATAAACCCTAACCCTAACCCATCACGTCTCTCAGAAGACAGGTAGCTAAGGCGTACCTCCTGACTGTCTTCAAAGATGCTCTCAAACAGACGAAAGCTCTGGCTCAGAGCATGGAAATCGTCATATCAAGTGATATATATAATCTGGAAATCCCTACGCTATAATCACACCCATTCACCGTCATCCAAAGTTAGCGAGGATATCATGTCCTCAAGAGAACCAACAATGCTTTCGAACGCCTGCCTATGCGACCTCGGCCTCCTTAGATCGCAATTGAAAGCAAAACACTTCTTCACTGCTGTCTTGTACTTCTCTCCAAAGATCGACCCTTTGGCGTACTTCTTGACGTTTTGCACATCATCCCAATTGCTCGGGTCCAGACTTTGGGCCAGCACATTCTCGTCGGTCTGTACTCTGCCGTAGGACCGGTAAAAGTCATGGTGCACGTGCTCCTGAACGTCGAGATACCTACCCTATGTATTGCGGCATCTACTGTACAGGGCAGAGAGAGTGCTCTCCGAAGTGACGGCATAGGTCCAGAATGCAGGCCAGATCCCCTCGCAGCGTGCTCGGAAGTCTCTTGTGGTTCCTTGGTGAAGCTGACGCCGCCCAATTGCAGTGATGAGAGCGCAGGGCCGCCACCTATCGAAGGCTGATTAAGCTCAATCCTCTTGACTCTCTTAGAGGATCTTTCGGACTATCATGGCGAGAGTGTGGATCCTAAGGTGATCGGGGATCTTCGCCAGCCCATTGCATGTCTCGCGAGTCGACACGAAGATGGAAAGCGGTGGGCACGGCCTGTCCCTGTGCACTTCTGCTAACAACGGACAGCGCCATATACATCGCCAGTGACATCGTAGAGAGACTGCTCGGCTTGGGGACGTCCAGAAACAGCCTCATGCTGTGGTGCCCATGAGGTGCGTTCTTGCATGAGAATGTCCTTTGAAAGTCCTTCGTAGAGAGATGTCGACGCCTGTCTTGCTTTGGATGCTGTCCCCCAGTCACCACCGTTGCGGCGGCCCTTCAGAAGACATCTCTGATGACAAGTTACGCATGGCCTCTGAACTCTCTATGTGCTCTTCGAGAGGTCTTCGAGGTCGCTGTTTGACTCCTTGAGCTGTCGCAGGATGTTCTCATATTTTCGACGATTGATTGTGGACGTGACGTGTTTCCTGGATTGCCACCCGATGTCGCTCAGAGAGTCGCCCTGCCGAGAAATGTTAGTATAATGTGTCCTTGTCAATCCGCGGATGAACGTGGTTGAGCACTCGTGTACAGGAGTCAGTAGAGATGCGGTATGTGTCTCATACCTCTTATCAGTCCTTGATCAGTGGCTCGAATACCTGCAACTCTCTTTCGAATTCTCGCAGTCGACTACTAATGCTCTCGATAAAGGGAGACATATGATTGATAAACTCGGCTTGAAAGTTTCGTTCGGGAGGAAGTCAAAGTTTGCCTTGTAATTCGAGAGCAGAATCACTAGTTAGCCGTAGGTATGCTTCGACGAGTCTGCAGGTGACGGCCTTCAGATCGTGGCCGACTGCTGTGGTGTGAACCTCTGGGCAGTCTGATAATGAGGATGGGGCCTCATAAAAGAAACAGCGAGAAAGGTCTGTTTGCATTGTCAGGTATCGTTGACTCTTTTTGTTAAGAGCTTGGAGATCACACAATGTGGCAGCGGACTGCTCTCCATAAGCCTGGGTATGCACAATAGAAAGGCCATGGTATTCTAGGAGTAACAAGTTTAGGCTGAACAGTGTCTGGCCTCGAGCAGAGGAAAGCAATGCAGAGCGTATCTCGAATGGCAAGTATATAATTCGAGCTTGTATTTTCTGATTTCCTTCTTATAATTTTGTACTGTTTGCCTCTGCTGGTTCACTTAAGGCCGTTGTTCGGTCCGTTTCCTGGGATTCCTTGGTCTCAACACTGGACACAAAATGGTCAGACGACAGGTCTGAGGATAGAAAAAAAGGACAACGTCCAACATACCTTATCAGAGAAGCTGATCAGGTCCTCATCCGAATCGATCAGTGGCGGGACAATGCCCAAGTCCAGCTCCTCCGCCTCCAACGCGGCATCGAGTCCACACAGGATGATCAGTGCACGCTTCTAGCGCCTGATGATCCGGAGCAGGAACGGCATGATGACTGAGGATGTCGTGTTCATTTTTGTTGTGGCTGTAGAATTCTTGATTGTTTCTTTCTTCTGAGCTGTTTTCGAGGCAGGGGCTCATGTGAGAGTGGTGGGAGGGTTGACAAGGTGGAATTCGAGCTGAGGGGGGGAAGCAGATGGAATCTTGGGAATCTCAGGGACTGGATCACGCAAGAGCTGGAAAGTATGACTGGCGGTAGAATATCAGGGGGGGGGGTGCTCAGGACGGGAAATGGAGCAGTGAAGCAACGGGCCGTGGCTGGGTGGAGGTCCTCCATGCAAGTTATGCACGGGTCCGCTGCCAGCAAACTGTTCACTGCCGCCTCTGCTGGGCTGCGAAACATGTAGAATACCATGTGCTTGAATGTACATTTGGAATTGGGAATGGGGCTGGTTTGAAATGGGTCCTGGGTTGAATTGTGCCTGTGGTCATGGGCTGCACATGGCTTCTGTCCGGTAGTTGAAATTCTGCATGCTCATGTCCTCAAGCCTCCCAGTTCTAAAGGACACTTCCTGGGATGATTCACGTCTCTCAGAAGGCCCCCAGGACTGTTTATTCCACGGCAAAATGACCGGTCAGCCTGGCCGGGGCAATCTCCCCACCCACGGGACACTCGTTTTCACTACCACCCCTCACCCTTCCGGCCAACCAACTTTGCGAAATATGATCATGTAAGCTCCAAGATGACCTCCAAACATGCTCTGAAGTGATGCTGTTCTTTTGGTCTCTTTTTCAGTACTTACAAGCCCGATTTAGGCTTCTTTATACCGAATTTCCCCGATTCCAGCCTCGATCACGACACGAAAACAGAACCTCAACATCTCCACACGATACCTATCGACTTCAAATTCATATCACATATCTTATACACATGATTCATGATGCCTTCAAACTTTCAGAGCATTTGAAGCACTTTTGTGGCCGCAATCGTGGTTGATGGGTTTGCCACTGGTGGCTCCTCAGCCTTGTTCTGGGGCCACTCACGATACCAAGATCAAAACTGGGAGTGAAAATACCTTCAGAGCATCCATATATCTATAGTGAGTGATATCTCGTTTATTTACATTACCTGCATCAAATTCCCTGCGTTTCGTCGGGGTTTGGCCCCCTCTACAGCCTTGCCAGTTCGCTTTGCCGCTACGCCACCTTGGGTGCATCTCCGTGTGCGGGCAAAATCCGTCATTTCCCGGAGCACAATTTCCCCGTTATATCGGGCAAAGAAACCGATTCGCCGGCATCTGGATGACCAGAGAACTTCTGGACTGAGACGGCCGTCGAGTCTGAGTCTTCGGGGACCCTTGACAGTGCGAGGCTGTGACTCGGTGACTGACTGCGCACGGATTGAAAGCATCCACAGCTGACTCACAAGCACCCGGCAGGCCAAACACGCGAGATCTTGAACGGTGTTCGACGGGCAACTCGACTTTTGCATGCTCTACATTATTATCCATCTATCACGGGCTCGCGCGGAAGACTTGGTATTATTATTGGGCGAAACTCATTTCATGCGAATGCTCAAGTACTCACACCTGATCTCACCATCCCGTTCTGAACTCATACAAAGAGCAGCGGTTCACATCGACATCTCATATCATCTCAAAGTATTTTATTCAACCATGGGTGGCTCGGCTTTTACCGGCGGTGTTGATCCTCTGGACACTCCGCGCATGCCGCCTCATGTGTACGAAGCCGTGAAGGCCCGATGCAGTGCGAAGCTGCGGGAGCTTTTCATCTGTGTCGCATCTCCCATCGAAGGCCCTGGCAAGATCGATCACGGAGACATCGACATCCTCGTCGCTTGGCCCAAGGTGTCCTTCTCAGACAAGAACACGGCATTGAACGCTGTGAAGACTGCGCTGCAAGCAAAAAGAGCAATCCTCGCCATGGGTGACACCTCGGCGAACTTCGCCATCCCCTGGCCGGAAGATCATGGAGAGTACGCAACGCAGTCAAGGTTCATACAGGTAGACGTCAAGATCTGTGATACTCTCCAATCGCTGCAGTGGTTGCTCTTCAAGCATGCTCACGGCGATGTCTGGAGCATTCTTGGCTCCGTGATCCGCCCCTACGGCCTCACCATCGACGAGCAGGCACTCTACATCCGCATCCCCGAGATCGAGGACGTGAATCGCAAACGCTCCAGGGTCTTCCTCACCTCTGAGCCCGTGGAGATACTCCACTTCCTGGGACTGCCGGTCTCCCGATCCTGGGAGGAGCCGTTCGGCAGCCGCTGGGAGCTGTTCGAGTACACGGCGCTGTGTCGGCTGTTTTGGGTCCGACCTGCCGAGCCAACCGATTTGCTCGATGGTGCTGAAACGGGCACTGCGGGCGGTGGGACAGGTCGAGATCGCGCGGCTCTGAAGTCGAATGATCGCCGGAGGATGAACCAAAGAGTTGCCTTCCGGGCTTGGATCGATGACTTCGTGTCCGAGTGCAGACGTCGGGGACTGTACTCCGTGAAGCCCACAACACGCGAGGCCGTTACTGAAGAAGCCCTTGACAGATTCCGAGTCCGAAAGGAGTACAACACCCGTCGAAACGAGTTCCTGCAAGAACGACAGAAGGAGCATATCGTCAGTATCATCAAAGCCTCAGCCCGACTGGCACATCCCGAAGATATGAGAGCCATCATGTACCGTTCGTGCCAGATCAAGGCACTCAAGAGAATCATATTGGAAGGTGACGAGAGCTATGGCATTGCGGTGAAGAGGGAGCACGTGACGGGCGAGGATGGGTTCTACAAGCTGGTTGAGATTCAGGGGTATCTGGAAGACCATGCAGAGGAAGTTGGGGATTTGGCCTTTGCGAAGCACGAGAAAGCATACATAGCACGTAAATCAATGCCGACTACCGAGAGTTGAGGGGCAGACAGCGGATACGGGCTGGCGAGAGAGGATATCACGATAGCATGACTTACACGAGGCTAGGGGTCACACGAGCGTAGCATCATCAATTCCACGTCTGGCGAAACATGAAATACATCAATCTGTAGCTCCTGACGCGGTGCATCATTTGGATTACACCAAGTTTTGTGAAAGATGCTCAATCGTGCACAGTCGGCAGAAATCTCGCTGTGCGCAGGCAACTTCACCCCCCTCCGAGTTGCGGACCCCTCGGAGGCAATCAGGCTTCGAACCCATGAATCAAGCGCACGGCATGGCCTGAGTATATGCAACAATGAGGCAATTTTCATCTGAACTTACAGCTGCCGTCTCCAATGCTGCAGGTGGTCGTTGCCAGGTGGGAAATTGGCCTTGGGTGGGGTCTAGTAGAAGAGCAGCAAGATGGGCAGAATGATGATACAGAACCGAGTCAACTGAATGCAATGCTTTTGTTCTCAGAAAGGCTGACCTCTCTCAATGGTGGAGGGATGTTTGGATCTTGCTTGGACTGGCTTTCAGGGTACATGGTTGAGATATCTTTTTGCGTACTAAGGTAAGGTAGGTGAGTGAGTAGTTGTGAGCTTCGCCGGTATAGAGAGTTCACTCCCTCATAAATCAAAAGAATCGCAGATAGTGCATTGAAACGTGAATATAATCGATTGCTCACTGTCTACAGAAGGGCTGCCTATTCTTGGAGCACATCATTCAGTGCCATGCATTATTCTACGTGCCCATTCTCCTCCACCGGACCATCCATCTCACGCCCCCGTTGTTATTGCTACTCCTTGCTTCATCCCATTCTTCCGTCTCATCTCCCATCAGCTGCCAGCCGTTCCCAGCAACTGATGGCTTTTCCTGACGCCATCCGGATCATGGCCCAGCAACGGCCAGTCCAGACCCTTTCCCCCTCACGTATATATCCGCGCCCTCTCGCCCTCTCCGTTATTCCTTTTTCTTTTTTTTCTTTTTTCCATCCCAAGAACAACAACCATGGACGCTGCCCGAGCCAACAGCAGCAGCAACAACAACGGCGCCGCACCCGCTGGCAACGGTGCTCCCCCTCGGGGGTACTCCCTGCCGGCACCGCCGCCTCGCCAGAACGGTGGCTACGTCGGGGGAGGGGGCTGGAGCGGCTGGGCTGGGGAGTCTTTGGGCTCTCCTGTCCAGATCGTGCGGGACCCGCCTCCTGCGTACCATGACGCCGTCTCTGCGCAGCGTGGTGTCCCCGGGACGATCCCTTCAGCCTCGCTGGGCGAGGCCGGGGGTGACCGGTGGAATCAGGTGCCGCTCCCTGAGATGCCTCCGTGGGTGTTGCCTGGTTCGGTAAGTTCTCTCTCTCTCTCTCATCACTTCTCACACTCCTTTTCTTCTGAATGTGCTAACCTCGTCGTGAAACTCCAGGAGGGTGATCTCACGTACAACTTCCCCATTCTCATGACACAGCTCCTCTCCGCCATGTAAGTCATGTCCCCTGAACCTCCCCCATCTGTTCTCCCCATCTCCTGCTCTCTCCCGACCACAAACGAGTCGCTGACAACTCCTCACAGTCAAGTCGTAGAGATCTTCAACTGCTACGGCTACCTCTTCCGTGTCCCCGTGGCCTTCCTTCAAGAGTCCTCCTACTGGCGCAATGTGCTCACGAGCTTCCCTCGTCCCCCAAACGGCTGGAAGGTGGACGCTCTGCACCCTGCCATTTGGAATCTCTTCCTCAGCATCGGCTTCTCCACGTACGGTCTTGAGGGCATTGAGCCCCATGTGAACCTTTTGATGCTCCTGTTCGTCCTGCAGATCGCCATCAAGTGGGACTTTGAAGATGTGCGCAACAAGACGATCATCACCATCTACCGCTACGTCTGCCGCCGCGTCCTCCGGCACAATCCTCGCTTGCCCGGTTATGCTCAGTCCCTGGACCTCAACTACTTTGAGTACCGGGCCACCGAGATCCATCGCGCCTGGGACTACGTCCAACGCTGCCCGGAGCTCGCTGTCTACTTCAACCCGGATCACCTCGTCACGCTGTACTATCTCGCAGTGCCCGAGACCGTGCGCCCGGCCGTGGAGGGCAGATTCTATCTTGCCTTCGTCCACGCCGTCAACGCCACTGCTTCCTGGCTCGCAAACTTTCCTCAGGAACCGCACTTCCGCGATGTGTTCAATGCCTGGTTCATCATGGCGTCCTACCTCGATCAGACATGGAACACCCATGACGATCCAGACCTGAATGAAGAGCAGCAGTTGTTCGCCGCCACTGAGGCCATTCGCGCCCGTGGTGATGTGGCACCCAGCTTCGACGAGAGGCGACTGATGGAGGCTGCTAGAGACGCCGCTCGCGCCAATCGTCCTGCCCATGGTACCGTTGAACGTATTCGTCACGAGCCTCAGCCTCAGCCTCGTCCTCAACCTCAGCCTCGTCCTCAACCTCAGCCTCGTCCTCAACCTCAGCCTCGTCCTCAACCTCAGCCTGGCCCTCAACCTCAGTCTGGCCCTCAACCTCAGTCTGGTCCTCAACCTCAGCCTGGCCCTCGGCCTCAGCCTCAGCCTCGTCCTCAACCTGGTCCTCAACCTCAGTCTGGCCCTCAACCTCAGTCTGGTCCTCAACCTCAGTCTGGTCCTCAACCTCAGCCTGGCCCTCAGCCTCAGTCTGGTCCTCAACCTCAGTCTGGTCCTCAACCTCAGCCTGGCCCTCAGCCTCAGCCTCAGCCTCGTCCTCAACCTGGTCCTCAACTTCAGCCTGGTCCTCACCCTCAGCCTGGCTCTCAAGATCATCCCAATAACGGCAAACGTCGCAGGCGCCGCAACAAAAAGCGTTCCAAGAAAGCCAAGGCTTCCGCGCAGACTGCGGATCGCGGCACACAGACCGACGAAGTGATTGCCCAGAGCACATCCGAGTCAATCCCACACGTCGTTCATACTCATGCTGAAGCCTCTTCTCGGAACGCAAACGACCCTTGGACTCCTGCCGGTCAGATCAGAGCTGCCCAATTCCATTACGCCGTGCCTCCACCTCTCCCGTCCATCAGAAGCTGGGCCACCTGGCAGGCGCAGGTCGACGATAATCAGCCTCGCTCTCACTTCTCTGTCTCCGACGAAGAGGAATCCGAGGAGCTCGAAGGACAGACCCAAGGAAGCAATGACGACGTTTTTGTAGATGCGCCCCACGATGAAGCAAGTGATGATGGTCGAAACGAAATCCACGGCGAGATGAACACAAGGGTTCACACATCCGGCAGTGCAGACTCCGGCGATCCCAGGGTTTTCGCACCTAACACTGCTGCCGCAGAGGTCACCGTCACCCTCATGAACGACCCGGCTATCTTCGATGCCGAGAACCCAGCCATCGCTGAAGCAGCTGCCATCATGGCCCAGAGCGAGTCCCGTGAAGACGTCTTCAGGCCAACCCTCATCGACGCACATCCAGCCGAAATTGAGGCTGCGCTTGCGGCCAACCCGGCCCTCATCGCTGATGCTCCAGCCGCAGTGGCGAACCAAGCTCCTGGCTCTCATGAATATACGCTTGGGAGGCTCATCAACTTCAACAACCCTAATCCGGATACATTCGAGACTCGCGGAATCATCTCCACGACGCGCGAATTTGTCCACAGGAGAGAACGCCAGGCTATGCTTGCCGGACAGCAGAACTCTTCCGGACACGACGTACCCAACAATGGAGTGGTGCCCCTCGTCCCTCATGCTCAAACGGCCCCAGACACTCAGGCCGCCTCTCCACCAGACGATAACCGGCACGACCACGACTCTGCTCCCGACAATAGCTCGGATTACTATGACTCTTATGACGACAGTAGCTCGGAGGACTATGCCCCTTACTCCCCGAAGCATTGGAGTGGCTACGAGTTACCCTATGATTGCAATCTCTCCGATTGAACAGCCTCCAACTCGAATACCGAACGTGGCAGGTTTTCACTCCACAACAGCCGGCACTGCACCTTCTCCTGCTCCTGACTTTTGACACATCCGACCTGCACTCAGGTCTTTGACTTCACTTCACTTCACTTCTCTTGACTTCACTTTTGACAGCAGCGGCAAACAGCTGCGACCTTCTCTCCACTCTTGACTCCCCTGAATTTCGGGCTGATGTGCTGGCTTGCCTTTTGGCACAACCCAGCTGGCCCTTTTGACACTTGTTTTTTTCTGATTTACGACGAATATGATTATGATACACACGCGACAATGAAACTTGGAGAGAAGCCTTCTGCATATCTCCTTTCGAGCGACCGGAACGATACAATGCACATCGAACTCCGGATCCAAGAAGCCGCTTCTATCTATGCTCCAAGACCATCCGGCTCAGACAGTGTTCGAAACACTGAATGCGCTGCGTACATGAACTTCCTTCTTCGAGATCTCATCACCTGCACACAAGGAAAAAGACATCTCGAGAAGTTCTGACCCCCTTTTTTTGATCCTGACGTTTGGTTCCACGGAATGTGGCATCGGACGGGGGGATCTACTTTCCCAGGACACGGAATTGACAAATGGATATGACCGAACAGTTTGGTACGTTGGAATGGTACACAAAAGAACAGAAAGCGCATCGGAAGGGAGGACACCTCTTGTTGGGAGGAAGACTTGACGATGGCATGAACAAACTGGAACAGAACTTGGTAAATAGGCGTTTAGGCGTTGAGCAGGACTCCCGGATGGAGATACCGTACAGGATGAATATAGGGCAGTGCCGCCAAAAAAAAAAAAAAACCTTTGTGCTTTGTGACCATGATGTTTTGTCGATGAGCATCACGAGGGGCCGTAGTTACGATTGGAAACATCCCGCAACGGTGCGTGTGTGTGTGGCGAAAAGCATGTCGTATTGTGTGGAAAACATCTTCGCTTTCATATGCAGCTTCCAGACTTCGTTCAGCTTCAGATCAACACATCCAGCCTGACAATTGATGTCAGAAAGCTCAACATCATGCATGTACAGAGTCTCTCTCGCTCAATCCGTCGCCATATTCCACAGGCCATCACCCAAGAAATGTGCATCCTCGACCACCGGCCCTTTGCCCTTCGCCTTCACCTCATCCGTGCCGACAACCAAGGTGCCGACGGCACAAGCCTCCTCCTTGCCCTCCGCTACAATCACCACTGGCTCCCCCTTCATCAACTCCCTACTCCACCTCCCATCTTCCCTGATCCCCTGATCCATCTCCTCGCCCTCCTTCAACTTCCCGTCCAACGGCAGCCTTCCACCCTTGCTTGTCAATCCGGGCGCCATCAACGTAGCACCACTCAGCACAAACCGAATCGCGCCCCTGTCAATCCTGATGACAGGGAAGGCCTGTGGGAAGCGGTGGACGAGCTTCAAGTGCGGGAGGATGGTGGAGGAGATGTCTTGTTGGTAGAACAGAGGCTCGGACTCGAGAACGTAGAGAGTGTTGCGGTCGGTGAGCTTCATGCTGGAGAGGGAGGCTTTCTTGGGGAGGATCTCGTCGATGTGAGGGGTGAGAAGAGGGTAGGTCGTGAGTAGGGATTGACGGAGGCCGCGTTGCACGGACGACTTGAGCTTCTGCTTCGGGGAGGGGGTGATCCTGCAAGCGAAGGAACGGTTAGCGAGAGGTTTTGCCGGAGCGCGGGCAGACGGGGGAATGTACTCTTTCTTGAACATGATGGGCGAATATAGATAGAGGGAGCTTAGGAATTCACAAATATGAGGTTTAGAAAGGGTAGACACAAGCGTTGGCGCTGGAAAATCGTTGGAGAAGATTCTTTGGAGGGGTATTGGATCAAGGTGGGATGGGAGAGGATGAAGTTTGCCCCGCGATCGCGACGAGACGTGGCGTGGAGCTGTGGCGGGGTCCTTGCTTGCTGGGCTGGAGCTACGGGAGAGCGGACTTCGTGGCCAACAAGCTGCCAAGAGCCACATCCCTTGACAGGATACTTGTCAGGGGCAACAGATCAGATGTTAGTAGTCACGATGGTTTGATTGATCTCAGTATATGGGCTCTGCAAGTTTCAACCTGAGGTGACTGGGGTAAGAGCACTTCATGCGGCGGCTTCACACGAACACGAGCACTGAGGTAGTCGAAAGAATCCTGTTCGTCTTCTTGTCATCTAACTTCGTTTATCGTGACAGTATATCTCATTCCCTATGAGTCTTCAGCAGTCGGGTTCGTCCAGTACGCCTGTTCGAAAACTCAACCGTGCGCGACGTGAGACACAGTGCCGTCTTCATTCAGATGCACGTTCAAACGGTTCTCCCTGAAGTCCTTGGTGACCATGCTTCCCGGCTCGATGATCCTGGTCGGCTCGGGAAGGTCCTTCTTGCAGAAGGTCTGTCGTTGTCAGCAGGTTGTTCCACCATTCTGAATGAGGAAGGAGGAGGGAACGATTGGACGTCCGGGCGAAGAGGGGAGGCAACCTACAGTCTCGTTCGACTCGGACTCGTGCAGCGTCTTCCCGACGAGCTTCTGAGTCCATTCCTCGTCCTTGGGGTTGCCAGAGGTGGCTGTTGCGTTGTTGGTGATGCCGGGGACGACGAGAGGCATGATTGCGGTGGTGATACTCGGGTGTATTAGTGTAGAGCGTTTCAAAGTATGCTTTTTTTGAGTCGTTAGCGCTGATCGAATGCCAACAAACATAGGAGTTCTGTGGAATACCTATCGCTTTTTTTTTTTGTAAGTAGACGAGGAAGAATCAATCGTGTCGAGATGGGAGTGCAGTAAGCCTGATCTTAAGCACGGCGCCACCCGCAACAGCGGCGATGATGCGGTACTTCAGCATGGAATAGGCGTTACAGTGATGACGTCGGCTCACGTGCGCGGTCCCGTGAGGGTTACGTCGCGCCGGCTGCAGTACCATTTGTAGAAGGTCCCTTTGAGGGCCCGGATAGACACTAAGCGCGTTAGAGATCGTGGCAACTGGATGGAGAACTTTTCGACGAATGTTTGCATCTCAGAAGCGATCTGCTTGCGATCTAGCAACGTTTCGCATTTGGTGGCAGATAGATAAGTTACATATGTTGGCTGGCTTGGGCCGGGCCTGCACAGGCGCATGCTGGGCAAAACTTAACGCTGGGCATCGCGCAGAAGCCCATCAACGATGAGTTTCAAGCCATTTGGTCCCCTTTCTCATATCATATTTTCTTGCAGTCTCGCACTCGATTGAGGATGAGAAACCAGTGATCAGCGCAATCCCTGATCATTCATATCTCGGGTGTCGCCGTGTGCAAACATTCCCACAGCCCGGCAGCACAGCCTCACTCTCAACGCAGTCAGTGGCTTGTGCAGAGCACTTACTGGCCCACCCACGACTGTTGGATGCCTAAGATGATGAACAAGTTGATCAACGAGGGATCCTCCTAGTCCAACCAGCATCATCAACGGCCCTCTAGTAAATTCATGCAGAATCGAATAAGTCCCTGACATTCTGCTCGTCATTGTCCTGAGTTCTTGGAGGCCAATATAATACCCGTTACGGGCCAACCTCACCTCACCACTTCCTCCGTTCAAGACAGTCCCCCAAGTCGCTGAGAGCAAGCACCCCACCCCCTGTAGGCTGGGCACATCGCCAGCGCTTGAGCCAATCACATCCCCCGAATCGCCGACGTTATGCCCCAGATCTGCTGCTGCTCCTATTTTTGGAGCCCCTGGCACTAAAAGCCCACTACCGTTTAGCTGGTGGCATTGTCCGGTACTCAGCTTGGCTGTACCTGGGAGGGAGGATCAGGAGGCACTGCTGCAGCCCCCTGGTCCAGTGTCGTCAGCTTCACAAACCTGGCATTTCCCAGCTTCTTCCTTTTTTCCAACCCTTCTCTCCCTTCTCTCCCCTGCCTCCCCATCTCCGCCAGACTCACTTTCGTTTTCGTTTCGGCTACTCTCCGTGACGACTTTCGGACCCACGAGGCTCTTGTTTCACGCGTCTTCAATCGTTTCTGTCGGCACGGTACCACGCCGCCCTTTGTCGAGAGCTTCGCGCTTTTCCCCCCCTACGAACCTCATCACCGCAAGCCACCACAAACGCAACGATGCACTCTCTTGCCATCCTCGCTCTCCTCGCGGGCACTTCTCTAGCGGCACCTGCTTCCATCGCCGACTGCCTCACCTCTAATGCCGCCCACCTCGCATCTATCTCTACCTGCACGACCGACCGCTCCCTCCTCGCTCACTGTCTCTCCAACCTCGATGCCCCAGCAGCGAAGGAGTACATCGCCTCATGCCACATCGACGCCGGCTGCTCTGCCGCCGACGCCTCCTCCGATGCCGAATCAGCTCTTGGCTACTGCCACGATATGATTTCTGGGGCGGACCTCCGTCGTCGCGGCGGTCATGATCTCGGTTACATGCCCCTTGTCGGCCGTCAAGCCAGTCAAACTGGTGACGACTGTCTCGCGACCTACACCGTCAACACCAAAGTTTGCGACACAGTCACCAGTGAGGGTCGCATAAGCACTCAATCCTGCAGTGACACCACTGCCCAACGCTCCTCCTGCAAGCCCGGCAAGACCTGCAGCATGGATTCCAACGGTACCAACATCTGCATGGACCTCAAGGATGACCTTGGCGTCGCTGGCATCGTCATCGCCATCATCTTCGCCTCCGCCATCGTTATCGGCATCGGCGCACTCACCTTCCTCTGCTGCAAGGACCGCAAGCAGCAGAAGCGTCTGCAGGCCAAGGCGGAGGCCACAGCGCTTGCACGTGCTGCGACCAGGAAGAAGCGTGCTGCGGAGATGAGGCAGCCATTGATGAGCCAGCAACAGCTGGCTCCCGGCCCGGATACTAGCGCCCTGGGCGGTGGTGCTGCTGACCCTTTCCACGATACGCATAGGTCTTAGGGGGCTAGAATTACGCGTGGAGGATCGGCAAGGAGTGGCCACAGTAGTCTGAGCGGGACGACTGCACTCGGAAATCGACTGGAGTGTGTACAAGAAGGTGTGCCCACAGGGCCGTATTACAACTACTGAGATGGAGAAGTTGGTGGTGGAATTGAGTCTGGGGCTCAATCCGAAGCTGGAGAAATATCTTCCCAGCCAGCCTCTCACCATGTGTACTTGGAAATTTCTGGGGCTCTTCTTCCTTATCTCGTATGGAAAGAGCCGAGCTGGCGCCATTTGCTTTTTCCTGTTTTCGAGCATATTCGAGTTGGGAGTGAGGGAAGATGATCCGGGAGTGTCTTAGGCCAAATTAGACGACATAAGTGCTTCTGCAGGAACAGTCCATCGACACACAATTGATAAACTTGAGTGCGCGAGTCAGGCATATGAAGTGATGCTGTCGTCACTATGAGCCGACGTTGCCAGTGGTGGAATTGTCCAGTTGCGGTCACAATAGTATGTTGCGTGACGGAGACCATCACTCAGCAACGCCATAGCCAATATAGCCAGCCTAGTGCACTTTGGTGTCTTGGACGAATCATTCTACATCCCATTTCACATCATGCCGAACAAATGAGGAACATAGTCGTGTGCACACGGGGAATCTCTTCTTTCCTATTCGAACACAGCGCGCACATACGCAAGAATCAACAGATGCGCAGACATTCCTCTGCCCGCTTATTTTGCCAAAGGCACTGGCCAGGATATATGTACCTTCCTCAGCAACCGCTGCAACTAAGTACATACAGAAAGGCCAGGCTTGATCAGCCAGTCAACCAGCTGCCCTTAGCGGCCATCGCCTCTTCCCTGGTGCCGGCCGAGTAATCGATTGAATCCGCGATCGGGTCTACGGTCCGTGTCTCAGCATCGCTCCGTAAGGAAACGCCCCCGTCGGTAGAAGTGGCTGTACTATCACCACTAACGCTACCACAGCCATCCAGCAAGTCCACGGCAGCAGACGACAGTAGCCTGTGCCAGGGATCACCATCGTCTTCCCCCGGAGTAAGAGTGTTCTAGACTCCTCCTCGGATAGAAGCTTGGCTCATGAGCGGACTGCCAATCTCTCCCACAGCAGGCGGCGGAGCACCGACTGCACGGTAAGGTGGCTGTGGTGCTCCACCGTTGAGTTGATCCGGGATGAAGCGGATGAGATCTTTGCTGGAGGACTCATCCCTTCGGACGTCGAAGGTTCCACCGCCGTTCGAGAGGCTTCCCTCCGTGTCGCATAAATCAAGAAGGTCCTGTTCCGTGATGCTAGAGTCCCCGCCAGAGAGGGTATCGATGTGCGATTTCACTACGGAGATGTCGACGAAGCCGGACGGATCGGCGGCGGGTGAAGCACTGAGTTCGCGACAAGCTTGGCACAGCATGAGACGGACGGCAATATGACGGGGAGGCTGAGCCGCGGGCCGGAACGTAGCGAGATTGGCGACAGGAGAGCCGACATGGAAGCCTGGTGGTGCCGGTGGGCCGGTGACACCCCAGGCGGAGGCGGAGCCGCCGAACGCTGGAGACACGAATGGGTTGGCGGGAGCGGAGGGAGGGCCCCAAGGGTTGGCGTGGCCTGTCATGGGGAAGGCGGATTCCAAGTAAGGGCTCGCACCGAAACCGCGGGGCCCTGGGGGTTGATGACTGTTACGGAAGCTGCCGGGATTGAGTTCGGGTGCATCATCTTCGTCGTCTACGAGCGCGCTGCTGCCGAGGTGCTTAGTCTCGTCATCCTTGTCATCTCGAGAACGGCCGTGGACAACGCTCCCAGGCCTGCCGATAGGTGCTGGCCGGCCGATGGGTTGGGCCGCGGTTGCGTGGGGTGGTGCATCAAAGCTGCCTGAACCTTGCCGTGCGTGCTGAGGCATTGGCGGGCCTCCCATACCGAAGCCATCGTTAGGTCCGGGAGCGAAACCCGGGGGCGGTCCCATGGGCATTGGGGGAAATCCACGTCCAGCTGGGCCGTTCATGCCAAGGGGAGGTATCATCATGTTCGGGCCAGGCCTGAAGGCAGGTCCGAAGTTCGGGTCCTGTGGGAGGCGTCCAGGGAATCCAGGAGGTGGTCCGTGGTGAGCGAGTCCGGGTGGCGGCTGAATGCCCATCGGCGGCATCTGGAAGGGAGCTGGATGTCCTTCAGGGGGCGAAGTCGATTGCGGGATGTGAGATAGGGCAGGTGTGCTGCCGCTGCTCTTCCGCAGTCCGCCGATAGGTCCTGGACTTGATTGGATAGGGGTCATTGGGTGTGGTGATGGGTTCTGACTCGAGGCTGAGACCGAAGCGCTCTGCGACGCTGACTGTGAGCCGTCTTGCTGTTGTGATGCGTTCCGGGGGCGAATCGGTGTGGGTGCCTTGGGTATCGCGGGTGTGGCTACCGTGACCTTCGGGGAGGCGTAGTTGGCAGGGTTCGGTGGGTGCTGTGGAAGGACTGTCGGTATAGGCACAGTGGGAACCGATGCCCGTTTCGTAGGTTGAGTCGGCAATGGCGCGGCGGGTTGCGAGGGTGCAGGCTGAGGTCTTTGTGCCGCAGCCTTCTCTTCTCTGGCCTTTTCTTTGGCTTCCCTGGCCTCCTGTGCCTCTTTTGCTGCTTTCGCCGCTCGAGCCTCCTTCTCGCGCTTGTCACGTTCTTGCTTCTCTTTCCTCTCTTGGGCCTCGCGCTCCTTTCGTTCACGCATCTCTTGATCCTTGAGCCGTTGCTCTTCCTTGAGCTTCTTCTCACGCTCCTTAGCTTCTCGAGCCTTGCGCTCTTGCTCTGCCTGCTTCTCGCGCTGCTCGTGGAGTCGCCGTTGCCGGTCCGCCTCCTTCTTGAGTCTTGCTTCTTCCTCTGCTCTCTTCTGCGCCTCGCGAGCCTTCCTCTTCTCCTCGGCCTTCTGCTTCTGTTCGTTAATTTTCCGCTGCTCGGCCTCTAGCCGGGCAGCTTCTTCAGCTGCCTTCTCGGCCTCCTTTCGTGCTTTCTCCTCGGCGAGAGCCTGCTTCTTCTGTGCGGCCTTATCTTTCTTCTTCTGAGCATTCTTAGCCTTCTTAGCCTTTTGCTCATCGACTTGCCTGCTCTCCTCCTCCAGCTCCTCGAGGAGCTTCTGCTGTCGCTCCTTGGCGACCTTCTCTTTGTAGGCGGAGAGGACTCGTTGCTCGAACATGCGAGCGGCGAAGATCTGGAACATTCGGCGGCCTTCTTCCATCCGTTGTTCCTCTGTCATTTGGTCCTGGCAACAGCACTCAGTATGGTGGCTCGGCGGCATCGCCGAAGGGTTTGAATATACCTCTTCTTCCTCATACTCCTCATCTTGACTGTCGTCATAGTCTTCTTCCTCGTCCTCGTCGTCCTCATAGTCATCGTCTTCAGGAGGAGGCTGATTATGAGGAGTGGAGTATGAGCCGTTGGGATGACCATATCCGCCACGGGAGACATGCTCCCGGGCGTCCTCTTCACGAGCCATTCGGCGCTCGGCCAACTGCTCCATCATTTCGATGAAGCGTTTGCCGTCGTTCTTGAGGAGGTCATCCGCCACAGTAAGAATGCCGCCTAAGTCCATGTTACCATATCTGTTGAGAAAAGCATCCAGGAGCTGCGTACCCTTGACCTGAAGACTGTTGCCGAACGTCAAGAAGTCTGCCACATCGCGTTCGTGTGAGTCGCCGTAATCGTCGGGGGGTTCGTCATCGCTGTAGTCATCATCATCCACCTCATCTTCACTATATATCTCCTCCACCTCATCTTCCTCCGCTTCGAGATCGACATGTTCTACTATACGCCCTCGTGCTGGAGGATGCGTCGGATACGGTGAGGGCAGTCCCCTTAATGGTCGAGTAGGATAGTCGCGTGGTGGTGGTGCAAGCATGGGCGGGCCTTCGCCTTGGTTCGCGAACTGCTCGAGCTCAAGGTAGTATGCGTCGTAGAGGCCTTCGAGTTCTTCCTCGATAGCAGTGCGTTTCCTACCGCAAACCGTGCAGCTGCAGGTATGCTTTTGCTGCTCCTTCATCTTCTTGAGGACGGCATCCTTCTCTACCTTGACGAGAGACTTGCGCTCATCCTCACCAAGACCGAGCCAGAACTCCTTGATGCGCTCACGCTCCTCATGGTTGCTGGTGCTCCAAATCTTGTCTCTAGAAAAACTTGGTCCGCGCTGCATGAGGGCTTGCGGCGTGTGAGTGTCTGACGATGCTTCGCCGTGTAGAGAACCTTCGTTGGCGTTGGCGCCACCCTTCTTTTTCTTTTTCTTGTTCTTCTTGCTTTTCGAAGAGGCCTGATGAGACGAATGACCATTCAGACCGCTGTCCGGTCTGTGGTCTCGGGAATCGTTGTCATCCTCATTATCACTCTCAGCGGCGTCAGCATCGACGGTGTCAGTATGGTGACACTTGTTCGCAGTTGCGGCGGCGGGGGCGGGGTGGCCATTCGCAGCTTGCTCAGCGGCAGCCTTGGCAGCTGCCTTTTGCCGCCGTTTCTGCTTCTTCCTGTTGACGGTCGGTGCTGACTCGGTTTCGATATTCGCATCAACCGGGGTATTCGAGGAGTCGGGTGTGGCGAGAGGAGAGACTGCTGAAGCATCGGCTGCGTTTGTGACAGCCTGGCCGCCAGCGGCCTTTGGAACGGTGATGAACTTGGATCCATCCTTGTTGGTATACTTTGCGGTGCTCCGGGGAGACGCTGGCGCATTGGTAGCAGGTCGCTGATTGCTTGGCGGCATCGTACGTCTACCGCCGGAGGGCATGCGAAAGCATGGAAGGGATGAAGATGGCACACCTTGCGGGCGGCAGCGAACAGAGAAGGGCGAGGCTGTGGCTCTCGATGGGAAGGGTGGGGGAGCGAAGTCGAGCGATCACGAGGTTGGAGTCGGGACACGCGTCGGAGAGGATCGAGAGGGCGGCGGGTTTTGGTGATAATATGTCGAGCTGGAGGGGATGAGGGTGGTCGTCGTGGGTATTGGAGATGTTGAGGATGTGGTTGCAGGGCGGGCAGCAGGCTGTGGCTGGATGGGATTGGTCCGTTGGCGGCCTGGGCGGGCTCTGGTGGTGGAGTAGGCCATGTGCGGTTTCTCTCAGTGCAGTGTCTGGTAATGTAAGGTACCTACTGGGCTATGGATCTCGGTGACGGCACCAGGGCGCAGCCTTGGGGGCCCTAGTCCGTGTCGTCACCGGTCACCGGCAGTTACCTATAAAGCGAGGTCACGAGAGCACAATTGATATTTGGTAAGAAAAACCCGGGGGATGGCAAGTGAGTCAGGATGCTAGTGATGTCTGCTTGTCGTGGGGTACAACGCATTTGCTACTGCCCGGCCCAACTCCATTTGTCTGGATTGCAGAGCAAACCGTCAGGCTGAAGGTGATAATGAGAGCCGGATGCCTTCTGTCCCAGGAAAAATAGCATGGTACTGAAAATTGAATCAAATTTTGGCCACTGGGAGCGCCTTGTCTCTTGTGCGCCAGGTCTGCCTCGCTCTGTTTAGAAACATTGCGCGCATACTATCCAGTTGGCCTCCAGATACCAACTCATTTCTTTGAGACGACCATACCAACCTATTACCAGCGTCAGGCGCGCCAAATCTCATGTCGCTTTACACCGGGTATGCCAAGGCCTTATAACTATAGAAGGTGAACAAGATGATAATGGTCCGAAGGCCGTCAAAGGTTTCCTCAGGTCCATAGGTGAAGGAACAGGTCGCTGTTTGCTGCCACCTGGACTAGCGAATCTAGGGTAGTTTCGTCACGAGACCTCAAGGTTGTCTCACGTGACGTCAGCCTTTGGGTGTCTGGCGCCCCCAACTGGACGTCTTTTGGCCTTTCTATCAAGGTTCTATCTTATCACCCACCCGGGGCCCCCATCTCAGTCTTCTCCATGGTCTGAATTGTGGATGCCAGCATATGTCAGGCACAGTGTAACACAACCACGACAAGCATTGGACTTTGGCCAAATACAGATATAGATGCACGTGATGTATTGTCTCGCGGAAGTGCTCCCATCACGTGCTCATAATACAGTCCATGCCTACCTACCTAGCTTACTGAAGCCTTGACTCAAGCGGGTCGTCGCGCCCAACATGGCCGTCATCGTATTGCCAAATGAGCCAGGGATCCTGTCAGCCAGTCAATTGGCATCATTGCACAACAGCAGTTCTCCATCTGACAAGCTCCTGAGCAAGGGGAACCTCTCTTCCTAAATATAGCCGAGACAGACTTTACCACAACGCGGGAAAGTGGCCCAACCTCTCGGTTACATCTTGATGTTCCCCGTCCATAGTCCATCTTTTCTGACTTAACTACTCCGAACCTTACGTTTTTTTTTGCGCGGAAATAGCAATTTGTCTCCCTCTCGTGTTGCTTGGCTCTTGTTTTCAAGCTTCTGCCGGACTTGGTCTTTCTCCCAAAGACTTGTGCAAAAACACTTCAGGGGCATCCATTCTGTTTGAGCCTCTTCTATTTTTCTTGTTCTTGGTTGGGGTCATGGAGTGGATGATCCGCACATTGGGACTCTGGTCTCGGAACATCTGTGCTAAATAGTGAGGAAGGTTGTGTCTTGGTGTTTGCTGGGCACCCCATGTTGGGCTGCTCCGTAGAGAGACGTAGTATTCTGGCAGGATACGTAGCATGGTGCTTTCTCACCTCACGGATCGATCGTACCAGACCGCCGTACGGAATACAGAATCACCCCATGCTCTCTGTCAGCAATCAATTCATCGGAACCATCTAGAAAGAATCTGTCATTGTCGTTCCGCAATCAACCATTGCTACTCGTGCGAAATGAAACGTCCGTCATATTTAGTCACAGTATCTGGTTCTTCGGTCATCCGAGGTTCAGGCACGCTCGGTGTCCCACTGGGGGGACGTTTCCTCACACTGCCACCTTGCGGAGCCATCCACCGCGGTACCGCCCTGAATTAGCAGAGGACTAGGCATGTCTCCCCTGAACAACGTTGTTCACAGCGTACAAACGGAAGCCACCAGCAACAGCCAAACTCCCCCATCCCACGGATTAAGTCTCCCCATCCAACCCCTGGCCTGTCCCGCCCCTCGCCGCCATCGCCGCCGGACCGCTCAGGTTCAGTTCAAGTTCGCCTGCTTCGCCTCCGCCGCACGCGCTGGCGCTGCACCCAATCCTGCAACGCGACGACCTGAGAAGAGGTAAGCGTCCCTCCTCGTCCCAGCTCAGCTCGTATTCCCCCAAAACATTACTACCGCCCACCGCGAAGACCAAAAAAGGAGCAACCGAAGACAAGAGCAAGACTCTGGGAACTCATCCTACATTTATCCATCCCCTGGAGCCCACATCGTCTTGTTCACCTCTTCGCCATCTCGAGGGCATTTTACCCGCATCCTCGTTGCCATCCTCTTCTGATTGCCTTCTCCGTCATCCTCGCACTCCCACCGTCACATCGCTCATCCTTACAGATCGCCCTGCGCTCCGCGCCCCCCCCGACGCGCATCTCCCATTCTGCTCCTCCCAGCTCAAACGCCGATCAACATATCAGCCTCGCGAAAGAAAAAGACCCGTTTTTGAATCCCAACGGCAGCAACTCGACTGTTCATAACCACTTGCATCATTAACTTGGAGCCCGGTCGAGCACATTCAAGAACCGATACAAGCCCGTTGGGGGCACCACACCCACGTCTGCGAGGCCAAGAACCAGGTTCTACTAAAAGCCCAAGCAAGTTCGCTGCTGGTAGTCGTCCTTGTTTGCAGATCATCTCTCGATCCCAGCCAGAGGCTGCTGTCCTTGACGGGCAAGGGGAAGCCTACGCCGCTGGACCACTGGGACATATCCCTCTGCTCTTCCAGCAACTTTCCCTCTCTTCCAATCTCCTCATCCTTATCATTACTGTTGCAATTGTCTCCTGTCGGCATTTGGCACCATGTCGAGCGCAAATCAGCAAAACGTCATTCGCAGGTAATGCCCCCCCTCGTTGTCACTGATCGCGCAATGCCTCCAATCGCGCATGCTTCCTCTGGAATCAATCCATGCTTAACAGCTCGACAGAAAACTTGTCATCATTGGTGATGGTGCTTGCGGCAAAACAAGCCTGCTGAGCGTGTTTACACTCGGCTATTTCCCAACAGTAAGCCCCCCTCATCTCCCCTACTTGCCCTCACGCATATGAAGCTCAGGTTTACTAACGTTTTCATCTTTCCTCAGCATTACGTGAGTCCCTTCCATCGGCGACACGAGCGAATTCCGACCAGCTTCTGATCGACCTATTTGTATCAACTGACACACGAACCTGGCTTAGATCCCCACCGTCTTCGAGAACTATGTTACCGATTGCAGAGTGGACGGCAAGTCCGTCCAGCTAGCACTCTGGGATACGGCTGGCCAGGAGGACTACGAGCGTTTGCGACCGTTGGCCTACTCCAAGGCTCACGTTATCCTGGTCGGCTTCTCAATAGACACACCAGATTCTCTCGATAACGTCAAGCACAAGGTACGCTGAAGACAATGATCGTAGCTGGCAGGAGCCTCATACACTAACACAACTTGATAGTGGGTTGAAGAAGCCACAAGGTTATGCGCCGGCGTCCCTATCATACTCGTTGGACTTAAGAAGGATCTCCGAGAGGACCCCATCGCCATCGAAGAGATGCGCCGCAAATCCCAGCGTTTCGTTTCCACCCACGACGGCGAAGCTGTCGCCCGCGAGATCGGCGCCAAACGATACCTCGAGTGTTCCAGCTTGAGCGGCGAGGGTGTTGATGATGTCTTTGAGGCGGCCACAAGAGCAGCGCTGCTGAAGTTTGAAAAGGGCGAAGGAGGCGGCTGCTGCGTCATTCTTTGAAAGAGAGCATGGACATTTGCAGGAAGAAATTTCGGAATTTTGGATCACATAAGTTCACCGGGCCTCGCAACGGCACCAACAATACCTCACGCCCTTCTCTCACCGGGCACCAACTATCGTTCGAAAGTGCGACCTCCAATATCGACCCAGGCGGAGCGCCACGCAGCGCAGGACTGCATACACCGATTCGAGTCCCTATGTAACATTTCACCGCCGTCGCCACAGCATGGCCATCGAATCAGAGCTGAGAGCTGCTTCTCGTTAGTCTCGTACTGCTCAGCAACTCATATGCGCTTAATCTTTATATCTTGCATTTGGGCATATTTGGTACTTACTGGCTTGAAAATAATCTCTTCTGTTGGGGCATATAACTAGGCTAAATAGCAAGCATAATAGGACATGTGATGATACGTGAAGATTATTATGCCATCATGACTTGGATAGTTCTACTAAACAGTGAACACGCGCGTAGAATGTGAACATCGTGGTTGGCCTAATGATGATATTGACAATAATGGAACACTAGTGGAACATAACCCAGCGTGAGGGCGTGGATGCTAATGGTAGTAGTACAAAACGCGTTCTAGACGATAAGACTTTCTTACCTCTTCCAGTTGTGATCCCACGCCTCCTTCGCCGGAGTGTCGGTCTGCATGCGTCCATACTCAATCGGTACGCCTCCCATGTGCCAGACTCCCTTCTTCTCCATCGCAACCCTGTAAAGATATCCCTCCCCCCTTCCGGCAGGACCCACCGTCTTCCTCAGCTCCTCACAAGCATTGTACATGCCGGCGTGCATCCTCCCCCGTTCTGCATCGAGGGCCTCCTTCTGCTGGCGACGGAAGAGCATCCAGGCTCGGTGGATGGTCCAGTGGCGGAGGTAGCGCAGGCGGGCCATGCGCAGTGGCGGAGGAGCGGGGGAGAAGAGGTTCTGCTTCAGGATGGCGATGCGGCGGTATGATTCGGAGCGCTGCGGGCGCTGGGATTTACGGACAGGCGCCGCGGGCTTCTTGACTGTGCCACCAGACTTCATGGGTGCTTTGCGGGCCAGGAGAGACGTCGTTGAGGAGAAGAGCCTGGAGGCATTTACTGATAGGGCGGACTTGGTGGATGTTGGTAGTATTCTCGAGGCGGTGACGGCACGTACACCGGCGAGGGCGCCGCGGAGTGAGCTGAGGGAGTATGCCATTGTATAGGTTGATGTGGGTGTGGCTGGTCGTACACTGGGTAGTATCCCTAGGGCGATTGGTGCAGAAAGACAGGCAAATGGTCAGAGGATGACCGTGGGAATGATTGTCGGATGAATGGACGCTCTTGGAGAGGTAGCTGAGGCTGTGGTCCTTGTGACACCGGTCGAAGGGGGTTGTGCAGGTGAGGATGTAGGTTCGGGGTCACCGGCGCCCTCGGTTGAACTGGTGGTGACACCAATTGAGCGTTCGGCCCAACCTGTAGCGGGTTTCGATGATGGCTCTGGGGCGCGGGTGATGTTGCAGTGCCGCTGCGAGGGTCAATTCGGGTACCCAAGTCCAATTCCTGCTGTTCTGCTCGTGCTCTATCCCGCAGCTCAGACGCTGCCTGGCGCTTAGCTCTTTTGCGCGCCCAACGTCGTCGCGAGGTTTCGCTAATGACCGGTTTGGCAACCGAATCGCTGGGATTTGCCGAAACCTCGACAGGTCTCTCGGACTCGTAGAGCTGGGAAGTGGTGTCGGAGGCAGATTCGGGGGTCAGGAGGCCAGAGGAGGTGATGATGTTCTGTCTCACAAGATTTTGTGGTTAGCGGCTCGAAGTTTGGGCAAAGGGGACCGCGATTTCGAGAGGTGGCGGAGAAATGTGGCGCCGAGCCCCGGTGTAAGTGCAGCCTTGAGCTGGTGATGCGGAGTGTGAACCGCGCAGGCATGGATGTGAAAAAAATACAAATCATTGTGCACGATGAAGATTGGGAGGAAATAAAGGGCTTGGGAACTTAGCCCTTGAAGAGGGATATGTTTGTGTTGTGCAGTGCAGAGCAGTATGTCACTCACATCTTGGGCCTCGACGGACTGATCCTCGGGTGTGGTATCGTTGCTCGTCGGTATGTTCTCTTCAACTGTGGGGGTTTCAGTATCTGCGGTGTCATCGCGGGTGTTGTTGATGTTTGTGGTAGTGTCGGTATCTGTGATGCTGTTCGTAATCGTGGCGTCGTCGCTGCCTGCATTGTCGCCCCTGTTCTGTTTCAAGGATATCTTGATCACGCCAACCCACGGCCCCAGGTCAAACAACATCACGTCCATTGTTGAATGTTTATGCTTTGTAAGGTTGGTATCGAAGTGTTGTCTTGCGGGGACTCTTGCTGTACTCAGTCGGCAAGAACTTGAAGTAATGGAAGTCCAGTGTAGACTGAGGGCAGGCACGAAGAGCGCATCTTTTTAAAGGAGTGGTCGGAGATGCAGGCAAGAACTGGGTCGGTTCTTGTCACGGATGAGCAGGATAAGCAAGATCTTGATTTCGGAGATGCGTATCATATTGCATGAATGGCATTGATCTTCACCTCGTGCCTCCTCAGTGCACCGATTGTTGGCTGACACAATACAGCGTGCCCTCCACCGTCTCTCAGAGCGAAGGACCACGATGGTCAACTGTCATGACCTGTCTGCGAGCGCGCAAGTTCTGTTCCCACCGCCTTCGCAACATGAAGGCAAGAGTCTCAAGGCCTGTGACCTGTGACCTGGGAGAAGGGTGGGTCTTGGATCACTGCAAAAGCTTCTCTCACGATACCTACTGCGCAGGTCTTGAACTTAAAGCCAGACTAGCTTCAAACATACATCTCAATGAGAAAGCTTGTACAGCTGTGTCTTCGTGCATTCACTCCATGAAGGCTGGGCTGTCTGGGCTGAGCGGCTTGTTGGTGACGGTCAACATCTCCGACAAGAATGATTCACCGCACGATTCCATTCACCACACCGGACTGATGGTTTGCTTTCATTCTGAAAATGATATAATAAGCCATATAGCTCCATTCATAAGTACCATGCCTCTTTTATCTAACAAATTGACACCATGTCGTCCAGGCTTCCCACGAACAGAGCACCTTCCCAGCGATGCTGGACCACATTCGACAAGAGGTCAAGCGAATCGGATGATATGCTCGAGCATTTGGATATTGAATCTTGCCCTAGTGATGACGAAATAGATGGGACAAAAACTTCGAATCAGATGGAAGTGCCTTCTTTGGACACCACTCTCGCACCAGCATCATCTCCTCAGCACTCTTCGTGGCAGCGACAGCGTCTTTCCGCCGGTTCGAAGACCTCAACGCCCACAACACAAAAAAGACAAGGAGATGCTGATATCAAGTATAATCCTGGTGCTTCCTCTCAGCACCAATCTCGGGATTTTCCTTTCCGCAGCGCATTGGCACCTACTGTCCAGCCAAAAGGGAAGGCATCCTTGCACCATATCACTGCCAGCAAAGCAGACAGCGCTCAGGTCAGCAAGAACTCACCAGAGCTTCAGAGCTCAGATGGGCCGGGAAAGAGAGACAATTCTCTCATCTTCGACGACGACGGCGTCCATAAGATCGACTCCGAAGACGAAGACCTCCAATGGGGATCCAAGAGCCTTGACTGGGACGGGTACTTTCTCCCGAAATCCACCCCTCAAGAGATCTACCCCTTTGAAGGCACTGGAAGCTCAACCGAGACTCTTGTAACCCTAGCCAACAACATCCCTGGGCCCCTCCGCCGGGCTCGGCATCACATTGCTGATGCCTTTGGGAGCGCCAGAACGATGCTGATGCCTCAGACGATCCCTCTGGATATGCTTAAGAGTGCGCCGGACGAGATTAGACGATTGGTTGAGAGAGCAAGGGAGGAGGGTAGACACGTTCCAGAGAGGGTCCGTGAGTGGGCGCTGGCTGCGAGGAGGGCTGCGTTGGATGTGGTGAATGTGGTCCCGCCGCTGGATGTGCAGGTAGCCGCGAGCCGGGGGAGGGTGCGCAGATGATTGTACGGGATTCTTGTTGGCGTTGGCGAGATGCCTCGTCGTGGGATCTGCATGATACGACGAGATTGACCACCTAAATCGAGGTTGCGAATCAGATATTTTGTTGGTTTTACACAATCGACCTTGTCGACATGTAGTCAACATCAGTCGGTAACTTTCAGAATACATTTCACTGTCATTGTATTCCGAATTCCATTCACTGTTGTGATGTTCAAAACCTGCCGAGTTGCAGCGTATGAACTTCGGCCTTTGGCGGTGGCTGCTATCATCTCTGCCTAATCCATTGTGGCTCCAAACAAATTCTACAGTGTGGTTGCCGTGATGATCCGCATCCCTCGAGACTTGTGCTCATGCGAAACAACATATGCCACTGACACCAAACGCCTCGTCTCCTCCCTGACGGTAAACCTCCACTTGAACGCCGGAACTCTCAATGTGCACAAACGACTTTTTGATGAACTGCACCCTTCATGACCAGACCTGTTTGCCGAACCACCTGATACATGCCAAAACCTCGCAAAACAAAGCACTATGACGATACATAAGTCCTCGTGCCCATCAAGTAAACAGTCCATGGTTACGAGGATACGCCTCGTTCACGGGTTGGCTCTCGCCGACCTCACAAGGATCTTTCCCGTAATAGACCTTCTCGAATCCCGCTGGGCGATCCTTTTCCAGAGCCATCATACCCATCTGCGCCTGGCAGCGATAGCTTCCGAAGCTGAACTCCACGACCGCACAAGTGGGCGTATACCACAGCGTTCGAATCCTGTCGGTCTGGAAGATGAACCGTGCCCTAAAGAACACGAGCAAGGCATCCTCATTGACGAAGCTGGGGTGACCGACCACGATGAGAACACGGGACTCGCCTTGCGCGTACGACTTCTCAGGGTACTTGATCCTGTTGTACGCGACCTTGATGTGGTACCCGTGGATCACGAGCGGGCTGGCACTGGACCAACACGCTTGCACGAACGCGGAGGCGGCTTGGGGCGAAAAGAAGACGACCTTGGCCGCAGCGGTGACATGCTCCCGCTGGTTGGGCTCGTTGATGTACGTGCACCAAATACGGCCGAAGTTGCGGATCGACCCGAGCAGTTGCGAGTAGGTGATGTTCGGAGGCAGGTTCGTTAGCCAGAGAGCGCAATTCTGCTCTGGAAGGAGGTGGTCGGCTGAGGCATTCGAGTCCACATGCTTGCCGCAGTAGCGGGAGGAGAAGGAGGGGAGAGGGCCATACTGATGGTGGTTGAGATGATGTCCATTGTGAAAGCTGAACATGGGGCTCTGGTTCTGATGGTCTGTCGAGAGAAGGGCGTCCATTGGGCGGAAACCGAGACTTCGACCCTGGATGGCGCTTTGATGGTTGATCTGGCCATACTGAAGACCATGATCAGACTTGAAAAGCTGACGCTCGGTCGGGAGTCCGAATCTGCCAGTCGAACCCGGATCGATGCCCGAGCTACGATGTGGCTCCAACAAGGACCTCATGAGGGAAGACTGGACCCAGGGGCTGTCGGAAGCATACGTGTCGGGGTTAAATCCTTCAGACGGCGAGGTATCGAGAGACGGCTGGCGATGAAACAGGCTCCCAGACGATCCAGAGGCGGAAGAGTCTATAGCTGAAGGAGGTGTCCATCGCTGACCCCCAGTTGAAGGAGTGGTGTTGGGAGTCAGGAGGCCGCTGCTGAGGCCATGAGCAGTGTGCTGATGAGGAAATCTAGTACGAAGGGCATGATGCTTCTGAAAATCGTGTCGATGAGCCGCAGTTGAATCACCGAGGTTGCTTGGAGTGAAGACGGTGCCGCTCAGAGCCTGTTTGTCGAGCTTCGGTCGGTGTGCCGCACCATGGGAGAAAAGCCCGGCAGCCACCTGCGGAGTTGCTTGTGTGTGAGTCTCATCAAGACGATTCTGAGACTCACTGAGGTCAACTGAAGCATTGATAAGATAACTGGCCAGTGTGTACTCTGTTTCTTCAGCGTTGATCGCAGCGTCTGAGCTGAAGGACCAGGGTGACGAGGATTCGTAGAAAATATCCCTGAACAACGTGTTCTCGACATCGTGACCAGCACCAAGATTCACCGTATCACTTGGAGACCTCTTGTTCAAGTTGTAACCAGGCTTGATCCCTTTGGGTGCCATGATTCAACTCTTTTCCAGGGGGGGGGATGTGATGAGTGGTTTGAGCAACAAGGAGCGGTATAAGTTCCAGATGTTCAGAGAAAGCAAGAAGGTGTTGTTCGCGAAAGAACAAGAGAACAAGAGGAGAGAAGCTACTTGGGATTCCTTGAGACCCTTGGAGCAAGATGTTTGCAGCATAGAAGTTGAACCAAGTGAATGAAATCCATGGGGGAATGCATATTGCTGTGGCCAGAGAGCAGGAGTCGGCCTAGCATTCGACGGCGCCGGCTGGCTGCAGCTGTGAAGAGACTGACGGAGAGGCAAACAAAACGACGACACTTGCAAAAGTGCAAAATCATACATCAGGACGCGAGCAATACGTTCCCTGGGTAAATGACCTACTGATACTCTGCCATTGCCTACTCAAGCCGAAGTGATGATATTCGCGATGATTCATGGCGGCTGTGACGGGCCACTTCCCAACTATGGTCACTCATCTTGAAACACTGATAGAAATCCCCATGGTCTCTGGAAATAGAGGGCCTCGGAATATGGTCGAAACACAAAAATGGTCTGTGGCGCGTTGGGCTTGCCCTCGACTGCGTTTGGGTAGTGTTCGCGGGAAGACGCACTATGCAGCAAGGCATGCAACACACCGCTCATGCACACATGCAAGCCATTCGATTGTCTACCGCCTGTCTGCCGCAATCTGCCATCTGGGACTGCGGGAGCCTCATCGGGAATCCAGGGTAATCTTCATCGAGTCGTGTTTCAAGGCGACCAGTGAGGTGCTGTGGGGGGAGGGAAGAGAAGCTCGAGCTTTGTGCTATTTCTGGGGCACAGCAGGTGGAACAATAAACACTGTTGCCACTACATGCCACGGCAGAAATGCTTGTTTGACGGCTCTCCACAGACTTGGCTCGCAATCACTCGTTCGGAAAAGGCCGAATCTGAGGGGGGAGACGGGGCGGACAGAATGACAAGCAGCAATGCAGCGGAGGAAAGACTTTGGGGGTCAATATTCCGGAGACTCGGTTCGTGGGAATAGGGAGGACACACACAGGCAAAGCGAAACGCAATCCGGATGCGCATGTTGGTGATGCGACACAATATTGTCGCAGTGCACTTGATTCCGTGGATGAAGCCGTGCATGCAACATCTTCTCGACACCTCATCGACCGAGGATCAAACGACACCCCATCACCACATGTTGTGTCTATAAACAGCCAAAGCGGCCAGCCTATCGACAGTCACAGACCTTGGGTGACGACCGGGAGCCGCTCAAACGTTCAATAAGCATGGCATTAGGCTTACGTACCAATGTGCACTGATCGTTGTGAATGTGCGACTCGGGGTGCATGAAGAAGTCTGAAAAGTGGCCGTGGCCAGGTCCTCGTCTCTCCTTCAGGGCTGATCACATGATTCGCATGACTGATCTCAGGCACAACTGCCACAAATCAACACAACACTACTAAGGTACGTAAGCCTAGCACAACACAACATATTCTAACACAACACAACATCAAGCGAATGCTGTGACGGAATTGCGGCCCGTGAAGGAAAACAGACTTCCGAATCGAGATGCTTTAACAATGGACAGGCATTCTGAAATATCCTCGCTAGAGGCACGTACGATGATGTTCTGACATTGCGTGCTGTTGCCTGGGAACCCTTCTGACAGACCCTGTTCGCCGTGGGCCTCTCGCAATTTCGCCGTGGTCAGTGGTCAGAGTCCAGAGTCCACTCGGCCGGTCAACAGGGAAAGAAGGAAGCCATTCATTTCCCACCGAGACATCGTCAGGTCTTCCACCTCCACCGAAACACCTCCAACCTCCCAGGTGCAGGGCCGTCCTGTCACCGAACCCTGCCGCCAGCATGCCCATCCCAGTTCGTCCGAAAGTCTGAAACCCCCAAGTCTCAACCTGCTCAGGCCCCTTTCGCGCAGCCCACTACGGGACCCTGTGCCTCTTTGCTCAAAGCGGAAATCCTGGTGCCGCCCTGTGTGTCGCGATTGGCTGCACTTTAAATGCTTCAAGGATCTGTCTCCGCTGGAAGCCCCCAGATTCGGTCCAGCGTCCACCCCGTTCCTTTCGTCTCTCGCTTGGGCCAGCGACCAAAATAGTGCCCCCTGCAACGGTCGCGTCTCACATGCCGCTCGGCTTCACATCTTCAGACGTTTGATCTGCCTTCTCTCACACACGCTTTCGCCCCCAGATCCACCATGCGTTCACCACAGCGACACCGAGGAACACACTGCCCAATGCTTCTGTGGGCGCCTGTCATTTGTCCCACTACCTGGGTAATCCTGGGACGGTTGTCGCTCGGAACGGACTGCATCCTGATCCCAGATGATCACAGCGTGCCGTGGCAGGCGCCATGCTTCCAGGATCTTGCAGGGGTTCCTTGCCACTGTATAACCTTCTGGGGGCCAAACCGTTCCCTTGTTTGGTGCCTTTCGGCCTATGTAGCAGTGCCATTGGGGGCTAGGTTTCGGTCTCGGCAATACCTTATCGACTGCTGCCAACTGATCCCTGGACCGATGATCTGAACATTTTTTTTCTCACGATGACGGAGGTCCCATGTTTCCAAAGCGCGGCTGAATGTGTCTGCTGTCTCATGTCATAGCCGAAGAAGAGATCCACTCCTGTCAGGATGCTTAAATATGCCTCGCCTGCGCTGTTTGCGGTCCTATTCCTTTCCCTCTCTCTCCTCAGCATCACAATCAAACCGCTGAACCTCTTTCCTTGGGTTTTCTTTTTTTCTTTCTCTTCATTCTTTCTTCTCACTGAGTTCTGGGAACTCTTCCATTCTTTGGCGAGCTTACTTTTGATACCCTGGTTTTTGAAACGACTTCTCTTCTTCGTCACTCCCTCGCTCTAGACTGCTAGTTCGGTCTCCTTTTTCCAACTTTTCGATAAAAAGAAAAACCCCAACCTTCATCATGAAGTTCTCCTCCATCGCCGCGGCTGGTGCCGTGTTCGGCCTGGCTGCCGCTACCCCCATCACCAAGCGCTCTTCCATCTCCAAGCGTCAAGTCCCCCAGGAGCAGTCCCACGGATTCATCCTCGCCATCGCCGACGAGTTCATGAAGCTCGAGAACACCCTCAACATCCAGGATGCTGTCTTCGGTCTTCTCGGTAACGCTGCTGCCAAGGAGGGTGCCGGCGATGTCACCAACCTCGACTGCCTCAAGCAGGCCACCGCCGACCAGGCCTTCACCAACGCAAAGGCTGCTGGTGATCTTCGCGGTATGGCTGGCGCCTTGATGTTCCAGGCCATCGAGCGCAACACAGGCAAGGTTGGTCAGGCAAGCGTTCTCTGCAACGAGCCTACTGTCAACCCCGAGATTGGTGCCCTCATCTCTCATCAGGATGCTGCCTCCGAGAACGCTGGTGCCATCAACAAGGCCGTCACTCTTGAGCTTGCTCGCCAGCTTGCCGGCATCGGCGCTGACCCCAACCTCGCGCTTCTCACTGGCACGTTCGCTCCTGGTGATGTGAACGACAACACTGGTGCCGGTCTCACTTGCGACACTGAAGATCGCAAGCTCGGCTGCATCTACACGGAGAAGCGCCTTGTCCTCGACGCGACTGAGGATGAAGTTGCCTCTGCCGTCTCTGGTGTCCAGCAGACCTTCACTGGTACTGGTGGCATCTCCGCTACCGACCTTGTCAACCTTGCCGACTTTGATGTCGCCAAGGTCACTGGTAACTTCGACCTTGCCAAGGCTGCCCCTGGCTCTGGTGCCGCCGCCACGGCCGATGCCGGTGCGGCCGAGACCCCCGCTGCTACCCCCGCCGAGACTGCTGCGGCCGAGACCCCTGCCGCTGAGACCCCTGCCGCTACCACTGCTGCCGACGCTGAGGCGACCGAACAAGCGGGTGCCACGGGACGGTGCTCTCTCATCACCATGACGATCGGTGCTGATCAGGCTTCCGCCATCAAGGCCCAGTACCCCGCTGCAGTGATGAGAGAGGTCAACACTCCCGCTGAGACCGCCGCTGATGCCTCCGCGACTGAGGCTGCTCAGGATGAGGCTGCTGCCGATGAGCAGAAGGAGGATAAGCAGGGCAACCAGAACGGCAATGGCAACGACAACAACAACCAGAAGGAGGATAAGCAGGGAAACCAGAACGGCAACGGCAACAACAACCAGAAGGAGGATAACAAGAACGACAACGCCAGTGACGGCGCTGCTGCTGCTGCTGGTGGCAACCTCCAGACCTTCGCTGGTGACCTCGGTGGTGCTGCTCCTCCGGTCCAGAACAACGGTAATGCCGACCGTCCTTTCGAGGTCAACGGAGCCACTTTCACCAACGAGGCCGCTGCCCTAGTCCGCTCCTGCGACATCCAGAACAACCAGTGCTTCAACGCCGTCAACAGCGGTGAGCTCGCCGGCGGTACCCAGCAGTGCGCCCAGCAGCTCCAGCAGTGCCAGGCCAACGCCGGTGGACGCAAGGCTCGCCGCAACCAGATCCTCGGAGGAGGCAACCCTGCTCTCCTCGGGGGCAACCGTGCCGGAGGCAACCGCATCGTGAACGGAGGTGCTGCTCGCCTTGTGAGTGGTGGTGCCAACCGTGTCGTGGGTGGTAACAATGCTGTCATCGGTGGTGGTGGCATCAACGGCCTCATCCTCGGTGGCGCACAGAGCCTGAACCTTGGTAACTTCCTCGGAGGCGGTAACATTGCTCAGCTCATCGGAGGTGGTGTCGTCGGTGGTGCTATTGGTGGTGGTCGCCAGATCATCCAGCCTTCCCGTGGCAACCAGCAGCTTGTCGCTGTTATCCTGCAACAGTGTAGGTAAAAGCCAAAACAAACAGCTGGCGGTGGAAAATTGGGATAGAAGAGCTGGAAACGAGCCCCTTCAATGGGGAACTCGGAAGCTCGGCTTCAAATGATGTACATGACCCCTTGAATTTGGATTACCGGATGGGTTGGTTACTACTTGTATTCGGCTGGCTAGAGTCGTCGCATCATTTTTCTTTGCTGTATTTTTGTATGCGTGTATTTCTTTTTTTTTCTTTCTCTTTGGACAGAAAAAAACTCCTTCCGGAGAACTTGGATCTATGCAGCCGACTGGGTCGGACTTCGGGTCTTTGATCGGATCATGATATGGAAGACAGTCTAGGCATGGACTTGTCAGAAAAACAAATCACATTCTATCTGTTTGAAACCTTCGCTACTTGACCGTGATTTGACATTGACTTGTGAAGTAAGACCTGCTCCTGACCACTGTTATATCTGGACCTGCCCGAGGTGGTTCTCGAACGGCATCACAATTTCTTTCCCCATAACCTTCCAGAGCGCATCCTGCAGCTGACTACAGCTCTTAGTTCGAGTGAATGAGAATCGTGTCAAAGCTGACGGCAAGCCATGTCAGGATGCAAAGTATTGTCAAACGTGGCCTGGTTGACTCGCCAGCAGCATGCGCACCTCATTCAAATCCTGTCCTCTTGTCTCTATGGGTGATGGTCATTCGGGAGGCACGTTCCGTCCAGCAAAATAGAATCCTGTCCATCCACCAAAAGGCCGTAGACTGCGATTGGGGCGCGAGTAATCCCACAGCTCTGACCCGACCCCCTCCTTCTCTGTATGGGCAATGATGAGCCAGTCTCAGAGGGACTTTGCAGATGATCGGCCCAACGCTGTCCTCGTTCTTCTTTACATACTTTAACCATGTTCTCGTGCCTGGCGCCAGCAGTTGAGCAACCGCCCGGCTACGGGAATAGCCTAACTTAAGTTCTAAGTACTGACCTGCTAAGGTATGCCACGAAGTTGACAGGAGTTGGCGCCCGAATGACCAGTGCTTGGATAGTGCATCATTATGTCATCGCGCGAATTATCTGCGGCCACTTCATTTACAAGTGCCGACCTGGCCATGTGGCTGCGGGTAAGGCGTGCGTGCGTTCGGAACCAGACAAGAGACGATCTTGGCTGAGCGTCTGCCCAGAGATGGGACTGTCGATGAGAATGCTACGGTCCAATGTTCCAGCCTGTTGGTCGAGATCGTTCCCTCCACCCGCGCAATCAAAAACAGAAGAGGACTCAGAAATCCAACTGGTGATCTCTGTCTAACTCAAACCTTTTCCCTGAAGATCCGTACTCTCATCGATGCCAGCCAGGCGCCTCTCTCACACACTTCTCGCAACTTCACCCTCAATCTGCAGCACCACCGTCTGACGATCCATGGCACCACCCACAAATGTTCATCTATCTGCCGTAACCCCCACACCAAGCATGGGTACCCCCCCCTAATCTCACGTTCCCGCGCATCCTGATCCCGGGTAAAGCGTGCGAGAGAGCATGAAGCATGGTGAAACAACAACCGCTTTCCCTGGACGGGGCAACGATCAGCCTCGCATTGTGGGGAGGCCTCATTAAGCATATTGCCGAGAGTTATTCTTAATTGGTGGCCTTTTCTGTTCGGGAGAATGACTCATGTGCCGCAGGGGCGGGATTAATATGAAATCGATCGACCGGCTATGTTGTGGCTTTACGCTCTTGGATCCGGGGTGCAGTAGGTGATGTGAGGGCCAGACGGGAGCGGTGCGCATGAAGGTCCTGGGCTTCGCGGGGAGTGGGATGGAGGTAAAGAGGCCGAGTTGCCGGATCAGGTGGTTGAGGTGAGACGATCAATGGCTCCATGCTTGTACGCTCGATCCATGGAGAAGAAACATAGTTTGTTCTGCGCGTGGGAGGGGAAGAGAAGGCTCATGGTCTCCCATACCAGCATCATCTATATAAGGAACGGGCGCCTTGGCTGTGCTTCTCGTGTAGCACTGACTCTCCAATTTCATCAGCCCAGTCTTCTCAACGACCAGGCAGATAGTCACACTCGTTCTCTCGCATCTCTCTCCGTCAAAATTCATCCATCACCACCATCGTCATGAAGGCCGTCACAGCCGCCCTTGTGGCAGCCAGCCTCGCCTCTGCCGCGCCATCCAAGCGCCAGGCAGCCAGCCTCAACGACCTCTTCGTCGCCAAGGGCAAGGAGTACTTTGGGACAATTACCGATCCCGGTCTCCTGCAGAACAGCCAGGACACGGCTGCGATCCTGGCGACCTTTGGTCAGGTCACGCCCGAGAACAGCATGAAATGGGATGCCACCGAGCCAACCAAAGGTGGCTTCAGTCTGAGCGGCGGACAGCAGGTCGTGGATTTTGCGAAGCAGAATGGACTGCTTGTTCGTGGCCACACTCTGTTGTGGCACGCTCAGCTTCCCTCTTGGGTGAGATTCGGTTTCCCCCCTGAAGGCGGGCCAATGTACATCGCTCATTCTCTCATATAGGTCGAGGCGATCACGGACCCTGCTGAGCTCACCACAGTGATTCAGGAGCACATTGCTGGCGTTGCTGGCCAGTTTGCAGGCAGCATGCACCATTGGGTACGTCACGGGGCCACAGCTGGATGGAAAGTTCAGCGCATTGACAGCATCAGGACGTCGTGAACGAGATCCTCAACGAGGACGGCAGCCTGCGCGACTCGGTCTTCAGCCGCGTCCTCGGCGACAAGTTCGTCTCCATCGCCTTCGAAGCCGCCCGGGCCGCCGACCCCAGCGCCAAGCTCTACATCAACGACTACAACCTCGACTCCGGCTCCTACCCCAAGGTCGCCAACGGCATGGTCCCCAAAGTCACCGAGTGGCTCGCCGCCGGCGTCCCCATCGACGGCATCGGCAGCCAGTCCCACCTCGGCAGCTCGGCCGGCACCCAGAGTGCTCTGGAGGCCCTTGCTGGCACGGGAGTGTCGGCAGTGGCGGTCACGGAGCTGGACATCGAGAACGCGCCGGCGAGCGACTACGTTGCCGTTGTGAATGCCTGTCTGGCCGTGGAGAAGTGTGTGGGCATCACCGTCTGGGGTGTTAGTGACGCCAACTCTTGGAGGCAGGGTGAGAACCCCTTGTTGTACGATGGAAGCTACCAGCCGAAGGAGGCCTACAACGCCATCGCCGATGCGCTGCAGTAGATGGAGGGTAGAGGGGCGGAGGGAATCGAAGGTGTTGTAGCTGAACGGGGAACGTATCCCGGAATTCATTTGTTGATCAATGACTTGCCAATGGTGTGAGCCTGCGGGCTGGTATATCGTGGATGTGACTGATTTCTTGTGACTCATTGAGATCCGGCGGGAGACGCATTTCTGATCGGGAAGAGGTCTTGACACCTTGAGCGACTGTCTTGCCAGATGCTCTGTGTAGAGCTGTTACCATTGCTCATGGTGCTATCCTGATGGCTGTGCTCTGTCTTCTCTCACTCACATGTGGCTCTTGTTCTTCGTAGGCAGAGAAACCGTAGGAGAAAGAATAGAAGTAAGGCGAGCATCTGGTGGCGTCTTATAATCCCTGTCAGCATAAACCTGCATCAAGACGCACACTTACGACAAGGCACTTTATCCATTTCCGTGCATAGACGGGCGCAGCTTGGACCTCAGCAACTCATGCCGACTCTTGGGCCTCCAGGCTGCTGCTGCTGCTGCTGCAAGGCAACCCTTCTCCATCTCCTTTGGCTGCCTCTAGACTGCACCTCACTCAGCCACCTTTGGTCGACGAACAAGGTCACCAACCATCAATCAACGTCGATCACCTTGTCAGTACGTGACAGGGTCTCTGGTTGCCTTACACCCGCGACGACCGTCTTTTGCCTATGACTCCCACGCTGATCCTACCTAGAGAATGTGCAGCGGGACACGATCAATCCCCAGGTTCGGAACCTTGTCCCGTAGGCAGCAATGCCTAATAAGTGCATCGCTTACAACCGAGTCCAGGCCATTGACTGAGGTCCCCGAGTTCAGCCAATCGCTTGCGCATTCACTCGATGGTAGAGCTGGAATGTAGTCTATGAGATACCCATCTTCGGTATGCATGCGACATGCAGGCTGCAGTGCGCCTCACGGATGGCCGCCTTGATTGCGTTGGTGCCGGTACTTAAAAACCCTGGCGGAGCCTCGATGGCAACTCAATTGCTGTCGCACTCGATATGCACTTCCCCTCCATTTGCGAATAGCTGCTCCAAAGAGCCTCATTGAGCTGCTGCTCATCCATATTTCGTCCTCTGTATTTCGTTGTAGGTTGGCACATGGTCGTTCCTGTTGCTCACGTTGACCACCACCACTACTGCTCCTCCTCCTCCTCCAGCAGCAGCAGCAGCAGCAGCAGCTTCTCAAGTCGACGTCCCAGACCCGTCATCATGGGTTTCTTCCGTCGCGTTCGGAATCTTGACCGCGAGGAGATCTCGGAGACAGTCTGGAAGTGGCGCTGCAAGATGCTTCCGAAGCAGGCTGCGACTGCTGCGACGGAGAAGCCTCTCGAGCTCGAGTCCACCGAGGGCGATGATGCCAAGATACCCGTGCCGAGCAAAGATCCTGGGTTCGGCGCTGACGTCCAGATAAAAACTCTTTTCGAGGGCAAGAACTCGGACTCTGGGCATTACGACTGGGTCGATTACCCACCCAAGCAAATCTCCAAGGCGGCCAGCCGTGCCCAGGATAGGGTGGCGATCAAGGTGTACAAGATCAAGGACCGCCAGAAGCCTTGCATTCAAGGACGGTATCCTCTGAAGTTCCACAAGATTGAGGTCCAGAGCCCCGTTCTCGTTGCCGTCCTGGAGCCCATCGTCAAGAAGGAAAACGTCAACCTCGACATCAATGAGACGGCCGAGTTCAGCTACCCTTTCCGACCACTGTGGTTCTGCCAGGAGGATATCTACGAGCTGTGGAGAACCGCACCAGACGGCGACCAGATCAAGGCGTACCTCCAGCTGCTTCTCCGACTCCTGGACGACATGTTCGCTGACATGCGCGTCAAGCTTCGCCACCTCAAAGCCTCGGGTCTCGTCGACTTCCGCTCCGCCTGGACGCTGTTCCCCCGCGGCTCGACCATATACAGCGTGGGCCTCAACTCGGAGTTCCTTGCCAAGGTCGACACGACTGCATATGTGTGTGAAGGAAATAGGAACTACCTCATCCTCAAATGCCAGGTGATCAATTTCAGCGGCGAGCTGTTCCTCTGGAAGGACAAGACCCTGGCGATCGGGGAGTTTGACGACAACAAGCCCGTCAGAGAACTCGATCACTACCCGATCGAGTTCCACGAACAGCCTCGGGTGATTGAGAAGCGGCTCATTGCCCGGGGCAAGAAGGTGCTTGACCTGCAGGGCCTTGAGTACCGGACCTACAATGCCCTGGCTCTCCACCGGTCCACGGAGAAGGACTGCTACGAGAAGCACAACGTCGAAGGCCGCATCCTCATCGACGTGGTGGGCTATAACAAATACCACCTCGCCATGGGGAGTCGCGAGAAGAAGAGTGAAAGCGACAGGGCTCGTCGGAGCAGGCGCAAGGTTGAAGGCCCGCCCGAGGATGACGAGACCGAGGGCTTGAAGCCTCTTCGGAGGAGGTTGAATGAGAAGGAAAAAGACGAGAACAGGGCTGAGCTGATGTCCCGTGAAAGCGACTTCAAATACATGTCTGAGTTGATCGGCGGGTATTCGCTCAAGAACAAGATCTGGGGTAAGTGCTGAACCTTTGACTTTGAAGGCTGCGACCTGATCTTACTGACGTTCGGGACAGTCCAATTCTACGTCGAAGACATCGAGCCCATGATCTGGAACGACGGGGCCTACTCTCACCTCGTCTACGACGACCAGCAAAAAGATCTCGTCCTTTCCTTCGTCGAATCACACAACCTCAAGAACCCACCCGCCAACGCGGTCGTCAAGAAGTCCACACCCATGCAGGACGTCATCATCGGCAAAGGCCAAGGCCTCATCATCCTGCTGTCTGGACCGCCTGGCACCGGAAAGACCTTGACGGCCGAAGCTGTCGCAGACAAGACCCACCGACCCCTGCTGTATCTCCATGCCGAGGATCTGGGGATCAACGCCGCGACGTTGGGGGCCAATGTGAAGAAGATGTTTGAGATGGCCACAGAGTGGGACGCGGTGATTCTGCTGGATGAGGCGGACGTGTTCATGGCGGAGCGTCACCCGACAGACATTCACAGGTGAGCTTCACTCCAAACTGCTCCGAATGACACAAAAGAAAAAGAAAAGAAAAGGAAACCCATTCAACTAACTTCATCATAGGAACGAACTCGTTAGCATCTTCCTCCGTGAACTCGAGTACTTCCGTGGCATCATCTTCCTCACCACCAACCTCTACCACACCATCGACACCGCTTTCCGCAGCCGAGTCTCCCTCCACCTGCTCTTCAAGCCCTTACTCGCGCCCGCCCGCGAGACCGTCTGGCGCAAGTTCCTCGACCGTCTGCCCGAACCGATCCCGCATCAGCACCGCTTGGAAAACCGCGAGAGTGACACGCCACCGGCACCAGGGAAGCCTCTGGATGACGACGATATCAAGGAACTGTCCCTGTGGCAGCTGAACGGCAGGGAGATCAAGAACGCAGTCAAAATGGTGAGAGCTTGGTGTGACCACAAGGACTATGATATGACGCTGGATAAGCTGGAGAGCGGCATTCGGGTTACGAATCCCCATGCGTCAAAGGATGGAGACGTCGACAAGGAGCTGTATGACTGAGAGGTGTCTCCTTCTTTCACATAGTGCTGGTTGATGGCGACGAAACTTGTGGTCAACGAGAGCAATATACGATAGAAAGTTGTGTGTGGGACAATTCATGAGACTGAGACTTCGGATGTATTGTGTTGGGGGACCATGCACCCTGTTGAGAAAAAAATGAAAATGCGATCATGCTTCTGACTCTCGTCCTCCGAGGGCTGTGCCTGTACATCGCATCCCTGCCTCAGTCACCCTGAACGACTCAGTCGGTTCAGTTCCTCTGCTTTGGTGGCCGACCTCTCCGCTTCGCAGGCGCGGGCGTAACCTGGGCCTGAGATGAAGGTATGCTAACCACCACAGAGGTTTGCTGTGTTTGAACGGTGCTCTTGGGCGGGCGGCCTCTTCTCTTGGCAGGTATGACGGGCACATCGGATATGTGTTCGGGTTCTGCCTTGGCCGGCATAGGGCTCGCACTGTCCTTCCGTTCCAGCAAGGCTTTGCCAGGAAGCGGCCCTTTCTTGGTCGGAGGCCTACCACGGCGCTTCGGAGATTGCGCGACCGTGGAGACTTGGCTGCTGAGTACGACGGCTGGCTTTGGGGTGACACTGTTCTTGGGGGGCCTGCCACGCTTTCTCACCGGGCCTTCCGCTGTTTCTTTGGGTGCAGGGCGCTTGGTGGAGGGCTTGGGTTTCTGTTCGTCAGGCTTGGCCTGATCTTGACCGTACATATCGACGAAGCCCTCGCCCAGGTACGCTTCCGTGGCCGCTGTTAGCATTTCAGCTGCTGTACGGCGACCTCGACGGCGGCGAGTGGGAGCGACAGGCTCAACAACTCCCTCGTCTTCGTCGTCAAGAACGCTTTCATGCGATATGTCACTCAGAATCGGATCTGTGGGGCTTTCCTTGGTGATGATAGGGTCATTGGAAGGAGAGGCCATGAAAGAAGGTTCGACAGCTGCAGATGACTGAGATGGCAGAGTCAAGTCTTTATGTTGAAGACGGCCAGGTCCTTCTGGACTTGGGAAGATGCCATCCAGAGCATCGTACCTGGCTTTTGAGGCAGAATTATGTTTAGGTCTCCTTCTGACAGGCGAGATAGGAGGGATATCCTCTTCTTCTTCATCAGATGAGCCATCCAGGTGAACGACAGATTTCGGTACGGAAGGCTGTTCATTTTGAGGCGTAGAGCCGGGCCTATCCTCTTCCAAGTTCTCGCCTGCAGCAGAATGTCAGTCAAATGAAACGTTGGCATCGTTGGAGGGCTTTGCGAGGTCCTGATACCTTCCTGCATGGCTGTCTCCCAGCTAGGAGTTTTGGTTGCCGTCATTTGCCCTTTGCTGGTAGCGAAATCATCGTTGGCTTCTTCAATGGACTCTTTGGTCCCGCCTGTGTGTGCCATGGTTGCTTTCCACTGGTATTGGATGGCCTTGCGAGTGTTGAAGCTGGGAATATGAGAGAGAGGAACGATCTACCAGTTGAAGAAATGCGAAATTACTAAGTGAACAGATGCATGCCGAAGTGACAATGACGGGTGGACGCAGGTGATCAGGCAGCCGGCCGGCCATTGCACCTGGCGGCTGCCCTCACAGGAAGAGCCATAACGCAGAAACAATTCCTCGAGATGATGTTGATTCATTGAGTGCGAAGCAGCCGGCGTGAAGCGAATAACTGTAAGGACGACTGTAGGCAGGTCGTGCGCCTGCACGGATGTCTGCTATAGCCACAGCAGAGAAATGCACTGGCGTCTAGACTTCTAGACTGGCGTCTATCATCGTGAATGGAAGGAGGCCGCGTTGAGAAGCAGACTTGTATCATTCACCGCACGGCTTTCCAAAGCAGCCTTGCCAACATTCGCAGTGGCCATTGTGCTGTGAAGGACCTCGAAATCTGCTCAATGTCCGTCCGTGCACTATACCAAAGGTCGACCGACCAAGGAAGACGTGCATCGCGGCGCCAGGAACCAACGCATCATGGAAGTTTAATGTACCGCCACGACCGAGGAGGCCGGGGTTGTGTAATAGCGACCGTTGACGACCAATAAAACGGAATGCGGCATCTCCAGAAGAGAGAGCCTCACACATTGTCATGTGCCAAACGCCAATCACCGTCGCATTGCGAGGTCCTGCATGGGTGGCTTCCCTACCTCGGCAGCACCCTTCCCCACACAACCTCCAGATGTCCCCGGCCGCCCCCAACGCCTTTAGAACGCGCTCGAAGAACAATAGTTCCCTCCTCGAGGCTCGAATTCCCCATACTTTGTTCCCCAACTGAGGAAAGATTCGTTTTCCCCGACCTCAGTTCGGCCGAACGTTGCCGCGAATTCGCTGGCGACCACGAGTTGAGTTGGGTCTAGCGAACGGCTTCCCCGGAGGGGAAACGCGATCAGCTGTGGATTTCGGTCATCTCATCTTGGCGAAATCAATGCAAAGCGTGGAGCTAGCCGCCTCGGCGGCAGGGTGGTTGGAGGACGGCGTCGATCAACTGAGCTATTTGACCCTCCGGAGGCGCAGCTGCTCGTTCAATGCACGGCTCGTCGCTCTTCGTCGTCCTTCACCTTCCTCACTGGCATTGTCGTGGAAGCTGGTTGCAGAGTCTTAGTCGAAACCTCGGGCATATCATCAGAACTCCATCGTCCGTCTCTGTCAGTCGTGAACAATCATCATGCGTCGCTCAATTACGACCGCTGCTGTGGCAGCTTCCCTCCTGGCGCCAGCTGCCTCTGCGCAGGACATCACCTCCAAATCCTGCGTCAATGGCCTCTTCATGGTTGTCGCTCGCGGTACCAACGAGCAGCCTGGCCCGGGTGTCACCGGCCTGATCGCAGAGCGTATCGCCGACCGGATCAAGGACTCGGACGTTGTAGCGCTCGACTACCCAGCTACCTACACCGATCCTCTGTACACGGAGTCTGTTGACGATGGGACCAAGGAGATGGCCTCTGTGATCAAGAACTATACCGACAATTGTCCTGATGGAAAGGTTGCGGTGTTTGGGTACTCGCAGGGAGCGCACGTGGCATCAAACGTTTTCTGTGGCGGTAATGGAGGGGCGTTTGACTCGGATGCACCACTGCCAAAGCAGCTGGTTGATGACCATGTTATTTCGATCGAACTCTTCGGCGATCCATCTCACGTGGCCAACACGACCTACGATATTGGCACCAGCAAGAACGACGGTGTAAGCAGTCCCTCACCGAAACGCTTTGGAGAGCTCGCAGTACTGACAAAGTTGCTCTCAGATCTTCCAGCGTCCTAACATTACCGCTTGTGAGAACTACTCATTCATGAAGTCCTACTGCGACACTGGCGACGTCTTCTGCGACTCGGGAAGCAACAGCGCCGTCCACGGCAGCTACGTCCAACACTATGGCACCGAGGTTGTCTCCAACGTCCTCAAGGCATGGAACAAGGCAACAGGCGGCGATGTTGACACGGACGGTGGAGCGCCATTCCCCGGCAGAGCATCTGGCAATGTCACCTCGACACCGGAGGCGACGTCGAGCGCAACGAAGAGCACTGCGGCGACGAGCACGCAGACCAGAACCCAGGAGACCGGCACGCAGACGAGCGAAAGCGGTAGTGGCGGAAGCGGTGGTGATAAGCCCGGTGCAGCTATTGGATTATCAGCTGTTGGAAGCCTGGTCGTTGGTGCGCCGTTGATGCTGCTCGCGATGTTGAGCGTGATGTAATGTGTAATGGCAATTAAAGTTATGATCATGCAAAATAAGAACTCAATCATCAGCCGCAAAGCCATTTTACCTACTACCTGTTCACCTTCCTTTCTTGGCCTTACCCGCCCATGCAATGAACCTTGTATGCGGATTCCACGGGCTCAACTGACTCAGCCTACTTTCTCATAAGGATCGTGCATCGAACTAGCAGAGAACTTGGTTGATCAACGCGGCCCGTGATCGGAATAGGCAAGAGTTTTTGCCATGTTGTGGCGCAAGGTTTGACACTGACCAGGACGGGCATATTGTATGTTATCGACATGCGACAAGACGTGACAAAGCCGGGACTTGTGGAGCGCCAAGGATCTCTCAGGTTGCCAGTATCTCGAATTGCCCGGCTGTTGAGAAAAGGGCATGCGGGTGCTGTTGCATCTCTTGTGGAGTATGGAACAACGTTCTTCGTCTATATATCAGCGATGTCGCCGACAACATTGCATTGGGTCAGGAAGGGAGACACTGCAAGTTGAGTCTGGCGGATCCTCCTGAACTCACTTCCTGGCACATTGGCCCATTATCTCCAGTCTTCCACAACAGGAAGATGCGGTCTTCTCTCAAAGCGGCTGTACTTTGCCTTGGTGAGTCGGATGTACACCCTTCGCCATCAATTCAAGGGCTGACTGGTTGAAAGCTGCCAGCAAGGCCAGCGAGGCTCTGATGGTCACTATTCTCGCTGACACGAACCGAGATGGCGTCGTCAACGACAAGGATCTAAATGGCAGAGACAGATGGACCCCGGATCTAGGCGCTTTCTTCATGGCCAACATCGGGGACACGGAACAGCGATGCTCTTCTCAGCTGACGTACCCCGTGCGGAGACCGGGAGACAACGATGCCAGCTACCTTGCCAAAGAGGCGGAATTTGCTCGTTGCAACGACGCCAGCGATGACGTCCAGCGCAATGTCAAGTACCTCGCTCCTCTTCGGGTTCTGCCCGTTCCCGAGCGCGACTTGCCAAAGGATGCGACAGCAACTATCAGAGTTACGGACGAAAAGGCGGCTTCCTTGACCCGTATTTTTGTCAAGTCTAGCTCTGGGGACTGGAGCTATGTCAATGGCACTCGTGAGTTCACTGCTGAACAACTCAAGACGGGTCTTGAGCTCGGTGTCGATGCCCGCGATGTTCGACGACCTGGGCCAAATGGATGGAACGGACACGCCAGTATTGAATTTGCTCTCTACTCAAATGGAGAGAAGAAGGCCAGCGATACAGTTGCCCTCCGTGTGGCCCCTATCCTCACCCATCATCACGTTCAGAAAGTGCAGAAAACCTTTGTCACAAACGAACCGTCGTCACCCGGATGGGGGAACCAGGGTGTATCTCAGGGCATCTTTGCTGAGAGCTTCAGCCAGATTGCAGCTGGAGCAGGTATCAAAGAGCCGACATACCGATTCAGCGATACAACGGAGCAGTGGACGCAGGACTTCTTCGAGGCGGGCTACACGAGCATCCCGGGACCGGATGGTCCCAATGTTCTTCGTGTGCTCATCCGCTCCGCACAAGCTGGTCGTAAAGGTGGTCAAGAGGTCTTCCGTAGACTGCGATCTGACAGTGTGGGTGCTGTCCAGCACCTAGGTTGGGGAGGGTCGCGTGACTCATTAGGAAACCTGGAGACCATCCCGCCGCATTCCCACAATGGCGTATCATATCCTGCCGGACGCGCCATGATGGGTGACGCCGACTTTGACTCACCCCTGATGCTTGAATTCCTGGATGCGCAAGAGGTGCAGGCTCCCGTGCGCCTCGATACTAGTTGGCTCGATGTGGGCCATGTTGACGAGTTCCTGCAATTCCTCCCTGCTGACAACGAGAGGGGATGGGTTCTTATGGTGAACGACCCGCTGGCTGGTCTCGACATCATCAAAGCAGCTGCGCAGCAAGACGGATCACAGCCTGCAGTATCTCGGCCGTTCTTCCCTCATGATCCGCAAAACTGTCATTACAACGAGACGCTGGCTGACTTGCTTGACTTCGCCAACCTGACCGAGATTCAACAAAGCGCCGAAGCAAACATTCAACGTAACTTAGATATCCTGAGGCGTGAGATTGGCCTGCGGGATGAAGACATTCGGCGCGTGCCGGGGCTCACTACGAATCTGATCACTGGTGGCTTCACTTGCTGGACAGATGTGGGAGATTCTGTAAGCGATGGCGTGCAGCGGCTTCAGGCCTTCCCCGGAGATGGCGAAGATGCGGAGCGGTCATGCCCTATGGGCAGTTCCCCTCCGCGGTCTGTCCGCAATGGCATGATGTCCATCAAGCAGGCGGGTATGCCTCGGAACAGGAAGAACTCCCTTCTGAGTCTGAGTGGTGATGATGACGTTGAACCAATCTGCTGTCGGAGTGATGGCACGGACGAGCACCCCGAATGCCATCCAGACGTTCAAGAACGTTCGGTTGACGAGGGACGGGAGTCTGCTGCTCTTTACCCCACTGGTGTCAACAGTGTTGTGCTCACCGACTCCACGATCCTCGCAGCAAAGCAATGGGGACCCATAATCAATGGCGTCGACGTCCTGGAGGAGGCTGTTCGAGACGCCTACGCCAAGGTAGGCTTCAACGTTATGTTTCAAGACGACTGGTTCACGCACCACCTTCTCGGGGGTGAGGTTCACTGTGGGTCGAATGTATGGCGCGAAGCGAATGTCAAATGGTGGCGAAAGTGAGAAAAGACGACTCGTAGATAATAACGTTAGCAGCCTTGAGAGTGATAGGGAACGAAGCTTCGAGACTACGCATCCTGCAGATCCGCGTTGGAGAACCACCTACTCGGTGTGGTGGATGCCTTCGTAGCCAGGGCGTACTTATGCACAAGTACCACCTTGCCGGCCCCCACGGTGGCCGATATGGGGCTCCACGGGGAGAGAGGATAATAATTAACGAGAGTCGGGGTTCTAGGACAGGTTCTGCCGTGAAGGCTATTGGACTTCGGGACGTCCCAATGGGGGGTGAGCGTTCTGCTGCTTGGACCCTGGGTGATAACGGGAGCGAGCCGAATGTAGGGTCGTGACGTGCCCAGAGTTGAATACTCGGTTGTCGATTGCTCAGCGTCTGGTTATCTGATGCCGCTTGTCATGTCGGGATGGGAATCAACGTTGTCAGACATAGCTATCAAGGTGCTTCCACCTTGTCGACTTGGCCCAAAACAGCAGCCCAGGCGCAACTGTTGCTTAACCCTGCATCCACCACAGCACGTGACCTCTCCCTCACGCTCCCTCCCATTCCGTGTCCAACGCTTCACGGAAATAACTTCACGCCATTCCAAATGAGTTTCTCTCACGCAATCGCTGGAGACGCCAACCAGAAACCTGTTCAGCCATGTTTACCTAATCACAGTCACCCACTAATAACCAGGACTGTCATACAGTACAGTAGTCTACACTGCAAATGATGGGTGTGCACTACCCGGCGCTTGGCCTCATAGGGCAGCCAAGGCGCAATGCAAGATCCACGAGCCCGAACAAGCGTGAACCTGGGTAGACTATCCGGCGATGCGGTGGAGAGTGAGTTCAGCGCGGAATATTACTCCGTATGGTAAAGATGGGGAAGAGCCAGCTTTTTTTCCTCTTGCCCTCCACAGGGGACGATTGACCTGCACCATTGAAAGGCGTCTCGACTGAGGTGGCTGACTCTGCATGACGACCACGACTGGCTTGGATTATCAATCTTCTTTTGGCTGCGACATGATATAAGTGTCCAGCGGTGCAAGGAGTCGCAACGATAGCGAGGAAGTTCGTCATCGACTCTTGGTGCCCCAGATACAACAACAACCATACATTGCACCACAACATCGCCTATCAGCAATTCTTTATGGCTGTCACCGAAGCACCAGCTTCCTTCGGGTCCGCTGTGCCAACTGGTGTTGTATCTTCTCACCCTTCAACCCCTTCAGCCCCTTCAGCCCTTGATAGCAATATCGAGAATGCAGGTCAGCCACAAGATGACTCCCCGGAGACCCTCGACCCGGCCAAGCTCGAGCTTCTTGGCCGCCAGCGTCCAGATTCCTTGAAGAATGCTTTCACCGAGTTCTGCTTCGTGTTTACCATGCTCTTGTCCATGATGATGTCGGAGTACTACATCTCGGGCTTTAACATCATCCTGCCCAGCGTCGCCATCGAGCTCGACATCCCGGACTCTCTCCGAACCTGGCCCGCAGCCGTGCCCAATCTCAGTACAGCTGCACTTCTCCTCCCTTTTGCGCGTCTAGGCGATATCTACGGCGCTCGCGGCGTGTTCCTGGCCGGCCATGCCTGGGCTCTGGTCTGGTCAGTGGCAGCAGGTTTCAGCAAGGGCACGACCATGCTTATCATCTTCCGAGCACTGCAGGGTGTTGGCTTCGCTGCCTTCTTGCCCACCGGCTTGACGTTGCTGGCCACAACCTATCGTCCGGGGCCACGAAAGAACTTCATGTTCAGTCTGTATGGATCTTTCGCCGCAATCGGCTTCTATTTCGGCATCTTCATGGGCTCCATCGCTGGCGAATACCTTACCTGGAGGTGGTATTTCTGGATTGGAGCTTTCTTCATCCTCGCTGTCGTTATCACCGGTGTCTTGACGATTCCCCGCAGCGTCGATACCGTCGATCCCGATGCGAGGATGGACTGGCTCGGCGTGGCGACAATTGTGCCTGGACTGGCCCTCGTTGTGTATGCTTTCACGGATGGAGGTCACGCACCTCAGGGATGGCGCACGCCATACATTTTCGTCACCTTTATCATCGGCGCGATCCTTCTTTGCATTGCTGTCTACGTTCAGGGGTGGGTTTCGGAACAGCCGCTTATGCCACCTGGGCTCTTCCACCAGAAGTACATGAAGCGGCTGTCTACGGTGCTCTTCTGCTTCTACGGTGTCTTCGGCTTGTACCTCTTCTACGCAAGCTACTAGTAAGTCAACAGATCACGGTTTGTTGGAGAGGCTTGAGCTAATGGTGGCAGTCTTGAGAACGTCCTCGGCAACACGCCGATTCTGACAGCCGCATGGTTCACTCCCATGGCAGTGGGCGGCATGATCCTCTCCGTTGTCGGCGGCCTCATCCTCCACATCCTTCCAGGAAAAGTCCTGATGACAATTTCCGCCATTGGATTTCTCCTCTCCGGCCTTTTGTTCGCTGTCATCCCGGCACAATCAGACTCTGGCCAATCCCGCAGCTTCATCTATTGGGCTTATGTCTTCCCAGCCATGATCTGCGCCACGCTCGGCGTCGACATCACCTATACTGTAACCAACATCTTTATCACGACCAGCATGCCACGCAAGCATCAGGCTGCCGCAGGTGCGCTGATCAACAGTCTGCTCTACCTTGGCATTGCCTTCTGGCTGGGCATTGCTGAATTGGCGGTATCGACGACGGTGAAGTCCCATGACGGACACTTGAGCCCTCGACAACAGTATCGCATTGGATTCTGGACGGCTGTGGGACTTGCCGGCTTCGCCTCGATATTGATGATGACCATCAAGCTTGGGAAGGCATCTTCTGAGTTGACGGCTGACGAGAAAGCGGAGTTGGCGAGAGAGATTCAGATGAGAGAGACCAGAGAGGCCGGAGAGGGCAGTACTGCGCCATAGCGAGATGGATAGAATTACAGGCATATAGATTACGATGTTACGACCAGTATTCCCACAGCCAAAGTATGAGATAAACGAAGAGTTCGTCCGCCAATACCTCCTCTCCATGAAGGGGACGATGATCTACATGCACATGAGGCTGGAACGGTTCCTGAACTGAATTATACGGGGCAAACTCTGTCTACTGACAGACGTTATCCCGACGTTCATCTCATCATATCGTCGTACGGAAAGCTAGCAACAAAGGACAATACCAGATCCTTGCACATTAACGCTGCAGTATCAGGTCCTTCACGAAATACCTTGGCAACCCTCACCGCCGGCCCTCCGGACCATCGCTGGTGCTCTTCTCGTTCAGGTCGTCGTCGGCAAGCTTGTTGCTCTTCTCTGCCGCGGTAATCTCGAACACTGGGTAGTAAAAGTGTCAGCAACTCTATTGCGATACAACATACTCGGGTGTGTCCGGGCTCAATTATGAGTAACTTACGATCGATAGGTGCAGTGGTGAACTCGCGTGCCGGCGTCTTCTTCTGGAACAGGTAGTCGATGTCCGCAAAGCTCCTGTTCTTGGTCTCTGGCAGGTAGAACCAGGTCCAGATGAACCAGACGACATCGAAGCCGAAGTAGAAGATGCCGGCGCGGGGGCCCCAGTTCCAGGAACCGGCATTGTCGTTCAGCATGCGCGGGTTGAGCTGGTTGGAGGCGATCTGTCCGCAGACGTAGATGGCGCGACCGATGACAATGGTCTGAGCGCGGACACGGTTCGAAGACATCTCGCCGACGATGGTGTAGCAGCTCGGGCCGAGGGAGAGCTTGAAGCACAGGTTGGTGATGATCATGAAGACGGCGACGGGGACGGCTACCTGCTTCCGCGTGGCGGCGAAGCCCATGATGCCGATGGCGAGCATGCAAACGCCGATGCTGGCCGTGCCGAAGAGGTAGAAGAGCCGGCGGCCGATCTTGCCCATCAGGATGATGGCCGTGCCGGTCGCGACGATGTTGACGGACTGGATGGCCATGCTGTAGCGGAAGGCGTTGCTCTCGCTCATGCCGACGGAGCGCAGGAAGATGGTCGCGTAGGCGGTGATGCCCTGGCCGTTGAAGATCTGCACCCACCACGCCATCATGACGATCAGAGTCCGGCGGAAGTTCGTTCCGCGGAAGCAGTCCGCGTAGCTGGAGTCCTCGGCCTCGACGCGCTCCATCTCGTTGGTGTGCTTCATCAGAGCAACGGTGTCGGCCATCATCTCATCGGTGTAGTAGTCCTTCCGCGCCAGGCGGCGGATGTTCTTCTCGGCTTCCTCGATCTTGCCGCGACGCACGAGGTACCACGGGGATTCAGGGGCGAAGAAAGCCACGAGGAACAGCGGTGGGATCCAGACCCATTGGAGGCCGTATGGGACACGGTACGCGCTGTCACCCGGGAGTTGCAGAGAGCCATAGAGAATACCAGCAGCAACTGTGGACGGGGGTCAGCTGGAGAAGTTCGTGTCTGAGGACTAAGTTGTACTCACGGAACGAACCGCAGCCCCAGCACATGGACACCCATGCGGTGAGGTACCCACGAAGTGCAGCAGGTGTGATCTCGGCTGCGTAGGCGGTGGTGTTGGTCTGAAAGATCCCCCACGGAATACCACAGAGGATGTTGCCAACGAGCAGCATCTGCACGTTGACGGCGAAGAACAGGACAAAGATGAAGCAGGCCATGAGCACCATGGCCACCATGTACACCCTCCGTGAGCCGAACCGCGACTGCAGATATCCGTTCAGGAGCAGACCGATGATGCTGCCCAGGTTATTGCCGTTGCCAATCGCGGCCTGCCAAGTCGCCGAGATGTGCATGTTCCCTTGGGCGTCTGGCCACCCGAACTTTCTGATGTACGCATCCTGCCCGAAGAAGTTGTTCACCAGCCCCACGTCCATGCCCTCCATGACGAGGGCGAGACTGAGCAGCGCAGAGTAGATCACGGCAGGACGGTAGCGGGAGAAGAGTTCCTTGCGGGAGAGCCTGGACTCCTCATCGGAGGCCTGGGCGGCGGCCTCGATGCGCGCCATGGCTGACGTGTAGCCGGGGCCATATTCGGCATGCTGGGCGCTGCCAGCTTTGGCCTTTTCGTCGGCGGTGGCTGGAGTTGCCATGATGAGAAAGTCCAAGTATGGGGCAGTGAGATCAGGAGTGAGGGGGAGTGAAGGATGGATCAGAACGGTGAGAAATAGGTGCGATCGGCGAGGGGGGGAAAAGAGGATGATGCGAGATAGATATGGAGTATTGAAGGGGGAAGCGTTACATCGAGGGCTGATGCCAGCGTTACATGGACTGATCGGCAAACGTTAGACGCTCGTGCCTTGAACGTTGCCATGGCCCAGCCATCTTGAGCCGTAGCCTCGAGGGACCCCCGTTCACCACTGCTGTTGGCCATCCCTTGTCTGGCACATACGTCTCCATCCACTACGACTGGAGGTTGGTTAACTTGCTTGGCTTGGTGTACTCCAACGGGGCGGCTATCCTGGTCGGCCTTGGCTTACACGGCCATCCCTGACTCCTCTCCGACTCCAGCATCGCTTCCCCACGGGGATATGAAATCCCTAGCCAGCTTCAGGACTAGGTTTGTCTCTTCATGACTCCCCGTCCATCGCTAAAAGATGCTCCGAGTAACCGATATGTATGTATACCGAACCACGTTCATGCTTTTGCCCCCCCAGCTTGAAGCGTGTGTATGCTAAGCTCATGTCGGCTCTGCTGACCCCACGCATAGGGAAACAAGGCAGTAATAAAGCCAAAAAGCCGGGGTTCCTGTTCCTTCTACCCCACGGGGAACTGCTGCCCTTCGGTCGACTCCCGCGGGTAGGCGTGTTCAAAAGAGGAGGAGTCGCCCCCAGCCTCTTCAGCTACAGGACAAGGAACTGCCGTGACATGACCCCTCCCTGCTGAGCTTCTCGCCTATCATGTTCTAAGAAAACAACAACCCTGGACTCATGCAAATCACAGCCCAGTTTAGAGGAAAGACAGTCGCTCTCTTTTACCCCAGCTTCGGTCCCACATCACCCCGAAGTACGAGCGGGGGGATGACCCATGCAAGTTGCATTAGTGCCGTCAGTGGCGCAGACCTCGGATCCCCCGCGACTTTGTCCTGCTCCTCACATGTCTTGCGTCTCTATGTAACGAAGCCTGGGGCATTCATGTCGATGCCATCATGGAGGATGGCGCTGCATGTCACCAGTGCCGCTGATGGTTGGTGTAGGCAGAAGCCTCGGTGGCTGGCGTATGAATAGTCTCCTTTCCACGGGTATTTCTTGCCAGTGTTCTTGTCAGATTAATCTAGCTTCTGGTCGTTGCGATAGGCAAGCTTATTAGGTAGACCAAAGACGGTTGCTTCTGCCACAAGACGTCTTTGCCGAAGCCACCCCCGTCTACTGCCGACTCCTCACCCACGGCAGGGGCCTGGTCTGCCCCGTACTTCACACAACCAACCAAGCTCGTCGACGTGTTGACTGAGTCAGGCATGATCTCCATGTCAAGTCATAGAGACCAGCTTCCCCGTGGGGAACATGACTCGGTCCTAATTGGACGACCTGAGGTGTGACCCCGGTCTGTCAGCCGCACACGCGATGGAATCTCGCTGCTCGTCCCCCCCCCTCACATGATGTAGGTCTGACGATGCAAGAGTGACTGAATATGCGTTCTGGATCACCTTTCCATGCAGGCACCTTGCATGATACCGGTGCTGCAGATTGAAGCTTTAACCTAGAGCCTTGTAACCCCGCCGTCAACAGGTGAAGTCTAGGTTGCTTATTGTATAGCCTGTAGTAACCGATGTGAAGCTTTAAAGGGCATCTGGGACTGGCTGGTCTGTCGAGCTTGGAGACACGCACATCATTCTATTGTTGTTGATGTATCGATGAAAGATAATTGTACACCGGGTCGTTTCTCGTTCGAATTGAACACAAGCTCTCTATTTCCAAGCATTGAATCATCTGAATCCTGACAATTGCTTCTGTTGTGGCCAACTCACAGCTGGTAGGTGTGAGACTTCATCATTGCTGGACCGTATCTCCTGTCCGACCGTCATCAAGTCACAGATGCCTTTATCGGTATGGCACTGAAAGGGAGTTGTTACTGAAAGAAAGGAGTTGTTGACAATCTATGCGGGTATTGAAAGTTTGTGAAGCGCATAGGCTGGTAGATCGGTAAGAAGGGCTATGTCTTCATCATCATGAGTTGTGCAAGGCCCCGAGGTCGTGGTATATATCGCCACATGATGAAACACTAGAATCTGTACATCGCCATTCTACACGTGGTGGAGCGAAATGTAATGGACTTCGAAGAAGCCATCTCTGCTGACGGCGCCTATTTGTGCAGCATCACTCCCAGCATCAGCTGGGAAGGTAGGTCCAGCATCCAGCGTCTCTCCCCTTGACGATCTTGGATCATGTCATGAGCTCACCATGTGTAGCGGCTCTGAGGTCTTTCGGGATCCCTAGAGATTCCCCCGTCCTGACTGAAGAGCTCATTGGAGAGCTCGCCAGGGACACGGTATGTGACTGGCTGGTTTTTATCGGAAGCGCAATTTCAGACCAGGCCCACCACGTTGAGCTGTACGCTGCCATGGGGTGTCTCATGATACGGGAGGTGAAGATTCGGGGGGAGGAAATGGCCGACGAGGGAGACGAGGATGGCGACCTATTTTATCGGATTGTTGCTCAAGTCCTGCAGCGGGAGATCGAGGAGCAAATGGGCCATGAGCGAGACGGGGTGTGATGAGCGTTACTTAGCAGAGGCGATTAGGGGCTTAAAGTAACGATGCCTTCATATATTCTCTGCTGACATACTGCCCTGAATCAGGACACTTCTCGAGACCTCGGCTGATCGAACCTTGTGAATGAAGCCTCGAATGTATCGTCTAGCTGAATCATGAATACCATCTCGGAACGAATTCGCATATGTAGCGTCCTCTATCCTCCTCGAGACGAATTTGCACCGTCATTTTGGTCCTTCAACGGATATATGTCTCAGACAAGTGCCTTTTTCCCCACGTCTTTCACAGCTTTCTAGATCCGCACAAACCTCAGTGAGATTATCTGCCTTTTCTGAAACCATGGATCTGTTGGCGGGATGGGATGACAGCCGCTGCGAAGACACAATTGCCGGCAGACACGTCTTTATGATTGGCTACACCCTTCCCATGATCGACTTCATTTGTGCGTCCTCATCCTGAATATTACCAATCCAGTCGTCCTGGACACGCTAAGGCTAGGTATCTAGCTAACAGTGACATGTAGATGCCTTCAAACGTGCCGACCTCTATCTTCGCCCTGATGCCATTGTCGCCGCCAACCTCACCCGTGTTGCCAGGCGGGAAGCCGATCTCTGGATTGAGGCCGTGAAGACGGAATTGGCTGACACCTGTCGGCCGATGGAGGTTCTCCTCGCCGCTACATTCCTCATGTGTAGACAGGTGGAGGCACAGAGCGATGTATTTGCGCCGGGAGATTTGAGGAGGAGGTTTTACCATGAGGTCCATGATGCGCTGATTGATCATGAAAGGCTCAGTGCAGAGCTGAGAACCGCAACGGAGTCTCTGGAGAGGCAGTACGCAGAGTTGGGAGGACGCGGAAAAGATCACTCGGAATGACTGGTCACCACCTCTCTCTATCCCTGAAAGAGACCTTCACTCAAAGACCAGATCTCCCCCGATAGTCTTGCGTGCATGCGTGTTTCAGAAGACCGCGTCCTATTGAATCTATATACAAATTGAACAAAACAACCTGGACGGCTCGAGGGATGAAACCCCAGCGCAATCCAAGAGGCCAACGCGCTCGGACGTCGTCAGTGCTGTGATCCTGACGAGAGCGCTTGCCGTATACACACCTCAGCAGGAGGTCAGACAGAAGCCGAAATCCCATCAAACAATCTTTACTCAGCCGCCTCTCCCACGCATCTCCTTGAGTAAGAGAGCGCCTCCTTCTTCCGACCCAAAACCGTGGGCGCTGTCTGGTTCAGCAGCCTCACGACCAAGCTGTTCTGTCAATCTGAATGAATCGTGCTAACCCTCTATCATCTCCTCGATCCTTTCTCGAAGTGCCGCCAGCTCCTGTCTCAGGCTATCCTCACTCGACTTGATCTCCTGGAACGAGGCGGTCACCACACCGGTGAAGATGGACGGGTTCTCGTTCGGGCCCCTGTTCGAGGGATCCAGGGCCGCGGTGCTCCGTCGCAACCGGGAGAGGAACTCTTCGGCCAGCTGGATGGTCAAGGACATCTGCAGTGATGGGGTCGACTCGACTGCGAATGATCCAATGGTCACGTCTGGAAGCTTCCACAGGGCGAATGTGGCATTGGATGCTTGTTGGAAGACCTCCAATCGCACAAGCGTGAAAACCTTGTGATATAAATCGAGAAGCATAACGTACACAGACAGAACGAACATGGCGCTGCCGGGGTCGGATCCATCGAGCTTGGCCGATCGCCCAGGCACCACGGCCTCAGAAGCCGGCATCTTGTCGTCCTTTACCGCCGTGCACAGCTGGTCGAGGACATCCGCGATCTGCCGTGTGAGCTGGAACATCTCGTCGACCGGGAAGCTCTGGCTCCGCACGCCGCCATCTGCAGGCTCGTACTGCGCCGGCAGGAGAGAGGCCAGGGCTTGGAGCCGGGTGTTGATCTCGGAGAGGCGAGCCATCCAATGCAGCGGGGTGTTGAGATCACTTGCGCTGTTGCTTGGACCCGCGACCTCTGAGCTGATGTCGTGTGAGGCGCGTAGAGCAATGAGACGGCGTCCTCTTCGGCGGGGAGTACTGATGCTGCCTCCGCTAGAGCTGGTGCTGGTGTGGTGGGCGACTCGACTCCTCTGCACAAGTGGAAACCCAGATATGCCGCCCTGTTCCTGAGAATGGCTTCCGGCCAAAGGAAGAGGCGTTGCTGATAGTTCTAGATACCCTTGATGAGGCTGGATCAGGGGGTGATCCCAGTGACCAAAGAAGCCGGGGGACTGTTGGTGGTGGTGGTGGTGGGGATGATGGTGGAAATGACCAAGATCTCCCTGTATCGTGCCCGAAGCTAGCGGTTGCGGATGCTGGAGTTGCTGCTGTTGCTGAGGTCCGTCGAAGAACTCAAAGTGGCCCAAGTTGAAGTCGAACTCTCTTATATCCAGCCCCGAGGACCCCGAGGTGACCGCGGCGACGGCACCCTGCCCTGGCTTGCTCGTGTTCGTGGTCGTCTGCGACTCGCCCGTTCCAGGCTGAGGAACTATTGGCACTGAATTCGGCGAAAGCATTTGATGGTGAGTCGGTGGTCAAACACAGTGGTTCAAGACAGATGAGGGTAATGGGTAAGGGGGTGCCTTGGGAGCCGAGTAGGGGGATAAGGGTCCATGAACGCAATAAAGAGATTGGGAGAAAGGGATGGGCAGAGAGATCAATGGAGAGGTGCATACCCGGTTCAGGTGAGACAAGATTCGGATCGCTCCCTGTTCGTCGCCGCTTTGGAGAGCGACGTTCTGATGTGGTGGATGGAGGGACGGTGCGGTCTCGATGTTCCTCGAGGCGTGCTCTGCTCTGCTGTCTTTGCTGCTTGACAGCCTGCTGATGCTGCTGCTGGTTCTTTTTATACCGCAGGGAAGGGCTCCAGGTGCACGTCACCTGGATCTTCCGGCACCTCTCGCAGCTTTCCTCGTTGGTTCGCTTACAGCTGAGTTTCTGGTGGTGACAACGATCGCAGGCCTTGCGAATCACAGTCTCGGACATTGTCTTCGGGGGAAGGCTCGAGAGTGTGTCCCCTCAAAACACGGAGAGATCTCCAACAGGAGGTGGTGGAGACATGGGGGGAAGTCAGCGTAAAGCCCCTCGTGATCCAGAACGTCGGATCGCCGAAGGTGCAGAGTCGGTTGCGCGCTGGCCGACGGGGTATTCTGGCTGTGGGTGAGAGCTGAGTTCCAGATTAGCTTTGCTAGGGGGAGAGGGTTAGTTTGGAGAGCTGAAACTGGCTCGGAGGGAAAGATGTAACGAGGTTGAGAAAAAGGGTTGCCGCGAAACAGGTGAAGCTGGGATGGACGGAGATGGGACCGCTTGGTGGTCTTTTCGGCGTTGGCCTCGTTGCTGTGAGACAGATGTGCGAACGCGTGACAAGTGGATTGCAAGGTAGGTTCCAGGTATGAACATTCAAGTATTGCCGACATGGGGGTGAAGAGATGTTCTTGGGGATGGGGGTATAAGGCAGAACAGCAAAGCGTGGGAGGATATTGGCTGTCTTGATCACCCCGAGCGTATATTGTGACAGCGAAAGTCTTCCCGGAACTCTTTTCGCCTCTCCGGCCATTCGAGATTGGAGAGCGAGAACCTTTAACAAGGGGAACAGGCTGGTAAACCCAGCAGGTCCCTACTTGCGTCAAAGGGGACTTGTTCTTGGGTGTACAACAGCGAGACACAAGTCCTGTCCGCCTTGTCTTTGGGTGGCGGTTCACGCTTCCTTTTCCCCCATTCTACCTTTTCAATCACTGCTCTCTGGATCTGAATAGTCGACACCATTTCCCATCCTTGAATGATCTGGATGAGGCGCGGGAATTCTGCAACACAGCCTGCTGGGAGAGAACCAGTTGCCTCCAGAGTCGGGGGACGCCGAGCTATAACTCATCCACCGCCTTTCCATGTGAAACTCCATGGAGAAAAGAACCCCATAGGTTAACTTCTTGGTCAGATGCGTGTAAAAGTCGCAGATATGTGATCGGCGTTGGTAGTGATCGACAGAAGACATCTGGATCATCGTCGCATCGCTTCCCTGCCTCACTTTGACACCCCGCTGACACCAGCCTCTCGCCTCGAACAATCCCCAGAATTGCATGGCTCAAGCCTCAAGATCCCTGATCCTTGTCCACCGACTTCCGTTCTCGCACGCAAAAGAAGAAGAAAAAAGGGTGTGGCTGATAATCTCCTCCCCTCCGAGTAACCTTTCGTCTAAGTCACGATACGCCAGCCTGTGACGCGTGCAGTGGTTGCACGGCATGATGGCGAAGAGAAAGACACAGAGAGAGATTCCCAGACCGCTTCCGCCCCCTTCCTTATGTGCCTCAATGAACCAACAAAAGTTGCCGTGTAGGTAGAGCAGGGGGAGAAGGGCGAGAAATTGTCTGGATGGCTTGAGAGGGGGGCCAAGCACAACTCTATTGGGAATCCTGCATATAAGGCTTGGTTCTGTACAACACATCCTTTGCAGCGAAGAGGGGAACCGTCGCCTTCGTTCCTATGCTTGTATGTGCGATGGGATTTGACCACATCTCACTGCATTTGTCTGGCTCGCGGAACAATCTCCCTTGCCGTCTTCGGAGTTGGCTCTTGCGCAGGGTGCGTTTCGGCTCAGAGCGGGATCGGCAGCTGTTTGGATACAGGGATTGCGATTGTGAGCGAGGCCTGCATGTTTGCGATCGTCTCAGCGCAGGCGACTGTATCTTGATCGTGAGGCTGACCTACCGATTGTCGTCTTTTGAATGGCTTAGAAGGGGTCATTGAGGTTATTTCCTTCACTGTTGAGCTCACGCGTACATGTACGACCGTCAGGGAGGTGCCATTGCCGCTCCCGGGTTCAGAAGTCAGCTCCAAACAGACTTTCCAAGTGCACGCGACCCTGACTGCTTGTGTCGGCCCGGAACAAGAAAGATCGTAGTCGATCAAGATCAGATCTTGATGGAACGTGCCCTCGCCATCCACCTTCTCGCACCACGCTTCATATGTTCCGCCCTTGATCATGATACTGTGGCCTATCACCTGCCGCAGCCACCATGTCCACACATGGAGTCCTCAGGAAGCTCCTCTCCGCCTCCCGCCTCGCCCGAAAATCCACGGGTATCTCTATATTGCAAGGCCCATCAGGTGCTGGCGGAGGTCTCATGCTTCGAGAGAGAGAGGAATCGCGTTGCACACCGTACCGTAACGCTGAGCATCAAGCTGCTTCGCTAGCTGCGGTCGCTCACTCCGTCCAAGGCAATACCGTTATGATGCATGCGGGCGGCCACGTGTGTGGTTCTTCCTAAAGACATACCGAATGTGATAAGCTGGCGTTTGTCTAAGGAGGGTGACTGAGACATGCGTACTTGACCCTGCTGAAGAAGGCGAAAGGAAACTCGGGCCGGTTTCGGCTGCGGCTCCCTAGGGCGCCGGAGGCTATCACTGGCTTGGAACTTTTCTTCGATTGAGGATGGGGTTTTCATTTGCTCTGAAATCGCAGTATGCCAAACCCCTTGTTGATGGCTCTCCGGCCATCGCATGAGACGTTAAGTTCGCATCCTGACGCCTGCCCAGTAGCCATACCAGCTCTCTCTGTCCAGCGACTCCTCCACCGCCCGACAACCTGGCTCCCAGTGATCCTTGTCCGTCCCAAATGGCCACATGGCGACGAAAAGAAATGAATCTGGTGGACATGGCTGCTTCTTCTTCCACACAGTCCAAGCCAGCTCATCCATCAACGCTTGAATTGCAACCCTCGCCTCTACCACAGCTTGACTCAATGTTGATGCATCTTCGCGGCGTCTCAGTTCCTGGCTTGTCACAGCAGTCTCCGCAACATCATCGATAGCGTGAGATGGGGTTTCTTCCATCGTTGCGTTGAGCTTCAGCCACAATCTCTGCGTTGTCTCACAGATTGAGTGCGTGACCTCTGCAAAAGCCGTGTGCAGCAACTCATCCCACAGAGTGAACTCTTCCTTGAACATTAGAGCTGGCAGTAGGAAATGCTTCGAGCACCTCTCCACAGCTTCCCGTTGCCTGCGCTCGGAATCTTCCTCCTGGGATACCCAATGCCAGTCGGGTTCCTCGTCATCTGGCAGTGGCGGGGCATCGTAATACGTCAAGCACATGCTCTCGAGCTCATCCCGGAATATCTCGTCAGCAACACCGTCTCTGGCGGTGAGGAAGGAGAACCTGTGGGCGAAGCGCGTAATAACCTGATCGGCCACTGCCTGCCAGTCGACCGTGTGCCTCCTGGGTTGATGGGCGACCTCTCCGATTGTCTCGCGTATAGCGTCAAGCTCCTCGGTCCGTGCAGAAGCGAAGCGCACCAAGTCAGGCCGGCCAGGCGTTTGACTGGAGATGTTCATAGGGAAGAAGTACCCTGAGATCATGGACGAAAAGTCCAGCTTGACCCTTCCGGCACCGATCCCATCATATCGCTGGCTTGCGGCCCGTGCGAAATGGTACACTCCGAGCTTGTGCTGCGTCATCTTGTCCTCGCCTACAACTGTCCTAGGTCTACTCACGAGGTCCAAGCTATCAGAGAAGTTGCAGTGGATGACCTCGAAGCCAATCTCTGTCCTGATGAATCCGTCATAGCCCCAGGATGCTGCTTTGTCGCACAGCTCTCTCGCACGCGCCCCTTCCCCCATGCGAGGACTGCTCGTAGCATTGAGGCGTATGACATAGTCCTGGGAGTCCAGAGTGCCGAATTGGGTCTTTGCAGCTGCTAAACCATCGAGATAGAGGAGGTGTAGATCACGTCTTGCTTGATATGTGTGAAGGTAACCTCTAAATTTCTCCACCGGGCGCCTTGTATTGGCATCCAGAGTCTCTTGGTCGTCCATCGCAGCGTGTTGAGCCTCATCATCATCGTCATCATCATCACTTTGCGATCGTCTCCTCCTCGAGTTCGCAAAGTTCTCGGAATGTTCAACCTCGAACGCCAGCCATTCAGGGTAGTCTGGGGTGTCCTTGAAATGAGTGCCATGATGGAGCAAGGTGCCTTTGGCAACGACAGCGGGAATGAAACCCATGCCATTGTGGTTGAGAGAAGAGCCCCATTGTCGCGCGGCTGAATGCACCTCGTTGAAGATGTGATGCGCGTTCTTCTTGGCGGTTGCGTGGGACGGACGGAAGACAAGCGGGTCGTTGGTCGGGATGGCAAAGGCGAAGGACGCCACAGTGACCAACGCAACAACGAGCATCATGGGCATCGTACTCTAACTTGCTGGTATGGCTCACAAATCTGCAAACTTCATCGGGTGCATCGCAGCTCGTGATGTCTCAAGTCCCAGTATTTCAAGGTTGACGGAACGAGACGGAATAGATGTCAGCTTCTGCCTTCTCGCTGACAGGTAAGACGTCGGTCCCCTGCTGCTTACGTGGACAGTGACGGCGCCAGGCGGGTCGGGTGTGACTCCAGCTCCTTATCAGATCCAATGGCGGGACTATCATAGGTACTACTTTTTTAACGACTAAAAGCTCAGGACGGGTGAAGTCGACTTCACCAGCTTAACAAAAGGCCTATGTATATGGCACCCCAATCTGTTGAAATGGCACCCCAATTGTGGCTGGACCACCGATGTTGCACTTTTTGGTGTGGCCCCTAAATCGCGACACGTGATATACACCGCTTGTTTGACAGTATCTCGACACACCTCCATCGTGTTTCATGGCATCCAAGCACTTTGTATGTCGCAGCCCATACAAATGCGCTCTTGTCTAATCCTGCCACCATGGACTGCATCTTTGGACGGTCTTTTCCCAATTGTGATGACGCTATTGCGTGTGTCATCGATCAAGCCGCCGCAGTTGGCTTCGTTGCGACGATTAAGGGATACAGACCAAACAAGCTGCAAAAGCACACTGTACTCCTTCAGTGTGATAAAGCCCGCCCATACACGATAAGGCCATCGTTAGAAACACACGAATCTAAACGCCGTCGAACGTCAACGAAGCGCACAAACTGCCCGTGGAGGATCACAATCCGGGCGGACTTTGCACAAGGTCCATGGGTCATCAAACGGGTCAACAGCGATACGGCCAATACACATAATCACGAATTGCTTGGTGTACAGGTGTCCGCAAGGTACCGGAAAAAGGCCCTCGAAAAGCGTGAGAGCTATATAATGCAAGAGTATAATCTTGGTACCCAACCAGCACGCATTCTCGCATCCATTCGCGCCGAAGATGACCCTGATGTCGCGGCGTTGACGTCCAGTGACCTACACAACTTCCTCCGAGACCGCAAATGGCGCGAATTAAACGACCAAACACCGACAGAACTCAGTGCGAAGTGACCTGATCGGGAGGCACTGCGAATAACACTGCGAACAAGCCTTGGCCAAGACCGCCAACGCTTGCAAATACTGGAACTGCTCTTATACCTTAATACCTAAATGGGACGCCAGAGCCGGATTGCTTCTTCTCTTCACCAACGAACTGGAGGCCATCTGGATGGGGTAAAGTCTCGACGTGAAACCGCAAGAGACAGGACACGGCATGATGAGCAGACGTTTGGAGTGTATTCGAATCATCCAGGTCAATACAATACAATACAATACACTTCGTCAAGCTCAGAAACCTTGCACTACTGTGGTTCCTTCTCCATTCCCAAATCAAACACGTCCTGCCCCGCCACTGGATCGACTCTGTACCTCCACCGTCCTCTCCCACCTTCCGGCCCGTGACCGACCTTCCTCGTCCACAGAGATGACTTATCTGCTGGGATGGACATTTCATCCATCGTCATCGCTCTGAGCACCTGCGCCGTTGTCACGGCTCCTCTTGGCGGCACAATGACCCTGTTCGAGAGCACGGCCACCAAGATCTCCAACAGGAGCTGCAAGACCACCACTCCCACCAGGATCAAGGTGACCATCCCCGGGTGGGAAACCTCCAGAGATACGCCAATGTCCGGGGCCTGGACGTTCTGGATCGTGATTGTCGGGTTGCCCTCTGCCACGGCGGCGACGACGCCGGTGGTGAACCGCGAGAGCATGTTCGCCAGCTCAGCGACGCTACCGTTTGCCGTGCTGCCATAGACGGACTCCACTGGGTACGACTGGAACTGCGTGATGTTGTTCTTCGCCATGCTGGACACCCCGTATCCTTGCAAAGCGATGGCCGAGGAGGCCAGTTTCGCCACCTCCGCCGAAACCATGTGCTCTGGCCTTGTCGCATTCGCGACTGGGTCAACGGTGATATTGCACTCATAGTACCAGGCGCCCGCGCTGGTCGACTCGAACGCGGTGACAGGGCTGCATCCCTCTCCGCAATCCTCCGTCGTATTCGTGAAGTACGTCGTCTGGTCCGTTCCCCCTGCAAAAGGAATCGTCACATTCCTCGGCTCATCCCCCTTCTTCTCCCCTGCTATCAGGAGACTGGTTTGGGTGCCATTGCCGCCCACCAAGACCGGGAATGCGGTGCATGTTGCAGTAGATCTGACACTGCGAGGGGAGATGACTGCGACGGCCCAAGGGCCTGCTGTGGCGAGTGAAGCGGCCGACGTTTCGCGGAAGATGTAGCGATAGGAGTTGCTTGAGTTCGAGTAGTACATGAAGGGTGCCCCGGGGAAGAAGATCGTGCCGATCGGAAAGAGATAATCTTCGTAGGCAACGCTGAAGGCCAGGCTGACAATGCCATAGCTGTTGTTGGTCAGCAAAGTGTTTCTAGTCCAGCACAGGATGGTGCAGAGTCGAAGATGACTTGTTTACCTGTTGGCAGTGTATTGTTGGGCTCCGAGCGCCCTGGACTTTCCATTCACGACCTTGTCAGTATAGATCGTGGACACATCCGCGATGGAAATGTCCCCGTTGACCATCAATGGATATGTGTCGGCTGCTCCCGTAGCGTACAACAAATTCAGTGAGGCCACAGCGATCTGGGATGCCTACGTTCAAAGGTAGAATCAGCATCAAACTCTTCCACCCTCATGCTCCACGGAGACGGAGGCATGGAGTACTTACCGCTATGACAAGAAGCCAGAGGATGACCCCGAAGTAGATACTCGGCCTCGCGCTCTTCCTTGCCAGGTTCACCAGCTGCAATATGCTCTCCGCCCTCAAAATCCTCTCCACCTTCCTCCTCGAACGAAACCGTCGACTCAAAACCCACCAACGCAGATCTCCGACCATCGCATTCAGACTCCCCACGAGCACCAAGCCCTGCACGATACTCAGACCCGTAATAATGGTGTTGAACCCTCGCTTCTGGGCTTGAGACATGACTTCGATAGAGGTGTAGTGCGCGAGGACCCCGTAGATCGAGAGGGCGATGGTGAGGGTCAGGAGGAAACGAGGGAGGAAGATGAAGAGAATTTGGAGGAGCGTACGCTTGCGCGAGATGAGGCCGCGAGGTGCTTCAGGAAGCTTAGCTTGAAATTCGGCAGTGGTATTGGGTGTCTCTGGATCATGTTGGCCGTTCAGTTGCTGCCGCGGTGGTTGTTGCTGTTGTTGCGGTGGTTGCTGTGTCCCCTCTGTCAATTCAACAGGCATCTCCGTCGGCACAGCGGACTGCTTTCGCATTGGGATCCCGCCTTCGTGAGAATTTGCCTCCAACGAAGCCCTGGACGGGAGTCGCCTCTGGCTCATTGCGGCCGTCTTCCCTGTGTCTGTCTCCTGTCAATTGACTGTAGTAAGAAGCCGGTGAGAATATTGTGAAGTCCCCGCAATGAGAAGTTCTGAGCGAGCAGCAAGGAGAAGTTTATGCCTTCTTCTTCTTTTTTCTTGTGAGACGCGATGAGATTAAAGTTGAAAAATGAGAATGCATGCCTGGCAGAGAGTTCACCGGTAAGCCGTTCTTAGGTAAAACGCGATCACGGCGATCGGCCTGTGGTGGGTGGCCGCGGACTGGCTTGAGCAGCTCTAGAATGTCTCGCGCCAAACTCTAAGGCCACATAGACAGTCTGGACCGTCTTTAGTCTATGCTCCCTTTAGCACGACTGTCGCAACGGGCTTGAATTATTGATTGCAAATACCAGTACTGAAGAGACGGCGCCTTAACACGAAAGCGAGGTTTTGTGTTTGTGGCAAGTATCAGATTCGACAGCTCAATCAAGCTAAGATTCACTTACACTCCTACATCTAGACATACAACCTCCCCCTTTGTGCGATACCGACACATGCAACCTGGCAACGGCGAGCGCAGGGGATCTACTTCTCAAACCTCTTCGCAACGTTGCCCCAGTTGATGACCTCCCAGATTGCGCTGAAGTACTCGGCCTTGCGGTTCTGGTACTGCAGGTAGTAAGCATGCTCCCAGGCGTCAATGCCCATCAGAGGCTCGAGGTTGCCGGACACGGGGTCCTGGTTTGCACGGGTGACGAGACCGAGGGTGCCCGAGGTCTTGTCCTTCACGAGCCAGGCCCAGCCGGAGCCCTGGATGCCGGCAAGGGCAGCGTTGGTCTGCTTCTTGAGATTCTCGAACGACCCGAAGTCTTCGTTGATGGCGGTCTAATCACAAATTACAAGTCAGCCTGAGTCCTTCGCCTTCATCCGGCACATGTGAAAGAAAGCGGCCGAGGGAGCGTACCAGAAGATTGCCCTCAGGCTCACCACCACCGCCCTTGCCGTTGGGAGCAAGATTCTCCCAGAACAGAGAGTGGTTGAGGTGACCACCACCGTGGAAGTTCAACAGGGGAGCCTGCGCAGCAGCAGCCTTGTTGTCGCCCTTAGCCTGGGCCTCACCGATAGCCTCGACGGCAGCATTGTAGCCGTTGACGTAGGTCTGGTGGTGCTTGGAGTGGTGAAGTTCCATGATCTGGCCGGAGATGTGAGGCTCGAGGGCGCCGTAATCGTCTGTGCGCGCAAGAGTTAGCAATTTATCAAGCTTCTGCGGAACGATGGATGCTGGTCCGAGAGGGTTGACGAACAGGCCAGGTCGGGCAGAGTGGCCTTGCCGCGGGTGAAGGTAGTGGTGGCCATGGCGGCAATGGGCTTGGATGCGGCGGCGCGAAGGCCAGCGCGGGCGGTGGTTCGGATGAGAGAAGCCATTTTGACGCTTGTGAGTGTTGCAGTGATCAATTGCGTGCGATGATGGTGGTGATACGATCGAGAGGTGTGCAGTGTTGCGAGGTAAGTCGAAACGGAGGCGGGAGGGGATGATGTCAAGTAAAAATAATGGGCGACACAGCTGCCACAGCTCTCGGCTTTCTCACGTCACGGCTACAGCACCGCGCACCAGCAAATACGGCCACTGTCGGATTGCCGAGCTCACTGCGAGACTGGGCGGGACGGTGGAGCAGCAGCTTTCATCACAGTGTCGTCACTGGGAACAGCACTGACTAAACATTGCCCGACTGGTCCGGAGCGGCGACCGACTCAGCCATTAGAACTGCTATCAGTGCGTGTTTGATACATTCTCACGTGGTGTACTCAAACTCGACATTTCATTAATATATCTATGAGCGAAGTGTCCTGTGATGAGGAGCTCACTGGGTCTTGCTCGGGCCTGCCTATAGGCTTGCCTAAACGAAAGTGACCGTCAAGGGTCTCCGCATGTTCTGATAAGATAACGTTTTCCCTCAGACGCGTCCACCAGGTCTACATCGCGACTCCAGCAACTGCCCCTCAACGTTCAGCCTAACGACACGATAACTCAAATACCCTTTGCTGCGACTCTTCAGGACGTATAATATCTTAACTAACTGGATTGGATCGAACTGCTGTGGGAGCTTTCAAAATGTCCTACTACGACGTTGACGCCATCCTTACCGACGGCGAAGTAAGCCCCTGCATCTCCCATTCAATAGAACCTCAAGTTCTGACCTCATGCCAGAAAGTCCCCTGCATTTTCGAAATCGATGCACCCCATCTCGGCCACCTGGACTCCTCCTCCTCCACCGGCCTCAAGCCGTCGACTCCTCTTTCACTCCCCCTCTGGCTCGCCGAAATGCTCGCCCTCGCCGCTTCGCCATCCTCCTCGACCGCGCCTCTGACACTCAACCTTCCGTCCTGTCTCTCCGAGACCGTCATATCCGCTTTGAGAGCAGACCCGCGCTCTGTAGCATTAAGAGATCAGAATGTTCACCTGTACGGAGTGGGGACCAGGATGCTGGATTTGTTCGACGAGAGGGAACTGGGACAGGTGCTGAGGAAGACTTTCGTGGTGCGGGCAGGGCAGGTGGGCCTGCATGCGAGGAAGGCCGAGGAGGGAGTTGGCGGTCAGGGGGAGGAATTCTTGAGGGGACTGGAGGAGTGGGAGAGGGCCTTGTTCCGTAGGGCCCATGAGGGGGTCAAAGGGGCGAAAGAGTGGACGGATAAGGTGAATAAGTCATGATCATGAAGGGCTGGGAGAGGAATGAGAGATACCCAAATGGAAGGAACGCATGCTGATTTAGCATTAATGAACGAACACGAAAATGAGTTCTTAACTCCACCTTTTAAATGCCCTCGAAGGACAATTCATATCATGTCATGCACTCCATCATACACAGGGCCTTCATAGGACATGGGTGGCAAGTACAATCATTCTCATGATCAAAGCACCGGAGGAGAATTGTGTTGATGGTCAAGAGCAACTTCAGCTCCAAATCAATTACACCGGGCCTCGACACAGGGGTCGTGGCCGAGATTAGACAGTTATAGTACAATCCATATGAGAACCATTAAGAGGTCAAGTCCACGGGGGACGAGACCATCATCCGGCAAGTGCCGGTCGGATGCCCCAAACTCTGCCAGGCATCACCCCCGCCGTCCAAAGATAGACGAGGACGCCGTGAGAGATCCAGTCCAAGAGAAAGCCGAAACGCCGCGCTGAACCCAATGTCAAGAAGTAACAAGAGAAGCCTCAGCATATTCTGCCGTAAAGGAGGCCGTGAAAATACAACGCAGCTTGTTCTATCCAAAGTCTGGACCACCACTGCCCTAAAGTCGTGTTCATTATGCTCCCTCCATCGGGAGCGTTCTCGTCAGATGCAACAAGACCAGCCGGACGATCGAAGCACTTTCGTGTCGCCGTAGGAGTGTATGATAGACAAATATAACCCTAGAAGGAAAGTCGAAATATAAAAACGTTTGATGCGGCGCCGCGTAGTCATACGCGGGCCAGGGGGTGATCAGTTCCCGTGCGTTCTGTCCCACAGGGCATCTTTCAGCGATCCTGGGGAGTCAGAGGGAAGTCTCGATGATCAACGTATCCACACCACAATATAGAGACCCTGTACATCGCGTGTACATTGCTCGTCAAAACGAGAATTGAAATGAGAAGACAAGCCGCAAGAAATAGCGCATTTGAAGCAAGGTGTTCGGTCAACGTGAAGAATGAAAAGGGGAACATCGAGCCACTGATGTTTGTGGTCGAAGGCTTGAGCGCGATACACACACTAGGCCAGATTTTGTCGTCTACATCGTGATCGTGACATGTCGTAGTCTTGTCATCGACTGTTTTTTTTTGGGTTTCTTTTTTATTCTTTTTTTGGGTTGGCTTTTTCGGTTTTCGGTTGAGTTTCTTCATGGTGTGGGCCGCATTCACGTCTCAATCAGTCTCGTGGCGTATCTGCATCAAAGAGGTTGCATGTTCCAAGGTCCATCACCAAGCGGCAGCTGGCCTATGTCTTGGAGATTGGAAGGAGTGACGGTGTTGGCTGAGAACGGGGAGCCGTATATCTGGCTTCCATCATCCATGAACCCCGCCAACATGACTTGGACTGGAGAGACGTCCACAAGCTGATTCAGGTCAAAGGAAGTGTCGACAGGCGAGTCAGAAGCTCCCAAGGGTAGCATTTCATCGCCGGAAAGCGGGCCGAGACTGTATGAGGTCGTAGTGTCAAGGCTGTAACTCTCCATATACTCCATGTCACCGTCGTCGATCTCAGGATCAACGTCACCCTGGACAGCGTCCGTATCGTCTCCTGAGTTCGCAGGCATACGACGCTCTTCAAACCAGTCTTTAAGCTCGTCCATCGGTGGCCAGTTGCCGCCCCCGTGACCGCCTCGTTTCTCCTCGGATCTACCCTTGGAGCGAGATTGGCGAGGCTTAAAGTGTTGACGGCGCAGGTGAGCAGCGGCGTTGTAATAAGCACCATAGGGCTTCCCAGCACGGCACGCTTTGCAGTCGGCCAGTGGCTTGACCACCTTCAGATTGGTAGCAATGCCTACAGTGGCAGGATCGCGGCAGACGAACTTTTTGACCAGGACCTCGTGCTTGGATTGTTGATGGCGACGAAGCTCATGGTCTCCACGGAAGCCGTCAGGATGATCGTTGCATTGGTCACAGTATACCTTTACGGGCTTGCGACGCTGATAGGTATGCTTCGGCACAGGAATCTTGCCTTCCTTCTTGACTGGAGCAGCAGCTTTAGGCTTTTGCTCTCCGGCCGGCCGCGGCTTAGGTGCCAATATGGTCACCATACCGGCCTTGATCTGTCGTGCAAGTGCTTCCTTGGACCGCTTGGCTGAGCCAGTAGACTTGACACTGATTGTGCTGTCGTTGGACTCCGACCTTTCCATCAGCGCAGGCTCTACGGCGCTGTCTGGAGGCGACAACAGCAAACCCTGGCTCTGCATTGAGGAGCTGTACGACCGAGTCATGTCGGTAGGAAGATTGGCGCCAACTCCGACGAAGTCGTGTTCTTGCAATTGATACTTTGCTTGAAATCCCTGAGATGAGAACGTGGGATCTTCGAAATCGCGAGAGCTCTGGGAGCTGGACATCCACCTAGACATGTCTATGCTGGCCGTGGTGTTGTCGCCGAAAAAGCTATTTTGTCGAGTCATAGGCGTTAGACCGTCGCCGGCTGAATAGCCACTGACCAAAGAGGGACACTTCGATACAGGTACGGGGTTGCTGAGGTCCAACGGCGAGAGATGGGCGCCAGTCATGGGGAGGTACGAGGCATCAGGGCTCAGACCTGCCAGAAACTCATCGGGCCTGACACCAACATCAGGCATGGCAAGAGCACTCTGGGACTGAGGGTCAAGTTGAATGTTGGACGGCGGGCGAGTCGGTGCAGCTAAAGGTTGGAGTACGGCGCCAGTGTGCCTGAAGGGTCCAGCGACCTCTGAGCGCTGTGACGTACTGCGGCTCATATGTTGGGACGCCTGTTGAGACATGGCTCTCTTTTGGCGCTTGGGAGCTCGATCATCTGGTGATGCTTGAGACTACGTGATAAGTTAGCATTCCGCGATTCCATACTCGCTTTTTTGAGATGCGTACCATTGATGGCGTAGCCACGGCATAGCCGGCAATGGACTGGCTTCTCGCCAATAGCTTGGTGTTGCCAAGTTGGTCATGTTTGAGGCTCTGCTGATACGCAAGTTGGCGACGTTCCTGCTCATGCCGAAGTTCCTGTTCGAGTCGAGCAATCTGATGCTTTAGCTCAGATTCTCGGTCGATATTGTTCATTCTGCGACGAGAAGAGGGTGTTGAAGGATCGTCTCCTTGAGGGCGACGGGAGAGACGTCAGAATGGTGGGGAAGGTCGGTTGTGGTGGATTGGAAGAGGGTTCCAGCCAGCCTCGTTTCTGATGACTGGGGACTGGAACAAGATGAAGAGCCGGGATGGCGCTTGTTTGGCGACCAAAAAAAGAGCCCTGGTGTAGAAGAAAGTAGAAGAATGACCACGCCACTTGTGGTTGATCAGTAGGGTTGAACAAAGATGAGTGATGAATAAGATCCAGAATATTCGAGACAATGTGAGATCTAAGGGGAGGGCGAGTTGGCGATAGGCAGATGTTAAATGATGGGTGCAGGCGAGCTAGAGTGTCAGAGAGCCAGTCGATGGTGCGAGGCTTGCTGGGATGTGCGCCGAGCGAGGGTGTTGCGTTGCGTCGCCGGGGGGTGTGATGTACATAGGAGTGTGGTGTGGTGATGTTGATGGGAGGGTGTGAGGTGGATGGGTGGGGAGCGTCGCGGTCAGTGCGAATGGTGGGATGGCAGATCGAGAGGAACGGACAGAAGCAGAGGGCGATCTTTCAGCGCCGCGGAGATGAGGGAACAACAGGATGAAGAGGGATGATTAGAGAACCAGGAACAGAGATAGGCGCGTATCACTCTCGGATTATTCGGGCTGAGCAGGATGCTGCAGATAACGGCGGCAGGGTCATCAGTATCGAGGATTGATGAATGAGTGTTTGCTGTCGACTGCAAATCGGGGTTGGGCGGAGAGGGGATGGGGTTGCAATGCACTAATACAGTACGGAGGAAGGACCAAGGAGGCCAGCAGTGGAGTGCTGGCGACATGGGGGCCATTGTACACAGTACAGTGGTGGTCCAGCAAAAGGATCGAGTTCCAGCCCGCCAGCAGCGCTCAGAGATGTAGTAATTACAGCGTCCTGTGCTGTATGTCTGATTGCTCTTGCCAACATTTACACCAAATGGGTGGGCCCAGAGGACGACGGGTGACCTGGACGGCGTCTACAGCGCATCAAGTGGGTCTGGTGCCTGTTTTTAGTCCCTGTGGATGCTCCCGAAGCTACTACGAAACCCGTGTTCTGTCCCGCTAAAACAACCTCAAACAATCACCGACATTGACAGACACCACGATGGCAGCGGCAATACCAGCATCACTCACCACAAGCCAATCGAGACCGCAGCTGTGGCCCACTGATTGAGTGCCTTTCCCACTGTGCCCCTTAGGCTTCCATCGTCAGCTATCACGGGTGCGAATGGCTCCGGTACTGCTTCCAGATCTGGGCCATTCCAGGCAACCTATGCACAGAATTGCGTCCATCAACACCATCACTAAATGTATTGCTTCTTTCTGGCTAGATATCAGGTTTTCTCTTGCCTTCACATGCATCATAAGCCGGAACCCATCTGCAGGAGTCCGCTTCCTGGCCGTGGGTGGATGCCTCAACAGGAGGTAACACCACCTGTTGTGACTCCTGGGCGACCTGCTGCTCATGCCTGCCTGCCTGCATCCTTTGCTTGCTCACACGAAAGGCTGCTTCAACCCAGCATGATCACACGCATGTGCCGCCTGTGGCTTATGCCCTGGGGATGGCACTGGCGCAGTGCCATGTTTCTCAACTCACACTTGCAGAGCCTCGTCCTCTGACGATCGCTGCCGTACCTGTCAAGGCCTCTGCCCTGCGCTACGTAATGGGCGTAACAGGCTTTCCCCCGGGGGTCACCGACCAACAGACGCGAGTGCCAGCGGACCAGGGTGGACTGCCTCTCTTGTCGCTGAAATAAGCAACGATAGAGAGATCAAGACCAGACCCTCTACGCGCGAGAATCAGAATGCGTCTATTCGTCCCTGCCCGTGACCACCCTCCCTCCGGATCGCCAGGGGTCTCAATCCGCGACGGCGAAGAGGCAAACTGGACGTCACAATCCCGGACCTTTGCTGCAATGTCTGTGATATTTGAACACAACATGTTCTCGTCGCTGTCATCATGTTTCGTCACTGGTTACCACATTTCCAGTACCAAGGGGGGAACAACGAGCATGCGCAAACATTCGCATCGATTCCTTCAAGATAATGAGGTATGGTGCTGATGTTGGCGATCGAGCAATTCGAGATAGAGGCTGACCTGCCAAAAGCATTACGCACCTGGTCATGTGGATTCCCTCCTTGAGCCGCTTCTCGACCAGGCGACTAGATCAGTGAAACTACATAATGACAAGCAATCACACCTCAAGCAGATAGGCAGAAACCTGGGCCTTAGACCATGGTACCTCATTTGTTCATGTCTAAAAGCCCGCATGACGCCGACTCATGCACCTCATCCGACAACCATATCCTGCATTCGTTTCGCTGGCTGTCGTATCCACGCTCCCTCTGGCCTATTGTTGCGTGTGCTGGCAACACCAAAGCACCGTAGGCGACCTGCATGCCCTAACACATGCTACAGTCCATCATCGTTTGGACCATACCTCTTTCGCGCTGGGACCGACCGCAACTCAGTGAGCATACAGCACCCTGGTTTGCTGGCGCTCCCAAGTCCGGGGCTGGTTCAACTTAAAGCCGCCGTTGATTGGCTTAGAATGCTCGGAAAAGTGAGGCGATCGCCAGCTAAGACCCTTGTCCCTGTCTGTGGACACACTCCCACGCAGGGTGCACCGTTGTGAGTATCGGAGCAGGTCTCACGCTGTGGGATCATCGTGGGGTTCTTCATCCGATCAATGTGGTCACTAGCCAGGATGCTTTGTCAAATGCAGAATTCAAACCGACCAAGTCGCTGAACTGAACCCGGCTGCGAGTCATCTTGATCGATTTGCTCCGCAGTGGTCGGCGTGGACATGTTTTGCGCAGGCGATTCGCTCCCACCGTGGTTTGTTGAATACCTACGCTACGGTAGGTACTATGGGCGGGGGTGCAACCAGTGGTCGTCGACTCACGAGGCCGTACGAAGATGAACGGGAAGTACACAGGCGGAGTTAATTCTGCCCAAATCAGCGGCGATCTTAGACCGATCATTCAGATCCAAACGACGGGCCGCACGCAAGGCAAGACAAGACAAGGTACGATGGGGAGTACATCAACCACCACCATTGGGCATCAACTTTCGTTTGGCAGTTGGCAGATGTTCTTCACCGAACAATGAGGGGCCCTGCGGCAGGCTGTAGCTGGTTATCGACTGGAAGGGGGAGTGATGACTGCTGCATCTTCTTGGCCAGCCCATCATGAAAAGGTTAAATGAGATGTCGGTGTGACGGCCTTCGCTGCGCGGCTGTCCAAAGGCACTTCGCGTCACTGACCTGCAGTACACTGCCTCACAGCGTTGGCTTGGTTGTAACTAGGTGTCTCCAGAGACTTGCCTGTTTGGGATCTGTGTGTGAGTTGTCGCGGTGAAGCTAATCTGTCTGGAGTGGGAAGTCGCCAAAACCACCCGACTCTCAAATTATCCAGATCATGGCGTCTAAGTACAGACAAATAGTCAGGCCAAGTTTCGTTTGAAGACCAACTTGAAGGAGGCAAGCCTTGGAGCCAGTCGAGGTAGAGGAGAAGTTGCATCAGGTTGATGACCCTCAACTTCCTAGTCCTCCTGCTCACATCGACATTGACTCATGTGAGTGTTCCACATCGCACACCATACCGGTGTAGTGACCTCACCCGTCTTCACGCCCGACATATCTGACAACCTACAAACTCTTGCGCGAAGCCGGAACCCACCCTACCCTGAATGCGACGCTGGTCTTCCATGTGAATAGTTCAATGCTCTCCCTGAGTGAGTCTGAAGATGCATTCCGCTCGCGGGGCCCTAAAAGTGCAGTTGGGTCACAAACATAATCAAGGTTCATCTCTATCGCACAGCCCATCGCATCATCGACCAATGACTCAATGTTGTCACTTCTCGCAAGCCTGCCTGTTGTTGAAACAACGGTGATGTCACACTTTGAACATTATTGCTCGGGCATGTCTAGGGACTACGCTATGTTGATTCGTGGTGTTCTTGTTGAGGCGCAACACGTCACCAGCTCAACCTGCTACTGAATGAAGCCCTGCAGATGTCGTTCCCCACGTTCCGGTAGCTAGTTGTGGGCAACACAACTTGGGGCCAGCGATGCACATGAGATACTTGTGAGTCTGTGATAATATTGGGTCTGAACGGGGAGAAGAACGGGGCATCCAAATCGCTGGCCATCGTTAACAGGTCGTGCAGATGGCCGTACATACCATCGGTGTGATGGAAGCTCTGCTGGCATGGTACGCCAGTCCCCATGAAGGGAGTCAATCACAGAGACTGCTGGGGCAGCCAAGTTCATAGCCGCAGCTAAGACACCATTCGCGACAAGGCATTCCCTGGCCAAGGAGTTGTGCGTGTGAAGGCACTGTCCACTGCGACAGATTTACAGACGGCAATTGACTTGGCCATTAGGAGACTACAGAGAAAGGGCTGCAGGGGAGCATAGAGCACCTCGGCAGAGTCGGCGAGCGATGAAGGTACCAACCAGCAAGGCTGGAGGTCGTGTACCTAGCAGTTTATGCTATAAAGATATAAAGGCAATGTACCGGTCTACCAGAGAGCAGAATGCACACCGTTATATCGAATCTAACCCACTAACACAAAGGCAAAGTATGCTCAGAAGCAAAGAGGAACGCGTGATCCTCTAATATGAAAGCCTATTCATAACAGCACGGACGACTCTCCCGGTGCAATTAAATGGTTGCTTCTGCAGATTCTCGTAGTGAGAAGCAGATGCCACGACTTCGTCACCAGTTCTGCCGACGCGCGCTGTCCGCATGATGAGGTGCCCTGGTCATCACAAACTTGCCTCTGTGAGAATGTACTGACCGAGTTACAGGCTTGACTTGCAATGGAAGAAATGTAAGATGTTTTTTGCAATCGATCATTTAAATGCTTGCGCAAGCATTATAGGGGTGGGTGGTGGGTTGCTGTTGGCTGGGCTGCCGGTTTTCCGGGGACACACTATCACCACAGAATGGATATGGAACTCATCCCCCGTCAGCCCCTCCTTTCTCGCACAAGTCATTGGAGAGATGTCAAGACAATCGAGCTCGAGCGTCCAAAAGTACCTGTTCACTCATGGATATCCGAGAACTCTAAATTGATCGACTGTTCTGGTCAATCGTAGCGCCAGCCAACCTCTTCCTGCCAAGAGGCCAATTCCTCTCGAGATGGCCGAAATCGTCTCTTCCTCTCACCGAGGTTGACTGAAAGTTGACCCGTTTCATTGTCTTGTTCAAGCTCGCCATGGACACAGGATCCAAGGCCAGTCCTCAGTCGGTGCTTTATCAGGACTGGCGTCAAGGTCCGGGCACTAAAGCTCATCTTTCAGACAGCCCACGACTCGAGGCGCTGATGCAGGCATTGCTATCCTTTGGACCGTCTGCATGGCTTCTCGCAGGTTGCTTCTTCAGATTTCTGAGATTCAGAACTGCTGAATCTGTCAGCCAACCTCCAAACAATGGTGGCCTGCTTAAGGCTGTAAGTCCAGATCCTCGCCTCAGCCGCCGGGTCAGCCTTGCTGTCCATCGCCTTTGCCAGGCTCGCATTGATAAGTTTGACATTCATAGGCTGTAGCAGTGTTTCTTTGCGCGACTGAGATAGCTTCGCACCGCAGCCATGGCCAGTGTGAGCCAGCGAACCAGGTTACAGCCCTGTTTCTGCCACTCGCCTCACTGGCCGCAGTCCTGGTCCTCACACTCCTGAAGAACAGCCGCGATGTTGGACCTTCGAGTCTACTTGCTGGTTACCTTGTGTTTTCCATCTTTGCTGATGCCATACAAGCAGGCCTTCTGCATGTGAACGAGCCATCACGCACCACACAGAGTTTCCTATCCGCCGGCCTTGTCGCGCGGCTGGTCCTGCTGACCTTGGAGACGCGATCGAGCAAGGACAGTATTGGCCATGCCACGAAGAACGCATCACCTGAAGACACTTCTGGATTTCTCAGCGTGCTTTTCTTCTGGTGGGTCAATGGCTTCCTCCGTCTGGGGCATTCCAAGGCATTGTCTCCTGAGGACATGCCTCCCCTCCCCAAAGCACTGGACCCTGCGAGGAACCGTGAGGCTTTGGAGGTTGAGTGGCAGAAGAGAGGTCAGAACTTTCATCGAGACCTCATGAGCCCCGGCACCGTACTCACCATAATTGTAGGAACCCGAACTGGCCGCTTCACCCTCGTGTGGGCTCAGCTACGATGTTTGCGGCGGCTCAATGTGATCCTGGTCATGCCCTACGCATTGCTGGTCATGTTGCGCTGCTCTCAGCCCTTTCTAGTGAAGCGCGCCATTGCATTCTTCACTCGGGAGTGGTCCGGATTTGAAGCGCGAAACGAAGCCTTCAGACTCTTCTTGATGACTTTCATGCTCTATGGCGGAATTGCGGTACGATCGAATGTCTCACACGGTCTGCACCATATCCTGCGTACTGACCTGGAGAGTTCAGATTTGCAATGGAGTCTCTAAGCGCCTTCTTGGCCAAATCAGCTGCAACACCCGAATGTCTTTGGTTGGTATCCTGTATAGCCACTGCTTGAGAAGCGAGAATGACCCGGCCACTAGTTCGGCTGTCGTTAGCCTGGCCAGCAACGATACCGAGACCGCGGCGAATCTAGGCAACGTTGTTCATGATACCTGGTCCCAGGTTCTCGAGTTGGCGGTTGGCACGTATCTACTCGCGGACGAGCTTGGCTGGGTCTGTGTTGTCCCTCCCCTTGTGGCCGTCTGTGAGTCCTCAAACCTCTAAGCTTTGCTCTGACTGTCTAATAATACCAACCTTCAGTCATCTCTCAGACCGTCAAGGCCGTTACAGAAGATCTTGGAAGCTGGCATGTGGCCTATAGTCAGGCCACCCAGAGTCGCATCGCGGCTACAAAGGCGACTCTCGATGCTATGAAGAACGTCAAGATGATGGGTATCGTGGAGGACATGGAAAGTCGGATCCGCAGCGCCAGAGCTCACGAGATGAAGCAGTATACGCTGCTGTATCGGCTTTTAACAGCGTTCTTCGTCAGTGGTTAGTGTTCCCTTGGCCTTGCGCATCAGAGTACGAGTTTCACTGACTCTCCCAAGGCGTGGGATTGCACCTTTTTAGTCCTGCTATTACCTTGGTCGTGTACTCCATCCAAGCACAGCTCCGAGGGGCCGCGTCCTTGGATGTGAGCCGGGCCTTCACGTCGATAGCCATCATCAACGTCGTTACATCCCCGGCCAACACGCTCCTCACTATTTTACCGGAGGCAATGTCTGTTGCATCCTCGTTCGAACGCATCCAGGAGTACCTTCTCAAACCCATTTGGGAAGATAAACGGCTGTTCATTGGGGACGAAGAGGCTGATGGCGACTCTGGCGCCCAGCAAAGCGAAAAGTCTATCAACGGTTTGTCGACGATAGCGGTGAGAATCGATAACGTAACAATCAGGCCAACTGGTGCTCCTCATCCCATATTGAGAAATATCGACACAGTCTGGAAGAAGGGCGACTTCATCGTGGTTGCTGGAGCTGTAGGCACAGGGAAGACCACCCTCGCCAAAGCGCTTCTCGGCGATCTCTCACCTGATGTCGGCGCCGTGCATACTTCGTTCAAGTCTGCTGCATACTGCTCTCAGACGGCTTGGCTTCCCAACACGACCATTGAGAAGGCGATCCGGGGCCCTTCCAGTACCGTAGAAGTCTCGGAAGACAAGTGGTATCAGCGCGTTCTTCGTGCCTGTGATCTCATCGTCGACATTCAACGCATGTCCCAAGGTGATCAAACAGTTCTCGGGAGTCGGGGAGCATCCTTATCAGGCGGGCAGAAACAGCGAGTGGTGAGTTCGTAGTTGAGAGATCTCTTCTGACCGAGGACGAGGGCGTTATTAACCAGTAACCTTATATCACAGGCGCTTGCCCGGGCTTTGTATGCCCGCAGAGACTTCGTCATCCTCGACGACGTCTTCAGCGCCTTGGACTCGCTCACGGAGAACCATATCATCTCTCACGTCCTTGGCTCCAGGGGACTATTCAAGGAACTAGGCACTACCGTTGTTGCGATCACGCACTCTGGTTCGTCTTGCCACAACTTTATGCCTTATTCATAGAGCATCGCACTGATAACTGTGACAGCAAAGTATCTACCGTTGGCTAATCATGTCGTCATCCTCGACGAGACGGGACGCATCGCAGAGCAAGGTCACTGGGAACAACTTGCGACAAGTAACATCAGATCCATGTATTTCAAAGACAATCGTGAGCATGTAGGGTTAGACGCTCGCTCGATTGGTGAACCGAATACAACAGAGCCAGGCACGCAACATGATCCAATGGCACGAGGCCGCGTCGACCCCTACGGTGAGTTCGCAGCACCTTGTGATTTACCAATCTCATGAACCGAGCAACTGACGAAAATGCAGCCTACTATATCAAAGCAATTGGCCTCAGCAATTTCCTGCTCCTCATCGGATCGCTGTTTGTGTACGCCGCCGCGGCCGCCGCAGTGCCCTACTGTCTGCAGTGGATGGCCGAGAGGGAGTCTGGACAGATCTGGCTTCCCACGGGCGCTTACCTGCTTCTCACGACTGCTGCTTTCGGATCTGTTTCTACAGCCGTCGCAGTGGTCTTCTTAATCATTGCGCCGCAGGCTGGGAATGTTATTCACACGCAACTCCTTCGCACGGTCATGTATGCCCCGTTGGGCTACTTCACGGGGACCGCTACAGGAACGACTCTGAACTACTTCAGCAGCGACATCTCGATAATCGATCGCTCGCTGCCCTTTTCCCTGTTTCAAACCTGCCAGGCCGTCTTCCGTCTGCTGGCCCAGGCCGTGCTGCTGGGCACGCTGCAGCCCGTCATAACCATCACAATGCCGCTCACTATTTCAGTCGTGTACCTGGCTCAGAGGTTCTACCTGGCAACGTCGCGGCAGCTACAGAGTCTGAGCCTCCAAGCTCAAGGGTCCGTCCAAGAGAGCTTCCTCGAGAGCTTGGAGGGAGTGGCCACCATCCGCGCCTTTGGCTGGCAGGACCATTTCTTGCAAAGCACCGCTGGCAGACTAGACATGGCGTGGCGTCCGGAGTACATGCTGGTGAGCACCAAGTGTTGGCTCGACCTCGTCCTTGACCTGCTCGTCATGGGATTGGCGGTCAGTGTGATTGGCCTGGGAGTCATGATGAAAGGCACAGCAACTGGCAGTCAGATCGGCATCGGCCTAAACGTCGTCCTCCAGTTGAACAATTACATATTACGTCTGATTGAGGCGTGGGCAAAACTTGAGACGGCCGCCGCTGCTGTATCGCGTCTGAGAGCTTTTGAGCGAGAAGTGCCGTCTGAGGAGACCACAAGTCTGGAAGAAGTGCCGCCGGCAACATGGCCAGCGGAGGGAAACATCGAACTATCGCATGTCTCTGCCTCGTACGGTCCCTCCGTACTAGCGCTGGATGACATTACCTTCTCGATTCCAGCAGGGACGAAGGTCGGCATCGTCGGTCGTACGGGAAGTGGGAAGTCGTCCCTGCTCCTGACTCTGCTTCGTCTCCTCGATGTGAAGAGCCCAAGCGCCGTGCGTATTGATAATGTTGATCTCACGGATGTACCGCGCAATACTACGCGCTCCCGAATCATCACCGTCCCTCAAGATCCCATGCTGTTCAGTGAGGATTCATTGCGCCAGAACCTCGACCTGTCTTCCTCGGGCGTCTCAGATGATGAACTGGTCAATGCCCTCCGGCGCGTTGGTCTATGGGACTTGCTGGAGGCACGAGCGATAGACGTTGTTACTTCTCACGAGGAGACTAGTAGTGACAGCGAGGACGATAATGAGGAGAAGACACACATTCCTGGCGGAGCTGAAGTGGGTGGTGGTGGCGACCAGCCGATCTCGAAGGAGCAGATCTTTAATGTTCGGATGAAGTCGCTGCCACTGTCTCAAGGCCAGCAGCAGCTCTTTTCTCTGGCAAGGGCCTTGCTTATGCGAGGCAGCCGCGGGCGCGTTGTCCTGCTCGACGAGGCAACAAGCAATGTTGACCTTGCCACGGAGAAGCTGATGCGACAAGTGATCCAAGACGATTTCGAGGCGTACACTGTCATCACGATCGCCCACCGACTGGATACTATCATGGGGAGCGACATTGTGCTGGTCCTCGACTCGGGGAGGCTGGTGGAAGCAGGCCGGCCTTGGGAGCTTGAGAAGAAAGAAGGAGGTGCGTTTAGAGAACTGGTACATGGAGGGAGGTAGTGGACATGTCCAGGGCATTTGGTTGAATGCAGTGCATATGGTAGATCTTAAGTTCTGCTTCGCCAGTCTTTTTTGAACTGCAGTGGCGATGTCTACCTTTTTCAGGTACAGATTGTGCGATCAAGTGTCTAAAAGAGAGCTGGTCATGTTATTTCGTCAAGAAATAGTGCAATATCATCGATACACGCGTCATTCTATCTTGTCGTCTGATCAAGCGTGTACATGCGACGCCTACCGCGATCAGGTTCAGGTATCTTAGTGGCGGCTAGGTCCAGTACTCAGCACTACTCCGCATCTCTCCTGTGGCATTTCACCCGCTTCATCGGCTTCATCGACTTGCTCCAGACACCACTCCCACACAGAATCTTCTACAGTCCTGGACAGTAGTTCAACCACCCGTCTATCCGCTAACCACAGATCATGACCCTACGGGGGGCGGGAGTCCGCCACATTTGTCTGAGGAACCATGCCCAGCTACGGCATCGCCGAGCATGCATCTGACGGCCCAGTACGCACGGCTGCCGCAGCCCCTCCACCTCTGAACTTCCTGGAGCTGCCAGTCGACGTCCTGAATCTCATCCTATCGCCGCTCCTGACCTACAGCGATCCCATCCCCATCTTCCCAGACTTCCGGCCGCTTTCTCATCCGGTGCCGTCTGCGGTCACCATCCTCCTCATCCACCCGGCTCTCCTCCCCATCGCCAACCACATCCTCTATGGCAATGAGTTCTTGATCGACCTGACGACCTCTTCGACGTCTCTCAACAGAGGGCTCCTCCAGGACTTGTCGTCCAGCGAGGACCCGCGCGCCACGCTGCGCAAGGTGCGCAGGCTGACGGTCCATCTCGACAAGCTTCGAGGCTTCGTCACGGACATCGTGGGACCTCTCCTCCAGGATATGACGCAGGCTGGTGAACTCAGGGATCTGTCCATCTTCATCTCCGGGAGGGCTACGCTTCATCGGGAACCTCTTTTGAACCTACCTCTTCAGGCACTGCTCAGATGCCTGGCTGACCCTGACATTGCGTGCGCAAGGTTGTGCGTCCTTCGCGCGAGCCAACGCAATGGGTGGTCCGAATTTCATCGTGTGGATAGCATGGCGAGTCCCTCAAAGGCACAACAACCTTGGGCTGAGCTGGATTGGAGGGCCATGATCCGCATCATCGATCCAGACGGCAAAGAGGTGCCAGCTGGGACATCGATTGCGTAGCACAAGTGTAGACACTGGGATCATGTGAGACTATGACTCTAAAGGGGTTTCGATGTAGTTACAGACGCTTACCACGTCATATTTGCTCCAGCTCAGCGCTTTCTCAACCTTTCTCATGCCGTAGGTCGGAGTACGAATTCCGGGGCGCTTGTAGCGTCGAGGTCGCGTGAGGATCTTCGTTGCAGATGTCCACGTCCGCTTGGCTGGGTTGCCGCACCTCTTTGGCCTATTTATACTGAACATTTTGCAGTGAATTAGGTATAATTCAACTTGAAAGGAAGTGATAATCCTATTTCCCCAAAAGATTGCAGGCAACGGAAGAAACGCAATTACTGTTGAGGCCGGATGAGCGAGTATAGGGTAAGCTGACCTTTAACCGGATCGGGGATCATGACACCCTGACCTCTACCGTAGCCAACAGCTCCAAGGATCCCAGATCACCTCAACCTCAGCTCCGCAGCGCACATTTGGTTTCATCATCATCCTCAACCCTCAATCAGCTGCACGATCTTTCATGCGAGCTCACACATCACACCTCGCGCCATGATGCGCCGGTTGAATCTCTTCCTACTCGCCTCCCTGCGGCTCTGTGGTGCTCGCTCGGATGGCTTCAGCATCCACTCCGACCTGCTCGCCTTCCCTCAGGTTCGTGGTTCATATGGCCCGGCTGCCATCTTCGAATCATGCTAACACATCGCGCTCCGTAGTACGAAGTCATCTTCGCGGAAGATCCCATTTCCGAGAAAGATGCCGAGCTCCTCTTAGAGAACCGAGATGCACACCCGACCTACTCAGCGGACTTCACCCAGCCGACGGGTGCTGACGACGATGGCGCATCTGCCTCCTCCGGTGGGGAGCAATACCCTCGCATTTACGAACTTATGAACATGTCACAAAATAAATACCTCTGCTCCATACCCGTCATCCAACCATCCGCCCCCCAGAACGAGACGGCAAACGAGCTGGCCAAAGCGGCAGAGGCGAGAGAACATTCCCGAGCGACGGCGCATGGCTGGAACCTCCTGTCTGAACTCGAGGATACCTGTCTCTATTTCGGCTCAGGATGGTGGACGTACAGCTTCTGTCATAATCGCGAGATTGTACAGTACCATGCTCTGCCCGCGCCACCCTCCGCCGACAAGCCGCCGAAACGCGACCCTCGCACGGCAGCTTTTACTCTTGGCCGCGAGCCAGCTATTCCCGCACAGCAGAAGCAACGAGCCAGTGTCGATGGCGGCGATGGGAAGGCTGCGAAGCCCCTGCCAGCGGAACTCCAGATCACGGGCGATCAGCAGCGCTACCTCGTGCAGAAGCTCGAGGGGGGCGACGTCTGCGACCTGACTGGACGCGAACGGACAATCGAAGTCCAGTATCAGTGTAAACCAGGCCTACCCCACGACAAGATCGGTTACATCAAGGAGGTCACCATTTGTGCCTACCTCATGGTTATCTACACGCCGCGACTTTGCAACGACGTTGCATTCCTGCCGAGGGAGGAGCCACGAGCGAACCCCATCAACTGTCAACTCGTTGTTGAGAACGTCAACGGTGCCAAACCCGCTCTGTTGGATGCTGCGATCCCGCTCAAGGAGGATCTGAGGACTGAGGCCGAGGGGGCTACGGAGGGAGAGGAGACAGACGCCACGGCAAAGCAGCAGGAACCTATCAACATCGGTGGGATCCTCGTCGGAGCTCGCAATGTCCTTTCGGCCGGTGATGAGGCCGGCAAGCCACCTACAAAGCTGAACCCACCATCCAGCTACTTCCCCGCTGCTAAGAAGGGCAAACCCAAGATCAGTGAGGTTGTCGCGCGTGGCGCTAGTAAAGAAGACGGCGGCAAGGTCGAGGTGCTCAGCAAAGCTGAGATTGAGAAGCTTGGCCTCAGCTCTGAAGTGATCGAAGAGATGAGGGAGCAGCTGGAGAAGCTCTCCGGCGGGAAGGGATGGAAGCTGGAGGTCGTCCAAGAGGAAGGCGGTGAGAAGGAGCTGAGAGGATGGATATATGGTCTGGAGGGGGAGGAGGATGGCGAGAACAACGAGGAGAAGTGGTGGGACAAGGACCAGTATGAGGACGAGGTGCCGGCTGATGGAGGTGGTGGAGACGGGCAGCAGGATGGCAGTGAGGAGAAGTTCAAAGACGAATTGTAGTGGAGGACTGATTGATGGCCTGGTTGTCTTGATAGCATATTCCTACGATTGCGATGCTTGTTCTCTGTATGCTGCCTCTCAGGTATGTACGGTTCTTCACTTCGGCGTTGCTGGTGGATCGAGTAAGCTGTCCATCGCGCCTCGGCAAATGCCCAAAAGGCACGAGTTGATGGAAACACGACCCAATGCGAAGATGGTCAGGGTCCTTGCCAGGCTCGAAACAAGCATTGCCAGCTTCTGAAGCGGGGGCCTGTCTGCTGAGTCTGGTACAGTACAGTATACCGTACAGCAGCGAATTAAGGGTGTAGCCGGGGATGGGTTGCGTTACAGCTTTAATTGAGTGCCGTCCGTGGCGGTTTGACCTGCCGAGGTTTGATTCCCCATTCGTGGGGTTGCTGTGTTGCTCGCGGTCTTTTAGGATTGTTTGTTTTGATAAATTTCCAGGATGATGTCAGGCACGGATTGGAGAGCTGATGGAATGCGGTTGAGACTATCGTCATGCCCCAGGTGGTGGAGGGGATGGCATCCACACTTGCCATTATCTCAGCTGAGGATACTACCGCCGTCCCTTACTTCATCCCCTGTTATGTACCTTAAAGTGGTACCGTACATCGTTCTTAGCACGACCTTCAAGTTACAGTAATACTGATACAGTCCCAACGGCATCCCGTATCCCCGGCCCCTGTCCAATGGTCACACACACTGCACACACTACCGCAGCGTGGTTACATATTCAACCTGTGATAACGTCCAGGGTACGCCACAATCACCAACGGCCAGGACTGCTCTGAATATCTTCGTGTGGGAAATGCCCTTCTCCCCCCCCTTACTGCTGTGCCCCGTTTCATTCCCCTGCCCGGACCGTCCCATTGGACTCGCGCTAACTGAGCCGGCTGCCCCTTGCAGGCTGTGACCGGCTGCTTATATGGGTGAGTTCACCACTGAAGATGCACTGAACAGTGCTAGCGTCGCGGCCGGCTGTCAGGGGTCATGCCGGGCCCCGCTGCCCCCCACTGGGGGCTTAGTGCTAGGGAATCTTTAGTGCGGTGGCTGGGAGAGAGATCGTAAGGCACTGCCCCAGGGGTTGATGGAAAACCGGACACCGCGAGCAGAGTTCATCATCAGGTGCCATCGTCCATTGATGGTTCGGGGACGCTGAACACTGCCAGTGGCTCCAGTGGCTTGGGATGTTCAATTAAGTTCCCTGTCCAGGTGTGTGTGGGGGTGCAGTGCCGGTGCCCAATGATCCATCCGACTGACTGACGCGAGAGACACGAACTCTCAATTCTTTCTCTATTCTGTCATCCTCCATTCCTCCCTTCACCTCCTCTCCCTGGGTCCCTCCTTGTTTGCTTCTGCCACCTTGCTTGCTTCTTACCTGTGTGTTGTCGCTTCCTTTCGTCCTTTCGCTTTTGCATTCCATTGTTCGTCTGTTGACGTTACTCTTCTGCCTCACTCGCTCCCGTGACCAGATCTTCGGCCGCGATCCTCTCCTCTCGACAGGACCAAGCGTCATACAAACTGGAAACCAACGATAATTAATCCCTTGCAGCAAATCGGCTGTATCCCTCAGAGACATCCTGCGGATTATTGCTTCACTCAAGAGAGTGTGCTGAGACCTGAGACGTCCGCAGAAGCAAAACTGCACGTCCACTTCCCACGGTGCAAACCTCGCGTGGCTGAATCCCTTTCCTGTGCATCGTCACCATCAGCGTAAGCGAAAATTGAATCGATTCTGAACCGAAGGCTGTGCACTGCGGCGAAAAAAAAAACTCCCTGGACTGCATTGACCGGCAGCATGGTCTACGGATGTGCCGTTGCTTGCAGCGAGTAATTCATTTGTGCAAACGACCCGACACGCGTTGATTGCTGGCGGTGTGCTCAAGCTGAGAAACGGGCATCCATCCATGTCCTGATCTTTGCATCTGCCATCGGCTTCTTGCAGGGATCATCCTGACTCGATTGCTGTCCTTTCTCGTCATCCTTCCCCGCCGACAAACCTATTCGACCCCTTGATTGCACGGCCTCCCAACATGGACGCAGCAACAACCCAGTTCAGGGACAAGTCCCGACCTCCGTATCCTCGAACTGCCTCGCGGTCCTCTACGAGCACAAACAACACTCGTGTCACGAACCAGACAAACAATAGCGGTGGCTCGTCATCGCCACAGCTGGCACACTCTCATCCGGCCCACCGCTATCACCACAACGCATGTGCCAAACCGAGTGCAACATCCCCGACCGTCACGACACGACCTACACCTCAGCTATCGCGGGAAGCCAGTAACGAGTCGAATAGACCTTCGGCTATGTCGTCCTTTCTGCAGGAGAAGCTCCAGAGGGAGCGGCAGTTGGAGCTCAACAAGACAGTTGCTGCATCTCCTTCGTCCAAAAGCGGCAGTTTGAGTGCATCGATGGATCTAGGCCGCGCAACAAACTCTCCTTTTAAGGACTCCAGCACGAATAGACCGCAGTCGAGTAGCGGTGACCCTGGGAATGGAAAGAAGGGCCACGGGGTCAAGGAGATGGAGCAGGTCATCTCCAGCCTGCACAAACAGAACTTTGATCTCAAGCTGGAGCTGTATCATCGACGTGAGCGACAGACGGCACTGGAAGATCGTGTGGAAGCTCTCGAGTCTGGCAAGGCTCAGGTTGAGCAGATGAATGACAGACTGATGGAGGAGCTTGAGAAGAGGGACAAGGCTGTGGAGGAGGCTGTCGCCATGATCGTTACACTGGAGGCCAAGATCGATCAACTGGCCCAGGAACGCAGGATGGTGCAGCAGATCGAGGCAGAGGGCATGTTCCGATCACCAGACTTCGGGTCCAGCTATCAGCTTACGGTCCATTCTCAGGATACCGAAGGGCCACATCCTGACGAGGATGCGAGAACTCTCACACGGATGCCGAGCTTTCTGTCTGACCGGACAGAGGAAACAGAGAATCTGCGGAATGTGTACCTTCACGGCAGGTCTAGCGTCATGAGCCTCCCTCGAGTATCAGAGCCGCTCGAAGGCCTCACCAGCCCAAGCCTGAGCGTGTTGAGCGAGAGCTCGTTTGTCAGCGTATACGGTCAAAAGGGACATGATAAGGTCGATCCCCTTGACCTGACGGAACCGCTCTCGCTCGACGGCAGTGCCAGTAAGACAGGCTCGTCGATGGATACGCGAAGGCCGAGTACCGCGACAGGCAGGTCTGGATCGTTCAAGAAGTCAGCATCGAGCGCTTCGCCACGGAGCAATGGCAATGCACAATTTAGCTCCTTCACCGATGTTGTGGGGCAGAGCTCACCACTGCAGCGGTTGGAGAAGATGGACCCAACTTATGCAAGGAGGCCGCAGAGCTCTGGCCGGGATATGACGACGATAAACTCATCGCGGGTTAACAATTCCCCGGCGCGACGAAGAACGCGAGAGGAGAAGAGAGAGGCCTTGAAGCGGGTGATGACGGATGCACCAGGTGGTGTACTCTTACAGGAGCATGCTCTTCCCCCGACGCCGGACACCATGTCAACTTCGACGCTTCGCAGGTTCAGGAACTCGAATGACACATTAGAAGGCGAGGCCAAGAACGAGATGCGACCCCAGCCAACAGTGCTCGAGAAACAAGCTGAGCCGCACACTGGTGCTCCTTTGCAACCGTCTGCATCTGCTTTGCCCAAGGTCCTCGATCTCAGTATCAACAGCTACCCGGATCACATCGCGGCTATCCGGCGGCCAAGATCTGCTGACGAGACGACAGTGTCTCAACACAGAAGAGGGAACGACTGGAGTTTCGACAGTGATGAAGAGGACGGGCAGTCTTTCCGATCGAGTCTTGACATTTGGATGCGCCAGGGGGGCTCCAAGCAAGAAGTCGACGGGCGAGTGTCACCAGATCTGTTCGGCTTCCCAACCAGTGCATCTAGGGGCGCATGGGCTATGGACGCCATGTTCGGACCTGGAAGCGCATACGCCGGTGGTGCACAGATTATGGGCAGTGGTCAGGCAATGGACGAGCTCTTCTCAGCTCAAGGTAAGCCCGAGAACCAAGGGCCACCACCGCCCGGCAGGAGATCGAGCTACCATGCACGGACTGGCTCATCATCAGCTACAACTACGATGACCTCCCAGACGCAGTCGCAGCCACCAAAACATAAATCGCCGCAACGGAAGCAACCGAGGCAGCACACGCGCGGAGCCAGTGTTGATGTCAGAGCGAGATCCATGTCGGTGGCGCAGTCCTCGACTGATCAAGCCCCGGCTGAACAGCATCAGCAACCACAGTCTCAGGATAAGCGTGGGCACTACCCCCCACTGTCAGGAGCAGGCGGTGCTCGCGCAGGCTTGAATCGACTATTCAGACGATCCCTCGGCGGGGCGGCAGATGCAGGCCTGCCCCCGAGGTCACCATCCGCACCAGTCGAAGCGCGAACCGAATCCTCCCTCCCGCCGCCACCATCTCAGCAGAAGTCAACCATGGGTACGCTCTCCTGGGTTCACCGCAGCGGCGTGACCGAGGACGAAAGATCAGGCGCCACACCACCCCCGATCATGCGCAACCCTCGGCATCAGAGGACGGAGAGCGTGGAGCAGGACATGCAGGAACCTCCCACGCCGACCGCACCAGCTGCTTACCCGCAGGCGATGGAGGTGGCACCGCCATTGAGTCCGGCAGAAGGACCGCAGCAGCAGCAAGGTGGGAGGCGGAAGTGGCTAGGCGGGTTTGGCAGATCCAGTAGCTTGAGGAACAGGGCCGGCTAGGGCATGTGTGTTGTTTAAGCTGCAAGAAGGAAGGTGTGCAAGGAGATGATTGTATTATCAGCATTGTGCGAACATCATTGCAGGGACAGCGACCCCCCTTTGTTTTTTTGCAAGCCTTGTGGAATTGGGCAAGAGGCGACAGCCCTTGGCCTTGTTGGATCGGAGGGCGTTGAACACTGGGTGTCGGGCGTTCTACTAGATTGCATGAACCACTTCTGGATTGTTTTGGATACTGGCCAAATTGTTCTCCATGACTTTTTTTGTGACATGCTTTGAAAGATATTCGTTCCACGACATCGCCGCTACTGGATATACACCATGACCTCTGTCCATTGCCATCTGACCCTGCCACCTATTCGCTTTCAACAACATTGGCCTAACCAGCTGCTGGCATTGTGACTAACCTGCAGTCCACGGATCGTGACCTCAAGCGCATGGATGCGGTGACAGCCAAGACGTGCGTCCGCCGAAGGTTGCACACCGTTCCGGATGAAGATCTACAAAGCAAAAGATGCAAGGTTCACCCACCAGCTTACTGGAGTCGTACGAGGCCGATAGGCGAGAGAGGTAGGCTCTACCGATGTAACCGTGAGCAGAAGGTTTGCAACAACGTCTGGGGCAGTGGGATGAAGGAACGCATGTGCTTTACCAATGAACAGGCTGACTCGACCCGGATGTCCTGGAACGCTGGGTTCAAGTTTGTCCCACTGGCTGCTGGCCAAGCACATTGGGGTTACGTTCGGATGCTTGGTTCCTGCATCGTTGCAACGTTGTGGTGAGAGCGGTGAGGTTCTCACCGTGCATGTCCCCCACTGCATGAAGAGTCACTGATGTTAACAAGAGAACTGACCACAGCTTACAAAGTTCCAGGCCAGCTGAAACTTTCATTGAACGCTCGTAAGCCCTCAACGATCTTTTCGCGCCAGTTTACTGTGCCACAAAGACGTGCCTACCGTGTATGGCGGCCCTTTCACCGTTTCCTGACCTGTATTGATATGGCAGGGAGAAGTAGCCGGAATGGTCATGCGGTAGCAAGATAAGCAAAGTCGTGTGTTAGAAGAAACGCCTGCTGTGAGATCCCAAGACTAGCTACTAGTACATACTATCCAAAGCGCAGGAAACCTTTAGCCATCCTCCAGAGCAAGTCAGCGCGAAAGTGTATTCCAAATCGTGTACCGTTGCATGATGCAGCAGCCCAGCTTTCATGGTCCAACCCACGCTCCTGTCTTGGTCGTAGCTTTTAGGTTTAGGTTTCCTGCTAAAAGGCTTCTAAGGTGTGTGTGAGTGGTCCTTGAACGGACGGCACTGGTGGGCGCGTACGGGGAATTCTAGGGTTAAGAACATGCATCTCCATGGCTCACACGTCACAAGCCAACCTTTCTTTTCCCAGGTGTGCACCGAATCATCCTATTCCCGACGGGCGTAGCTCCGACCTCCTTCGGCACCGTCGGGGACCGGGGATATCTCCAGTGACTATCCGACAGAAGCTGGGCGAATGATTGACTTGGAAGTTCACACTCGTGACGACTATGGGCGACCACAACAGCCTCACTAGCACCCATTCCCGGACGCCTCGCTGCAAGCCTCAGCTGCGGATCTTGCCCACGGCTGCGCTCGGGCCGTCTCCGCCGTCGCTGAACGGAGGAAACGAGCCTGCTGACCGCGCAAAACAATTTCCTGTGGGAACTGTCGGATATGTAATGACAGATGGATCATGCAGACGAGAAAATGGGCACTGAGATGGGTCTATCTCTCTTGGGCTGGGCTGACGATGATCCTTCGAACGAAGCACAGCAGAAGCGGCGCGTGTCTTTCCTAAGCGAGACTGCGGGGTCGTCAAGACCGGGGACTTGGGACTGAATCAAGGCCCTCTCTCTGCTTGGATTGTCGTGATGAGAATAGGATCAGGTTGCCCTTGTCTTTACGAAGAGGGCGAGGTGCATCAGGAGCGAATCCTCCTGGACACCCATGCCTACCAGACGACTTGGCCCTGGTGGGCGCGGCAGGCCATGTAGAGTTGAGAACCGAAAAACTGTCCCGAGAGAAGCGAGGCGTCGCGGGAAGGGTCTCACTCGGCAAAGACGGCTCTGTAGCAATATAAGTCGTTTACACCGCGAAGTGCTCTTCCGTCAAACACGACCAACCAACCAACCGGCAGTGAAGTGACTTAGTCAAAACTACCGAAAACGGTCCTACAGAACAAAGGCTGCGAACCAACATACGACAGCTGCGTTTGGCAAACAGCGAAAGAAGCCACGAGAACGGGGCGTGCTTGCAGGCACCGGGACCGCCAAGCCTCGGGCCGCAAGCCCTCTTTCTGCTTCACGCAAGAGAAGAGAGCCGGAGGATCGAGATACGCGCGCAGTAAATGAGGAAGCGGGTTCTGTGGATGTGGGGGTGGGGGAGTACGGTAGAGATGTGTGCCTTGGAGGTCCATGTACGAGGCTCACCTTGATGGGAGTCAAGGACCGGATGCGGGAGAAGTTGCTTGTAGTCTATGTGACTGCAGTGAACATGACCAGGAGGCACCAGTGGAATAAAGGAGTGAGGCATGGGGGTCAATGAGGCCGTGATTCTTTATGCCGTGGCTTACGATGTGACTTTAGCCAGGCACGCGAGTTGTAGATCAGCCGCATGGATCTTTTGACGATTCGAGGCGTGTTTCTATGGGAACTGGGCTCATCCTGTCCTTGGAGCCAGATTAGTCTTGAGGGTGTCATGGACTGGCCAATGACTGGACAGTTGCTTTGGCCCGGGATTTTAGCGTACAGGATGCAGCTGTCCAGAGAAAATAAGAGGATGACGCCCAGGAGTTCGATAGAAAACGAAGCCGATCTGTGATTGTATTGATGATGTAGGAGGGGAAAAGATGGTGACGCTTCTGCCCCTCTCCAGGCAGGCAGCCTTTTTTCACGTGGTACCATCTTCCCTCCAACATCCAGCAGCGATGACCACGGACAGACACGTCCAGACTCTCCACGGACCGAGTGATATGACCCAATTCGAGCCTCCAGCAGTAATTACAGAAGGAGACAAAGGACAGAGAAGGAAATCAGAGCCAAGCTTCCTCCGAGGGCCTGCCCCATCCCTCACACTACATTCGGCGATCACGCTGTGTGCGAAACGCTCCGGCCACGAGTCTAATTTAGCCAGAATGCACCACCGACTTTGCTTGAGCTTTTGTCGGGCTTTCCTTCTCACCTGCTGCGCCAATGTCCTTCTTGCGTCTTCTATTGCTCGCTATCGACTTTCACCGGCGCTGTGTGCTGGTTTGCGGCTGGATGCATGCAACCCTCCCACGAGGAGATGAGATGAGCCACTGAGAAAGAGAGAGAGATGGGAGAAAAGCTGACCGAGTGGCGGAGACATAGATATGTCCTTGGTTCGTGAATCAGCCATTGACGAACGAGGCGCGAGAACACGCGGAACATTGTCACCCCCCTTGTCCAACTTTCCGTGTGCACACTGTCACTCGATTGCAACTGAGGTATGTACAGTACATTTAGGTAGTCTGATGGCGTGGTTGTGCAGGGATGGGGAGACAGCGGTGCATGGAGTCTCATCCTTGCCTCCTCTGGTCTTCCTCCCACATGGAGCTGACTTTACTTTTCTTCTAGTTGGCCTTTGCATGACTGAGCCCCAGACCCGGCTCCGCCTTTTTGAGTAGAGCATAGTCTCCGATGGACGAAGGAATACGATGCATGCTGCTTGGTTGAGTCTACTAATAAGCTACAGTGCCAGCCGGGCCCCGGGAACCCAAGCCGTGGAGGATGACCTTCCGCGCCCAGGGCCACTTCTAAATGACATGACCTGACGGGCATGTGTCTATCTACTGTATGCGATAGTGAGTAACTGAGTGAGTGAGGGAGCGGGTGGATAAGTGCAGTTCACTGATTGTCTACTTTGTCGGCGTCTTGCTGGCAGCCCATTCAGACTCCCAAGGCTGAGGACGATATAAGAAGAAGGCCTTGCGACCATCTGCTAGCATAGTCTCCCTCCCTCCCTCTCGCCTCTCTTTCGCCTGCCCAACCATCTCTCTCTCTTCTCATCCTCCTACAACTGCCTCCTCTCCCCCACCATGGTGCGTCTTCAAGACCTCACTGCGGCCTTGGGCCTGGCCTCTGTCGCCCAGGCCTCGACCTGGCTGCAGAAGCGCAGCACCATCAACGAGTGTCTTGCTGCCGCCGACGTCGCTTTCCACGAGGAGGACTCCAAGGGCTGGAAGACGGACGGCACGGCGTTCAACCTTCGTCTCGACTTCGATCCTGCCGCCATCGCTGTCCCTCGCACCACGGCGCAGATCCAGGCGGCCGTGCAGTGCGGCCTCGATGCCGGCGTCAAGATCTCCCCCAAAGGCGGTGGGCACAGCTACGCCTCCTTCGGCTTCGGTGGCGAGGACGGCCATCTAATGATCGAACTTGATCGCATGCATTCCGTCACGGTCAACAACGACAACATCGCTACGATCCAGGGTGGTGCCAGGCTTGGACATGTAGCGCTCGAGCTTCTCGACCAGGGCAAGCGTGCTCTCTCCCATGGCACATGTCCCGGCGTCGGTATCGGTGGGCACTCTCTGCATGGTGGCTATGGCTTCGCCTCCCGCACGCACGGTCTGGCCCTCGACTGGATGGTCGGGGCCACGGTCGTGCTGGCCAATACCTCGGTCGTACACTGCTCCAAGACCGAGAACGCCGATCTGTTCTGGGCACTCCGCGGCGCGGGCGGCGGGTTCGGCATCGTGTCCGAGTTCGAGTTCGACACCTTCGCGGCGCCCGAGGTCGTCACGGTCTTCCAGGTCCGCACGACTTGGAACAGGACCCAGCACGTTTCCGGCCTCAAGGCCCTCCAGGATTGGGTTGAGACCACCATGCCCAAGGAGCTGAACATGCGTCTGGACATCAACGCGAACGCGCTCAACTGGGAAGGCAACTACTATGGCAGCGCTGCGGATCTCCGCAAGGTCCTTGAGCCCATCATGAACAAGACTGGAGGTGCCAGGATCGCCTCTGCCAAGGAGACCGACTGGCATGGCCAGATCACGTCGTGGGTCTACGGCGCTGATGTGAACGTCACGACTCCGTACGATGTGGTGAGTGAACATGCCTGATCCCATCCGTCTTGAAACCCTCCCCGGCTGGTGTGACTGACACTTGGCGTCCGGCAGCACGAGTACTTCTACGCCAACAGCTTGACTTCCCCTCGCCTCAGCGACGAGGCCATCCAGGCTTTCGTCAACTACAAGTACGACAATGCCACCGTGCGTGCCGGCCGTGGTTGGTGGATCCAGTGGGATCTGCACGGAGGCGCTCACTCCGCCGTCACGGCGCGCTCCAACGACGAGACCGCCTACGCCCACCGCGATCAGCTGTTCCTGTGGCAGTTCTACGACAGCATCTACAACTACGGCACCGACACCTCGCCTTACCCCGAGCGCGGCTTCGACTTCATGCAGGGCTTCGTGGCCACCATTGCCGACACCCTCGAGGACGACGAGGTCGGCAAGTACATCAACTACGCCGACTCCGAGCTCACGAAGCAGGAGGCCCAGAAGCTGTACTGGAGGGGCAACCTGGAGAGGCTGCAGGGGATCAAGGCCAAGTATGATCCCGACGACGTCTTTGGCAACCCGTCTTCTGTGGAGCCTGCTTCGTAACGGGCCTCTGAATCAATCATGCAAGGATCAAACTGCTTTGTATTAGTCGTTTTGTAGATGAATGTATCCATTCAAGTAAGTAAAGGAGATGAAGAAGGAGGAGCATTATTGCCACTGTTGACGCCGAGAGACAACCAGGCATCTCCAACAACAGTAACTCCGGAGTCGGAGGTACAGTAATAAGCATATTTGAAGTGTACTTCCGAGCTTCTTTTGAGTTTTCATACATTCAGGCTCTTCTCCCCATGCCATGCGCATAGACGACCGTGTTTTGCCGGGCCCTGCGTTTCGTGTTTCACTTAGACGCCAGGGCCCGTTCGACACGATCCCCATCAGTCTGCAGCACGCCCTGGGCCGATCGCATTGAGATCCGTACGTCGGTGCGCTGAAACGCACAGGTACTGCTACAGTAACTATGGGCAGGGCTGTAAGAGATCTGGTAATATGATTCGTGAAACTGTGCTTTGTCGTGCGGACGAGTTGAGCTGTATGATACTCGATGCTGACCATGTTTCGCCCGCCAACCAGTCCCTTATGGAAACTAGTCAAGCATTCAAGCATCGTTCACTTAACCATTGCAGTACCTTTGTTAGATAGCGTTGCTGACTTCAGATCTTGTTTGGACTCGCGGAAGACAGCACCTATAATATTGTTGGACAAATTTGCATAACACATCCATCAACTTAGGAGATCGCACAGGTATCTCCAGCCAGCAGCGAGCATGACTTCCTTTGCCACCCGACCTACACGAAGATTTGTTTGCCTAGACTACGTATGCCAATACTGTGAAGGCACATCGAATTTGACGCACGGGGACCAGGCTGGACTCTAGGGAAGGGAAAACCCTCCACGACTGCCAGAGTTTGAGGACACAACAAGACCCCCCAGTTGGAATTCACGATCCAGCAAACAGGAGACAAAGGGCGAGGCCAAAGCCTCAACAATACTTGAGCACCAGAATGGTCCACGTCCACGCCACCCCTTTAAAGAGTGACCTTCAGCACACCGTGGACGCGATGTTAACACAACCCCCTTCGCGTACCGCATGTATCAAGCCTCGAAGAAGCCCGACCAGGCAGCAGCCACATCCTGGGCCACGAGCCGCTGGATCGCCGTTCCGGGGTGATAATCATTGAACCAAAGCTGCGACGTGGTTAGGAGGTGTGTCGCTCTACGTCGAAGTGCAAGGGTCTCACTTACACAGGACACGCCATCGTTATTGAAGCACGAGGCGTTTGGAGCGCCATACGCCCCAGGGTTCTCGATGGCCTTGTTGAAAGGTACGGAAGTATCGATTAACTTGACGGTGATGCCTTGATTGGCAGCCTCGAAGGCTTGCAGACCGGACGCAACGAGGCTGTTGAACAGCGCGATGGCGGATCGGAGGTGCTCTCTTGACCAGTCGTCGCTCGTCAAGAAGGTCGGGGTCAGATCAGTTGCTGTTCGCACAATCAGCATGTGAAAGCTGCGAAGAAGAATTCGTCATTTTGAAAAAAGAAAAAGGACGGCATGGACGTACGCGGCACAGTGAGGATCGCAAACTGACGAGCACCCGCATCGTACATGATCTGCAGCTGCTCAAAGTACCGATCCACGTCGGAGCTGAGAATCTCGGTCACGTTCTCCAACCAGAACGAGTTGCCCACATCGTTGACGCCCATCCAAACGCCAAAGACTGCATTGTGGGCCGTCCAAGGCGCATACCCCGGACGGTCAGCGATGCTGGTGCTGAACTCCGCGACCTGGTCGACCAGGCTCTTCACAGTGGGCTCGTACGGCTTGATCAGGTCGGCGTCGACCGTGGCGCCGCCGTAGGCGAAGTTGTAGGCCAGCGTGAGGGACCTGTTGAACTCCGTGACGAGGTACCCGGGCCAGTCGAGGCCGCCTGAGGCAGTCCAGCCCGGGAGGGGAGGGTTGCCGAGGGGGTTTTGCGCGGATGGTTTGGCGCCGTTGATGTCGAAGCCGGTCTGCGAGTAGGAGTCGCCGCTGGATAAGGAGTGTCAGGTCAGAATGGTTTACGAGAGATGTCGCGATACGTACAATGAGATGAGATATCTCGTGGCGTTGCTGCATTCGGCCCTGGCCGCTTTCGAGGCCGCCAGGAGCGCTACGAAGATGGCTTGGTTCAACATTGTCACAGTTCTGATTTCGGAGATGAAGGGTGAAAGACGATGACTTCTTTCATCTTGTCATCCTCCTTGGACTCTTTCTATTTCTTGTATATATATATATATGTACATGTACATGTGTGTGTGTATACTGTCTCTCCTCTGCGGTCGATCGGATCACACCTTCGGAGAAACGAACTAGATTTCTCCGTGAACGATCCGAGTTGCCAGGCCTTTCTTAACGTATGTGCTGGATCTGGCGCGACGGAGGGGAAAGCAGCGAGGCGGATTGGGCAAGGCGGCGGGCAGATGAAGACAGGAAACCTTGCATGAGATGGGATGTATATGTTGTGGGAGTAAAGGCTGAATGCCGTCCGCGGTTTTAAAGTTCCGGTTTGGAAAAGTGATTTGATGAGGCCACGACTCGGAGTGTCGAAGAAGCATTCGTACAATTTCAAGGCTCCTGGATTCCCTCGTCTTTCAACATGTATTTATCACATTTGTCAAAGACTGACGATACTTGCAATGCTCCAGATGAGAAGCTAGGTTTGCGCTTTCAGGACAGGAATACGGTCTATAGGGGCTTGTGATCTATTTGACATGAAGATTGACTGGGCATACTATTTCCTTGACATTTACAACAATATACAGAAAATACTTCTCATCCTCGTAAGCCAAGCTCCAACATCTTCTTCATCCCGTAGGGCATGCATGCACGTACAGCCCATTCAACCCATTCTTTTTTTCACTTCAACATGCCCGTCCCGCAATTACAGAAGCCACATGGCAATGAAGGAGACAGCCAAAAGACCGCCGATGGAAAAGCGCGATGCAGCAGCAGTTGTTGGCGCAGCCTGGGTGCCCGTGGAGACGCCGCTGCCCTGGGGAACACCGCCCTGCGAGCCACTGCCCTGCTGACCGCCGCCGTTGCCGGAGGAGCCAGCAGTGGCGGTGCCGTTGCCGCTGGGAGAGCCGATCGTGCCGGTGCTGTTGCCCGCAGGAGTCCAGGTGCTGGCGGCGGGGGCGGGGAGCGTATGGGTCAAGGTGCAGGGGCAGTCGGTGATGGTGAGCGAGGTGGCCTCGGTGACGGTGTAGGTGTGCGAGCCGGCGGTGACGACGGCGCCGGCAGGGCACCACGTCGTGTAGGCGGTGACGACTTCAGTGGTGGTGGTGACGCCTTCGCGCGCAGCAGAGGCCTGGGTGGTCAACGTGCACTCTTCCTCGCTGGAGGAGGCAGTGCTGTCTGAGGAGGAGGAGGAGGAGGTGCTGGTGCTGCTGGAGGAGGTGCTGTTGGAGGAGGACGGGCCGCTGTGGTCGTGCGAGCCGGTGGAAGCACCAGTAGGCTTGATGAGGGTCAGGTGGTCGCGGATGTCACCAGTATCACCGACGACGTAGTCCCAGGTGGCGACAGTCTCGTTGACGACAGTCAGCTTGCCGAGGCCGAAGTGGACGTAGTCCAGGACCTGAGTGAAGTTGAGGATGGGGTTCCCCTGAGGGGTGCTATGGCTCTCGATGTTGCCAGCAGCGCCGTTGGTGAGATGAGTGATGGACTTGCCGTTGTTGACCAGGTAGGTCGAGTTGTCCTTGATGGAGTCGACGTCGATGGTGCCGTTGCGGCCGAGGGGGAGCAGGCGCTCGTACCAGTGGATGTGGCCGGCGATGTAGGCGTCGACGCCGTGCTCGAGCATCAGGTCCTCCCAGGCGGCACGCATGGCGAGCTGGTACTTGGAGACCTCGGAGCTGTACAGCGGACGGTGGCTCATGACGAAGACCCAGGGCGTCTTGGTGCGGTCGACGGCGGCCAGGTCCTTGTTCAGCCAGTTCCACTGCTCGTACGCCTTGTTGTCCTTGAGGTCGCCGTCCACCTTGCCGAACGGGCCCGAGTCCGTCACGAACGTGTCCTTGGGCGTGACGTGGTCGCCCTTCTTGCCGGCCAGGTCGCGCGCAAACGACCACTCGGGGCTGTTGGGGTAGTCGGTCTCGCCGTCGATGGACACGAAGTGAGCGAGGCCGTAGTCGAACGAGTACCAGAAGTTGCCCACGCCGCCCGTCTCCTCGCCCGGCATGCGGAACCGGTGCTGGAACGCGGTGAAGTTGCGCTGCGAGGGAGGGCAGCTGTAGTAGGTGAGGCCGCTCTTGGCAGCGGTGCTGTTGGACTTGTCGTCGTTGAGGTACGCCGTGAGCGTGTTGTTGCCGCCGTCGAACTCGGCGCACGTCGCCTCGTGGTTACCGGGGAGAACCATGTAGGGTGCCTTCATCGTGACATCGGACATCCACTGCTGCCAGAGATCCCAGTTGGACTCGTAGATGACGGACATGTCACCACCCTGAGGTCCTCCCTGGTTGGCAACCTCACCCTTGGGCAGGGGAGCGTCCTTGTACTCGTCAGGAACGGGAGCCGGGCCGGGGAGCTCGGTGCTGCTGCCGTTGTAGCAGACCGGCCAGTCATCCTCGCAGGGCAGAATACCGGAGTACCAGTCATCAGCGTAGGAGATGTCACCACCGTGCCAGGTGAAGGCCGTGCCCGAGTTGACCAGCTTGAGAAGCTGCTCGTGGGTGCCCTTGGCGTTGGTGTAGCCCATGTCGTTGACGACGGCGACGGAGAAGGACTTCTTGTCACCAGCCTCAGCGGCAGTCGTGAAGCTAAGCACATCGGACTCGGTGGTGCCGTTGGCAGCAGGGATCTGGTAGTAGTAGGTCGTGGACGGCTTCAGGCCGCTGATCTGCACCTCGTGGAAGTACTGGCTGCACTGGGTCACGGCTGCGATGGCCGAGCACGGAGGAGTGCGGTCATAGCTGCGAAAGCAAAGGTGTTAGCAACAAGCCTCTCAGCATAGCTTTCACTCTCCAATTGCGCATAGTCTCGAGACGATAGGCTATAGTGCTTACCTGTGGCTGGAACCAATGGCCGTCTTGGTCAGAGAAGCAGACGATGTGCCCCATTGAACCGAGGGCGCCTCACCGAGACCAAAGGGAGTCTGGTAGTGGATGTTGACGCCGCCAGGGACCCAGGCCAGGGAAATGACATTCACGTTGTTGGTCGGGTTCGAGCTCTTGGGCTGGACTGCAGGCTTCTCAACGAGGCGCGGGAATCCTTTGCCATTGCCATTGACCGTCTGGTCGACCCAGTCGCCAATGGGGACATCAGGACCGGTGTAAGGGTAAGCGGTGTCGACGTCGCGCTCCTCCACAGTGGGAGCAGCCGCGGCGGTGACGGCCAAGAAGGCGCCGACGAGGCCAGAAGTGGTGATGGACTTCATCTTTGAGATCCGAGGAACAACTTGGAACAGCTGCTGTGAAAACGATTGACTAGGTTGAAGGTGTCGCCAGTTCCTAACCAAGACAATCAGACTCAAGGGCACCGATCAACCTTATAACTACCTCACCTAGGTACCTCCTCCTATCTACCCGGATCTGCGCAAAATCACCAACTTTCTTCTTCTTCTTCAAAAGGTCCCATTGTCGACGAGGGACTCTTCAGATCGACCGAACCATACGTCAGTTCAGCCATTTCCACGGTGCCGATCTACCGGGCGGAGGCGTGCTGTGCCGAAACCCGAACACAGACTTCATCTCAGGACGATAAGACACGTGCGCCCTATCAAGGATGACTTTGGCTGCAGCATCATTGGTTGTCTGGAGCCTGTTCCTGAAAGGCAGTAGTGTTCGGTTTCGCGGCATTGAATAGAGTTTTGCCTCCCGGTGTAGCTGATGGGTTTAGTTCTACTCTGTGCCCCCAGCTGCCCCATTTTCTTTAGAGGCAAACGGACAGAAATGAACCTGTTGGCGCCCACGTGCATTGACCTTCCTCATGTGGCAGGCCGGTACTGGAGATGGAGGTCTGTCTCGATCTAGCAACTCGTCTATTGTTGCGTGTTGGTGGTAACAGTACAGTACACCTCTCAGGGATGTTCAATGTTCTGTACTGTACGGAGTACTGCTGGGTTCGGTAGGTGTCATGGTCAAGGCTCTGTGCAACTAGCGCCCACTCATTACACGTTCGGTTCTTGTTCTTCATCATGCAAATCCCATCGCTGCCATTGGCCACAACATGTCGATGACAAGCAGGGCCTGTACTCAATTGCGACCCCATCGCCAGCCTCATTGCGCGCATGAGAGCCGATGCACCCGGCCACCTGCTGGAAATAAGCACAGATAGGGAGTACTGTCTCCGCATGTACCTAGTGTAGCCATCCGCAAAGGAACCTTGTTCTTGGGATCGTGCACGTGGCGCTCCGGATCCTGAGTTGAGTATAGACTCCGTAACGGCCGAAAGAAAAAGAAGATTATTTTTTTCTAAAATTGAAAGGCTTGCACTGTAGTCTTGTCAGCCGGTTCTCGACCGAAAGGCAAAACCACTATCCGCATCAATTATCCACTTCATGCCTTCAGCTTCGCTTCGACACAGGCTCCCGGCACGCCAGGAGCACGCCATGTCTGGACAAGCTGTAGTCCCGCTGCGTCGAGCAGCTTCGCGAACCCGGCCTCTGTGCGCTCCTTGCCGCCCATGGTCATGACCGCCTGGTCCATCACGGCAGAGGGGAAGTCGGCTTCGCTGACACGTGCGGGCAGGACCATGTCGCAGATGAGCACCCGCGAGTCCGGCGACATGGCTTCGGCGAGCCTGCTGAGAATCTCCACGTCCACGTGGTCTGAGTAGTCGTGCATGATCATCCGCATGAAGTAAGCCTTTGCGCCTGTATGGCCCTTTTGTTAGCACATGTGAGGGTCAAGATATAGAAGTGGAATGTCTGGCTTGCCTTTGATCGGCTGTTCAGTCATGAAATCATGCTCTTGACGCTTGACCTCAGCTGGAAGCACGCCCACCTTGTGAGACAGCTCGATGACCTCAGCCCGGTCCTGGAGGACGCAGCTCCCAGGGTCGAGGTCAGGATGCGCCTTGAGGATCGACTGCAGCACAGCACCACTGCCACCGCCAACGTCGACCAGCTCCACCACGCCCTTCTCCTTGTCCTCGCGGCTGTTCTTCAGCTTGCCGAAGTCGAAGTGGCCCGTCGTCGGCACCGCCAGATCGATCCCAGACATGCCCTGCTGGAAGGTCTGGAAGCGCTCCGGGTCCTGGCTCATGATGGCCCACACGGGCGTGCCTTCTTGGTTGTGGTAGGCCGTGTAAGGGTTGTGAAGGGGGTCGTCGGGCTCGGACGCCTTCTCGAGACCCTTCTTCTCGAGGTAGTCGTCAAACGCGTGCATCTTCTTGAACCACTCGTCGTACCTGACATGCGACCATTTAGCTGCCATTAGAAGACCGGGTTGCGGAGTGCACTTACATGGCAAGGAAGAGGTGGCCTGGCCCAGGTTTATCGAGGAGGTACGCTCGAGAGAACTTCGTATGCATGTAGTCGCCCCCGTCTGGCCTGGACTGCTCCAGGAAGCCGGCGGCCACTGCCAGGCACGACATGTCAGCAGTGTTATCCAGAGGTTGACGACCAATGGCGCATGAAGCTCATGTTTGATGGGCACGAGTGCAAAGAAACGAATGCTGGAACGTACCCAAGACCCTGCCCATCCTCTCTTTTTCAGTGTCAGCTTACACATCCCAACCTTGTCATGATTGCAGAACCTACCAAGCAAGGAGTCCTGCACGCCTGTAGCCTTGGCAAGGTCCTCGAGCGAGACCTGGCCTTCCCGTGGAATGGCCTCCAGAACCTTGAGCTTGATGAAGGTCCGGATTGCTATAAGCTCGGCCATCTACTTGTATGTATGACGTTAATCGACTGCCATGCGACCTTGTCTCACGAAAGGCGACCCGGGGTCACCAATACCAATAAACAACAAGACAAATTTGGGATCCAGGAGTAGAGCCAGTACCTACATTCAAGCCATGGTAGTTTGGGGTCATCTCAGCCGAGACCACCGACCGTATAAGCTGTTTCGCGCGTGCAATCACTTCCACTCGCGCCATGTGGCCGTTCAGGTCCTGCGCGTCTGAGTAGCCCTCGACGGCCTGGCTCAAGCCGGCCAAGGCCGTGTCGACCTCAGCCTTGGACGGGAACGCCATGCTTCCCAGACGAAGAGTTCGAGGCAGGTAGGTACCTCTAGGAGTGTCTCTTCGAAAATTGTTCCAAAAATGTCTCAGAGATAGATGCACGCAGTACTGATGGCCGGTGGCCCTCCGTGACTCTTGGACGCCCAACGAGCCCCGATGCCCCTCACCACCACAGCAGCAGTGGCTTTGAGCGGGGAACGGGGAATCCGACTGGGATCCCGACCTACATACAACTGCTGTACCTCGCTAAAGTATGATGATCGTTTGCTGCTCCGTATCATACTCTGTACAGTATTACTAGCCAAGGGAAATCGCGGAGAATGCGTGTCTTCCCCGGCCCACCACAGAGTTGCTAGCGCTCACCGGCGACAACTCATCATCATTCGATCCTTGAAACTGCAGAGAGAGTTGGCCATCCAGCGTCAAATGGCCTGGAAGCTGGAAGCCCGTGTGAAATGTATCATGGCCGAAACAAGCATACAGTGACGAGTCGGAGATCTGAAGGGCTGCTTGAGCAAGCGTTCAAGAGCTTCAGTCACATGGCCTGAGTTGCATGCAAACCCAAGATGGTGTAGACGTGGGTTGCCTTCCCGAGATCGACCACTGATTCACGTCTCCCCAATGGCAGTACGGGAGTTTCTACCAGGAGCTATGCATGTATCTCTGTGCTCAGCATGGAGACGGCGCTCCCTTTGATGCACACATTTGCTGGATCGACGTGACACCACATTCTTCACCTGGATGATCGAATGTTGACCTGGCCTGGCTCGGCCGATAACAAAATATTGATCTGTGAAGCCATACATGGCGCGGTTCGTGCCGCTTACCCCGCTCGGTGGCTTTAGGACGAACGCGTACTCCGTAGAGGGGGAGAGAGAGTGTGTGTGTGTGTGAAAGAGAAGAGAGGAGCGGAGGTGGATTCTGACAAGCAAAGTCCGCGACCTCGTTCACGGTGGTGAGCCTCAGGTCTCCACAGGTAGCAAGATCTGTCCACGCAGGGTTTCTCAACGCCATAAATAAAGATCAAGGTACCTGATCAACTAACAGAAAGATATCTCAATATCCCCTCATTGTTGACAGAGAATGCAGTGCCGCTATCAGGACCCAACCGCATTGACCACTCATCCTGGTCCGATATCTTAGGACTGTATGTACAAGGAGATAATCTACTGTACCTATCGTAGTGGAGCTCCCTCCTCCACTGTCTTAACCCGGCCTCTTTTCCACAACCCATCATCCCCGTCGCAGAGTGCGTCCGTGGTCAAACTTAAAAGGTCCTGGCTGTGGTAGTAAGCAGGGCTCGAAGAAGATCTCGCCAGCCTTGCTGTGACAGCAGCACCATGGCATCACCGTCATCGCCAGCGGGGGGCAAGGGAAGCGCTGGGGAATCTCCTGGTCGTGGCCGAGCTGGTGCCACTTCACCGCCACCACCACCGCCACCAGACACAAGTCAGGCTGCCGGTCCGGAAGAGGTGGTCGAAGCGCCGACGGACGACGATGCTGCGAGCTCGGCGCCGTCGTCTGCCATTGAACCAGACCTCTCTACCGACGATGAAGGGTACCAGGCTTCCCTGTCCACCAGCTATGTGACCTCCTTGGCCACCGATATCCGCAGGGGCATCGAGGAGAACGGCAGGATGTATGCTGCCTACGGCATACATAAGCCGTGGGTACCGGTCGATGATCTGGAGGTTGGTTTGAAATGGCACAACACTGGCGGCAACGATTGAGCCCAAACACTCACAATCGCTAGTTGGGCCGCAATGACCTTCAGCATTACAAATTCACCCTGCTCCTGGAAGACCAGCTGTTCATCGCGCCAATATCCAAAAATCCACAGAAGATCCTCGACCTCGGTACCGGCTCAGGGATCTGGGCCATGGACGTGGCCGACGCCTACCCTTCCGCCGAAGTCATCGGCGTGGACACAGCCCCCGTCCAGCCCAAGATGCTGCCCCCCAACCTGGTCTTCGAGATCGACGACGTCGAGCACGAGTGGCTCTGGCCCGAGTCGAGCTTCGACCTCATCCACGGCCGCGAGCTCATCATGGCCGTCCACGACTGGCCGCGCCTCATCCGGCAAGCCAAGTCCAGGCTCCGCCCCGGTGGCTATTTGCAGCTGTGCGGCTCCTGGCCGGCCTTTGCGTCCGACGACGGGACGCTGCCCCAGGACTCGGCGTACGTGGAGCTGGGCCGCATCTACTTCGACATGTCGGAGAGGATAGGCGCCTCCGGACACGAAGTCACCAGGTGGAAACAGTACCTCCTTGAAGAGGGCTACGTCGACGTGCAGGAGAAGGTCTTCAAGATCCCCACCAACCCGTGGCCGCGTGACCTGCGCCTCAAGCAGATCGGCGCGCTCGAGCTCGACCACTTCCGCGACAACATCAAGAATGTCTTCGCCAGAGGCTACGAGCAGATCCTGGGCGGGGATCCGAACTACTTCCAGGTTCTGCTGGCCCGCGCCCGCGCCGAGGTGCTGAACCGTGGGATGCACAGCTGGGTGCCGTTGTGAGTTTGCACGAAACAAAACACAAGTGAGGATGAGTGTGTACTGACTTTGACACCGTTAGCTACGTTGTGTACGGCAGAAGGCCGGATTGAAAGAGAAGAAGAAGAAGAAAAGAAAAAGGTCGGATAAGGATGCCACAAGAGAGGGTTTCTACTGATCTTGTCGCCTGAGGTTGTCTGCTATCCAGTGGTGGGTTTACATATACAAGCAAGCGAATATCATGCACATGGCATCATGGGCATGCAGAACTGTTTCTGAATTTTCAAGACATGGCATCAATGTACTCTACGGAAGAGAACCATGTGCCGGCGTCTGGGGTAACAACAAATCGTGCGCACGCGTCGTTTGTGGAAGGGCTTGACATGCAGGGGACATGGTCTATTGGATCTAGGCGCACACCGATCAAGGACGACTTCACTGTTCCAAGTAGTACTCGTTGTCCAAGGCTTGCAGCTTGCGACTCAGAGGAACCTCAAGACGTATACATAATTACCCGTATCTTGGATACATCGGCATTCGCGTTCCCGGAGCGTGGACTGCCTTGAGTCAACCATCGAGAGCGCTTAGCACCACATCGTTCACACATCGGCACTGTACCCCATACCAATGACGCAAGCAGCCATGAAAGCGAAACAAGCTGCAGAGAAGCAGACTTGTGAGATTTTCCTCGGCCAGCACAGTGAAGATCCGGCCTGCCACTCCGCTGGTGGGTGCGCCTCCTCCGGGATCCCTCTCGCGGAGTGTAAGCCTCCGACACGACCTCAATCTGGGTGATCGAGACCCGACTTGCCCCCCCCCCCCTAGATTCGGCAGGGAACCGCGCCTCATTCTGGATTCCTGGGCTGCGGCCTTTCAGCGAGCGTCATCCTTAGACTGCTTATTCACACTCAGTGACAAAGTCGCATCAGTGACCCAGCTGAGGCGCCACGATCATACCACGCTCACCGTAGCGAACCCGCTGCTTTTGGTCTTCGTGTACAGACCCTATTATACCTGGCTCTAGAGAAACTATAACACCTTCAGATATCCCCCCATCCAGCTCCAGAGCGAGCGGTCTGCCTCCCAATACGCCGAGTCGCATGTCCATTTCGGGTCTTCGGACCTCGAGGCTGGTCACTGGACGTATCCAGCACGGCTTTAATCTATAATGGAGCACCATCACATCGTTCTCATTGGGGGGATGAAGCTCATGATATGAGCCTGGCGGCCAGTCAAGTACCGGTGCCGCCCTCCCGCCGACGTTCTTTTATAACCTCCCTGCTGCTCGTCTGGATACACAGTCCAAGATCGTCGCTCGCCCTACCATCTTCGCCTTGTTTCCAGAACAAAAGCTCTTTCGAAAGACCATCTCGGGACACAACCCAAGCATGAAGATCGCATCCTCAGTCGCGGCCGCACTGGCCTTGGCACAGAGTGCCTCTGCGCATTACATCTTCCAGCAGCTGAGTGTCGGTTCGACCAAGTACCCAGTCGAGCAGTATATTCGCCAGAACTCAAACTACAACTCTCCCGTCACAGGTATGTGAGGCACGAAGGGGGGAGGGGGGACAGACGTACTCTCACAAAGGAGCTCTTTCAGAAGTCGACTTGACTAACGACTGGTGATCATGGCAGACTTGACATCGGATGATCTCCGATGCAATGTCGGCGCTTCGGGCGCAAACACGCAGACCGTGTCCGTCAAGGCTGGAGACTCCATCACCTTCACCCTCGACACGGCCGTCTACCACCAGGGCCCCATCTCCGTGTACATGTCCAAGGCTCCGAGCACTGCCTCTGCTTACGACGGCAGTGGTGGCTGGTTCAAGATCAAGGACTATGGTAAGTGGCCATAGTTGAAAGAGAACAATGAGAAGCACTTCAGTGTAGCTGACACGAGCTGTACACACAGGCCCAACCTTCAGCGGAGGCTCTGCTACTTGGCCATTGAGCAGTAAGCTTGAATTTTCTCCCCTCTGAACTCGCCCAGTCATTCTGACATGTCTCAGTCTCCTACACCTTCAACCTGCCCACCTGCATTGCCGACGGCGAGTACCTTCTGCGTATCCAGAGTCTGGGCATCCACAACCCGTGGCCTGCGGGTATTCCCCAGGTAAGTCCTGCATACCAAAAGTCATGATCGTGGAAAAGACACTAAGCAGTTTGCCCGTCACAGTTCTACATCAGTTGTGCCCAGATCAGCGTTTCCGGTGGCGGCAGCACTGTCCCCAGCAACCAGGTCTTGATCCCCGGCGCTTTCAAGGATACTGATCCCGGCTACACGGTCAACGTAAGACTCCATCCCCATGCAGACGTAATCACGCCTGTGAAGTGAACGTGTTCTAACGCGTCTTGATGTAGATCTACACCAACTTCAACAGCTACACCGTCCCTGGTCCCGCAGTGGTATGTCCATGCCTCCTCTGAGTCTCCAAATATGATCGTGCCCTGACACTCTTCTAGTTCACCTGCAGCGGATCTGGTGGCAACGGTGGCGGCAGCAACCCTCCAACCACCACTCTCCAGACCACCACGCGCCCGACTTCTACGTCTACTTCCACCCGCCCTCCGTCGTCCACTTCGGCACCTCCTCAGTCGAGCCAGCCTCCGACTGGTAGCGTGAGTACCCTTCAAACGGCTGATGACGCCGCCTATAGCTCTGATGATCATCGTGTCTAACCTTGTGTAGTGCGCCTCTCTCTGGGCTCAGTGCGGCGGACAGGGCTGGACCGGGGCCAAGTGCTGCGCGACTGGGACGTGCAAGGCGCAGAACGACTACTACGCGCAGTGCGTTCAGTAAGCGCTGATCAAATGCAGTGGCTGCTCCCCTCCTCTTCCAAACGCGTTGTCGCTCTCTGGATGTATATTGGATCGCCTGGCTTGAAGTACATAGTCGCGTTTTATCATGCCTCTTGTGGCAGTGACAGGTTCGGGTTGTCTTTGAACGCACATTCCATGTGTTGAAAAGTGCCCAAATGCTCAAGAAACTCATGGAAAGTGCTCTTATTCACGTATATAGTTCCAAATGAAGATCCCTGATTGCCAATCCCCATCGCATTACGAAGAATAGTTCCGCAGCGCTCACCTCGACATACCACTGCTGCTGCTGCTGCTGCTGTTGGAGGATAAACTAGCAGTTCGTCACGCCCCATGCAAAGACGGCCTGACCGAACTTGTGATCCCAGTTCTCCTTGGAATGCCCAAGCTCCTGCTCGGCGGCACACGGCTGCGCGGCGTACAGCCTCAAGACGCAGTTGGACTTTTTGGTGTTGCCCCAAACCATCTGTCCAACCAGGTAGTCAGTGGCCGCGAGAGTAGAAAGCTTCCTCCGGGTCGGATTCAAGATGTCTTACATGATCTCCCGGGACACATGCGGGAATGCTGGTGCAGCCTCTGTTCTTTGTGCCTGAAAAGGAACCTTCGTAGCCTGATCCTCGGGGGCAGTCGAACTGCATGGTCCAGGCGTTGGCCGAAGCCACGAGCGTCAAGATGCTAAGCCAGTACTTCATGGTTCAATTTATCTGCAACTCGCCCTGGAAGCTGAGTCTCATAGTCGAATCGAGAATCTGTGCTTTTTTTTTTTTTTTTTTCGGATTTCTGGTTCGTACTTATACAACAGGGACGGCTTAATGTCTTGGCCGTCTTATGAGTTGCTTTGGCCCCCACGGGCATGGGAATAGCCTCGCTTACTATTTTGACGTGGTATTCACGTTCAGCTCAACTCCCGATGTAACCTTCCTGTAGCGTCGTGCAGCGCTATTGAGCTCTGGCATAGGTCCAGGCTTTCTGGATTGCTTACCCCCTCTGCCACTTCCATCCAGGCTTTGCTGCCTCTGAGGTCTACGAGCCAATCGCTCGCAAGATGGCGAGAGATCACCCTTTGTATTCAAGTGGCGACATCCCATCGTTCAACAGGTCATCAAACGATGAAGTGAGGTTTACCGTAGTGTATGATTTATCAACGAATTGGAAATGGTGGGATCCTGAGGTGGAACTTTGGGGCTGGTAAGCACAGTGTTATGGATCTCTCCAATAGCGTTTGTAAGGTTAATGAATAGCTCTGCCCAAGCATGTGATTGAACTCTGCCCTCTGGTACAGCACTTCCATCGCTGTAGAGACCAGAAAGTCAAGGACATACGTGCGGGTTCTCTATGCATATTGAGAGTCCTCAAAGCTCGTCGAGATCGTGAGCTCCCAAAGCCGTTTGCTGTCAAGGATGGATTTCGAGAACAAGGCACCTCACCTAGTACGTATACAGTAAACTACCCTCATGCCACGTTGAACGGAGTAGTGTCGCCTTGATCTTGCATACTGAGCTTCGACGCCTCTTACAACTCTTCCTCATCCCCATCGTCTGCGAACTGACCCCTGCCTCTATGCCGGTACTGCACCTCCTAAATGCTTTGGTTCTTGATGTACTCCAAGACAATATGTTCCCAAATCTTTTCCTCGGCGCTCCTCTCGCGCGATTGGCTGTTTTGGTTTGCATCGACACACCGCCAATGGCCGAGACAGCAACTGTGAGCCCTCCCGATATTGGATCCCAGGAGCCTTCGTCGGTCTCGGACTCCTGGTTGGGCGCATTACCAACCCTCTTCCTCCAGCAGGCGGTGATTTCAAATGCCCATGATGCACCTTATCCCTTCTGGCGCATTCACTCCTGCTCGGTGAATGCATCTTGAGATAGCATTCTGGCTGTGCAGCCCCTTCTTGTGCCTTACGCTGTGGTGAGGCGACGGTCTCGTTCCCCAAGAAGAGCATCCAGTTCCAAGCTGCGCCTGGGACATCCAAGCGTGTTCTCGTCTTAAGCTCGATTGTCTAGTGCGAGACAAACTTTCGATGCCAATTAAGAGGCCAATCGCAATTGACCCCTGACCACTGGGCATGGCCACCCCTTACCGCTGTTGTTCAAGTCCAACGACACCCTTGAACTTTCACCTTCGCCTCAACAACACCCTTGGACGAGGACTATGAACCACCACCATCCACCTCTTTCTAGAAGACAATTCACCTGTCATCACGAGTCTTGCAACGCCCTGGGGGACAGCCGAGGCACAACGTGGCATTTGAGTTTCGCAGAGCGGCTTTAACTTGAAATGGCATAGTATTCACGCCTCGGGAACGATCATCTCAGGAGATTCTGTGACTACAAATCTCACCATCTCAGCAGCCAGGCAAAAGAACTGCGGGGTTTGGGGAACGCCTCATCCTATCGTCCTCCTTGATCAAGTCTAGTCGCTTCTCGTTAGCTTCGCGAGAGGTCAGCGTATACATATATCTATCTACCTTGGCCCAGTCTCAATCATCCTTCCTTCTTGAGATACTTACTTACCCCCGTTCGAATGCTCAAAAGTCCACAAAAATGTCTGAACTTTGGGGAAAGATCGTCGCCGAGCACGATGGCTTCACGATCGAGTTCGTGGGCACTCTCATGGTCCAGATCGTCTTCTGGTGGATTCCGTCCGCTCTCTTCGTCCTCCTCGACCGGTTGGCGCCGGACTTCGCTGCCAAACACAAGATCCAACCTGCGCCGAAGCAGCCAAAGCGCTCGGAGGTCCTGGACGCAGTTCTCATCTCTCTGAGGAACCAGGTCCTGGTCATCGGCCTGCAAGTGTCCCTGGCCTTGCTCGCGACCAAACTCCAGCGCCCATCCACGTTCCAGATCACGGCGTCGTTGCCCTCGGCAAGGGACTTCGTGACCGACTTCGCCATCTCCCTCGTGGGCCGGGAGGTCCTCTTCTACTATTCCCATCGGCTGTTCCACGTCCCCTACTTCTACCGCCGGATTCACAAGATCCACCACAGGTTCACCGCCCCCGTTTCCTTCGCCTCGCAGTACGCCCATCCCGTCGAGCACATCGTCGCCAACACTCTGCCGATCGTCCTGCCCCCGGTCCTGCTCAGGACTCACATTCTGACCATGTGGGCGTTCGTGGCTTGGCAGCTCGTCGAGACGGCCACGGTCCACAGCGGCTACGACTTCTTCGGCGGTGCGGCTTATCGGCATGACCGCCATCACGAGCGGTTTGACGTCCATTTCGGTGGCATGCCTTGGCTGGATTGGTTCCATGGCACCGACGAACGGAAGAGACTGGAGAAGAAGGTCAAATGATGTCGTTCTGGTTGAGGAACAAAGTATTACCTACTGGAACGTGGTACTCACAGGGACGATACATCAATATATATACTATGTACTAGTTTGTTAGGAATAGCTCAGTCCATATAGTTGATGGGATGTTGACGGAATGAATGCATCCAATCTCATCCACGGAAGTTATTGTCCAAAGCCATCATAAATATTGAGATCCATGTCCATCCTGTTATCAGGTCACCTCTTGCGGCAGAGCTTGCCGTTTCGCATTATCGTCGGTCTTCAGATGCGCCGGAGGGTGAAGAGTCAGTTCTGGTCAGCGTATTGACCTCAAAAGGCATGTGGGTAAGAGTGATGTTAAATACCGTGTCTGCATTTTGACCGAACCATATGACAGAGTTACCCATGTCAGATTTCTGGGGTTGGCTAATCGATACCTTCTGCTACCCACCCAGATGCACATGGCGCCTGGAAACTACAGCATCTCAAGCACCACCACGATGCAACCAAAAGTGAAACGGTGTATTTCTCATCCGAAGGGTATAGTGTACGTTCATAGTCATGTTCTGCTCTTCGTCATCTCACAGCCGTTCCCTCATTCCCCTGAACGGGCAACGTCCCGATGCCCAGTGCCTTCTGCAAGCTCCTCCTGAAGCCTTTCCCTGCTCTCGACCCATCGGTTTCGTCCTTCTCCTTGACCCCTCCACCACCACTACCCAGCAATCCAAAGCTCATCCTCCTCGCAACATTACTCGCCGCGCCGGTACCATCCGATGCTCCGGCATTGGACAGTCTCTTTGCCGCCTTCTGCTGTCTCTTCCTTTGTGCAGCCGCGGCCGCAGCCGCAGCAGCAGCAGCTGTGGTAATAGGTACAATGGCACGGGGTGGCCACTCCCCGTCCCGTTGCCAGCCGACGACGCAGGAGCGGATCATGTCAGAGAGGTTGATGGGGCAGGATGGCTGGAGGCTGGATAGAATGACTTTTTCGTAAAGGTTTATGTACACGCTTGGGTTGATGGAGGCGCGAAGACAGTTCTCGGGGGGGAGGATGGGCGGAGCGAGCGGGATGAGAGTCTGCACTGGGTAGGCGGTCTCGGGACCGGAGGCAGAAGCTGTGGAATCCTTGGTGCGGAGAGGATGAAGCTTATCGCCGTCGTTGTTGGCGCTGGAGGAAGCGTCAGAGGTCTCTGCTGCGCTGTGGGTCTGCGAGCCCATAGTCCCCATAGCCATCGGTGTTGAAGCGGCAGGAGGAGAGCTGGAGATGGATCGTCTGAAGAAGAAGCGGCGTCCGGAACGCGGTGATGTAGAGTGTGCGACGGGTTTGGACTTGATGCGCACTGTCCTTGCGCCGGTCCAGGCGTTACGCCGCGCTTCGTAACAGGCGAAGCCTTCGTTCCACTTCGCTTCCTCGCGCGCTTCACGCCGTTGCTTCGCCTTGCGTTCTTCCATGGCGGCTTGGACTTCAGGCCCAACATCTTCGGGAGAGTTGAAGCGGAACGGTGTGCTGAAAGATATCGTCTCGGAATCAGAGAGGTCGGATGTCCAATCCATGCGAGGCCTGTAATGGAGAGGATCCTCGGAAACGATGCTGTATATAGAAATGTTGTCGGTTTCATCCTCGCCCGATTGCACGGAAAGTCTATCCTCATCGTCGGCTGTATCGTCAACATGGTAGCCGTCGTCATCCTTCACCTCGTCCTGTACTGGACCACATGCGGTTTCGAATGCGTCGTCTCGTGTGACTGGTGGCGCAACAGCGGGTGCATCGAAAATCTGCGATTCAGTCTCGGGCCTCTCGCCATTTTGCGCATGTAGATCAATTGTCTCAGGCTTCGCAACGTCCGGGACATCGGCGGGCTTTGCGACTGGCGCAGCGTCGTCGAGACTTGCTGGTGGCCATGTAAACACCCAATCATTCCTAACCTTGGCAGAGAGGTATCGCTTCACAGCTTCCTTCTGCCGGACCTTATCTCGACTCAACAGGTCCGCATACTCGTCGTTGATCCAATCCGGTCGAGCGGTATCGTCGTTCGCAGAGGGAATCGACCCCATCTCGGCAGTGTTCGTCGCGGCGGGAAGAGACTGATGACGCAGCTTGGCGAGGGGTGAGCGCGGGCCCTTGTAGATGTCGGAGAAAATCATGGTAGCGGGATAGCCGGACGAGGATAGTGAAATGCAAGAATAAGGCTTCGCACGGGGTGAGCGAGTTTGGCGATTGTCGGAGCAAGACGCAAGAAGCGCCAGACGAGGAAATGTTGGCAAAAAGGAGGTCGGTTACAGGTGTCAAGGGCAGACAGAGCAAGCGGTGGCGTTTGCGGCAAAGAGATTGTGTGTTGTGTGTGTCGCGAGATGCTCTCTTCCTTGTCTGCGTCCGGCTTTTGCGCACCCAGCTTCTGACTCTCAAAATCACAGCATCAAGTACGGCATGGCGTCACAGGCGATGACGACCTTCCAAAAACCCTGCAAAGGTTCAGGCAAGAAAGAACAAATGTCGGAGTCGAGGTCAGAGGAGGAGGAGGAGGAGGAGGATGAAGAGTGGGATAAGAGGTGGTGTGGGCTTCGCCTTGATCGGAGGTGGTGGAGGCACGTGCACAAAGAGTAGCCCGACTCGAGCTAGCTACAGTAGGGCGAAGGGAACGGGCCAGAAGCGGCGGCGATAGTGCTAAACAAGCTGCAGGTGGTAGTTCGGCTGCAGAAAGAGGAGAAAGAGGAGGCGAGTGGAACAAAGCTGCTGTTGCGTTGAAGAAGAAGATGGAGACGGAGGATAGTGCATCTGTCGCTTGGCAGATCGTGATGGCCTGCTGGACGAACGCTGTCGACGACGATGAGTAGAAGGAGGGGCATGGTGAGACACTCCATCAGCCCAGACCAAGACACCCAGCATTACCAGCGATCTCCACTACTAAAATGCCATGGCATCGTGGGCCTAGGTCTGGGGAAGCCGGCATCCTCACTTCCAGGACTCGATCCTCGCTACGGACACGGAGGGCATCGAGGTGCGGATCACTTAGCCCCGATGAGGAACCCCTACCAACCTTCAAGTTTCCTCCACCCATTGACCACCAACCAGTGACCACCATCTCTCGGGCGGGGATACGGTGTACATAGAGGCTGCTAGGCAGGGGTGCGGTGGTTCGGCTGCTGATGCTGAGCGGCTCAGGTGATATGATGCTCGGTCGGATGCATTGGCGAAAGGGTGGGAAGTTGCATTTTAGGGATGATCAGTAGATGGTTTTGATGGATGAGGGAGGGATGAAATGATTCAATGGGTTGAGAGCTTGGAAATCAGCTTGTCTCATCGTGTCTTCCTTTTACATACTTGGCGTCATTTTCCTGCTCCCGACTGTTTGCAGCACACAGTGAGATGTTTTATGTTGCCCTCGAGTCAAAGTTGGTGACCACGATGGTGCTTACAGAATCCAGGCCCGAGTCGAAGGGGGTCCAGACTCGAGCCAGGGGCGATATCCCATTGTATAGCCCCCCTCACCACTGAAAACCACCTGACAAGTCGAATGCCTTTTTTCCGAATTATCCCATGACGCTTCCTCGTCTGCTTCTTCTTTCTCAGTATTGTGATCTCTTCTCGGATGGAGCCCCAACAAGCGCCCGCTTCCGGTCTCTCTCTACCCTTGTTAAGATGCAGGCCTAGGAATGCACATCTCTGCTAGACTCGGACGGAACCGGCACTTGACTTCACTCATCACTTGCAGCAAGCATCGCAGTCGGCAGTCATCCTTGCTGGCATGTGCAGGCCCAAAGTCGTTCACTGGTTTTTTTTTTTCAATCACGCCTCACTGCGATTCGCTTCCAAACGCACGCATTGCATTTGCACTATCATATCCACACTAAGCAAACCTGACCAACGCCGTCCAACATCCGTTGCGAAAAGCATTGCACTGTATCCCACATTCGTTCTCGGGGTATCAAAACCACTCCAGCAAGCAATCCCATCCATCGTGTATCCATAATCGCGAGCCCAAGCTCATTTGTCCCATTACCATCATAGAGCAACCATGTCCCGGTCACTCTTCCCATGTTCCAATCAAAACATCAAGCGCCTGAACCATGCTTTCGCAGGGATGTCGCCTCAAGCCATGCCCTGATTTGATCAGTCCAACTCGTCTGGCAGTACACGAGTATCTCGGGCAGGTGTGACCATTAGAGCAGGCAATCAAGCGTGCATCCCAGTTAGTGAAGTCCTAGAAAAGGACTTCACCAACCTCCCAAGCTAACATCATCTAGGCCGCCCGGAGACATAACATGAATATTCGTGGAAGGATGCAGCGACCGAAGTGGACGCTAGAGTTGAGAAAAGCCAATAATGTTTGGCATGTTGACAGTGTCTTCAACAAGTCCGGCCGATAAACAAAAAGAAAAGGATGTACCCAGAACAAAACAAGGAAAGCGGGAAACGTCGTGATTCGTTGTCCCAAACAAGGAAACTGTCATAACTCGTAAGGCGAATAGAGACATGGCCGTATCTGCAACATTCCTCGTTGCAAGATTCTAGCACACCAAGTTGGGTAGCTTGAGGGTGCTACTGCCGAACTTTGGTTTCTCCAAACGTAATCTCGATCAGCCAAGTCAGTAGGCTGTTGCAGTTGTGCCTTCGCTCGTAGCCACTGCCACCAGGGCCTCCAACCGTCGTAGGGGATCGCCGTTCCCGCCGCGTTCAGGAGCGGGCTGCTGCGTCTGTTGCTCACGGTTCGGGAACCCACTGAAGGCCGTCATGTTGGGATGCTCCATTCGATCAACATGGGCGGCCCTGGGATCTGAATTTGCTTGCTGCTGCCACCCTGAGCTCTCACGAGACGGCCCATGGTACCAGCCATGACGCCTGTTGTCCCTGTTGCTCGCGAAAGATGGCGCAGACATGGTGTGCTGGTGAAGAGAGCGGCTCGCCATAGCTGGTCCGCCGTGATACGCCGAAGGCGGCGGCTCCTGGAAGCGCACAGTAGGATTCAATCGCACCTGATCAGCCTGATCGTGTACAGCCTTGGTAACCTCCGAAGCCCAGGCGCTGGGGCTCTCTCGTGAGGGGTTATGCTCCAGTTCCAGACGGTTGAGACCACGTTGCAGATTGGGTTCATAAAGATTTGCGTTACGTGGTCTGTCGGCCGGTGAACCCTCCAAACCAGCCGGCATCCTCATCCTTGGTGGTTCAGAGTCAACTTTCATGGGAGAGGTCCTGCTCGGAGGCGTGCGAGGAGGGCCCGGGATGGGACCGAATGATTCAATCCCTGGCAGTCGCAATCCAGGCTGCGGTTTTGAGGGCTCCGCCATCGGCGGTGGTGGATTGGGAGAGGTATTGCTGGTCACAGTACTGAGCTGGCTGGGGTTGCTAAAGCCACGGCTTTCAGGGTGCCACGTCCTCCTTCTCCATGGCTCGTCTGAGGCGCTGGATACCGACTCCCGCCTTGCAGACCATGCGGAGGAGGAGGCTGTGGGAGACGACAGGAGGCTGCTGCTGGACGGAGAGAATGCACCGCTGTTTGAGGAATTGACTGATCCTGGCGCGAAGACCTGGCGCCCCTGCGCCACTGCATACGGAGATTGAAACGGGTTAGCACCCGAGGGAACGCTCAATCTTCTGCCGGGTGTACGGACACCGGCTGAGTACATGCTGTGAGATCTGGAGTGCGACATCGTTGGGGATGTCATGCCGGGATTCCAGCGCGGGCTCGTCTGCCCAGTCGAGAAAGTAGCGGATGTTGGTGTGCCGTATTCCGGAGACGGCGGTCCGTAGTAAACACCATCACGATAAGGATCCAAACCTGCCCTGGCCCTAGGATCTGCCGCCATGACCAATGGAGGGGGTCGTCTCCTCGCATCAGCATGAGAGCTATAGGCGGAACCAACAGAGCTGATGCTGTTAATGCTGGAGGTCGAAAGCGACTTGGAGTGTCCTCTTGCAGGTCCACCGGCGCTGCCACCAGTCGATGCCCTTGCACGGTTTCCGGCGGCAGTTCGAACCCTGTCTGTACGAATCTGCCGTTGAAAGCGCGAGCCCGTCGCCGCGAGAGAATCAATTGGAATGTCTTCGTTCACGTGAACGGTCTGAGCGTGCTGTCTTAGATTATCGAGGCGGGAGAATCTTCTTGAGCAGTGGCACTGGAAGGGGCGTTCACCCGTATGTTTACTGTACAATGTCAGATATGAGTCCCGCAGACGTTAAAGTCCCGGGAAGACCTACCGGATGTGCCGCGCCAGGTGCTCGCTGCGCGTAAAGCTGAGACTGCAAGGTGGGAACTCGGTGCAGTAGAAACGCTGTGACTTTTTCTTCTTGTTGGAACGAGTACCGTCTGCGCTGACACTCTCGTCGTCAGATCCAGCATCGTCACCCGCCTCTCCTGCTTCGCCATCGGACTCATCGACATCCATCTCCATAGAGTCTCTAGTTTGACTTTGCGGTGTCCGATGCGGACTGTCGGCCTTTGCCTTCTCAGCAGACTCGGGGATCTGCACGGCTTGTGGGAAGGCATCTTTAGGAAGTGGTTTCTGGCCGTTCGCAGGGGAAGTGAATGTTGCCAAGGTCGGAGTACTAGCATCGTCGATCTTGTGGACAGGCTCGTTGTCCGACGCAGTGTTGCGTCGAGGGGTGGGTGGTGATGGCGTCATGACGGCGGCTATAGGGCTGGCAACAACGCCAGTTGCTCGGTTGACTGGGTGAAATGTCGCGGCCATGCCACGAGTGGCAGTGACTCGGGGAAGGAGGAGCGGCGCGTGGCCTGTAAATAATTATCGAGTTCGATGCAGGATCTTTCGTAGCAGTTGGTGGGTATTGCGTAGTTGTCGGCTCGCTATGAGGCTGAGGAAGTGAGACCTTGGAGGAGGCGGGCGTCGTCGAGGGGTGCGGGGACACGCGCAGGCGGGTGGCTCGGGGCAGCTGAAGACCGAGACAAGAAGTTTGAGGTAAAAGACAAGGTTAAGGCCGGGAAATGAAGCGGAATTATCTGTGGCCTGCCTCGAGAAGGAGATGAAGAAAAAAGTTGAAGATGGGGTTGAAAAGCCTTGGGGAAGAGGAACAGAAGAAAATGGATGGCAGGGAGAAAGATGCGGGCGTTGGCGAGTCACCTCATGGGATGGATTATGCAAGATGGCCGGAGACAGACAGATGTTGGTGACCGGGACAGGGTGGGCTTGTCGCAGTCACAGAAGATAGTGCCGTTGACGCAGCACGCAGCTGAGATGGCTCCGGCGAGGAACGCGGGCAGCAGTGGATCGATGTCTCTGATGTCTTTTGCGTTGGTGGCGGCTGGCTTCGGGGGACGCTGGCGGGGACTGAGGCCAGTCGCAAGGGCGGTTATGTGGCGATGAGGCTACGACGAATCGAGTCGATGCTAATTCGGTCGAAAACAGCGTCAAAGTTGACCGGAGGCGGCTGGAAGGCTATTTGGCGTGCAGTGAGTCGAGTCGCAAGCGGAACGTTGAAGGAGGCAGCGGGCAGAAGCCAAAACACCGGAAGTCTGATGAAAGGCAGAGAGAAGCAGGGACGGCGTGGCGACGAGTGGATGGATGACGATGCAAGGAGACTTTAGCGGACATGTGGTGGCTGGGCTCGCCGAGTTGATAGAGTGATGCACGGCACACACACTTGACGGAGGGCGCTTGTGGCAGTGCGATGTTGGTAGGTTGATGTTAGCGCAGCACGGGCGAGATGGTGCAAGAGTGGGAGAGGGACCAGAAGCTGGAGTTGAGGAGAATGGGACGCATGATCAGACGAGGAAGGCGGTTTCAGGCGTTCGTTGACTGCTCCTTCCCTCGAGTTCCTCGCATCTTGCGTCCGATTCCCGCATCTTGGGCTATATTGGTGTTTCTAAGGCAGCTGCTCGTTTCATGTTTCGAGTCACTCCTTCCTGCTGCAGCTCCTGCCCACTGTCGGCTGCTTCCCTGCATTGATCGTTCCTTCGTCCGACGCTTTAGGGATTCGAAGTGACCAAATGCGTTCAGTCTCAGCTACAGAAATCAATCTCTCCATTCTTTTTCCTTGCCATTTCGGCTGGAGCTTCCAAACGACGGCACCAGACAAGCATGAATACATTCACATTCCCCTTGCTGCAGCATCCAGCTTGCCTTTCCTCGGTGGATCCTTAGCCCCTCCGTGCCTTAGACGCAAACGTTACGACGACGCACCAGCCTCCACCTGAGGTTGACTACTGCAATCGATCAAGGCACAAGGTTTCGCCAAGGCGCCCGCTTCTGGCACCTGATTCCCAGATTATGAGTAGGCAGGCCACGGTTCCATGAAGAAAAAGTCTCTGGCAGGCAGAGGACTCTTTGATAGCCTCCTCCACATGCCGTCGCTTGGGACGTATCACGCCGTTGGTTATGCACGATGGGGAGTATCAGCTCCGACGCCATGCAGCGAGACCCTTGGCTGCTGCCACAAGGCGAGGAACAAAGACACTCAGCGGCGACACAGTGTGCCTGGTCATCGAGGGGCAGACGTAAGGTACAGGTCATCTGCACTGCTCTAGCGCGGCGGAACCAGGTACACTACATCCACTCGCCGACGCCTATCATATGGTGGGCACCATGTCCACCATGTCCGCCTACCAGCAACAGTCTGTACATGCGACAGCACAACGCTGTCTGACTCGGGCTAGTGACATACTAAACCATCGTGGCAAGTCGTGAGACCCGAATGGGATGGTCACAACCGCATGGATTTGCTGACACTTATCAGCAACACTCAACCAGATAGGCTGCAGGTTCCTCGGGCTTGAAACCTGAGATATCCAGCGAAGATAAAACGGAGTGTTGTACGGTATGTGCAACGTGCTTTTGAAGATTTGGCAATATCCAGTACTCCGGACTTTGCTGAAGAGGCGGTTCACAGCTGGCGCCGGCATCTCCGGCGCCGCAACCGGGTGCCTTGCTTTGTCGCATCAAAGACGAAAGTGAAGCTTTTCGGGGTGGCAATTAGTAATGCCTGCAAACACTCCAGGGAAATCCAACCTGCGCACCCGTTCTCTTGGTACTATTTCGCCATGACGGAGACGACCCGTATCACCATCCAACAACCATTGTCGACAGTCGAAAATGTAATGGGGCCATGACCTTGCTCATCCTCCAACGCGCATAATGACGGATCCGAAGCACAGCAAGCAACTTCTTGTTTTCGGTTCCGAGCCCAAGGCTGTGGAATAATTGATCCAGCTCCGTTTACAGCCGAGACATGATCGCTCTATTCCCGTTGACCTCAAACTTATGCTCGGAAGCACAGGAAAAGGATCGAGCCTACCAACAGCAGGGTTCCCGACGGTCATGTCGTACTGTACTCCGCATGGACCAGCTGACCCTCCTTCCATTGACTCCCCCTCCTCTCTGTCCCTGACACTCTGTCAATGCCCCTCCTCTGTAGTGACAGCCTTCCCAGCCGCCGGAAAAGCCACTACTCGTGGACTAAATGGCCGCATACGGCACATCCGCGGCACAGAGGCATGTCAGACATTCCTCTAGCGTATCATAGGTGTTCGCTGTACAGGCAGCGCCCCCTCCGTCGCCAGTGATCGACGGAGGGGCATTGGGGTCCATCTCCATGACGTCCCGTTCGCGCCGCTAGCAGCCACCAGTGGACGATCGACACCACGATTTCGATGCGATGAGCGTGCACCTGCATGGCTAAGTCCAACAACCTGGTTTGCAACGATAAGCGACAGGTGCAATTGGGCACTTAGACTAGATGCTCGTTGACAACCCCGAGATCGAATGCGCAACTGCGTTCTGGAGTGCAGACTAGAGCAGCATGACATCTCAACTAAGCACATCTTGTACACCCGTCAGCTGCAAGCTTTGCGGGTCGATAGCCCAGAGATGACCTGGCGTCTAGTCTACGGTGGCTGACAGCTGACAGCCCTAAGCTCGAACTTGAAGTTCATCGGAATGTCAATTTTTAGTGCGACTCTGGGACCGGCCGGTTCACAAGAATTTCACTTGTCAAGCGTAAGATTTTAGGTCAAAGCAAACCCCTGAGGCGCCGAAGTGATCAAATGTCGAGATAAGTCGATGGTCTTCGATGACCTCTCTTGCAATGCGCTCCCTCTCGGACGTCTTCAATAGGCTTCCAATGTGGCCAGAGTCAACATACGGATGCCACCTGCAACCGAGTACAATTATTCGACGTGATGCTCGGGTCTATTCTATTGGTAGCTTGGGCCGCAAGCCAAGGCCAACTTGCCCTGCAGGTACCAGCTCTGTCAGAGGCCGGTCTGGATGCCCCCCGCTCTCCGCAAACAGCCTCTAAACCTCTCCACCCCTTCGATCGGCCCATCCGGGACCCATTTAGCCTCAAGCTGGTGCAGAACCCAAACATCTCTTTTCTGTGTTTTTCAGCCCGGCCAGGGGAACCGAGCCAGGAACGGTCTCTTTCGGTGATCGGACGAGCTTTGGGGACCGAATGTAGAACCATAATCACCTCGCGCCGCCGCGGACTTTTTCTTCGACCAGTCTAGCCTATTGCGACCTCTGCTTCGTCTACCTAGGTAGGTACCTTACTCAGCAGAGTCACCACGGCGTATTCTGCGCAAATGCAGGCAAGTGTAGAAGAGCATGGTGTGAGCTCAACTTCTGTCTTGCTTCACTTCTGTCGTTGTCCAGGCGCGCTACCTGCTTAGAGCTTCGGACCAAAATGTATCGTCTCTTCACTGCCAAATGCGACGGTAATTTGCGGTAGAATTGATGCTAAATTGATGCTAATTTAAACATAGACCATGCTAAACAAGTCAAACTGAAAATTGCAATGCGTCGTTGTTGAAGCTTGGCTTCGTGCTGCAACGCGCCCCAGGGCACCACGCTACCCTATAATCATCTCACGATCCAACTTCAGTTCCTCGCTCCATGTCAGAACAACTTCGCATCCGGCTTGGCCACCAACTCCCGGGCGGTGGCAGTAATATCGTCCAAGAGCTCCTTGGCGTAGTCCTTCCAGCTTTCGACCGCGATGACCTCAATTGTCATCTCACTCTCGCCAAAGAATGCCTGCACATTCCACCCACGCAACGGCTCCTCGTGAACATACACCGTCTCGGTCTCTCCGCCTGCATCTTGAACCCCGAGGGACGTGACAGGCTTCACGGCTTGGTGAACCACTGATCCAAACCAGTCGGTGTTCTTCAAGTTCGGAAGGTCGCAGAGCTCAGCCATCTCGGACAAGGCCATGCCCTCGTAGGCAGCCGATGAGACGTGCTGCGATTGGACGGCGGCCAGGAGATCGTGGCCAGTCCAGTCTTGAGACAGGACCAGGCGGAATGGCAGATACTGCCAGCAGGGACCCGTGACTGATGGTGCATCGGGGAAAGAGGTTTTGCGCCCACTGACCACCTCGCCAAAGAAAACGTCGCGGGTTGCCAAGCGACGAGCGAGAGTCAAAGCCCACGCCGCAGTCGGCAGAGATGCGAGAGTGGTTTCCGATGACCATCCGTTCAGGTCGACGGTTTGCTCGATGGCGAAGTGGTTTCTCTTCGTAATAGGAATGTCAGGCACGAGCGTCGTCATGGAGGCTCCAGACAGGAGATCCTGCCAGTACGGCACGCTGGCAGGGATAGTCTCCTTGACGGTGTGCGCGACAAACTTGGAGAATGGGACGCTCTCTGGGACGGGCCTGTTCTCGTACAGAGCCGAGAGCTGTTGCAACAAGATGGGCAGACACATCTCATCATACTGAGCATGCGAGATGCGGAAGATGAGGCACGATTCGCCATTCCCGCGGATGAAGAACCACTTGACGAAGCTCGAACCCAGGGGCATGCGCGTCTCCACGTCCAGCCGGCAGAGCTTGTGGCAGAATCCGTTCAGGTCACCGTCCACATCATACTCCACGAACTGCGTCTCCAGATGTTCGAGAACAACACCATACGTCTTCTTGTTGTGCTCGACAAAGACTGTCCTCAGGATTTCGTTCCTTGCCACGAGCTCTTCGCAGGCTCTGCGGAGGGCGGCCGTTGGCATGTCTGTCTTGAACTTCATGAGCTCGTAGCGGGCTGAAAAGCGAGGGATCTGAACGGTGCCCTTCACGGCGATGGCCTGCAGTGGTCGTGCCGGGTATATATCATTGATGGTCCAGGCTGAGTCTGCGAGCTGGGGCTTGACGATGTTATTGACCCAATCCTCCCTATCCTCGATATCAAGGAGGCCAAAGGGCGAGACATCCAACTCCTGTACAACAGCCATCTCCGACTCTTCTGTCATCGCATCGGCCATGGCTTGAAGGGACTTGTTCTCGAAAATCTGCATGACAGACAGCAAGATACCTTGAGCCCTTGCTTCAGAGACAAGCTTCATGGCAAAGATGGAATCTCCACCAAGAGTGAAGAAGCTATCATCAAGAGCAATCTCATTCTCCGGAACCTGCAGTACACGGCCCCAAAGCGCCCGCAATGTACTCTGCCTAGGCGTGAAAGACGACTCGATACGCTTCTTCGGACGAGGAGCCGCCGATGGTGTAGCCACGGGCGCATCCAGCACGTTCAACTCACCGGCGAGGCTGATGACAGCGAGCTTACCTGTGTCATAGAATCGTCCTGGGGGAATGGACCCCTCCGGAAGCTTCGAGAATGACGACGCTTCAACCTCACGCAGGTCCAGGGCGCCGGAGCTCCGAATAATCAGCTTTCCTGGCACACCGAGAGGTAGTACGACACCAGCATCATGCTCATCAATGATATAAGCAGCTTCAAAGGCAGGCAAATCCGGAAGGTTCGATGTTGTACCCTTGTCGTACACCGCGCGGAGGGAGCCAAGATCCTCTTCAAGCTGGTGCTCGATTTCCTTGACCTTGTTCGTGCCTTGCGTGCAGAGGTTTTGGACAACATGGGAGAGCTGCTTGAGAATACGACTCATGAGGGGCACCTCAACTGTGTGGCTGTCGAAACTTGCCATGACGAGGAAACCCTTCGGGTCGATTGAGCAGACTAACATGAGGGCGTAGGTGTTGAATTTCAAAGCTTCCTGCGCAGCCTCTGCATCGCCCGCGGGGACGAGAAGATCAGCAGGTGAGGATTCTGTTGCGTCCTTCTTCTCTTCCTCCTCGCTGCTGGGGTGTAAAACGAGACCTGCACCCAGCTCGCAAGCTTCAAGAGCATCGGGGCTGAGCCTCCTGATGTGCTGCAGACCGTAGTGCTCATGGGGAATTTGTGCCACGGTCTGTGCCTGGACAGCCTGCAGGTATTCCGTTACGCTGCCCTCTTGATCAATCTGCACGCGGAAGGGCACGGTGGTGATCATCGGACCCTCGATTTCCTCAGCGCCCACGACGGGCGCATTCCGACCTGTCAAGGTCTCACCGAAGACGACGTCGTGGCATCCCAGGTACTGTGCAGCAACGAGTGCCCATCCGGCGCGGATCAAAGTTGCGACGGTAGTGTTGGCTGGCAGGGTACTTGGAACTGAAATATACTCCTCCAACAGGGAATCAGCCTTGGCCTGGTATCCCAGCTTCGGCCGTCGAGGGAACTGGTTCGCGAAAGCACCCTGGAGGCTCTCCCGCCAGTAATCTGCCGAAGCGGAGCGATCAAGACTGGAAAGGTAGCGGATGAAGTGACGGAAGTCGGCAGGCCGAGAGAGGGTGTTCGAGTGGTAAGCCTTGTTGACACGTTCGACAACGAGCGGCATGGACCAGCCGTCGTAGAGCGCATGGTGCATGGTGAGGACAAAGCTGACCTTGGCCTGCGTCCTGTCCTCGATGATAGCGTACCGAACCAGAGGTTTCCCCAGAGTCATGGAGTTGTTTCTGTCGGAAGGGAGATATGAAGCCATGTCGTCTCCGCGGTAGCATTCCAGCTCCTCGTCCACGACAACCTGCACGAGACCTCTGCCAGGGGCCTGCACGATCCTCGTCCGCAGAATCGGGCTTTCCTTCGCGGCCTGTGAGAATGCGCGGATAAGACGTTCGGCGGTCTCATGGCTATCGAGGTCGACTACTCGCTGCGCAACGTAGGCCTCCTTGACCTTCGCAGACAGGGCCATGAGCGCTTCTTGGAGAGGCGTGCATGGGTAGATGTCCTCGACAGAGCTGGTGTCTATGCCGCATAGAGAAGCGACTTCATGACGGGCGAGGGATGCATCCCAGCCAGGCTCCAGCAGAGAGTAAGGGGCAACTTCAGACTCGCTTTCGTGGATGTAGGCTGCGGCTTTGCCGGCCATCTCGCGAAGCACAGGGTTGCTGAAGACATCAGCTACGGTCAGCGAAAGACCTTCTTCTCTCGATGCGGCCATGAGCTTCATAGCTCGTAGAGAGTCGCCTCCCAGAGAGAAGAAGTTGCTGCCTCTGAAGATCTGAGTCTCCGAACCCAAAACCTTGGCCCACGCTCTCTGGAGCTTCTTCTCGTTCTCCGTCTTGGGCTGCTCCGTCTCTCCTTCTGATGATTTATTCTGACTTGATCCTGAAATGATTGATGCGCCAAATTCCCGAAGCCTCTTCCGGTCTGTCTTTCCCGAGACCAGGGATGGCATAGTGGTGAGTGTGATGAATGAAGCCGGAACCATGTATCGCGGCACCTTCTCTGCCATCGCGGACTCGACTTTAGCCAGAGCCTCCGCAAGCTCCGGAGATGGTTCTGTTGCTTCAAGGTCCGACACTTGTTGGGCGGCGTTTGGCTCGGCGAGGAACGCGACGAGCGTGGGAGAGCCCCTTTCCGGCTTGACAACTTCGGCCGCGACCTTGACTCCTGCAGGCAGGCAACTTCGGACATGGTGCTCAACCTCGGCGAGCTCTACTCTCTGACCTCGGAGCTTGACTTGCTGATCTTTCCGCCCAACAAACTCTATTGAGCCATTTGCGGTCTTGTCCTCATACTTGACGAGATCACCCGTCTTGTACAACCTGCCCTGTCGTCCAGGCACTGCACCGTGGCCCTGGACAAGCCACGTGGGATTCTCGATGAAGACCTCTGCTGTCTTTTCGGGCTCACCCAGATATCCGACACCGACAACTGGTCCTTCGATCAAGAGCTCGCCGACGCCGCCGAGCGGTGCAAGTCGGTTATGGTCATCTGGATCCACGATCCAGGTCACTCCCCCGACGCCCCTTCCGATACCTGTGGACTCGTAGACAGTGTTGTTGATGGTGCAGCCGACCGTGCATTCCGAGGGACCATAGGCGATGATCAAGCTCGTGTGCTGTCCCCAAATGGCTGCATCTCTTGCCCCCACGGCCTCGCCTCCCAACCCGAGAACGTCCAGCGATGGAATGATGTCGTCCTCCAGTACCCTCGCCACGGAAGGTGTCATGTGCACCATGTTTGCCTTGCTGTTCCTGATGGCGCCACTCAAATCGTTCATCCTGGCTTCTTCGGAGGGGACGCAGATAGTCCCGCCCACGGCGAGAGTACAGAGCATGCAGTCGTAGGTGACGTCGAATGCATAGGAGGGGAAGTCGAAAACGCGAGATGAGGCTTTGTAGCCGACGGCCTTGGCGCGAGGGATCGCACCGCTGGTGTAGCTCTCGTGAGACAGCACGACGCCTTTGGGTTTACCCGTGCTGCCGGAAGTGAAGATAATATACATGGGTGAGGAGGGAGGCACAATCGGGAGCGAATCGGGAGATGACTTTGGCGAAGTCTGGTCGAAGAAGGTCTGTGAGATGGGGATGACAGTGCATCCGTTGGCTATCCTCTCTCCGAGAACTGCCTGCGAAGTGGAGGTGAGAATGATCCTCGCTTCGGTCTGCTCGACGATCGTCTTCAGTCGAGCCTCGGGTTGGCTGGGATCGGTGAGGGACACCGTCGCGCCGGACTTCATGGCTCCGAGCAGGGCCACGACAGCCCACATGGACTTCTCGAAGCATAGCGGTATTCTCGTGCCCACCTCTACACCTTGTTCAACGAGGTGCAAAGCCAGTGTATCTGAGAGAGCATCCAGCTGGCGGTATGTGAGAGAGCCATCGTGCGATTGAACGGCCAGGTGGTCAGGGGAGCTTTTCGCTTGCTCCGAGAAGAGATCCTGCATGCAGCGAGATATCGTCTCGGGAACAGAGGCGTTCCATGACCAGATCGTGTCGAGGTCCTGCGTGTTCGACGGCAGAGGGCTCTGAGAGCCAGAACTTGCCTCTGGGGTCTTTGGTGCTTTTGTGTCTTCGTGGTTCTGCGTCTCCAAGGTGGCAAGACGGCCGCCTGCTGAACCCTCGACGTTACGCATCTTGAGCCCAAACGTCTTTCACGTTCCTACCAAGTTGGGGCGTGTTCCGATATGATTGTGAGTGACTGCTTCGGTGGCTCGACCCGAGTCTCGCAGAGGAGGCTCACGATGTTCTTCTTACCGAGCCGGGCAGGTTTGCGTCCGGGTCAAATCCGAAGACGGAGCTTCAGCTCGTCAAAGCTACGAGCTCGGGCTACATACCACATAAGACCACTAATTCGGCACCCCGTGAAGGGTTCCTCAGTTCTTCGAGAGGAGAACCTTCAGCACCAGAAAGACCATTGTACTAGCCGACATCATTCACATGTGCCGGGGGCGTTGGCAGCGTCACATTGGCACCATAACAACCGGACACGCCCCCCCCAAATCCACCAGCAAGGAACCCATATGGCCTCCACTTGGAGGCTACTTCAAAGGTACATCACTCATCAATACCACCTCCCCGTTCCCGGATCAGATAACGCCCAACAGGCAGGGTTTGCCCGGCAAACGGGGTCACGGAGCCAAGTGGGCCGAAGGGAAGCGTGACGAAGCCCAAAAAATTCCCACATGGGTTACATCGAGGAGGACAGCAGCACCGGCAGCGGATCTGATAAAAAAAAAATCTTCGCCGGCTCTGACGGAGGTCTGGTGTTATAGTTCTGGGATCGTCGTCTATGATATGCCGTTTCGTTCTCGTGGCGCCAGGCCTGATCAGGGATCTAACGCCGGGGGGTGGCTTTTCTCTTGGGTGGGTGCGTGGTTTTCTTCTTCTAGCTTTAGTACCGTACAGTACTGTAGGTCTTCGCTTGCGATATCGGCTGCATGGTAGAATCACTGGTCTGCAGATGCCGTGATGCAAGTGGCGACGCGAGTGAACGGGACGAAAGAAGCTTGAAGAAGCCACAGTTTGTGAAGGTTCGTCCCCCACGCCGTTGTCTGCAGCTCATGGTGCTGAAGCGTCTTACCTACTATACTACTGCAACGTCCTGAGCTGCGTCTCCCCTACTATGTCCTCAATGGTGTCTGACTCGCCAGTTCTAGCACAGCTCCCAAGACTCGAAATGCCCAGTCTGTATATCCTCTGCGTTAAGCCTGCCTCACCCATCTGAAATTCTCACGATCGCGCACGTTCCTGCATAGAAACGCACAGGCACATGCCAAGGTGCAGTACGTATTACGGAGTACTATAGTCGCGTAGGTATACCAAGCCCTTGAGAGCGGAACTGTCGCTCACATCGCGCGCCCCGACCAAACTAGGCACCAGAAAGCGAAAAAGTTTTTTTCTTCCTTTCTCCTCCCTTCCCACTGCAGCCGAGGAAGAAGCTCGAAAAAAAAGGCAAGGCAGGGGTGGAGGCGACGCTATGCAATGACCGGGTTTCCAATTCGTGACCGTGACGCGCTCAAGTGGAGCGACCAATCTTATCAGATCATCAGATTAGATCCATTACGTGTTAGTGCAGGTTGAACTTTTGTTATGGCGACACCCCCCCTCTTTCGCTGTGTTGTTTGACTAGCTCGAGAAAGAAGGAGATGGAGATCCTGCAGGCTGAGGTCAGAGGAGGGTCTATGGTCGGAACTCGAAACTGATGGACACTGTAGTGAAGTTGAGCTGAAGAATTGTGGGTGGCCGAGTTAGACTATGGGCTTGCTTGGGCGAGATGAATCAGGTCTGTGGTCTCGGTGTAGGAGCGCCTTTGCTCACCAGCAGCGATATCGTCGAGATTGTTTTTCAAAGCGTGGCCAATTGTCGGTGTTTCTGTTCTGACCAGGAACTTTTCCTCGTCACAAGCTGTAAATTCTTTTTATTCTATTTTTTTTTTCTTCATCGAAATGTCGTCTCAGCCAACTGTCGACCAGGTGCCCACGGCTCCAGCCCAGAAGCTGTCCATTCTCCATGGCCCCAACGATCCTCCTCTCCTCGACCTGACCCTCGGCGAGCTCCTCTCCCTCCAGACGTACCAGCACGGCCCGAAGGAATGCCTCGTCTTCCCGTGGACCGGCGCCCGCTGGACGTACAACGAGCTTCACCAGCAGAGCTCGCTGCTGGCCGGGGCCCTGCTGGACATGGGCATCGGCACCGGCGACCGCGTCGGCATCATGGCCGGGAACTGCGAGCAGTACGCGGCCGTCTTCTTCGCCTGCGCCAAGATCGGTGCCGTGCTCGTCATCCTGAACAACACCTACACGGCGACCGAGGCCGTGTACGGCCTCGAGTTCTCGGACTGCAAGGTCTTCTTCACAACACAGAGGATCGGACGGGTGGACAACACCAAGCTGCTGAGCGAGCTCGAGTCCAGGCGGGAGAATGGCGAGTATAGCCCCAGGATCGTGATCCTGCGTGCCGAGGCTGGGCAATATCAGACGTACGAGCAGCTCGTCAAGTCGGGCTGTCGACATGACCACGAGAAGCTGTACAAGGCCATGAGCCGCGTCTTGCCCCATCAAGTGGTCAACCTTCAGTTCACGAGCGGCACGACTGGACTTCCCAAGGCAGCCATGCTCACACATCAGTGAGTTCCATCTGCTTTGCGAATTACACACACCATTCAATACTTACCATAACGCAGCAACCTTGTCAACAATTCTCGTTTCATCGGAGACCGTATGCGGCTGTCGCCCAGCGATGTCCTCTGCTGCCCGCCTCCACTATTCCACTGCTTCGGTCTTGTGCTCGGCCTACTCGCCGTCGTCACCCACGGCGGCAAGATCGTCTACCCTGCCGAGGTGTTCGACATCGACTCAACCCTGAGGGCCATCTCCGACGAGGGATGCACAGCAGTGCACGGCGTTCCCGCAATGTTCGACTCGCTCTTCCAGGCCACGCCGCCGGAAGGCTTCAACTGCTCCAAGCTGAGGACCGGCATCATCGCCGGCGCCCCCGTGCCCCGGTACCTCATGGAGCTCCTCGTCAACAGGTTCGGCATGACCGAGTTCACCAGCAGCTACGGCCTCACCGAGGCCTCGCCGACCTGCTTCAACGCCTTCACCGACGACGCCATGGACAGGCGGCTGACGACGGTGGGCACCCTGATGCCGCACGCCCAGGCCAAGATTGTCGACCGCGAGGGCAACATCGTCCCCGTCGGCACGCGGGGCGAGCTGTGCATCGCCGGCTACCAGCTCCAGGCGGGCTACTGGAACAACTCCGAGAAGACAAACGAGGCCATGGTCCGTGACGGAGCCGGCGTTCTCTGGCTGCATACCGGCGACGAGGCCGTCTTTGATGAGCAGGGGTACTGCAGCATCACCGGCCGCTTCAAGGACATTATCATCCGAGGTGAGGAAAATTTACCCAGAAAAAGCCACCTGCTCCTTGCAAAAAGCAGCAGCAGCGTACTGACAATGCACATGCACAACATAGGCGGCGAGAACATCTACCCCCTGGAAATCGAAGAACGCCTAGCCGCCCACCCCTCCATCGTCCGCGCCATCGTCGTCGGCCTCAGGAACAAGCACTACGGCGAGGTCGTCGGCGCCTTCATCGAGCTGTCCGGCGACTGCCCCAGGGACAGGCGCCCGTCCGACGCGGAGCTCAAGGAGTGGTGCAGGAGGACCCTCGGCGGCCACAAGTCGCCCGCCCACGTCTTCTGGCTGGGCGAGGACGGCGTCCCGGAGACGGTGCCGCTGACGGGGAGCGGCAAGGTGAGGAAGTTTGAGATGGCCAAGTTGGGGGATGAGTTGTTGGCGAAGAGGGATAAGGCGAGGCTGTGAGTCGAGAGAAGGTTGAGGGGGGGTGGGGTGGTGGAAAAAGCGTGCTGGTGTTTTTCTGGGATTTTCTTTTTCTTTTTTTTTGGTATTTGTCTTATTTCAAGTCGATGCGCATGTTTCGATGTTAGACTCGTGTTCTAGGTACTACTTGACGAATAGACAATCATATTAGACTCGTGCTCTGCGTACTACTTAACAAATAGACAATTGTAAGAGCGGTGGACGAGATATGATTGTGAGGCAAGCCACGATGCAGCCTTCATCTGGGTTCAATAATCATGGTCAAAGATTTGCTACACAATTTCCAAAGCAATCTCGTCAAACAACTTTTGCGCCTTCCAGGTAATTAACTAATCTACAGCTTAGGAACCAATCCGATGCCCATTCCTCCCACAGCCTTCTCGCTTTCTCCCAGTGGACACAGCTGGAAGAACCTCTCTCTGGGGCATCGGACCAACGCGCTCCTCTTGTGGGGCAGGTCGACGAACTTCTCGATGCCGAAGCCGTGGATGAGATCATACATGACGACGACCGAGTTCGTCTCCTTCGGCTCGCCCACGACGGCCATTGTCCGTGGGTCATCGAGGTAGAGGTAGTGCATCAGACTGGACCACCAAGCTGTCACGCGGTGAGGGCCGCGGAACCGGACGTCGCCGACCAGGGAGTGGCGGCCACGGTCGAAGTCGCCGGCGTTGAAGTAGGCACCGAGACGGTCCTCCTGCAAAGTAAATTGTTAGTAAATTGCGTTCACATACGACAATAGGGAATGTTTCGTCAGTGACTGACCTTGGCCCAGTAGATCTCAAAGTACGCAAAGTAGGTATCCTCCCACTTGGCCAAGACGGCGACCTGGTGAGGGTCCTCGTGGATCTTGCGCAGGTACTCGCGATGCTGCTCCAGCGTCCCGGTCTCGTTCCAGCCCTGTGAGACACGGGGATCGTTCTGCCACTCGTGGAACAGCCGAAGGTGCTCGGCATCCTCCCAGTCGAGAGATACCATTGAGAAAGTCTCCTTGAGGTGCGGGATCCAGCGGCTGTAGATCACAGCCCCCGGCGCAGGCTTTGCCGGTCGGACGGGGTGCCACGCTTGCATGTGGCGCTCAGGATCCTGGGGGTCGCCGGCCAGTTGGATCGAGGTTGTGTTCAGCAGGGGTGTGAGAGGGTACGACGCGAGAGTCGACGAGTCCAAGGACGCGGGAGACTCGACGGGGCACCACACAGGTCGTGGGCCAAATGGCGACCCAGCGCCCTGCCAGAACGTGCTCCTCTGGGCGACGACGACAGCCTTGCCATCCTCGGTCTTGGGGCGCTGCTCACTGGGTCGAAGAGGATGCTGGATAGCCAAGAGGACATCGCAAAGCTGCTGTCCCAGCCTCGCGGCACCAGCACCCTGCAGTTCGAGGCGCAGGCTCTCCATGCCAGGCCTCAGCGTGAAGAGAACGTACAGCAGCAGCCATGCCTGCGCCAGCGACGGGGTCTCACCGGCAGACCATTGCGCCGAGACACACGGCGAGCGCCTCGCACGAGCCCAGGCGCTGTTGTTCGACGGAGGTGGCGCCTCGCTGGACTTGAGGTCTGCCGGCTCGGTGAAGTGCAACTGAGGAGACACCAGCGCGAAGGGAGTAGTGGCCTTGGAGCCCGGGGCAGACCTCTGGACAAGCTTGAAGAGCTGGGCTTGCGAGCTTGAGGCCGCCTTCTGGAGAGCGAACTCGGTCCGGTACGGGTGAGGGAGCTTGAGGATGGTCTCGTCAGGCGAGAGCGAGGAGAACTGGGTGGTCGGCGCCATTGTGAAGGACTGACTTGAGGTTGCAATGCCCAAGGAATGCCGAAGCTGTCACGGGAATGGAAAATAAGAGAGAACGTGCAGCTCCCGACACAAAGCGCTTCCGGACGGTCACGTCAGTGCTTAACCCGAGCTTCAGTGGTGTACACTCCATACTCCATCCATGGTGTGCGAGTCAATCGCCTCCTCGACCCATGTCTACCAACAAGCCGAGGTGGCCCAGCCGCAGCCGCAGCCGAAGTCGCATCGTATGGTCTGGCGCTGACTCTGACTGAAGAGGCGGGTTCCATCATGATGCAACAGGGTTGTGTGCTGTAATTGCCTCGCTTGCGGTGCCTGGCATCACGGGCTGAAAGGGTGTGTGTTTCTTTTCGTTGCTAGAGGCACGTTGGGGTGGTGGACTGTTTAAGGTACGCACCGCGTAGGTTGTGGGCTAAGGTTGAGGTGCTAAGTCAGTGTGTGGGGGGGCGACTACTGTACCGTGCGTCGGAGGTACCTGGACGGTACATGCGCCATGACTCCGGAAGACTGGAACAGCATCGATCGGTTGCAGTGAGGTCTAGGACTTGGTACTGCTTGTTACCAAACAACTGCAGAAATGACGTTAGTCAAGATCAATTGCCCAAATGTCACATTGCAGCTCGCAAGCATCTGACTGATTTTGACATGTCTTTCATGACCTTGTTCAAGCTGAGACTCTTCACATAGAGAAGAGCGAAAAGAAACACGCCATAATTTATCACCTTTTCTATGGACTGTGCTAAACTACTAGTCATGAGCGCAGGATGGGGTGGGAAAATACTTTCAGAACTGTGGTTCGCCTGGCAGGGGTAGGCGAGCAAGCCACTGGTAGAGTTTTTTATCTGATCCGAACCCATCTAATCAGATCATCTCATGCCTCGTCATTAGCCGGCATCCCGGCGAATGTATACTTTCCGACACAGCTTCAGCAGGTAGTGTTTTCAAGGAATGATTCTTGCAGGCCCGAGCTTGAGTTGACTTTCTTGCTGGGTATTCTTTCGCACCCACCTTGATGTCTTACACTGCATGGAGCCCTTTCCTGGTGGTATGGGGCATGTCATCCATTCCTCGACAACTTACAAAGGGGAGGGAGGGGTAAGAAAGGAAGGTGAACGAAACGACATGATGTGGCGGAGTAGAAGCTCTCTAACGACCGGTGATGCCACCGCCATTAAGCTCTGACGCTTATATCCTGCCCATGGAGGAGCGACCTTTCTGATACCTTGTACGAATTCCGTGCGATTAGGGCCCCCTTTCGTCATCAGAGGATGATGCAGGGACGACCAAGAAAAGCAGCACCTGCTTGATGACATGAACTGATAAAATGATGACCAGTAAAAGGTCAAGATGACTTGGCTGATGCAATGACCGGCCCGGGGTGTAGATCGTGGTGAGGATCGTAGCTGCAGATATGATGAACGCTTCGCAAGGGCGCTGCTGCAGGGCCAATATCGCAAGTCACAAAGGGCGACTGCAACGGTGAACACCACGCACAGTATGAAGATCGTTTCATCATTCTTCTATATGGTCAAGACGTCGAATTGATCGTCGACCCCTCGAAGTTACCGAACCTATGTTGAACGCCATGATAAGCCCGAAACGACGCGACAGTACAAGCGGATCATTCTAAGCAGCAACCTCAACCTCCTTCTTTCCGCCAAGCTGCATGTAATCCCAGCAAACTACGCATCAGAGTCAGCGGCGGCACGGGTCTCGCTTCGGGCATACCTAGGAGGTGGAACTGTGAACTTACTCGTGAAGCCCAGGTCATGTTTGAAGTACAGCTTGAGCACTTCCTCTCCCCAAATGGTGTCTTGATCCGGACCGGATGCGACAGCCTGCTTGCCGACCGCCAGACCAATCATGGGGGCCACCTCTTGGAGCTCCTTGCGCACGGCCTTGTGGTTGACCGCACTCGCCAGGACTGACTGGTGGATGTTGTAGGCGGAGTAGTGGCCACCGTGCATGGCTGCACCGCAACGCTTGATGCCAGACCATTTGCAGGCGTCGCCGGCGCAGTAGTGAGATGAGGCGTTGGGTGTGCCTTCGACAATGGTGAGGCTGAGACGCATGTTAGCTGGGACTGGGAAGGACTATTATTCGTCAGTAGACGTACTCGGGGTTGATCTTGATGTAACCCTCCTCGTCGAGCGCGGACTTGGGCATGTAAGAGGTAGAAGGCTCGCTCTTGGAGATGGCCATGGTAACGTCGTTGACGATCATCTTGTGGCCATTGGTAAACTCGACCTCGTACCGGGTGATACCGTCCCCGCTCTCGAGCTTCTTCTTGCTCGCAAGTCTGTGGTTCAGCAGAACCTCTACACCGCCCTCCTTCAGAAGCTCGGCAGCCTTCAATTTGCAGTCATCCTTCAGCCCCTCCGAGCTCAACAGCATATCCCTGGAATGCGCCAGAGTGACCTTGACATCTGGCTTGACCATCTTCAACTCTGCTGCCATCTCGATACCGACGGCACCGCCGCCTACGATCAGCACGCCATCCCTCGCATTGCCCACGGCGTGAATCTGTTCCTCTGCCTCAAGTAGGTATTGCTTCTTGGTGAAAGACTGAGGCACGACTGGCCATACTCGACGGAGGCCGGTGGCCGCGACAAAGTAGTCATAGTTATGGGTGGAGGCGAGCTGGGTGGTCGTGTTCAGGACAGAGGCGGTCTTGGTGGCGGGGTCGAGGTGGGTGAGAGATCCCTGGAGGATGTTGATGTTGGGTTTCTGAAGGGCGGGGATGTCGGTGTACTTGACCCAGGCCTTCTTTGCGTAGTCAGAGTCGGCGAGAGCGAGAGGTGAGCCAATGGTGTGGTCTGCAGAGTTTGGTTAGTTGATGCTTTGGCAGGCTTGCGGGTGATGATGAGAGATCATACAAAAGCCGTCACGCTCGTCGACGATGGTGATGTCGTAGTCAACCCTGGGAACATCGGGGTGGTGCTCTACAGGCTCCCAGGCCATGCGGGGAGCCAGACCATCACCGAGATCGAGCAGGTTGAGAGCTGTGGAGAGACCACCGTACGACCCTCCTGCAATGAAGACCTTCACACGGGGCGTCGCGACAGGAACGGAGCCCATTGTAGCGGACGAATAGTACTGTTTGAAGGAGAATGGAGCACGGCGAGACACGAATGTGAGGTTGAAAGATACAGAACGGACAAATCGATCAGCAATGCACGACACGTGTGGAAGACGGGGAACAGAGATATGCAAGAAGAAGGGTCGCATTGACGTGAGATGTGGAATTGTAAGGGTCGATCAGACGGGGGAAAACACCTCCGGGATCCGGACGAAAAGGACAAACTACCAGATGAGAAGAGCAGTCGGAAGACGTTCGTACATACCCTCCATACCCAGAAATATACCCGCCAGCAGTGCCGTTGTTCTTTGGTTAAACAACGAAAAGGAGGCAGTGCAAGTCATGTCATTGCCGGGTCCGGAAGACCCCCGTCGGAGGAATCACACGAAAGATGCGCATACCCTCGGCGATGCTCGGCGCGTAGTGGAAGGATCTGATAAAGAAATGGGATCCATCCGGAGGGGGGCCTTTTGGTAGGGCTAGAGTTGACGCCAAGTGAAAGACGGAGGGGATTGGCATTTGCCGACGGGGCACTTGACACAACATGAAGGATGCCGATGAATTGATGTGTAAAAGTGCAGAGTAACCGAGTCAAAAATTGAACCAGAACAAGGCAGTACCTAGAACCTTCTGAGGAAAAGAAAGCCAGCCGGTGCCGGACCAGCATCGGGGTGGGAAGAGAGTTATCTGATCCGAAGCTAGGCCAGGATTATGGTGGGTACGCCGTACACACACTCACTGCCAAGGTACTCGAAAATTGGACGTAAAAACGAGGGGGAAAAGAGCTCAACGACACGACGGCTGTGGGTGAAGAGGACTAAGCTGCAGACGGTTAGGAAATGACACGGCGGTTCCTATTGCTATGCTAACAGCAAGTCACCTGAGCCACCTGGGCCACCTGTCCTTCCCTCCTTCCCTCCTTGCCTCCTTCCTACGGCACATGGACTCGGCGCCGAAGCCGGAGGTACGTACCTTTTTATCAGATCAAGCCTCTCCCTTCTCCCTCCCCTCCTCTTCCTCGCCCATCGTCACTCACCCGCGTCACCCTCCATCAGCAAGCCACCCATGCTATGGCCCATATTTCTCAAGCCACCAGATTCAACTCAAATCGATCCTAGGTTCTTCAATATTTCCTCTCCATCACGCAATGGCTGGAACCCCCCCCCCCCAGGGCTCCAGTTTCTTCCTGGCTGCCAATGGAACCTGTCCACACCATCAATTTCACCACAGCGGGTCCCTGGGTCACCCTGGCCGCATCTGATAAAAAGTTCGCAAAGCACAACCCACCTAGCTCAAGGCAAATGCAACATGGCCAACTAATTGACTCTCTTTCTCTTCGCCACACCCATGCGGGGACATAATGCCTGACTGGCCTCCTCTTCTTTGTTCACGCCCGATGATCACCTAAAGGCAGGCTAGGCTGCGTGCGAGATGGACCGACCGGGGCATTAGGCCAGGCCTCTCCACCCCTCTCTCTCTTGCTCTAGGTCCCATCTGATAATTTCTCAGAGGGCAGGTCGCCATGTACATTCGTCTTAGCGTCGCCCATCCTTTATACGTGCTGTAGTGCTCAGAGCGGAATGTGCTGCAGGGTTTCTCTAGGGAAAAATTGGCACGCGTCTTGCCGAGGAGCTATCTGCAGCTCTATTTCCTCCTAGTTTTGCCTTGTATCTTTGTTTGCCTTCTTCTCAAGTTTCAGACCCGTGATATTCTTCGCACCTGTTGCTTTAGGAAGAAAGCTGGTGAAGGTGAAGTGAAGCGCAACGCCTCTTAGGAGACGGTTGAGTAAAGCACCATGGGCACGGCACCGGTAGAGGGTGACGCTGCGTCGCCTGAGACAGCAACCCTCTCGGAGACCAGCAACACGCCCAAAGCTCCCGTACGATTGCAGCCTCGATTTCCTCCATATCTTTGTCCATGGGATCCAGCTGACACTCCGTAGCGCTTCCAGAACCTCTTCAGCTGGTTCCAGCTCCTCTTCTATGCCTCCCCAACATGGATCGACTACCTCCTCCTCGCAGCCGGGACCATCTGCTCCGCCGCCTCGGGTGTCCCAACTCCCCTCATGGGCATCATCTTCGGTCAGCTCGTCGACGACCTCAACACCGCCACCTGCGCCCAAGAAGACGCATCAATCGCCGACCCTGATGCGGTTCAACGAAATGTCAACAAGAAGGTCCTCATACTCGTGTACATGGGCATCGCCACCTTCTGCCTCATCTACCTTTACACCGTCAGCTTCAGCCTGTTCTCCAGGCGACTGGAGACTCGCTTGAGAGACACCTACCTCGCGGCCCTCCTCCGTCAAGATGCCGAGTTCTTCGACTCGAGGCAAGCCGGCGAGATGACTACCCGCCTCAACGCCGATGTCCAAGCCGTGCAATCTGGCACCTCCGAGAAAGTCGGCATATGCATCGCCTGCACCTCCTTCTTCCTCACCGCCTACATTGTCTCCTTCATCAAGGTCTGGAAACTGGCCGCCATGCTCCTCTCCCTCATCCCTGCCTTCCTTCTCTCTGCCGCGGTGTGCAGCGCTTACACGCAAAAGTACGCGGCGAAGGTGAGCGAGGCCATCGAGGGAGCGAGCAGTATTGCGTCGGAGAGTCTGTCCCACATTGCCGTTGTGCAGGCTTTCGGGGCGGGTCCGAGGTTGGAGACGAAGTTTGCCGAGAAGATGGCGAGCGCGGAGAGGTTTGGTATCAAGAAGGCATTCGCGGGAGCTGTGCAGGCTGGCTTGCTGTACTTCATCGCCTACTCGGCGAATGGGTTGGCGTTCTGGCAGGGAAGTCGCATGATCGTGGAGTCTCTCAGGAATGACGGCAGTGGCACCTCCATGGGAGAGATTTACACCGTCATCTTCCTGCTGGTTGATGGTAAGTCTATCGTTCGAAAATGATGCTCAGGACTTTGAGACTAATCATTCTCAGCTTGCGTGATCCTCGGATCTATTGCTCCTCACCTACCGCTTCTCCAAGCCGCAGCAGGCTCCTTCCAGAAACTACGCAAGGACATCGAAACGCCAGCCAAGATCGACTCGGGATCCGACCAAGGCCAAATGCTTCCCATCACGATCGAAGGCAGTCTCTCGTTCCGCAACATCAGCTTTGCGTACATCTCTCGACCCGATCAAGATGTTCTCAAGAACGTGTCTTTCGAGTGCCCGGCCGGCAAGCACACTGCTCTTGTTGGTTTGTCCGGTAGCGGCAAATCTACCATCGCTGGACTCGCAACCCGTTTGTACGATCCTCGCGAAGGCACGGTCCACCTTGACGGCCATGATTTGCGCGAGTTGAACGTCAAGAACCTTAGAAGCTTCATGAGCCTTGTTCAACAGGAGCCCTCACTCCTCGACCGCTCGATCCTGGAGAATATCGCCCTTGGTTTACTCAACTCACCGCAGCCAAATCATCAGGTTTACCAGGACGTCATCCTCGGCCCGCAGCTTAGCGAAATTGCGTCCAAGGTCAGAGACGGGCAGGACCTTGCTGACGCTGCTGCATCCTACGGCCAGGTCGTGTCGGACCTCGTAAACCTCGTTCGCGATGCTGCTTCCGTGGCCGACGCGGCTAGCTTCATCGATCGCCTTGACAATGGTTATGGTACTCTCGTCGGCACCAGTGGCAAGCTCGTCAGTGGTGGACAGAGACAGCGGATTGCCCTCGCGCGAGCCCTCATTCGAGACCCCAAGATCCTCATCCTGGATGAGGCGACCGCGTCGCTCGATTCGGCAAGTGAGAGACGCATTCAGACCGCTATTGAAAACGTCGCCAAGGGCAGGACCGTGATTGCCATCGCCCATCGACTGTCGACCATCAAGAATGCCGACAACATCATTGTTATGAACCAGGGCGAGATCATCGAGCAGGGTACGCACACTGAGCTCATGGAACTGAACGGCTCATACGCCGGCATGATCCGTCTTCAGACCGTCGAGGCCGAGCAACAAGACGACACGCATTCCCTCTCCAGCACTCTCAAGGATGAAATCGGCATCGTCACAGCTGAGAAGGGCCTTGCCGTCGAGAAGACCGCCAGCGCAGGCGGCGCCACGGACGGAAAGGCATCATCAGACTCGCCGACTGAGAACGAATCAGCAGAGGCAGAGGGCAAGCCTGCGCTCGACGAGAGCAAGTCTGCTTGGATTGTGTTCCGTGGCCTGGGGGCCATGGTCCGTCCCAACCTTCTCCAACTCATCATCGCCATCATTGCTTCCCTTGGCGTGGCCGGCGCGTTCTCAGCATCTGGTCTCATATTTGGCAACACTGTCGGAAAGCTCAGCCCTTGCAACCCTACCTCTACTATTCTCTGGGCAGGTAGCTTCTTTGGTGGCATCTACTTCATGGTCGGTGGTGTGGAGCTCTTCGCCCATACGCTGAGCTGGGCTGGATTCGGTTTCGTTGCCGAAAAGCTGCTCTACAAAGTCCGAGTCCTCAGCTTCAGGTCCCTGTATGAGCAGGGTTTGGAGTGGCACCAGTCTGGTGGACGCACTCCGACCAGTCTGTTGTCGGTGATCACAGCTGACGCTGCCGCTGTTGGTGGCTTCAGTGGCTCGATCATGGGAACTATGTTCTCCATTGCCGTCAACTTCCTCGTTGCCATTATCCTGAGCCACATTGTCAACTGGAGGATCGCCATCGTTTGTCTCGTCACCGTCCCGCTCCTGCTCGGGTCTGGTATCATGCAGGTGCGATCACTCTCGCAGTTCGAGCGCAAGCACGCCGGTGCCTTCTCGGACGCCATTGGTATCACGTCTGAGGCCGTCAACTCTTTCAAGACAATTACCTCTCTCTCACTAGAGAATGAGGTGCTCACAAGCTACCGCCGTGCGCTCAAGGCGCCCCGTAAGGAGATGACCCTTGCGAGCGCTTACACCAACTTCTGGCTCGCCATTGCCAACAGCACATCGGGCATCATCTACGCCTTTGCCTTCTGGTGGGGATCTACCCGCATCGTCAAGGGTCAGGCCACGCAGACCCAGTTCTTCATCATCCTTATCGCCATGCTTGTCAGTGCGCAGCTTTGGGGTTATATGTTTGCCTTGGCTCCTGAGCTCACTCGAGCCAGGGCCGCAGCTTCACGCATTCTCAGTCTCATGGACATGGGGTCATCAAGAAAGGTTGAGCAAAGAGGAACCGAAGTGGTCACGTCGCAGCCTAAAGAGAAGGACGTCGAGGCCACTGGCGAGGCGCCTAACAAACCTCACGGCGGCACCCGGGGCTCTACTGTGACATTCAAGGATGTCTCCTTTTCGTACCCGGCACGTCAGCAGAGGTCGATCCTGCGCGGCATGTCCTTCACCATCCCGGCTGGGCAGTTCTGCGGTCTCGTCGGACCCTCGGGAGCGGGCAAGTCAACTATCATGTCGCTGGTCCAGCGCATGTACACGCCATCTGGTGGCGTGATTGAGATCGACGGTCAAGACATCTGCGCCAGAGAAGGTACAGAGTTTCGGGATGATATCGCCGTCGTACCTCAAGACTGTGCGCTGTTCGAGGGAACCATCAAATTCAACGTTGGTCTCGGTGCGCGTCCGAATGAGGAGGCGACTGAGGCAGACATTGAGGAGGCTTGCAAGCTTGCCAACATCCACGACACCATCGTTGCTCTCCCAGATGGCTACAACACCGAGTGTGGACCCAATGGTTCACGCCTCTCAGGCGGTCAGAGGCAGCGCCTGGCCATTGCCAGAGCTCTGGTCCGGAAGCCTAGGCTCCTCCTTCTGGATGAGAGCACCAGCGCGCTCGATGCTGAGAGTGAGCGTGCCCTGCAGGAGGGCTTGATGCAGGCTGCACGTGGAATCACAGTCATTGCCATCACGCACAGGCTTCACACTGTCCGTCGGGCCGATGTCATCTTCGTGGTTGAGGATGGCAAGATCGTGGAGAAGGGCCGTCACGAGGAGCTGGTCGAGAGGAGCGAGACATACCGCATCAACGCCCTGCAGCAGATGCTTGGATCTTAAAAAGTAAATGTGAGCATAAGTTAGATACCACCGTTGATAAAAATGAAATTGTACTAGTGACGAAACTCTCTGTTTGACATCGGGACGACCTTGTTGGCCTTGAGGTCGAACCACTGTAGCCTTGCCAGCCTCAGCGTCAGGTCACATGGGTCCAGGAGCATTCCACCACTGAGACATGCTGAAGACGCTCCCGCAGTCCCCTGGAACCAATCAACCGAACATGATGACCCACGTTTCGCGCCCGTAGCTCAGTAGTACGTACACTGCCTGCTATCGCTGCCTCAAGCTTCAGGTTCCCGAAACCGTTGAGGCTCCAGTTTTAAAGTCACGATCTCATAGTTGGCCCTGAATGCGACAGCCCCAAACCCTGTTGAATTTACGCCAGCCCGCACCCATTGCAGCTTCGCCCACCTCACGCGACCCGAAAATTTCCATGCTATGGCTGACGGAGCCGCCCTTCTTACTTGATCACTACACGTAGCCACATCAGCAACCATTCCCGCCTTATCGCAGCCCCCGAATCCCTCCTCCGTATCCCGCGGGAATCACCTTCAGCCAACGAGCTCAGCACAACGTGATACAGGAGGGAGTGCAGCACCTCGATCGATCGCCGCCGCGAGTGCTTCGGCATCACAGAGTGATATCGAGCTCATTGAGCTTCCGACGCGCGAGCCTCCCCCAGCTTCGCAGCCAACCGACGACAGAGAGCGGAGACGGCAGGAAAAGCGAGTGGAGAAACGCCGGTGGCTCGAGGAGCGCGACGAGATGAAGTTCTCGCACAGCATTCAGTTCAATGCTGTTCCCGACTGGAGCACGCATTACATTGCGTACAGCAATCTCAAAAAATTGTACGTTCAGCCATGGCTTCACTCTGTTGGTGATGTACGGAAATGCTGACATCAGGGGGGCACAGAATTTACCAGCTCGAGAAGAATGCACACCAAAGCAGAGGTGGCGATGGCGAGTCCCGACCCTTGATTTCGTCCGAAGAACCGGAAGAAGTATTCTCCAAGGCCCTCGGCGTCGAACTCGAGAAAATTTGCTCCTTCTACGTGGCCAAGGAGGGCGAGCTTCTGGAGGAGGTCAATTCTCTCTTGAACGATATTCTCGAGGAGCTGCATGGAGCTGATGATGAGGTCGAGCATGCCATCCGCCGTATCTCTATGGATGGTGGTCGGCTGCGACCTATGAGCTCGAACGGCACCCATGGCCCCTCCGAGGACGAGGTCGACGATAGCGGTAGCGATGATGATGAGACCACGGGCCTGACGAGGCGGAAGAGCAGCGCAAAAGGCAGCTCCTCGGGTCGTAGGAGAACTCTCGCGGCTGTCGGATACCACGGGAACGATCTGGCTGCGTCTTCCGAGTTTGGCAGGTCCGGGCGCCGTCATAGTACCGCTGGCGACGACTACGGCGAGAACTCGATGATGTACTCCTCGGGTCTCTTCTCCTCTGGCATCATGCTGAAGAAGCGCATCATCAGTCTCTATGTGCAGCTTTGCGAGCTCAAGTCTTACGTGCAGCTCAACCGCACCGGTTTCCGAAAGGTCCTGAAGAAATTCGACAAGATCCTCGACAAGGAACTCATGTCCGCTTACATCTCCGCGCACGTCGATTCAGCGTATCCATTCAAGGATGAAACGAAGCGGGTGATTGAGGAGAACATCGCCAAGATGGAGACGGCCTACACGGAGGTCGTGACGGGCGGTGATGCAGCGCTCGCGAAGCGTGACTTGAGATCTCACCTGAGAGAGCACGTCGTTTGGGAGAGGAACACCGTTTGGCGAGACCTGATCGGTATCGAGCGGAGAGCTGAGGCAGCTCGGATCGGACAGTCCCTGCTTGGCCAGGACGACAATGCCGTGCCAAGGCGGTTGCAAGGCGATGACGACAAGACACCGACCACGAAACACGTCTGGACGCCTGTTGGACGTTTCGAAGTGCCGGCTTGGCTTGCCAGCTCGTCGATGCTTATGCTCTTCGTCGCGATTGGCGTCTTCTTCTTGCTGCTCTTCCTTCCGATCATGAAGAAACCTGAGCAGCAGAACTGTCTTGCGATGCTCGTGTTCGTGAGCATCCTGTGGGCAACAGAGGTCAGTATTCCCAAGCCCCGCATCATGGTGACGATGCTGACATGTAGACAGGCAATCCCTCTCTTCGTCACATCCCTTTTTATCCCCTTCCTCTCCGTTGTTCTCCGTGTCGTGCGTGAGGAGGATCCCACCAAGCCTCACAAGCGATTGGCCTCCAAGGCAGCCACCAATGCGATCTTCGCAGCTATGTGGACTCCCGTTATTATGCTCCTGCTTGGTGGCTTCACACTGGCTGCGGCTCTGTCCAAGTGCAAGATCGACAAGCGTCTGGCTACACTGGTGCTAAGCAAGGCCGGCACCAACCCGAACACTGTGCTTCTGGCGAACATGTTCGTCGCTGCATTCGCCTCGTCTCTGATCAGCAACGTGGCGGCACCAGTCCTCTGCTACTCCATCATTGAGGTACGCTGCTCCGCCACCCCTTTGACATCGTGATAACTTGCTAATTATTCACAGCCCATGCTTCGCACGCTGCCCTCTGATTCGGCCATGTCCAAAGCCGTTATCATCGGCATCGCCCTGGCATCCAACATTGGCGGCATGCTCTCCCCCATCGCCTCTCCACAGAATGTCGTCGCCATGGGCATCATGAAGCCTGAGCCCACCTGGCTGCAGTGGTTCTTCATTGTCATCCCAGTCGGCGTCATTTCCCTGCTGCTGATCTGGCTCCTCCTGGTCCTGACCTTTAAGCCTGGTAAGGGGACCACTATCTCGCCCATCCGCCCCTTGAAGGAGAAGTTCTCTGGGCTGCAGTACTTCGTATCGATCGTGACTATCACGACCATTGCGCTTTGGTGCGCGAGCCAGCAGCTTGAGAACGTGTTTGGGGACATGGGCGTCATCGCCATCATTCCCATCGTTCTTTTCTTCGGCATCGGCATCCTCACCAAGGAGGACTTCAACAACTTCCCGTGGACGATCATCATTCTCGCCGCTGGCGGTCTCTCCCTCGGCAAGGCCGTCCGCTCTTCTGGCCTGTTGCACACCGTCGCCGGTATCGTTTCCAAGAGCGTGGATGGCATGTCTCTTTACGGTGTCCTCGTCGTGTTCTCGACTCTCATCCTCGTCATCGCGACCTTCATCAGCCACACAGTCGCGGCGCTCATTTTCCTTCCGTTGGTCTACGATGTCGGCATGGCAATGGATCAGCCACAGCCGAACCTGCTCGTCATGGGTGGTGTGCTGATGTGCAGTGCGGCCATGGGCCTGCCTACAAGTGGTTTCCCCAACATGAGTAAGTTGCACACACCACTTCTCCTCACAATGCGTCGTACACCAGTATACTAACGTGTCCTTCCCAGCTGCCATCATGAAGGAGGATGCCGTCGGACAAAGATATCTTCGTGTCAAGCATTTCATCAGCAGAGGCGTACCGAGCAGTTTCATCACACTCATTGTTGTTGTCACATTGGGATACGGCATCATGGAGGTTGCCGGTCTGGATTAAACATATTTGCATATTTTCCATAGGCTGGTGGTTTCTGATTTGTATGCAGCACGAGCTAGCGACTTGCATCATATAACCTTGTCTAGGAATTCAACCAGCGTCTTTGGATTCGGGTCCAAGATTCTGTCAGCCTGCTCGCCGTCCTTGAATATAAGCAGAGTAGGCATTGCCTGGATGTCCAGATCGTCGCTGAGTTTAGAGAGCTTGTCGACGTCAATCTTGGTGAAGAAGATGTCCTTGTATTTATCCTCAGTTGAGAGTCTGCGGTTGTCTCGTCTCAGCGTCCATCTCATAGCCACGAATAGTAGTAGGAGTACGCCTCTCTTACTTCTCGATCACGGGCGCAATCATTTTACAGGGAGAACACCAGGTAGCGAAAAAGTCAATCATGACGATGCTGTGGTCTTTGACGGCCTGGTGGAAGGCCTCTTCGCTGCGACGGCAAAGGTCAGCGCAATGTTTGATGAGCATTTCGCAAGCATAGCTGAGGCGGGGACTGAAATTGCACTGCGCGGGTTGCTCTCATGCGATTCACTCTGCCAATTCCAACCACCGGTCTTGCGGAACGGTGAAAACAGCTGCGGAGGCGGAACTTGGAGCAGTAGGCGACTATCCTATCTGGAGACTGGGGGCAACGCATACCTCGTGAGTTCGTGGATTGGCATCGTGACGGGAAACGCTCCAAAATCAGCGTGTCTTAATAAGGAGTGAGATGAAACTGCTGTGTACTACATCGCTCCTGAGATACAGTGATGGGCACGGTACTTTGTAATATTTATACCAACAGCTAGGAACTCCTTCAGCTCCGAAAGTTCGCACCAACATTCAATCGTGTCCACCTGCCGCTTCGGCTTACTGGTCTCAAAAGCCACAGATGACGATCGCGGGCGGCCCTAGATCTGGACCTGGAGGGACTCTCAGGGGAGCCAAAGAGAAGGGCACTTTTGAAGCTTTCTTTGGGTGGGCTACCTACCTATCTTCACGGTTCACGCTGGTCGTGCGTCGGGTAACCGGCAAGGTTTCACGCGTCGTGACGGCGCTACGTGGAGGAGGCATCGATCCACCCGGTCGTGCATTGAGGGGTTGATTATTATGTTCCGACTGGCAGCAACTCTCCTTCGACCTCACGAGATAATGGGGTGAAGTCCGACTGTGTTGCGTTTGTCCGTCCGAGATTCGACCTGGAGCCTAATGGCTACGCGTCACGGCTCGTACCTTCGGTCAGGTGTAGTGAACATGGGGTCACTCTTATCACTACAGACGTGCAACTTCCAGTCTATCTTCGAAATTGGTGCCGATCTGCCGGGCTAGAGCCAACAACATAATCTAACATGCATGTCACATTCGTCCTCGCGGCTCAGATCAAAGTCCCGCTTTTTTGCCCGCATGTACCCCGTATCTCAAGTAAAGTAGCCTTTCTTTTTGTTTTCCCAAAGTCCATTAGAGTGGTACTTATGCCGCCTTGCGCTCCTTGGCTCAGATAGGGCCAATGCAGAAAAGCGCACCTGCCCACTTCTTGACTCTATAAAAGCCTTATTTGCCTCCTCGCTCACAGCCTTTCGGATCTCAAGTTCTCATTACAGTATAACTCATGGCACCCCAAGAGATACCGCCTTGCATGACAGAGGCCAGCCTCGTCAAAGTTACGATCCATCGCCTTCCCTCCAGATAGGGTACAATCTTGGTATCTTACATGCTACTGAGTTTCACTACACTCGTTGACTTCACAGTCGTGGCCAATTGTCAGTAGCGATAATCACGGACTTCAGTGCCTGATCAGCATGGTCTAGTTGTCAAATGGATCGAGGCAGATGGGCCTGAATAACGTTAGCTGACAACGAATCTGATTTGTCCTCAATAAACCCTCCGGGATGGCAATCCAGGGAAACCCGGGGTATTTGGTCCCTTGCAAGCCTGCTATAAAGGTCTTCCGATTTATCATGCAAGGCGCGCCGCATGACGTAACGCCTGGATACGATCAAAAGCCACCGAGATCACTAATCTGTGGCCAAACGAAGGCTGACGTAGCAATGGCATATCATAAGATGACAAATTACAGCATTCAGGCGATATCTCTATTCGCTGGCTAAAGAGAATCAAGGACTAGCAATAATGTAACTAGAATAGTAATTAGATTAACAGAATATAGTAGTAGATTGATAAGGAGAATAAAGTCGGGTCGTGGACTGATGGAAACTTTCATTGGTGATGCTATAACGTTAACAGTGACGATCTGTAGAGTGATGGTATAAAGAACCGCGCTAGAGTGAGGTCACCTTCACCCATCCTCATAGATCTCCAGATCACAAAAATCTCGTAAAGATGGTTCAAGCCGAGAAACGCCGAGTCTGGCGTCGAACTGACCTCTTCAAGCCCGCCTCTCCTCAGCTCGAGTTACTCGAGGAATCTTTGCCCAGCCCTCTGCCACCCACCTGGATCATCATCCGCGTGCGCGCTGTTTCCCTGAATTGGAGAGATGCAAACATCGCTAATGGTGGCAACCCTTGGCCAGTCCTTCCAAGGGGTATTATCGGATCCGATGCTGTCGGAGAGGTGATCCAGGTTGGTGATGCCGTGGCTGGCTTCAACATCGGAGACCGCGCTGCGCCTATTGTCGACCAGGCCAATCTCACTGGTAGGGAAGCTGGACGCTGCTGGCTTGCAGCTGATGTTGACGGAGTGTTGGTCGACCATCTGGCTTTGGATGAGAGGCTGGCGTGCAAAATGCCCGAGTATCTAGATTGGAGCGAGGCGTCGATTTTGGCCTGCGCCGGAGTTACGGCGTGGACTGCTCTCAAGGGAGTTGGCATGGGGTCCACCATCTTGATCCAAGGTAAGCATTCGAATCACTCACAATAGAAGGGATGATGACTCAATTTATTCGTCAGGAACTGGCGGCGTCAGCATGATTGCGTTGAAGCTGGCTCGCGCATCCGGCTGCAAGGTCATCATCAGCTCCTCCTCGGATGCCAAGCTCGACGCCCTGAAGCAACGATTCAGCTCACCTCCCCTGCTTACCGTCAACTATGCCAAACACCGTGAGTGGGAGAAGAAAATTCTGCAGTTCACCGATGGCATCGGCGTTGACCTCGTTCTGGAGAATGGAGGCGCATCATCACTGGTGCAGAGCATTAAAGCCACTAGGCGAGGCGGAATCATCAGCCAGGTTGGTTACCTAGGCAAGCAAGATTCATCATCCTTGAAGGAGTTTGTGCCTCTCTTGATCGATCGAAGGGTGGTTCTCAGGCAAGTCTCGCAGTAAATCCTGTCAGGCACCGGGTGCTAACTGGAGGTCCAGAGGCATCAATTGTGGCTCCAAGCGTGAGCTGGAAGATTTCTGCACCGCAGTAGCAGCTATGCAAATGCGCTTCCATGACATAATTGACACAAGCTTCCCCTTCGAAAGGGCGGATGAGGCAGTTGAACATGTCTGGCAGAGTAAACAAGTCGGAAAGGTGATCATCAATGTTTAGGGTACCTGGACTAGACGAATGGCGAGATTGATGGGGGTGGAACCCAGTCGTAGCCGCTAAAGCAGCGCTGCTGTCGCATGTTGACGTCGTTGCTCGTCCCGCATGACCCAGTGCTTGCCTTCCTACTAGAGCTCCCACCGTCTGCACCGAAGACAGATCCCTCGTTTCCTGCCGCGCAAAAGCCTTCCCATCCCGTTTTGGCGCCTGATGCTTCCTCTTGAAAGGTGAGCAAGAAGCCTGGAGCTGGCTGTCGCCGTCATGCTCTCTGCCTTCACAGCTCGGCCCATCATCGAGCTTCGGCAGTCCGTCAAGGCGAGGATCGAGACCATTGTCGCGCACGGTAGGCCTCATCCGTGACCTCCAGACATCTCTGCATGCACTGAAAACATCACAGGTGATCGCGTCTTGGTTGGCCTTAACAATGGCGCCTTGCGCGTGTACCGCCTGAACGAGCTTCCACCCGACAGCGAATCCAACGGACAGCCCGAGGTCAAGGCAGCAACACCTCCCGAGAATGGCGACCGGCCGTCTTCAAGAGGCTCAGCGAAGCCTACAGACCTTCTGCGAGAGGTGGAGAAGTTCTCGACCCGATCGATAGACCAGCTCGCGATCATCAAGGAGGCCAATATAATCGTCTCCTTGTCCAATTATAATATCCACCTGCACGACCTGCAGACCTACGAGCACATCGAGACGCTGGCCAAGAGCAAGAATGCATCGTCCTTTGCAGTAACCTCGAACATCGTGAGGGACTCAGACACGGATATCCCAGAGATCATCAGCAGGCTCGCCGTAGCAGTCAAGAGGAGGTTGTACCTGTGGAGCTGGCATGAGAGCGAGCTTTCGGAGGATGTGGGCGAGTTTGTGCTTGCAGAGTCCATTCGGAGTGTCACATGGGCCAGCGCGACGAAGCTTGTCTGCGGTATGAATGGTGGGTACGTGATGGTTGACGTCCGAACGAAAGAGGTCGAGGATATCGTGAGTCCTGGGTCGGTCGGCGCCACAGGTCAAGGTAGCCGGTTCGGAGCCGTGAGCAGTGCTGGCATGGGATACATGGGACTGGGCGGCTATATGCCTAAGCCCCTGGCCGCGAAGCTGGCAGAGGGTGAGATGCTCCTCGCGAAAGATATCAACACCTTGTTCGTCGACGATCAAGGGAAGCCGCTCGAGAAGCGGCAGGTGCCCTGGCAGACCGCTCCGGACTCGATCGGCTACTCATACCCATACATTGTCGCCTTGCAGCCCCCATCAAAGGGGTCACTGGAAGTACGAAACCCTGATACGCTGTCGCTACTCCAGACAATCTCATTGCCTGGGGCAGCGCAGCTGCACTTTCCCCCACCGACTGTCAGCCTGGCGCATGCTGGGAAGGGCTTCCATATCTCCAGCGACAGATGTGTTTGGAAAATGCAAGCTACGGACTATGACTCCCAGGTCAAACAGCTCGTCGATGCAGGGAGTTACGATGAGGCGATCAGTCTCCTCAGCATGCTGGAGGACGCGCTATTGACCGACAAGGCTGAGACCATGCGCGAAGTGAAGATGACCAAGGCTGAGATGCTGTTCCGCCAGAAGAAGTTCCGGCAGTCCATGGATCTCTTCAATGAGGATGATGTACATGCTCCACCCGAGAGAGTGCTGAAGCTGTTTCCGCCTCACATCTCGGGAGAGTTCTCTGGCTGGGCAGAGGAGGAAGGAGGAGATGGAGATGGTCATTCTACGAAGTCACCGAGAAAGTCGAACGGGACTCGACCGACCAGTCCCGTGGAAGCAACACCCTCATCACCCCCGGCCGGCGGCTTTGCTAAGTTGCTGATGGGTGGAGGGCACAAGAAGGCGTCAGATGTAGCCTCGGTCAAGTCAGCGAGTCCCGAGAACGAGGACGGCGGCAAGGAAAGCTCGAAGCAAACTTCCTCAAAGTTACTGGAGGGGAAGGATCTGAACGAAGCAGTCCTGGAGCTGAACAGCTATCTCGCTGGCACACGAGCCAGGCTGCAGCGCATTATAGATCCCGTGACGGGCAAGCTCAAACCGAGACACGATAGCAATGCCTCGATCGAGGATGCCGAAGAGAAGTTCCTAAGAACGAGCCAAACGGACGAGGAAAAGAAGCTCGAAGAGGACACACGCGAAACGTTTAGACTGGTGGACACCACGCTGTTCCGTGCTTACATGCACTCCCGGCCGACGCTCGCTGGATCTCTCTTCCGCATTCCCAACTTTTGCGATCCTGATGTCGTGAACGAGAAGCTGCTGGAGAACGACCGATACACGGAACTGATTGACTTTTTCCATGGCAAGAAGCTCCACAAGCAAGCTTTGGAACTGTTGCGGAAATTCGGCTCGGCGGCCAAACCTGACCCTGCTGCCCCTACACTGCACGGACCGGATCGTGCTATTCAGTATCTCATGAACCTACCGCCCTCCGAGATCGATCTGATTCTCGAACATGCTGGTTGGGTGCTGAAAGCGAGCCCCGCTAATGCGATTGAGATCTTCATCGGTGACACAGAGAATGCGGAGACCCTGCCACGAGATCGCGTCGTCGCCTTCCTACGAGATCTTGATACGAAATTGGAAGGCCGTTACCTGGAGCACGCGGTTGAGGAGCTGGATGATCAAACACCAGAGCTCCAGAATCGTCTGGTGGAGCTGTACATCAAGAATCTGAGCGAGGTGAAGAAGGACAAAGATTGGGATGACCTAATGGAGCGGTTTGTTACGTTCTTGCGGAAGCCAGGCGCAGTCTACAGCCTCAGCAAAGCTTTCAGCATGCTGCCGAAAGATGGTGAGATATGGATGACCCCATGGTGAACACATGCGTCAGAGTGCTGACTCGTCCAGATCCTTCCTTTTACGAGGCCCAGGCCATCGTGCTGAGCAACATGGGCCAGCACAAACAGGCATTAGAGATCTATGTCTTCAAGATGAAGAACTACCACAAGGCGGAAGAGTGAGTTCAGTATTGTTCTTCTGCTGGGTTTCACAGCTAACGCTGCTTAGATACTGCAATCAGGTGTATAGATCGGATGGCGCCGTTGCCACCAACCAGACGAACATCAGCAAACCCTCAGACGACCAAGAGGAAGCGACCCCGAGTATATATCACACCCTCCTCTCTCTCTACCTCAAACCACCACCGCCAAACGAGCCCAGCCTCGAGCCCGCCTTGGACCTCCTCTCCAAACACGGCTCCCGCCTGCCCGCGACCTCCACCCTGAGCCTCATCCCGGACGACCTCCCCGTGCACTCCCTCGAGTCCTACTTCCGAGGCCGCATACGCTCCGCAAACAGCCTCGTTAATGAGACAAGGATTGTCGCCGGTCTTCGCAAAGCTGAAGGCATCTCTATCGCTGCAAGACTCCATCTCGGTGACGATGCACCGGGCAAGCAGGGCGGCAGAAATCGTCATGTGACGATCACGGAGGAGAGGCATTGCGTTGTTTGTCACAAGAAGCTTGGAGGCGGAGCGGGAAGAATGGGAGGCGTTGTTGTAGCAGTCTTGCCGGATAACACAGCGGTGCATTATGGATGTTTGAGTAGGGCCACTGGCCAGAAGAAGGAGCCGGCGAGGGCGCCCAGTTGGGGCAGGGGGTTCTGAGGAGGCTGTTGATGTGTCGATTGTTGGAAGGTTGTTTCTGCATGGCAATACCCAGAGCCGCAGGCGAATGTGATACTTTCTCGAGTTTGTAATACTCGAAAAGCTCGGTTGCTCGTGGGTGGTTCTCCGGTTCTGAAACCGCGCGAGTGTCTTGTTCTTCAATCTTCCTCAGCGACCTCCTCCCCGTAATTCTCCTCCTCCTTCGCGTCGTCGACCTTCGCGCCGCCAGCAACGCTCGCTAAGCGCGCCTTGTCATCTTCCATGCGCTGGGTGAGCTCCTTGTTGATCTGATCCTGCGCAGAGGTGATGGCATCACGAAGGGTGGCCAGGTATTTCGTCTTCTCGTCGACGGAAGGGGAAGCTGGAAGAGCTGGGAGAGCTTCGCTGACGCTGAAAGATGGGTTATCCGGGGACTTGTATGCAGCTGTGAGGCTGGGAGACTGTGGTTCTGCCATGATGAGCTAGTTTTAACGGTGGTTGTTCGCTGCTGGGGAGACCTGTCGAGTTTGACGTGAGGTTGAGAAGTCTGAGGCTTTGGTGGGGGGGATGGAGGGGCTTGCGTTAGTGCGAGGCTCTCCTAGCCTAGCCACACTTAAGCGGGGTGGGTGACGATCGCTCTGAACGACGGGGAGCTTGGTACTCCAACATTCCGGTTGCCCCAGGTCTCATGTCCCGTGTCAGCCTCATCCTTCCTACAACATCCACGTCACCCAGAGCTATCTCCTACAAGCAAAGCGCCATTACTCAACTACCGCTCACGAAGGCAATTCTCCATCCACGCACGACACTGGGTTTGGCGAACGTATCAATTCATCAACACAGCCTTCGTCATCATTAGGGCAGTCGCCCTCACTCGGCCGTCGTCATCAACAATGGTCGGCGCATAGCTGAGGCGTGATCCTCAATCCAGCGACGTCCACCTCCTCTCCAACTCAGCATAAAAAATTACGATGCAACCTCCTCCACGATCTCAAGCCCGCGCCCCCGGCAGCTTCTCTCCTCTCCCCGGGGCAGCGTCTCAAGGTGCACCACCAGGTCCGGGCCGACCGCCTCCTCCTCGTCGAGTCGAATCCTCCGAAAGCGATGATAGTGGCGCAATGGCGCCTCCGCCTCCTATCAACGTCAATAAGGCTCGCTCGGTTCGCGGTGGCTCACCTGTCACACCCATCTACACACAGTTTGCCAACTCGAGCAGCGCGAGCTTGGGAGGGCAACATCAGAACTTCTCCCGCCCAGGAGGCGGCACGCCGGGAGGTCGATCAGGTGCCGCCGCGAGCTCGCCGTTGTTAAAGGGTCATTCGAGGAAGCATTCCGCTACACAGGGACTGTTCGAACCCACTCTTCCTTCTACGAGCACATCGAATCTCTCGCAGGTCTCTGCCCTGACGGCAAGTCAAATCGCGGCACAGGCCGCGATCATGTCTCATCAGAACAGCCAACAACAGCATCAGAATCAGCAACAGCAACAGCAACAGTATCATCAGAACCAACAACATGGCTACCATCAATACCAACATCAACACAATCGCCAGCGGTCACAGACGGTTCCCTTCCCCGGGGATCCCAATGACGGGATGCGACGGGGGAGCGGTAGCAAAGCCCCTCTCAGCCCACCTACGTTGAGCTTGACGGAGGCCAGTGCACCGCGCGAAAGTGCTTTCGCACATCACGGATCGCAGCAGACAGAGAGGCCTGGTGGAGGATCGCATTCGCTGGCTGCTGCTGCGGCAGCGAATGTCGTGTTCCCGAGATCAGGACACAGCTCACCTAGGGAACCTTCAGTCTCTCCCCAGACTTTCCCCTCGATGCCACCGCCGCCGGTTCCGCCGATACCAGAAAAGCAGAGCAGGTCTGAGAAGGCCAAGGCGAAGCTGTTCTCGAGGCCTGGAAAGATCAGCACGAAGGGCGAAGCGAGAGAGAAGCCTCTGCCTAGTCCTGGGAAGATTGGAAGCGCGTTATCAGCTCTGCAGCGGGCCAACTTCAGTACCAGTAGTCTTTTGGACTCAAGCAGTCATTCGATGTATAACCTGAACAACTCCTCTTCGGCAACCATACGGGCTCTGGAAACTCCAACGGAAGAACGCGCAAAGGAGAAGGAGAGGAAGCATCATTTTCTGTCGCGACAGAAGCACAAACTCAAGGACGAGTATCACTTGCCCTTATCATCGGCTGCCAGCAATTCTCTGCCCACCGATCCAAACGCCCCGAGCAGTCTCTACAATTTCAATGTGCCCGCAAGCCCCGGCCCCAACTCCACCGGCTTTGTCAAGGCGAAGAAAGAAAAGAGGCTCGGAGAACGTTCAGATAGCCGATTGGACAACGACTCTACCTTGGGAAGCCAGTCCGACTGGCCAGGGCCGAGTAGTCTGCCTTCCCTTTCCCAGCAAACATCGTACATGTACGATCCCGTCGATCCCACCAGGCTGGGGCTGCACAACCACATGACGCTCGACGACGCCTGGCCGTATCTTAGGGCGAAGCTGCTGGTCGTCTTTGAAGGAGAAGATCTTCGTTTGCCCGTCGAGGACTTCAACCGTGTGGTGCAGATGCATATCCAATATTGCATTCACAAGAGGTCACCGAACAGCATGCTCGAGGATCTACGTGATCTGTTGGCGGCTGGCTTCTCTTCGCTGGACAGGACTCTGCGTAAGGCCCCAGAGGACCGATTCATCCCAACGTTGGTCGAGTTGTGGTTGTTCACATTCACTTCGATCCTGCCGTACATCCAGGCTGTGTTCCTGCCTCTCGATCTGGAAGTCTCCGGGTGTGGTACGATCATGACTCGAGAGCAGGCCCGCGACTTTTGGGGCGGAGTCAAGGCATCAACTGGGGGCAACAGACAGCACCGCGTGGCGCCTGCTGCGGCAGTGCTCGACGTCAGGAGGCTGGTTCTCGTTGCGTACAGGGATATCGTCATTCTTCCTCGGTACGATACCCTGAAGACCATCTTCTCGCGCCTGTCACTGGAGTTCTTGCCTTCGTCACTTGCAAACATGGCACTCGCTTCACCACCCCTTGAAGCTGCTGCACTATCTACATCGCCCTCGGAATCATTCTCGTCCATGGCTCGCCCCGGCACAGCTATGTCCCTCGATCCCTCACTCGCTTCATACAACTCCAACTCCTCCACCCTCCTGAACGACGGTTCCGCGGGCGGCCGCAGCCGCGCCATCAGCAACGTGAGTTTCGGTAGCCACGCTAGCGATGGGGTTCTCCGACCTTTCACACCGGGCGGGGGCGTCCCGCACCAAGTTCTTGGTAGCGTCCGTGAGCAGAACGTTGAGGACTCAAAGCAGGTAACGGATATGGTAGGGAGAATGTTGCAGTGCATGAGTGTGTTGTCAAGCTTGGGAGGAGCTGGGGACGACGAGAAGGAAGGCGGAAACCAGGCGAGGATGGAGGAGCTGTGCAAGATGTTGAAGCTGAATTGGCTGGGCAGGGGGAGGACGGGGAGGAACAGAAGAGGAATGGTAGGTGGACGGGTGAAGAGAGAGGAGACAAGAGAGGAGGTGAGGGTGTCTTGATGGATTGACACATGGCCGTGGCCAACAGGAGCGATCCGGCATGATGATAGCGTACATAAGGAGTTTCATGTAAAACCAGCAACGATATACAACAATTCATGCAATGGCAGACGTCACCATGCGAGCAAGTCAGATTTATAATAGCATCATGTATTCATTATGTATTTACGAAGGGTTACGTTCGTACCACACTCAGAGACCTGTCATACTTTTTCATGTTAGCAATTGTGCTTTGAAGCGCTGACGGTGCTTGCGAGTATGACAAAAGAAAGCGATTGCTCGATATGTTCAGACATCCAAGGAAGATATAGCCCTCATCTGTTCCTACTTAGGCTCGTTGGAACTCGAGTGGAAACTGCGAATTGCGTGGAAACTATCATCATAATATCGAGCAAGCTGTGGAAGCTCATCGGGGGGAAGGCAGATATATTGGCAAGGTCGGAAGGGTCTGGTACCGTAAACATACCTTACGAAAAGAACGAAAAGTTGAGCTCGCCAATACGTGTATTCATCATCGCGTAGTCCTATTGATCATGCCAAGTTAGCAAGATATGCCTTGATAAAAGTGATTCTCATCATAAGCTTTCGCAATGTGCAAGAAGAGTCAGACAAAGATACTGGCAAGTAACAGGCTCCTTGCGAAGGGAGCCCGGACAGACTAGCTTTCTTCATGGTCGATTCGGTTGGGAAAAGAAGAACTTTACAGAATGTCATCATTCAGAGGGGGGAGGATGCCGTGATGCGAGATGCAAATGAGAAAAAGAAGGCGGCTTACCTGGGATTGTGAAGCTGAGAGCGTTCAAGATCAGTCAGATTGAGAAGTGATGTAGCATGAGAGCAGAAACCACCTGCCGTGCTGAATTGAGCGACGGCGGCGGCGGTTCCTGCAGCTCGAGAGGCTTGTGAAGAGCTTGGAGGTGAATTTTAGGGAAGAAACGCGAGGGAAGCGCGGTTGAGCTCTTGATATAGTTGACTGTGGGTCACTCACTCGAAAAAATTCGACGATTGCCTGTTCGGGATCACGTGATAATGATATTGGGGGTCCTTAGTTGCCGGAGCCAAGACCCTGGTGCCCGTGTTCATATTTGAAGATCCATGCAAGTAAAGTAGCACCAGGCTCGCACTCAATGATTCGCAGCAATATGCGAGGTCAGTATCTTCCTGAAATGCATTCACAAACCTTGATCATGAAATACATCACTCAACCCTTAAAATCACACGTTACTTGTGCCTAAGGCTGCTAGATGAGGCTGTCTCATTGGCAAAAGAGCAATTCAGGGTGGAGTGATGTCGCCCCTATACTTGCATAGCGTCGACTTGCCTTGCTTCTAACCGCAAGCGGTGACGCAGCCCAGCCACCTGTTTACGAATCTGGCCGCAATAAGCACGACCCCCTTACCGCTATACTATGCATAACCTGACAGCCGAGATTGCTAGCGCCCCAGCAAATCGCATATTCGCGCGATGGGCGTTGCGAATGAGTGCATCGGCGGTCCCCCCCTGCTTGGGCTCCCCTCTATTGCCCGCTCCCGTGAAGCCGTCTCGCCCAGCAGCAGCAGAAAGCAGCGAGTTGCAGTCGATCTCTGGCAAGATTGGTGCGAGGGTGACAAAAAGAAACAGACACACCTTTCCTTAGCGGTCTTATCCCAGTGCTTTTGTCGGGGATTCCGTATCACCAGGTCCCTCTACACCAGCACGCGTCTGCCCGCTCCCCATTTGCTTCTCTGGCGAAACTTTTTTCTTGTCTCACCCTGCCCAATCTCTTCCGTCTTCCAACCTTCTTGTTGAAGTGAGAAGAATTCTCTTTTCCAAGTGGCTTTTTGTTCACCGCCTGACGCACGCAAGGTTGGACTGGACTCTTTCTTGCCCGAAGTCCACATTGACGCAGGTCCAGCCCCGGCCGAAAGTGCCAGTGCCACCTTTTTTAGCACAAGCCTTTTGGCTCTTGATAGGGGACACACGCTAGAAACTGACAAGGCGCCATTTCTTCCCTGCTCCTCTCTGCGCTCCTCGGGCCCTGATCGACGCTACATCCCTCCCAACTGCGGATACACCTCGCTGCAACCACCTACGAAAGGTTGGGAGGATTTCTGCGCCCATTTCGTTCGCGGCTCTCTGATCATATTCTGATTGACGAGCTCGAGTTCCGAGAGGACTTCCATTGGAACCTTCGTACTTCACGCTTCCTGCACATTGCCACGACGCTTCTTTGGCCGTCTGACGTGCTGCGCTTCCCCGTGCCCTAGGCAGCCAGCCGACCACTACCCGTCGGCCGCCCGCCCCCGTCGTCTCAGAATTTTGGCACCCTGCATCACCGACCGCACCTCGCACCTCTCTCGCTCTCTCTGTCGGACCACTCCCATCATCACCATCACCACACTTCGCCGACGTCCCCCATTTGATGCGCTGGGAGGTTCGTCGCGCTCGCTTTCGAACTTGAATCCTATCTGACAGTGGACCTCCATACGTTTGCGATCTCTCGTCGATACTGTCTATCACAGACGGGACCGCCGTCCCCCCACAAACTATCGCATTCTCGCCGCGACACCTCGCAGTTTCCGCCGTACTCTGGACGCCCACCACCACCTGACCGTCGCGCGCGAACGACCCTGACGCGACTACGCCGGCCCACGGCATACATCCTGTGATCATCTGAGAGCATACTGTCGACCAACGCATGCGTATGCAGCGAATTTCTCAATTGGTCGTCGACATCCACCCCGTGGGTAGCCGGCGGAGCACCGAGCGATGATGGCAACAAGTATGGGGCCTGGGTTCCCAGGGCATGCTGCGATGAATCACCCTGGCATGGCCGTGCACCCCATGGGCTCAGGTATGCCTCAGAATGCAGGTCAACAAGGCGCGCCTGGCGGTGGCATGCCTCATCAGTTTGGCGCTCACGTCGCCGTATCCGGTCCTGGAGGTCAGGTCAATCCTGCCATGATGGGCGGGATGCCGCCAGGCGCGAACCCGAATGCGCACGCGATCCAACATCTGAGTCCGGCTCAGCAGCAGATGTTCCAGCAACAGCAACTGCAACTTCAGGGCCAATGTACGTTTTTACCCGGCATGCACGCTATTTCTCGCAGCCGCCTCTGCATCCCCATGCGCGCGACCGATCAAGTGACTAACGTGATATGTGACCAGTCAACCCTAATATGGCTCAAACCATGCGTCAGCAGCAGGCGTTGCTGCAGCAGCAGCAGCAGCATCAGCAGCAGAGGCAAGCCATGTTGGCACAGCAGGCGTTTCAAAATAACATGCAGGCCGGCATGCCTATGGGATTGCAGATGAACGCACAGCAGGTGCAGCAGATGCATCACATGCGGCAGCAGCAGGCGGCGGCAGGCAGGTTAGCACCAGTACGTGTCATCAACCCACGGTTGCTCGCTGAATATTTTGTGACTGACTTTGACGACCAGGGACAGCATCCCCAGGTTCAGCAGCAGATGCTGGCGCAGCAATTGGCCCTTCAGCAGCAGCAAGCTCAGCAAGCTCAACATGCTCAGCAGCAGCAACAGCAGCAACAACAACAGCAGCAGCAAGCTCAACACGCTCAGCAGCAGCAACAGCAAGGGCCCCAGGGACAGCCACAGCAAGGGGGGCCGAACCCCGGTCAACAGATGCACCCAGGCATGGCGAATATGCAGCAGCAGGCTCAAATGCAGGGGCAGCAAGGACCACAGGGCCAGCAAGTTCAGGTCCAGCCTGGACAGCAAAACCAAGGTCAGCCTCAGCAACAGCAAGGTCAACCTCAGGCCCAGCAACCTGGCCAGCAGCCCCAGCAGGGACAGCAACAGACGTCACAGGCTGGCACACCTGCCAATACCGGGGGTCAAACGCCTTCACAGACGCCTGCGCCTGCACCGGCGCAACCTAATCACCCACCCCAGCAGCAAGGCCAGCAACAGCCTCCGCAGCAACATCCCCAGGCCCATCCACAGCAAATGGGACCTCAGCAGATGACCCCCCAGCAGATGAGCGCTCAGCAGATGGCGAGTCTCATGCAGCATCAACAGCAGCAGCAGCAGCAACAGCAGCGAAGGGAGGGGATGAAGGGACAGTGCTTGCTGAAGCTCATGCAATTTGGCGAGCACCTCAGCGGCTTTCCTGTACGTTCTCGCATTATCAATGCCGTGGAGTGATGACTGACCTTCTCAAAGGGACCCAAGGGGAAGGATGATCTGTCGTACTGGACAACTTTCGTATATCGGTTCTTCTCGCCCAATGGTGTCTTTCGCCATTCGTTGCATATCACCGATAGTGAGGATACCACCGACAAGCAGTACGAGATAGCATTCCCGGCGATCGCACGATACTTCCACACCCACTTCGAGAGCGGCGTCAAGAACATGCAATTGATCATGGATAGGGGCGTTGTCGACAGGCCACTGCCCGGTGACTGCCATTTCATCGAGAACACAAAAGCCAGCATCGTCTACTGGTTCGAGACAGGATCACATGTAAGTAGCAAGACATCTGACATTTATGGTCCTAATACTGACAATCTCTAGCTTGTTGCTACTGGCACATTACGAGCCCAGTTCGATGCTGAGCAGAAGCTGGAGCTGTTTGAGTTCATCACTACCAGCAACGAGGAGTACGTGGCCCGCAAGCAGGTCATTGATGCCGCCAAGCCTGCCCACAACTGGATGAAGGAGTGGCACAGGGTCAACTCCTCGGACGCCAAGGGTTCCCCTGAGATGTCCAAGAAGGGCAAGGCGAAGCAACTCAAGTCGCCGCAGTCGCATCCCCCAGAGGTTCTGTCCGATATTCCTGACTCAGCGGTGAACAGCAAAGGTGTGACGGCAGCGGTCCATCAGTTCCTTGAGATCGTCGAGGTCATGGGCCAGATGAACCCGCTGTTCAACTACTGTTACGCGAACCCTGAGCTCGGCCCTTACTCTGCTCTCGAGCAGTACGTTTCAACTCAGATCAACGGTCAACCCCAGATGAACGGCCAGGGAATGCAGCAAGCCCCGAGAACCCCTAGCTTCGGTCAATTCCAGATGGGAGCCAGTCCTGCAGCGGCGCATATGGCTCTCCCTGGTGCCGGCTCACCTCACATTGGTGCCAGCCCGATCCCCGGACAGATGCAAGCACCACCGATGCAGATGCAGCAAAGCCAACAGGGCACCAGCTCGAGCGGGCCGAGCGCCAACACGTCGCCGGCGTCGAATAAGCGAAGGAGGCCGTCTACTGTGAAGGTGGAGGACGACGGCTCTGGCGCCCCGACACCAGTCGGAACTGGCGCGCAGGTTAATGGCAGAGCTACCAAACCTCCAACACCGCGGATGAACAAGCGGGCCAAGGTCAACCAGCAGTCATGATTCAACGCAGCCGTACGTCCCGTTCGGTAATTGTTCCTTTTACGTGTTAGCATGGCGGCGTTTGGTCTGCGACGTCCTTGTTTGGCGGCCCCTGGGAGTTGCCAAGGCATTTTTCATTGGGAGTTCCGATGGTTATTGCGAGCATCCATGAGCCCTTGATTCCTCCTTTCTTTTTGGTTATATTTCCGCCCTGGCGTCCCAACTCTTACATCAGCATACTTGGGAACTATACTGCGTTGACTCTGGCTGCTCGACTTCTCCCCTGGGTCAAGCCATCCTTGGTTTGGCAGCTTAGAGATGCTTCGGAGCACCGGGCCAGCGCCCATCGATGGGTCTGGACGCCATTCATGCTTGCCATTGGTTTACCGCGTCGCTGTTGTCATTTGCAACGGTCAATGTTGAAGCATCCTGCCGGGGACGACATATCTAATTCTCATGCGATGGAGTCCGTTCCAAAGAAAAGAGTCGTTTATGCTTTCTTGGATGGCTTCACCTGTCGAATTATCGGTGAGAGGCTCTCACAAAGTTCTGTTGCCTTGTCTCTGTTGTCGTCGTTCTCATGCAGATTCCCTGTTCGCTTGTTTTTATCGTTTCGATCCTTTTCAAACGTCTCGAGTTCTGCTGTCTGTTTGGTCCAAATTCTGGGTATGTGGGAAACGTTCAAAAAACATCAACCACGTCTGTTTTATTGTTCATGTACGATAGATGGTGGGGATGAAGCGATGAAATGGAACTTGACTATATTGGGATTTTTCCTGCCGTATCACTGCCTCCTTACTGCCTCCTTACTGCCTCGCCGCTGAGAAGCCTTTATTCACATGCCGACTGAGGCACGATGGGCACAAGGGAATCGGCGCGGCATTGCCGTCCACTCCAAGTACATCATCACTCAAATCCCGTCGTCTGGCTTCTTGCCCCCTTCCTGAACAGTTTCCTAACTATCTTTCGACTGACTGAGCGGATACAGTGCAGCCTTGTCCTCTTCGTGGTGCCCCCAACCCCACCCTGCTGGAGAGCTAGAACCTCGGGTTGGGTTGGCATCCCCTCGTGATCCCGCAGAAGACCGCCAGCAATGCTCACTGCCGTGTAGATGATCGCTGAACTGCAAAACACCCAATCCGCACCCCTGACACCCAGGTCAGAATCTTCATACCAGGCACACCTCGCCCTCACAAAGTCCCGATACGTCTCACTGAACAGCGAACTGGTCTTCAGAAAGAAGTCCTCCCGAGAATACGCCACAGTGTAAGGGTCCGAGAGACCGAGGACTTCTTTGATGCCTTCGGTCAGAGTACCAGAGACGTAGTGGTAGACGAGGTAGGGCCACACTTCACGGCGGAAGAAGGGGATGGCTCCGTCCAGGGACGGGCCACTGGGCAGACGATCGTAGAGGAGGCTCCATCGAGTGTAGTTGGCGGTATTTCTCCGCATGGCAAGTTGAACTTGTTCGTTGGGGTTGAGGTAAGCTCTGTGGGAGCAGTATGGGCGGGCCATGGTGATTGCCTTGTTGCTTGTGCTGTGCTTTGCCTACTGTGTACCAAAAAAAAAAGTATGAGGATGTCGTTACCAAAGGCCTTGATCTAGACATTTCGGCAGGGAAGCCTTTCATCTTATAACACCCATTGATTCCTGGAAATCGGAGTATCAAACACACAAGGTTCAACCCCTAAGTCGGAGATGCACCATATACTCGACACCAAGTTGAGCCTATCCGGATAGCCTTCGCCCTAGTAACAGCACCTAGATTGACCAAGGTCATTTGCTCTTTCGTAAGGGACGCAGCCTGTATGTATGGTGTTACCTCCTACTTTGGCCTGGAGCTGGCTGACAAGTCTGCCATCGCGGGTGCCAGTAGTACGAAGCGTGAGCTACCTATACTGTAGCCCTTCTATCAGCCATCAGATCCAGTAGTCGGAACATATGCTGCCTTTGAATGTCGTGCGTCTCGAGGATCGTATTGATTTGGCGTCCCAATTATTACGACACTCCTCTCGAGGTCTCTCTTGATGTCCATTTCGATGTTAATTTTGACGGCGATTTTGACATCTATTTCAACATGTATTCAAACGTCTGTTTAATATTTATTCTCATATCTATCTTGAAGTCTATCTTGAGAACTAGCTTGAAGCCTCTTGCTTCTCCTTCGCTAACCTGAGAACCTTTTCCAGGTCGGCCTCCAATTTGGGTATGTCCACTGACCGTATCTGGTGCATGTCGCTGACGATTGCATGAGCCGTCCAGTCGGCCCCATGAGATGAGACCCGATCATTGGCCGAGCTTACCTCAGTCAATTGCCACAGCAGGTTATCATAATCTGCAAGCTGAGCATATAGGTAGTCAATGGCGAGCTCTAGTCTCTGCCGCTCATCGTCCAGAGTCATGATGTCGCGGATCTGAGGGGTGGTTCCGAGAGACGGAGATGTTCCTGCATCAACAAATGGATAAATCAGGGCAATTTTGGAGAGGGAAGAAAAGAGGCTATGGAACTGAAAAGCGTTTATGTACTCTCACATCGCAGCAGCATAGCGACACCTTTGTGCCGCTTCTGTATTGCTTTGAAAGACAACGACACTACTGCGTCAATCAATGCCGCACTTGGTGATAGTGGGCATATCATGCCGTAGATAGCGGAGAGGCAAGTAGAAAAAAGTCATGCCGAGTGAGGATATATTCTTAAAAAGATAGCATGGCTGTGTATATGCGATGAACAAAGACATGATTGACGGCTATTGACCCGGGGGACCTCGTATGCCGTTGTGCATCATGAGTCCCAGAATACTGTATCTGGCGACCTCTGAGATGAGTTTGTGATCATGATTTATATGATTTGCTGCATATAACTTGCCGTGAATCAATGACTGAACAGCGCGTCTCTCGAGGACTTACTCACGTATTCGTGCGACAGGCCTGCCAGTCTCTTAAGGAGCACGAACCTTCAGCTTGTCCAACGCGTCTGCGACCGAATTCTCTCACGAAGCATCGTTTGGACCACATAGACTATCTACCCTTAGTTCTCGCTGCCAAGATGACGCCGAGCTATATCCAGATCCTGCAAAGGGCCGTCCGAGGTTACGAGGCGGATCTCAAGTATTATGAGACCCTTTTCAAGCAAAATCAAGAACTTCTCTATTCTACTGACCCTAAGCATCAACAGGAAGCCCTGAACTTCTCTGTTCATTTGATGGAGACCATTGATAAGTTGAGGGATGAGAAGATACCGAACGCGAAGAAGGAACTTCAGGAACAGATTGACGAGGAGGAAGAGCATGCAAGGAAGGAAAAGGGAAAGAAAGAGGAGGCAAAGAAGTGATGTGTGGAGAATGACTTGACCAAGCACGTTCGACGTCAGAAGCCGGATTCGATGGCAGAACGTTACGGCTTAACAAGTACCAACCTACCAGGGAGACAATAGAATACATCATATCCTGACACCGCTGCAGAACGTGTGACAGCTGCTGCCAGATGGTGTAGTCAGTTCGCTCATGGCATAAAGTGAATGAGCTGTGCCTGTGGTTGCCTATTCTATTGTAGCTATTCTGCGCTATTCCCAGGTGATACCAACAACTGCTCGCATCTGCTGCTCGATTCTTCAAAATTACCAACTGCTCGAATCTCAGAATCCAGCGAACTCCCCATTCTCCCAAATCAACCCATCCTCGACAGCCTTCCTCGGATCATTTACTCTACTCGGCTTCATAAACCAGCCTTAAAGCTGCGATATCTCAAAGCTGCGCATTTCGAACGGAACTCGGCCCAGCATGGACTTGCCTCCACAGAACGATGACGGTCAAAGCGAGACCGTGCATCATGGGTCGCAGAAACTTGAGAAGCGGGAGCAACGTATTACAATTGACCTTCCGCAGTTCCGAGGAGATGAGCAAGCACCAGTTGGCGAAACAGCCCCAAGAGGCGTGCCCGTTGGAAATCTGAAGTCCACGGTGCCACTCGACGACACCGCTGCAGGCCTGGCCCGTCCAGAACTTGGTCCTGACCTGGGACGAGCCGTTGATCAGTGCTCAGTTTCGTCCGGCTCTGTTGCGCACTCACCCAGACGGACGAGGTGTGCTCAAAACAACAGGGACGAGGACTACAGCCCTTCTATAATGGGAGAAGAGACCGAAACGGATGAATTGCAATTGCCCTTAGAAGGGCCCAGTACTCGAGCAAAGTATTTACGCCCCCGAAAGCGAATCAAGCAAAACATCGAGGAAGAGCAACGTCCAATGACCGAGGCTCGTACGGAGTTGACTGACCAAGAACTAGCAGCGATCAACTGGCTGCGCTTTCAAGAACAAGACCCAACTCGACCTGACGGAGCGATTCTCATGGCTCCGTTTTGGCCTGAGCCTGCACCGATTTTGGCTACTCTGGCGCATGATCCTCCCTCTGGGCCCTCTCAGATGACGCTGATCGTAGCTGCAAATCAAGATGCTGTGAATAACTGGACAAGACACCTGAGCATCATGTGTGCAAACCTCACCTCTGAGGAGGGGTCTTGGTATATCGGATTCAGCTCTCTTTTCCGTAAGAAGGCGGCTTGGCATAGGGGGAAGCTGTTGGTGTAAGCAATAATTTTATCTAAGATCAGTCCACCAGACACTAACATCTGCAAATAGGATCACGACCTCCAACGAGGTGCGCCATCAGTATGCAGACCTTGAGAAACGGAAAGTTCAGGGCACCGGTGAAAGTAGTACGGCCATGCCTCAAACAGGAAGCAGCTTATTCGACATCCATTAGCGAATGGTGGTCTTGAATGATTGCGCACCTGGATGCAGGGATACATCAGCCGGCAAGTCCTCTCTGGGCGTCCTCGGACTCTGACTATGAATACGAGACACAAGATTGCTGACATTACTTTGTGTTGAAAAGCCGTCAAAGCATTTCACGCACTCAAGGCTGGATTCCGATGTTTTCATACGACCGAAGCCCTACCAACGCCAAGCAGTTGTAAGTCAACGATCACTCCGCAACAGTTTATCAACTCACTCACACGAGAGAAGTCATGTATACCCTGATGCGTCTTATTGGACCTGAAGTATCAGACGTAAGTTCCGCCCTCAGGCTGTGATGCTTACCGGAGCATGTCATACTTATTGAGCCCTGATAGTTCCAGAAGCCTCTTTCACACTCCCTCTCCTCTCTGGTCTACAGTTGGTAAGTGTATTCAACTCAGTGACGGCAAGATCGTGCTTGAGCTGAGGACGAAGCTGACACACTATAGTGCGCCTTCGAACCGGGGTCCTCTGAAAGGTGTCGAGTGTATCGTGGTACCTGTCTCGAGCGAAGAAGACATTTTGTTGAGGTATGTGCTTGTGAGACCTCATGAAAGGAAGTAGGTACAAGATTAGACAGCTTACATAACATTAGAGAACTCCGACGCAGGATAGACAGGCCCGAGAAGAGCTTTCGGTATAGCCAGCAACTCTTGTCGAGCGCATTGAGTCTTGATAAGTCCTTTGTCGACCGCTTTAAGGGCAGTCCGGCTCTTTTGAATGTTTGTGAAGAGATTCAGAACTTGCCATCGCGGCTGCCAGCTATGCGTTCAGTATGGATCCCTGGAAACGAGCTTACCAAAACTCTCGCTCCTTTCCACAAAGGTTTTGAGATGATGAGCGAGATGACGGGAACAAAAGAAGAAATGTTTCAGCGCCCGATGGCACTTGAGACACTTCTGGCAGCTCTATACGCCGAGATAGATTGTGAGAAGGGCCATTGCCTGACCTGCAAATCCGATGAACGGGGAAGCCTCGTCAAGTCTACCAAGGTTAGTCTCTGATCCACCTGCTACTTATGAATATCTATCTCAAAGCCTGTTAGTGTGGACATATCTACTGCCGTTCCTGCCTGTCATCGAAGCAGTCCGATGGAACTGATGACTGCGCATGTTTTGGTTGTATAGCGCCTCCCGGATCACGCCGTCAACCGCCCAGTATCGCCGCTTACGCGCAAGAGTTGTGGGCGAAGAAGCCACTCGTCATTCATGGAAGCGACATGCGAGATAACTGTCCGGTGAAACCAGGACCCTTGTGTCCCATCATGGTTCTCCGTCAGGTAGAACGTATTCCATCCATACCCAGCACGAAGATGCTGGCAGCCATGGGTATCATCCTGACATGGAATAAAGAGTGTCCGGATGACCGGATAGTTGGTGTGTCTATTACCTACCTGTATCTCTATCTGCAGCTTGTGCTAACCATATCCAGTTGCGATCCAACACCTGGCCTCCGGCCAGGTGCTAGGGGACCTCCTCAAAATATTCGGAGTAACATTTATGTACATTCTTGAAGACCAGACTTCTCCTTCGAGCGTCGCAAAAGCACCCAGTCGGCGGCCCAACAATCGCACCCTACTCGTGAGAATATGATCATTATTTAATAACTCCGAGTCGGGTTGAAATGCTGACTTTCTACGTAGATCTGCCCCCTTTCTCATTTGAAGAGTGTTCTTACCCTCTCAACTCTCAACCGCGTGGTGTGCTTCGACATACCCCCAGAGGGTCATGATGATCATGGCGCCAGGAGTTGCTTGACCCAGACCAACGTCTCACAGGCGGTCTGTATTCAGAGTGAGGGCGAGATTGGTACCTAGTCTTTGCTCCAGACCAAGGGAAACTTCGCGGACCATGATTTTGGTGGGATTACGCTGGACATCTCATTCGCTGCGGCTACGCATGTGCAGATTACGCGCAGGGGTAAAAAGGGTTGGTTTTTCCTTGAACTTTCTAGTAGGAAAAACAGTCCCAGCCTATTCTGTTCTTTTGTATGCAAACTTGAAAACCCTGCTTCTAGTCATAGTAACGCCTTAACCAAGAGTCATCGTAAGACGCCTTCATTCGTCTGATTCATGCCCACCGGTTGACACGGGTGCAATCGCTATGCCTAAGACTATATCTTAACCACTTTGGAATCTGGAATTAGGGAGATGCGTTCCACTGGTGACCAGGCGTTTCAAATGCTTTGTTCCATTCACACGGGCGATAATGTATCTCAGTGAAAGTAATCACGAAACTTTGGCTTGTGAATGGCATGCAGGTAACACAATAGGCGGCTCTATTAGCATCGAAAGGAGTAGAATAGCATTATCAGACAGCCGTCACAGCTGCTGGTTTCATCTGACCGAGTCATCCCCTTTTATCGTTTTCTGCATTGCCCTACTCCTATTCCTTCGACCTGATTCCAGATCTTGCACCCTCCCTCTCACTTCAGATACCTAGGCTCCTCCAGAACACTGTTCTTCTAGCTCTTACCTCATCGACTACCGCATTTCTTTCGCCCCTCTTCAAGATAAATTACCCTTCATCCTGTTTTGTTGTGTTCTGCGCCGTGGAAACCAGACCACTCTGAAATTAGGCCTCCACTGACATGAAGCGCCTTCCACCCCCGTCGCCGGGGCGTGACGAGAAGAAACCGCGCCTCGAAGATGCGAGTGATGGTGCTGAAGCAACTGCCCGCTTTCCCTTTCAGATATCCTCCGACTTGAGCGACGTAGAACAGTTGGGATGCGAGGATCGAGCACTACGCGAAGGGCTACAGCATGTGGAAAGGATTCTAGGCAAGCTTCGCTCAGCACTCAATGGGCAACTACCACCCCGTGTCGAGCAGGCGCGGACTGAACTGGGTGAGTTCACTCCTTCTGACCTTCGCAAGCCGTATTCCTCGGCAAATATACTGATGCTTCCACCAGAGGAACTGGCATCTCGAAGCCTTAAACATGAGATCTTGGTTGGCGTGTGCGGTCCGACAGGCGCGGGCAAAAGCAGCCTGATCAATGCATTGTTCGGCATACCGAATCTTCTTCAGAAAGGCCAGTGCGGTGCTACCACCGCTGTGGCATGCAAAGTCGCCTACAACTCTGATGCCGACCCAAGTCGATACTTTCGAGCTATCATCAAATTCCAGGATGAAGACGACGTCATCAACGAACTCAAGGACTTGCTCGATGGCTTCCAAACCATTCAGACCCACGATCCCTCAGGGCGCCCACAGGGATCTGCGAATGACGGGTCCAGTGGTGTTCACGGAGAGAACGCCATTGATATATCCGGGGTCCGTTCCGAGGTCAATGTGCTGAAAAGCAAATACAAGGACGTCTTCGGCTTCACAGACTCGCAGCTCAAGCAGCTCGTTCAAGGAGCCAGTCCCGATGAGCTTCGTGGCCGTGCAGTAACAATGCTACAATCTAAGCCCAATGTTGTGGCCCTTCTCAAGCAGCAGAACACCGAATTTGCTGCTCCTGTTGCTGAAATTCTTGCGCAACAACTTGCGCCATACCTCGGGCCTGGCTCCTTGGGCATGCGCAACTCAGAATCGCAGGGCTTTCCTAAGTGGCCATTGATCCGTGACGCCCAGATCTTGCTCAGGGATGATTTTCTTCGCACTGGCATTGTTCTCGTGGATCTTCCCGGGCTCGGAGACGCCAATGCAGGAAGAGTGGCAGTCACCGAGAGGTACGAGACTGAGCTCGACATTGTCTTGATTGTTGCACCAGCCCAGCGAGCAGCCGATGACAGCGTTGTGGCCAAGTTGCTCACGTCCAATCAACAGGGAAGGCTTCGCACCGGCGGACTTTTGAGTCAACACCGACTGGCCATCGTGGCAACAAAGTCAGAGGCGATCGACGACGATGATCACATGATCAGCGCATCAGATGAAATAGCTTATCTGCGCGAGGACATGGTTGGCCATGAAGAAGAGACTGGTCGCTGGAATGTGCTCATCCAATCCCTTCAAGGTGCACTGCGGGACATCGAACATGCTACCGATACTCTCAAGGAAGACCAAGATGCCAGAGTCAGAGCGATCATGGGAGGTCCCCAGCGTAAAAGCAATGCGCCCGTGTCACTGAAAGCAGCCAAGGGGCGAGTCAGGGGTGAGATCAAGGAGGCAGATTCAGTGAAAGCAAATATCGCCCGGCATCTCGAGGTCGCTCAAACCCGTCGCTGCAAGGCAGATGTTGCTAGGAAGGTCAAAAAGCAACAGCTCTTCCACCTTCTGAGCACGAGCCGCAAAACTATCGTCGAGCTGGGGCTGAAGAAGACCGCAGCTGAACTCGCTGGAGAGGATCTCAACTCTGGCAGCACGTCCGAAGAGGAGGTTTCCATTTTTCACACCAGTAGCGAGGCGTTCTGGCGGACAAGGCTTCAGAACAAGACCAAGACCCCATTGAACGGTTTCCCTCAGGATGTTTTCAGCGGCATTCCTGACCTGCGGCGCTGGATCGCACTGAACGCCGCGCGTCGCAGCAAAGAGTGGATGAGGTCGCTTCTAGACGACCTTTTCCTGAACCTGACGCTGCTTGAATCTGGGTTCTCGGGATCTCTCTGTCCTGCACCGATCCAACCTGGACAGAAGACTGAAGATCGCCTGGAGAAGGCCCATGCATCGCTTGGGAAGGTAAGCTTGTCCTCCACAAACCGGATGCTCCAAAGCTGGAATCATCTACTGACCTGATTTCCCAGGGCCTGTATGCTGAGATCGAAGTAGTTTTCTCCCCCATCGGTGAATTCCGACCATATGAGTCCTAGGAAGACGAACGGGAGGAGTTCGAGGAGCGAGTGGGCACAACTGTCAGGAACTGGCGCTTGCGGTATCCTGACGACCCAGAAAGTTCGGAGAATATGCCCTATGGGACACATTGGGCCATCCTCAAACGCAACGGGGCGGCCTACAAGCCCCCTCGTGATACCATTGTGTATAACTGGATCCAGAGCTTGTGAGTCGACTCTATTGATCGCCTCGTTCTGACCGAGGGTGTTTGCTGCCGATCCCTAGCTGACATCTGGCCCTTAAAACCCCAGCATGGGCACGATCTTCGAGCCGCTCCAGGCGACTTGGTCCAAGAGGGTGAACGAACTGGTTGCTCGTGCCGTCGTGGTTTGCGACGATATGCATCGCCATTGGAAGATCTACATCGAGTCAATCATCTCGATCGTGACTGGTGACAACCCAAGACTCCCTCAACTGAGCATACTAAAGAGGAGCCTTCACAGCATTGGCACTTCCATGGTTTCAAGTATGAGGAGCGGCCTTGCCGAGCTCGGGCGGGAATGACGCGAGCGCCTTACAAAACGAACCAGGCCATCGTGAGAGACTTCATGGCAAAGAATTGCAAGTTCTGTCTAGAGAAGCAAGGTACGTTCGACTTCGTACATCGAATCCAGTCTTCGCTTTGGGGGAAGAGACTTACACGTGATAGGCAAAGGTTGTTTTGCATACAGACGGGAATGGCTTGAGCAGAACTTCCAGGCACACGCTGGCGATCTTTTCCTCAAAGTCGTGGAGCTTCTTCACCATAGCCTGAAGACCCAGCGCCAGAGAGCGCTCGAACAGGCCCATGACCTCGTCAAAAAGTCGATCGGTCGTGTGCGATCTGTGCTCGTTGATGGAAACACTGAGGAAAGCGACCAACCAGAGGCAGATCTTGGAAAGGAGACGCAGGCCATGTGTGCTGCCTGGGCTCACGACTGGCAGCTTCCTGACATGAATAAGCAGTATGAGCTGAAGCCAGTTGAGCCATTGCCAGCCAAGCTGGAAGTGGAACATCTGGGGCGAGACCACCCGGCAGTAAGATCCCACGGCAAGAACTTCTACGACCATGCGCTTGGCAAACATATGAGCGAAGACACGTTCCTTGACTCTGGAGCGGATGAGTCTGTTTTGGCTGAGCAGATCGCTGATTGCATTGACGCAGCGAAGAACATCGTGGAACGGAGCCAGAACCACGTGCGTCGGTTCAAGCAGGAGCCAGGAGTGCGCGGCTCAAAGTGATGGAATCTCGGAAGATCTGCTGCAGACTTGCAACTCCGTGTGTGCTCGCGCCTATATTAAGGTGTTTGAAGTTGCTGGGGGGCAATCTCATGAAGACGTCCTGATGGATATATATAAGGAGCGCGATCGAGCACGGTTCTTTGATTTAGCTATTGCGTTGCCGTCTCCTACCTTAGTTTAAAACGTTCTCGATTTCAATCATGCCAATCCGTTGCATCTTTTCGGAGGAAGCTCAATTCGAGGCCTCATTCTCGCCAGCATGCGAGGTGCAGTTGACCCGCGTCTATGTCATTCGAAATCGTGCCTGTCATCTTTCGGTCACCTCCTTTTAGTCTGTATTCTATCCCCTCTTCTATTCCCTATTCTACCCCCTATTCTATCCCCTATCCTGTCCACTGTCCTGTCTCGTACGACCTCATCCGCTATGATCACGCCAAGTCATACATCTTAGCTCTGATCTCGGCGGCGACGCTCATGCTTTACTCCAGGCTCCGTGCCAAGTGAGCCTCATCACATAGTGGGCGTCCTACTGCTGAGTATCATAGCCAGCAGTTGCCAGACGAGAGGTGCGTCCTGAGCGGAGGACACACCGTGACTGTGAACACCAACAGCATGAAGTATAGGACGCGATTCCATTTCCAAACTGCGATTGACCGCAATCTGCAGGATGGCTACAAATATACTCTAGTAATGAATGAGCCATAACGTTGGAGACGGGAGAGAGCTCTTCAAAATCTGGTATCTCCGTAACAGCGAAATGTGTCCCGTGCAAACTCCAAACCCCGAATTCGCAAGCCGGCTAAAAGTTCATCTTCAAAACGTGGGATATGCCGCCCTGGGAAAACACTAATCGCTTCGCTTCTGTATGTCGTTCAATCTGTCATGCCAAACCTCCCTGACTCGTGATCTGCTTCTGTCGAGGATCCGTCAACCTGTAGAAACGTGCGTTAGCATACGGGCAGGCAGGCACCACGACGCACAAGGTGACGGCAACACTGAGCATACCTGATGATCTTCACGTCCTTGTCGTTTCTCACACGGCCCTCGACTGCGTTCGGTGTGATGAGGATGTACTGCCTCGACACGGAACGTCGTGCAGCGTCGACCTAGGTGGGGAGGCGTCAGCCATGACAATCAAGTTAAAAAAAGAATTGGTGAAGTAGTGAACTCACCAGCATTTGCGTGGAGATGGCACGGTTGACATTGTCCATGAACACGTCGAACTCGTCCAGGCAGCGAATCGGGCTTCCGATGGCCTCCCAAATCGAGAGCAGCATGCAGATGGACGAGAAGGACTTCTCTCCACCAGAAAGGGTCTTCGTGTTCCGCCCTGCGCCGCTCTTCTTGGTCTCGTCAGGCTCGATGTGGATGTCGACCTTGCGGTTCTTGTGGTCCAGGTTGATCTTGCCTCTGAAGCCTCGCTCACTGAGCAGCATGTTGAACTGGATGCGAACGCGGGCGCTGATCTGCCGCTGGAAGTTCCGCCAGAGGTGCAGGCGCCGTGTGATGGCCACTTTGAGCAGGTGGATCGTGGTATCCACGTCTTCGGTCTTCTTCTTGACATCCTGATAGCGCTTTGTCGCTTCGGTGGCCCGGTCGTAGATCTCCTCGTCTGTGGCTCCGAGGCGTTTTCTGCGTTGCTCAAGCTGCTCAGTGACTTTGTCGTACTTCTTCTTGATGCTCTCGTGCGTCTCGTCGTCGGGGACGTGCACCCGGATCTGGCTCATCTCCAGAGCTTGGCGCGTGAAGTCTTCCACATTCGCTTGCGTCTCGTTCCGCTCTGCGATGGCTCGTTGATGCTCATTGCGCTCAATGTCCAACCGCTCGTGGGCGTCGTTCTTAGCCGTCAGGGATATCCTAAACAGCGAGTTTTTGGACGTCACCTTCTGGTCAGCTTTCACGACCTTCTGTTGGAAGTCGTCAGCTTCGAGCTTCACAGCGTTATATTTCTGCTTGAGATCGTCCACCGTGGCCTTTAGATCGCCCTTCGACAGCCGCATGTTGCCGTACTGAGTTCCGATGCTCTCTTCCTCGCTTTTCTTGAGTTCCAGTTGCTGCCTGAGCACATTCAGACGGTCGTCAACTCCTTCAAATGCGTCGAGCTCCTCTTCTATCCGCTGGATCTCCGCCTGAACGCGTCGTAGGTCCGTCTCGAGGCGCTTGATCGACTCCTTGTGATTCTTCGACTCCCGCTCGCACCGCTGCGTCGTCGAGAGGGCCTGGCGTTCCTCGGCGGTGATCTCCCGCAGTTCGGTGCCGAGCTGGTTGAGCGCTTCCTTTTGCAGCCTCACCTGACTTGCCGCGTCGGTCCTCATGCGAGGGCGTTGTCCGTGGTTGGGCGTGACAGGAGCGGTGCTGGCGCCTCCCATCCTGTTGGTGATGCGCAATCCGTGCCCACGCTTCCCCTTACCATCGTGAAAACAAAGACACGCAGCAACGTTCTGCGGCGGTGCGCCATTCTCCACCATGACTCTTTGCGCATCAGTACGTTGGGGCACCAGGATGATCTTCTCGATCTGGTGGCTGATGATCAGCTGGGCGCGCAGCAGCTCATTGTCAAACTCCAGAACGCGGAGGATGGTGTCGAACTCGGCAGCGGGCTCCTTTCCGGCTGTGCTGATCCGATCGCAAGACGCGATGAAGACCTGGGGAGTCTTCTTCATCCGTCTCTGCCGCATCATGTTCGAGAGTCGGGTCTGGTCCTGCTTGCTTCGGACAACGAACGCATTCAGGGCCTCTCCAAAAGTCTTCTCAAGAATGGCTGACCACTCCGGCTTGAGCAGGCGCACATGGGCACCGATTGGTCCAATCGGTCGCTCCTGAAACGAGTTGTCTCGTTGTAACGCATTCGCTAGATCAACAATGTCTTTGTCGAAGCCATCAAACCGACCGCCAGTGCTTTGTTCCAGTTCCCTAACCTGTCGCTCGGCCATGAGAATTTCTTTCCGCTTCAGCTCCTTCGCTTCCTGCTGCCTCTTGTATGCGTTCTGGGCTTGGAGGACGGCAGTGTGGACGGCGGGACTCTGCTGCCTGGCCTCCTCGATCTTGTTCTCGATCTCGCGCTCGCGTGACCTCGTCTCGAGAAGCTGTGCGTCCTTCTCTGCGCGGGCAGTCCCGCTGGCTGCTTCGAGACGCTGTTCCTCTTGCGATATCTGTTCCTCGCATTTTCGAATCTCTTCCTTGGTATTTTTCAAGCGGGCGTAGGCATCGCGTTCCTCCACCTGCAAGTCCGTAACGTCCTTCTTTGCTTTGTCGAGCGCTGCTTCAGCTCTGGCGATGGCCTCATCGTGCACACCGCGCTCGTCATCGAGGGCTGCTCGAGCTTCCTGCGCATTCTGGAGACTCCGCTGCACCGTCGCCAGCGCGGCTGCTTTGGTTTGACACAGAGCCTCCGCCTCTTCGATTCGAGCCGCCCGGGCGGCAATCTCCCGTTCATGTTCTTGCACGAGCCTCTCCTGCATCACGACCTGGCTCCAGATAAGCTGGTTTCGGTAATGGCGACGTTTCTCCCGCAGACTTGTGTTTTTCCTCGCGGTGTCGGCCAATCTTTGGGCCGCTTCCATTTCCTTCTTGACACTGGCGATACGCTCGTCGAGATCCTCTCTCATCATGAGTGTCTTGTCCAGCATGTCTTGCGACATCTTGTAGTCGTTGTCGAGCTGCTCGAGCTGCACGCCGGAGACGAAGTACTTGTACTTCTGCACGGGCGATGCCGAGTTGAGAAATTGGCGGGCGTTGTCCTGCGTCAGGACGGTAAGAGGATTGCCGATCTGCAGTGCATACCACTCCGAGATTTCATCGACCTCCTGCTTCTTGTTTGTGACTATCCGGCCCGCGGACGTCTTGACTTTGAAGCCGCTGGCCCCGGACTTGGAGAAGTGACGCTCGATGGTGATCGAATCGCCGTAGAGCTCTGGCTTGTACGCGTCTGTTCCGCCATTCTTGATCGTGACCACGAGGCTCCCGTGGTCGGTGCCTTCCTTGACAAAAGATCGCAGGCTGCCGCCTCTATTCGTGTCGCTGGCCTTGCCACCCAAGCAGAGCGTGAGGGCAGTGAGAACCGCACTCTTACCACTCCCGTTCTCGCCGACGATGAAGTTGATCAGTGGCCCAAGCTCAACGTGCAGCCGCTCGTGGCACATGAAATTGTAGCAGGTCACACTCTTGATGATGCCGCTCTCGGCAACCATGTTATTCCCGAGGTTGGTCGGCCGTTGGGTCAGCTTATAGGTAGCCTCCTGGTCATCGAACTCGGTGTTGTCGAGATGGTGGAAGCCCGCATCGCGCATGAGTTCGTACTGGGTCTGAGGGGGCGCATCATGTCCTTCCGCGTCGCTTTCGGACTCGCTTTCAGACTCGGCCGATGATTCCGGTCGGGTAGATGTGTGTCTCTTGGGCGTCGACGCTTGGCCATCCATGGAGATGCGTGCCCGCTTGCGCTGTGCTAGTATGAGCATCTGACATGAGAAAGTGGCGGAACAGGCTTACAGCATCTTGCTGACGAAGGGAGGAGCTTGCTTCTTGGACATCAATGACCTCGTCGTCATCTTCCCCCTCATCGACGGCCCGTCGGCGGCGCTTTGAGGCAGACATGGTTGCCAGTATGATGTGAAGTTGTCAAACGCGACGCGTCTGGTCCTTTAAATTCGCGTCTGAGCCGGCACTCCTTTAGACGGAGCTGAGTGCTTAGCATGGTTCTGCGGGGCCCACTATGGCCACCACACAGTTGCTAAAAACCGAGTCGCACACTGTGCGTCACCCCACGCACGGAGTACAAACACCCCCACCTTAGGCCGCAGGCTCCCAACCCTTTGGCATAAGGTACCTACGGTATATCATGATATGCGCCATGGGACATGGTGGTTCACACCAGGCCGTATGAGTACGCATCAATGAGCTGCGACAGACTCGGGCGACAAGAATAGCTCAATTTTGTGGACAACCAAATTACCGAGTTGGAAATGGCAGAGAGGCTCACACGGAACCAACCTGCATTTGAAAAGAAATTACGACAAGTGGTGTATGTCAAGCATACGGGCAGTTTGATGCAGCTGCATGATGGACATGGACAGATGTGAGTAAGACGTCACGAAGTCGTTGATGGGTAGTATGCAAGTCAAGATTCCGTATGTTTCTTAATTCCTTCATAGCTTGCAATTTCTCTTGCTTATTTTATCCCCCTAATCCTCCTCATGAAAAGGACGAAACAACATGTTCCCAACAACCTAGCCTTGAACGTGAATCAGGATGTCTATAGCTTAGTCGCAAGAACATCCTCCTTCGACAGGCCTGCGCCTCCAGAGAATGCAAAGAGCCTGTGTACTAATCTTAAGTGAGGTATAATTGCTATCGTGAAAAGGATGAGAAGCTCATATTTGCGCTACAAGGTAATGGCAAGACCAGAGGATCACACCTCCCAGTTGGGATGTACAGAGCAACAGGCCTTGTTCTGCAAATAGTGGCTCAAGCGCTCAAAAGCCTAGTAATCCAGCTAGCTCCCTAGTTATAATTACGCTCTGCTATTGCCAGGGCGTTGAGTAAATCAGAAGTGGAATTAGCTTCGTCTTGACTAAACCTGTACTGTCTAGCCTTAATACCGAGCACTCTCAATGCATTATCTTAATCACCCACTGTTCAGGATCAGTGTTGCTCTTCTCAAGGCGCAGGCTGAAAGAGTGCGTAGCTCGAGATGGTGCCTGGGACAAAAGCTCGCCCCGACAATCTGATGACGATTGATGCACTGTCTGCCTTGTCCGGGTTGCAGATTACTTTGGTATAGTCACCTCAATCATACACTCCCACGAACCGACTGATGGTACCGCACATGGGTGGAACACCAGCCACCCAGATTCTCTGCGCATTTCCTCTCCGCGACGCACATGCATGCATGGATATCATCTGCCAATATCTTTTTTCTCTAGCTCAATTTCCCTGCTGCTAGTCTATCAAGTGGAAAACATGTATCAATTCAATTTGGTTTGGTGACGCGTTGTGCGAGTTGATGGCCTGGCCTGCACAACCTCAGATGCCTAATTAGGCAACTAAGACGCCGACCATGCAGCTAGCTTTGGGGCTTGGACATGCGCCGATGACCGATGACCCGAGAGTTCATACTTCCAGAAAGAGGAGCGTGGTCTTCGATTCTTCTATCAATTACTAATATATATAGTATTGAGAGTGAGCATTGCAATTATTTACCGGGTGGTCTACTCCCTCTCAGACGACCGGCCTCGGCCCCATGCCCCCCTCGCCGTCGCTCGCATCTACCAGTTCACCGCGGCGCGAACCCCCTCGGGGATCTGCTACTGCTACCACAACCAGCAATGCACAAATTGCGCGGAATAATATCTCAAGCGTCAAGCTGTAGGCTATCCGTCTCGCGGGTGGAATGCACATGGGCGTGCTCAGCCTCGATGTGATGCATTCAAGCTGCTCCCGCCGGATTCCTTTGGTTACATGCTTGCCGCCGAGATCTTCAAGAAGCTACTCGACGAAGGAGAGAAGCTCGATTCCACTGGCGTCCGCGACTGTCTCATGCGTGCAGTATCGCATCCATCAACTTTACATGGTCATCCTTGTCTTTCACCCTCGCTCTCACCCTCGAGCTCATCCTGGACGATGTCACAGACACCTTCCCACTGGATATCGAACGCAGGAATTGACAGAGCGTAAGCCACGTCTGAGTGACACTGAGGAGGCGTCCTTCACTATAATTAATGCGGACAACACGCCGCGGTTTGCAGAGCTGCTCAAATGCTGCATCGCGTTGAGTGGCATCTTCCTGCTTACATTCCTCTTCTTTTCTTAATTTTTCTATCTATCATCTTATCTTAAATGTGCCCTTTTTGCTCTCAGTTTTCTATTTCTTTCTTCAATCCTTCCTTCGTTTTTATGATAGGCTTATGTAGTTAAATAAATGGGTGTTACTTATGCTTAAGCTTAAGTTAGTGGTTAACAAGTTAAGAATTTCGGGTAAACCCATAAATAGGTAATTGTAGAATATCAAGTTTTCACTTGTAGATATTTTAAGAGTTCTTAAATTTCACATTAGTAAGTTAATCGTTAGAACCCTTCTTGTAATATTCTGTTTTTTACATACAGAGATTATATGTGCAAGTTTACATAACTAAAAATCGTAGGTTATGTCTAGGGTAAGGCTAATTTACATGTAACCACTGATGGTGGTTGTGGGGCATCTGTCACCCACCTCTTCCCCATTCACGTCTGAGACTTTCATCATATCAACCTTGCCGTTTTGATGCACCATCAACTCGAGGTGTGATATTCAACTATGGAAGAGGGAACAGATACCCATGGTGCTGAGTCACCGTTTCACCAACAACTGGTTCTGCCGGAAAACTGCGTCGAGTACTTCCTGCTTGTCATCGATCCCCAGCTTGAGCCTAGGAAGAAGCTTTCACAACTCGAGAGCATCCGCCAAGCTGCCCTTGAGCTTGCCCAAACTTTGACAAAGGACTACATCTGGCAGAGAGAGGAGTTCAACCTCGAGCTGAGGACTGAGAATGGTGAGCGACGCTGCCCTTTTGCGAGCATTTCGCGATACTGACATGCGGGCAGGTCTCACCTACCTCTACGGCATTACTGACTACGGAGACGCCGTCGAGGACGAGTGGCTCATTGTCTACATCATCCGTCAGCTGACCAGCTCCAACCCGTCCGTGTGGGCTCGCGTGGCAGATGCAGATGGCGAGTTCCTCCTGGTCGAGGCAGCGAACGTGCTGCCCAAATGGATCAGCCCGGAAATCGACCGCAACCGTGTCTGGATTCACAACGGGCAGCTCTTCGTCATTCCCGTGGATGAAGTTGCTGCGCCAAAATCGGAGCCGCTTTCGCTACCAAGAGCTGTCGAGTTTGTGACCAATAAATCCTCCGCTCTCGTACACTCTCCCTTCATTCAGGAAGAGGCATTCTACCGACTAGACAAATACCCCGATCAGATCGCCGATTCGATTCACCACGCTTTGGTGACCATTCCCCGGAGGCTCGCCTACGTTATTTACAGCGTCCCCCGAGCGATCTCCGCGGCTGTGGAAGCCTTCTACTTGAGGGACCCCATCTCCCTCAAACCCATCCTCTCATCCTCAAGCACATTGACGTTCCCGCCGGAGGACTTGACTACTGTCAGCGTTCGCTTCAGCAAAGTCCTGTTCGCCCAGGTTCGGTCGCAGCACTTCGATGCCCCGTCCCGTTGGCGAGAACTTCTCAGCGAGGCGGATACCGCCACGGATACCGCCGCTCGCACACGCTTGGAAATGGGTATGAAGCTTACCTGCGGCTTCGAGATGCTGGCTGCTCGGGCTTACAAGAGCAAAAGCAGGGTTGTGAGGGAGCTGGCCATTGTGATAGATGATCTGAAGGAGGATGGAGACGAAGTCCTTCCATCGGACGCTGAGATCCGCTCATGGCCAGACAGTCAGCGCAACGACGACGACGGGTGGATGGACATCAACTACGAAGACTTCGAACGTGAACTTGGCGGGGAGCGGGGGCCTTCGAAAGGGTCTAAGAAGGCGTCTGGATTCGGCGACGCTCAGACCGAGACGGACCTTCGGAAGATCGTCTCCCGCTTCGAGGCCTTTCTCAACGACGAGAGCGCCGGGCTGGACGGGGCGGAGCTCGATGATATGGACTACGACAATGAATCAGACGGGGACGAAGACGACGAGCTAGATGACGAAAGTGACTCAGAAGACCGTGAAGTTGGCTTTGATGAGGCGGAGTTCTCGCGCATGATGCGTGAGATGATGGGTTTCCGACCGGAATCCTCCGCGAGCACAAGTCCTCAGTACGTGCAACAGCCACGACATAGTGCGGCGACGGATGACAACGAGGACGGGGAGGAGATTGAGGAAATCAAGAACCTCACTTCGCAGATGGAGTCCGAACTCAAGGAGCACGGGGCACTGAAGCTAGATGCACCGCGAGACACTCGAACACTGGAGAATGGGGAGAAGGGCAAGGGCAAGGCGAAGGCATCAACGTTGACTGACGAAGAGGACGACGGCGAAAGTGACGAAGATGATGTTGACATCGATTACAACCTAGCCAAGAATCTACTGGAGAGCTTCAAGAGCCAAGGCGGCATGTCCGGTCCTACCGGTAATCTTCTTGGTCTCATGGGCATCCAACTGCCCCGCGATGAGGAGGATGAGGATCTTCAGGGCAAAGGTGGCCAGTCTTCCCAGCCCCCCACGGCCCGAGCCCCATAGCGCACCGTTCGACAATATCATGGGGTGCTAGATCTCCTCCTCTCGTGCCACCCTCTCGCTTGACTGCGGCTATCCCAGACTCTGGGGGGTATCCTGTCGCCGGGCGGCGACTCCGACCTTCTCCGCTTCCCGACGCGGACATTCCTTGGCCTTCTCCTTGCGTCATGCATGGGGCTGGGCTGGCTTTCCAACATGGTCAGTGTATCGCTCAACTCCATCCATGCGGGTGATGGAGCTGCAGCTTGGACGCCCTGGATGAAGGGCAGGGTCGGTCTCCTGACGATCTCCTTGATGATCCAGAAGCATCGATACAATAAAAGTCTTGTCGTCACGTTCCTGCGGTCATCAACCAACCCTGGTGGCAGTTCGGGCGAGAAGGCGTCGATGTGACGGTCCCCGGTGAAACCATTGATGGTATCTTTGCTGGCATTAGTGCAGAGAGCCTTGGCAACCAATGGGTCTCCAAAGACGACATCGCTCCAGTCTCGGAATCCCACCACGCGTATCGATTCCTTTGGCTCTGTCTGATGTATCGATCCAGCCGTGCAGCGGCCCGCATGTCCTTCACAGCTACTTTGGACATGCCGATGCACAAGAGTTATCGACTCGTCCCCTCCATGAAGCAGAACAAGCTGTGGCCTCATCACATGGTCCAAGATGCCGCGAAAACGCTCGAACTGCCTGTGCAAACGGGCAAATGGTATGGCTGAAATCTTCCTCCGCTGGGCCTCATCTCTTGCCTCGATCAGGAGCCGCTCGTATGCCTCGGACCATGTGTGGTGGCCACGTTTCCCTGGCGGTCTTTGTCCAGTTGTGCTGGATAGGTACTCGCGAGGAAGCAGTGGCAGGTCTGCCAGGACCTCGGCCGCAAACCCAAATCGACCGTTCGGGGACTGGATATCTGAGAGCATCCGCAGCAGCTTTCCCGACTGCAAGGCCACTGAACGTCTCTCTTCACGGGACAACGGCGGGTCGAGTGAAACGGCCGGTCTACCGTGACTGGCAACGACCAGGTTATATGCAGAGCGCCTCTGTTGCAGACCATCAACACTAAAGAATACTGGCCCAGTGTCGAGCTCAAAGTATCTCACGAGTTGTGGAAGGAAGGCAAGTAGGAGATCATCGGATAAGCTCTTGAGGGATGAGCTACAGCCTGACTCGCTTATGTCTGCTGTCAGGGATTCCAGACGGCTGGGCCGATCTCGCCTGTACGCCAGCCAGCTGAGCACGATCGCCTCGGCCTGGGCTGTGGAGTAGCCTGAGACTGTCATGCCAGAGATTCTAGGCAATGCTGGACCATTCAGCATCAGGCTCGTGCCATCGGAGAGGTCAAGTCGATGCAGTGGATGGTGGTCAGTGTTGGGTAGGCGAGTGATCTTCGTCACCGCCGCCCTTGGAACGGCAACGGCGATATGGGCTCGTACTGCGGTAGCAACCTGGTCATGATTGTCCATCGGTGTAGCTGTGTGGCCTCGAGCGTGATTCGGTGGTGATGTCTCGGCTGGGAAGTCTGCCATCCTCCACGACCGGGCTTGTGCAACCGCTGTGCCCCTGCAGTTCATGGAGACAGACGAAACTGTACGACTGCAGCTGCATAGGGCAATCTGATGTCGTCCGCTGCCTGGCGTCCCGACAACACGGAGACTTTGCGTGTGGTCCCGCCTCGGACCGTGCCCGTGAATTGAGGGCTCTATTAAGTAGATGAATGCCCTCCTCCTTTGCACGATTCCGCCTCTCGACAAGGACGCGAGCGAGGTGAGTAGTCTCGTGCTAAGCGACGCAACCCTCGGCGCTGGTACGTCAGACCGACTTCGTTCAATACGCGAGGTTATGCAGCACAAAGCCAATGGCGTGAATCATGTCTGGCGTGTTCTCGATGCAGAGCCAGCAGAAAGGCGGAGAAATAAGAGCGATTCCAGTCGAGACACGGAGACTGGCAACTCACACAGCCTGGGCCTCTGGGAACACTTAAAGCCCTAAGTCTGCAGGCAATCTGACACTGTGTCATCGAGGTCTCCACCAGAGTCCTGTCAGTCCAGCGTTGTAAGAAGCGAGCAATACACTTCTCAGTCTTTGCGTTCCGGTGCTCAGTATCAGAAGCCACCAGCAGGATTTCCGAACCCCATCGATAGCAATGAAAGAAAAGCCACGGACGCACTAGATGTATCAGGGTCGAAACCTGACACCACGCTGTCTAAGCTCATGCGGCTTCGGTATCACAAGAGCGGCTGCCGACCTGGCGAGCATGCCACTGCGTCAGTCCATGCGCATGCAGCATTTTGGTCGACCTTTTGGCGTGAGCTAGATTTTAGGGGGACATTGGTGCGCCTCAACGTGCGCCTCGCCAAGGGTGCCGTACAGCATTGCCCAAGCAATATCTTCGTCGGCATTCCTCGCACTAGGAGAAGAAGAAGGCGGAGATGCAGTGCTTCCACAGAGCAGCAGGTGATGGCCCGGGCATGCCTTGAACGAGAAAGACGAAGCGATGGTCTGCTTTAGGCCCCACGCTTAGATTCCGCGCTTACGATCTTAGCGGATGCTTGGTCGTTTCCCTGATGGAACTCACCGATTCTTGGGAGAGAATGCTAAGACTTTGCTGCGATGCATCGTTGGCCGACAAGTTCCATCTCGGAGGTCTTCCGAGCCTAAGAATCAAAGATGTCGATGTGTTGTGCTGTCCCGTCCCTTCCCGGCGGCCGCATCCCCCACCACACGACTAGCTCGTGGCTTGCACCCAAGGTTGCAAAAAGAAGCGAGACGGAATGCTTACGATTGGCTGCGACAAGCGAGACCACCCACTTCATGGCCCCCTCCAATAGCTGCGACCATGGTCCTTGATTCAACGGCTTTGCTGATGGGGACAAGGGTGGTGCACCAGGGCCGAATGCAGCTCACAGATGCCCTTTTCTGGGCTTGGGGATTGCGTTGGCTGCAGTATCGGGCAACCGGACGTGCGGCTGATGGGTTGGTGGCGCCTGGAATGGGTGAGATGGTAATGCTTCGTTTCTAGAAGGGGTTTCATGCACGGTGCCCGCATAGGCCACTTTGTGATGTGGCATATTGCCTAATTCCGCACTCTGGGCTGGGCTTGATGGCCGGTGTCCTTTGGATGTGGTGCATCTATTTCCGCACTTCGCGACTAGGTCTCGCCACGTCTTACACCCGTCTGTGTTGACGTATGGTCTTTTCTTACGCAGGAACAGGCAGACATATTGATGGCACCTCGAGCAAGGTCCGGCCCGCCAGAATCCGTAGTTCGTCGGTCTCGAATTGATCTTGGCAGGTGTGCGTCCTCACCGCATCAACTACTCCGTAGCATTGACGCCATGAACAGTCACTATCAAATGTGAGGTTTGACTGGTATGAAGCCTCCTTGTGAGCGCAGTTAATGCGAGGTCATCAACTTTGACCGTGTCCAGATATATACAGTCCTCATATTGATGTCCACGGAATATATCAACGGCTTAGGAATACGGCTGTAATACTTGCTTGGACCAAGCCATCCCGTGCATCCTACCTTGCCCTGCATATGCCGGCGCCAGACAAGGTTCAAGACCTCGTCATGACCATAAACATCATCGAGCTTACCCTTCCTCCTCCCCTCCCTCAACCCCTGGCTTCTCTCCACCCACCTTCTTCTGCCCATCCTGCCTCGCCAAGCGATACATCTCATTCACGTTATACCTCTTCAAGCTCTCCCACTCCTTGCCATCCACAACAGACATTCCGCAGTACAGCTGATGACTGGTTAGTATGCGACGTGCAGATACGGAGCTTTACCGCCTTTCTGGGATGGACAGCTCGGACGGACAAAGGTTCTTCTATGGAAGACCGAAGGGGGTCGATGTAGAGGGGGCTACCTGGAAGACTTCGACGAGAATCACCTTGTCTGGCTTTGTGAGGTTGACTTTATGCCGCTCGTCGACAAGGCCCGCAACCCTCTTGATGAGGTCGCCAGAGGGAAGCTCTTTGTTGTGACGAATGTTGTTGCGGATGGCATACTGTCCCAGAACGTCAGCAACTGCACCGGAACACCAAGGTGCCGCCCGTTCTGATGATACTCACCGTGCAGAACTCCTTGTTCGCCGCCTTCTCCTCCTCCTTGCCCTCCTCCTTCTCCTCTCTTCCAGGCTTCCTCAGGTGAAACTCCTTCCCCAAGACCTCCCTGCCAACCCTCTCAATCCCACCCTCCGTCGATCTATCAACGTCCACCACCGGCACCAACCGGTTAATGTACCTACACCGCACACTGCCCTTGGGTTCCGAGCCCTCTCTCGCATCTCGGCATATTCTGAGTGTCAGTTCTGCAGCATCGACGGGGGCGCGAGTTTTGAGGAAGAAGACGCATTCGATCCCGGTGTTGATGGAGGTGAATGTCCGGTCCTGAGGGCGTGATTTCTTATCAGTCATGGAGGAGAGTTCTTTCTGGATGGAGGCTTCGATGTCTACGCCTTCTTCCTCGTCGTCCTCGTCATCGTTTTTGTCCTCGGCGTGAAATGGTTTGATGCCGTACATCTCCTGTCCATACTGCTCACCTCATTCAGTCATTCTTCTTCGTGGCAATCGGGGGGGAGGGGTACCCACGACTTCGCACAGGTCGATAAACTCCCTCACAGCCCGTGGCCTCTGTCCTCTCGCGTACGTGACCCAAATGCCTGCATCACCAATTCCGAGCTTGGTCCCCTGCTCGACCTGGGCAGCTTGTCTTGCCACCTGATTGGGGGTCTTCCATTTGTTGCCGCCACCCTAATTGACCTGTCAGTCATCTCCCTGCAGAATTGCTTGACTGTGACTGCGGTTGGCGTGGGCGAAGCATGAGCTCACCTTGCTCTTTTTGAGGTGGCCACGGTCGCCACCTGGCCCTCCCTTGCGCTTATTCGAGTCGTCACCCATTTCACAGGTTTACCTCACGTCTGAAAGCTACAAACAGTCGTTTATTGCAATCTGTGTTCGGAGCGCTTCACAGGCAGTTGTCACGATTGGAGACGTTACGAGGTATGATGTGAGGAAGAGAATAAAGTGGGGCGATACAATTGTTCAGGAAAAACGCCGTCTTCAAGTCGCGTAGCGTAGCGTAGCCTTGCTTCAAGGCATCATCCCACCATCCATCCATTGACCAGTATGCCTCAGATACAAAAAACGCCGTCCAGTTTTCATTCTCATAACCATACTCAAGACTTCTTGGAGTTGACCTTCGCGCTGGCCTCGGCCGTCATCACGAGCGCCCTGGGCGCATCCTCCTTGGGCATGTGAATCTCAACAAACTGAAGCTGCTTGGCAGCGTTGAAATCGTTGTCGTTGAACAGTGCCTCCAGCTCGTCCCGGGACTTGACGGAGAACTTCTTGCAAGTCTTCTCGCCGCCAAAGATATCCACCAGTTCCTTGTTCTTCCAAAGTTGAATATCGTTGTACTCTGCCTCCATGCCGTGGATGAAGCGCTCGATGGTGAAGCCGTCGTTGCAGAGAACGAAGCTAGATTGTTCTTGTCAGCAAGGATGACCAGGGCTGTCTGGGTTCTGGAACTTACATGATGGGCTTCAGGTCGCGACGGATCATGGTGCTGAGCTCTTGCGCTGTGAGCTGGAATGACCCATCACCCACGAACAGCACCGTCCGGCGATCGCTGCCCAAGTCCTTGGCCGCAAGTGCAGCACCTTGGCAGGCACCGACCGACCAACCGATGCTGCCCCAGAGGACCTGGCTGAGGGCCGTGACACCTGGTGGGAACTTGGTCTCCCAGATGCCGAAGTTGGCCGTGCCTGTCTCCGTCACAACGATATCGTTCTCCTTCAGGAATTCGCCCACGCGAGGCCACAAGTACGCCTGCGTGATGATCTGTGAGCCATCATTGTTCTTCGACACCTCGTTCTGCACGGCGGGGCTCTTTTGTGTGGAAAGCTCATTGGGGTTGATCTGCTTGATGATCTTCGCCAAGACGCCCTTCATGCGGACACCGGGGTAGGTCGAGTATCGAACGATACAGTGGTCGCTGTGGAGGTCAATAGTATTGAGCTGTGAGGTGCGGTACGAAAAGCCGGCCGTGTTGAAATCGCTCTGGGCAGAAAGGTAAGCCGAGGTTCATTAACATTGCAGACGGACGAAGCTGCCTACCTTGATTGCGCCAATGGTCAAAATCAAGTCGGAACCCTCGACGATGTCTTTGACCTCGGGAGGGTGGGATCCGGTGCCAGCGTAGACACCGCCGTAGTTGGGGTGACTCTCATTGACGGCACTCTTACCCATTGGTGTGACGAAGACAGGAAGGTTGGTCTTCTCAATCAGCTGGTGGACCTCTTCCAGGGCACGATGCCGCACGGCGCAAGCATCGATCAGAAGCAGAGGCTTCTTTGCGCTGCGCAGAGACCTCATGATGACATCGACAACGTAATCCTCCTTCTCGGGATCATTGGCCGGCTCAGAGATATCAATGTTCTCCTCCAATCTCTTGCCCTCGATCTTGGTCTCGACACGATCGGTTGGCAACATGATGTACACGGGACGTGAACGAATGAAGCATTGGCGCAAGGTATTGTCGATCTGGTTGGCGATCTCCGAAGGGTTGTTAAGCTTCGCGACTTCGCAGGAGATCTCGGCGCTCATGTTGGCAAAGACGTTAAAGTCGCCATTGCCGAGGGTGTGATGAAGCAGCATACCGTCGCGCTGGGAGAGGGTCGACGGGCAGCCGACAATGTGGACAACCGGGATGTGCTCAGAGAAAGCACCAGCAACACCGTTGATTGCCGATAGTTCACCGACGCCGAACGTGGTGATGAGGGCAGCCATCTTCTTGACGCGAGCATACCCATCGGCAGCGTAAGCTGTACGGAAACAAATTAGTATCGCAGTGTCATTTGGATACTGGCCGTGCCAGAAACCACGTACCTGCGTTGAGCTCGTTCACGCTGCCAACCCACTTCAGGTTGGCCTTGGGAAGGTAATCCAGAGCGACCAGGTTGAAGTCACCGGGAACGCCATGAACAGAGCGAACACCCAGCTGGTGCAAACGAGTGAAGAGGTACTCAGCCACATCGACGGGCTTCTCAAGGCCCTGAATGCGTAGATCTGTCATTTTAATAGGTGGTGATTTGTACGGAAAATGAGGGTTAGAAGCTCCAAGCGGTGTTGTGCAGAGCTCTACGAGATACGTTGACGAGAAGTACAACGTGGGTGCTGTCAAGGGAAATGAATCTCAGGATAGAAATAGAGGATTGGGAGAAGAAGAAACAGCAGACACCAGCATTCGAACACGAGATGCAACTTGAGGGAAAAAGATGCAGAGAAGAATGATGGTGGCGGCCAGCTCTTTCCGCAGCTTCCTTCCGTCACATCACCCCACCAGGATTTGTTAACACTGGAGTTGTCACCATGCGGTGGTGATGTAATCCCGGGAATGGTGTCGCGGGTCGATCAGCGCCGGACGCAGCTCCGCAGAGACTAGCTTTTGGATGCTAGTACTTTTCCGATTGATCAATGAGCGAAGCATCTTTTTTTCTTCTTTTTTTCTTCGATGAATGCAATTATGCTTTGACCTGGGCCATGATTACAGGTAGACTTTGACGTGGCGAGATGCATCGGTTATTACAAGTTGCTGGTAAGGAGGGATATCACTCAGCATCACTGTCGCCTATCCTGCGATGTCGGCGTCCTGCGCCGGGACACCCGGACAATCATGATACCAGCACACGTTCATTGTCCGCCCAAGAATCGCCAGATCGACCCAGTCCTGCATGCCGAGTCCACTATACGGGGCCACGGCCATCCCTTTAACAGTCAGCTACCTCCGAAGGTGAATTTTACGCGAATCAGGCGAGGATACCGTACTTGCTTCTTCTCCTAGAGTTGGTGAGTTTAAAAATACTATTCATAGATCAACCTATCAAGACTTCTTATTATTAAGCAACCTTTAAGTAGTAGTACTACCTATTTTTTAATAGTTATACTATACCTATTAAGACGTATCAATCTAGCTTGGCAATCTCGAGACCAGAGGCAGCTAAGTGTTGAGGGGATGAGATAAGAGATACGGGCGATAATTAGGCGGTGAATCGAGGACCCGTGTCCTGACTGTGCCTCGTGCAACCATGTTATGTACGATCTACTGAACCTGGTGATGGCTTCATTTCGATGTTCACACAGTTCAGTAGATAAGGATTTCACACCTCATGATGTGATCAGCGATCTTTGCCTTCCAGGACTTGAAATCAGGTTTCGCAGGGGCAGTCTCCTGAGAATATAATGCGTATTGCTACTCAGGCATCAGCGGTTGAGAGCATTATGTAGATCTATTTAATTGAATTGGGTCCTGTGCTTTAATCTTGGAGATACTGCGTCTTCATACACCTGCGCAGCGATTTAAATAGCAGGGAAAGCAGCAAGACGTATGTAACTAGAATAGCAAGAAAGATAGTAAGAGGAATAGCAAGACGAATAGCAAGACGAATAGCAAGACGAATAGCAAGACGAATAGCAAGACGAATAGCAAGACGAATAGCAAGACGAATAGCAAGACGAATAGCAAGACGAATAGCAAGACGAATAGCAAGGATAATAAGAAAAATTATTATGAGAAAATATAAGAAAAAGAAGAAAAATAATAGTAAAAAGAGCAGTTAGTAAAAAGAATAAGTAAGAATAATAATAAAAAGAATAAAAAGAAGATCATAAGTGAAATAGTAAGAATAATAATAACTAAAATAGTAAAGATAATAATAACTAAGATAATAAGAAGAATAGCAAAGAGGTAATAAGAAGAATAGTAAAAAGGATAGTAAGTAAAATAGTAAGTAAAATAGTAAGTATTACAGGCCTCGTGGCTCGTTGACGGTCAATTAAACAAAGGCACGGTAGCACTCAGAGTGTAATGAAAGGTTGAGGATTCAAGTCCCCAGAAGGGGACGCTGAGGCTCTTAAGGAGCCTTAGCTAGGCTTGACTATCTTTTCTACTTGCCGTGTCTCACGTCATCTGTGACAGTAAGTAAAATAGCCAGTAAATTAGCACGTAGAATAGTATCACGGGCCTTCTGGCTCGTTGAGTCCACGTGTGCCCTTTGAACGGATGACCGTCAACGAGCCATAAGGCCCGTGGCAAATAGCAAGTAGAATAGCATGTAGAATAGTAAGAAAGAAAATAAGAAAGATAGTAAGAAAAATAGTAAATAAAATAGTAAGAGAAATAGCAAGTAAAACAGCAAGAAAGATAGCAATTAGAATAGCAAGAAAGATTGTGTAGTTACATGTCACGGGCCTTGGGGTCCGTTGACGGTCACATACGAAGGTATGGTGGCATTGTGAGTGATGGGAAAAGGTTACAAATTCAATCCCCAGAAGGGGACGGTGAGCCGAGAGGGTCCTCACCTGGGCCTGACTGCCTATACTTACCATACTGTGACTACACGAATGGCTTGGAATTTTAGTTACTACTTGCGAAGTCAAAGTCGCGAATCTTATGTACTTAAGGCCTCACAGTGGAAACAAGTCTGTGCCTTTTTTCCACTTAGCAAAACCCTCTTCTTTATGCTTCGCGTAGTAGTGTCCTTATATTTAGCCCAGTTTTACTGCAATAAGTATATAAAATAACCCTGAAGTCTTGTCTGACATTTTTCTTTATTCTATCTTAGTAAGGTAGTTACCACAAATCCAGTCACAATCGGCTTTCTGACCATGGACCTACGAAAGGAGAACCAATCAAAGGCAAACAAGCCTTCAACGACATATCCCCGACACGTGGAATTACCTTATGATCTCCACGACCTTCATGTTGAGATCGAGGGCGAGATCCTGGAAAAGGTTCTTGAAGTGATTCCTGGAACAACGTCTTTCACAGAGGGCGGAGGACGATCTTTCCTTCACTTTACCGTGGAAAGCCTGCCGCAAACTCCAGTACCTCTTACTATTGGAGGGCTTCCTATCGCTGTTGGCGATAAAGCTGGTAATGGCAAAGGGTCATTGTGCCCATATTCAACACTTGGCAATACAGTGATCGAGATCTGTACTGAGATCAGGGTTTCTCAACAATCTTTCGGCTCTGAAGCCTTCCGCAAGCTTGCTAACGCAGTCACGCGTGCTATGCTCAATCTGCTTCCCGACCTCCCAGTACTTGAGGTTATAGTGGACAATGATCTGCGGTTTCACGTTGTGCTTCCAGATCACATTAACGTCCAAGCTATTCGACTCCGTGTCCCTGGAAGAATCGCGAATTCCTGGGCAATGTATCTCAATGAGAAAGATCTTTGTCGACCAGCTCAGCCTCAAGCTGAACGCGCTATCTTGCCTCTTTCTGAACCAAGAAGAGTTGATGATAGCCCCCACAGCGTTCTGCGTCCTGGTGTTTTTCTCTTCAGCCCTTGCCTCGAAAGCGGGCAAGAGGAATTCATCACGACATCAGGAGTCCTAGTTCAAGACCAAGCGGGCAATCGATTCATGACGGTTGCAGCACATGGCATTGGACCTCATGCCAAGCTTTATCAGAAGCTGCCTCTCGAAAGTCGAAGACTTATCGGTGAGGCTCACATTAAGCTAACATGCGCTGATATTTCTCTTGTCAGGCTCGAGGATGGCGTTGATTTCAAGAATGAGCTATTCACGCAATTGGAACACAACCACATTCAGTTTGACAAGCTGTTCGGGGAGACACCTAGCGATATCATTGATATCCATAAGCCAGTTTACCTGAGTAGTCCCGTCACAGGCGCTACGGACGGTGTGGTTATCCACAGAAGCTGGCGACCATATCTCACACCTCCAGTGCTTTCTCAAGAACCTCGAATCCAATGCGTTGTATACGATTGGATTTGGACAGGCCAGAACCACGATTCACAGGCAATGGTCTCAGATATCGTTTGTGGAGCTCCGGTATGGGACGCGCAGGGCAGTGTTCTCGGGTTCTTGCGATACTCCATCCAAGAAGGGCCTTGGAGTGGGTTCTCTGCAGCAGTGAGGGCTGATCACTTGGTTGAAGCTGGGTATACGTTGGCAATGTAGCCAGGCTGCGAAGGGACCTTGCGTATTGGTATAGTACCTCGGACGGACATCAGAGGAGAGACATGCCTTCCAAGCTCTATTCGAACAAGCCACAATTTGCTCGAGAGGCTTGGTAGTTATCAGTGAAACAAGGATTAGCTCTAAATAGATATTAACATGCGCTCAAAGCGGAGAGAACCTGAACTCCTACCCGTCTATCCTACTGAATCGTACATGGTCTTACAAAGCGGTCTCAGTCACACCTACCGTCCTTCCAGCCCGTCCTCCACCTCTCCTCCCACCTCGCACAGTCAAACTCCTTCTTCCCGAGCTTCCGATTCACATCATTATGCGCACCGCAAAGCCACATGCCAAACTTCCCTCTGCTCTCGACCTCTGGCTGGCTCTTCGCAACGTACTTCTGGAAGTCCTCGGCGCATGTCCAGCACGGGTAGAGCTTCGCAAATAGGTGAACGAATCCAAGCAGATCGTTCTGTTGTGTTCGTGAAGGTTGTTCGGGATATTGAGCGGCGATGCTGTGGAGAAGTGTCCAGCTGGAGCGACCGAGGGTTTCGACGTCGGGCGGACAGTCGTCGGTGGTGGGAGCGGGTGTCGCGGCAGGAGGCTTCGTGACGCCTTTGACGAAACTCGAGAAGGCCATTTTGGAGGAGCATGCGCGACACCTGCGGAGTCAGGGTCAGTGTCTTGGGGTGCTGCAACGGAAGGCTGGCTACTTGACTTACGGTTTTCCGTCCGGTCCCAGAACCATGCCAGGCGGTAGCTTCTGCGGCTGGTCGCCTGACTGGATGACTACTGACGCCGGGACCTCATGTGGCTTGCCATCATTCACACTGCCTTCCACAGCCATTGTGTCTCGGCTCTCTATCACCTGTAGGTCTGGTCGGATTGACGGCCACGCGCCTGGTATTCCGGTACCAAGCAAGGACGAAAGAGCGATGAAACTGCGTCGGAACGATGATATACAAGGATCAAAAAACAAATGAAGCGCTGGAAATGAACGTCAGGGCAGCTTGGCGAGGTCTAGAGTACATGGCAGTGTAAGAGAAGGAGAGAAAGTCCATTTGTCAGAATGGCCCGACGATCACGGAATTGCCAGGCTCAAGCTCTATCGATAACCAAAATGTCGGGGACCCCTCCACCACGACACATGACGCCCCTCGGCCCTCATCCATCATCACCCTCACAGTCCCATCCCGATAGCTCAATGTTATAGCAAAGCGCCCAAAATGTCTCCTCCAGAGCCAATTCTCCTCCTCAAGACGCAGTCCGGGCCGAACGACGCCTATCTGGAACTATTCTCCAAACCACACGGCCCCTCCGGTTCTCGGCACTTTTCCCCCAGCTTCGTCCCCGTCCTGCGACATCACTTTCGAGATGAGGAAATGGATCGCGTGAGGAGTCTTCTGAGGGATAGAAAGATTTCGCGAGCAGAGGATGCTGCCTTTGGTGGCATGATCTTCACTTCGCAGCGTGCAGTGGAGGCGTTTGCGAGCTTAGTAGAGGAGGGCAAGGATGGTAAGCTCGCGTATCGTCAACACGACAGATCTTGCGCTGACGATCTTTCGCAGATGAAGATCCCCAATGGCCTCATACCCAGGACACCCCATTCTACAGCGTTGGTCCGGCTACTACCCGTGCCCTTGCCAATATCCCGTCCAATCCACCGCTTTCCGTCCATGGCTCGCACACTGGCACAGGCGATGTCCTCGCACCCTTCATTCTTGACCACTACGGCCAGGAGTATTCCGATAGGAACCCGAAACCCCCGCTTCTGTTTCTCGTTGGTGAGACTCGCCGCGACATTATTCCCAAGACGCTCATGGACCCAGCATTGCCATCTGATAAGAGGATAGAGGTTGTCGAGGAGGTCGTCTATGCCACTGGCGTGATGGAATCATTCCATGGAGATTTCGTCGAGAAGCTGGCTCAGACAGAGAAGCTAGGCTGCCACAAGCGCTGGGTCGTCGTCTTCTCGCCTACAGGGTGCGACAGCATGCTTCGTGGACTCGGCATGCTGGACGATGCGCCAGGGAGTAAAGCTGACCTGTCGAAGAGGGACGGTAGGACCTTCATTGTCACTATCGGGCCAACCACACAGAGGCATCTAAGAGACAAGTTCGGGTTCGAGCCGGATGCTTCTGCCAAGCAGCCATCGCCGGAGGGCGTGTTGGAGGCGATCCTTGAACATGACGCGCGGCAGCTGAGCTAACGTCCACCTTCTTCTGTTACTTTCCGACAACGCAGAGTGTGAGCTGATGTTGTCCCGTATTCTGTGATCCTCTGCTGCACTCGATACCTTTTCCTACTTCGTGTTGTGAGCCACCAGCCCATTCCGGAAATGCTATAAGGAGACTTGTCCCGAGGAAAGCTGCTGCGACTGGGGTAAGGCAATAGGATATGATCAGGAAACCTACTGTGAGATCATCATTGTACGTCCCTGTATCACAATCTAGCTTCCGTTCCCAATCGATAGCATAGACAGGTTCGGTGCTGCTGTTGAGATGCGGCATCGCCTCCCCTATCTCACAATGGTCCATTCTTGACAAAAGATCAGCCAGTGATCCTCACCTCCAATCACGCGATGGAAGCCCTCGACACGCTTTCTAAACTTCTTTTGGAATACCTCGCTCCATAGACGTGAGGTCTTGGAGAGGAAGTTATCATGAGGTCAAAACTTCACGCATGTCTGTCAACCAAGCAAGCCATCGATCCTGCCCTCTATGATTTGGGAATGCCACTGCATAATATGTTTGAATTACATGCATGAAGATGTGAGGACGGAAGATCCAGGAGCGACGCACAAGTTCATGGTCCTTCTTGTCACAAGGAAAGTTGAAGACAGACGGTCGAACCATACGCCTGTGGTTGATCTCCATAACGGCTTTGGCTGTCCTGATGATCATTTCCCCGGCTAGAGACCTTTACGATGCTTCCAGTATACGGGAGACAGATGAGACATAGGAGAGGGCAATGCCCAATGTGATGAACCCATTGAAATGATGTAAAATGGAGCGAGAAGGTTGAAAGATCAATCTTGTGTGGGTAAGGATGGCTCGGAACATGCAGAGACGAATGGCCAGAATCGCCTTTACAAAGAAGCGATTGCTCACGAGACTGACACTCCACAGATACGAGGGTGATGCCGTCTTTCGGAGCTTGTCAGTAGCCCGAAAGGTTGAGCATTGCGCTTATTCAAACGATGAGAAACCTTGTAGGTGAGGCGTGATGCGTGATGATGCATACGAAAAGGTCAACGTATGCTGATCATTGACTCAGTTCAAATTGCCTCCACTGAGTCACTTGCGGCAAAGAACTACAAAAGTCAAAATTTGAACAGAATGAAACATGACTGTGTATTTGGAGTGCTTTTCTCGTTTTCACGTGGATCCCAGATCCGGGTATCATTGCATCCGGAGCTCGCCTCCTCTATGCATCCCTCCCTCGACGGCGTCTCATTAACATATACACAAGTTCTCATGCACCAATCACCCACAATTCTACGCCAACGACACCAAACTTCTCTCCCTCATCACTCAACGGCTCATTCCCGAACGTCTCGCACCTAGAGCTATGTCCAACGTCCAGACTATCATCCAACCACAATCCGTAATGACCGCCACCTGAACCGACGCTCAGGAACCCTGTCTCGCAGTTGATGCAGAAGTCGTTGAGGCCACTGTACGGAAATGCCTTGAAACGGATCGATTCGCTGGGGGTGGGAGAGCGGCTGGGTTGTGCGACACCATCTGGTGAGAGCGTGGACGGAGAGGATCGCGGAGGTGGCGCGAGTTGAGTGTTGCGAGTTAAGAAGGTCGTATCTTCTGAGGGCGGAGGAGGCAAAGAGGCGAGGAGTGATGCGCGCCAGAGGAAGCATTCGCCGTTGCCGAAGTAACTTGGTGCCGGGTGAGGGTATTCGGAGAGGTATGCGCCAAACGTCTACTAAATCAGTACTCGTCCATCATGCAGTTGTTCGGGGACCAAAGAACACTCACCCCTCCATCCCGGTCCTTCACAACCAGCACAAACCCGACACGCTTTCCCTCGAACTTTCTACACTTCTGATATAACGTGGACAAGCTTGCGCCATCGTGCTCCAAACTGTACGCGATCTTCCAATGCTCGGTGATCCGTAACCTCTCTGGGATCATCGTCCTGATCTCCTCCGCGATCTCGTGGGTCAGCAGCCCGGGGGGATCTCCACCCCTGTTAGCCAGCACGAGGGGATCCAATGGCGGTGGTCGGAAGGGGCTAATGGTCCTGTTTATGGGCGGTTGAAACACCCCGTTGACCCCGTCGGCTGCTGTCCGTTCTTGCTGTGCCTCTCTCTGCTGCTGGTCTGTGGGCGGACCCATGAAGAAGGTGTCGATCTGACTTCCCAGCTGGGAGTTCTCCGTGGAAAAGCGTCTGATCAGGCCGGTGAACATGCTGCCGATGTACGCTGAGCCAGCGGAGAGAGAAGCGGTCGGGCTGGCGAGGGCAGGGGAAGAGGGGAGAGGGTTGTCGGCAGATTGGCGAGGTGGCGTGTGGAAGTCGGGAGAGAGGGAGGCGGGTGTTTCGGGAGAGCCGAGGCGTGGTGGACGACTCATAGATGGAGTTTGAGGCTGTGGTTATGGGAGACTTTGAGACTCGCCCGGTCGTGCGCTTACAAACGGTGAGGGAGTCGAAGCAGCCTGGTTGCTTTCAGAGCGAACGGTTTCGAGGCCGAAGACTGCACTGGTCGTTGTTTGGAAGCGAGCGAAGCGAGCGAAGCGAGCAAGAAGTTTGAGCAATCTGGGGAGGGAGTAGGAGCAGGAGAGTCAAGGATGAAGTAGAAGAAGCGAGGGTTGTCGATTGCTAAGACGAATAGTGTTATGACAACAGGTTCGGAAGAGGCTGACGTAGTGCCACTGTGTCATGCAAAGGCTACAGCGCTACTCTCAGTGGCTGCTTTGTGGTGGGTGTCAGCGATGCGGGTCCCTGATCCGTTCCCACCTCACAGGGGAGTAGACGTTGTTCCTATCTGGCCGATCGACAGGATGCGGCTCTGAAACAAAGACAATCTCGATTTTGAGTGTATTGCCCCAGTGTAACAAAGAAGACTGAAATACGCTGTGGGATGAACACATGGAAGACCATCTTGTAACTGGACAAAAAGGACACTGCACCATCGTGGTGTCTCACCTATTCAGCCGCTTCCGGACTGATGCAACCACCAAGGCGGCCAATCACTTGCACCATGAAACATATGATAATGGTTACCTAACTCGCAACTGCTGCGTTGAGGACAGGTCATACGATTTACCAAATCACAATACGGCACGACAAGACACGACAAGTTACGAGGACAGAAAAGAATTCTCGGGGGAATATATGATGATGGCTGTAAATGACTTCATTGCTCGTCTATTGGAGCATCCTTCTTGCTTCTCTGCCTCTCTCCTCCACTAGCCTGCCGCTCTTCTTTCATCTTTCCGTCTCATGTTGCCCGTCCCTAGGAGGAAATCCAACGCACTTCTTCATCCATCTACTTCGAATCGGCTCCCAACCCAATGTCGATCATATCCTCAACATGATTTGCCCAGTCGATCGTTCATCTGTGCTTTCCTCGACTCTTTCATCTCTGGAATCCCGAACTAGTATCCGTAGCATCGCCTTGTGGCGCTTCCCTTCCCGACCGCAAAACGCTTACCGCATGATCTCCTGGAAGATCAATTGTTTCAGCTGCTCCTTGCTCAGATTATCTTTGTGCTTGTCAAAATCGAAAAATTCCTCCGGAATCGGTGGTGCAGTTGGCTCATCATCCGGGTCGTGGTACGGCTCAAGGTAAGGGTGCTTGAGCGCCTCCTCCACGGTGATACGCTTGACCGGGTTGAACGCTAAGAGCTTCTCAAGGAGATCGAGCGCAAGATCGGAGGTCTTGGGAAACAGTGTCCGGAAAGGAACCTTCTTCTTGAAAGGCAGAGATCGGATGTACTCGCGTGCACGGCGGGACTTGATGCCGTAGTAGTCCTCCATCGTCGGCGTGCCGAGAACATCGAGGATCAAAGTAAGCTGGTGGTGGTCTGCAGTCATATTGTCAGCGAATCTGGTCATGGTGTACACTGTTGAGGCCACATACAGTCCTTGCCCGGGAAGAGGGGCTTGCCGCTAAGCATCTCGGCGAGGATGCAGCCCACCGACCACACATCGATAGCCTTGGTGTATTCCTTGAACGTGAGCATGATCTCCGGTGCCCGATACCATCGTGTAGCGACGTATTCGGTCATGAAGCCCGAGTTGTCCTCCTGGGAAGCTGCCGATCGTGCAAGACCAAAGTCGCACACCTTCAGATCGCAGTTGGCATTGAGAAGCAGATTGGAGGGCTTCAAATCACGGTGCAGCACGTTGGCTGAGTGCATCGCCTTGAGCGCGCGCAGTGTCTGGTAGATGAAGTATTGGCAGTGGTCGTCGGAAAGGTCTTGTGTGCGGATGACGCGGTGCATATCCGTCTCCATGAGTTCCTGTGACATTTTAGCAAAGCTGTCGCCTCAGCTGCAATCGGGTTAATCCTACCTGGATCAGATAGACCTCATTGAAGGAATCGTAGCCGCGGGGCTTCTGGATATCGAGGATAGAGATGATGTTCTCGTGGTTGAAATAGCGGAGGAGCTTCATCTCACGGAGTGTTCGAAGACAGAACATGGAATGGTCGAACGGAGTGATCTTCTTGATGGCAACCTTCTGGCCGGATGGCTTGTGTATCGCCGAGCTGTGGGCTTCGTCAGTTCGGGCGCGGTCCTTCGTGAGTTTCGAGAACTAACCAGACGACACCGTAAGCACCCTCACCAACGACATCTTGAATGTCGTACTGCTCGCTGACGTTGAAGGAGATCTTCCTTGACGCCGCAGCGTTGTTGGGTGGATTCTGACGAGACATATTTGCTAGAGCTGTACGGGTCTTGTGCCTGACAAGACGTCCACTACCAGACTTTGCGAGGTAGACAAGCTACCGTTGCCGTTGCTAACAATTATATGGCCAAGCACGTTGGCTAGAGCCGGTCGAGACACAGGCCAGCTGGCAGAGGAGGACCGGATGGGCTGGGGCTGCGGTCTAGCTCGGGTTTGCTTGACTGCTTCCAACTTATTGAATCGATAGATTCGCGAGACGCGTACCGTCGCAAGTATCCGCTGGGTTCCTGAAGGACAGAGTCGAAATCGCAGGATCACTCGCACGCAATGATTCCTAGGAGTAATGCGGGGATCCTTCTGGCAGTCGTTCGGCGATTTGGCGGGGTCGGCCAAGTAGTGCTACGGCGAACTCAGCTTCTCGTCGAGTGGCAGGACAATTTGTCTCTTGGATCAGATTGCTGGTGTCTAGAGATTCGAAATCAGCAAATCGACTTCTCACCAGAACCTGTATCTGTGAAAGCTTATGGAGGAAAGAAGGAGGCGAAAAGGCGTGCCACGGTACGGTGGGCATGGTGGGCTGCCGTTGGCGCAGTCAGCCCACGAGGTTGGCTGCCCAGTCGACGACCCCGCTCTCGGGCCAGAAGAAGAGCAAGCAGCACCCAGAGCAAGCAGCCGGGTGGTCAGGAGATCCAAAATTGTGCCATAAGATGTGGCTTTGCATATAGCTCCTGAGCTTTGCGAATCAGATGCAGAAGCCATGCACCCATCTTCACAATCGACTTTCGATCAAGCTCCTCCAGCCCTGGGGGCCCGTGGTATTGGGGGATTTCCCCTTAAGCTCGGGCTTAGAGAGCCTGGCGCCAAACGGACCGGAGCGCGCGCGCCATGGGGCAATGTACAAAAAAAGCAACGGTGGAGGGGAGGGGTTTCTCCAGCATGCTGGCAAAGGTGATCAGGAGAACGTACCGTTGAACGATGACGGCGAATCGTCGAATGTGAAAGCACCGTTGGGAGGCCTAGAGAACAGATATGGTTCGGAAGGAATGAAGGAGAAGAGAGGAAACAAGAAGCTAGAAAGGAGAGGGATAGTGGGAGGAGGTCAGAGCATTCGTTTGCTCTGATACGACATTAACAGGGCCACTCCAAGGAGGTCAAGGCTGGTGGAGGAGCTGAGGAGGATGTCTGGAGCAAGTGGCAGTGGTTTGAGGGTCGGTTGGAGGGGTCAACCCTGATGTACCTTCAGGGGTCAACACCGGTGGAGGGGTACAAGAAGGTGGACTGGATGGATGAATCGGGAGCGCCAGCCGTGGTTGCCCACTGTATTGGGCCAGGGCTGCAGGCACCTGTCAGCGGGTCCAGGCACCGTGCTGTGGTTGTCATTCCGGTGGTGCAGGGCAGCAGCAGGGCTCAGGTACAGGAGGCTGGGTATCAGCTTCAGTTACAGCTTTCCGCTGTCACTGCAATCAGCCAGCAGCAAGCATGGGCAAAGCACCTCATTCATTCATCCATCACCCAATCTTCAGTCGCATCCAGGGCTTATCATATGACTCACGCACACCAATCTACTTGAGCTCAACCACTTCTACAATGCGAAAGCCGTCTCGCGAATAGCAGCAGAGCCAGTCATCCGTATCACACTGCCCTCCAGCGCTTAAACCAGCGAGGCGTCCAATCTGTCGCCTGGGCTGAACTCCGGGGCCACGACCTGTCTCAGGGAACCCAGGGACAGCACGTACCGGCTTGTTTCACATTCTCCTGCGACGCCTTGAATACTACTAGTGGTCTCCCTCGCGCCAGTACTAGGTCTACCTACCACTGTCGTGAAGCCGTGGGGTTGGGGAATCCAGGGCCGGAGATATCATCACCAAAAACACCCCTGAGCGGCACTTTGAGGCCGCACACTTCGGACGAAAATTCCCCTTCTTCTCTATCCCACCCATGCTTATACCACCACAGTCCTTTTCTTTGTAGACTAGGTACTCCGTACATCTCCCTCTCCTCTCCTCAGGTTTCACATCCCAGATCCCCCCCCCCCCAAGAGCACGGGCCTTGCCGCCCGGTGGCACCCACACTCTCAATCCCTCATTGGCCCACAAACCACCTCGGCGCGTGTTTCACCGCCTCCCCTTGCCAGTAATAATAGGCTCGCTGACAGGCAACGCAAAGAGGAAGCCCCCGAGCGAGTCAGGTCTCGATCTCGCCGAAGTTCACCATTGTTGGGATCACTGTTGGGAGATGATTTGCAGTCGATCAATAGGCGTTTTCTGTGCCGTCTGGTCGGTCGGCGTCACCAGCTTCCGGCAACACGTTTCGAGGCGTCTAAGAATAGGAAGGTCAAAAGTTTCATCCGACCGTTCAACCATCTCTTATCACGGACTGGCGTCTGTATGTAGACATCAATGGATGCCCAGCCGACGGATATTGCCCTGTCGATCTAGATCTGATCTGATCATCTTCAGTCGAACGATGCACGACCAGAACATGGTTGGAACATAACATGTACCAAAAGAGTTAAGGAGTTCCTCTTTCTATCGAGTTCACACGTCGCATGCCAGCTTCATCAAACACACCGCATGCCCCTCTCAACAATGCTGTCCTAGAGCCTCCATACAGACACACCTTCGACATGTTGAGCCCACTCGAACGCCAACCACTTTTTTGTTCGTACTCCCAGGCACGTCATGTAGTATGCTCGTGCCATCTATATCGACAAAACCGCTCTCTCGCCTCGCTTCCATTACGCCTACTGCACGACCTGTAACAGAGTGAAGTCAGCCATCTGCATTAGAGCCATAGAACCAGGGACCTCAGCATACCTTCTCCCGCAACTGGCCCAGCCACTGTGCTGCGCTGACGCCCTGTTCCGCACGATCTTCGATCAAAAGAGTCTGCGCCCATAGCTTCAGGCTAGGCTCGCCATCCTCGCGCACGATGTACAGGTGAGGCACCGTGATGCTGCCCACGCCAAGGCTCTTGTGGTCCCGGCTCTTCTGCACGACCGCACGAACCCGCTCATTGAAGTCGCCCTCAAGCTCTGGTACCCGACCCTTGCCGACATGCAGCTGAGTGCGGTCCTCAACGCCGAACACGTCCATGATGAGCTGAGGAACAGCGTCACGTCCTACCCACAGGAACTGTGTCTGGCCATCATCAATGAGGTACAGGCCGTATGGCTGGAATCTCTCTGATGATAGGTTTAGGGCTGGAGGCAGGACAATGGCGCCAGTCTCCGGATCGGGGATACCAGCGTTGTCAGGCATGTCGTGAAGGGAGTAGAGGCGCGGGTAGATGTACCGCATGAGAAGTGGGGGTGGCAGCGTGGACAAGAGGCACAATGCTGCAGATCGAATGTCGGATGGGATCTGGGCTGACTTCCGCAGACCCACGTTCTTGATCAACCCCAGGAACAGCACGGGCAGGCCGCGCAGGTTGGCCGGGAACTGAAGGCCGCCTCCTCCCATGCTGCCGCCACCTAGCTCCTTCTTGAAAGTCTGCAGCAGCTCGGTGAGCTTGCTCTGGAGTGCGTCTCGGGCGGCATCAAGGCCACTGCCAAGGGCGCGCTCGACAGCTTTGTGACTGAAGTAGGTGGTGATCGCGATCTGGTCGGCAGAAGCGTAGACATCAGAGAGGCTGGTGGTCGTCGGCAGGCAGAGGGTGATAACACGGATGCGACGCTCGCCGTTGCAGGTCGTGTGAAGAATTGCAGCTTGCAAGCAGACAACGTTCTTGCCCAGGGTCTCGTCGATCGCCACCTCCACCACGTAGCACTGGTCGCGAGGGAAGGCAGGGAATGCGCAAAGGTCGGAGCTGCGGTTGAAGAAGTTGCCATAGAAAGTGTTCATACGCAGGCCAGTGGTGGCACGGACACGGAGGACAGCCTCGAGACCAATCTCGGACGAAAGGTAGTCGCTGAACTCGGAAGCAAACTTCAGGGCGTCCTCTGGTCGTGAGGCGTGCCACCCAGGGTAGAACCAAGTCTGACCACCGGTGTACCGGGGGAGGTTACTCAAGGATGCCACATCTTGGTACTGAGAAGAGAACAAGAACATATCAATGGAAACCTGGTTCTTCGAACACTCGACGGCAAAGGACTTGTAAAAGCTGTTGGCAGCCTGCAACAGACTTCCCTCCTTCGAGGTGCCAAGAAGCTTCTTGTCCTCCCTCATCTCAAGCTTGCCGACGCCCACATTGGGAAGAGACGCGGTCAGGACAACAATCTTGCCACCGAGGGCGGAGATGAGCTTGTGTCCAGCGCGCAAGGCTGAGCCCATGCAGGAACCGTTGCTCTGGTTGTTCTGGAACATTTCCGGAAGGCGTTGGAGGAACTTCTCGATGCTCTGGCGGCTTTCTGAGAGAGGCACCAAGAGGTCGTGAGGAACTGGCAAGAAGGGCTCCTCGAGATCGCTGACGACGAGCAAGTTGGTCTCCGCATTCTCGTCGCTGTCGTTGGGAATAGAGAAGTAGTGGAGGCTGGAGTCGACAGCGAGGAAACCCAGTCGGGTCCGTCTGTCGGCATTTGGTATCCTGTTGAGGCTGTCGAGGATCGTCCGTGCGGCTGTGGCAAGGAGGCCATTGGAAACAGCGGCGTAGCTGACGTCGAAGCAGAAGAGGTAGACCAGAGGCTGAGGAGGGCGGACCATGTATTCCTGAGGTGCAACAAACTCAACAATGGAATGGTTGAGCTCGTGGCGCTTCCACCGATCGACACTTTGCTGAGCAGCGGCATCCCAATCGAACGCCTGGGGCACGTCGTTGCTCAAGTTACACATGTTGCACCGCCAACGATGTCCGTTGTCAAGGAAGACGACAAAGGGATTGATGTATGTCCTGCAGCGTCGGCAGCGAGAGATAACTTGGTCCTGCACTATCGGCACGGGATCTTCGTCGTCATGGAGGGAGCCGTAGGGCTGGATCACGAGCGCAAAGGGCAACTTTGACTTCTTCAGAACTGAGTTCTGAGTCGGGACGGCATTAATCGTGGAACGAATGTACTTTGAAGGGCAATTCGAGTGGGCAGAGGCCGTCACGGCGGTCTGCATCGCTGTCAGTCCAATTTATCTGGGTGCACATTAGGGATTGTTTGAACTCACGTTCGGGGGGACGTTGATGGGCGGCGGGGGGAGATCGAGCTCTGAGACGTTGAAAGGCTGGTTCGTAAGGTCTGACGGGTACAGCTGGGCCAAAGGTCCGCGGTTCATGTGAGGCGCCGAGGGCCCTTGCTGGCCTGGGAGCTGTGGCTGTTGCTGGTACGCTTGTGGTTGAGGGCCAGGTTGGCCACCCATCTGCATGTTCCCCATACCCTGTGTGATCCCAGCGACGCCCGGGGCAGCGCCAACAGGTCCAGCCGGCGCCGGATAGCCTTGGTTGGCAGCATCTGCGCCATAGCCAGGCGTCCACGCGGCAGGTTGCTGCTGTTGGACATCGGGGGCTTGACCGTACTGAGGATATCCCTGAGCACCGGGCTGTGCTTGCTGCGGCTGTTGATCAGGCTGAGTATAGCCGCCATAAGCAGGTGATGGTGCTCCCGCGAAGGCCTGACCGCCCGCTGGGAGCTGTCCACCGACAGCAGCATTGGCGCCGGAGCCAACATCGAAAGCGCCAGCGGCGTAGCCTCTCTTCTTCTTCTTGCCATGCGCTGCGACGACCTCAGGCTGCGGAGTGCCTTGTTGGAGGCCCTGTGATGGGTCAGGTTGTGCGTACTGGCCATACTGGCCGTCGCCCAACGGTTCTGACATGCTGAAGATGATACGAAGAGCGGTTGAGGCGTTAAGGACTCGGCCGAGGAATGTTGTTGAGTGAAGCCGAGCTGGGTCCCAGGGATAGCGGTGGGTGGGGTGTTGGTAAGTGGCGGCGAGCGAGAGGGGAACGCCGCACCAGCTGTAGCCTCAAGTACGATGAGGACAAGAGGTCGCAGCCGCAGCCGACACTAAGAAGTCGGCAGCAAGCAGGATCGTAGGGCGTATCGAGGATAGGACGAGGGGTGGGAGAAGAGCGATGTGAGGTCTCGAGGTAGGGGAGCTGGATGGAGCTTGTCTCGTGTTGTCAAGAACGTTGCCGTGGCCTTTTTCCGAACAAAGCTACCCTACATATCACATGTCGGTCAACGGGCTGTGAGCTCCAGCCACAAGAGTGGGTCCAGCCTTAAGTGGCTTTGTTCCTTGCCCCATACTCCGTAAGTTAAACGGATTTTGAACTGCTTTTAAGACACCATTTCGTGCAGGTGCACGGAGAAACGGCCTTGCAACCCATGTGACCGAGTGGCCCAGTCTAAAGTTCCCGTCAGACTCTGCTTCAGACCTTCACATTGGACTCACAACACATCAAGTTGGCAACGTCTCTTCGGGCCACCCCAGATGTGGCATATAGAGCCCGGAGGATATCAAAGATGTTGAACGCGAATACTACAAGCACATGGCGATATTCCTCGGTAGCCGTTGTGGAAGCGAGCATCCTGGAGCGCATGATGGTGATGCCAGCAGCCTTGACGAAATGATACTGCGCGCTAAGATGGCTTTTCGAAAGACCACTCAAGCGCAGCAATGCCAAAGGAATTCAAGATGACCGACCTCCTTCGACAACACCACGACCTCACGTCGCTGAAGAGATAACGCGTCAGTTTGCGGCACAATTCGCGTCCAGCAAGTACTCACTTGGCCAGAGACTTCGGCATGGTTGACATAATGCACTGAGTGTTGTGACCTTTCACGCGCTGAGCATTTCTGCACTTGACAGAAAAGTTGTCCGTAGACTCCATGAAGGGACCAAGACAGAACAGCTGCAGGAATCACCCTTGCACTCGCTTGCTGAGAAGATCATGGCTCCAGCAGATACAAGGCTTACAATATTTACTGGCGCGACACTGAATTATCAGTCGAATGAGGTACATGGATCAGTTGCAGAATTGATGGATGCCGCTGCCTGCACTTCTATCTAAGTATCCGTGTCGAGGCTCGTTACAACAAATCTGCTCCTCTGGCCCGCAGAGTACCACTTTCCAGACCGGAGATACTGAGCAATGCGGACCATCAAATCAACGCCGAGTCGTCATGGCTCGATGCATTATTAGCCACTAGGTGCTCCAAGCTGGTAGTCAAGCCATTTCTGTGAAGCGACATTCGTGGTCAATTCCAGGTTCTTGGGGACAGGCGTGTAGTATTTTGAGTCGAGCGAGAAGGCAATCCGGCTACACAATCCAAAGTCTTGCCAACTGTGGGCAAATTGGGATTTGGAAACCAAACGCATTCACAAACACAATACGTAGTGCGTGGAGGGGGGGCAATATGCAGATGAGCTAGGACACACACCAAAACCCGCATCTGCGCGCTGTAATGCAGCTGTTCTTGCCGCCGCCTTGTCGGCCACCCGCATGATGCAGGCTAGGGCCTCACTACGACAAACTCATTGGGCCGTTAGGCTTTCTTCAACATCTCAAACACTCATGAGTTGGTCAGACGTCACAGAAGATCTCCATCTGATTACAGGATACCATTCTTGTTCAAACACGACCAGAAAGAACAACAATTCTCGATGCAATACGACAAGACTTATCAATACTTCCCAGAGACGTACAGCACGGCTACTGCTGTTCCCGGTGTTTGATACACTGGGTCAAGCAGCCGTGCATGAGACGTGCCAGACCACGGATGCCCTCGCCTTCTAGGATTTCTGAAGCCCAAAGCCGAAGTTCTGGTCCCCTGTGTGAGATATTGCCGTGGGGTTTGCATCGGACGTCGGAGTGAAAGACCCCTCAACCACTTAGATCACGAAAGTCTAGCGAACACGGCGATGAAAGTCGATCAAGGCAGCAGATCGGGGACGCCCTCCCCGGACACCTCCGATTTCGAAGACTGCATCGAGGAGATCTGTGAGCATCTCCTGGAAGATGACTTTGTCGCTGAAGTGCTCTCTCCACGGGCCCGAGCATCGGAAGACTCTTATGATGGGCCCGAAGCCGCACCGGCAATGTCGGCATATGCCAGTGAAAGTAAAGGTCCAGATTCAGACATAAACCTGAGATCATACCAAAGAGAAATGTACGAGCAGAGCATGCGGCGCAACGTCATTGTTACGGTATGGTATTCTCTCTGCTGTGCAACGCTCTTCTGACATGGGTACAGATGGACACAGGCACAGGGAAGACGCGAGTGTGAGTTTGTCCCCGGCAGAACATCACCAAACTGGCTGACATTCCAGGGCTATAATGCGGATCCAAACTGAGTTGGAGCGAGGGGATGAGAGCAAGGTACTATTCTACTACATCTGACGCACTCTTCAGTATTACAGCTGACACTTCCACAGATCGTGTGGTTTCTTGCACCCAAAGTCGTACTTTGTGATCAGCAATACAATGCCATCAAGAAGCTGATTCCCGCGGCTTCTATAACGCTTCTCACCGGAGAACAGGCCGACTCATGGAAGGAGGAGGTGTGGGAGGCGGTTCTCAGCACCACCCGCATTGTCGTCTCTACACCGGCAATCCTGAGAAATGCTTTGTGCCATGCTTTCATTTCGATGAATCAACTTGGTCTGATAGTGATTGACGAGGGTAATGTGATGCCCCACAGATGTTTGTCGGTTCGCTTGACTGATTCCCTGTAGCACACAACGCTACAAAGAACTCTGACTCCCGCCGCATCATGACCGATTTCTATCATCCTCAGAAGGAGAGAGAATTGCCAGTTCCATCAATCCTCGGCTTGTCTGCAAGTCCAAGCATGAACTCTACCAAGGCGCAGCTCTTCGAGCTCGAAGAGACCCTTGATGCACTTTGCGTTGCGCCGACGGTCCACCGTGGTGAGCTGTTCAAGTATGCGAACCGTCCGCAGGTCAGGTCCGTCATGTACACGCCGCTCGACTCGGAAACTGCACCCCTCACCGCAAATATTCTCAAGCTGTTCCGGATCTACCGGGACCTGGATATCAAAAGAGACCCGTACATCATCAAGCTGAAGGCTGATCCTACGGAAAGGAATATACGAAGACTGAGGAAGGCAGTCGAAACCCGAGACACCTGGAGCCAAAAGCAGATCCGTGGTCTTTTGCGACGAGCTAGGGTGGTCCTCGAAGAACTCGGGCCGTGGGCGGCCGATCGATACATCTACACAAACGTCAGGAAGCTCCTGGATAGATCCGAAACCTCGGACGCTTTCTTTGATGTTACATCGCATGACTCCGAAATGGCGTACCTGACCGAAGCCCTTGGTCATGACTGGGAAGGGCCATCAAAGGCACCCGCAGACGCACAGCTTTCCGAAAAGTGCCACAAGATCATCCAAATTCTGCTTGAGCAAGGCGACAAACCAGTCGGCATCATCTTCGTAAAGGAGCGCGTTATGGTCACAATGCTCAAGGAAGTGCTGTCATCCAATCCCGCCATACAAGCCAGATACCGAATCGGAACCCAGGTCGGCGCAAACACATACACCGGCAGGGCCCGAGAGCTGTTCGAGACAAAGGAGCAGGCTAATTCTCTGCCGGACTTCAACTCGGGCAAAGTTAACCTCATGATCGCCACAAGTGTTCTCGAAGAGGGCATCGATATCCCTGCCTGTAATCTCGTCATTTGCTTCGATGTGCCCTCGAATGCAAAGTCCTTCATTCAGCGAAGGGGCCGCGCGCGGATGATGAGGTCGGAACTCGTTCTCTTCTTTGAGGATGCGGCTCAGTCACACCTCGACTGGGCGGCTGCTGAGGAGGCCATTAAACGGCTATATGAGGACGAAGATAGGGCCCGTGCCGACGTTCAGGAGGCGGAGAATTCGGAAGACGTCGGTGACGATGTCTACATCGTGCCTGAAACGGGAGCAAGATTGGACTTAGAGACCTCGAAGTCACACCTTCAACACTTCTGCGCAGTCCTAGCTCGAGGGGATTATGTTGATTACACCCCTGACTACATCATAACTCGGGACATCGGTAGCGGAGATCATATGTGCACTGTGCAGCTTCCATCCTTTGTGGCACCCGGCCTTCGTCGCGCAGACAGTCTTCGAGCCTGGAAGTCTGAGAAAAATGCGACGAAAGACGCCGCATTCCAAGCGTACAAGGCTTTGCATCTAGCCGGGTGGCTGAACAATCATCTGCTGCCCTTCCGCTCTCAGAGACCTCGAGACGCAGTGACGCAGGAGGCGATCGTCGAGGCTGACCAGCTCATGTGCCCATGGACAGATGTTGCAAGAGCTTGGCAGGAAGCAGCGTCACGTTGGAAGTACCCCTTAACTTGCCTTGATGACGCAGGTTCTGTCATGGGAGAGTATGTTGTTGTCTTGCCCGTCGAAATGACTCCTCCAGGGGACATCACAATCTACATGGATGGCGGCAGAGACCAGGTCCTTCGTCTTGGTCAAGCACAGCTCATGGCTACAGATGAGAGTGCGGGGCTTCCTGACCATACATCGACCCTTCTTGGTCTTCACTTCAAACACAGGTGGCATGTGGAAGAGAGGGCGCACGTCATTCAAGTCGTCACGCCAGGAGTCGACATGGCGATGACGGGAATTGGGGCTCATGAATTCGCCACGGGAGGTGATCGGGCTAAGAGCCGCAACTTTTTCGTGCGCGATAGGGAGGGTTGTCCACTCATCTACGAGGGCATCATTCCATCGAAGCCAGACGTCCAGCAAGTCCGGTCTCCATTCTACGAGTTTGAAAAAGCACCCCACGACGTACCGTATTTGCAACTGGCGAAGTGGACAAAGAGGTCAGACTTCTTGCATCCAGTGCACGGTGCTCCAGCCCCAGGGAAGAACGGGGAGGAGAAGCCCTACAAAAGCGTTTATCCCTTACCATGGGCTAGAGTTGACACGATCCCTATCCGATACGCTGCGTTTGGTATGCTCATTCCCTCGGTGATCCACGAGCTGGAGGTCATGCTACTTGTGCAGACGCTATCGAATACCCTCCTTAAAGATCTGCACATCTCGGACATGGAACTAATCCGGGAGGCGATCAGCTCGCGGAGTGCTGCTGAACCTTATCATTACGAAAGACTTGAGTTCCTCGGGGATTCGATCCTGAAGTATTGTACCACGGTGCAGCTTTCCGCAGATCGTGAGTCCTCCCGAAAGCATCATTATGCTTGTGCTAACAGGGTGACTAGATCTGGACTGGCCTGAGGGTTACTTGTCTCTCGCCAAGGACGACATTGTCTCCAACTCGAGGCTTTGCAGAGCGGCGCTCGAAACACGACTGCCGAGGTTCATCTTGACGAGACCATTCACAGGGCAGAAGTGGCGACCGCTGTACTTGATCAACGCTCTCTCCACCAGCGATCAGCGCAGCAAGAGAAGGATGTCGGCGAAAATGCTTGCGGATGTTGTCGAGGCACTCATCGGTGCTTCGTTCGCCGACGGCGGTGTGGAAAAGGCCCTCCGATGCATTTCGGTCTTCATCAGCGAAGTGAGCTGGCGAGAGATCTCGGCCAGCAGGGCTATGATGCTCAGGGCGACCAAAGAAGATTGCAGAAGGTTAAGCGTGGTTGATCCTGTGCAGAGACTCATTGGCTATGAATTCAAGGCCACTTCCATGTTGTGGGAGGCTTTGACCCATGCGTCCTACATTGCTGACTCTGAATCTCGGTCCCTGGAGAGGCTGGAGTTCCTCGGCGACGCAGTGCTTGACTACATCGTTGTCACCCGCTTGTTCAATGCGGAACCGAAGCTCACCCATGGCCAGATGCACATGCTCAAGACAGCTCTGGTGAATGGTGATTACCTCGCTTTCGTCGCACTTGAGTGTCGGCACACGAGCGTGCAAACGATGGGCACCGCAGACGGAGAGTTGGAAACGCAAGAGGTCGAAAAGTCTCTGTGGATGTTCATGCGTCATACTGCCCCAACAATCACCGAGGAGCAGAAGGCGACGATGGAGCGACACGAAAGGATGCGCGGCGAGGTCAGAGATGCCATCAATCACGGCACGCATTACCCCTGGGCGCTATTGGCTCGACTCCAGTCGAAGAAGTTCTACTCGGATCTGATCGAATCTCTCCTCGGCGCCGTTTGGCTCGATTCCGGCAACATACAGGATTGCGAGAAAATGCTAACCAAGCTGGGGATCCTGCCGTACTTGGATCGTATGCTGCGAGACAAAGTTCACGTTCAGCATCCGAAAGAGGAGCTGACCAAGGTGGCTATTTCGGAGAAGATCAAGTACTTGGTTGACGTGCGGGAAACTGATGATGGTAATAAGGAGTGGCTTTGCGACGTTCAGCTGGGGGAGCGGATCGTCGTGAGCGTTGTCGGCGGAGTGAACAAAGAAGAGGTGCAGACGAAGGCTGCGGCTGAGGCGCTGGTGTTCTTGAAAGCGGAAAGGGATGTTGGCGTATGAAAGCCGGGACGGAAGAAACGCAGGGCGGTAGCGCGATGGTGACAATGCTTGGACAACGCCATGATAACATGATTCACGAGTGTGATATGAATGAAGAATGACGATATTCTTGCTCTAGTGGTGTTTCGAGATCGTCGGTGGTGTTGCGTTCTCAGAACATGCCCAGGTCTATGTGTAAAGGATGCAATATTGTCTCTAGATCCCCGTCTTCCGTGCCAGAGACTTCAACTCCTCCAACACAACATCGACAGCCCACTCCAAAGTTTTCGTCATGTCCGAGTCCACATCATTCCCCCCCGGGACCTTAATCCCCTCATTTCTCAACACTTCCTCCTTCCACTTGCCCTCCACATCACCGCCTTCGAACATCCAAGCATGCTCCTCCACATAGTTCGGCCAAACGATCATATCCACATACCCCGGGGGGTCCTGCCAGAACCCTTCGATCGTCGCGTACCCATCTCTGGCCTCGCGACGCTGCTTCGCTCGCTCATAGGAGGCTCTCAGAAAGAGCTTGATGTCGATGTGAGGCTTCACGACGGCCATGGAGGGAGAGTAGAGGAGAAAGCCATCCAGGAAGCAGAGGGCGGGCAGAGGGGTGGAGGGAAGTGAGGCGGAGACTTTGGATTTTAAGGAGGAGACGGTAGAGGATGAGACAGGGCATTTGCCGATGGAGTTGCGGTCTTCTTTTGAGTCCAATGATGGCTAGAGCGTGTGAGTGAAAGTGCCTAGACACATACCAACCCGTCAAGATAAGGACATACCGGGAAGGCCGCATGTGAGCGAATATATGAAAGGGCCTCTGCCATGGCGGAAATGTCAATCGCCTCAGCACAGTCCCAGTCCAGGAGACCGTTCTTCTTGGGCAGCCTGCGAGAACGTAAGTATATTTCTCACCTCGACGGTTGGAGTTGAAGGCATTCACTCTTCTTCCGGCTTGTAGAAGTCATCCTCATGCAGGATGAATGTGTTGGGAAAGATATCTCTAAGCAGCCTTGCCAGGGTTGTCTTGCCGCTGGAAGAGCAGCCTGATAGGCCGATGACGAGAGCTTTGCGTTCTCCCATCATGTATACGATGGACTGAACGGATTCGGTGGCCAGAGAGGAGTGAAGAGACGTGGAAATCAAAATCGCGAAGACGTGGTGGAAGGAAATACGGAAGAGTGAACCTGGGACGCGGTGAGTGAATAATTATAGAGCAGAGGCAGCCCAGGCGCGGCCAGAGAAATATCGTGGAGCTTTCTCCCAGTATCTTCTTAGTGCAATGCAACACAGCGGTGATAGGCGAGTGACCTCACTCTCACTGAGCAGCACCGCAATGGCCAATGGCGCCTGTGGCGGGACGAAGACAGCATTGCGGCGGCTAACAGTGGAGCTGAGTGCCCCTGCAGCTTCACCACGTCACGGAATTCTGCCACTTGAATCCGGATCCTGTGGCTTCGGATTTGCCATCTGCATTCTGCTTGCGACACTCTGCGATTCCTCCTTGACACCTCCCGACCTCGCAGAGCCCCCGGATCATCCGTCAATCAGCCTCGACACAAACTGCTATCACCACAATGTCCGACGACGGCCGCACCACAGGCGTCATCATTGGCACGTCCATCGTCACACTCATCACTGGCTACATGCTGGGCCTCTTCTCCGCGCGTGGCTACCTCATCTCCCCCGCTCTTGCCGAAGAGCGCCGCCGCTTCAGGAACGACCCTGTCGAGAGCGAAGAGAGCGACATCGACGAGGATGAGCTGCCCGCAGGCACCATGGACCACGCGCCGAACTGGGCGAATGGCGCAGAGGCTGACCGGAGGCAAGGATTGAGGGTGGGCAGTAGGCCGGAGGCTCGGGATACCGGAGAGGAGTGCAAGCTTGTGCTTGTCGTGAGGACGGATCTCGGTATGACCAAGGGTATGTTAGAAGATGACGGAATCACCGCCATGGGTTCTGATCGCACGGCTTGGGATTAAGATACTGACAAATGAACAGGCAAGATCGCAGCCCAGTGCTCCCACGCAACTCTCGCCTGCTACAAATCCATCTCCCGCGCCGCCTCCACCTCCCCACAGGCTGCCGCCCTTCTCCGCCGCTGGGAGTCCCTCGGCCAGGCCAAGATCGCTGTGCAGGTCAAGTCCCAGGAGGAGATTCTCGATCTGCGCAAGCAGGCCAAGGCGCTGGGCGTCACGGCCGAGGTGATCCAAGACGCGGGCAGGACCCAGATCGAGGCGGGCAGCATGACCGTCCTGGGAGTGGGACCGGCCCCGAAGAGCCTGGTTGACAAGGTCACTGGTGGACTGAAGCTGCTGTAAAGATGGGAGAGTCGGAGGAGACTGGAGGGATGGGAGACTGGTCTGGCCTGGCCTTAGTAACACATTTGAGTTGAGGCGGTTCCGCGCTTGCGCAACGATTTCAACGTTGAGCGGCATCAGAGTAGAAAATGGTGTATGGCTGTATGTATCAAGACAAGACAAAAACGGGATAGACGGCGTTCAAAGATGTGATCAATGACAAGCATTTGAAAAGAGCAGATCCGCCAGCATCTTTTGCGTTGCACGTTGATTACTACGGGTATCAGCACCCTTCCTACTCCTTTCTCGCAAACCTCGCCAATGCCGGTCCCAAGTCTGCCTGCTTCTCCTCCCTCTTGTCCTTGTTCTTCTGCTGCCTCTCCTCCCAGATCTGATCCACCTTCAACCTCTTCTCGTCGATGATGTTCTTCTTCCTCTGTTTCCTCAGGTACTTGCTCAATGCGCCGTTCTTGCCTCTCGCGCGCTTCCTGATCTCCTCTGCAATATCCACAGGGCCGGCGTCCAGATCCTGCTCGGCTCTGCGCTTCTCCTCGGACCGCAGATCGAGCTGGCCGATGAAGTTGGGATCGAGGGCGATCATCTCGGGAGAGAGCTTGTTGAGCAGGCCGCGGACCTCGGACTCTTGGCGCTGCTTGGCGGTCTCCAGCGGGTTGACTTCCAGGGCGTCGTAGTTGGCCTCGCCAGCGCCGGGGATGATGAGGGAGGAAAAGCCGGCGTCGTGGCCGACACCAAGGATATCCTCAAAGGGGCACCACTTCACACGTTCCATGCGACGGCCTTCACCGCCCCAGCGCATGTATGGCTGGGAGACACGTTGTTGCACGGCGGCGTTCTTGTCGAAGAGTCCGCGGTAGACGGTTGTGTAGGTATTTGTCGATACGGCGGTGAGGCCAGTGTCGGAAATGGCAACGGAGGAGGCTGGCTGCCGGGTCATGTAGTTGTGAACAGGCTTGAACATGCGAATATCCCACACTGCCATCTTGCGGTCCTGTCCTGTTGAGACCATGTAGCGACCTTCGCGGTCTATGGCGAGAGAGCGGACAGGGCCGTTGTGAGCGAGGAGCTTGACGAGGGGGGTTCCGGTGTTCGGCGACCACAGAGTGACGGTGCCGTTTTGGTGCCCGGCGTGGAGGATGGCGTTGTAAGGGTTTTGTGCGAAGGAGACGGGTTGGCCGAGGTGTGTTGGGACTTCGGAGACGAGTTGGCCGGTTGAGACGTCCTGGTACTTGATAACACCGGTTGCGCCCTGGTTCTGTTAGCGGCCTCGATCTGAAATAAATATGTGCGGACGAGGTGAGACTCACTATTGTTGAGAGGAGGAAGTGGTAGGGGAGGAACTCCATGTGTGTGACGTCCCTGTGTTTCCGCAGGTTGTGAATCTCAACGCCTTGCCTGTCATAGATGTAGACATGCTTCTTCTGAGCGACCGCAAAGAACTGGTTGTTGTGCAGCCACTTGACGTCCCGCACCGTCTCTCCGAGCTGAAGTTCGCAGCCCAACTTGCCCTCCCGCCAGTCCATCGTCGCAATGTGGCCCTTGCGACCAGCCAGCAGCAGGTCTCGGCCATTGCGGGTGTACTCGCAAATGTACGGGCCGAACTGATCCAGCTTCAGATCGAATCGTTTCTGTGCCGTCTCGACAGCCACGCTATCGACGATGTCCTCCTGACGGACTTCATGTGTGCGCTCGACCTCGTTTTCAGGCTCGAGGAAACCGGAAGTGTGTTCGAGCAGGATCTCGGCGTCCTTCGCCTTGAGAGCAGCCTCTTGGTACTTGCCTTCGAGGCGCTTCAAGTTTCTCTTCAGCTTCTTGTCGTGAATGGACTTGGTGTTGATCTTCTTTCCTCGGCCGTACTGTGCGTCTGCTTCACGCTGTCGACGGGCCTTCTTCTGCTCGTGGCGCGACTTCAGGTCTGGCCTGGTCGTCTTGACCTTGACTGCGCCATTGTCGGTGTTTGACTGTGTGTTGATGCGAGAAATGGCTCCTGCATTCGACGGTTCTGCATTGAGGGCATCCTCGAAGTTACTCCTCTTCCTCTTCGCCTCGCGCGGGACCGTGTCGACGTCCATTGTGAATTGCCGTGAGTGATCAGCGGTTGGATTGATCGCCCAGGTCAGGCGAGTCCAAAAATTCCATGCATCAAGGTTATCGTCAGCCACCGATAAGAACTTCTGGTCCTTTATCGATAAGAAATGCACAAAATTTTGTGACATGGCGGGCACCCTTCTGCCCAAACCCCACCATCGTAGAGTCGCCCGCCACTGTGATCCGCCCAGCCGCTGAATGGGAATTGGATTGTCGTTCTTCTCCTGCATCTGCATTTGCCCTTTCGCCACAGGTTCAGAAATCTTAGAAGTTCTCCTTGCGCGGCAAACTGGCTTCACTCCCTTTCCGCTTCAAGGCTGGCGGCGACAGCAAGATGCCTGCCGCCGTGGGTCACTCTCATCGGCCTACGACCAAGGTCTCACACAAGCCTTTCAAGTCCAAGTCTGCTACCAAGCATGAACTGAGGGACCGCAACAAGGGTAAGTCGCTCCGATTTTTTACTTTGATGTATGTTGTGACTTGGATCTTTCGAAATTGACATTCATGTGCAGGTCGTGTACCTAACGAGCGAGGATTGCGAAAGACGCCACACCAGCAAGTCATGTCCAAGTTCGACCGTCGCAACCAGGCCAAGCAGGCCCGCCTTACGAAGCACCGGGAGCACGTCAAAGAGAACTCTGTATTCAATGGCCGTGATGGCGCACCCAGAATCGTCGCTGTTGTGCCACTGTGCGCGGACAGCGACTCCAAGGCCGCTGTGCAGCAACTTAACGAAAGCCTCGACATTCCTGGCGACGACAGCAACCGAGTGACGGTCGACCGTTTCAAGCAGAAGGTCCAATACATTCCCCTTCAGCGCGACTTGACTGCATGTCTCGACGCCGCGAGAGCTGCTGACTTCATCGTTATCCTGCTGTCGGCGTCCACGGAGGTCGACGAGCTGGGAGAGTTGATCCTGCGAAGCATCGAGTCTCAGGGCATGTCTACACTCTTCACACTTGTCCAGGGCCTGGAGGATGTCGAGCCGGCCAAGCAGCGCTCAGGTGTTCTCAACTCCCTGAAGTCTTTCATCACGCACTTCCACCCGGAGCAGGACAAGCTCTACAGCCAGGGCAATCGCCAGGAATGTGCCAACCTCATGCGCTCGCTGTGCAGCTCAACGCCCAAGGGGATCCGGTGGAGAGATGACAGGAGCTGGATGTTGGCCGACGAGGTCAGCTTCAACGCTGAGTCCTCAACTGCCATTGTCACCGGTGTCGTCCGTGGCCGTGGCTTGAAGGCAGACAGGCTGGTTCAAGTCGGTGACTGGGGCGCTTTCCAGATCGAGAAGATCCTGGCAGCACCGCTGCCGAAGCAGGGCAAGAAGAAGGTTGAGGACATGAAAGTGGATGGCGAGGCTGTGGAGGTCCTCGAGGAGCCAAGCGAGGATCGGGATGACCTTAACGAGCTCGCTCCTGAAGATGTGCGCATGGACGACGACGACATGTCGATGGGAGCAGCACCGAAGAAAGGTGTATTGCTTGATGACCATCACTACTTCACAGACGAGGATGAGGAGGAGAGGAATACCATCAAGAGGGTGCCCAAAGGTACTTCAAAGTACCAATCAGCATGGTACCTTGACGATGTTTCTGATTCAGGTTCCGACATGGAGGATATGGAGATGAAGGACGACGACAACGAGGATGATGAGGCGGGCGCTCCTGAGGACGGCATCGAGGGTCGTGCCGCTCCCGAACCCACCGAGGCTGGTCCCTCAGAATACCCCCAGAGCGAGATGATGATCGAGCCAGACGAGGATGAAGACGCAGAGCAGCTGGCCGCTTTCCGAGCGTCACGGAAGATTGATGAGGTGCGCGACGACAGGGAGTTCCCCGACGAGATCGAGCTTCACCCCAACGTCCTCGCAAGAGAGCGCCTTGCACGGTACCGTGGTCTCAAGAGCCTGCGGACAAGCGCCTGGGATGAAGAGGAAGACAAGCCATATGAACCTGAAGACTGGCGTCGTCTGCTTCAGATTCCGGACTATGGTGCTTCCAAATCGAGGTCCACTCGCGAGGCACTCGTCGGTGGTGTTCAGCCTGGTACCAGAGTCCAGGTCTATCTGAAGGATGTCCCAGCCGACCTGCAGAAGACTTACGACCCCTCATCACCGGTTGCCCTGTTCTCACTCCTCAGGCACGAGCACAAGAAGACGGCAGTCAACTACCTCTTCAACCTCAGTGCCGATCACACCAAGTCCATCAAGGCCAAGGAAGAGCTGATCGTCCAGTGCGGCTCTCGCCGTTTCGTCATCAACCCTGTCTTCTCACAGCCAGGCAACACACCCAACGATGTGCACAAGTACTGCCGGTTCGTCCACCCGGGCCAGTCTGTCATCGCCACCTTCATTGGTCCCGTCACATGGGGCGCGGTGCCCGTGCTTTTCTTCAAGCGCACAACCCCTGAGGAGAGACAAGCAGAGGACGGCCCCAAGCTGGACCTCCAGCTCGTCGGCTCCGGCACCGCCCTCCCACCATCTACCTCCCGCGTCATCGCCAAACGCGCCATCCTCACTGGCCACCCTTACCACATCAACAAGAAGATCGTCACGATCCGCTACATGTTCTTCAACCGCGAGGACGTGGAGTGGTTCAAAGCTCTGCCTTTGTGGACCCGTCGCGGACGTACTGGTTTCGTCAAGGAGCCGCTCGGAACTCACGGTTACTTCAAGGCTACCTTCGACGCAAGGATCAACCCTCAGGATGCCATCGGTGTCAGCTTATACAAGAGGGTGTTCCCGAGGAGTGCGAAGGCGGTGGAGGGGCGGCTGCTGGAGGCTGGGGATGGGCAGGGTGAGGTGACGATGGACGACTAGACATGACCACTTTATAGAACGCAATGAACGTTTTTCTTTCTCTTCATGAAACATGAACGCCGTGTGCCACTATCTTTGCCTCTTCGATTCACTTCTTCAACTGATCGAGATCCTCTGTTGGCCTTGGGCCGCCCTTTGACCTCCTCTCCTCCTCTGCACCACTCGCCTTCCATGCCGAGGTGATCAGGTTCACAATGTGGTCGACGCCAACACCAGCCTTGACCTGCGCGAACACGGTCGGGCCTCCCTCTCTCATCTTCCTCGCGTCCCTCTCCATGACCCCAAGATCTGCGCCCACAGCCTCGGCCAGATCCGTCTTGTTCACGATCAGCAGATCACTCTGCGTGATACCCGGTCCGCCCTTCCTGGGAATCTTGTCGCCGCCGCTGACGTCGATGACATAGATGATGAAGTCCGCCAGCTCTCTTGAGTAGTTCGCAGCCAGGTTGTCGCCTCCAGACTCGATCAACAGAAGATCTGTGTTGAACTCGCGGTGGAGATCCTCGAGAGCGGCGAGGTTTTGGGAGATGTCCTCGCGGACGGCAGCGTGCGGGCAGCCACCGGTCTCGATAGCTCGGATGCGGTTAGGAGGAAGGGCGAGGTTGCGGGTGAGGAACTCGGCGTCCTCGCGGGTGAAGATGTCGTTCGTCACGGCGGCGAGAGAGAAGCGTTCGCGGAGGGCGAGGCAAAGAGCGAGCATGAGAGCTGTCTTGCCGGAGCCGACGGGACTGTTGCGACTGCGTCAATTGATTGATCTTATGAGATGGCACAGAATGCATCCTTACCCTCCAATGCCGATTGTGAAAGCTCGTTCGGACCATTCACGTCCTTCGACGATGGGCATCTCGCGACCTAGGAAGCTACCAGGGCCGTCCAGGATCTCGTGGGAGTGCCCGTGTTCTTGGGCGTTGAAGCCATCGTGCGAGTGCGTTGGCCCGCCGTCGTGAGAGTGTGTAGCCATTGTGGTGTGCTGGTGTTTCTGGGAGGATAGGGCCGGTTGAGACTTGAGTGACGAGAAGGGAGGAGGGGAAGTTGGAGAGTTGTAGCTGAAAGCTCGCGAGGCGGGGGTGGGGTAGCTCTCTACTTGGGAGGGAGCTCTTGAAATGCTTGTTCTGTGATGATCAAGGCGACGTATTCGCCGGATTCATAATCCGACTAGTGAGCTAGTTAGCGATAAACGAAGTTGTATTAAATAACGTCATTCCACCGAACCGATTGCCCTTCTTGTTAATGGCTTGCACCTTAACCCAGCTTTTCGCAAGACTCGCCCGGGGACAAACTGTGCATCTCTCTTCTGCTCGGTGACACTTCCTCGCCCAATAGCATCTATTGGTTGCGAACCGCCATAACGGTCAACAGAAATCAGGGTGATGATTGCGGAACCCTTCACTCCTTTGACAACGAGCTAGCCGTTTGGACAATGACCACGATAAGCAAGATGACGGTCAGGTTGATCTGTGCGGCGAGGAACTAGAGCCAGGCCTAATCAGCGTTGACGAGAACGACTGGTCCGGTGAAATTACGTAGGCCGGCTTGCCAGAGGTCCGATATATCATTAGATGCTAGTATCTGAGGGCACAAGGAAGGCGAGGCAGATTGCATGGCTCCATGGCATATGTTATTGTTCAATTCTCGCAGTGGATCTCACTGACCAAGTTTCTCGCAGTCTCCTTCCAGATCTCACATGTGGTCCCTGATCCTGTCGTATTCAGCCGGGGGCAAAACACGTTGTCTATTTCTTCCAGATGATGATGGGTGGTATACAGTATACATGCATATTTGTACAGTCCTCTCCTCTCCTCGGTAGCCTACAGCTCAAGCCGCACTCGAGGGCGGCAGTGTTGTTGAGTTCGCCTCCTGCATGCCCGCCCTCTCCAATGCCTCTGCCTTGTTTCTTGCCATGATCTGTCCGATCTTCTCCAACATGGTCTCCGACAGCTCCGGCTCTCCCTCTGCTAGGTTCTTTGCCCGCCTCTTGGCGTGCAGCTCCTCCAGGGGCGTCCTCATTGACTCGTGCATCCTGTGCAGACCCTTCCTGGCCGCCTCCTCAGCCTCCTTCTTCTCGATGTACCAGGCCTCGTGCCTAGTTCTGAAGCGCGAGTAGGGACCACGCAGTTCGTCAATTACGCCGTTGGGAAGTGGCGCGGTAGTGAGGTTGTAGTAGAAAGTGCGGTCCTCGACGAGGTCGCGGGCGGTGTCGACATCGTAGGTCTTGTACTCAGGTGCTTCGATCTCGGGCCAGGGGATGACAACGTTGACACCGAGGGCCACGCGATCCCATTTGTTTCCGTGCTCCCAGCGCTCCAGGGTCATGTGTCGGGAAGCCATATTGGGCGCAATTGGCTTTAGTTCGTTGACGATGACATCGCGGATGACGCCAGTCTCGGGGTGCTTGAGAGGGTAGACGAGGCGGACGGCATCTGCGGCGAGAGGGTAAGGGTTGGACATGAGAGGCATGTTGGGAAAAGGAGGGGTTTCAAGGGCCTGCCAATGTTAGCACTGGTATTTGTAAATGATGGGACATCTGTACATACCCTGTTGAGCTTCTCAAGCAACACAAAACCATCCTCCGGGTGAACAGACTTGACACGGTCGATCTTGCCCTTCTCCTGTCCATCCACAATCACCACACGGTCTCCAGGCGCAAGGCAGAATTGCTTCACGCCACCCGCCCAAGCACACCTCTTGACCGCAAGCTCGGGGTTGATCTTGTACTGGCCATTCTGCGACCAATCCCTCCTGCTCGTCGAGACCTCTCCGTAGCCGTTGAATCCAAGGTCCCTCTTCGGTGCAAGAGGACCAAGCTCCCAGTCCTCCTTGCGAGCCCGGCGGGCGTCGTGGATATTTGTCCGGATTTCCGCATTTGCCTCTTTGAGATAGCGACGTGCCCTGTTCTGCTCGGTCCTGCGGTTCTCGTCGGCGATGCGAGCGGCGCGGCGGACGGCCTGGCGCTGAGCCTGGGCCGCCCGCTTCGCGAGTTTCTGCATGATATATGTGTGAGAGGTACGAGTCGAGGATGCTCTGCCGGCCAAGAGCGCCTGAATCCGAATCGAGACCGTAAGGATTCGTGTGATGAGTTTGGCGTGGACGTGGACCTGAGAGATGGACTGATGGTTCAACGGAGATCGCGAGAGCAGCAAAATTGTCGGATACCTCAAATCGGTTTAGCGGTGTTCGCGGGTCAAGTCCGGCCCCTGGAAGGGCACGTGCCCGAAACGAAGGACACTACCCTGGAGATCAGTGAAAATGGGAACCCCTATCATAAATTCAAGGAGTAGTAAAGGTGTGAATAGACAACGCTATTATTTGATGAAGTTCTTTATTTACTTTGCGCGGCCTGTGGCCCCGTTTCAAGAGGTCTCACAAGACGAGTGTGGCCGGAGACTAGGTTGTGACTGCGACTGTGCATGTGTTCATGTTCCGCTTACTCCTCTTCACACCGGAGCAGTTTCTCAGGGTCAGCTATATTGTTCAGATTAGAGTTCGGGCCATCACTGCCATTTGCCGTGGATACACGGCATCGAAATGACTGTCAGGTCCTGCACTACGGATGCCCTACGGAGTACTCCGTACGCACTCGAGCATTCATGGGTTCTGCGCAGCTAGGCCAAGAGGACAAGCATGTTCATCAAACAGAAGCTGTCTTGTGACTGTTCCGAGAACGAATTCTGCGGTCGGTAATACACAGGAGCATTGGAACAAGTAAAGCAGATTCGATATCGAGAAGTCGTGCTTATCAGCATGGCGTGTCCTGATCCAAACCTCCGCGATTCGTCGAATCGTCTTGAGTGAAGGTACGATTTCGCTGGAGGCCTGTCGTCACGCGTGGCCTCTGTTGCGGCCAAGGGCGCGGCGTCATCGTGCCTGGTCTAGCGCTGTCGCTCCACCAACGACTTTGAGTAAATCCGAGCACGGACGTTGCCACCACCTTTGCCAGCCACGAACCGGATTGGATTTTTTTCTGGAGCGATGGAACTTGAATGACTGAATGGACTGCGATAGGGGGACTGGCTGCCTCTGGTAATCAATGGAAGGGACTGTGGTGCCACGGCATAAACGGATTAAGGCGACTTTGTCCCGAGGCTGTGTGATAAACATGAACCACGGCGGTGCCGTACGTATAGTAGAGCCTTGTCCCCCAGAAACGAATCACTAACAACATCGTTTGAGGAGCAAGGTGGCATATTGGTGACTTCCCCTGCACTCGGTACTAGTAGGTACTCCCCATTAAGTTATCTCATCAGTCCCCTGTCATCGGAGTTGGGTGCCTTAGCCAGTGCGTGCGCGCGGCCTCCCCCCACTGAGACAAAGGGCCTGGCAGTGCAATTCCTCAGCGGACATTAAGGAGGCTGAGCCACGCCTAGCACTGTCCCGTCAGTGATAATACGATGTGGGAGCTGGGCCACCAGGAGTCGGTACTCAGCTGGAGTAAACAGCGCTATGGAGCAGACCGCTCAGTGGCCTGCCGAGGCCAGCCATCCACTGTAGCTGCCCTGCCAGCACTCGCCGTGGAATCCATGCTCGTTCTCGTACTGTCTGCCATCCTCTTCCCAAAGCCACACCCAGCCAGCACGGTCCATCCCCAGGCCCCGTCCAGTCGGCGCTCTATTCTCTTCCCCCCATCCATCCATTTCATTCTCATCCATCATCTTCCCGCCCCGTGCATCAACAACATCTCGACCAGCCGACTTCATCTCCTCCTCTTCGTCAGTTGAATCCTGACACCCTTCACGGTTTAGCCACAAAGCAACACTTTGTCCCCAGGCCTCGACACTGTTGCTCGACGCCATTTCTCTTCCTTCTCTCCACCTCCAGCACAAGTAGCTCCCATCACCATGGCTGAGATCCGCCGCAAGCTCGTCATCGTTGGCGATGGTGCCTGTGGCAAGACCTGTTTGTTGATGTGAGTTTCCTTCCGCTCTGGTTCCCAATGCATCCTTCTCGGACCGTACTTCAGGACTGCGGTTCGCGCTTTACTGCGTCCCTGAGCTTGAATTGCTGTGCCGCCATATCTTATCTTGTCGCTGATCTCTGCCGTCACGAATTCTGTTGCTGACTGACTCGTCATCCTCAAACAGTGTCTTCTCCAAGGGCACTTTCCCTGAGGTAAGATGTCCCCTTCATCATCTCTCGAGTCTCGCTTTTGCCGATGCAATATCCGGCCTTTTACGCCTTTATCGCACGCTTGCCATGTCGATCCTAAACGCCGACCGCCGACCGGCTCGATTTGCACGGCAACCACCACCCCTTATACCGCCACCCACAGAGCGACCGATCGCATAGGTAGCTGGGACATATCAAGCTGACATCACGACTTAGGTCTACGTCCCCACTGTCTTCGAGAACTACGTCGCCGATGTCGAGGTTGACGGCAAGCACGTTGAGCTAGCCCTTTGGGATACTGCTGGCCAGGAGGATTACGACCGTCTTCGACCCCTCTCTTACCCCGACTCCCATGTCATTCTGATCTGCTTCGCTGTCGACTCCCCTGATTCCCTTGACAACGTCCAGGAGAAGGTATGTTCATTCTTGCGCTTCACCTGTGGCTGTGACCCTTGCGAAGGCGTGCGTCGTTGAGTTCTGCTGCTGACACGTGCTTCTCGAATTCAGTGGATCTCCGAGGTCCTGCACTTCTGCCAGGGCCTGCCCATTATCCTCGTTGGATGCAAGAAGGATCTCCGATACGACCAGAAGACTATTGAGGAGCTGCGGAAGACCAGCCAGAAGCCCGTCTCTCCCGAGGAGGTAAGAACATCTCTCTTGCTGGTAGCACAAGCTGCGGTCGTCGGCCGCGAACCTTGCTCACCAGACTCGGTTCCCTATCCGCCGCAGCTCGTCCAATGCACAGCATGCTGACCAACTATCAGGGCGAGGAGATCCGCAAGAAGATCCAAGCCTACAAGTACCTCGAGTGCTCTGCCAAGACCAACGAGGGTGTCCGTGAGGTCTTCGAGCACGCCACCCGCGCTGCCCTTTTGTCGCGCAGCGGTCGCTCAGGTAAGCCAAAGAAGAAGTGCATGGTCCTGTAGATGGACTGCACTCCACATCGCCATCCGCAGTCCCATTCGAAGCGAACCAACAAACCGGCTTGATCTTCTGCTGTAATAATTACGTCTCTCCGGTCCGAATTTTCGAGCTCCCCAGCGCGACGTGGTGCGGATAGCGTGGAAGGGTTCAGTGGTGGCCATTCCGATGGCGCAGGGTGTCTCGTCTGCATAGGTTCACGGCAAATTGGAGTTTTATTTATCGCCTTCGCTTTTTGTATCTTGCGCTTTGGCTCGCAGCCGCATTTTCAAGAAACTATGGTCCTTTGCACAAAACCAGACCGACTGCTGGTCAGAACTTCGTCAAGCTATACTGAGGGTTTGTCGCCCTTTTGCTCCCTGCGCAAACCGCGGGATCAGAGGAGCGAGCCTAGGACGAGGAGGGGGTCCTCACGGCCTGCGATGTCTCCCCGCTCCATTGTGTCTATTGTACTTATGCGTCTCGCGTAAAGAAGAGTGCGGGAAGAGGAGAGAAGAGAAGAGGGAACAGATGGTTCTTGTCTTTGAGGCTGCACTCTGTTTGAGACAGGAGAGTTCAGAGAATGAATGTGTTGGAAGGAGGAAACCGCAACCAGTAGAAATGGGGATGGAGGATAGCGGCTTGGTTTTGATTCTTTTTGTGCTCGTTTTTTTTTTCCTTCCTTGAATGTAGCTCCGTTCCCGATCGTCCCTTTTTCCTTCAACAACCAGATGTCTTTATCCTGTCCGTTCCATTGAGTCTGGCCTTGTTCAGCGTCTTTCGGATGCCGAAGGGAAGGAGTAGCTGTGTTGGCCACCGATGCAGAGTTAAAGAGAGCCAAGGGAGGAAAGGAAGTGTTGATTTGGTATGTGGGAAGTGAGTTGGGGCTTGAGGTACTGAGGTCTCTATATAAATAGTATAACCCAACTCTGATGAGATAGTACTTGTTTCCTCGCGTTCACGGAGGCTGAAGCAGATTGTCATGACGGACACTGTGAATCAATATCGGTTCTTGTTGCATGCTACCAAACGTCATATGCCCCTGCCGAACCGTGTGCACTGCAGTTTGAACTATCCTTCCTAACGCCTCTCTGACCCTCAGGCCATGCTCATGCTTCGTCTCTACGTCGTCTCTTCATCTGTTCATCTGTTCATCAACATCATCATCATCATCATCATCGAACTATCGGCAGCCTTGGCACTTCTGCTCAGTTGGGGCAGGTCTGTAACGCACGAGCTCACGGTTAGTAATCCAACCCTGTGACAAGATAGAGTACTGGTATCGAGGGCAGAGCAGGCTGGGAGGAGAAGAGCATCTGAAAAATGAAAGAAATCCGGGATGCACTGGTATGAGGAAGAGGAGTGGGGGGAAGGTGAGGGTGAACGTACAGCACCGCAGGAACCGCAGGTCTTGGAGCCGCCGGCGATGGTGGCGGTGCACTTGGGGCAAGAAGAGTGACCCATATCGACTGATTTCAGGGTGTTTTTTTTTTTTGGGAGCAGGGGACGTGTCTGGTGTTTGGGACTTGATGTTTGATGGGCGTTGCTTTGTTTTGCGAAGACGATGGTTGGATGTGGGGAGAAGAGGAGGAGGAGGAGGAGGAGGAGGGGCAAAAGGACGAAAGAGGGGTGGAGGCGGGAGGGTTTATACACTTGGAGGACCCTGGGATTACCCACATGACGAGAGTGGTGGGAAGGCTGCCCAGGGAATCCGCTTTACATCGGGAAGAAAAGAAAGTTCCTGAGAAGAGGACGTGGCTGCTGCTGCTGCTGCTGCTGCTGCTGCTGCCTAAGGATGGGTGAAGGGGGGATCACGGGGTGGGTGGGAGTGGGTTGAGGTGCAGGATCCCAGGCTTGACTCGCAGACTCAAAGGCTGAGGTATGTTACATGGCCGCATGCAGAGAGGTGGCATTCGGATGTCGTGGTGAGTGCCGTCTTGATCCTTTATGACGTGTCTCCTGGATGGATGGATCTGCGCACGGGTGCTCAGTGTTGATCTGGTGTTGTCGAGGTTGACTTCGTGGTGTACCTCACGACTTCGAATGAACAAGCAACCGCGAAATCAACACGACACGACACGAAATCACAGGCAATTCTGCCAAGGAGCCTAACACATAAACTAGGAGGCTCCCGCATTAAGGTGGTAAAGACTTTGCTCGAGTCCCCCTACGCCCCCGATCAATAACCATCGGCTCGCCTGCAGCGTGCAACCGATGCGTCATCGTGTCTAGGGCAAAGAGGGCCTAAGGAATCAGATTCCGGAGTCGTTTTGTGTTTTAAAGGTGGTGGTTTGACGCGGCTGCGGGCAGGTGGTATGCTGCGCTTCGCGAAGTTATTAATGTTTATGTTATGGGCTAGCCTCCTAGTCACAGACCATAGAGTGCTGATATAGAAGAATGAATTGAGATACTCTATAAAATACTTTGATTTACCTTATGATTAAAGCAAATTATATAATATATTTCAGGCCGCTTAGTATTATCTTTATTTAATCCTTTTATTTTTTAAGAATCAACTAAAAATAAATCCTTACTACTTTCTTTAATTTATAAGAATCAATCTTTTTTTTAAAAAAAATAAAAGAAAGATAATATATTTCTTCTTTTTAAATAAGTTTTTTTTAAGAAATTAAGACGGATTACAAGATTAACTTAACCGTAAGACTGGTTGCAAGACTAGTCGCAAGATTGGCTGCGAGACTGGCTGCAAGACGGACTGCAAGACTGGTCGCAAGACTGGCCGCAAGATTAATTGCAAGACCGGCCGTATGGCTAGTGCTGTGGCTAGTTGTGGCTGGTTACCCTAGAACTCCCTGATCAAGCCTAGCCGGGGACCATGGTCGACCCCAACAAACGAACTTGGGGTTATTTTCAAATCGACATAGCACCTTCAAATGAGCTTGTTTCTCTTAGAATTTCGAGATATCACTTAGTTAGAGTGTTAAATTTTATAATATTCAATTTGCGCCCGTTTTTCCTTTTGGATAGGAGGTTAATCAACCAAGGGTTGTTTTTTCCCAATCAATCAAGCCCTTAGTTCTAGTAGAATAAGTGATAAAATAAGTAATAGTATCAAATAGTTTCACGGGTTTACTATACCTCAGACCATATACACTTTTCTCAAGTAGGACTTCCCTTAACTCCTCCAGCTGCATAAGCTATAAGTCAACCCATAGATTATGATTCATGAGGCTCTCTATTGCCCCAGTGGAGTTCATCCATTCTCTTATAATAGTCTTTGTCAGACTCTCCCTCCTCTCTTGTAGAATCGACTGCTATATTACAACCACGTTTAATGCAGCTCCCAATCGCATTCGGGAGAGATCCAGTTGCACACTCATTATCAACCCTCCCTCTGCTGCAAACGCGGCAGTTATCAAAGGTTTGTCTGGTACAATCTTCAGGATGTTCGCAGGCGTAGTCTAAGCAGAGTATACCGCCGCGCTCGATGAGTTCTCTAGGGTGCTTGTTGTCGTAGGTCACAAGCCAGTCACCAGGAGCTGGGTGCTCGGGCAGGTAAATATTCGGGTTCCATCTGTTGATCTGAGTTGCAAACAGTACTCTTGCGTAAGGTGGATCAAAGACGAATACTGTCTCGCCAGCAGCATTCACGAGTTTTGCAGTTGTCTCAATCTCGTTGATCTCGATTCTGATTCCTGGTTTCGCGACCCCTGCGGCCTCAATTTGGCTCTTGATATGTTGCGCTGCCGCAGGACTATAACGGTTATCGATGAAGTAAAGCTGCGGTTCATAGTCGTGGTTTCAGTATTGCTCCTCGTACTGGCCACTATCCGGGGAACCTGAACAGGATCCAAATCTTTGCCAAACGATGGCTAGAATCATAAGAATTAAGAAAATTTCGAGAGAGGAAACCTATCCAGAGACTTTTCAGAGTTTATGTGAATTGGTGGAATGTAGTGACTCGCTGCAGCAATTCTTCCTAGGAAGAATCAGCTATTTATATAAATATTAGACTTGAGCTCACTAGAGATATATACAGGCCTCCAATTACAATCGAGAAGTGTTGGTATTCTCAGTATCAATCACACACTGTCACATTCTGTATTGCCGTCTTAGCCGCATATATAACCTGATGTTTACGAAGTTGGTATAATTCATCATGGCACAACCAACTGAATCTGCTCGTCGCTTGACAAAAGGACCCGAACCCAACCATGATTCTAGCTTTTCTCTTGTGTCACCACCTATACTTTCCTAATTAAAATACGCCAGTGTTGGCCGGGACAGCCGTGGTTGCCGAGAAGCCGTGGGTTAAATCCAAACCTGGTTAGGTTATCTCTTCTTCCTATACTCTTATCAGCAAGTCCTGAACCTTGATGCGCCAGCGTGATACGCGAGATCAGTGGTAGGGACTTACGTATGAGACGAGGTGTATTAGCTAATCCTATTCGTGAAATGCTACGTTCCCCTCTCGTACGCGAAAGCTTGTTCTATATATCTCTTGTCCGATGCTTGATTGCAGGCAGCAGCTTTGATGACCACCATAATACCGCATTGCAATCTAATTCTGCTATTTCACATATTTCTTAAAAACTCCTCTATGGGATACTTGCCCAGAAGACTACTTTGATCATGACCAAAGCACACTCTCGCGACGCTGACACTGTCAAAGATATTAGCGAGCGTACGCCTCCAGCAATTCCTGGCACTCGTCATATATTTTTATCTATGCTTAGAATGCAGTATGCTGGCTATCCTACTATTATTGAGTATCTTAACGTACCTGATACATACAACCTCAAGTCTATCAAGCATGCTTCACACGTTGGCGGATTATGCCACTTTAGCAATGGCGAGACCTGGCTCATTATAAACAACAAACGGGTCTTTCGTTATCCAGACTACTGGATCATTGAGTACGAGCGAGGAGATCCTAGGGTAGAGGACTGGCCTATTATGAGCCCCAAGGAGCTCAAGGCTGCGCTCAAAAAGTACAAATCTCTCAAGCAGTATGAGACTAGGCTTGATGCTATATTTGCTGAGCATAGGGCAATCCTCGCTAGCAGTGAGAACGAAGATCCTCAAGACGACGGGCAAACAGCGGGTTGCTGTCCTATGAGAGAGTTAATAAAGCATATCAAGGGTCGGCGAATGTTTTAAAACAATATGCCTATCCTAGAGGTACACTGCTTCAATATAGTATTGTGAGGAAAAGAGACACCCACCCAAGAGCAAAGAAACAGTCAAGCCAAGCGACGCAGGAGCGGCATAATCAACAGGAAAACCCGAAAGGAATAGTGAAAGGAAAAAAAGGAAATAAAGGGGAAAATAACAAAAGTAAGATGTAATACCAAATGTAAAGCAATTAATTAAAAGGTTAGTAAAGATAAATCGCGGTTATTATGTCGTTTGAAGTCGTGGTTGGGTATCGTGCTAATGTTATGAAATCTGCGAAGGAAAGTCCGTTGCAAGCCAAATAAGCTGCTCAACCATTTGGTTAGATGGAATAATAGCAATAGGCAGTTAGAAAAGAAGTAATAAGTCACGTCGCATCAAGGAAAAACAACAAGGGCAAGGGAACTAAGCCTGCGTCAAGTAATTCGAACAAAAGAGCAAAGAGTATATATAATTGTTTCTTCTGGCTGCTTGAGCAATCTAAGGCTAACTTATCCCTTTATAGCAAGCGAAATGTAATGACGAAGGAAACTAATAGTACTCCGTACAAGAGAAAATTTCAACCCTGAGGACCATTTCCCCGTCTCACAGTAGCAACTATCACGGATCGAGGTCGCGGAGAGCGGGATTCAGGAAGCAAAGGGTGGTTATTGAGACGATTCTACCAAAGGTAGGTACAGCAAGATGTGTGTGTAAAGTCTGGGTTCTCCAGTGGTCATTGGCAGCGTTCCCAGTCACTGTAGTAGGTCCCCATGACCCCACGTGACGTAACACCAACCTTATCCTTTTCTTTCAAGGCCGGGTTTTATATATATAAATAAATCCCTAGCTAGTAAATTATATTATATCTAAAATACTATTTAATAATAGCTTAATAGGTAAATTAGAAAATTACCCCAGATGGGCACAATAAAAGACCTAATAGGCCTATCTAGCTATGCCTATATAAAGTCTTTAGTATACCTAAGCTAATGTTAACACGAATCAGGTCAATGTAAAAGACCGGTCGTCACTATAGCACCACTAATCTATTACACGTATTCTTTGCGCACTTGCGCTTATTGTTCATTCAGCAGCAGGTGTGATCGGGGCCAGGGGAGGCGATCCCCCTACGGCCTGGGGAGACTAGACGACCTGGGGGCTCGTTCGCTTTCTGACCTACTTTGTCACGAAGGTCACGGCAAAGAATGAGTCTGATTCTATTCCCAGAACACCTTGTTTATTACACTGTTCTACCGCAGCAGGCTTCAGAGGTCGTTCTCCATATTCACGTGCACCGACTTGACATGGCAGTACGCGTCCAACGCAGCCACGCCCAGCTCCCTTCCGATACCGCTCTGCTTCACACCACCGAACGGCACGCGGAAGTCCGAGTCTTGACTGCTGTTGATCCAAACCATGCCGGACTGGAGCTTGGTAGCCATGCGGTGGCTCTTGCGGACGTCGTTGGTGAAGACCGCCGACGCCAGGCCATAGGTGGTGTCGTTCGCCAGCTCGACCGCCTCGGCCTCCGTCTCGAAGGTCTTGATGCAGACGACGGGACCGAAGATCTCTTCTCTCCAGATCTTGGCGTCGTCCTTGACGTCCTTGAAGACAGTCGGCGACACGAAGTAGCCCTTCCCGTCGCCCACCTTTACGGGATGCCCACCGTACGCGAGCGTTGCCTCGCTCTTCCCCGTCTCGATGTACGATAGGACACGGTCGTACTGCTGCTTGGAGACCTGAGGGCCTTGGTATGACTTGGGGTCCCACTGGTGGCCGATGTGGCTGGTCTTCTCGACCTCCTTGATGAACGCCGACACGAACCTGTCGGCGATGCCCTTCTGCACGAGGATGCGGGAGGTGGCCGTGCAGATCTGGCCCTGGTTCGACATGATGCCCAGGTGAGCCCACTTGACCGTCTGCTCGAGGCTGCAGTCGTCGAACACGATCAGAGGCGACTTGCCGCCCGTCTCGACCGTGATGTTCTTGAGCGTCTTGGCTGCCAGTGTCATGACCTGGATGCCCGTCGCCGTCGACCCCGTGAAGGAGACCTTGTCAACGAGCGGATGAGAGGCAAGCGCCGCACCCGCGGTCTGGCCGAGTCCGTTGATGATGTTCACAACGCCCGGGGGGAACCCGGCCTGGACGATCAGCTTCGCCAAGATCAGGATGCTGAGGGGCGTGAACTCGGAGGCCTTCAGCACCACGGTGTTGCCGCACGCCAGGGCCGGACCGAGCTTCCAGCTTCCGTTGGCAAGCGGGTAGTTCCACGGGATGATCTGACCGACGACACCGAGAGGTTGGCGCAGGGTGTAGGCCAGTTTGCCGGGCACGGGGATCGTGGTGCCTTGGATCTTGTCGGCCCATCCCGCGTAGTAGCGGATGACCGAGTAGGACTCGACCACGTCGCCGGCCAAAGCCTCGCTGTACGGCTTTCCTGCACGAGAAACTTAGCCCATGATCCCCCCCCGTCTAGTTTTGACCCATGTTCCATACCATTGTCCCAGGCGTCGGCAGCGGCCAAGACCTCCTTGTTCTCCTCGATCAGATCGGCGAGCTTCAGCATCAGTCTGCCTCGCTCCGTTGCTGCCATGTCCGCCCACGCCGGAGACCGGAAGGCAGCGTGAGCCGCACGGACAGCTTTGTCCACGTCATCGGCAGAAGCACCTTGGACCGAGAGGATGGCTTCCTCTGTCCTGTGAAAGAAATATTTTCGTCAGTGTCTCTCGGCATCTGCTGCGAGCGTGGGGAGTACTGCTCTTGCTCACGCTGGATCGATGGTTGTGATGGCGTCTCCCGTGGAGGCGATGAACTCGTTGTTGATGAACAGGCCGGTAGGCTGCTCCCAACTAACACCGTTGGGAGCGGTCAGTTTCTGTGAAAGAGAGGAGGACATTTTCGATTCTCCTTGCTGCCCAATTTTTTGAGGAGCAGAAGAAGAGTCTCTACACTGCAAGCCAGGCAAACTGTTGCTTCAACCTGTATAGATGTATAGCAGAGATCAAGCACACAACCGCCGCCATAGGTAACCTGTGACACACCATCTTCATGCCAAGACCCCGGGAAATGCATTTCCAGAGATTTCCATTCTCGGAATCGGACTTGATTTCATTATCTGCCTTCCCTGCGCATCGTTCTGGAGCCTCGAGGGACGTTGTTGATACCGCCGTATACACTTTCCTAATCCGGTAATTGAGACACTGCCTCAGTACTCCACGTCCGCCTCTGGGTTCCACGGCTTCAGCCTCCGGTTCCACGGATGCACACGTGGACGGGTTCATGATAAGACTAGTCTTGGATCATGGGCAGGAGATTATGGCAGTCGTCATGTGTTTGGCTCGAAGAGTCGGGGATAGGACGTGCCTTGCCTGGTGTGGTGTGGGTTTGTGAGCAGGAGATGCAGCTCTGGAACATGGATCTTGACACCGACAGGGAATATCACGTCAAGAGGCATTATGCAAGATAATTAGAGTGATATTCATACAGAACTGTTGAGATTGAATTCGGAAAAGGCTAGATCTAGTGATTCACAATGTCACCAATTGCAGTGACGTTGTAGGACTTCTTGGCCCACCCGAACCAGATCACGGTGATCAGCAGGGCAAGTCCGGCCAGAACAGCGGAAGCGTAATTCATTTGCTCGGTGATGACGGGCAGGTAGTAAGGGAAGCAGTAGAAGACGAGTGCGACGACTGTCCAGGCGAACATGACCACGTTTGCAAGCGTACCGAGCTTGGGATACCACCACGGACCGTGGGCGAAGTTGGAGCGCCCCTTCATCCACATGAGAGCCACGGGGATGCTGTAGCTGATGTACTGGAGGAGGAGCCCGGTGGAGATGAGGGAGTTGAAGGCCAGGTCGGAGCCAAGGTACAGGCAGCCCATGACCGCGGTGCCGCAGGCAGACCAGATCAGGGACCAGACGGGCGTGTGGAAAGGCGCAGGGGCGATCTTGCGAAGGTGCCTGTGAAGCGGGAAGCCGCCGTCTCGGCTGATGGTCCAGGCCAGACGGGACTGCCATGTCTGGATGGACCAGACGGCGCCGGCGGTGGTGATCATGACGGGGATCCAGAGGCCGACGGCGGCGGCCTTGCTGGACGTGATCTGGTAGAACAGGCCGAGCGTGGAGAAGTCGGCAGCCGGGTCCACGATGGGCACGTTGACGAGGATGGCGAGCACGACCAGGAGACCAGAGCCGAAGCCGACGATGATTGTCCACATGAGAGCCTTGGGGACGTCGGTCGCGGGCGAGGGCATCTCCTCGGCCAGGTGGGTGGCGACGTCGAGGCACGAGAAGCTCCAGTTGAGGCCGTTCATGCCGATGATGAAGGCGATGCCGTCCTGCCAGCCGGACACGTTGATGGTGCCGGTGAAGAACTCCTTGGCGCTGGCGTGGGCGTCGGACATGGCGAACAGGGTGACGAAGATGACGAAGATGGTGGCGCAGCTGAGGGCGAGGAGGACGGGGGAGACCTTGGGCAGGATGTCCTCGAAGCAGGCGCAGAAGAGGGTGACGATGTTGAGGAGCTGGAACCCGACGAAGCCCATCCACCGCTTGTACTCGAACGTGGGGTCAAGAAACGAGATGATGGCGCACACGCCCGTCGGGACGGACAGGCACGCCGAGGCCCCCGTCGCCACGGCCCCGAGCCAGCTCACCATGGCCGTCAGGTAGGAGAGGAAGCGGCGGTACTCCGGCGGAGCCAGGTGGTAGGTCCAGATGTACTGGCCGCCGGAGTGAGGCATGGCCGAGGCCATCTCGGCCAGGGTCGTGGCCGTGGCGAGACCGACGGCGGCCATGACGAAGAAGCCCCAGAAGAGCAGGGGGGAACCGCCCATGGGCAGGGTGCTGAAGAGCACGAGCAGGATGCCGATGGCGGTGTTGGTGGTGCCGTAGCCGATCCCCAGAGCCGAGAGCGTGGTGAAGGGCTTCTTGATGGGACGGTCGGCCTGGCCGACGTGGAGAGAGCCATTGACACTGTCGGCGTTGTGCCCCTTCTCCGCGTCGAGAGGCATCTTGGTTGACTCAGTCAGAGAGGGTTTGAGGGCTGACGAGTTGTGTTGTTGCTGTTGCTGTTCCATTGCTGTGCGAAGAGGCTGAACTTGGTATTAGAAAGGCGGTGGTCAAGTCATGGAAAACAAAAATGACCAAACGAAGATGACATGCTCGGGGATGATATAAGTAGAAGATCCATCCTGCCCCCTTTGCAATTCGCTTGTTCAAGGGCGTTCCTGGATTTCTATCAACCAAACGGGGTCTGTCCAACGATCCGAAGACGGATCCCCCACAACGCACTACCACGGGCCTAAGTCGAGTTGGGCAAGTTGGAACGGTAGATAACAGCAGGCTGGGGGGGACGAGATAGAGTTGCCCACACCGAGAGGAATGAATGGGTCTAGAAGGAAGAGACCCTTTCAATTTGCTAATAGGAACACAGAACTGACCTCGTACCGTCAGTTGGGAACCGCGGGGTATTACGGCATGGCATGGCATGGCATGGCATGGCTCCCCAGTTTCCCCCGCATTGGTTGGGTAGTTGATCAGGGTCCGTTTTCAGAGCGGAAGAGTCTAAAGTTATGGATCGTCAGTGTGAAGTGTGCTCGAAGTGTCATTGCCTGGTACTTGCACCACAGACACCGCAACCAAGCCTCGTAGCGGCAGATGCCAGAGTTGACAAGCAGCCGCCAAGACTACTGATACGGTCATCGTATCGTATCTGCGTGTCCAGTTGCCCAAGGCAGGAGGCCGAGGATGGAGCTGAAGATAAGGGACGCGACGCTATGTATGAAGCCACATGGACCGACAGGGTTGACCACTGCGGAGTGCAGTTTATGCTTCTCCACCCGATAGCGGACCCCGACAGGGAGCGTGCCCCTGTACCTGCATAGTGTCATACGTGCATAAGGTTGCCTACTAAGTGTAAAACGGCACTCCGTGTAGGTAGTGGTCTTCGGCACGAAGTCATGGACACTGACGGAATGCGCAGTGAGGCTATCATGTAGAGCTCATCCACACGGCGCTGTCTGGTGAAGCCATTCCATCGCATTGCCCATCTTGGCACTGACATTCATCTCTGATGGTCTGAGCCTCCTCCTATACATACCATCTGGAGGTTATACTTGGGCTTACAGGAGTGTCCTGCATGTTCTCAGCATGCCACCAGCGCCGAGAAGACTTCACTGCAAGTCGCGGAACGGGTGTCTCAGGTGCAAAGCAAGCCGGGTTCGTCACCTTCAACTTTTCTGCACAACGTCTTCAATGACCTAACAACTCTCTCAGACGAAATGCGATGAACGAAGACCGGCCTGTGCCAAGTGTGAAGACCGAGGGATACCATGCCCAGGCTACGCTCTGAACGTGCGATGGTCTCAGAAGCATCAGGTCCGGCCAGGCAATGCCGTCAACAGTGCACCCGTTGCTCTCCCATCGCCATCATCGGTCTTGACCGATACGCAGTCTGCGGGCCTCGATGCCCAGCAAGTAGATCCGCCTGCCTGGAATCCTCCGCCCATGCAGCAGCTATTCGGCAGTCCCGTCGACGAGAGTGACATGTCTCTGTGGGATGCGTCTCTTCCCTGGTCTGTCGAGTCGTCCATGGAGAGGGAACGGCCGCTGCAACCCTTCAACGTCTTTGGTCTCTCTACTGAGCCACGGTATGCGCAAGTGGGTGTCTCGGAACCTTCTGAAGCAGCAACCTCGGCTTGGAGTCAGGACGAGCTGGTCATCAACGACCTGGTGCCGCAGAACCAGCAGCCGACGGCCTCGCCGGGCCCTCAGCTCTGTCACCTGCCCACGGCTTTGACCGAGTATTTCTTCCGCAACATCATCTCGCTCTACTGCACGTGGGACGGCAAGGCCAACACGATGCGCACCATCATCGAGACCAAATGGCAGTCCTCGGGCGTCCTGCACCACACTATGCAGAGCATGGCGGCCGCCTGCTTGTCCGAGTACTTCCCGCGGCTGCTGGCCCTGGCGAGAAGTGAACGCAAGCAGGCCAACGACTCCTTGCGCAACGGCACCTCGAGGGCCGCGGAGAAGCAGAGCGACCTGTTGGCATGCACGCTCCTCGGCCACACGTCGAGCTGGTTCGATCCTCGGGATCTCGCCACGTCCTACTTCAGGGACAGCCACACCCTCCTGCGGAGCATATCCGACGCAGACGACGAAGCCGAGGGGGTCTCCTTCTTCGCCGGCACCCTGGACTACTGGGCCATGCTCCTCGTCTACCTGACAGACAGCGAGCAGCTGGACGGGTACAAGCCGGCCCCGTCCGTCGAGTCGTCGAGCCTCGTCCGCGTCGCCAACCCCCACCCCTACGCCGGCATCTCGGGGGACGTGATCAAGATCCTCATCGAGACGGGCAAGCTCATCTTCCAGCACCGCAAGCACATGTCCGGGACCAAGTTCATGGCGGAGAAGGACCTGGAGACCTTCAAGGCGGCTCTGCAGCGAGCCAGGCAGCTCGAGAGGCTGCTCCTGACCTACGAGTCCCCGAACCTCTCCCGCTTCACCACCGACGGCGGAGACAGCCAGGCGCCCCTGCAGCACCTGGCGCTGATCGACGAGGCGTACCGCTGCACCGGCCTGATCCAGCTCTACCGCGTCTTCCCCGACCTGCTCAACGAGCGCTACGCCCCGTGGAGCAAGGAGGTGCTGCTCCGACCGATGCCGGCCGTCAAGACGCCCACCTCCGCAGAGCGGCAGACCTGGCTGACGCAGTTCGCGCTCCACATCCTGGGCCTCCTGGAGAGGATCCCGTTCGAGTCCAGCACGCTCAGCGCGCAGCCCTTCATCGCCGTCGCCGTGTCGAGCGAGCTGCGCATCGTCGACCCTTATGCCCTCGAGCCGGCCCCGGCCAGCGACGCCACGCAGGGGCTGGGCACTGCCTTCGACGTCGCGCATGCCCGCAAGTTCCTGAGGTCGCGCTTGTCCGGGTACAAGCACATCATCCCGCTGAGCAAGAGCAAGATCATCATCGAACTCGTGTCGCGCGTCTGGTCGGCTTTGGATTCCGGCCAGCAGGAAGTGTACTGGCTGGACATCGCGCTGGAGCATAAACTGGGCACGATGATGGGCTAGCTAGCACTGCATGAGCAACTCTAACGGACTTTACTATTCGAGGCAGGCAAGAAAGAAAAAAAGTATTTTTGTGTCAACAGCTTCTACTTAAGTCTCATATGTAGCGCTTGCATATGTGTGTGGATATGTGCAACCCCCTCCGTATTGCTACAGCTTGGACGTTTCTTCGTAATCCGCCTCGGCCATGGCGGCGAATTTGAGCAGTGTGTTTCCGACGGACAGACCCGCTTTGAGTCTTTCTTCCGTGACGAGGAAAGCCTCGGGAAACCACCCGCTGACGTCCTGGCTAAGGACCATGTTGGCGAGTGCCTCACCGGTCAGCCAGCATTTGTCCATTCCATAGCCGTTGAAGCCGGCCGCGATCCACTGCCCGTTGTCCTCGTTGTCGCCGCCGATCATAGAGCTGGGGACATTGCCAACGATGGGTAGTCCATCTGCTGTATGGCCTTGGATGCCGGACCAGATGGACTCGATGTTGGACGTCTTGGCGGTGGCCCAGCCGTTGAGGAAATAATTGGGCAGCATGGTGGATAGAGCTTGCTTCGACTCTTCCGGGACGTAGGTGTCATCTGTCGTGAGGATATCCTTCATGAGCGCCGTCTCATTGCCGATCCATATCCTCCCTGTGAGTGCGTTCTGCTGGAGATAGTAGAGGCCTGTATCCCACAGCCCCGTCCGGGCATCCAGCTTCGGCTTGTGCGCCAGACTCCACGACCTCGAGTCTCCCACGAGAGGGAGCTCCGGTCCTGGTTCCTGCACCGTCATGGTGCCGCGGAAGGGGTAGATGCGACCGGCGAGCTGGGGGATGAGATGCGCCGCATGGGCGTTGGTGCAGTGGATGACTTTCTTGGCGCGTACATCGCCCCGTGGTGTTCTCAAGATGTAAGGATACGCCTCGTTGTCGCCGGGGGAGTGCAGGACTTGTGACACTGGTGTGTGCGCCTCGATGGCGAGCCTGTCCGGGTACTGGCGTAGTAGCCGCTCGAAGATGCCAGTGAGAAGGCGGTAAGGCCAGATGGCACCAGCGTCATGCTCTACAGCACCGGCGCAACCTTTGACGTTCCATCTCTGAGGGCGCACAGGAGTCAGTTCAATGGGTGGATACAGAGGACGAGACCGAGGCTGGCTGCACTTACACCGGGCACATCGCTTCGAGATACGATGCGGTGGTAGTTCCTGTACTCGGGCACAGCTGCTTGGAAGTCCTCGACGGACTGCTTGGCAGCAGCCCACGTCTCCTCATCCCTGACGGCCATGACCTTGCGGACATTGCGGATCTGGCAGTAGTCCTGGAGGTCCTGGTCCATCTCCCGGACCATCTTCATGACGTGCTCGATGTTCATGATGCTGAAGCGCGTGATCTGCTTCGCCGCCTCGACGCCATGCTCGGCGGCCAGAGGGCCGAAGGTGTGGCCGGAAGCCGTGACGAGGTGACCGCCGTTCCGGCCTGTGGCGCCACTGACGAGGGTCCGGGCCTCGAAGACGGTGACATGGCAGCCGGCTGCGAGTTTGTGCTCGAGCAGAGTCTTGGTGACACTGCAGCCAGTGATGCCTGACCCGATGACTGCATAGTCCGTGAGCTCTGGCAGCTTCTCCGACTGGATCGACGCCACGCTCGCATGCTCAGGGACCTGCCAAGACGAGATGGTTGGCTTCTCGCGTGGCAAGCCTGGGTCCTGCGACACGGCCTCGGCAATAGACTTGAGCAGTCTTGCGATGGCAGGGTCTGGCAGTCCTTTGTTAGCCCCGCCTCTGTGATCACTGGATGGAGGTGAAGAGACACGATATCTCCTGGTGGGCGGTTTCACTCACTGCTCTCATACTGGCGGAGCTTCTCAAGCTGGTCCGGCGACAGGCGCGCATCAACGGTCCACCCCTGCTGCGCGTCCATGGTGGTCTAATCGATGTTCTGTTACTCCAAACTTGCAGTACCGAAAAAGGTCGAAAACACGTATCGACGCCATCGACCACCTTTCTTCTAGAGCCTCGGACTGCACGAACAGATATCACCGTGAATGTCCGGTCTGCCCAGCTGGGGCCCTCCCTAGCGTGGTCCAGCGTGTATATACTTGCTGCATGGGGAAAGAGTTCACGTTATCGCTGGTCTCGTGGACTCTGTGGACTCTGGAGTAAACTCTGGCACTAGTGGACGAACGATTGGAGTTGAGACTTGACAGGGTGGTGCGATCATCCGATACCCCGATTGATGCATAGTCTCAACCCTGTTCGCCTTGAGTGACCTTTGGGGGGGGGAGATGGACGCTGAAGCCTGGTGTGGACTCGCTAGACTGGCATTGAAGCCAGGTCCCTACAGTGGCCTACAGTAGACTACAGTACCCACACAGATGGCCCGTCAACAGTGTCGTACCTCCAGGCAGGGAATGTTAGCCAGTCATGAATGAGATACCTGTCGATGCACCGAAGCTGGGAGAGAAGTTTATACCAACCTTTAGAACACTGAGCTAATGATATATACTTCTTAGTAGATTTATAAAATGTAATATATTCATAATTTGTGGTTTTGATACAGCTTTCACATCTCATCTAACCCGGCTCTGTATGTGGATCGCAGAGGTAATGCACAGTTGAGGTGATGCATGGCAGCGACGTCAACTCTCCCCAAGCACCACGCACGTTGAAACTGCGACCGATCAAACATGCTGCGAAAAATCAAGAATCATGTATCATAAGCAGTGCTCAACTATTGGTCTTCTCCGGCGGGCCAGCATGTGGCTCCCGCATCATGGTGAACAGCCGTATCTTATCTCCATCGTCGTCGCAGATCATATCCTTCACGAGCCGGAACCCCAGCCTCTCGTAGATGGCCACGTTGGGGACGTCGCGGCTCGACTCGAGGTAGCACTTCATGCCCTTGGAGTCAGCCTCCTGCGTCACCTCCCTCATCATCTTGGCTCCCACCCCTAGCCCTTGCGCCTTGGGATGCACGACCATGATGTTGAGGAAGTAGTACCCTCGTGGATCGTCCCAGATCTCCGACTGGATCCCTGCCTGCGCAGCTTTCCAGATCCAGTATCTCTGTCAATTAAAAGTCAGCCATTTCCCTCCTTTTTTTAAAAAAAAAAATCCAACTTTCTCTGCTTCATGCAGGAGGGGAAGAAGAGAAAGAGCTTAATGAAACTTACCTTGGCTATCAACCCGCCACGGCCGTACCAAAGATTCATCAGCACTTGGTTGAAGTAGAGCTTCCAGCCCTCGTACCAATCTGACCAGGACTGGGGTGCGTCTGCCGGCTGCGGCTTCAACCACATGGCCACCCCGAGCACCTCGTGTGTTTCCGTGTCTTTGGCCGCGTGGAAGATGCCGTTCCGTATCCCCCATCGCATGCGCATGCCCAGGGATGCTGCATTCCGCTTGGGATTGAACTGGATGCCCGCATGTCGTGATTAGCTCATGTGCACGGTGTACATAGCAAGGGTTGCCCGATAGTAGACTTTATAGTACACAGCATCATGAACAGGGGGCATGTACGGAGGAGTACAACTAGGTAGGTAGGTTGTGTATGCACATACCTTGGAGCGATCGAAAACCCACCGGCTGTAGGGATCCTCGGCGAATGCCTCTCTACTCAGCGACTCACGTTCAGTACCAGATCGTCGTGTACAGTGTTCGGCCCGGCAGCAACGCGGGACTGACTTACTGGACCACCTTCACCGCAGCAGGGATATCACCCTCGGTGAGATTCGTGACGTACACTCCCATCGTTGAGTCTGGGGAAAGCGTGGTTGAGCGTGAGGAGGAGGAGGAGGAGGAGAACAGGGACCCAACTTATCAGACATGCACGCAGTGGACAAAACTCCATCTGGGGGTTCTATATAACCCAGCAACGACGTAATAATCCAGGCCAGACAGAGAGAGCACAGCTGGGGTCGGGTGAGATTGTCTGGAAGCCATGGGGGATGGATGGTGGGGGAGGGCACAGCACGCCGTCGTTATCCGTATAGACTTGCCAAAACAGGACGTTAGTGTAAGTGGGCAGATGCCATTCGCTGGATCCCCCCCCCATGCAGGGCCAAGTAAGCCCCCTTCAGAATGTCAGATTGTGACCTCGAGCCGTCTCTGATACTACATGTGCCATGATAGGTACGGATCCAACCGACCAATCTCTCGCCGTGGAGGCCAAGGTAGGACGCTGGCTTTTTACGCGGACGAAGCCTGTTGGGTGAGACCATCACCTGCAAGCATTCCTATGACACCCAACCAATTGACCGTTGCGACAAGGACATGAAGAGATTCATAAAAAATAAAAATAAAGAAGAGGAGGAAGAAGAAAAATGGTCATCTCATTATGCTTCGATGTTCTCTCTAAATGCAGTTCTATTTCCAAAATGCCATCCCTGGCGGAGGAGAAACGCCTATGCATGTCTATGTATACATGGACACGAGACAGCTCCGCAGAACATGCAACTGTCTGTCCCCTGCCGTGTCCCCGTGCAGATTGCCATCTACGTGCACTTTGCCGCTTCTCCAGTGCCTGTAGTTTCGAGCTTGTCAGTCGACCTGTCCGGCCACGCGCACAAGGGGCTGCTGGTTGGAAGCTTACCGTTGAACATCTTGTCAATCGCCTGGATCACACTGATGATCATCACGGCCGTCCCGAACGCCACCGTACCGTACGCGAGATATGTCCTCCAGCTCCTCGTCGTCAGTTTGATGTAGCACATTGGTGGGAGGATGTACGCCATGGCGACTGCACTCGTCGCGCCGACCAGCTCGAACACGGCGCCGAGATCGCACGTCAAGAGACTCAGGCCCAGCGCGCCTGCCACAAGCGCCGTGCTGACGACGACGTGTTTCTTCAGGTTGAAGTCCTCGTCCGGCCAGAAGTAGGTGAACATGACTTCGCGGCAGACGAAGGCCTCCAGGGGCAGGGTGGTCAGCATGTTGAGGCCGAAGCAGAGGCGGGCGATGTTGACCATGGTGTTGTCCGGGGGGAAGTTGTTGAGCACGTTGCCCAGTGTTTTGTCGCCGAAGGTGAGGAACCCGGCGAGAGCCATGATGAGACAGGCCGCCATGGAAATGCCCGTCGAGTAGTGGGTTACGCGGGAGAAGTTGTCGATGGTCGGGGTGCGGAGGGAGCCGTAGATGAGGAGGGAGTTGTGATGACAGACAAAGGCTGTTGAATTTGTTAGCTTGTAGTAGGATGGGGTTGATGGGAATACAGGGAGGGGTTTGTACCGAAGGAGATGACGCCGATGGCTTGGAAGAAGCCGGAGTTGATGGTCAATTCCGATGTTGGGAAGCTTCCTCGTTGAGAAGAAGGCACCATGGCTCCCTGGATGAGGACTGTCACGACGATGACGAGCATGCCTATCAAGGCCATAGTGCTCGCCTTGGCCAGCTGCGTCCATGTCAGCACGGAATATATCTGCAAGATCTCGTATACTGATGCTCACCTTGGCAATGTCGCGGTACAAGGTCAGCGGATAGCTCACGGCCATGACAAATACAATAATGGCCACTCTCCTGTCCGTCAACAGCCCGATCACGGGAACATCTGCCATCCCCGGCCAGATCGCCAGCAGGACATGCGGGATGGTGTCCCCCACGATGACACAGAATGCCACCATGCCCCCAAAGGCAAACACCCACTGCGCAAGGCTGATGGCGATCAGCCCTGTCCTTCCGAAGCAATGCTCGACCGTCCCTTGGAACGACGATGTCCCGCTCAGCTTGCTGTTGATCACGATCAGGCAGATCGTCCAGTCCACCAGCATCGTCAAGCCGACGAGGAGGATCACGCCGGCAAGCAAGCCAGCCTGCCGGAGGGCGTACGGCTGCCCGATGATGCCCGCTCCAATGATGGAGTTCGCCATGTTCATGAAGGCGCTTTTCAGCCCCGACTTCGGTCGTCGCATCTCCGCCTCCAGCCTGTCCGCGTGGTCGACGTCGTCATCCTCGTGGCCCCCACCCCAGGAGTTCGCAACGGTCACGCTCGGCGCTTCCATGTCCGTCAAGAGCGGTGTTCGGTGGTACGAGGCGCTGTCTCGTCCTCCGCCGTCCTCCATGTCGAGCGAATCGCGGTAGGCAGAGCCGTTCGCTGGCGCACCGCCCACCACCTCAGGCCTAAGGTCGAAGCGCACTCTGCCTGGCGTGCGCGGCGTCTTCGGCCCGTCATCGTCGCTGCCCACTCCCGGATGGACGACCAGGTCATCCTCTTCCTCGAACGATCCCCATCGTCCCTCGTCACCGGCGAGAAGCCCTCTGTCTTCACCGGGCCGCTGTGCGCCACCCAGGTCTCCCGCTTCGGTCATTGTGCAGAAGTCGCAGGTGCTCGTCTGATCATTTTCGTCAAGGCCGCAATCGTAGGCAGAGTCCGCGAGAGGAGGGAGATGTCGGGCCGGGCTGAACCAGGCTTCGGTTGGAGGGGAGCTCGGCGAGGCTGGTGCAGGTGCAGGTCAAGGAATGTTTGCACACGTGCGGAGCCGTTCAACAAGTGCAGTAAACGATCGGGGAGTCGAATGAGTCGAAGTAAAAACGTGATGACAAAGCGACAAAGTTTTGTCGGCGATGGAAAGATCTAGGAACGGGATTCAAGATACTTGGAGAGGGAGCAACAGATGACCTGGCGTGCCAATCAATGGGTTTCGCTCATTGGTTCAGGGGCCTACATCGGCTTAACGTGGAGTGTTCTTGCGGCGACTTCAAACAAAGCATAGATCGCCTCAACTACCACTCCAGGGGCCTCTCTTGTTTGGCAGAACGTGGGAATTCCCCGTCTGGCGGTACGACAATTGGCAAAGGCCTTTCTGGTTTTAAGCACGTCAAGAGAAAATTCGCGATTGAAGCAGATTGCGCCCGTTTGGCGCCCCGAGTCTCATTACAATACAATATCTATACTATGCGCGCAGATGTCATGTCGCTCGCCATCTCTCGTTCTTTGGGATTTATTTTGCCCCAATGGGTATATCGTTTTATACTGCTTCAGCGCTGCTTCAACTGCGCGCCCGCAAGAAGCATGCATATGCGTGGTAAGTGACCACATAACATCACGTAATATGATCTGCAGATGCTCTCTCAAAACCCCAATCATGACATCAGTACCAGAATCGTCGCTGCAATAGCACCGATGCACGTCTTGCCGTTGACAAGCCTTCTTATTGCCGCACTATCCGTCTCTTCCTTCTGCGGTTTTTCCTGTGTGGTTGTGGTTGTGGCTGACGGCTGCTCAGGTCCAGTCAAGCCTAACGATGGCTTATTTGATGTTGCCCCAGTGTCTGGAAGGGCGGTGATCTTGCTGGTCGAGGCATTGGTGGTCCCCGCGGCCGAGCTTGAGACAGTTGAAGTTCCTGTTGAAGCTCCTGTTGAAGCGCCTGTTGACGTTGCTGGCGTCTCGCCGTGGCTAGTACTGCTTGCAATAGATGTGGCAGTGGTTGACACCACAGGTTCTGAGAACTCCACCAGTGGAGCAAAGCCTGCTTCAAGTTAGATGAAGTCAACACGGGGGTGGAAATCCGACATACCAATGCGTCCATTGTCTTTATCAAAGACAGCATATACATTCTTCACGAAAGTTGCTCCGAGAAGAAGCGCACCTGCGGCGACATCATGACCGTATATGTTGCTTGTACACTCTCCGTTGCTGTTCGGTGGAGAGATCCAGTCTTTGGGTGACAGCTTGTAGGAGGCTCCGGAGAAAGTGAACGTGAGGTCCTCGTTGCTGTCACACGGCACCTTGTACGACAAGCCTCCATCTGAACTGGTCGCGCCCGGGATGACACTGTGGATCTTCTTCGCCAGATCCGGGGGACCGTAGATGAAAGTTGAGCCCGTGTCGATGTATGTCTTGGTTCCTCCAATGCCGGCCTTCTTGCCGTTGTAGGCCATGTCATCAACCGGGATCGCCCAGACATTGCTTCCGCTGACAATATTGGTGTACGTGATCTTGCCGGTGAACCGTTCCGAGTCGATTGAGCCAAATACGATTTCGCCATTGTTCGGGCCGTCCGCTGCCCGGTTCAATGCAACGCTAAAGATATTATCTTTAAGGTCTCCGTCCTTAGACATCACGTCGAGGAAGTTCTCCGTCTTGCCCTTGCCCAAAGACAAGCCGAGGATTCCATCGAAGGCGTAGTGCTGAAAATCGTCCGATGCCTCGTCGGCAATGCCGAATTGGAACTTGAAGCTCACGCCAGCAACACTGATCGTGTCTCTTGCAAGCTTGCCGGAGACCTCACCCGTGCCATACGAGATGTTGAAATCCTCTGAACTCCCTTCGAATGTGTCAGAATCAGCCGCCCCAAAGCTGTCGTGCAGAGTGCAAGCCGTGGACTTGCAATCCGGGCCCATGACCCAACTAGTGCCTGACGCGCTGTCGACCAGCATGTATACCTCCGTGCGTTTCGACCCAAGTTGAACCTTGATAAAGTAGGAGTAATCAGTACCATCCTGTGAGATACCGGCCGACATTGGTTTCCCTGGATCGGCAGCCTCCATAATCTGGTACCCGTTGTTGCGCCTCAACAGAGTGTTGGTGCCGGAGGACTCGGCCGCATATTTCCTGGTCAAGCGACTGGCTTCACGCGCGGCGCGTTCAGCTGGGGAACCTCGAATCTGAAGCCATGTTAGGTAACGCGGTATGTGAATGTTCGGAGAATCGCACCTGGCCACCTCTCTGGACCAATTCCATCCGCACACCGTTTCCATCGCGTACTCCTAGCCTTTGCTTGTGCTGAAGGCTGCGAGCCTCCTGCTCCTCTTCCATCCATGACGGCGTGTACGGGTAGAAGGCATGTGCAGTCGTTGCCCAAAGGCTCAGTTGTGTCAAGAGTTGAGTTGATCGCATGATGGGAGCTTACAGAGCAGACAAGACCGATCTACTCTCGAGCCGAGCCAGTCGATCAGGCAGGGGAGTTGGTGATGTAGGTTGAGCACATGTGCCGCGAGAACAGGTTGAAGAGGGTCCAGCTGGTTAATCCCGTCACAGATTGTCTCAATTGAAGCACAATTGGTTCGTAGCAAGGTCGGTGTGCGAGACTCGGCGGTGGCGAAGCTTGGCCCGAGCTGGTGAGCCCGTGATCCAGAGATTAGATATTACTGAGCAGCATTACTTTTCATGCCAGAAACAACAACAAAAGACACGCAGACCAAGGGCACAGAAAAGGACAGTGCGGGAGATTGCAGATGATGCTTGTATGCCACAGAACAGATGAATGCCAGAGAGAATCGACTCTTAGACAGCGGCTGAAGCAGGGCTGTGAGGAAACGCAATGAAAAGGAACCCCGAAGCAACAGCAATATGAGCTCGACGAACACCCGGGCAAGACAGACAAGGAGGTCGGAGGCGAAGGGCAATGAACTGGAAGAAGAGAAGAGATATAGAGAAAGGAAGTGGAGAGACACGCAAGAGGAGGAGGGGAGGCGTGCGTAGGAGAAGGGAGGAGGGAGGTGGCGGATCGTAGATGGAGGATGGAGGCGAAAGAGTGACGATGGAGGGTCCGGAAGCGAGACGAGGGCAAAGGTGGACGACGATGGAGAGGCCGTGCAGCAGTCATGAGGGAGATCTGATCTGGGGAGAGACAGTAACATCCACTGACAGGCTGGGGGCACAGCATGCACCTTACCCTCCGAGCCCCTGTGGTAGCGCTGACAAGCTCCCATGGTTGCTGAGGGCTTAGTGCAGCGTGCCAGTCGAAGCACTGCAGTTCAGACCATCCAACCACCTGTCCGGACGGTGATCAACAGTGGAGGTGCCGACCTCGAAAAGGAACGTCCCATCTTGGGATTACCCACCCCTATCCTCTCCACAAGAGACAGGGGCGCCCAGCTTCGCACCAGTCAATCTTCATATTCACTCCTCATCCCTGGCGCCATGGATGGAGACCACACGACCGCGCACGGGCTGATCACCAATGGCCCTTGCCTCGTCTGGACTCTCACGGAAACCCGACGGCGAAGCAGCCGACATCTGGCCGTGCGGAGTAGCATTTGTGATGGGCTTCGCTAACGAAGGCATTGCTGGTTGTGAGGGCGTTGGGGGACTTGCGTTCAACGACGCCGCGACATTGCTGTATCCCAGCGGCGTGCATCAACCACAGATACAGACATGTTGTGCAAAACCATTCCCTGATGTATCTGATTGACTCTCATTAATCTCAGCTAGCTGTTCCCTGCTGACCATGAGCAGTTTTAAAAAACTCCTTGACAGTCGTGAGGCTCCGGTAGGTATCCACTGCTAGAAGGATCTGTCCATGCTAGGACTGTCAAAGCCGTGATCAGGAACCAAGGTACATAATTGACTAATGAAAAGATACTTTGAGAACGCCTCATCGTCCACAGAGAAAGTGCCGTTTTTATGTCAACCCACACTGGTCAGTGATCCTTGTCAGGGAATTGCTTGTTGCGAGGATGGCTGCCAACACGCAGGCGGCAGGACGAAAAGTCTGGCTTTCTGAAGGTGTTGGGCACTTGCAATGGTGTTGCTGCTCCAGCTGTCGGTCGTGGATTCATCTTGGGCGAGAGCACACAGTCACTGTCTCCACTGAGCCCGTTGTATCTTAAGTTCACCGGCAAGGCAGGTCAAGCTCCATACGTGCTCATGACTGTCGCGCGTCAAGCTTAGATGGAAGCTGCTATTTTTGTGCATGTCTTAGCCCGATTAAACTTGGGTTGGCCTTCATTCTTGTCCAACCATCTCATCTCATATCTGAACTCAAAGCACGTCACAATTTCAGCAACATACTGTAGGGTCCAAACTCCAAAGCAAGACTGCCTCGAGTCGATTGCCTCAGATCGTCGCACATGCTTCGCAATCCATGAAACAAACAATGGCCCTGGAATCCAGGGGCCCTGCAAAGGAGACTAGGCCAAGGCACGAGATCTGTCCCCCGCGAGGAGCACCAATCGTAGCAGGTTGTTCCACCGCCAGAAAGCGCCATATCAGCCGCTAAAGTGCACTTGCAGCCAGGGATGTGCACTGGGCCAGATCGGGCCCTCGGGTTGCCGCCCCACTGAGAAGAAAGTGAACACACAGACGACGCCAGGTCCGGAGTACTCCGTAATACTTTGGACGAAATTGCTCTGGGCAACCGCGTGCGATCGACTCCACGAGGTCGCCCGCGCTTGTCGTCATGTACGGAGTCTGTGAGGTATTTGGGCTTGAGAGGATAGATCTCTCTGGACACGGAATCACCGAAGCCTCGGCCCCGACGAGGGTACGGAATGCTGAAGTTGGTTTTCCCGGAGCGAGGCTCCCATTGCATGCAAGCTCACGGTCCTGGCCCGTCTTGGCCCCAGGGAAAGGCCTTTGATGAGCGTTGGCCTGTGCCAAGAAGACGACTGTTGATCGAGCGATCACATACAGTTGTCAGGCTACATATTACATAAGTTACCAGCTGAGCAAACCGGGCGTCCCTGCTAAAGGCTCCTCCTTAACCCAAAGGCAGCCAAGGTGGCTGGCTGCCGATGACTCCTGTGCTGCGTGCTTGGGGTCGCCCGTCCACACCGTTTCTTTGAAGCTCATGACCCAGATGCAGGGGTTTCGCATCGCAAACTCTCGCCGGAGAAGCGCGCATGCTAAGCTCGCGCGATGCGTTTCGGCCAATGTCGATCTCGACGCCGTTCGAAGGCTGATCAAGTCTGGTATATTCCTCCGGATGCGACGACAGACGGGATCTCTTCGGTTAGGATCTCTAGAAGCGCTCATCCTCAATGTGAGGAATAGCAACCATGAATTGGCAGTAACACAACTATACGCCATTGAAAGCCTCATACACGCCACCTTAAACTGTCTCGCAAACGCGGCCCCTGTGCTGACACGCAAGATGGCTGAGAGACATGTTTTCTGGGACTAGTCGCACAGCAGCCGTGGTAGGCCTTCAGCCTCGACCCAAAGCCTCATTACGCCAGCCGTCCAGACCTGGACCTGGACGAGTCCGTGCTTGTGTAAGGGAGGTCTACCTTCCAATATAGTCAGAGGTCTAATTTCCTTTCTATTTGACAGCTCACCTTGACCATACGTAGGGCACAAATCCGTAACACACCTTTGACCGTTCCGGAATCTGCTCGTAATGACTGCGAGTTCAACTGGTTTTCCAAACACCCCTTTCCAGCCCTGTGGCCCGTGCCGCGTCTTCGCGTCTGCCGCTGATGGGGAAATCTCCGAACTGGATCCCTTGGCTGCGCCGAACCACGAAACGATGAACAATTGAGGTCACAAGGCTGCCAAGAGCGTCGCAACATGGAATCGTTTTCCTATTCAAATGGGACTCTTCACGACTTTTGGACGTGCGTTGAGCAGGTTCAGGAAAAGATAAGACCCCCCAGGCAAGGACCGTTGCCATGGGTTAGCCAGCGCGCACTGTCGATGCTCATTTCACATGAGGAAGATCTTCAACGTTTGTGGACCCTGGTCATGGCGGCAGAAAGTCTGTGCATCACAAGAAGCGCGTGATGCGCGCCGGGCGAATGTACATGGCGATGAAACTGTGCTTGGACCCTGGCACTTTATGAGGTGAGTCCTCGTAGGGCGACGACTGTTGAGCCGTGGAATGTGTGCCATTGAGGCAGCCCCAGTTTGCAATTCCCTTTCTCCATTCCCAGAACAAATATCATCACAACATAGCTCTGGACCGTGTCTCGCCAGGGCAGGAGTACTTCATCTTCGTGATCATATCGTGCGTGGATTGCCATGGCTGGGGGTCTAATCTGCTTGCGTACTACTCGGCTGTAACCATTTCAAGGCACGATCAAGGTGTATGCGATCCCTCTCTTCGGCCTCGGGTCGCAGCTTCTCTCGCAATGTCAAGAGCTCAGCAAGCTCCTCTGGGCTGGATGCCATAGCCGCGAAATACCACCACACAGATTCGTTGTCATATCGGAACATCCTCGCATACTTCATCGTCTCTGCCAGGACAGCTTTCTGCTCATCATTAGACGCAGGCAAGGACACGAGAAATGTCCAGCCCGAGATGTCTCCGCGATGACTCCAGCACCAGTCCCGGGTTATCGGCAGCAGGGCACTCTTGCCAGTGTCGGAGGCCATAAGGACAAGCTGCCGTGCATGTGCCCAGGCGTAGTAGTTCTTTGGGTGTCGTTCGCCAGACACGAAGATGACCGTCTTGAAATGCCTCTCGAGAAACTCTTCGTCGGGTATGTGGTCATACTCTCGCTTGATGAGTAGCTTTCCTTCATCATAACGGTTGAGGCGTTGGGCCATGAGCCAGAGGCGGTGATTCCATAATGTGGGAGATTTGTTGTGTCTGTGAAGATCGCTCTTCAGGAGGCTGTCCACGAACGAAAGTTCTCTTCGTATCAAGGCCAGATCGTAACCTGATCCCACAATCTGTCTCTTGCGGGTGTTGGCTGCTGTGAGATGTTCTGCATCCATCATCAGGAGGACCCTCGTCGCTGCTGCAAGATCCTCTTCGGAGACGGAGCCATTCTCTTCTCTATGCCTGAGAAGCAACTTCCGGGCTACCATGAACGCTTGGACAACCCTCAATTTCGGGAGGATGAGGGTATTGCCGTCCTGCAAGAAGAAGCAATTCGGATCTGGAAGCATCATCATGAATTCCGGGCCTAGGAGCTCAATGTCGTACAGCCCATCGTGGCACCGAGCAAGGACACCCGATATCTCACGGAAAGCCTCGGTATGATCCCCATTTTGGATGGCCGCCTTGGTCTTCGCGTCAAGTGCTCTTGACATTGGCCGTCTGGTGTTCAAATGTCAAGGTAATGTGATGATGTGAAGGATGAAAGTCAATATAGGGTAGTTTTACCATCATGGAGGGGCCGGTGTCGCGCGACCCACTGACCGAAGCACTACGGACTTCCATGCTCCCCACGCACGTCGGACATGAAATCTGGCCTGCCTCAGCTTCCGAGCTTCACAACTACCACGCAGCTCATGCTCTCATCCTCCTCACCGCCGACATGTCTCACCTTCTCGTTCTTGTCTTCGTCATCGAGGCGGTCGTCCACACCGTGAACGCCGTCGGTGCAGCTGCCATCAATGACCTGGTACGGAGTTTCTTTCCTTCGCTATGTGCTGGATGTATAGCTAATGATTTGCGTGCAAAACAGATTTGGACAGCCGTGAATCTCCTCCCCATTGCGACAAGCGAAGAAGCGAAGAAGAAGAAAAAGCTTCAAGTGGATTATCTGAAGGTCAGAGGGGAGCTGAACGCCACGAGTAGCCAGGATGAGTTTGCGAAGTGGGCGAAGTTGAGGAGACAGCATGACAAGCTGCTCGAGCAGCTTGAGGCAGCGAGTACGTCTTCCGCAACTCGTCAACTGTCTACAAGGAGTACTGCTAACCTGGATCCCGTGAAATAGAGAAGAACCAAGAAGCTGCACGCGCAACGTTTGACAAGTACCTTACGGCCGCCCGACTAATTCTCACCCGCGCACCGCAATACATCATCCCTTTTTGGTACGGCAAGGAGGCCATGTTCTGGCTGCCGTACGGCTGGTTCCCTTACTGGGCGGAGTGGCTGATCAGCTTCCCGCGGGCACCGCTGGGCAGTGTGAGCATTGCGTCGTGGCAGTTGGCCTGCACAGGTATGGTGACGTTGATTGGGGAGCTCGTGACGGGTATTGGGGGACTTGTTGCGGCGATGGGCCGCAAACAAGAGGTGAAGGAGAAGCAAGGCAAGAGGATGGAGGAGCCCGTCAAGGCAGAGAGCGAGAAAAAGGAGTTGTAGATGGCGTTAGGGAAGAATATCAGGTTCAACATCTCAAGCATTGTGAATACCCAGCTCATTTTACAGGGCATATCGATACAGAGTCTACGCAAAATTGAATGAGTTACGGACGGAAATGTATCTCGTCAGATTTGACGCAAAGTTCTTCATTGCCCCGAAGGACTGAGACTTTGTAACACGACAGAGAAAGAACCCTTGGCAGGGTTCGTTTGGGGATTGCTCTAGGCGTGCTTTTTGACTCTGGCGACCACGGGGAGAAAGATCGCCAAAGCTTCGAAAGCGCCAACTGCGGTACATCACGAACGGCAGGGAATGCGAGACTGATGATATCGTTGTATTCATTCTGTGGTAGTGTGTAGGGTTCAGTGCCGGGGCGTCGGTAACAAGGGCCCAAATTGAGCAAGGCTGCGTATGGTATTGTGAAAGGAGGAAGAAAAGAACAGGAAGCTGAAAATTTATGGTGATGCTGGTTTGGTTTTGGGTGCGGGCTGTGGGGCTGTCGGGACCTGTCGTTAGTGCCAATTCCGTCAGTGCCAGCCACTTCGAAACCCCATTCATTCTGATCAGTCAAGGTGCAGTAGACGCTGAGGAACCAACGCCAGACCTACAACCAGTTGCCGTTGCCAATGATCAGGCCAACATTCTGCCGAAGATTGACCTAGTGAAGTGCAAAATCGCCAGCGGCAGACTTGCTCTCTGGAATCAACTGTTCAGTCACGGAGGTAGCTTCCATATGGCTATTTCATGAGCGTGCAAACATTTCCACGATGTCTTCGTATCTGGAAAGAGATCGTGACTCCCGCTTTGCCAAAAATCTTGCACCTATCAGACCACAGCCCCGATGATCGGAAACCCTCCAGCGAGGAGCTTCATCCCAGTGTCATCCAAGTACTTCCCCCAGAGTTGACCACTGATTGGACCCATCATCGCCGTGATCCTTCGCAAACAGTGCTATAGCTGAAAGTAATCAAATATCCAAGATCCATCAAGGACAGAGCCACGGTCAGAGCCATTCTTTCGCCCAACCTTGCTCGTTGGCGCTCCTGGACTAGCCAGCAGGCGATTGCCAGTAGAGGCTCAGAGCTGGAGAGTGGTTGAGCCAGTCTTACAGGCTCCCATTTGTGGAAAGCGAGTGCAGTCCGAACGTCCTTGAAGACTGCCAATCCAGGCATTTCTATGGGTTGAATGCTCATGTGACTCTCGTAGCTTTGGAAAGTATCGAAGGGATGATGGATGCCTGAAGAGGAGTGTTGTTTGGACAGAGCCAACCCATAGTGAGGAGGAGATAGCAAGCGTTCAAAAGCTGCTACAGAAGCTGAGAAATATTCCCACGACGACAAGCAAGCCGGAGGCCCACCATGGGAATCTTGCCTGCACCTTAGGTAGACAGTTCTAGGCGTAAGTGCAAGATGTGTACACTCTACCAACCACCAAGGGAGTCGTCACGTTCACCTCCTCATGGAGATGGTTGGAGCTGACGTTCCTGGTAGAACATGAAGAAGAGGGGCTCTCCACAGTAAGAGGTGGCAGAGGGCGAGCGCTGTTGTCGCCAAGTGAGAAAAGAGAGCCTTATTGAGCCATGATGCTCTTGAAGGAAGTGAGGAGACACGAACAAGCACTTGGAATGCCGACAAAGGGAAAGACGAAGGAGGGATACCAAGAAATGAAGAAGGAGACCTATGATAGTCGATGTCTATGTTTCTTCGGAGTCCATGAGGGTTGAACTGGATGGACTTGATATGATAGGTAGTCTACTTGTACGTTCCACCTAACTTCCAATGCCGAAGTAGGGGACCTTTGCGACTTCCCCGGCCCTACGGAGATGAAGCAACCACATGGCGGAATCTGTCCATATTCTTCTTGGGTGAGATTTCGGAGCATATTCTGGATCTATCTGGGGCATCCTCTTCCACTCTGACAATCGATGTACAACGGATGGGATGGGACGGATGGTTCCTCAGTCGAGTAGTGCCGCTGCATCGACCTGCATAAGCGCCGCGCATTCACTGGGGCCCCTGGCTACAGTGGTCTAGCCACCACTCTATAATCATGACCGGGCACCCGCTCCAGCGGGCCGACAGCACGCTAAACCCGTCCAGACCCCCTGGCTAAGGCCAGGCTGGCCGGCCACTGCACTAAGCTGGAAATGTGGCAGTAGGTTGTGACAGAGTGACGATGGTGTCTCTTTCAGCCTTGCTCCGTCATCACCACCCGCAGCCTTGACAACTCATCCCACCACCGTCTGCTGCCAACAGCGGTTACAGACACCATGTCAATCTCCTTGACATGGGACAAGTAGGACTCACTTCTTATATCACGCAGCATGACATATCCGAACTAACAAGTTGAAAGTATCCGGGCCCTACTCGTCTTCTTTGGGCCCCTCCTCCTCCCCAAAGCCATCGGCCTCTACCGCTCGCTTCGCAATTCCACCACCAATCTCCCGATAGTCCCGACACCACTACCCATCCGTCGTGCTCTCGCCGTCCTCCTCGCTCTTGCCGTCGCCAACCTCGCGAAGACACTGCCCCTCTTCGCGCCAGAGAACCTCTTCTCGCGGACACAAAGCCGCCTGCAAGTCCCCGTCGACGTGCTCTTCAACCGCGTTGCCTCCCTGCGACCGAATGGCACGCTCACCCAGCTTGACCAAAGCTTGAGGGCGAGGTTCGTGAACTTGGAGAGCAGGCTGCTGTACCTCCAGTTCGGACCTGATGTACTGGGCCAGTGCCCTTTCTGTTCGGCAGATGAGCCAAAGACCTACTTCTACTACGCACTCCCCGCCATCCTCTGGCCCCATCTGCTCAACCTCCTCGTACTGTCCGTCATCACATCGTCCGCTTTGACAGGCCGCCACGGAGCCGCCTGGCGCACAATGGTCACCCTTGCCGCCTTCGCCATTGCCGCTCTGGATGTCTACCTCCTCAGCTCCTACGCTTACCAACTCAACGCACGCGCTACGCGGCTCGCAGACCTCGACTTCTTCCACTGGACTCTCCGCATTCTTCGCCACCTCTCCCTTACCATCCTCGACGCAGGCCTCGGCTGGATCCTCTGGCTCTCCTCCACGAACCGCGCGTTTGCGCAGCTCCCATCTCCGGCGGAGCAAGTCGAGAATGTGAATCGCGGATTGAGACAGAGTATGGGCAAGCTGAGGGCCCTGGGTATCTTGAAGAACACGACACTGAGGGATGAGGAGTTGAGAGAGACCAGTAGGAGGTACTGGAACCACGAGGTGGGAATCATGGCGGGCGCGATGGAGGAGAGAGAGGTTGTGGAGGGGATGAACGATGCACTGATGAACAGGATTGATATCAAGAGGGTGACGAGGGACGCAGATGCGTATTCCCAGGAAGTGATTGGGCCGGTGAGGGCGGCTGCTATGGCGGCACAACAGGAGAACGATACCGGGGGAGTGTTGTCATAGCCCTTCATGTTGACATCTACAGCGATAGTACAGAGGCGTGAATGAGAAGCAGCGGAAATGTTCAATGTCTAGTAGTACAGCTCTTGGCAATGCGCGCTGTGCAGCCTCCGCCATATGATATGCTACCAAGTCCTGCATGCGTTGCTTTTCACAATGTCTTTGCCGACATCGAGACTCTACACCCCTCCCAAGACCACAAGGAAGCTAGCTTCTGCCTGAGGAGTTCAGGCTCTTGAATCTGGCCTCTTCACATCCGTGGCCGCACTACTCACACTCGCCTTCCGACTCCCTCCCACAGCGCCCTCCTCCGTCGCGCTCCTCTCCAGGAAACCCGCCCACAGCTCCGCCAATGACTCCTTGTCCTTCCCACTCGGTGTAGGCTCCGAGAAGAGATCTGCGTTCAAGGACGGGGAGCTAGGCGTGCGATGGAAGGGCGAGATGGGGAGACGAAGCGAGCTACCGGTTGCTGATGATGGAGCGGCACCGGGCCGGGCGAGACCGGCCTTTTCGCGCTCCTCATCTGACCAGGCGAGGTAGCCAGCGATGATCTGCAGGACCTGGAAGCGCTTTGCGTCGGAGCGGTCGAGGGTGAGGAATTGGAGGAGGTAGTTTGTGACGACTTGTCTGCGGTGGAGGTTAGCCAGCTGTCCCTGTGGAGGTGAGAACACGGGGGGTTGCGAGGTACGAACCTGTCGACATTGTCTTCGGGTTTGGTCTTCTTGAGATACCGCAGCGCCTTTGTGAGGTGGTCGTTGAGGACGATAGCCTCGTGTCGTAACTTGCCGATGAGGAGGTTCTTCTCCTTAACCTCTTTCTCAAACGGCGCGGTTCTCTCCAGCTCAGCCTTCAGTCCCTCCATCGCCTCTTCCGCCTCCTTGGCTCTCGCATCGGCCTGCTGCACGAGCTCCTTCTGCCTCCCCAGCTGCTCTTCGGTGGTCTCGACCATCTCCCTGAGCTCGCGCTTTCGCGCCTCCTGGATCTCGCGGAGCGCGTTCTGGAGGTTATCGACAAGGGTGTTCTGGCTGTCGCGCTCTGCGGCGGCCGACTCGTAGCCCTGGCGAAGGCTCATGACCTGATCCTCGAGTTCGGAGACCTTGTCCTGCATGCTCTCCTTGACGGAGCGCTCCTCCATGGCGATGACTTCCCATTCGCCCATGGCATTGGATGTGGACTCGAGCTCCTGCTTGAGGTGCTGGACAGAGCGGGTGAGCTCTTCCTTCTCCTTGCCCCAGTTCTGCGCCGAGAGGTTGTTGCGGCTGCGCAAGGTCGAGAGTTCCCTCTGGGCATCCTGCAGCTCTTCACGCAGTTTCTCGACGTCTCCGCCGGTCGACTGCGCTGAACCACGTAGCTCTTCGTTCTGCGCCTCCAGCTCCTCAATGCGCTCCTTCGCCTCTTCAAGCTCCGCCTTGTCGCGCTTCAGCCTGTCACTAAGCGTCTCCTTGATCTTCTCGACGCGGCCCAGGAGAGTCTGGTACTGCTCCTCTGCGGCCTCTTTGGCATTGTTGCTCTCCTCCAAGTCGGTTTGGAGCTGTTCGACTTCTTGTTTGTGGGAGTTTTGTATGCTCTCGAGTTGGATGCGGAGTTGTTCGACTTCGGCTCGTAAGGCTTCCCGGTCCTTCCCCATAGCTTCGAGCTTCGCTGTCGTCTCGTCGTTGGCGTCGTTGGATGGTTCTGGGACTACGGCGTGGCCATTACTTGATGCCGGGATGCCATTCTCGATATCTTCTCTGGCATTGCCTGGTGTCTCCTATGTCCCGCACCGTTAGTTACCGTCAATTCGTACTTGGATTGCGGAATGCCTTACAGCCTGCGTGGGAGTCGCAGGTTCCTCGTCTGCGTCACCATTGTCGGGTTTCGTATCGCCATTACCAGCCTGCGCGGCCTCTTTATTCTTGTTTGCGTTCTTCTTCTTCTTGTTGTTCTTTTTCTTCGACGCTGTGGTTCATCTGCGTTAGCGATGGCCATGTCCGGAACTTGGACAGTCGCGCCGCGCAAATGCTCCTCACCAGAATTAGAACCCTGTGTCGGGTCTGCCGCGGCCGTTGACGACATCTTGAGAGACCGGCAATGTAACCAGAAGCATTGGGTACACTCTTGTCGTGTCCATCAAAGGGCCAAATCACCCAGAGCCTGAGAAAGCGAATGGACAGGTGGACGTGTCGAGAGTGTCGCCAGGTTCACCACGTCAGCCACAAGGTACAGACCAAAGTGGGAGAAGCGGATCTTAGGGCCCTGTAGCGAGGGTTGCGCCTGTAGCTGGGGCCGCTACAGGCGGGCTACGCTCCCCACCTCGCCAAAAGCAGCGCGTGCAGCATTGTCTGAGGTATACAAGTCGTGATGTCTCAGACGATGAGTTGCGTGACGAAAACAGTCGAGACCTGACGAGAACGTGTAAGTCGTTCCGAGTGAGACATCTCTGATGCTTGGTCGCCAAGGAGCAGGCGGATTATACTTTTGCAGGCTTGTGTACTGTGAGCTGGCATATCATGGGCGTTGTACTCCGTGCACATCCTCCTCTGTACGAACCTAGAGTGGAGAAAGACTTGTGCACCTCTTAGAAGGGTACTTGTATCATTTCCTACGTTGTCATTGATATCATATCCATGTCGAGGTGAAAGTTTGTAGCACTAATACATCAGGTGCTCGTGAACAGCAGAACTGGCATGTTTCCAGCACAAGGCATCGCCCGTGAATCCAGGGTTACAAGGGTTGCAATGTTCTTAGTCATCCGAATCCGGCCATATCAACATCAGGTCCCGCCTCGCTCTTTTTCTGGCTCCTCACATATTTTCACCCTTCGCCGGGACTTTTTTGAAGGAAGCACCCCAAATCTGTGGCCCAATGTGCTTGTTTCACGATCTCGCGCGAAGTAGAGGATCTACTCGCCTTTCATAATCCCGTTGCTTGCTCATAAGTCTAGAGTGCTGCGGGTTCGCTTATGTGCGTACATTCTTATGCCTTCAAAGGCACGACTTTGTAGAGATTGGTGCATGTTTGAGATGTACGAGATGGTGCCCAGAAATCATGATGCTCATTATTGCGCCTGAAAAACTGTAGTAATGGACCAAACCCTCGAGAGCTACGCCTTGGACTTCTTGCCCTTCTTTTTCGTTGCCTTCGCCTTCGTGCTCTTGGGCGTCGTCTCAACCGCGACCTTCTCCACGACCTCCTCCACGACCTCGGTCGATGTCTCGACGACGGTCTCGGCAATGACCGCCGGCGCCTCGATGGCCTTGGCCTCCTCAGGAGCCTCGACGGTAGCAGCTTCCTCGACAGTAGCCACGGTCGGTGGTGGGACAGCCTTCAGCTCTGGTGCCTCGAAATCGTAGCCTAGAGCCTTGAGCTTTGCTGCCTTGGCCGCACGCTTGCCACGCTCCTGCTTGACCTTCTTCTCCCATGCCTGCTCGGTCTGCGGCTTCTCCAGCTGCTTGCCCCGCATCGTAGCCCACGGCACCTTCTTGAACCTCTTGTTGGCGTCCTTGAACAGGTCCTCGTGCACATCGTCCTCAGGAATCATCCGAAGCTTGAGAATGTGTCCGAAGAGCAGGTAGTTGTCCATGGTCTTAACGACCGTCTCGGCGGTGCTGTACTCCTCGAACTCGACGAAGGCGTAGTGCTTGCTCGCGCCGGTCTTCTTGTTGCGGGACAGGCGGACGTTCAGGACGGGCCCGAACTGCTCGAGGTACTGCCGGATCTCGTGCTCGTAGAAACCGTGGGGAATGCGACCCATGTAGATGACACCAGGCTTCTTCTCCCGGTTCGCCTCCTCTGCGGCAAGTGCGGCGGCTCGGGTAGCCTTCTTCGCGCTCTTGGGGATCTTGCCAACGTCCTGGCCGGTCTCGTAGGTGGAGGCAGCGGCGGCGACATCCTCGGGCTCGGGGTCCAGCTTCTCGACAATGGTCAGAACACCCTCGTCCTCCTCTTCGTCGGCGTCTTGTCGTGCAGGGTCGAGCTCTTTGGGAATGCGCTGGGCGGAGGCCTTGGTTGGGACGCGCTGAGCCTTGGGTTTCTCCTCGGTCTCGGCTTCTTCAGCGGCGACGGCGGCCTTCTTCTGCTTCCGAGGCTTCGGGCCCTCATCGGCAGCTGGAATAGTCAGCTTAGGTCTGTGGTAGGATGGTTATCATGTGCGTACCCTTTCTCTTCGTGGTCTTCTTCTCTACCGTCTTCGCGGTCTTGGCGACAGCGCCATTGCTGGCAGTCTTCTCGACAGTTGCTATCTTTGTCAGTATTTCTCGAGTCCAGCGTGGTCATCTATATACTCACTCGTCTTGCTTCTCGTGCTGGGAGCCATTGTGTATGATTTGACGTCTGTCCGGGCTGCGAATGTCGTCGCAAAGCTGGATAGCAAGATTCAGAAAAATTATGGACTTTGCAGGTGAGGAAGTTTGTTATCGCTTATCGCTGCTTCGGCGGCGGGCGATTAGCGGGGCACCTTGCTGTAGCGCCAGAGCTTCAGCATCCAGTTCCCGAGTCCAACATCTTTTGCGACGCGCAAACTGGCCAACCACTTTAACCAACCTTCAACAAAGGCATTGGGCTTCTGTTGACTCATATCGCTTTGAGGGACACAGGGACTACGTCTGACAAGATGGGTGGTAAGGACGACAACCTCACCCAAGAGGAGATCTGGGACGACTCGGCTCTCATCGACTCCTGGAACGACGCTCTCGAAGAGTACAAAGTTAGTGCCCTGCCGAAATGGGCGAAATAAGAACTGACATGGAACAGAAGTACCACAGTATTCATGCCAAAGGAGGGTCCTTGAAGGATCTGGAAGCGTTGGAGATGGAGAAGTACGTTCCTGATCGTCCACTTGACCAGCACGGGGACTAATCAAAGCCAGGTCAAAAGTGAAAACGGAACCAAAAGCAGAATCCATTGAATCAGTTTCTTTCGCTCCTCCCGCCCCTTCAAGGAGCAATGATGCCGTATCTAGTTCCCAGGCTCCCGCAGCTCCACCAGTTCACATGCTGCTGGGCTCAGGTGAGTCTTGAACCCATGACTGACCCTGGGGATCAAGCAGACTGACAAAGTGCAGTCCAAGATGAGGGCTTGAAAAAGCTTCTCATGTCATGGTATTATGCCGGATACTATACCGGACTTTACGAAGGCCAGCAGCAGGCCGTGCAGAATGATCGTCAATGATACGTGTTCTAAAGACCAACATTGACAGCCGCACCAAGTTGCATTCATGAACATCTCCGTCAACGTTCAAGGTCGGTAGCTGTGGCATACCGAGCGCTTCAATCAGGCCTGATGACGCGATGCTGTATCGGTCTCCTACAGCAACAGATGATCAAGTAATGCATTCGCCCCAGGTGTCATCCAGCCCTTCTGAACACGGCCCGGCGGCGGGATTTCGCGAGGTCGGCATGATTGGAGCAACGTGTCATGGCCATGTTGTATCTACGAACACCGGAAGTCTTTGAGCGTGACCACCGTTTGGCGCTGTCGCTCTTCTTCCGTTACACATTCTCGGCCTTTCTTTGTTTCTTCGCGCGGGGTCATGGCACCAGTCGTCTGTTCCAGATAGCCAACCGTCAACAGCGACCACGACCATCTATAAGAGGAATCACTCACTCAGACAAAGTCAGTGTCTAATGTCGACAGATTTCGGGAAAGGACACTTCGTTCGAACCAGCTGTCGTCCCCATAGTGGAGGGCCCCTTGCTGACACCAAGGCTCAAGGCCTGGCTCTTGATGGTCAAGAATGTCAAGGGTTGAATGGAGATTGAGCTTGTCGAGAGCTATGTACACGACCCAGTACTCTGCGAACTTGGGGGAAGCATCGAATTGACGGTCTGAAGTCATACGTAACAACTGGTACTGGTACTTTTATCTTTGAGTCCTCCACAGTAGGGAAGCGAAGCTTGAGGCTATCAGTCTCATACGGTTATGCCTGCACACAGGACTTTCTCAAGAGATATGCGACTGCGACTCCCATCAGGCAGTTGCCCACTTCGAATATTTCCTGGATGAAGACACCGCTTCGAAAGATACCGGGTGAGGAACCTCACATGGCATTGTGATTATTTCAGTACCACGCGGCCAACAAACTAAAGAAGAAACATGCTCTCCGGGTATAGAACGATTGTAGGCCATGCGGAGAATTAAAACAAGCCCTGGCCAACTGAATCTTTTACGCAGCGGATGCTAATATATCGTGAAACGGGCGTTTGCAGGTGCATCTTCGGTGATTGTGAAACTGCCAGCCGCGAACCAGCTCCCGACCAGTGGACGCCAAATATATAACCGTGACCGCATATGACAGTGCATTCACCTGCCTTCACTGGTCTTTCTCTTTCGTGCCTTAGGTTGATTCTATCATCTTGAATCTTGTTCAAAAGACACCTAACCCTACGTGTTTGCCAGTGTCAGTTGTAAGTTCGGCTGGCAGCTGTCGACCGCGCTCACTTTAGGCAAACAATCACTTTAGGGAAGGCCTTAGCCCTCAAATGGTTTCCCGCCTCCCACTTCTAATGCCATTCTTTCTTCGTCATCTTCTGAGCATCACGCTTTGGCGCCGGGCCTCAAGAATTTGCAGCGAACAACTTTCCCCAGCATGGCGCCTCATGACGAAGGAGCCGAGAGTGCTTGCAAGAAGCGTCGACTGTCTTTTACTGAGTGAGTCGAGTCTTCCATACGCGGTTCGTTGATGCCCTCCACTGACATCACTAGAATCGGACTTTCCGCAGGCTTCAAGGTGTTTATCGGTCCCGATAAAAAAGAGCATTTGATTCACTCTGCTGTGCTTGCGAAACAGTCTCCCGTACTCGATGCGTTGGTCAACAGCGGCATGAAAGAAACAGGAGAGAATGCAGTGGTATGGGAGCACGTTAGTGAGCACACGTTTGCCAAGTTCAGTCAATTTGCATACACCGGTAGCATCTCAATCAAGAGGTCCACCGAAGTGTACGAGTACACAGAACACTCCACTGGGGATGGAAACTCTGTGACCTGTGGCCAGTGGCTCATTCAGCACGCGGATCTCATGGTCTTTGCCGAGTGCTACGCGGTCGACGAACTCCTCACTATTACCTCTTCAACACTGGACGATGCTCTCAACCTGCTCATCCCCCTCATGAAAACGCTACAGTGTGTCAAGGCATTGCCACTCTTTTCCAGTATTGCGCCGAAAACAGAACCCCTGCTATCCTGCAAGAAAAGGTGAACACCTACCTTACCTATCATGGAGGGACCCTCTGGAAAGACACCAACTTCCGGAACATCGTGATGAAAACCAAGAACCTCAGTCAAGCTTTTATAGATTGCCTCACATCCGACACCTGCCCAAAAACAGTGAAAGCCAGGTGTCCGAGGTGCAAGGAAATGGGAGGCTGGGCATTTCGTCATTGCGGATGGAAGGCTTGTGAGCTTGTGTATTCAACTGGGGGCATGGTCGTTCACAGCAAGTGAAAAGTTTATTCGAGGGGCCGCTCAAGTTTCAAATATGAGAATGGTATCTACCTAGTATCCTTCTGACCGTTATTGATTCGAAGATGGTGGTAGGGGTCTACTTGTGTTTAGACAATAACCCCTCGCAAAGCGCTGCCGCTAGTCGATGGGAGCTGTTAATAGCATCTCGCAGCTCCTCACTACTTCCCAAGCCTTTGGGATGCATCTTGATCCACCCAGACACCTTGTCAAGTATTTTGCCTGGCACGAGTTCATTCGGATCATAGCAAAGCTTGACGAATTCAACAAGAGTCTCTGGTCCATAAGGGGACTTTCCCGACAGGGCAGGTTCCATTGCTTGACCAGGCCAGTCCATAGACTTGTATAGCAGATCACAAGACTTCAAAAGCTTGTCCATAGCAAGTTTCTCAAGAGCACTGATATCGTAACTGTCGGCGAGCACTGCGAGGCGGAGATGAGCCACGAGGTCGTCGTGTGACGGAACCCTTGTGCGGGAGGAACGACGGTAGATCTGAGGATTGTTGTATTCCCCAGTATAGACAAACTCAGCAAAGCGGCTGAAGGTGTCGTTGTCGACATGCGGCCACTTCACGACTCCCTCGCTAGCCTCGCGTATCTGCCCTTCCACAAGTGCACAAAAGTATTGCGACAGACCCTTGAGCGAACCACAGTGGATGGTAAACTCTTTCTCAGACGGGCCAACCAGGAACCTGAAGGTCCCAGTATCGCAAATCCTGTTCTCGAGTCAGCTCCGAGGGGAACAGCGGACGCTCTGCGAGATAGCGCCATCATGTTCCTCACCTGGCAAATCGCGGCTCTTCGTACTCGCTGATCTCGATTCCAACGTAATCAGATTCCTTCCGCGGTTTCTTCCTCAAAGGGGTTTCGCAATCGCCTGCTTCCCGGTCCGAAACAAGCTGGCTCATGCTGATACTTGGGATCGTGGTTTTTGTGGTGTAGCTATTTCGGTAGCAGCGACTTTCTGAATGCTGAGTCTCCAGCGTAGATCATGGCAAGAATAGACCGAACGACTGAGCAGAGAAACTTGAGACGAGTGAGCAAGTGAAAGTTGTGAGATCTGCGGGCTGCATGTGACTGGCTAGAATAGATCCTATGAATCAAACACACTGAATGCGGCACCTGGTCCAACTGATAGCGTTCATGAGATCCGGCTGGTTCAAGCGCTCCAAAGTGGCCATCAGTGTTCAGACGGGACTCGTGCTTCCTGAGCTAGACGACTGCACCGTCAGCTCTCAGCACCTGCTCCCAAAGCGCGACTACTGTGATCTGCCGCCCAACTGTACCAGATGTTTCACTCGTTCTTTTCTGCATGGTCCAGGACTGGCTTTCAAATCCTGGCGAGCAGAGAGTAAGCTCGCCTACCCACGAGAAACGGAAACATACCAACTTTGACGGAATCGTTCGGGTTCCCCTCAAAACTTGCTCGACTGATCACTCGACGTGATTCTCCTGACCGTAGGACGGAGAACGCAGCGGGTGAAGACCAACCTTTCCCCTTCGAGAACACTCCCTCGTGTTTATACAGACTCCAGTCGGCGAATCTTGCCAGGGTCGTAGCTGCTTCCTTTGAAGAGGTTCATCGCTACTGGGCTTTCCGTGTTGCGAATACTTCTTCACAGCCGTCAGGACTTGTCTCAGAGCAAATCAGCATATCGGTGAGGCGAGCGGTGCAAACTCGCGGCCTTCACGATGGAAGACCCAGCATTCATGAAGTCAGGATACCTCATCTCACTGCCTTTGCAGCCTACCGCCACTTGACTTTGCTAACGTTGATTGGCAGATTCATGACCTCGCCAATGTTCACCTTGGTCGCGCGTGGTGATTCAGCAGAGGAGAACGAGTACCACATACATTCCGACCTTCTTGCCTCCTTGTCCACAACACTCAACGAGCTGGTGAATGGGAGCACGAAGGAAGCCCACGAGCGACGAGTAGTTTGGGACACAGATGAACGCACCATTGCTCTATTCTGCGAGTTCGCCTACACCGGCGATTACGAAGCCGTGCAGAGACCACCGAGGCCAAGAAGATCGATAGAACAAGACGGAAACATCCAGGGCCCATACTCACGGAAGAGAAAGGCGCCAAGTGACGAGGATCTCGGCGTTTTCGGGGTGCCCAGGGTCTCATTCAGGATGAAAAGCATCTCATTCGGGAAAAGGGCAAAAAACAACGCCGAAAACGCATCTGCACAAGTCGACTCAGAGCCACCAGAGCAATCCAGGCGCTTCGCCGAGGATGCCGCCCTGGCACATGCTCGACTTATGGCCTTTGCCGACTACCATGGAATACCAAGTCTCCTCCGACTCTCGACCCAGAAGCTTCAAGAACACATAGCCGATCAACAAGTGCACTTCGGGGTGTCGCTGGTCAAGGTCTTGAGGTCAAGTACGCTGCCGACGCGGTGCGTCCGCGATTTTCTCGTTGAGCAGAGTGCCAAGAAAATCTTCACCCTCTGGGAGATGCCGCGCTACAGACACGCAGTGCAAAGCCGACCGGATTTCATGTTCGAGGTTCTGGAAGCGGTGATCCGCAGGCACCGGGGAGTCATCGGCGGGTGCGGTGGTTTTCGATGAATGACCTCGACTAAAATGCCTTGCGTGGCCCTCAACTCTATCAAAATTCAGGAGACAGGAATATTTGCAAGACAGTGTATAAGTAGCAGGTAGACAGAGGCCGAGAGAGCGCCTCTCAGGGCGGTGCATTCGTGCTCCCCTCATGGATCTATACGGTAGCTTTGCAGCATTCGTCTTTCTTCTCTGTTTGTCTGATACGACTTGTAGTTAGCTGGTTGCTAGATAAGAATGTCGAATCATTGAGAGGATCATATTGAAACCTGAAACCTCTCTAAAGTGATCCGGTTAGCAACTTCAAGGGCTTGTCCTCAGACTCCCAGAGCGATGACTGGCGAAGATTGCTGTAGAATTATGCGTGAGGGTTCCTACAGGTAAGCGAAGACATGAGACCTTCAAGAAACGTCGATGCCATTAAATGTGTAGAACAAGTAAGGTGCAAGCGGGTGGTTGCACCCATGTTCGGCGGCATCGTTAAGCACGTCCCTGGCCCCGCTCATATCTGCTCTCCCTATTTACTCAGCTCTCTGCAGAAGCTCTGAGCAGACGAGCATCGTGCCTCGCCCTCCCCCCTGACATGATCCGCTATGGACGTCCCAAAGTTCTTGAAGTTCGTACCTCTCAGCTCAAGCTAGATCACTCCCTGAGCGCTGGGCTGACCACCTCACCCTAGGTTTATCGCCTCGCCAATCTTCACGATCATCGTCGAAGATGCCAACGCCGAGCCGAAGAAGTTCTTTCTTCATTCAGCTCTCCTAGCCTCCATGTCGCGCTCTCTCAATGTGCTCGTGAACGGCAACATGAGAGAAGCCCTGGAGAGGTGCGTCATCTGGGAGACAGATGAGCGGACTGTCGCCTTGTTCACCGAGTTTGCATACACGGGTAGCTACACCGTGTCGCAAAGGCCGATTAGAGATTACCCGCTCTGGGACGGCACTTTCCCTTGGCTGTCCGCTGGAGAGATGCTGGACTCGGTGGACGGCGATGAAGACTACGTGCCTGGCGATGCGTCTGAGTCTTCGTCAGTCACTTCGGCCGTGTCGCCGTCTCTCGCAAATGATGGCTCCCACATACTACCAGACGACGTGAGCACCATCGAGATCTCAAAGGGTTTCATCACCGAGGAGTGCATGGCGCATGCGCGGCTCATCATCTTCGCCGACTACCACGGGTTGGAGCAGCTCCTCGTGCTTGCGACGGGGAATCTGACCGCCCATCTCACCCGTATCGCGTCCTACAGCCACGATGTTGTGGCGGAACTCTTGAGGCAAACCGAAGACTTCCCAGACTGTCTGCACGAGATCGTCGCGAAACACCTAGTGGAGAACATCAGGGGCCTCTGGGCGCATACACCCCTGAGAGAGGCGCTGGAGGACAGGCCGAAACTCATGTCGGATGTGCTCTCTGAGCTTGTGAAGAAAATCTGATCCAGAGATACGCAGAATAGACGACTGCTGGACAGGCACATCGAGGGTGCACCATTGTGGTGCCGTGAGGGACGGAAACAACTACCATAAACCCAGCCCCGCGGCGATGAAGTATGCACCCTTCTCGCCAGTCATTAGTGCCGTGCTGTTCGTGTTTGCGACGACGTTGCCTCCGACGATGCCCAGGTCCGCGAATTTGAGACTAGAGACGCCATACACGTCCAGGTTCTCATCGACGACGACACCCTTCTACTGTTTGCCTATCTCGCGTATCCCTAGTCCGTGCCACGCGGTTCCGGCCGTCGCCCTCACCATGTCAATTGCGACCTACGCAGTGGAGAAAGTAGGAAACACTTACAGCAGGGCAGATCTCGAAAGCAACACGATATGCTGCTATCGAGGTTTCATTAATACCTTGAGTGGTAAGAATGCTAAAGGAGCCGGCCAATCTTGACAGCTTGCTGGACCAATATTGAGTTGTATTGCAGCTCAGTGCTGCTAGGCTTGCGAGCTATGGAGCTGGAACAATTTGCTATAGTTCTCTTGTTGAAGTATATAGGGGGCCTTAACTGCAGTCTAGGAGTGGATAACGCTTTTTGACTTCTACATCTCTCTACTCCATGTTCTAAATACTTCGGCTCTGCTGAGCCATAGCTTGTTTGAAGATATCGTCGAAGCCTCACCTGAAAGGACAGTAAAGCGGGAACTCGTTTTTTTTTTTCGGACGGCCTGTGTCGAGCAATGTATGCATGCTGTCATAAATGTAAATCGATATGCACCTTCTGAGTGCGAAGGGCGTGAACGACACCCTGGCGCTTTGTCTCTTTTCCGCACGTCATTGCATCTCGCACCGTGAATTGTTTTCATCACCTGCCCAAAACCAGAAGCAACAAGAATTGATCAAGAAACATGTCGACGGCAGATTCTGAAGGAGAGATCCAACTGACAGCTTCGTGTCTCTGCCAGAATCATGTCTTCACCACCATGGTCCCGTTGTGTTCACTGCCCTTGGAAGCCTCCACTTGTCACTGCACGAGCTGCCGCCGTGTAAGCGGTGCGCTGTACACTCACGATGCAGCCTGGCCCGGACCTCTTGAGGCCGTCACCGGCGACGGCCTGTCACTCTACCAGATGACCAAGAATGTCGCGCTGCTTTTCTGTGGACGATGTTCTTCGCCGATGTTTTGGTGGGAGAGGTATGAGGGTCGGCCAGAGGCACTGGATGTACTCGTCGGGGCACTCGAAGGCCCAGGAGATGTTCAGCTGATCAAGACCGTGAGGCATGCTTTCATTGGAGACACAGTTGATGGTGGCGCTGCCCCGTGGTTGAGGACTATGGGATCTGGACAGGAGGACATCCCGATGTGGATGGGCAAGGCCGGGCAGAGCGAGCTGCTGGGTCCGACATGGCATACTTCGCACTCCAAGGTCTCTGAGCCGGGACCCGATGAAATCCCAGTTGCGTGCCATTGTCGGGGCGTCAACCTCGTTCTTCGTCGTGGCGACGCTGAGTTTGCCAGCAGGAAGCGCGAGGACCTGCCTTTCTTCGTCGATCCTAAAGATCACCAGCTTCTTGCTAGCTTTGATGCGTGCAACTCCTGCCGCAAATCATTCGGCATCAGTGTCATGAACTGGACATTCACTCTACTGGAGCACATCGCTTTTGCAGACGCCTCTGCGGGGACCCCATTCCCGACAACGACGCCGGAGCTGAAGGCTGCCCTATCAGGACAGGATCGCGATGAGCGGTTCGGGACACTCGCCTACTACGCCAGCTCACCAGACGTGCAGCGCTACTTTTGCTCGCGCTGCTCTGCATCTGTGTTCTATGCCGTCGATGATCGTCCGCAAATGGTCGACCTGGGTATCGGACTGCTGGACTCACCGGACGGCGCGAGGGCAGAGAGCCGGTTGGCCTGGGCGCTGGGACCTCCGGTTACGTGGAAGGGGGACGCGGCAGGGACTTGGAGGGAGGATTTCGTGGGGAAGTTGGAAGAAAACACGGAGGCGTGGAGGGTGGCTACGGGACGGGAGAAGCTCTGGCTGAAGGCGGACAAGGAGAGAAGTACTTAAATTACAGCTGCCAAATTGGTCCTGTCTGGATACCCGAGCGTCAATCGAACTGAATTATCTGTCTAGTGCCTTGGGAAGTTGACCAAATATCCGGTGTGGGAGATCTTACACGTCTCACCGAGGTCCAGGTGTTGGTGATGATGCTCATTGACCTAGTCACGTCTTCCATGAATGTGGTTGGATCCGAACGTGTAAATGAGAGAGGGCGATACTTGGAAAGAACGTGAGAGATCAAGCCAAGGGTAGGGAATTATGATGGGGTCATGCAGGAGGCATGTCGCAGTGGACGTGGAACACGGTGCCCATCAACGAGAAGGAGAGGAGTTTGCTGAGTCTGTCGGATGTCGTGTTGTCGTGGAAATCTACGCAAGCACGGTCATTGTTGAGACATTGTCGGACTGCGGAGTCTTCATAGAACCCGATTGCTATACGCAACGTGCCCGGGTCCTCTGTGGATGAGTCAAGTTGTTGAATCTTGGATGAGGGATGTGTCCAGCAGTACGCGATCTGGAGAGAGAACCACCCACTGGCATCCGGCCCTAGCGCTACCCACCACAGCAGGGCTTAGCGAGATCTGCCACCAACAGATGCGCCAGAACAAGCATGCTAACGTGCCCATGCTACTCTGGAGTCTGCACTAACAAGGCGATTTGGGGATTTTGGATCATTTCGACTCATAGCGGGGCTCGGCACACCAAGTGGGGCGTCTCCGCAACCAGCCGCTGCGCGATGTGGTGACAGAAACAACGACCAGCTGCGCTGATCACCAAGGCATGACCTGAGGATGTCTTGTGTCGGCTTGGCTTCAAGCTTCCTGCAACGATCCATGGCACGATCTCGACCTTTTCCTCTTTCGTTTGAGTCACAAGAGTCACCTTGGATTCTTGGAAAGAATCTGAGAAATCAATTGCCTTGTTATAAAAGCCAATTGCCATTGCCGACTTCCTCACTGCTGCCCGTCATGCTTCACAACATACAGCCACAGCCACAACTACAAGGCAAACCACCATTTCCAATAGCCTGAACGCATCTAGCAAGCGACAATCTTTACCGATGATAGACGTCTCAACTACCAACGACACGACCACAACAACTTTGACCCTGAATATGAGCGACTCAATAGACAACGGTGTCGTCACCAACCAGGTCCCGAGACTGGGCAAAGCTCCCACCGTCTGCAGACTATGCGACGTCGAATTGACCGGCGGAGAGTCCTTCAGAACACATGCCAAGAGCTCTTTACAGTACGCAATGTTGTTTTGGCTGTACTATTCGCCTCAAACACTTACAGATATATCGCAGTGTCTACAACCTTCGAATAAAGGTTGCTGGGCCAGATGGTCCGCCATCACCCCCTCGCTCGGAATCACCACAGTCAAGAAATAGTGCTCCATCGAGCAGCTCGAGAAATACGCGTGCACATTTCACCATCGCCAACGATGAGAGTGAAGAGTACGATGAGAATGAAAGCGAGAGCGAGATCGAAGAGGCGGACGTGCCTGAATTCATCCCAGGCCAATGCGTCTTCTGCTCACACGAGTCGGACGACCTGGAGTCAAGTTTGGGGCACATGGCCATCTCCCACGGGTTCAACATACCCTTCCAAGAATTCCTTGCCGTCGACATCGAGATAGTGATCTGGTATCTCCATTTCGTCATACACGGGTACAGAGAATGCATCTCCTGCGGCACGAAACGGAGTTCGCCCGAGGCAGCCCAGCAGCACATGATGGCCAAAGGCCACTGTCGCATTGACGTCACAGGAGAAATGGGCGACTTCTACGAAATGCCACACGCAGACAATGACGTTTTGGAGCGAACACAAAACGACACCAGCGGTTCGGTCCGTCTGCCTTCGGGCAAGATCATCTCCAATCGTAACCACCAGGAACCACCAGAGCCACGCCAACGACAGGCAAGATCAAATTCACTCCTGGAAGCCCTTACCGCTGGGCCATCGGAGCCGGAACCCAAAGCACCCAAGAACAAATCCAAGACCTCGACCGGACCGTCAGCGGATGCGAACACGAGTACCGAGGTTGCGTCAAGACGCGGCCAGGAGGCGCACGGTGGTCGCATGGTTCGCAGCAACGAGGCCATTCTTGCGGCGCAACTGTCCAGGCTGGTCCTGGCGGGTGATCGAGCGCAAATCATACTGGAGGCCAGGAAGAGAGGCAAGATGGAGAGGAAGAACAACAAGATTCTGCAAAAGCATTTCAAGGTGGATGCGGGGGATAGCAGAGCTGGTCGACAGTTCCGCTTTTGAAGGAAGATGTTCTTGGGGGCGTGTATGTACACCAGTTACTTATGGTGAATGACCATAGGTTGTCTTGGCTATACCTGAATGGACATTTATCGAGATTTTGATCTTGTATACCTTGTCATTGAATCAAGTTCTTAGATCCTGTTTGGCCATGCTGGCCCTATCCGAGCAAGGTAGCCTGCGGCGGTTCAAGGTGAAATCAATCAGCTCTTCTGCCTGTTGGCTTGGCGGGTATTAGACCGGGTCCTGTGCATTGACTTCTACCAGGCCCTCCTCATTGTGCCTCGAAGCCAACTGACCCTGGTGCTGGCCAATGCATCACCCACGGCATAGACATTCATTACCTCGGATGGCCATGGTGCAACGCCGAGTCCATTGTGAAGTATTGGGTCAACCAGACCAAGCGCTCCGATTCGAACGAAGAGACCGTTGAGATCCTGAGAGAGACGTGCGCGTATGACTGGGATCGGGCTGGGGGGCTTGATGATAGTGGCCTTGGGAGAGCCTTGGACGGGACCACCCTTCAAGCTGTGATGGAGATAGCAATGAAATACGAGAACTTCATCCTCTTCGAGATGGGTCTCCGAAATTATGGGGAAAATCTGCCTTTGGACTTCTTCGTGTCCTTGCGTGGCTATCTGTGGAAGCACTTGTGTGACGACCAGCCTTCCCAGGAAGAACGCTTCAGTCATCTTCAAAGATACCGGAAATGGTCAGTCAAGGACCTTCATCCTCAGTTTGGAGCATACGGATGACCTGCAGCTTCCCTATGGATGACCACAGCTGTGTCCATGTGGAGGGAGATCCTATGGGAGGAAGATTATGATGCCCTCGTGAAGGCGATGTTGAGTACTGCTCTCCCATTCGACTTGCAACTTGGGAATGATGGACTATGGAGATGTTAGACCGGCGAGCATAGCATTTGTTTCTTGTAGCCTCCTCGCGACTATTGAACCAAGACCCCATGGCTATCTCAATATCTGAGCTTACTCTCCATGCATGACGCATCACAACCCAGGCATATCGACGTCCTCGGAGCTTACATCGCGGTTGTGGTATCTCCGGACATGCACTAGTTACCTGGCTGCAGAGCTCGGAACTCTTGCGCTGGCATTGGATGAGCTTAAATGCTGGGGCTTCGTGGTTCATATCTCCATGCACCACCGCATCTCCGTACTCCACAACTGTTGTGCTCTAAAGACCTCGTTCGGGCCGCGCTCTCGCGTTCATCACGTCTTTGTGCATGGCCAGATCCACAAAATAGTCATGGAGTTGGAAGGTTGTATGCTGTGGCAGAGGAATCGCTCACGTCATTTGGTGCCTGGTGCCACGCAGGCCCGGTACGCGGCAAGACTAGTACCGGATTTTGGTTGGACAACTGCGGTTTACTCCGAACAAGAGGTACCACATACTTGAACTCATGCCATGCAAAGAGCTCGAATACGGGAGCGCTACACTTTTCGTACGGATAGGTGGAGTGTATAAGAGAGGGCAGTGCCGTTCCTGGCCGTATCAGTTTCTCAACGGAAGCCACCGTTACCTCTCTTTTGGTACCTTGTCAATAATCGCACAATGGCAACGAAAGAAATTGTGTTCATCACTGGCGCGAACACCGGGATTGGCTACGAGGCAACAAAGGCCCTTCTTCAATCGTCCAAGCCGTACCATGTTCTGCTCGGCAGCCGCGATGAGAGCAAAGGTGCAGCGGCTGAGCAGAAGCTGAAGGAAGAGGCCCCGAACACTGCCAGCACAGTCGAGGTTGTGCAGATTGACATAACTGACGATGACTGCATCCACAAGGCGATTGCATACATCAAGGAGAAGTTCGGCAAGCTGGATGTGCTGATCAACAATGCTGGTAAGTGCGAGGTCAGCGGTCCGCCATCAACTCGATGCGATGTCTGACACGATTGGTTTCATAGGTGCAAGCTTCGACGGAGTCTTCACCGAAGATGCGCCCAATTTCCGCGAGATCTTCAACAACAACTTCAACACCAATGCGTCTAGCGTGCAAGTTATAACCTACGCTGCAGCACCACTCCTGATCGCGGCCCCTGGCGCACGCCTGATCTTCGTCACCTCCGGCCTCTCCACCCTCACGCACAACTCGAAGAGCCTTCTCCCGCCTTGGCATGGCAAGATCGGGGCTGGCTGGCCCAAGGAGGGGTTGATGCTGAATGCGGGGTACAGGACGAGCAAGACGGCACTGAATATGATGATGGTCATGTGGCACTGGATGCTGAAAGAGGACGGCGTGAGAACCTTCTGCGTCAGTCCTGGATTTTTGGCAACGGGGTTGGGAGGAGTGGGGGCAGAGAAGCTGAGGAGTTTGGGAGCAAGAGATCCGTCGTTGGGAGGGCAATTGTTGAAGGAGGTTGTCGAGGGTGAGAGGGACGGGGATGCTGGGAAGGTGGTGTACCATGACGGCGTGGTGCAGGACTGGTGATGGACTCACTGAGGGGCAGGATGGAAGGATGCATCGCCTTCACCAAGTGCCAAGTGGAAGAGCCATGAGTGGGGGATCGGTTTGCGTCGCTCAACGATTGGTGAGGGTAGCCCATCCTTGAATACACGTGAACACGATCAGAGACCCTTCAGCTTCGGTCAATTGATGCGGAAGCAACGAATATTCTCGGCTGGGTGGACGGAAACAGTACATCATGACAGGATCAAGGTCTCTATGGCGATGAAGGATGGCGGCACGGTTGTGCACTTCACGACGTAGCGTAGCGTCATGGTCCCCGTGTGCGACGTTGCGTGTTTGAGCGAAGCCCTGAACTGCCGCTTCTGCCTAAAGGCAACTGAGGCACAGTAGTACTTAGTCCCTGCTGTCATAACGTGCCAACTGCACATGGTTCTCTCAATACATTGATCGATGCAAGACCAGGGAAAGAATCCTGATGCCTGTATCTCTGCCCTCCGCCATACGATAAAGCTCATCTCTAATTAGAATTTCACACCTTTTCGTGCAAGCTCAGCCACCAATTGGCTATGCACACCGACATCATCGATGCCACCAACACTCCTCCCAAGGCCGCCCCCAGTCCTCCAACCCCGCCTCCTCGAGTTCGGACTGACAGCAGTGCGGTGCTGTTGGTAGCACGGATGGCATTTCCGCGACGCGTGACTCTTCTGTAGTCCTCCAACCAAGTCTTGGGGGGCTACCATCATCTGCATCCAGGCTAGGTCTCTTATAGGCTGACCCGGCAATAACAGACGGGGCCGATGGCTCACTCCCATTGATTAGTCGGGGACATGTCAGCGAAGCTACGACGGCTGGAACTGCCGCCGCTTCTTTTGCTTGCCCCGCAAAGTGGACGACCGCGCGGTTGCCCATTCGGCTTGTACTCCGTAGATGGAGCTTGGATTAAGAAGAAGAGATTGCGCTGTTGCTTGGTTCAGTCATTGTGTGTCCCGCCCTGCCTGTTTCCCCAAAGGTATCGATTTGTCTTTCGAATTGTCGACGATCCGCCCGTCATGCCGCTTCACAGTCAACCTCCGTTCCGTGCCGAGCAACTGGGCTCCCTAGTATGATTCTCCGCTCGTAAGAGACCCATCACTCGACAAGCAGCGACTGACACGCATGTGCAGCTCCGACCCCAGAACCTGCTCGATGCCCGTGAGAAGATCCGCGAGAAGGGCGTCTCGCCTGAGGAGGCAGGCCTGCCTGAGATCGAGAAGAAGGCCGTGGCCGATGTTGTCGCCATGCAGCGCAACCTCGGCCTCAAGGCCGTATCCAGTGGCGAGTACAACCGCACTCGCTTCTGGGGTCTGATGTGGGATGAGTTCGCGGGAACAACCTGTCTCCAGGAGGCCGAGGGCAGCATGTTCCGTCTGTACCACCCGGACGTGGTTTCTCTCATTGAACCTGGTCGCCATGTCATGCCCGGTGATTCCGTCATTGCGGGCGCGAAGCTGCGCCATGATCCTGACAAGAGCAAGTCGAACTTGCACGAGCTTCAGCTCGTCCAGGCTGTTGTCCCCAAGGAGGAATGGGGCAACATCAAGCTCACCGTCATCACGCCCGCTTGGTTCCACATGCGCTACAAGCAGGGTCGCGCATACACTCCAGAGGCGTACGCGAACGACGCCGAGTACTTCAAGGACGTCGCCAAGGTCTACGCCGATGAGCTCAACATGCTGTACGAGGCCGGACTGGTGAGTTGGAACCTGGATGTGTACGACGGGCACTCCCTCGCTAACAAAAGCACTCGCAGAGGAACGTTCAGTTCGACGACCCCGGCATGGCTTGTAAGTAGATCTACTGGCCGCAGTAAAAGCGAGATAGGGACGGAACTGACAAAGGCAGACTTCTGCTCGCAAAAGTTCCGCGACGGCTGGGCCGAGGACAAGGATAACATCGGCACCGTCGACGACCTTCTTGACGCCTACATTGGCCTTTACAACGACGTCCTGTCCCAGATCCCCAAGGATATGCACACGGGCATCCACCTATGCCGTGGCAACTTCAGTAAGTGGTCCAAAATCCCAAGGACACGAGTCACGAAGCACTGAGACGTTTGCAGTCGGCGGTCGCCACTTCGCCGAAGGTTCCTACGACATCATCGCGCAGAAGCTCTTCCAGACCCTCGACGTCGACACCTTCTACCTCGAGTACGACACCGAGCGCGCCGGCGGCTTCGAGCCCCTCCAGTACCTCCCCAAGAACAAGAACGTCGTCGTCGGTGTCATCAGCACCAAGCTGCCGCAGCTCGAGGACAAGGAGGACGTGAAGAAGCGGGTCATCAGCGCGGCCGAGTGGGTGGCCAAGGGCAGTGGCGAGAGCACGGAGGAGGCGCTGAAGAGGGTGTGCGTGAGCCCGCAGTGTGGTTTCAGCACCCACGAGAGTGGATATCCCTTGAACGAGGAGGAGCAGACGGCGAAGCTGGCGTTGATCAGGAAGATCGCCGACGAGATCTGGGGAGAGCCGTGAGGGGGAAGCAACGAAGTTGACGAAGATGATGAGAACATGTCACGTTGTAGAAGTAGTCGCGTAGTAGTGATAATGCGATCGACGAGCCGAGACGCGAGGACGCCTCCGAAGTGGTTGCTGTGTCTTTGTCAGTTCTCTTTCTCCTGGTGAAGGGCAGCATTGTTGCTATTCGTTCTGGACTTCTCCCCAGCGACTGCAGATTCACCTCAAGAGCTGGTCTAGTCCCCGACTTCACTTGCGACCAAAGACTTGAACGTCGTCGTCCAGCCTGAGAACAATCAAGCTTGTTCAGTTGATTGTTACGAAAGCAGTTGATGTCCAAGGGTGACGCTCGTGCGATTATGCGCGCGTTGTGGTAGTCAGGCGGCAACTTCAGGGGTGAGACTGAAACACTGGAGACCTTCTGCTTCCACGTTGAAGTGATAACTACCCTCAACCCCCGATACAATGGACCCGACTGTGGTCAATTTGTAATTACGCAAGCCGAGTAAAGCGGTGTCGAATGTAAGAGTCTCAGGGCATACATGACTTTTGTGAGATTCGCTGCGCTGTGCTCGTAAATGGACTTTGGGGAGAGTATTCCATGTCCGCACCTTGGACCAAATGCTATCCTCTTTACAATTGTCCATAACGTGTTCCAGCGTCAGGGTCCAAGCCAGGAATCCAGACTACATAAGTTTTGGAGCGAGGCTCATGTTGATCTTGAAAATTTGTCCATTGTTACTTGAGGCATCTGGTATGAGACTATGATGCTCGCCGCCGTCCCCATGCTATAATACTGGTTGTCTAAATCTTCGGACAAAGCAGTCACAGGCGGAGGCAGAGACTTATCAGCAAGCACCACGCTGCTTCTCAATATGGTAGGCCAGTCTCACAGCTCCCGCACCGGAGACTCTTAGCTCAGGTGCTGTCCCATTCTTGTCAATGAGCACGATTGTAGGCTGTATAGTTTCTTGAACACAGGGGAATTCGATATAAGAAGTTTCGTGTTGTGAAATTCAGGTTGAATCACCCTTTTGTTGGGTGATCATCCAGAGGCAGCTTCGTCCTGACGGGATGACCTTCATGTTCCTGTTCATCTCCGATGCGAAGCACCCCCGAGCGCGACACACTCCTTAGTTCACCCTGCTTCCTCCTCGACGCCGCGCTTTTGGAAACAGCACTATGCGTCGAGGAACACTGCGGAAGAAACAAGATTGGTGTTCTCGTTTCAAGCACAGAATAAAAGTAGGAAGCACATCTAGCAACGGGTTACGCTGGGAGATTGGGGCGAGGAGATGCGGCCAGTTGTGCCTTTGGACCGAGGCTGGCAATGACGGACGAGAAAGACGGCGGACTTGCCACGGAGATGGATGGATGAATGAGACTAGCTGGGTCCCTGGTGAGATCTACACGCCGTGGTATAACTACCAGAATGGATTTCAAGGTGGGCCTTGACACTGAGACTCTTGTGCTTTGGAACAGTAACAACGCGGTGCCCATGGTAGCCAACATGGGAATCATGCCTACCCGCGGTCAATCACTCTTCATCGCCTAACATCATCATCATCGCCAATGTCCTCCTTATGTGTCTCCCCGTCGACACATACATGGCAGATGCCCGATTCGCCCACGCTCATATCCATCGACTCCCAAGTTCTGGGCGATCGCGCTGGCGTGCTGGCCTTTGCCTTGTAACATCGCCGCCATGTTCTTGTACTCGGCAAGGAACAACATCCTGATGTGGGATCACGGGTTGGAGTCATGCGACGTTCTGGCTGCTGCATCGCCGGATTACCTACGCTTGCATTGACCAGACGGCCATGCACTCAAACCTTCTGTTGGCTTGCTTCGCCGACCGAGGTGAGGTACACATGACACCGAAGCGCAACTGCCATACTGGTACTGGACGGATCATCACCACCCTCACCAACTGTCACCATGTGGCCGCTGTCCCTTCTCTCGGTGCGTCACAAAGATGTACGAGGTCCTTCTGGCTGTCCATCAGATTCTGGCCGTTTTTGTCCTCGTCGGCGCATTCCTGCACATCTACTACCTGTACGCCTATGACTGGGGTTACTAGATCTGGATCTACGCCGCGGGTGGTATTCGGCTCTTGGAACGAGTGGTGAGACTGGTGGGAATCGCTGTGGTCGGAAAGCGGACTGCAAGAGTGACGGTTATTAATGAGAGGGGAGCGACCTCCTGAGGCTGGAAATTGAGGGTGTTGTCATCGAGGGACATGTATACCTACTTATACTTCCCCTCTCTCAATTGGCGACTCTGGGAGAGCCACCCGTTCTCCGTCATCTCAAGTTTCGCAGGAAGCGTAAACTCCAATCGCTGAGCCACCAACACCTGAGCGGGGAGAGGAGTAGAGGGTCGAGGTCCTTGGGCAGACTAGAAGGCAGACGGCGACCTCCTCAGACGAGGACATTTCGCGCACGAACCTAGCTACGTCGGTGGCCGTACAAGCGAAGGTGGTACTTCTTATTCGACCTCAGTCAGGCACAACGAAGCAGCCTCTCGACAAAGTCCGTGGCGCCGGCGGCAGTCTTTCCGTTACGCTCCTCGTGGAAGCCTCAGACCATCACCCCTCCGTCCTTGCGCTCGCTTTCGCACTGCTCTACCATCATCGGGATTACTGGCGGCGTCCGCATCACTGCGGTTCGTTGCAATCGTCAAGTCCTTTGGGGCGTAGATCCCCGGGCCTTCTGAGGTGCGAATCACAACGATGAGTTCTTCAAGCTGTGGTGCCAGAGAATAAGCAGCTAGAGGCAGCTGGGACAACGTTAGGAACGTCGATAGGGACGAGGATAGACGGCAGAGTGGTGGTGAGGGAGGAAGCGGTGGGTAGGGAGGAGAAGGGTGCTGTTGACGTCGTCATGTGTGCCCACCGCCCATGGCAGACGACGTGAGACGCACGGTAGGTGAAGTTGTGGGAAGCGGAACAGCCAAGAGGGAGGTTGTATTCAGCGATGAGACATGTAGCTGGTGAAGAGCATGGGAGATCCGAGGGCCCGAGTCCGAGCCACCGCACGGCTGGGACCCAATCCAAAGAACATTTGCCATCATTCCGAGCCCCTCAGAGCCTCGTTTCCCACCAAGATCGCCTTGTTTCAACCTCGGAAGATCATGAGAGCTTGATCACCGCGCCGAGAACACAGCCTCACGGAACAGAAATAGCCCTCCTCTGAAGCCAATGAGGGAAGTAGGTACAGTATGTACCCGGGGTATGCAGTAATTACTGTAGCATTGCAACTCGGGCCACTACCCGCAAGGACAGAAACTTGCAATTAGAACAACGGGCGGCCTCGGCCTCGACCTATGCTGGAGACCAGACGAAACCGTTGCCGGTGTCCCGTAGATCGACGCATGCAGTGTTTCCAACGGGCGGGCGTGGGCAGATTGGAGGACGGTCGACCAGATGTGTCATGTCGCGACGGAAGGGGGCGCATCCGGGACGGAGTCGTTTGCAGGAGGGCTTGGGGCTTATTAGGCTTAGGCTTGGGGAGGTGGGCTTTCATGTGACGAAGAAACATAGATGCCCGAATAGTGAGTGCGCCCAGGTAGTATCCTGGAGAATGGCAACGATGGGAGGGCTAAGCATTGACTATTCGTTTCCTCCTGCTGGGTATAGGGACCAGGGGTAATAAGCGAAAGGGGGCAAAAGATGTCCATTGCGCAGGAGGGAGAGAGTCTGTTCGCGAGTAAGTCCACGCGTTGGGCTGGGTGCTGTGATAGTACAGTGCAGTAGAGGACATGGATTCCTGACGAGGCGGATCGTCGTTTCTTGGGCTTTGCCCCTGCACTGCCGTCATCCAGTCTCGGGAACGAGTCAACCCAGGGGGTGAGTTCTCGCCGCTCGCCAACCACACAAGAGAAGGAGATTTTGTTTCACGGACCCGAAAGGTGGAGGTTCGTGAAACTGGTGACGCAGGAAAAATAGAAAGAAGAACAAATCGTGGTTGGGAAAGGGGGGAAAAGACGCACAGACACACGAGAGCACACTACATGCACAGCTGGCACGGCATGCGCGCGCGAGAGGTTGGGGAGGCGGGAGAGGGAGAAAGGGAAAACCTCACTTCAGCCGCATATAACAGACGAGGAATCTGATATAGCCATACGGGGCCAGAATCAGGCGATTTTCATTGTAACAGATGGGGACGGGGAGCTTTGACTAGGGAGGAGTTGAAACTTTCCAGTCAGGGTAGATAGGTAGTTGTACCTCCTAGTATGTATCCGTACAGCATATGTACATGTATGAAGCCGGGATGGAGGTCGAGATCAGGTCAAGCGCAGGGGAGGGGGAGAGAGAGATGGAGATGGAGATGCAGCCGAGGCAGGGGGTGAGGAAGGGTTCGTGCGCGATGAGGATGGACGATGAAGAGGAAATGGAAGAAGATGAAAGGCAAAAGCTGATGGAGAGAGGAAGGGAAAGGAAAAAGAGGAGCTTGGCAGCTGTCAACAGGCTGCTCTTGGGGGCTTTAGCGGGCAAACTAGCGATTGGGTTGAGGGGCTAGCGTGGGACAGGGACCCCTGGCTGCAGGTGGCTACTGCAGGAACAGGAACCAGTTCTCCCAGATCTGACTGAGGAGAGTACAGTAGGTACAGTACGGAGTACAGTAGAGTGGTGAGCAGTACTGTAAAGCCATACGTGTAGAGAAAGTTGTCTTCTTAACGAGACAAAGTTAATCATACCAAGCTTTCTAAACCCGGGCTTTGGGTTGTGTCTGCTCCATCGTACAACCACAAAGGTGAGCAAGGTATGTAGACTACTGTATGCATGAATCCTACATCTCCAACAACTTTCTTTCATTCTTGCGCGTCTTTGACAGTCAGTCCCATCCTCCTCTCACCACAAGACGACAGACCGGGGGGGGGGAAGGAGCTGTGTGTCCCGACTTATCAGGCGCTGTGCAGCTCTCTGACGCCCCTAGCGCCTTGGGTCCCTTTTCACCGTCCCGACCCCCCTGTAGACGATGCGGCATCAACGGTTTGGGGCGGCTCTGGGGGGCCCACGCTCGCATACATTTATTTCCTCATTCGGCCGGTGCCCTCGCACCCCTGGACCCGGCCACTGAGTGGGCACCCCCCCGGAGGAGGACTTCCCAACCGCGCTCCGAAACAGCTCCGCGACAACTCTCTTACACTCACCGTACCTGCAGCCGGGGGTGACCCTTTCCGACTGCTGTTCTGGCCTGAGTATGCCCTCTTGGTGTGGGATAGAGAACTTGTTCGTTCCCGCTTGTTTCTTCTCTCGTGCCCAGGGCTAGCTAGCTGGATGCGAGGGTTCCTTTCGGATCGCTTGGCCACCGAGATGAGTGAGTGAGCTCCAGGGCCCCGGTACCGTGACAACTTTGTTTCGTCTGGGGTTGGCACTGGCCTAAGTCGTGCATTCTCTCTCTCTATCCTATCTCTCTACCCATGTAGGTACATGCTGGCAGCTGTACAGTACTGTCCTGCAGTCTCGTCTAACAGGCTAGTTCTTGCTGGTCCATCTCCGAGTCATCGTGAACCGCTAGTAGTCCACAACCCTGGCCCTGTGCAAAGAGACGGGCTCGGCATTGTTTTGGGGGCCGCAGAAGGTTTCAAGTTCCCATCTCCTTCCATCTGAGACGAAGCCCGATATAAGTCTTCGCCCGTCCCTCCTGTTTCCCTCCACCCTCTGTTTTCTCCTCTCTTTTCCTTCTCCTCATCCCTCTCTTGCCAATCACTAAACGTACCGTACGTTTTCTTTTTCGTCTTTCTTTTGCCCTTCCGGTTCGAAGTTTCTCTTTCGATTCTACACGAGCAGGTCCTCGACATCCAGACCATTCACGACTATTTCAATCTTGCGAGCTCCAGTTTCTTGTAAAAAATCATAAAAACGGCCTTTGACAGGACCTTCACTCTCTCAACCTCTCTCTATTTTCCAAATAATCCAACCAACCACACCGCCAACATGAAGTTCACCAGCTCCGTTATCCTGGCCGTTGCGCCCGTCGCTCTGGGTCGTCGCGTCGCTCGCGATGTCTACATGCAGGCCGAGTCCATGCCCGCAGAGGCTGCGCCCGCCATGCAGTACGCTCAGCCTGCTGCCCCTGCCATGGTCGAACACCCGGCCGCGCCCGCGATGGCAGAGCACACTGCCGCTGCCCCGGCCGCGTACATGCCTCCCGCCATGGCCGAGATGCCTGCCGAGCACGCCGCCATGCCTCCCGTTCAGATGATCTGGGCGTACCCTGGTGGCCAGGCCTCGACTACCACCATCCACGAGCGTGTGACTGTCACCACGACCGTCACTGCTGGCAGCATGGCCACCGAGATCGCCATGCACGACGGTGTCACCACCACCATCATGCAACACGAGACTGCCACCATCCCGGCTGTTGGCGCGAGCCACACCGTCACTGTCGGTGGTCCCGCCGGTCTCGTCTTCACTCCCGACTCGCTGCAGAACGTCCCCGTCGGTGACACCGTCATCTTCGAGTTCCTCTCCCAGAACCACACCGTCACCCAGTCTCCCTTCGACACTCCCTGCAAGGCCATCCCCAACGGCATGAACTCTGGATTCATGCCCAACCCCAACAACACCGTCGTCCCTCCCCCTCAGGTCGCCATGCAAGTCATGGGCTCGGCTCCTCTCTGTAAGTTCCCCACTCCCTGATCACACTCTGGCCTCCCACCCCAGCCATGATTCTAACAGCCAAAACCACAGGGTTCTACTGCGCTCAGGCCAACCACTGCGGTATGGGCATGGTCTTCTCCATCAACCCTACCGCCGAGAAGACCCAGGCTATGTTCCAGCAGATGGCCATTCAGCAGAACGGCAAGGGCGAGGCCAGCCCCATCACCGGCGGACAGAAGGCTCCTCCTGCTGCCGCTGCTCCCCCTGCTGCTGCTGCTCCCCCCGCCGCCGGCGGTGGTGTTGGCAACGTTCCCGGCCAGGGCCAGGTCGTCGGTGGCTCTTGCGTCTGCATGGTTTCCTGCAGCGCGAGCGGCTTCCCGTCTGTCCAGCAGGGTATCAACAACCACGGTGGTGTAGCCGGTACGTGTTCCATCCCCCAAGATTCTCTCTCTCTCTCTCTTCACCACATGAAACCCATCCACTAACACTCCTCTGTCTCAGGCTCTCTTCCCATGATGGGTGGCATCAGCTAAATGTCTCGCGCTTTTCCCACGCAATGACAAATTCCAAAAACGCACAGCATGAGCTGATGGGAAAGTATGGCATATGATACCAACGGGGAGTTTCTTTGTGTCTGTGTACCCTCGGAGGACGCGGGTTAGAGGTGACGAAACGGGTTTGGTGTGTGAAACGAGAAGCGCTTTCTCCTGTGGGATAAATGGGATTTAGATCTTCTCTTTTCTTTTTTCTGTTGGATTATTTCTGGTTTTCTTTATAAACAAGTCTCTTCCCATTATTTGCGCTTGCGCTAAGGGAAAGATTTGGAGAGGAGTGAGGGGACTTGAGAGAAGTTTCCTCCCGTTTTTTTTTTATATGACTGGCTCGTATCTGGATGCAATTAATTTCAAAACATCATTTTTCAAAAGCAAATACACACCCGGTCTTATAGTTTTGGCATCCTCTGGTGGTGAGTCGGAAGTGTTCTCCCAGTGTTGTTGGTTGCATGTGGCGCAAGGATCCGGAGGAACGGGAGTGAGCAAGACAACATCAAAGTCATGGCGAGGCCAAAGGAAAGCAGCTTGTGTGTGATATCTTGTCCAAATTCGCAACCCAATGACTGATAAAAAAAGAGGTTGCTTTATCTTGACGCCCTATTTCGCCCGCTTGTTCCTTCGCTTTGGTGTACTGCTTTCGCGATCCATGCACCGATGCGCCGTCCCTCGTCCCCTTCTCATCTAGGTATCTGTCCAACACAGTCCAGGTCTCTCTCATTCGAGTCATTCGGAGTTCGTCGGAAACGTCGCAGGGGTGGTGGGTGGGTGGTGGAAATGCTTATTTCTTGCCCTCAGCAGCCTTTCGTGCCTCAGCTATGCAAAGAGAACGTCAGCCAAGCGGCTCTTTGCGACACAGCAGGAGAGGATTCGGTTATTAGGGGAGTGTGGGAGTGGGAGGGCGTACCGGCAGCCTGCTTCTGACGCATGATCTCGGCGGCAGACTCCTTGGCCTTTGCCATCTCGCTTCCGCTCAACTTGTTTCCCGACTTCTGCACACGAGGGAAAGGTGAAAAGGGTCAGCCTCGCGATCCATGATGCCATCATCAAGTTCCGACCCCTTTCTCCGGACCTACCATGGCGGCCTGCTTCTTGAGGTTGGCCTCACGAGCCTTGTCGCGCTGGTTACCACGGGCCATGGTTTCTGGAATTCAGGCGGTTCGATCGGGGGAGCGTGGGTGATTGTTGTGCGCGCGAAAAGACGTTAGAGAGCGTTGGTTATCGTGCGGGCTGACAAGAAGGAGATGGAGGGGAACAAAGTTCGGAGTGAAAGGCGGCGTGGCGGGAGAAATAAATCGCAAAAAAGGACACACCGGCCCGTGGATTGGTCGAGAGTGGAGAGGCAGTGCATGTGAGAGAGTGCCGCCATTCTCGGGTGCTAGTGGGTACGGGCCAATGGGGTGGCTCGCCTGTTGCGTTGGTGGCCCCAGGCTGTGAGGGATGCAGCTTACACGAGCTGAACATGATGCACAAGCATACACTTTTGATGTGTTTGTATCACGATCACAATCACGGCAGAATTTCACAGGTTGACGTATGTGTGTATGCAGGGGGGTGATTGTTCTCATCGTTCGCTATTCTGCCTTCCACCCTGACTACTGGCTACCTCACCGTGGCATCCGCTCATGACCGCGATCGTCTCGGCCAGCCTCGAAAGACAGTAGGGAATGATTGGCCCCTCAGTTAGATGCGTGACGATCGAGACCATCGAAGTCACCGCCGACGGGCCTGTAGAGGTTGTCGGAGAACTTCTGGATGGCGGAGGTGAACTTGTCGCTGGCCTCCTCCAGCTCCTCCTGCGCTCTGACACGGCAACGGGGAACAATCTGGAGGAAGCTGTAAACGAAGTTGTTGATGGCACTGTTCGCGACTTGCAGGATCCCGGCGATGGGGAGGGTGATGACGCTGACGGGGATGCGGGCGAGAAGACCCTTCTCGCCAATGACCACGTCCACAAGGTTGTTGTAGACCTCGAAGAACTGCATCATGCACTATCAGCACACTGAATTATCAATCAAATTCGACGACTTGAGTACTCACATCAGAGTAGGTGTCGCAGAGATCGGACTCGGCGGCCTTTGGGACGTCAGCAGGCTTGACTTTGCTTAGCTCCTTGCCGAAGCTGCCAATGGTCTTGACGATGTCGTTGAAGTTGCCGACGAGCTTGGGGATCACGGTCGCCACAGTGGTGGGGCTGATGTCCTTGATGGTCTCGATGCCGTCAGTGATGCTGTCGGCAATATCCTTGAGAGCATTGGACAGTTTTCCAATGGTCGCCTGACGGCTTTCGAGGTCGTCAATGGTTGCTTGGCGACTTGTGAGACCGTCAGTGGGCGCCTGGCGGCCTACGAGGCCGGCGCTTGCCGTGGCGGCAGCGGCAACAGTGAGCAGGAACTTGAGCTGCATGTTGAAGGATGTGCGGGCGTCTTCTTGAGGGAGTAGGGTGTGAGGATCTGATGTGAAGCGTTATGGCCTTGAAGAATATCCAAGCTATCCTGGCTGGTCCTGGTACCTTATATAGATATCATACATGCTTCTTCAGCAGAGAAATTGTTCGACATAGTCAGGGCGGCTGGCATGCGGCCAAGTCCCTATGGTGATGGTTGCCCGAGAAGATCAGCATCACAAGATATGTCGAGGTGGAGTGGCAGGAAATCCCAAGGTCACCGTATATCCCGCCACCGACAGCATCTCTGCGGGTCGTTTATCACGACGCCCTTCCCTACCACGTACGGGACTCCACGGCCACTGTCTCCCTTGGAAAAGAAACACCTCAACGGGTCAGGCTTTACAGCACATGCCGCTGTCAACTCTCGTTGCCCAGTTGCCTTGGCCGTTGCGGGGACTGGCACATTCCCGGCAGACAGGTACTGCTCCCGAGACGGCAGCTCGGCCGGTGCGGAGAGCCAAGACGGAGCCACTCGAGGTCAGAACTTGGAAGACCTCCGGCTCAAGGGAGCTCCTAGCAAAGAGAAACCTGACCTGTAATATCCGCCAAGTGGTGAATAAGCGTTGATGACATGTCTCAGCCAGCTACGGTTGCATGCCAGTCCAGTGTCTTCCCCATCGGCAGTTGAGGCAGGAGGACCGATGATCTCCCTTGCGTACCGGCTCTCTGTAGCCTGATGGATAGAGCTTCACCAGAATGGTAAGCCAAGGAATGGTAGCGGTGCAGCGAGGTTCAGGTCCGGAGAGCAGACGATGAGCAGCAGCTCACCTCCAAGCTCCAGCACGGCATTTGGGCATGCTGTCGTCATTGACTGTTGACCAACTTCCATCCCGAATGAGTTTCTGGCGGAAACCTCAGCTGCGTTGCGTGTTGACAGGTCGGGTGCAGCAGATGAAGATGTCGCGGCTGTCACGCGTTGTGCAATTTCACGATAGACGCGCGCGTTTCATCGCCAAAGATGGGAACAACGAGGCTTGGCCATCTCATGGGCCTGTCAAGCGCCGATATGCACAATCAGGGATCCCATTATAGCAGCGCGGCTAAGACAAGGGCTCATTAGAAAGCGAGCGGATGATGTTGTGTGTTCGTTACCTGAAGTGCCAAGTGATCATCACGTCCCGAAGTCAAGCGATCGATCCCACATGAACGAACCACTCGCAGCTTGCATTTCGAAACCAGAAGAGGCTGAAAGTGAGAGCAGACACTCAAATACCAGGGGCCACAGATGTCAAGATGCTACACGTCGGCATTGACCAGTTGATGCATGCGGCTTGCTAAAGATGCAGAAGCGAAACTGCCATTGTTGGTGCAGGGTGGCTGCACGGCGGTTTTCGTGTGAACTGAGGCTGTCGTTCCCGTCCCCAGGCATCCACCCACCCGCACATGCATGCACCACTTCAACTAGACTAAGGAACCAGAGTTTGGAGATGTGTCCGCTAACCGTTGTAACAACGAGCACCACCTGCACAAAATCCAGGAAGCTTTGGGACTGGGCATGATCGTGTCGCCAGCAGACATCATGGCATGGGCGCTACACGTGGGTTGCGTTCAATGGGTCTCCCATGGTCGTCAATGCGAAACGCAGAACGGGACCCTCACAGCCAATCGACCACATCGCGCATCGCTGCTTTGAGATCCGACCAAATGCCCCTCTCGGCCCCTCAGGACATCCTGCCAGCTGGTAGACGACTGGTTCTCAGCCTCAGCGCCTGACGGGCGCTCGTTTTTGCTTCTGGTTTTTTTTAGGCCGACACTCTGAGTGCCTATGTTCGTCTCGGTCGCGTTCCCAGAGGCCATGGCGAGACCACGCGCGCGACAGCCTTCCAGGGCTTCTAAGCGCTCCCAGTGGCGGCACAAGAGAGACGCATGAAACCTCGTCGAACGATGAGTCTAGGCGGAAGTCCGCTCTCGTCCCGTGTCGAACAATCAGTTGTGGACGAGCCATGCTTTTCTGATTGGTTGTGCATGCCTTGAAACATCGAAAAAGGATGAACGGCCTGGAGGGACCGATGTGATCCCCGCGCTTGAGACCTCCAAGGAGAGGATGATCACCCTTCTCGGCAGTCCAGTCGACCAGGGGTTGAAGAGCCTTTAGGTTCTTTGGGTCTTGAGTTTCTTTGGCTGGGTTTCCTTGGACTTGAGTCACGACGGGCCGTTCGATTGTGTGGTGAAAAGACAATGGCGGCAGCACACCTGGTCTGCTATTATAAAGAACCAGAAAGGGCCTCCTCCCCATTCATGCAGCCTTTTCGCCATTCCATTCACACCACTCCTCACATTTTCTTTTTTTTCTTTGCCTTGAGCAGTCACTGACATCTAGGATTTGTTTGCTGCCTCACGTCTTTAATCACCCTCTTTCTTACGTGCTTCCCATCTTCTCCTTGTACCAACCTTCATTGACTGCTACCACCTGACTGCTTCCAAGGACTGGTTCCTGCTTCCATCTGAATTACATATCTACTTTACGACGCTCCTGTCGATCACACACTCTTCTTCCTTTCCTTCACTATTTCATCCCACGAGAACCTCTGCTAGTCAGACATCATATACTGAGCTTCTGCTCCTGCCAACATCAACGCACATCAACGTAGGCTGACCTGACAAAACTCCTGTCTAACGCCCTCAACTGACCTTGGACACAGATCTTGCCCTTCGAAAACTATACCAACATACAACCATCATGGGTCTCCAATCGCTCGTTTCCAACGGCGTGGGCATGGTCGTCCTGCAGGGCACCAGGGCCTTTAGCATCATTGCCCTCGCTACAGCTATTGTTGCATGCTGGGTGCTGATCGTCAAGATCAACACCGATCGTACCTTCTTTTTCTTCGATGCTGCATCTCTCTTCTTCACGAGCACTGTCTCTCTCTTCCTTTGCATCTCGGAGCTGCCCTTGGCACGCAGCTACTTCAACGAAATATGGCCGGTCCTCGGTGACTTCCACGGCTTCACCTGGCTCGGGCTAGCTATGGTGATCATCGGCTGCAATCTTCTGGGCAAGCTCAACCTGCCAGCCAACGACGCCTCCAAGATCGGTCTGCCATGGTGGCGTCTCGTGCTGGCTGGCGGTATCCTGTGCATTGTCATGGGCGTGCTGAACGTCATCTTTTCGTCTGTTTGGCGCGACAGCAAGAACAACCTCAACGCTCGCGACATCCGTGACAACGGCAGCCTTGCCACCGCCGACCAGCAGCTCCCGTATGCCAAGACCTTCCACTCCAAACAGAGCAATAACTCGAGTCTCCGCAGCGAAAAGACCAAGAGCAAGTTCATGTCTATGTTCTGGAAAAAGGACGACTGTGAGAGTGACCGAGTTCGCCCGAACATCAGCGGCCCCATCACAACTCACCACGCGGACAACGACCTCGAGCATCAAGGAGATTCTTACCCACACGCCACCAGTCCTGTCGCGCCTGGCGTGCAGCGACCGGACTCGGCGCTTCACCCTCTGCGTCGAGGCTTTTCTGGCCGCAGCAGCAAATATTCCACTGCACACTTGTCTCGATTCTAGGCTTGGACAGGGTTGTTCAGGGGCGGATGGAGTTTGACATCGGCGTTTCTTCACATTCATTGATATACCCACCGTGGCATGACTGGCTATGTATGCTTTGCTCAGCTTTAGACCACCAAAAGCTAGATCCTTTTAAATTCACGTTAATGGCTCGATCATGTAACTTTGTGAATGCCTTGCAAGTCCGACAGCTGCAGCTTATGAGAGTCACGTGACTACCCGCCTCCAGCTGAGGCCTCGGGATCGCGACCCATTGCCGCAGAAGCTCACCACTTCCCACCCTCCACCTTTCGCTCCTCTTCCTCTGCTACCTAATCCATCTCCACCACAACCCTCGCCCTCGCTTCAGTCTGACCTCACCCTTCTCATCGACCTTCCGACCTTTCACAGTACTTTTGACCGATTGTAACTCGGATAACACCGTGCCTCGCTGTGCTATTCACCCGACGACTCGTCGTGTCCTTCCAGCCACCAAACGACGACGGGCGATCAACTGCTAGCTTCGCGACAGGCAACATAGCGGCTCGTGCAGAAAACATCCATTAGAGACCTGTGTGCTGATGGCGTAGTGGGCCAGGTTGTGACTTCTTTGTGCTGGGACACTTTGGCGGTTGGCCTTTGTCCAAAGTACCGAGTTCTTGGAATAGACTACGCAGTGTGCTATCCTGCTCCCCTCTGCGAAGCCCCTTTATTGTTGGTGTTTGCCTGGAAGACTCCCACATCTTCGCTGGCCGTGGCTATCAACTCTCCAAGCTCCCCCAGCTCTTTCGTTACGTATTCTGCCCCCAGGACTGCTTGATATTTCTTGACACGAGCCCAAAGCTTCCCGCTTGACCTGCTGCCCAAACGAAGTGCGAGACAAGTCTTGGTCCATCGCCGCTTCAACCGGGAAACATGGCGTCAGAGGAGGAAGAGGTTGCGGAGGATTACCGCGTGGCACTAGAGGAGCTTTCATTGAACAACAGGACAGAAATTGTCAACTTGACATCAATCGCGCGCGACTACACGGCGCATGCCCTGAAGATCGCGGAGGTCTTGCAGCAGCATATCCTTAAGGTAAGACCGGAGATTCGAAGGCGGGACGTACTTGCGCCTAGAATTACCGTGCTTGTTCGTCATCACTTTTCTCAGACACAGCTAACCAATGTCGTAGGTCGCTCCTAGCAAGAAACTACCCGCATTGTATGTGCTCGACTCGATCGTGAAGAATGTGGGCACGCCATATACCCTCTATTTCGGACGTAACCTCTTCAAAACATTTATGGAATCCTACGCAGTCGCCAATCCCGACGTTAGAAGGAGAATGGAGGAGATGCTCAGGACATGGACACAACCGGTGCCTGGTTCTCTGGACACGAGACCCGTTTTCCAGCCGGAACTCGTGCGCCCTATCGAGAATGCTCTCAACAAATTCAAGCAGGCGACTATGCCACAGGGGCAAATGCCAGGACGTCCGCGGTCGGCGGTCGGCGTGATGCAGCGTGAGACGCCTACACCCCCTGGAGGCCGTGGGGTTGGCAGACCTCCCGCAGGGCCGCCACCGAATGGCCATGCTGGCCCGTATGCCATGCATCCCGGCAATCCCCAACCGCAGGTGCGCTTCTCAAATGCTTCCGCAAGACCACCAGTAACTGACAGCTTGAGCCAGGCCCCGTACTATGGCAACTCAACGCCGCAGCCCGCAAATGCTGCTCACCGGTACCAGTCTCCCATCCCTGCTGCGCATGTTCCACAGGCAGCTGGACTGAGCAACGAGAGTCTGAGCAAAGATATTGCCAATTTGATTATCGCAATGAAGGCGGAGCTGGCACAGAATCCAAATGATGCTAGTATTCACACAAGATTAAAGGCACTGGGGGATCTACAGGGGATTATGCAAGCATCAGCCTTGCCTCCCGACCAGCTGGAACTTATTAAGAACAAAGTAACTGAACTCGCTGCTGTGACGATGAGGGCGCTCTCTGCCACTCCCACCAACGTACCTACGCCGCATGTTCGGCCGCCCTCACAAACGCCACCACAGCCTGTAGCCGCACCCGTAGCCCCGGCGCCGGCCCAGGGACAAGTATCGCTTGATTCTCTGCTCGGACCTGGGGCACTGGCGGCGTTGATGGCGAGGACCTCGGCGACGCCGCAGAACTCGACACCCCAGCCGCCGCCTCCTGTGTTGCCTCAAACGATGATGAGATCGCCACAGCCACCGGTAGCACAACCGTATCAGCAGCCTGCTGCACCGGCAGCGCCCCCAACCTCGTCGTCCCTCCTTGACCAGCTGCGGAAGGCCGGACTGCTGGGCACGCCGGTAAATGCTGCACCCGCTGCACCACCTCCACCGCCTCCCCAACAGCCGGTGATTCCTACGAACATCGCCCAGCTCCTGGCGTCTAGAATAGGGAACGCGCAAGGTACACAGTCTGCACCAGCGGCACCGGGACTTATCGACGTCGCTTCCCTGAAGCAACAGTGAGTGACATGCACTCTGCCAACCTTTGAGTTTGAACTGACATTGCTCTCCCAGGTTCCGACCGGATCTCGTTGCCCAGCTGTATGAGCAACTTGGACCACCCTGCAACCAATGCGGACGCAGATTCAGAACGGACGAGGAGGGGAGGAAGAAGAAAGCCGCACACATGGACTGGCATTTCCGCGTTCACCAGCGCAGCAACGAGGCAGAACAGCGTGGCATGCACCGCAGCTGGTATGTGGACGAAAAGGTAAGCACACAGCTCTCGACAGATCAGCCGTACATACCCACTGACAAAATTGAAGGATTGGCTGAAGTCACGCGAGGTCGTCGACACTGATCAAGTGGCCGCGGCAGCGCAGGAGTCCGCGTCCAAAGCCGCCAAAGCAGCCGAGGAAGCACGGCCGACATACATCACGGCACCGAATGCTGGCAGCGGCATCAACAACGTGTGCCCGATCTGTCAGGAGCGGTTCGAGAACAAATGGTTGGATGAGGCACAGGAATGGGTGTGGCTGGACGCTATACTGGTGAAGGGACGGGCTTACCATTGGACGTGCCACAAGGAGGCGGCCAGGGATAGGGAGGGAACGCCGGGCGCCGGAGAGACAACGGTGTTAGGGAAGCGGAAGGCAGAGACCGGGTTGGCGAGTCCCAAGGTGAGGAGCCTGAAGACATATGGATGAAAAAAAAAAGGAAGCCGAGAGCGATAGCATTGGGATTGGGACATGATGAGCGTCATTTAGAGAGGGAGGGCGTTTATGGGCATACGCATAGGAAAGGCAAGATAAGATGACTCTGACTGAAGCCAAATTCAAGCAATCTCCTCCAATGCCTTGTAAACCTATTTCTGCTGTATGTGGTGAGGAATGTCTCTTCATGTCGTTGTCGAGGGTTAGTAACCCGCACCAGTTCAACGTTCCCTGGCGCGTCACGTCATGCCGCCACTTTAACTTTATGTAACAAGTCGCCAGTCGCGTCTCCCCAGGAAGAACGAAAGCAGGCTCACCACAGAAATCACCCACAAATCACAGCAATTCTTTTCTGAAGACTACGTTCTCCCGCCACGAAGATCGACCAGACCGTACAATTTCGTTTTCCACACAGCAGGGAAAGACGGCAAGGCGGGAATCCGGGGACGATTTTGGACAATGGCAGTCGACTGCCCGATCTGCAACAAGCCCGTCAAGCCTTCTGCCATCAACAGCCACATCGACTCCGGCTGCACGACCTTCATCCTCGACAAAGAGCCGTCACCGCCCTCTCAGTCGCAAGTGCCCAACGGCAGCGCCGGGAACGCCAACGGCGCACCACCGTCCGGTACGCAGTCTGCTGCGCAGAAGCGCAATGCTTCCAACTTCTTCTCCACGCCTGCGCCCAAGAGGCAAGCTGCTCCCGACGGCGCGAGGGCGCTCACACCGATCGTCAATGGCGCGTCACTGGCGCTGACGGGGAAGAAGAGGAGCTTCGAAGAGGGACCGGGGGCGGGAGGACCGGATGGGCAGGCCGAACCGGTGGCAGCGGACGAGACATCACATCACCCGAGGCTCGAGGAGGGTCGGGTGATCAAGAAGACGAAGACGCAGCGATCGGCGCCTCTTGCTGAACGGATGCGACCGAGGACCCTGGACGAGGTGTGCGGGCAGGAACTCGTCGGTCCGTCGGGCGTGCTGCGCGGGCTCATCGAGGCGGATCGCGTGCCGTCCATGATCCTCTGGGGCTCCTCCGGCACGGGCAAGACGACCATCGCGCGGTGCATCGCCCACATGGTGGGCAGCCGCTTCATCGAGCTCAACGCCACGTCGTCGGGCGTCGGCGACTGCAAGAAGATCTTCCAGGAGGCGGCGAACGAGCTGGCCCTCACGGGGAGGAAGACCATCGTCTTCTGCGACGAGATCCACCGCTTCAACAAGGCGCAGCAGGACGTCTTCCTCAAGCCCGTCGAGGCGGGAACCGTCACGCTCATAGGCGCCACGACCGAGAACCCGAGCTTCAAGGTCGTCAACGCCCTGCTCTCCCGCTGTCGCACCTTCACCCTCTCCAGCCTCACCGAGGACGACGTCGCCGGGATTCTGCGCCGCGCAATCGACCTCGAACGCGACGTCTACCCTCCGTCCGAACTCCTCGACGACGAGATGGTTCGGTACCTGGCTCGCTTCGCCGACGGTGACGCGCGCACCGCCCTGAACCTCCTCGAACTCGCCCTCTCCTTATCTACCCGCCCGTCCATCACCCGCGAGGACATGAAGTCCGCCCTCACCAAGACCCTGGTCTACGATCGTGCCGGCGACCAGCACTACGACACCATATCGGCCTTCCACAAATCGGTCCGCGGCTCCGACGCCGATGCGGCGCTGTACTATCTCGCCCGCATGCTGCAGTCCGGGGAAGACCCCCTGTTCATCGCCAGGCGCATGGTCGTCATCGCTTCCGAGGACGTCGGCCTGGCGGACAACTCCCTCCTCACACTAGCCACCTCGGCCTACACCGCCACCCAGCAGATCGGCATGCCGGAAGCCCGCATCCCGCTGGCGCACGCCTGCGTCGCCCTGTGCCACGCCCCCAAGAGCACGCGCGCCTACCGCGGCCTCAACAACGCCTACACCGCCCTCCGGGAGCCAGGCGTCGCAGCGTTGCCTGTGCCGCTGCACCTGAGGAACGCACCGACCAGGCTGATGAGGGACTTGGGCTACGGCGCGGCCTACAAGTATCCACCAAACTACAAGGACGGCAAGGTGCGCCAGACGTATTTGCCCGATGAGCTTGTGGGGAGGAGGTTCCTGGAGGACAGAGATCTGGGAACGGAAGTGGATATGGACTTGGAGATGATGGACGCCGCGAAGCTGGAGGTGAAGATGGAGGGATAGGGTCTTGGACATGGCATAAGCAGCATTTTGTAAAGCAAAGGCATTGGAACCGGCGTTTTCGAGCTCCTAGAAGCATTGCGGAATAGGAGCGTTCATACATCATGATATTGTACATCTAACCAGGCACCTGCGCTGGACTTTAGTTCTTGGCTCACGTCCAGGTCATGGCAACATCCAGGCTAGTCCTCCTGGGTCAGATCTATCTCAGATACGTCGCTGAATCGCACAACGCCAGCCCTCACGCCCCTTGCCTCCAGTCTCCTCGTCTGGGTGTCCCACACCTCGGCAAGGTCATCTTCCTCGGCTTCAATCGTTTCGTAGAAGCCGGGTGCGCTGGTACGGGGAACGAAGAGTTTCTTCTTCTGTGGCCGAGTCCTGGTTGGACTTGGGCTCGTTGCGCGGAGAGGCGGAGAGCCGTGGTTTGAAGTCCGTTTGGAGGGTGAGACTGGAGGAGGAAGTGGAGGGGAAATTGGGGAGGAGTCGATGATGATGGGCTCGTTCGACGAGGAATTTTGTTGGGGTTTCGGCGGGGTGGTCAGGTTACTCGGGCCCTTCTCCCGCCGCGTTGCGAAGAGATCAAGTGACGTCTGTTTCAACGCCTTCGGCTTGACAACCTGCACCTTTGAGGGGACTTTTGCCTCCCTGTTGCTTCGTCCATCTACTTCCTCGCGCACACGACCCTCGGCAAGAATCGCCCGTACCGACCCAGCAGCCTCGCCAGCACGAATGTCCCTTGGCCCGGGAGTACCGAAGATCCCCTCCTCACAGGCAGGACTGGACGAGAGGACAATGGTCTCGGGAGGACGCTGCCCATTGGAGCGGTCCGTCTTGTGCCGTAAGGGTGTCCTAGGCGACGCGTCAGGTGAGCTCGAGATTGTCCAGTCGGTTGTGAAGCGGACGAGACTGCTCGTGGTCGAGGGCGTGGAAGGCTTACTTGATGAAGGAGGTGGTGGTATCTGTGGTCGTTGGAGGGCGGGTCGACGAGGAGAGGTTTGTGTCGGGGGCGTTGGGGGTGGCTTGGTATGTTTGACCGGGCTTGTAGGCTGGAGTTGCGTAGTTTTTGTCGTCTTGACATACTGATCCATCGCACCTTTCTGTGGGTTGCTGGATTTCTTCGCTCGCGGGGCAGTTGTCGCCTTCTTCTTCGTTGGGGATTTGCGCAGTGCTTTCGCGGCCTCTGCTTCTTCCCAAGACGCCACCGCTGAAGGTGCGGCACCTCTCACAAGGCTTTCCAGGACCCAGGCAAGTTCAGGGTTTGAGACGTCAAGCGCCTTTCCGTTGCCACTCTTTGATGAAACGTCCGCGACATCGTCCGGTTCGAACTCTTCGTCGCTGTTCAGGGCCAGCCCCTCGCGGCCAGATGAAATCACTTCGTCCACTTCAGCTGTCAGATCGATAGGCACGACATCCCCTGGGATGTATGACACCCGTAGCTCTGAGCAACCGTCCGTGCTGAAGTGAGTTCTTCGGCCAGTGATGCGCTGAACATGTTTCCCAGCTTCGGAGTGGTTCTGTGTCATCTGCCTTGTGAGAAGAGCTTTGCCCAGCACACGGATGAACTTGACGGCCCCTATCCTGTAATCCCAGTCGAATGTTTCCCTGGTGAACTCGCGTAGACCATCTAGTTGCATCTCCCTCCGCTGATCGAACTTCTGCCGCACGGCTGGTAGGTCTGCCGTCCTGGAGACGACGGGATGTGTATAGTACCGAAGGACCTCCATGTTGGGAAAGTCCTCTGGTATGCTCAAAGCTTTATGGCGCACGCGAAAGTGCCCTTTCTCATTGGTGTAGAGCTCGTGAGCGAGTGATTCCCTCCATGCGCGTATGCCCGCCGAATCTGAACTCTTAAGCCGGCATACGGACTTCCCATAGCCGGCCCTGGCAGCCTCGCACGCGACCTTGACACCACAGCCAGGAATACCATCGGGAAGATAGTCACCTCCACTCATCAGAGCAACCAGAACCATGCCTTCCCTATCTAAGCCCAGGCCAGCTGCTTTGATTTCATCGACGTCGTACATCGTCACATGGGTCGGTGTCTTCGAGCTCCTCCCTTCAGGCACCCAGTTCCGCAGGGTTTTGGTGCAGCCGAACATGATCGTGTCGACATCTTCGCTGAGAACGGCGTCGACTATGCCGTGTTGCTGGAGAAGGGCACATTCTGCCTCGGCCTCGCCTGGCGCATCGTGAACGGCGAAGCCGAACAGTCGGATCAGTCGCTTAGCTTGTGCGGTGGCGACGCCATCACCACGACCGGATCGTTTGTTCCGTTTGATTGCGGGTTTGTGCGGCCCATCGAAAACGAAGATGGGCTGAATGGGCGTCGAGAGGAGGCGCGTGAGCCGGTAGAAGAGTGTTCGAATGGCTGGATTCGTTCCACCTGGGCGGGGTCAGTTGGTTCTGGGAACACAATCGGTGCTGAGGGACAAACCTCGAGCTGCTTGGGTCTGGTATTGCCAGATAGCAATATCGATAGCAATGCGTAAAGGACGCCCCAGACTCTCAAGGCTGTCGGCCGTGAGCTTGGATAGTGATACTCGCTTACCAGGTCCAAGCTCCTTGTATATGCTATGACGGTCAGCGAGATGATTCAATCAAGTGCACGCTCTTATATGTACCCTTTGATGCCCATTGCAACCTCTCGCGCGTGGGCTCATGGCCTCAGCACCTCCAATGATGCCGGCGGTTCGGTGTTTGGGTTGGTGTTGATGCACGAATCACTGCTTAATCCGCCCCACGTCACTCTAGCGACGAGACGCGGCAGGTGGTGAGGCGGCTTAGCGCCTCAAACACTTAACAAGGTACTGTAGGCCAGCGACCGTGAATACTTCTTTCCTTGGTCGCAACCGAAGCCCACGACAAGGCAATTGAAGTGCACGAGCTGAATCTTCATCTCATATCATTTCGGATCACCAGGCCGTATGATGAACGTGTGTTCCCTCCTCTGCACCATTATGATAGCGCCACTGATCACCAGCCTTAGGAACGACACACATCGAGATGCATGTACTTGAAGCCTCGTATGATTAACTTGTAGATCACGAAATTTCCCGATAAGATCCGACCGTGTATAACGCCAATTGGGAGTACAGTCCTACACCTCATCCAGCCCTAAAATTCATCCTTCAACATCATGCCGACTGCGGTGCTCGCTCCTTTGGCTCTGTAGCCGTCGCAGGTGCGGCATCTTCTGCTGGTGAATGCTCCTTCTTTGTCGCCCCCGTAGACATTCCACTAAATGGGCACACAGATTCACCACTGGCCATCGGGCGTGGTATTCTTGACGGAGATTGAGGCTGTGGTGTGCGACTCCCTTCATCATTCTCCTCCTCGCTATCATCTAGGACCTTCTTGCCGTGGAGGAAGCCCTCTCTTTCGATGATGAATTCTTTATCGCTCTTCTTGAAGTCGTCGCCGTCTTCGATGTGCCACTTCGCCATCAGGTCATTCTGAATCCAGATGACCTTGCCGATCGCTTTCACGAGAGCAATCTTGCGCTGCATCTGCAGCTTAGGGTGTGAGAGAATGGCTTCCGTGAGGAGGTCTTGGATGAACGCGAGGCAGATGCCCAAGTGGATGTATTCGATGTGCAATGGATGCGCCCGGCCGAGTCCGACGTGCATCATGCTGTCTCTTGTCAGTGTCTCGTCCATGGAACAGCCTTCCAGAACGGGGTCGGTGTGCCACTCACCCGACTTTGTCAAGATACTCCCAGAACTCCATCTGGGTTGGGTCAGAGCAGAGTTTCGCCAGATAAGCGCGCAGGAACATCTTGCGATGCAAGATCTGAGGGCTGTTCTCGTCGGGGACATCGTCTATCGGACCCTCGAAACTCGTTGATCGCGTTGTGAATGCCCGCGCTGTAATGTCGTACTGAAGAAGTTTCTTGTACACAATGTTGACGACTGCGGGGATCAGTTGCTTGATGTATTTTGCGCCGGACTTGAGTGCTTCGATGTCATCTATCAATGAGCGTTAATGATGGCGGACTCAATCTCGATGATCGATGGTATCATACTGCTGCCGAATTCAATGAAGCTGTGCAAGTAGCGGATTCGCGCCTCGAGGTCCGTATAGAGATCCTCTCTCTTGACTTCCATCATGTTGCGTGGGGGACTCATCCTGACTTTTGCAATGTTCTCTTGAACAAACTAATCTTTCTTGGGACGAATGACCAATTGTAAATTCGACATTAGCATCGCCATCTGGGGCAATCTGGGTATTATAGGTTGCGACCCGTTGATTGCGAAACCTACACCACGTCACCAAGAGCACTCATGATCAGAAATCCCGGGGCATAGGCTCCATCGGACCAGGCCGAAAAGAGATCTTTCTGGCGCTAGAACAGCAGATTCAAAACCAAGCATGACGGATCGTCGCGGCTGATGCCGGTGCATGGTGCTTTTTCCGGGGTCAGCTCAGGCGGAACATGCGATGGGGTGGTACGATGCAGGGAAAGGCAGGGTATGGAGACAAGGACATGCCGAGTTGCGAGCGAGCGTATGGCGAGATGGGCGAGGCAAAAAGCGAGTTCTGCACTCCGATCCAAGCCGATTCGATAATTAAGTCGGCGGCTTCCGTCCCGAATCCTCACTGTGCACGCGATTTGGATCAAGATGAAGGTGCTGTTCGACACAGTGGTCCGCTGCGTCCTCTTTGGCTACTAACGCCATAAGGCTGAAGCCAATGCCATCTTCGCCATTTTCGAAGTACTCACGAACAACTTGCAAAGCTCCCTGTCCAAGAAGGTCTTCTTCGGGGAGAAGGACATCTCCTCTGTCAATTGGGCCTTTACGGTCGCCGTCGAGCTCATACAGGTGTCCATTCTTAGGCGACCTGACCAAGCAAATATAATGAAAATCGACATCATCTTCGGCTCTCTCTGGTTGGCAGGACTCTCCCTGCACGGCGACTTCGGCATACGCTACCTCTAGCTGGGCTGAGTCCTCGACAAGAGATGCTCGCTCCATGGGTGACATGTAACGGGAAGTTGCCAGAAGATTGGCGAGCCAGGAACCAGGCTCTGTTCAGTTCAGCATGGTGCACTGCCGGTATCCATATCAATTACTTTCAGACAAAGAGCTAGCTTACCCAAGAAACTTCGGCCTATTCCATTGCTCAAGGCGTGAAGAATGCCGTAAAGCCCACAAGCATTGTTGATGGTCTGCGGAAACCACATGATCTGATCATCTTCAACGCTGGATGGCCCAGTATCAGCAGCAAACTCTGCAACCCTGCGCGCCTCGTACTGATTTGTAGTTGGGAACACAAGGATCAGGGCGATAGCAGGATGCGGAAACAAGTTGGGTTCATCGAGGGTCAGAACATCTTGGAATTCCAGGCAGGGTCGTGCGCCAAGTGAGGTGCTCAACTGGTTGAATATTTCGGGAGTTGACTCAAGGGGGATGAAGTGCTTGCGATACTGTTGCTGCATTTTACCGACTGCAACTGCGTCTCATGTGGTGTGAAGTCAAGCGATTGAGGGGGGGCCTACGAGACGGGACCTGGCATGATTTCCAGCGGACCTCTCCAAACGCGATTCACGGACTTCAATGAAATGTGCCGTAATGTGATGGTAAAAATAGGACCAGAGAGAGCATGACAGACTGTGAGGTGAGCAGCTGGATTTCAGCAGTGGCGATGCGACAGAGCCGTACCTTAGCTGCAAGATGGCGGGAAGGTGAGCCAGGGGTTTGTTGAACCACATCACGTGTCGCGCTTCACTCGCGGAACGGAGCAAACCATCACCTTACACCAACGCTCGCATGCGTGTGATGTCAGCATATCCGCAAGCATAACACCGAGATCTAGATCGTAGAAATGGTCCAAGGCTTGCAGACCCTTTCTCTACGATAAAGCCGAGGGACGAGAAAATGTCGCAGCACACTGGCCCGACGCTTGCACACCGTAACGTGGCCAGCATTCGTCAGGGCCCATCAGGTCAACCCATCCCCTCATCGCCTCACACACCACCCCGCACCATCAGCTCGACATACGGCTCGCCGTCGACCATCCGAGCAGAGGAGGATGTCGTAGTCGTGCAGCCAGGCTCACGCTTCATCCGGGCAGGATTCGCGGGCGAAGCACTGCCCAAAGCCACACTGCAGTGTGGACCGGATGAGCAGCGCAGAGTCGGCGACTTTCGACAATGGCAGCAACCAAATTTGATCACTGAAGCGCAGAGGCAGGAATGGGCCGCTGAAAGAGAGATCTGGAGGCATGACTTGAGGGATGTGGATCTGGGGCTGGTGCAGGACAAGCTGGAGAGGACCTTACGAGAAGCATTCACAAAGTGAGTCTGAGGTCTAGCCTGCTAGAAGGACCACCTTGCTGACGAGGATCTAGGTACTTGCTCATCGACTCAAGACCTCGAAGGATAGGCCTCGTCCTCGACTCAGGGCTTCCATTACCTCTGCTGTCAGCACTTCTGGACACCATCTTTGGCAAGTTTCAAGCGCCGGTTGTCTCATTGCTGTCATCTGCAGTGATGACAGCAGTGGGAGCTGGGGTCAGGTCAGGCCTCATAGTCGACATGGGCTGGGAAGAGACCGTCGTCACCAGTGTGTACGAGTACAGAGAGGTGAAGTGCACTCGCAGCATCCGTGGAGGCCGGAGGCTACTTGAGCAAGTGTATGATACCCTGTGCGTGATTATGGGAGAGACTGGAGAGGATAACAGCACAGAGAGCAACGCCGGAAGTCAGTCGAGAAAGAAAGCGCGCAAACTCAGCTTCGATGAGTGTGAAGATGTCATGTATCGGCTCATGTGGTGCAGAGCATCGGCATTCAAGTCCTCACAAAGACATTCGGCGCAGCTGGAGACCGTGGAGGAGCAGGATGAGTCCGAGGCAGATACATCGTCCTCACCACAGCTTGTCGGGGAGGTGACCGTGCCCTTCACTTCAACTTCTCCCCCACGAGAAGTCAAAGTCCCGCTGGAGAAGCTGGCAGACACATGCGATGAAGCTTTCTTCTCGCCTGAAACCGCCTGGGCCGAATTTGATGACAACGAACTTCCAATCCACGGGTTGGTTTACCAGCACCTCTTGCAATTGCCCGTGGACGCAAGAGCCGTATGTATGTCGCGGATCATGTTCACAGGCGGGTGCACAAATATCCTGGGCTTGAAGCAGCGTATCTTCGATGAGGTGAACAGCATTGTTGAGCGCAGGGGGTGGGAGCCCGTCACTGGCAAGGCACTGGATAGGCTTCGGAACAATACGAAGCTTCAAAGACCATTGTCGACACCAACAAACCCCGACGGAGCACCTGCTGGGGATCCATCAGCAGCGGTGGAAAGTCCAAAGGAGCCCTTGGACGATTTTCCGGACCCCAACGCTGCAGTCGAAGCCTCCATCGAAGCAAAACTGGCCAAGAACCGCCCATCGGTATCACAGATCCAAGGGGAGCTTCGTGCTTTGCACAGCGTTGGACCCTGGGCCGGCGCTAGCTTGGTATGCCAGCTCAAGACTGGGGCGATTGCGACGATTGAGAGAGAACAGTGGCTGCAGCATGGCATCGCAGGTGCCTCGCGGCCCGGAGAGGTGGACCATAAGCAGCAACAGAGGCAGAGCATGGTAGGCACTGGGACGTGGAGGGCAGCCTCGGGAGGACACCAGAGCTGGACGTTGGGAACTTGGGGCTACTCATAGAACAGAGTCAGGTTAAGTTGTTGATAGCGTGATACCCAAAATACACAATCTTCATACTCAGACTATCCTCTGATCATTGATGCGCCCTTACAAGACTTCATGCATTGCAGAAGTATAGGAGACTTCATGTATCGCAGAAGTGTAGGAGCATCTAGGTCTAGGAGTCCTCTTAACCCCACCTTCCCCCCCGGAAGAAAAACAAAAGGTATACGGAGTACAAGAACGCCTGATTGAAGAATATTTGAAACCAATGAGCGTATGTCCTTATTAAACTGCTACTGCGTTCTGGTCGTGCACAAGCTGGTGTCGACCCTGGCCGGCACTTGAAGTGCTGGAACCCCCATCGGCTAATTGCATACCACCTTGAAATCTCATGACACCAAAACCTCACCTCACCTCACCTCACCACCCATCCAGCTGGCTCACCATCAAATCTCATCCACAAGCACGCAAAATGAATCGAATAACGATACAAGGCCTGCGCTGCAGGCGCATACACCCCCGCTCTGCGGCGAGGTACTATTCATCACCGTCACGGCCGTCAATCGCCCCCAAACCCATCCTGGACATGCGGCACATCCGCGACAACCCGGAGCTGTATGCGCAAACCTGCCGCTCACGAAACTACCCCAACCTCGCCTCCAACCCGGCCCGCATCCTCGAGCTGCACACCCGTCGCCAGGCCTTGCAGGAGGATGCGCGATCTTTGCGTGAGCGCGCGAATGTTCTGAAGAAGCAGCTTCCTCAACTGAAGAAGGAGGATCCGGAGGGCAGGGAGGTCGAGCAGGCGCTGCAGGAGGCGAGGGAGATCAAGACGAAGCTTGCCGGCGTGGAGAAGGAGGAGTCGGAAGCTATGGCTGAGATGGAGGAGTTGGCGCTGGCACTGCCGAACCTCACCAGCGAGGAGACGCCGCCGGGAGCGGATTTCAAGGTCCTGTCGTATATCAACAGCGATGATGGCAATGTCGCACTCGACCACGGCGGCAAGGGGAAGGCCGTCTCGCACGTGGACATCGGGACCAAGCTCGGCATCCTCGACTTCGCCTCTGCCGGCACCGCCTCAGGCTGGGGCTGGTACTACCTCCTCGGCGCCGGCGCGATGCTCGAACACGCTCTCGTGGCCTACGCACTCGCCGTCGCAACCCGCTACGGATGGACGCCGGTCTCCCCCCCGTCCATGGTGTACTCGCACATCTCGGCGGCGTGCGGGTTCCAGCCGCGCGAGCCCAACGGCGAGCAGCAGGTCTACGCCCTCGCGCAGGACGAGAGGGACAGGGCCAGGGGCGTGCCGGAGATGAGCCTCACGGGGACGAGCGAGATCGCGCTGGCGGGGATGAAGGCCAACACGACCATCGCCGAGGCGGACGTCCCGCTGAAGAGGGTCGCCGCGTCGAGGTGCTACCGCGCGGAGGCGGGCGCGAGGGGCGCCGACACCAAGGGTCTGTACCGGGTGCACGAGTTCACCAAGGTGGAGCTGTTCGCGTGGACGCCGGCCGACGGCGGCGCGACGCTGGACGTGTTCGAGGAGATGCTCGACATGCAGACGGAGATCCTCGGGTCGCTGGGCCTGACGTGCAGGATCCTCGAGATGCCCAGCCACGACCTGGGCGCCAGTGCCGCGAGGAAGATCGACGTGGAAGCCTGGTTCCCGTCTCGCGCGGTGGGCGGGACGGACGAGGAGGCGAGGGAGGCTGGCTGGGGGGAGGTCACCAGCGCGAGCATCTGCACCGACTACCAGACCAGGAGGCTCGGGACCAGGATGAGGGTGGGCGATGGCAAGCTGGGGTTCCCGTGGACGGTGAATGGCACGGCCTTGGCGGTCCCGAGGGTGCTGGCTGCCCTGTTGGAGAAGGGGTGGGAGCCGAGCACGGGGAGCGTGGTGGTGCCCGAGGTGCTGGTGCCGTGGATGGGTGGGCTCAAGAGGATCGAGGGCCCGTCGAAGAAGTGAGGAATACCCCCCAAAGGGCTTCTGTATAAACTCTGTGTAATTTGTACGGGAAAATGTACGAGTAGGAGGCTGGGCGGGCCGCCTTGTAAGATAAAAAGCTATACATCTATCCTGTGTATTACCACAGCGCGCACCCCTTGTATCCAACAACCAATCTACACGTCTATAACCACCCTCTCAAACACCACCGGCCTCTGGAACCTCACCCCTTCACTCGGCCACCACCTCTCCATCCCACTCACCCTCTTCACGGCCCCTTTCCACCCCAACTCCCCCCTCCTCCACCTCTTCTTCTCCTCCTCCATCTCCCTCCTCCCCCTTGCTCCCTCTGCATCCACCACACCATCGTCCATCTCGAACCAGACATCCACCCTCCTCACCTGGTCGACGTAGATGACCATCACGGCCACCAGGGACGATATCCCACTCGCCAGCCAGAACACCCAGAAGGAGGAGCCCGTGGGCCCGTACGGACCCTCGATGGCCAGGATGGACGACACCACCGTCATGGGCAGCAGGAGGCCACCCAGGTACGTGACGCGGTCGAGGGAGCGTTCGTTGGCGGTCTTTCCGGGAGGTTCTTCGTGATCCGGGGTGCTACTTGGGGAGCTTGTTGCGGCAGAAGAGTCGAGGAGGTGACGGAGGGCGGTTCTCGTGGTGAGGTCTGTCCAGTGCGTGTAGGTGATGCTGCTGCGCAGGGTGCTGCCGTTCCTCCTCCTTGTCGTTTCGGCGTTCTTCTCCAGCGCGTGGAGTACGCCCGCCCAGTCCTGACGCGTCTGCCTCGCTTCGGTGCTCAGAACGTAGTCTACCCAGCGTTCATAGATGAGATCGCCCAGGGCATCATGCAGGTCGACTCCCATCGCCATCATCTCCACCAGCCCCTCCTCCAAACCATCAACATCCAAATGAGTCCTCTCAGCCTTGGAAACATCTTCAACTCTCCATGACCTTGGAACATGCCTCAGCACCTCATCAGCCCTCGTCCTCAGCTCTTTCACCACCGAGGTCGTCCTTCTTTCATCGACCAGCACCACCGGCATCCTCCCTCCAACCCACACTCCAACCCGACCAGCGACATCCTCCCACCACACCCCCCCTCTTCTGCCCCTTCCTGCATCTCCATCTAGAAACCTCCCGTCGACACCCACAAGCTCGGCCATCCTCCACCCGTCCCGCCCCTTGATCACCAAGACCCCATCCTGTCGCGCTTCCACCTCCGTCCGCAACGCTCTCGGCGAGGAGATGATCTGACGCAACGGTGTACGCGACGACGAAACGGTCAGGATATATGCCGCATACGACGGAAGCGGCGTCGTCGGGGTGTGGTGATTCGGTTGAGAGGTGTGGTGGCGGAGTTGGGCGGTCCGGGACCTGTGTTGTCTGCGCGAGGAGCCTGCCATCGCGATGGACGGATGCAGGAACGTCTTTAGAACAAGTAGACTGCTAGAGATCAAGCGCTGAAGTAGTTTGGCACTGAAAGCAAATGGGGTGGGGAAAATTAAGACCTAGAGAATTAGTTGTTGCTTCAAGTTGTTATATGTTGAAGGCAAGCCGCTGCCTGGTTGCACACCCTGAGTTCGTATCAACGACGCAGTCACAGTAACGCATCGCATGGCCATTTCTTGACCTCATGTGGCCTAAAGATTCTCATCAGCATGACTCAGAATGACTTTCGTATGCTCAAGGTGGTTTCCATGGGTGTAGCATCGGAAAGCACAGGCCTCGTGATGATTGAGTCGATGGTCACGAGGCCTGACGACCCCTCATCCGACAAGTTCACCACCATCGACATGTTTCCCGTCTTCACGTATTCACCGCCAAATATCGAACAACATATTCTTCAAGTGGAAGTCGTCCTTGTCTATTCCGTAGATGCGAACCCCGTCTTCTCTCAAAGTCCCCAACTGGTTCCCGCTACTGTCTGTGTTGAGGTCGGAATTGTACAAAGGACGCGTGCCCGCCTCCGCCACCAGGTCACAGTATCACCACTCTTCCCCATCGTCCAGCCTCGACGCTCCATCCTCACCCTTTTCTTCTCTGATCAAAAGACATCAACATGCCTCAAATTCGAACGCCAGCCCCAAGAAGTGAAGAAGCTCATGGAAACAAACGCCAATCTTCCGTGCAACGTGCATGTGTGTTGTGTGCGAAGAAAAAATAAATGAACGAACGCTCGACCAATAATCGAGACTCGGATGCTAATCTTCACGGGTCCAGAGCCAGATGATGGCCCGCAGCCGGGAACGTTGGAGACTTGAAGCATATCCAGCGCAGGCTGTCGCCACAGCGACCCTCTCATGAACCCCTGTCGCTGTTATGGCTGTGATCGTCACCATCGTGGTGTAGCGTCACGCTGTTGAACCCGAGGAAAGGATCAGCAATCTCATTTCCAGGCGTTGACAAGCCACTGTCGAGCGGAACACCACTGAGCGGGGACTTGGAACCGCTGATATCCACGCTTTGGCTCTCCTTGACGTTGCGGAAGTTGAGCGTGTCGATTCCACGTCCGGCGTGGGGGACGATCGGGGGCTTCATGTGGCGGATCAGCGCCCATTGAGTTGTGCGGAAGAAGGGATGGGCCTTGATGTCGGAGGCGCCAGCACGAGCACCCAACCGGCGTGTCTCGTCCTTGATCAAGAGTTTTCTGATGAGAGACTTGCAAAGGCTGCGGAATGATTAGTGCGCGACAACGAATTGCAGGATGGTCTGAACATACTTCGATATTTGAGCGGCGCCGGCGTGGTCGGGGAAGGGGATGTCCTCATGCAAAATATTCGCAAAGGTGGCATTCCGGTTCTTCCCCTTGAACGGCGTGGTACCGTAGAGCATCTCGTAAATGAGAATACCCAGTGTCCACCAATCGACGGCACTCGTGTGACCGCTTCCCTTGATCACCTCTGGCGCGATGTACTCTTCCGTACCCACAAAGGAGTTCGTGCGGAAGTCGGCGATACATGACCTGGTGTCAATGGTCGGGAGCTGATCGGTTCGTGCGCCGTTCTTCCCCACGATCATGGTAGGCTTGCCACCGGTATCGGACTGCTTGGACAGATCGAAATCAGACAACATGATGTGACCTGACTGGTGCAGCAAGATGTCTATCTAGGTCAGCGCCCGAATTCTCTGTTCAGCGGAAGGGATGGAACATACTCTCGGGCTTGAGGTCGCGGTAAATGAAGCCCATCAGGTGCAGATATTCGAGCGCGGCCGTCACCTCGGCGGCGTAGAAGCGTGCATCTTCCTCGGGAATGCACTTGCCGGGACGAGTTTGCAGCGCACGGAAAAACTCGCCGCCGCTGCAGTACTCCATGCACAAGTAGAGGTAGTCCTCGGACTGGAAGGAGTGGTAGAGTGTGACGATAAAAGGGTGATTGCTTGTGGCAAGGATCTCCTGCTCTGCGAGAGCGCGCTTGATCTTGTTGCGCTTGATCATCTCCTTCTTGCTCAGTACTGCTTCTGTCAGTCACACGGTCTTCAGAGGGAACAGACGATGCTCACCCTTCATTGCATACAACCTGCTGCTCTTCTTCTCCCTGACGAGATAGACCTTGCCAACATCGCCCTTGCCGATGAGCTTGATCTTGTCGAAGCTAGACGGGTTCACCTCGACGTTCCTAACCTTGATCGAGTTTGAACTGTACGTGCGACGGAAAGACAAGCCCGAATGAGGAGCGGGTAATCCACCAAGCACATCCTCGCCGGGCAGAGCGAGGGATTTGTTCTTGGCGGTAGCGTCCTTGGGTTCGTTCAAGCCCAACGAGCCGGAGTCGCCATCCGCGATCAAAGGGTCCTTTCCGAGCTCGGCGGTGGCCGGGCGATCGCCCTCGGTGCTCGTGGCAGTCTTGCCGGCATGTTTCGTGAATAGGCCTTGGGCATTGGGTGCACTAGCCACACGCCTGAGACGCCTGGCCAATTCCTCCTTCGTCTCCGCGGTCGCGGTGCTGCCCTTCCCGCCATCGGGTCCGGAAATCTTGAGGGTCGGTGTGTCGGGTGGGCTCGGCGGTACGGAACCCTCGTTATGATGACGCAGACCGGGGAGGCCCTGATGGATGAAGTATGGATTGGCTTGGGCAGTCGGGCTCATTGCCTCCTCGAGTTGGTTGCCCTCGCTGGCCACGGTATGGGCGCGCAGACGACCGACGGTAGAGGAGAAGAACTTGGTGTGACGTGATGTCTTCTCCGACTTGTCCTGTTTCTCGGTGCCATTGCTGGAGTTGGCGATGGAGGCGGATGAAGAGGCGGCGGTCTTGTCCTTGTCGCTGGTCGTGCTTCCGCTGGAATTTATGCGGAAGAAATTTCGCAGGCGATGGCTGACCTGGCCTCCGGAGCCATTGGTCGGTTTTGCTGAAGGCATCCCGGGATTGCGAGCGCTGTCGTGGTATGATGTCGTTGCAGGGAGGGGGTCGTATGTGGCGCTGGCACGGGGTATGGCGTCGTTGGAGAGACGGGCAACAGGGACGCTGGTCGGATCGGAGCTGGTACTGGAGAATCGGTCATGCAGCCGGTGCCATGTTCGTCGCAGAAGATGGGAATGGCGCAGGTGTCGATCGGAAGAAGCAAGGGAAAGAGCCGCGATGGGAGGCAGATGAGGGCGGGATTGGGGATGACGATACGGTGGTGAGGGCGAGGGCGAGCCGGAAGATGGCGACGACGAGGGTTGATGATTAATGCTGGGTGATGGGGGAGGCTGCTGCGGCTTCTCGTGGCTCAGGCTGTGGCCGTGTCTCTCAGTGGAAGAGCAAGTATGGCTGCCAGTGCCGCTACCACAACTGGGTGCGGAGGCGGGAACAGGGATGCTGGGGCCTATTATAGCGCCAGCATCTCGAGAACTAGCACCAGCGTTAATGGCGTTAAGGGTTCCGCCGCCCGTGGGTGCTGGAGTCGGTGGAGCGTCTCCAATCGATGCAACACGAGGCTTGTCAGTGGAGTCGTGGGACGATGTCGCTGATGCCGTGGCAGCATCATCCAAGGGTCTTGGTATCATGGCGAGGCCAGTCATGGCACGGGTAGCCGTCTCGGACGAAGTCTGCGTCTCTACCCCTTCCCGTGTGCCACTGGCTGCCTGTTGAGGCATGTCACCAGAAGGCCGCTCCTCACAAAGGGGATGGCGTGTGTCCTCCGAACCCATTCCTGGTGGTGGTGGTGGAGGCCGGAGGGTGGCGTCTCGTGGGCAGCGCGGTTAGTGCAGGGGCCTGTCGATCTGGTGGGGGGGGGGACGGGCCCGGCTGGGACATTCTTCGGGCACGGTGTTGGATGCTGATGTGCAGATGTGACGGCTGCGAGGGAACCAAGTCAAGAGCGCGATTGAGTGATGAAGAGAAATGAAATGGGATCGCGGTGACTGCGCTGAACGTGTTGCCATCATGAGGCAATGCCACGGTTACCTCAGCGCTCCTGCCTGATTGTCCCGAACCGGGGTTTCCTAGTGAAGTTTAAACTACCCTGTACTTTGGCATCGCGAACAAAGAGTTTCGATATTCCAGGTAGCTTCGCTCGTGCCTCTCTCTGAAGACGATTAAAACACTGTTCATAGTCCAGCAGGACCAGTATAAGCCCAATCGATCAGTATCCTTGGGAGTAGACATCGCTAGCTTTGGTGCCACTGTTATCCGCAACAGCCGCCCTTGGCTTGCGAAGTGCCACTTGATGTGGGAAAGACTGCACACGGCCACGCACCTCCCTCACCTTATCTTTGATTCATTCGATATTGGATGGAAACCGGCTGATATAATTTAAGCTTTTCTTGCATGAAGCCAATTCGCTGACCGACAGACCCAAAATGACTCTCCTTTTCCCAGCACAGCCACTCCATGTCATTTCCAGCGGGTGTCCTCACCAGCACCGCCGGCTTGATCGGAAGTCCTCATGCATAAGTCGGCATGATGCGCACGCAAGGCCTGCCATGTTCGCATTGAGTCCATCAACCGCACAGGCCAGGCTTCCTCATGCCTCTGCGTGCAATAAGACAGTTGAATCACGAACTTTGACCCCAAACTGCCGTCATGGCCACGCTGGATGCTCGATGCCTCTCCTTCCCGCGCGTTCAATCCCCGACGCCCTCTTCATTCTCCACCGCCTCCTCGTCCTCACTGGGCAGATTCTCATCCCTTCTGATCAACAGCTCTCTCAGCTTCATGCGATTCCTTCTCCAAGCTGCCTTGTCTTCCACTTGCTGATCCCATATCCCCTCCGTGACCTGCCGCCCATGCTCATCCATTAACCACCTTGGTATCTCCCTCCCACCGTCACTTGCTCGCCTAGGCACCAAGGGCGTGATGCCGTCACCCTGATGGCGGGGCCCGTCGCCCACGTGCCATGCTACGGGAATGAGATGCTGCTCTTCGATGTGCTTTCGGAAGCTTCTCCCTGCTGTGCCTGTCGTGGCGGCAGTGCCAGATTGGCAGGACCCCCATTGACAACCATGTCTGCTCCCTTCTTCGCCATGAACCACGTGTACGTGCCGCCTTAGCGTAGGCAGATTGTGCAACTCAGCCCTACATCCCCTCCACTCGCACAGAAATGCGAAGAACTCCGCCGACGCCTGACGATACAGTTCCTTCGGGGGAGGAGATGTTGGTTTGGGCGGTCTGCCCCTGCGCTTCTGACCTGTCGTGTTGCCAGATGGGTTGCCGCTGCTGTTTGCGACGCGGGGACGGAGATCCGTGTACGCCATGCCAGGTTTCCACCCGCGCGGCCGGCCGCGGCGTTTTTGCTGGCCAGGAGCAGACGAGGGGGTCGCTGCTGCGGCCGGGCGAGGCCGTGGCTGTGGTTGACTCGAGTCCTCTGCTGCCTTCCGTGGGAGGACGGGTTCGTCCGTTCGAAGTGCAACGAAATCATCCCGGTTTTTTATTGGTATAGGCGTCAAGACGACTGCGAGACTCCTCTGTGGCGTCTTGTGCACCGGTGATCGCATTAAAGGAGCTACTGATGGTGACCGTGAGGTTTCCAGTACGCGTGAGTGTGTCGGTGTGCGTTGCCGTTGCTGATGGTGAGCATGCGGCAATGACGGAGGGCCAGTAGCAGCGAGAGGATCCTCGCCGCTGGCGCTATCACGATCATAGGAGTCGTCGCGCTGCGGTCTGCGCTTCAGGCCCTTTTCGAGGATGCGTCGTTGTCTTTCCTCGAGGCTCATGGGCCGAGATGGATAATCCATGGTCGAGTGTGAGGGGGCGCGACTCGACGCGCTGAATAGGCATGGAGGGTTGTATGACGCAGGCACAAGCCAAAATTACACGAGAAAAGTGAAGGAATCACCAGCCATGGTGAGAACACGGGCGCTAAAATGAATTTCCTCGATCATGCTCTGCAGTCTGTAGGTGTTAGAAAGCTTCAAGTGGAATCAAGTGCTTTCCTAGTCTTTGGCGATAAACCCTACCTCAACCCCAACCCTCAATTTTAGTAGTCGTGAGTTTCAGGTCTTTCGAGGCCGACACCTTCACTCACTTCATTTCTTGCCTCTTTTTGTTCGCTCACTTCGCCTCGTCCGTGCTTCAACTCATCAATGGTGCTCTCAAGACTAATATTGTTGTCGCTGTGAAAGACCTCTCAGCCTGCAGACCCCTAGCCCGAAAGCGCCCATTGTTTAGCCAGCCAGCCTGATAGGTATCACAGGGCATGTCTGTGCAACCCGTAAAGCAGAACTCGACACGAAGCTATTCTAACCATCCTTGTGACACTGTCGGACAGCCGTCTGCGTGTGGGGACTATCCGATGACGCAGCACCTCGACGTAGGAGAGCATACAGCAAGTCTGACGGTAAGGTTCGAGATTGTATTGTTCACTGATTACGTTTCTAGGCAGTCGAGTGTTTTCTCAACTCTGAATTAACATTAGATACGTGACGATCCTACTACAGGCACCTCTAGTGTGCTTCGAGTGTCAATTAAAGCACCGAATGGAAAGACAGGTAGATGTGATAACGACAATTCCGGACGGTGAGAGCTCTGACACGCTCTCACTTCCAAGTACAAGCTCGACGCAGCCTTGATGAGGCCTACACTGCAGTAGCCGTAGCAGGCACTGTAGCAGGCATTACAGGCGGAGTCATTTCGGCTGGGTTCTGCCCGTTAATGCCCTGCTGCGAGTAACCTGTATCGTCGGAACGGTGTCTCCTTTTCCAGGGCTCGTCAGCAAAAGACACGATTGATATTGGAGAAGGTTGAAGGGATGCTTCACTTACTTGTGAAGCTTCTCGTGGTGACGCTTGGCATTGCCCTCAGCCTTATCGGCGCGAATGTAGGTGAGGAAGACATAGACGCCCTGTGCAAACGGCCGAACTTGTTAGCCACGCTGCCGGACGTGTAGAATGCCATAGCTCTACGCGGACAAACTTACAAGGATGCCACTGATCAAGTGGAGGAACCAGCCGATGAAAGAGAACGCCAGCACGGTCCTCCACTGGGCGCACCCGGCACCGTTGACAGTGACCCTCCCAACGGGACCATCTTCCCAGTAGGAACCCCAGTAATATCCCCAGTAGTCGTAGTACCACTCTGAAGAACACGTAGAACCGGCCGTCCTCTATTCGAGTGTCAGGAATGCGGTGTCGTAGAGCCATCGAGCATAACAGCAATTGACGGCCAAGCTCATCATACAAGGGAGGGGGGAACTTGCGTTCTGAAGCAGGCAGTATGCCACGAGCCACATGATGAAGAGCAAGAAATCTACCGGGAAGCCCAGGAATAGTTTCTTGACAGGGACGCAGACGAGGATGGAGTATACAATCGCGATACCCGCAACGACCATGGAATAGATAATCCGTCCGTCAGTACTCGCCTCGTCGACCTTCTTGATTTGATGGACGAAGTTACCGAGGAGGCCGAGGACGATGGCACCACAAGCCAGCTCCGTAAGGCGCAGAAGCACCGACACGACTTTGTGGGCAGTGCCGGTGTTCGACATGGTGACGGTTGAGGCGATGGGAGCTGATTGAACCATCGTTAGGCTTTGCTTGTACGCGTTTTAGACTTGAAATGTTCCCAAGGCTAAAAGGACTACGCGACAGTCATTGAGAGAACAGCTGTAGTGATATATCTATATCTATATCTGGGGTATTCCAGAGCTCCCCCCTTCCGACGCTCTGGGAACCTGCAAATGTGACGACTGAGTTCAGCTACTGGCTGTGATTATTATGTGATGGCGCTGGATCAGAGAACGCATGCAGCGATCCAAACTGCTATATGGCCGCCTGGCCCGGTCTTAAGGCTGAAGAAGGTATTTGGCTAGTGCTGTCCATAGGCGTTGACAAAAGTCTAAAAACCCCTTGTTGCGCACCAGTCCATTCCATCAACGACAGCCACTGACAGCCGTCACAGATGGACACTAAGTCCAATGCGCCAATCTTTGGTGGTAGGAGGAGCGGCGCACTAATATCAACTGTTTGCATACCTGCGAGAGAGTCGAATGCTGGTCTGGACAACGTGGCGTCGATCTTGTAAGCCTGGAAACGTCCACCGCGCGGGGGACGTCCCCTACTTCAAGCTTGTACTCTTATTCTCAGCCCTAAAGCAACGTGCCACGAAGAAGGTCCTGGCCTGATCCGTCGTCGTGGCGCCTTCATCTGGGGTCGCCACATGGACCAAGGCGTGCAGCAACGTCGAGCTGCAAGCGGGTTTGCACAGGGGAATTGCCAGGTGAGGTTGACCAAGGCTTCAGCTGGACATTGATACTCAACAATCTCGGACAGACCGAGACAGGCTGCCCTAAGATTTCATGTAATCTTGCCCGAGAGAGTGACTTGTGATGGCAGCTTGCCGTGGGGGAACAACCGCGCATACCATCAAGTAACTGTGTGCAAGTTCACTTTCCCCAATCATACGGACGATTTCCGCAAACTCATACACAGGCGGATCAAGCCTCAGTAGCTTCGTCGTCATGGGAGGCAAGAAAGAGGCTTGTTGCCAATGCTGCAACCTGAACACCTACCGATAGAGTAGACCATATGGCAGCAGTGTCAAAGGCTGGGATCGCTTTCTCAACAAACACAGCAGGTATAATCGTATGAGAAAGGACTTCCTATGCACAACTGACGCCATCTGTAGGGGAGAGCCAGCTATTGGCCTTTGAGATGCATGAGCCTCGCATCGTCATTGGCTCTCAGAGCAGCCCTGCAGAGGCGCAAGCGCACAGCCTCCTCACCCCTCATTGACCAGTCTATGGTGATGACAGGAATCCAGCTGTGTCAAGCTCACAATTGCGCTTGGTTCGATGCAGAGTTTCCCTCGTCCTCGCCAACGCAGTCCGATAGGCTTTGCGCTCTGAAAGCATGTCTCGATGGCAACACACGTAACAGAGCAGGATATCGCAGCTCACGACGTAACAAGCGCCGGCAATGATGCCCCAGCTGAGACGCACGCCATGACGCTCCTAAGCGAAGCGGGCTTTGTTCAGTCTACAATCGCAGAAGCACTCCCGGCATATCGCGAGAGCGCCTCTCAGGTCACAGGGCGTGCTGCTGGACCTATCCACGATGAACTGACCGAGACCACCTCGGATTCATTCGCAGCTGCACGGAAGCTTCTGTATCGACATGGCGCACGATTTCTGGGTTGGGTCGCCATGGCTGTCGGCCTCGTCCTCGCGCTCCTGGCGCTTATTCCGGCATTCGTCAGTCAGGCCCTGACAGAAAAGCAGTACGAGCTGGACAAATGGCAGGCTCTGAAGGAATTCGTTGAGTACTGCAATAGTGAGAGGGTAAGAATTGTTTCTTTTTTTTGAAGTTTCAGAATGGAAGCAGCATTGACCCGGACGTAGGAAGGAGGCCGCAACCCGAAGAACTGCCAGGCAGCAACAGCTGTAGATCTGAGCCTGCCGCCAGGCATCGTCCTGGACAGCCGCTTCGAGGACCTTGTGCCGCGAAGCTCTGAGACCGTGCTGGGAAGGTTAAGCACCATCAGAAATTCGCTCGTTCGACCGAAATCACAGTCACAAATCATGGCGGCCCTGATCGCATCGTTCTGCTTGTGGGCCGTCGGATTGTATATGCTCATCAGAGCTCAAAGGCGCCGGCGACCCGCACAGAGGGAACCCGCCGCTCAGATGACAATTGAGCTTCGGAAGACGAAGAACCGCCAATCAGTCTTCTCCATCAAGAGGCCTCGGCTGCGCAAGGTAGTTGAGGAACAGGACCATCGGGCAACAAGAGCAGAGGCACAAGACAACGAACATTCTCCTGTGCTTTGGCTTTACTCCCCTTCGCTCCTTGGTAATGAGTACACTGAAGATGCTTCGCAAGAGGAGGAGGAGCCTTCTACGCTGGGTTCCTTTCCTGGATGGTTCACACGCCAGCGCCAGAGCTGGACTTCGCAAGATGAGCAGACATTGCGTCAACAAGAGCACCAAGAGCACCAAATCCTGCAAAACCTTCGATCGTCCAGCAGCCAAGGCAGTTCAGACCTGGCCAACGACATCCGCTCACTGCAGGACAGGCTGGAGGAGACTAGATGGGTTCGGCCGTATTCGGCACCCAGCAAGCCATATTACGAGAAGGTAGGCGAGGAAGGGGACAAGACTGCTAGACGCAGACTTATATACAATTATGGGGGCGGTAGAAGAAAGCGCACAGAGGTCGACACAAGCCTGGAAGACCTGTCCTCACAGTTGGAAGATGGCATGGCGTTCTTGTTAGAAGGAACGCTAGTTTTATCAAATCCGAGCTTTGACAAGGCGGCTGGAGTGCCCAATATTGACCACGACAAGGTTTCGGATTTGCTGTCCCAGTGGCTGGATGGGCAAGATACGAGCATGCTGGTTGGGGGCGAGCCTCCGAGCATAGCTGATGGACTTACGAGGCGGAAGGTCAGGCTGAGAGCCAAGAGAGGAAGATATTAGATGGATTCCAGTCACCAATGGACACGAACGGCACATCTTGCAAACTTAGTGCTCAATTCATCACGTCTTAGTCTGTCCGTTTCCAATGAATAATGAATGAATCGTATCATAATGCATACCCAAACTCCCTGCTTCCATTTGAGCAGTCTGTTTTCGTCCCCTGACAAGCTTCAACATTTTGAGCCAGAATCCAGACTTATAGAATAATTACACCTCGGTCTCGACATCGGGCTTGCGCCCATTCAGGGCTCCCAGGTTCGTGACCTTCCTCATGGCGTATTTGGCCTCGTCTTTGGCGAACTGAGCATTACGCAGTGGGCGCCACTGCATCAAGCCGCGGTGGCGACGGTGCAGGTCACGACTTCGCTCCTTGTAATTCTTGTACTGCTTGTAAGGGTTCTTGCTTCCACTTTCAGTCGACTCCATCGTGCCAGTTGTACCTGTCGTGTCTTCGGAACCGCGCGGTTCTGGAGATTGAGAATCACCTGAATGCGAGCTTTGGGTGCGGGCATCCTGAATGCCCAGATCCGGTTCTTCGTCATCGCTGTCAAAATCGTCGTACTCCTCGCTGTTCGCATCTGCGGCATGGCCGCTCATCAGAGAGGTTGGGTCCTCACCGAAGGCACCCGACCAGTCGGTGCCATCCTTGGCCAGCCATTTCTGCTTGTCCTTCTCAGAGGCCTGAGCCAACACATCGCGACCGTGCGTGAGCGATTCGTCATGGAGCTTCTGGATGATTGGAGGCACTTCAGTGGCTACCTCCTCCTCGCGCACACCTTCAGCGAAACAAGCCTCCCAGGCCTCAATGGTCTCGCGGGAATCGTTGTCGCTGACGAACTTGATATGGTCCGAGTCCGTACCAGGAGAGAACCGGCCCTTGAACTTGACACGACCGACCTCCTGAATGTCCATGTCGGGGATCTCCCTGAAGTTCTTCTCTGTGATGTAGTTCTGCGAGAGGCGGGTGCTGTTGTCACACTTCCAAATCGGAAGATCAAACTCGCGCTCCTCACCATCCACAAGCTCGTGAAGCCACACTGACGCATACGCGTCGGCATGTCGCTTGCCGCTGGGCCAGAATTCGAAGAAGACAGGGGACGAGTACCTGTGACGGACAGGCAGACGGATCTTCTCGTGGCCGTTATTGCCGCTGATGTCGAACCTCATGCCCTGCTCTTCCTTCGTGGAGGCGTTCTTCTTGATCGAAGCAGAGGATCCACCGGTGCGGAGTCTGAGCTTGACATGGTTGCTTGGTGCGTACCCAGAGGTGAGGATCTGGCTGTCAAGGAACTCGAAAGTGCCAATGTCCCAACCTAGCTGAGGCGGAGGCAACTTGAGATCGACGGAGCGGAAGAGCAGGGAGATGCGGATGCGACCGAATCCGACACCACCATCGAGAGGGTACCATCGAGTGGCCTCACTGCTCGTCTGGAGAATGTCCGAAATCTTCAGCGGCACCACGCCAATGATCGGATCGTGCTGTCTGTTACGCGAATCACGCACCGCGACCGTGACAATCGCAGAGCGCCAGTCGCGGATGAACTTCTCCGTTCCAGCGTTGAAGATGGGCTGGGAAGAGACGACCTTGGTTCGGGTCTTGTATATGAGGTCGTCATTGAGAAGAATAGTGCAGTACGAGCTCGGGAGGTTCTTGCTCTGTTCCTCCTTGACCTCTCCGGCCTCAGGCCGGCCAGGCTCGAACTCCTTGCCCTTGCGGGATCCCGAGGTCCCCTTGATGTTGGCCAGCTCGAGACCGACGATCTGGTGAACGACGACGCTGAGGATTCCGGAGGGCCACAGCGGATCTGGTGGGGTGTGAATGACGGCATCCTCTTCCTTCGAGTCAATGGCACCTTTCTCATCTTGGAACTCAGGCTTGTCCGCGAGCTCTTTTGGCAAGTTGATATCTCTGCCGTCAGTGCGGAGCGCCTTGCGGAACTGCGTCTTGCCGAAGAACCCGACCTCCCAGTGCAGCTCGCCAGGCATGGTGCTCTCGGCCTTGACGCCCTGCAGCCTGGAGACCTGAGGGAACATCTTGCCAGGGTGCTGAATGAGCTTCTGAATGCTGAGCTCGACCTTGCCGACGACGTCATCCGCAGAGGACCTATCACTGTCCCAGAGCTCCATTGAGAGCTGCTCGTCGGCCTTGATGAGATCGCTAGTCACAAGAAGACCTGCGCATTCCTCAAACAGCGGGTTGAGGTCGTCCTGGATGACACGAGTACAGAACTGGGGCTTGGAGAACTTGCTCCAGCTGATGGTGATGTACGGGTCGGAGCCACCACCCTTGCTGCCTCTGGTATCCTGTTTGCTGAGGCCGGTGGCTTTGTGGATTCGGACGAACATGACACCGAGGGCAAGGGTCTCCTTCTTGATGTCGTCGCCCTGAAGCATCTTACTCATATCAAGAGTCATACTCTTGGGAGCGACGTACATGGAAGCAGCGGCCCCTATAGCCCAGTTGACGAAGTTGGAGATGAGAGGCAGGTTGAGAATGTTAACGCCCTTCTCGATCATTGGTGTGCAGCCGGCTTGGACTTTTGGCAGACCCATGAGCGTGAACGTGACAGTCTTGAGGAAGGGAGGATCAGGTGTGAGCTGGACCCGGACGCGAGCAGTGGCCACCAGGCCGATGAGCTCGACCCAGATGGGCAGGGGCACACCGAATAGGCCCTTGATACCAAGGTAGAACACCAGCTGCATGCCCATGTTGCGAGCCTTGGATGCGATGTCGCCGCCGGATGGCTTGGCGTGGTAGGCAATGGAAACCTCTAAGTTATAGAACTGACCAGCCTGCTCGATAGCAGCCAGCTCATTTGGATCGGTGTTCTTTTCGTTCTCCTTGTGGATCTCGTCCTTGATATCCTGCACATGGGAATCGGGAAGGGCCCGCATGTTGAGGATGCGGATGGGATTGTTGCCCTGCGAAATGTCGGCAACGCGGACGTGCTCAATGATGCCGGGAACCGAGGCGGCCATGACATCTTCCAGGCTGGAGATTGTTAGTACACTGCAGTACGCCATTGAGACGGTTGAACTTACGTATCGGCGACACCAGCAAACATTTCCGGGTTGATCAGCCCCCAGACGATTCCAAGAGCGGTGTTCAACCACTCGACCGATTCGGGAATCAGGTTCACTGTTGCTGTCTCGCCTCTCTCCTGCTCGCTCGCCCACTCCATATCCCTGCCCTGCCGGATAAGGTCCTTGGCCCAGAGGAACACACCGGAGGCAATGCAGATAGCGAGGGGGACGAGGCCCAGGAGGCGACCACCAAAGGACTTACCAACGAAGATGATGGCAAAGAAAATACCAGCGCACAGGATATTGGCACGCTGCTCGAGGATGGCGAACATGGGTTCGTAGCTGACGGAAGGGGTCTTGTAAAAGAGCACTGAGGTCTTCTCACTGCGGATGGGGACGTCAGAGGTGGCACCCTCTTGGACTGGGTCCGGAGGAGCAAGAATATCTTGGTTGCGACGGTACTCCTCGCCCGACATGTGTGAGTCGACCTTTGCCGTGGTGGGTTTGCCCAGGTTCTCATTGGGAATCGACAGCTGTAAGGCCAGAGTCAGCAAGGCGCCCAAGACATGAATACGCGAGTGAGCGTACCTGTGGATTTTCGACAGCTTCTTCATAGCTCAGTTGGGTATCCCTGATCTCGACATCCTTGCCAGTGACAGGATCCCGGACAGTACGATGCTTCGCCTTTCTCCTCTGGCGATCATTGTGATGATCCTGGACCTCACCATAAGCCTTGTTCTGCTTCAGCTGTTGATCAATTTCAGCATCACGATCTTTCTTCTCTTTGTCGAGCTGCTCCATGAACTCTTGTATGTTAGGCACACGGTTCTGGCCACTGTAGTGCTGGCCACCCGAAGGGGCGACATGCTCGTCGATGTTCATACTGGGCAAGACGTGACGAGCGTCAAGCTGATGACTGATGGGAGGAGGAAGAAGATGAGGGTGAAGAGGGAAAGAAAAAGAAGGAGAAGAAGAGGATGTAGGAGGAAATAAAGTGCCAAGGAGTGGGAAAGGTGGGTAGAGAGAGTGATCAGAGGCAGGGATGTAAACTACACGAAAGCCGGATTTAGGGACAGGATCAGAGGGCCAATGGTGATTATGATTCTACTGGGATGGCAGCAGCCACGGTTTACCGTCAGGGATAAAAGAGGAGAGAATGACATGTGCGGCTGGAGCTGCAGATTGTGGTACCCAATGCTTGTTTTGTGGTGCTGCAGTCCTCCCTTGAGGGGTGAATTTGGCGCTGGATCGCGGTTGCATGCATTTGCTTTGGCCTGGTTTGGCGTGTGAATCAGCGATCAACAGCTGGAAGCTGGAAGCTGTCGTCGATGACGTCGTGGTTGCGAAGCTAGGCGATGCGGTTGGTGGGGCCGATCGACGCGGGGGGGCTTGCTTGTTTCGTCTGGCTGCCTGCCACCTTAATGTGCCACCAGCTGGAGGCAGAATCTTCACGAGGGCTGTCATTCCTGCTCTGAAGCATGAAATACATAAATCATCTACTGTATGAAAGGAAAAGTGTCCAGAAGACTCCGAAAGATTGCCCACACAGCCAATTTGACTGAATGCAACATCGTCTCTCCATAAACGGGAGCTCAGATCCGACCCCGATCGCCGAGAAACGCCCTCCTGTCATCACATCATCAAGCACCACCCCTGCCCCCCTGCCTGGCCCTAAGATACACATTCCTCATACCTTATCGCCAGAGCTCTGCGTCGCACCAGTCTTGGCTTTGACCACATCCCAACTTTTGCTCCGGACCTGCGTAGAGGCTTGCGACAGCCAGCGCTTGTAACTTGCATCACTGCCCCCACTCGAGCGATTCATACACTCTGGCGGCTGACTCCTCTACGACCGCTGAAGCTATTTCTATTCCCAAACGGCAGATGAAAGAGCCGATTTATCTCCCACTTGAGCTATCTTCGTGAGGTGTGAGCTCCTTCAGGCCATCAAACTTCTCCAACTGGATCTTGTCCAAGTCAATCCCGTCAAAGGTGCGAACCTAGTGTGATCCCCACTCATCAGCTTAGACCCATTTGCAGATGGGAATTTGGCCACAGCCAAGCCCGGAGAATACACAAAGGCAGACAGGACCCAACGTACATTGATACCGTATTTGAGTTTTCCTAAACGTTGGAAGTCAATACCGATGCTGGCGCCACATTTGGGACAGAAGAGATGGTCTCTCGTTTTGGTGTTGAACTGCAAGGAGTTAAAGGCTAGCTCCCTGTTCTTCTCGCCACGGGATTCGGGAGGTGCGAACGGCCTCACCTCATATTTGGAACATTTCTCTTTGGATCCATCGTGCCAAGTCACCTCATCGTACGTCGGGTCTGCACCCTATCAGTTTTTCGGTACCCCGAAATGGATTCGGAGGGAGAGCCGCTCACAAACCAGGAGGTATCCCAATCTTCTGCAAATCGAGCAATTGCAATTCAGCACCTTATACGTCTGCAGAGACGGCGTAAGGGTCACTGATAGCTTCACATGGCCGCAATGACACCCTGCCTCGTACGTCTGGCTTGTCTCTTCTGTCTTGGCTGAGTCGCTCATCGTGCTTACTGTGTCTTTGTGTTGGCGAGAGGCGGGCAGCAAGGACTGTGCATCAGTGATCTGTTAACGAAAGAGTGTTCAGAGTAGACGTGAGTCGCGAAAAGTTGAACCACAGAGAGACATGTTGTGGAGTTTATAGTCTGCGATTGGGAAATGTCAGGTTCTCGTTATCCCAACCTGGTCGGTGTAACTTGTAAGCAGGCCCAGCATAGCCTCACTGTCCCCGCCTTGGATATAGTTGACAGGGGGCTTCATCTCTGGCACTAATGCCGAAATCAGAACTCGGATCACATGGATAGGACCGCGAAGGGTTGCGTATTATTAAGATACGGATCGTAGATAGCTATGTGTATGGGCAACCTTGGCCGCATCCATAACGTTGACTGAACATACAGATCTGTGTCTATCAGTGCGACCGGCTCCGCTCCACTGCGGCGCAACGTTGACTGCCTGGTGCCTGGCCTGCCGCATGTCACTTTTGCATCATCTTAGCTGGACAGTAAAACAACACCGCATCAAGTGGAGTGGCTCTTACAACGTGAATCTTGCAGATTGCTTTCCCCGCCTCCGTGAAGTTGTCTACCCCGCCTCCATAGTGTGGTAGAAGGTAGTATACTCCAACTGAGGACTTCTGCAAAATTATCAGATCTCAGAGGGCCTTTCGTTTCCTAGCTGTCGCACTTCATCCGGGCTGCGGATTCTGCCAGACCGGGCGCAATCGGACTACTGAAGCGATTCACAGCCCAGTGTATCCGCCCTGAGCCACAACTGATTGGCATCCACCAGACCAGAGTCCACCAGCGAAGACGAATTGGACCGTCTGGCTGCCAACAGGGTTGCTAGTATTACCGCCTGCATCGATGGAGTAAGAAGGCACAACGCCAGAGAAAGATGATGTGGGGTGTTCAGCCCTGACATGGTGCTCAAAACATGCCGTGAGAAACACTCCATAGCAATCTAGCCTAGACCCAATTGCAGTCGTGTATAGATTACGACATATGGATTTCACATTGGATATACCTTCCTGTACTTGCCCGGCACCCTTCCAACCCTAGGCCTCAATGCCTCCACAGGAGTGTCCAGCTGTGATTCTCCTTGGACACGCGCTAAGTATCCAGATGATGGAGCTCCTTGTGTGAAGCATGTTCCCTGGCGTCTGCTCAGAGCATAAGGGGTTAAAACTTGGATGACTGATCCTTCCAGTGATCAGGCCAGTCTCCGGTTGCGAGATGACCCCTGACCAGGCTTTCCATGCCGCTCAAGCTCTGCGTTGTGTGAGCTGAGCACCCAGGAGGGAACACTTGGTCTCCCTTTCTTTTCTTCTAGGCGCCTTATTATAGGGAGAAATCATTGGCTGAAGCTACTACAAGTCACTGAAGATGGAAGATGGGTATTTCGTAAAGCACATCAATGCCCTCACGGTACAATTGTTGTACAGTGAATTTAGCGACTAAGTAGCAATCACTAATAATTGATCGTATGAGACTGTTCATACAATCTTTGTAATATTCTCAAAAGTCCTCCTCCCATTAAGGCATACTAGTACAAGACCATGAAAGACCTAGTGATGGATGTTGCTCCCTTTTTAGACTGGCCAGAGCTCTTTTCTCCCATGTCAAGCTTTGTGTGAGTTAAGTCTTTGCCTCTCTCAGCCCCCTTCAGAATCGCTCACAGACCTCACTACCCTCGTTTGGCCACGTCCTCGAGAAGCGTCTTGGCAGCCAGCTTGCCCAGATTGTTCGAGGCCAGCGGTGAATCTCCCGTCAGCAGGAGGCGATCCCGATGACACTCGCCCGTGATGGTTTTGTTGATGGGCGTGACACCCAGCTTCCTGAGCCGGTCTCCCACCAGCCAGCTCATCTTGCCGGGGATGTAGCCGATATCGACATTGGCACCCTCGTCGAGCGAGTCGGGGAACACGTCGACGGAGTAGCCGTCGTAGATGAACTTGTCGCCCTCAGGCTTGCCGACATCCGCCGCGAGCATGCTGGCTGGGCCGTGGCACAGGGTGATGAAGTAGCGGTCGTTGGCATGGGCCCAGCGGAGCACGTCGCCCACCGTCTTGCTGAAGGGCACGCCGTTGAGCACGCCGTGCCCGCCGGGGACGAAGACGCCCAGGTAGGGCGTGTCTCTGGTGAAGCCGCTTCCCCAGACCTCGGAGAGGTTGAGCGGGCTGCGAAGCTTCTCCTTGTACTTTTCGTACATGTCCTTGACGGCGGCGTCCTCCCTGGGGAAAGCCCACATCTCGAGCTTGACAGGATCGCCGGAGATTGTGGCCACGTCGATGTCGAAACCGGCGGCGTGCAGATGCAGCATGGGCAGCAGCATCTCGACGGGGTGATTGCCGGTCGAGAAGAACTTGCCGTCTGCCATCTTGAGATAGCGCTCCTGGGTGCCGATCATGAGGATCTTCCACTTGCCACCTGTGTACTTGTTGGGGTAGTCGGCGCCGTCGAAGTCTGTCTTGGCCGTTACGTACTGGGTGAGGGAGTATGGTGACGGGAAATAGGCATTGTCCTCAGCCACATCGCGGACAGGTTCCTTGTCGTTCTGGTTAGACATATCTAGTAGGATGGATGGCTTGTAAAGTGATTTGTTACAGAAGTTCTTGTGAGATTGAGGTCAATTGCAAGATTAAAATTAGATGTTGAGACTCTGTAGAGAAAATGGAATTTGGAGACAGGCGTAGAAGCGCCTCCTTATGTGCATCTGAGCTGGTGAGCAGGTTGCGTCATGTGCCGCAGACCTCCCAAATCTGCCTTAGTACTTATTTCTTCTTCACCGCATCAAGCTAAGACAGCTCGTTACCAAAGTCGGAAACACCCACACCGATGGGCTCACATCGGCGTCTGGTGTGGCCCTGCTTACAGAGAAAAAAGATGCAGAACCTTATTATCTCCGATCCGATGGAGGTCCCCATAGTGACGCGCCTTCGATGGAACCCTTTCATTGTCGCAGGGACCACTCGAGATGGTGCCTCGCCACCAGTCAGCACTCAATCCTGTATCTGGAGCCCCTCCATCCAGCGGGGCAGCCACAGCCGAACGGCATTGACGGCAGAGCTAGTCAGGAAGTTCACTCTCTATGACGATGGCTGATCGATAGCTGGGTTCGGTGGGAACTCATATAAGTAGGACTTGCGCTGTTTTGTTCACGTTCCCCCTGCTGGCCGAGAAGTAAACTGATTTTCCAAGGACGCAGACTTCACACGACAACAGACATCGAAAGGGAACAAACACCACAAGACGAGAGAAAATGACTACCGATTACAAATTCGAAGGATGGGTGGGCGAGGATGAGAAGGCCGCCCAGGGCAACATGAAATGGACCGAGTTCGAACCCAAGAAGTGGGAGGAGACAGACATCGACATCCGCATCACCCACAGCGGCATCTGCGGCTCTGACATCCACGTCCTGCGCTCCGGCTGGGTGAGTTGGCCGAACACATTCCTCCACGCGCTTCTACAGGTCAACTGACGTGAAGTTTCTTCTCTTTCGCCACAGGGCCAGGCTCCTTACCCCGTCGTCGTGGGCCACGAGATCGTCGGCGTCGCTGTGCGCGTCGGTTCGCAAGCCGAAGGCGACATCAAAGTCGGCGACATCGTCGGCGTGGGCGCCCAGGCCGACGCCTGCCTGAATCGCAACAAGGACGACGACTGCGTGGAGTGTTCCTCCGGCGAGGAGAACTACTGCACGAGCATGAGGCCGACGTATAGCTCCAAGTTCATCGTCACGGGCGACAAGACCTACGGTGGCTACGCACGCTACCACCGTGCCCAGTCGCATTTCGTCTTCCGCATCCCGGACGGTGTCAAACCCGAGCATGCCGCACCGCTGCTCTGCGGAGGCGTCACGGTGTACTCGCCGCTGAAGCATTTCGGCGCCGGCCCGGGAAAGAAGGTCGGCGTCGTCGGTGTCGGCGGCCTGGGTCACTTCGCGGTGCTCTTCGCTCGTGCGCTCGGGGCTGACGAGGTCGTCGGTATCTCGCGGCGGGAGAGCAAGAGGCAGGAAGCCCTTGACCTTGGCTGCACGGACTACATCGCCACAGCAGACGAGGACGATTGGTCGAAGAAGCACATGCGATCGCTCGACCTGATCATCTCCACAGTCTCTTCTCCCAACGTCAGTATCCCCCTCCAAGGACTCTTCTCATCACATTTGCGTGCCCCCTCCCTACCAATCAAGCACTGACACTTGGTATTATATAGATGCCCTTCGCGGACTACCTTGGTCTTCTCAAGCGCGACGGCACGTTGGTCCAGGTCGGCCTGCCCGAGGCCCCGATCCCACTCCGATTCGGCAGCCTCGTGGGCGCACGCCGCAGGATCGCGGGCTCAGGCATTGGATCGCCCGCAGAGATTCGAGAGATGCTCCAGCTGGCTGCCGATAAGCAGGTGAAGCCGTGGGTGCAGACCAGGCCCATGTCGGAAGCCAACCAGGCTGTCGTCGACTTTGAGGCGGGCAAGCCCAGGTTCCGCTACGTCTTGACCAACTGAGTAGGGCAGCATGACGCTGATTCCGCCCTTGCCGGCCTCCCTGGCCATGGATAGATAGAAAAGCCTTCTTGGTAGATATTTCAGGGTGAATAGAGAGCATTCTTATGGAGACGTACACATCAGCAAGCTCCCAGGTGCTCGGAAGAAAGATGGTGAGTTCTTCCGCCTAGATTTTGAATCTATATTTGACGACTGTTGCTTTCTTTTCTCGTCAGGAAAGTGGGAAGTGCCTATTAGCACCGTGTTCCAGTATGGAAAAAACGACCTCCAGGGAGAGCATCGCTTAAATGAAACAATTCCTGAAGCATCGTTTTCTCGTTCGTACTATCCAAGGCCACCCTTCTGAACGGGCGCAAACCCTTGCCAAGTCTTTCCGGTCCAGGGGGTGAATTCCACAAAGGTCTCTGAAGCCTTGATCTGCTGCCAGAGCGGGATGCACCTTGAGGTAGGTACGTAGGTAGCTGGCCGTCTCAAGGACAGTTACGTAGAAGCTGTATTGCTATTTAGACATTGGTTATTTAGGCTAGGTATCAGAGCCTAGAATTATTTCCTAATAGAGCTGAAAGCTTATATATACACTATACTATAATGAATAAGTAGGAGTTCCTTTTTTACTTAGTATATCTTACATGATAGTTACTATAATTGGTACTATCAAAGTCTATTCTAATTGCTGTTGGAATCACTATTCTAGGCGTTATTCCGATTGCTATTAGATTGCTATTCTAACCACTATTATAGGCGTTCTATTCTTACAGTTATTACTATAAAAATCTTCAAAAACTGAATTTAAGCTGCTGCTTGAATTACTGTAAGGCTCATATAGAAATATAGGTATACATGCCTTTAAGCCCAACAAGAAAGATGCACACTTATTGGATCGCGCTGGTTGATATCCCTCATTTAGTGCCCAAGAGAAATACTCAAGTTATAACACCTATGACAAGGCTCCGCTGGGCAACCCGATTCATATACCGCAGGACCCCAAACCGAAAAGCACTCGACGAAGATTGATGACGTAGACGACACTGGATGAAATAGCACACTCTGAATCTTACATAGATATCAATAATGTCTACAATGTCATAGGAAGTCCACCACGGACGCTGCAATTTGAGAAAGTATTACTCGTCCCATGACTTGACAGCATCCTCAATGATGGGCCTGAGAACCTTCCTCCCCGCATCCGGGGTCTCATGCGTCCAGACCATCTGCCTCTTGCCCAGCTCCCTCGCGCGATGCCACGGCTTGACATTCAACGTCGTATCCGCCTCAACAGCCTTCACCACTGTATCGAACAGCCCGTCGGCCTGGGTCTCGTTGATCCTCACGTCGGTCCTGACCACGAGCACAATCTCCCTGACCTTCTTCTTCTTCTTCGTGGTCAGGTCCTTGACCTTGTACTTGTTCAGCGCGACGGAGATGTCGGTTCCGACTTGGGCGGTCCAGGCGGCTTCGACGGCGAACCAGTTGAACAGCTCGCCAAACTCGGTCCTCTTGATCTGCTCCTCGAGGGAGTACGGGATGGAGGCGAAGCCGAGGCTGACGGTGGGTGTGCGGGGGGAGGGGGTGTCGACGAGGTCGCCCTTCCAGTCGCGGCGGAGGAGATCACGGACGCCGAGATGGTCGAGGTCCTTTTTGGCTGTGCTGAGCTCATCATCGAGTTCCTTCATCTTGTCCTCGAAGCTGGATTGGCGCCAGTTGCTGCGTTGGATGATGCGGTGGGCTGTCTCACGGTCCGCATCCGTGGCATCCTTGAGACCGCCGGCGTCGATGGCAATCGCAGAGAGGATGAGCTCGAGGAGCTCGTGGGGCAGATGGTACTCCTCGGGAAGCTGCTCCAGCTCGTCGAGCATTTGCCTAGCGACGATGGTCGTGCAGCTGGCGGTCTTCTCAAAGATGCGAGGCTTTGCATCCGGACCAGCGCCAACGTCTCGATGGTGGTCGAAGATGCTGATGATCTTCGCATGGGACCACCGCCTCAACGGCACTGCGTGATCAACGATGACAATACCCTCGAGGTTCTTGGAAAGCGTCTCTGGATCCGCAGGCAGCTCATCGATCGTCAGCAGATCCGAATGGCCGGAGCTCATCTGCGAGTTGGCCAGCGCAATCTTATTCTCCGGCCGCAGGTCCAACGCATCCGTCGGCGTCTGCAGCAGCGCGATGGCCTTCAGCGGGTTCGATGTGTGCTCCGTCGCATGCTGAAGGTGGTACGCCCATGTCAGCGCGGCGGTCATGGAGTCGAGGTCGCCGCCCTCGTTGCCCTGCACGATGATCCATTCGTTGGACCTGCCGGCCTGCCAGTCGATGAGGAAGAGTCGCTTCGTTTCACGGGACCATTCGCTAAAGTGGCCGACGCCGGTCTCGCGGGGTCGCTGCCCGGTGGAGGTGCGGTCGGGCCGGGCCGCCATGACAAGCTGCTGGTCGTGGTTCTCGTGGAGGTTGGGTGATGCGAGGGCAAGGGATGCGCCAATGACACATAGTTGCAGGAAGCGCATGGCGGGAAACGTGGCCGTAGTGTCAGGGAGGTCTCATGCGTAGGTGAATCAATGACAGGACTGCGTGACGACAGTTATTCAGATCAAGTAAGTTTTTTTCGCAAGTAGAGGGAGAGAAGGAAAGGAAAGTCTAATTAAGGTAAGGTAAGGTTAGGTTCTTCAGGGGTGGAACGTGGGAGCTTTGACAGGCGTGATGCCAGTGACGCAATCAGAGAGGCGTGGGGAGCTGAAACAGTAGTGGGTGCGCGTCCGGCAGTGCCCAGGCTGCCATCGGCATCGCCGCCAACAATCACCTGTCAGCGAGTAGATGTGCAGCGTCAAGCTGGATGGAGACTCGCTGTGCATGTTAAGACAATGAAGACTGAAGGACTTCATCTCAACGAAACCAGCATTCCCTGGATAGTTCAACCAGTCTTCAATGAGTCTCATGGTTCACCAACTTCAATAACGCCTCGATGTCTCATTATTCATGTACTGATAAAACACCCGGAACTCCAAGCAGCCCAATCATGCCAAGGTAAGCCGTTCATGTATCCGTCATCCGATAATGCCCCTCGACTTGCGCAGTTTCCGTGGCGTGTCGCCAGGTCCCAGGCTAGGCGACCGTTCCTTCTTCCCGAACATGCCACTGAATCTGCTCCTCGGCCGCGCCAGGTCACCGTCTTGCGTTTCCGCGCCCGCATTGCCCCCGAGGGCATGATGATCCGGTTCAACTCCTCCCTCTATGCTCGGCTCCTTCGCCTCCTCTATCTGATTGAGCTGCGGCATCGCTTCCTGAGATGAGGACGACCGCGTCTGGCTCTGTGGGTGGAGGAAGGAGTGTTGGAAGCGCTGGTTCTCAGCCTCCCAGCGGCCACGTTCAAGAGTTTCGGTGTTTTTCTTGACGGCGTACGAGTCCGGGTCGTGGAAGCGGTTGTCTATGGAGGAGTTGATTGTGCCGCGGATGAGGTCAGTTGCACCCTGCGGAACCCATCGTGTATTAGCCATTGCGGTTCGAAACTCTGGAAGCGCGAGGATAGTGAGAGAGGGAAATCCCAGGCCGGGAAACTTACATGAACACCCGCCGCCGCCCGCTTCAAGTTGTCAAACGTCTTCATCCCGGTTGGCTTCCGTGGAATTTGGTGTCCAGGCGCAGGAGGAGATGGTCCAGCAGCGGGAGTCTCCCTCAGTGTCGACTGCCTCTCGGGCGGGAACGGTGAGTTCGTAGCATACTCCTGTGACCCTCTCCTAAGTCCAGGCTGGTATGTCGCAGATGGTGCAGCATACGGCTCTTGCGGTTGCTGGACTGGCGTGGACACCGGCCGTCCCTCCAGAGAGCGTCTGGCGTTTCGTTCGGGGATGACAGGGACTGGGGCATTGTTGAAGGCGTCATTATTGGGAACATTATTGTTGTCGTTTGTCGGACTGATGGGTGAGATGGGGGCTTGTTCACGCGATGGAATGACTCGTTTGCCGGGTGTTTCTAATGGCTGCTCGTCTTGCTCAACTTGGGTCGGGGGCTCCATCCCAGTCGCGAGCTCAGCCGCGCCATTCCTGGGTTTCTCAATTGTGGTTTTCTACATCTGGATTAGAACTGATGGAGAGCCATGGAAGGAGACGGGGACAATTACCACGCCATCTGAATTCGTAATGGTAGTGGTGGTGGTCGTTGTCGTAGTCGTAGTCGTGACGGTCTGTCCCGTCACCGGGTTACTGTGCGTCTCCCGCATAATTGTCGGTGAGGTATAAGAAGTTGGTTGGCCCCTCAGCGCATCCTCCGACGGGACTGACATTGTTGTCGGGTTTGTGGAGGTTTCAGGCAAGCCGCTTGTGCTTCTTGATACTTCTGATGGCTGCTCCGGTGTGCGAAGGGAGGGGTTTGTCTCGTTGCTTCGGCCTGACGATACCTCATCGGTCTGCTCTGGAGGAGGGGGCACTGCTGCCGATGGAGGCGGCTGGAGATGCTCTGTCGTAGGTCTGGATTTATTACTGCCGCCGAGGATGCCTTTCCACCGGGACTTCCCCTTGAGATCTGTTGATGGCATTGCAACGATGAGATTCCTTTCAACCTTACCAAGTCGTTAAGTTAAGACTGACTGATTGGAGAACCAATTGATGCGTGCTTGATAGATTCAATATGCTATGAGATGATGCTACGAGGCCTTGAAACAGGTTGGCTGGGCATGATGCCCGATGAGGTCATGTCGAGGCAGCCACACACTCTCTTCAAATACAAGGATGGTGGGTGGTGGATGAGGCGATCCAATGACGATGAATCTCCGCTTAATCGGCAGCCCACGGATTGTCGATCATCGGGCCTGCCACGGTCAGAAAGCAACGGTTTCGTTTTGTTAATATGAGCATCCTGCTATATCCCAGCATTTCGAACCAAGTCAGTAGTGGAGAGGGGCCTTGACTCGACCATCTACTAATACAATAGACTCTGCGGTAGGCAGTACTCTGACCTGGGATATATATCTCGGCTACTTGTTCTTGGCTGCACGCACTGGCTCACAAGCTACAAATAGCGACAAAGGGTCTCCGCTGCCACTAGAACACCCTAACTTTGAGCCTGCGAGTGCTAGTAATGCCTTCGGGCGGCCAGCCGGAAAATACTTTTGCCGATGTGTACTCTTGTTTTTCGCAAGAAGATCTCGGTCAACCACAGCGCATCGCATCGTACCTGAGCGTATGCCCAGTGACTCTGCGAAGGTCAAACTACTATGCTGTAAGCGTGTACGATGCGTAAATTCAAGCGCCACGCACAATCGCAACCAAAGCACGGGCAACCGACGTCCAGCAGTGCCTCCAAGGCACCGGTTGCACCGCCAGTCCGCCGCCCAGGATGGACTGGACCAAGCTACCTACATAAAGTCCCCAAAAGGGCTCCGGCGGCAGGGAAGGACAATAGCTCGCCGCAACAGATCAGCAGCCTATCTGTTCAGCACCAGCAGCTCATCCTTGACACAATCAGAACCACATTTCCTGCCGTCGACGAGTTCAATGCATTGATACCCGTGTTGCGTGCAGTCAGGGAAGCCCTCGAGCAAGAGGACTACTCCAAGGCATTCGGGACCGAGGAGTTCCTGGAGGCATATACGATCCGCTGGAGCCCCAGTAGAGCTCTGACAGTGGCGAATGTGTTGGCTTGGATGTGCAGTGAGATGAGTGAGGCTGCATGGGTCCAGCAGTTCCTTCACCACGATGGGCAAGAGCCGTCGAAGATCGTGTGCCTTGGGCGAGGAGGGTCTGACCTATTAGCATGCGCGGCGTTGCTGAAGCACTCTCGTCAAAGCAAACTTGATGAAATGGCCCGGGCAGAGTCCTCTTCCCATGATGCGGCCTCATACCTCGACCCTGGTCACAAGGACAGCTCTTTGATTGATCTCAACCTCATTGATAGGCATGACTGGTCGGCGGTTGCCACAAGACTACTGCATACTCTCACCCATCCTCCTACTCTTTCGAAATACGCGACCGCCAAGGCGCACGCTTCCAATGTCTCCTCTATCCCACCACACGCCTTGAATCTGGCAGTCAACACCGTCGACATCCTCGAAAGCGGAAGCGCAGATCTGCGTGCGATGATTGGACCGAACCCGGCGCTCATTACTCTCTTCTTCACGCTCCACGAACTCTACTCAATTTCGATATCCAAGACCACGGCTTTCTTGTTGAAACTGACTTCGATCGCACCGAAAGGGAGCCTACTGCTACTTGTAAATAGCCCCGGAGCTGATGCCGCGTTGCCTGATAGGAGCAACAAAGGGCAGGAAAAGAGATATCCCCTTGAGTGGTTGTTTTACCAAGCTCTGCTGCCGCCCAAGAAGGGGCCTGACACTGGCGCAAACTCAGAGGAGGAGGAGGAGGCGGGGGAACAGCCAGCATGGACGAAACTTATCGAAGGCGGCCAGGAAATGGAGTTTAAGCTGCCGACAGGATTGAGATACCCAGGGAGTTTAGAGAACACCAGGTTCCAGGTGCACCTGCTGGAGCGTTTATGATGGAGCATTGATACTAGCCAGGCTTATGTTGTACCTGATGTTCTGAAAACAACAGGCTACCCATGCTCGGGTTGTTCCATGTTCTGCCCCTCACCGCGTTGAAAACCACTCGATTACACTACAGTCACGAAACATCGTTGTTAGAGACACTCAGATGCAAGGTTAGCTGTCTTTTAAGTAAGGTAGGGAGGGCCCGGAGCGGCACTGATGGCCCGGGAGACGTTTGGAGGGTGAATGAAAGATGACCCAAGTCATTTGGTCCCGTGGCTTGGCTTCCTGCCTTCATCAAGCGTTTGCCCAACAAGAATCCCCTCGTCGGTCGTCCACTCCTGCTGTTGAGCCATCCGCGCATGATGTGCGGCAGCATCCGTCTCCAGGTACGTGGACCTTCCCTGAGCAAACCAAAAGATCACGGACACGACCAGCATGACGCCGAACACGGCGATGGCGTAGTTCATGTTGCTCGATGTGGGGTTAGGCGAAGTCGGGAAGAAGAAGAATATGGTCGTGATGGCACAGTAGATGATGGAAACCCAGTTTGCGACGGGGCCGAACCGGCCAATGGAGAATTGGCGCGGAGGGAGCTTGTCCCTACCAACAGCCATCAAGACGGCAATGGGGATCGCGTAGGAGATGGTCAGCGCAATCGTGCTCACGGCGAGGACGGCATCGAGGACGGTGGTGGCGAAGGTGTAAAGCACGCCAATCAGGCAGATAAAGAAGCATTGCAACCAGAGGGCACGCGCGGGGACCTTCCATGTGGTGTCTACATGGGAGAAGTATGATCCCCACGGAAGGCCGCCGTCACGAGCAAAGCCCCAGGTGAGTCGAGACGCTGAAGTCATCACGCTCATGCCCTGGCCGAAGCCGTTGGCAATGAAGAGAGAGACAAGGACAGCACTGCCTGTTCGGCCAAGTGCATCGTCCAGGACTTGAATGAAAGGAAACCCTGTGGGGGAGTTCAAGACGGTGTCGAAGTCCTGGATACCGAACAGCATCACCGCCATGAAGATGAAGCCGGACACAGCTCCACAGGCAACGGACAGATACATGGCTTTCGGTCCGTTCCGACGAGGCGCGGGGATCTCCTCCACCATGTGAATGACGGCATCGAACGCGGTGAGACCTGGCTGCTGTCAGTGAACAACGTTGCATCTAAGGAAGGGTTATCCTGTCCCCTGGACACTCACCATAGGCCGACTGAACGAGTCCCATGAACCATGTGACGCCGTCCGGCCAACCGGTCTGGTTGACCCAGCCTCCAAAGACGAAAGAGGCGGCTTGAAACTCCAAGCCAGGCTTTGTTCCCACGGCGATGAGCACGGCCATGGCAATGACGACGAATAGCACAACGAAACTAGCACCGACCGCGTCGTTGAACCACGGAAGGGTCTTCTCACTACGACAAGCCACGAGATTGAAGGCATTGAAGAACAGAGTCACGCCGATATAGACCAGGAAGAGAGTCCAGCCTTGCGTGGCCCCTGGCCAATCGTGGTCGAACATGACCTTCATGCTCAGCAGCATCTCAGCCATGAAGGCGTTCTGCGACGCCGTCAACGCCCACCATCCAAAGGTGTTGGTCCAAGCCGTCATGTACGAAACGAACCGGCCGGTCGGCGTGTCCCACAGACGGGACACCCAGTAGCCCTGCCCAAGAGCGGTGGGCATGCTGCTGCACATCTCGCCCAGGGACAGGGCAATGCAGATGTTGCAGAAGAGGACGAGGACGAGGCCCCAGAGGATGCTCACCGGTCCTCCCGTGGTGAGCCCGGCGGCCATGTTCTGGGCGAAGGTTGCCCAGGTGCCGAGGACGCAGAAGGCCATGGCCAGCATGCTCACGAGGCTGAACTTGCGGGAGAGGGCCGCATCGTGTCCGAGGTCAGCGAGGTCGCGTGCATCGTCGTCGGCCTGGGCAAGCCGCCTATCTGTCTTTGCCGGGTCGGGTTCCATGTTGTCGCGAGGAGGCGGAGTTACCTTCTCTTGCTGTGCCTTTGAGGGTCGACTGAGGCCGCATCAGGGTTATTGACAGGTTGAAAAGGACGGATGGGATCAGAGAGCCGAAATCATGGTCTGCGCATCACACCCCATGACCGTGATATCTCGGTGCTGGAAGCCACTTCACTAGCCCAGGCGCCGCATACCTATCTCTCCCCCATACCTCGCCGAGCGGAAAAGGCAAGCTTGATGAGAAGCCGCGGACAGCGTACTGTAATACGGGGTGACCGGCAGGTCTCGTCTTGGCTTAAAGTGCGCCATCGCCACAAGTCATTCGTCTGGAGTAGAATCCACAGTGGAAGTGGAAACGTACCGATGTAACCAGTGGAGGAGGGGTCCAACGAAGGGAGGGAGGGTCACGACGACCCGCAATGTAGCTGCATAAGGTCAAGTACCCGCAACACCAGGTCCGGTATGGCAATCTTTCCTGTGGCTTTCCTGTGGCTTGATCAACGCTCCGAATCGGATGGTGGAAAAGAAGCCCAGTTTTTTTTTTTTTCAATCGATACTTTTGTACTTGAACGCAACTGGCAGGTTTGAAGGCCAGGATGGAGTTTGATGACGAATTGCAGGTGATGGTTTGTGTGCGCTCCCTAGCCTCACGCCCGATTCGATTCCGGGGCTGGAAGTCTACATGATGGCATCTGCATGCTGCGTGTGATCAATTGGTCGCCAAACTCGTAGATTCGTGTTGCGTTGCGCACGACGGGCAGAGGGAGATGTCGGGGAATGAAAAAAAAAAAAAAAAAAAAAAAACAGACGCGAAGTGGTGCGGAATCAGAGACGAGGGAGGTCCCAATGACATGGATAGTGACGGTGTATCACTCTGTAGAGGAAGGCCATGGTAGTTTGCAGTCGAACAAGGCGATGCCAGCCACAGAAAAGGGTGGCACGGCACATCTCCAACTGGATAGAACTGAGTGGCGTGAGGTTTCTAGGCTGTCTAGGCGGGCATTCGATGCATCTGCTGTAAGAAGAGAAAAGGGAAAAAGGGAGAGAGAGAGAGGGAGAGGGAGGGAGAGAGCAAGAGAAAGAGAGAGAAAGAGAGAGAGAGAGAATGATCATGCGAAAACACAGAAAACAATGTATCCCATCGACAGATACAAGACTCCACATAAGGATCAAGACTGAATCAGCATCTCATTTTCATTTCATATATCTATATTTAGATTAGAGTCATGGATAAATTAGTATTTTTTCGGGTAGCTAGAAAATATAGCTTTCCTCCCAATAATCACGGTTTAAAGTACTAAAAGTACCTATTCACCACGTCAGTCACAAATCTACAGTATCTACCAGAGGATCGCAAAAAGTCTTGTGACTGTCGACGGGATGGATACTACCTACTGCTACTGTACCCACCGTACAGTTCCTGGGAAAGCATGGAAACCCAAAACAACGAAATCGCAGCGTGCATGTCCAACTCATATGGCGCCTCACATTTTCGCCGTATTATAATCCCATTGTATGATATGCCCTGCTGCGTCGCCGAGAGCGAACCCGTTGGATTCGTCCTCTTCTGTAATTAATACAGGCCGCCGCTGGGGGATCACTAAACACACTAAATAGCGGCTTCGATTTTTGCATCAGGCTCATGGAAAGCAGCAGGGTCATCAGATTGTTGTGGTCTGGACGCCGTGGAGAGCATCACTCAGGGCGTTTCTCAAAGAGCATTGGATCAGGTTTCTGGCAACAGTTTCGCCCAGAAGCAAATGCACTGAAGTATATGATAGCGAATCGCGGGGCACGGGATGCCTGATAACAGTGTGAGAGAGTGCCTGGGCTGCTTTGGCTCCCGACCACTCCCCGGAACCAGCTAAAGACGCAAGGGCTGGCCTCCACCTGGAAATGGGGTCGAACAGAGCTTCAGACGATCATTGACGCAGACGGGGGTTAATCGGCTTCTAGAGCCGCGAATCCGTTCATTCCATTGGCTTGCAGCATGTCGTCACTTTGTATTTCTAATCCGTTGTGTATTAGATAGAAGAGCATTCATTGATCTTGCATCTGCACGTAGTTTCCTTCCCGCATTGAACATATTCGTGCTGGTTCTACTTGTATTTCGTCTCCCCGGGTATTACCACCAACAACAAACACCATGAGTGAGAACATACTTGTGCTGGGAGCCGGAGAGCTTGGCTCTGCTGTTCTGGACGCACTGGCCAAGCACCCGATGAAGGGCAACGCCAAGATCTCGGTCTTGCTGCGGCCATCGTCGATCAACTCAACGGTCCCGGAGAAGAAGAAGCAGATGGAGGAACTTCAAGCTCTCGGGATCTCGCTGCAGCCCGGAGACGTCGAGTCGCCCGCCCCGGAGCTGGTCGCCATCTTCCGCAACTACGACACCGTCATCTCCTGCAACGGCATGGGCCGTCCGTCGGGCACGCAGGCCAAGCTGGCGGGCGCGGTGCTCGAGGCGGGCGTGGCGCGGTATGTCCCGTGGCAGTTCGGCATGGACTACGACGTGATCGGGCCGGGCAGCGACCAGGACCGGTTCGACGAGCAGATCCGCGTGCGCAAGACGCTCAGGGCCCAGGACAAGACGAACTGGACCATCGTGTCGACGGGGCTGTTCATGAGCTTCCTGTTCCTCCCGGACTTCGGCGTCATCGACCTCGCGCAGAGGGTCAGCCGCGGCCTCGGGACCTGGGACACCAAGATCACCACCACCCTTCCGCGAGACATCGGCCGGGTCACGGCCGATGTCGTCTTCGACCCGCGGGGGATCGCCAACCAGGTCGTCCACATCGCGGGCGATACGCTGACGTACGGGGAGATCGCGGATCGGGTGGACGAGCGGTTCGGCCAAGGCACCTTCAGGAGGGAGCTTTGGGATATGGAGATCTTGAAGAAGCAGCTTGCGGAGGGACAGCCGGTGGCCAAGTACAAGGCTACCTTTGCGACGGGGGTAGGCGTCTCCTGGGATAAAGAGAAGACGCTGAATGTCGCGAGGGGCATTCAGATGACTGGCTTGAGAGAGTATCTGAAGGATGTAAGCCTACCTTAGCTCCCCACTTGATGGACCGGCTGTCGTTAGCGACGGGACCCATCCTCTGGCGGCCATCGCAAGGTGAAATTGAAATTGATTAGCGAAGCTGTTGTGTTTGTCCAGATACAAGGGAGGCCCGTGATCGTGAGCTTAGGGTCGTTCCTAAAAATGTGGAGGCTCGGGCCAGGATGGCTCCGTGAATCCACACGACCCAAGTACTGTGCTATCTGTTGCGTCGAGGTCGTCTGCACAGGGAGAGACATCCCATAAGCGGCAGCAGATGCGGAGAACAATAGGTATCTCTGAAGCATGTGGCCAATACATTGTTGTAATCGTGCAAGGTGGGGAACATGGTGAAGGTGGTTTGTAATGCACCCTGGGTCTTGTTAGACGAGTCCAAATACCCGCCATATCATATCCAAAACGGCGACCTCGGCTGTAGTTATTTGGTATCATAAACGTAGATGCTGGGGGTGCTACTGGTGCGACTGTAGCCAGACTCCGGATAGCACGCAAAGTTACATCAAACAGCTGGTTCTGTACTGGGCATCCACTGTGAGGAGTGTTAGCGCCTGGGAGCATATGACGACGGGCAGATAGTCACGCTCAAACCTACTCTTCTTAACCCACTGCGGCCAGGGAAGCCCCGGCTCCATGTCCCGTATCCCCCAGATGTGCTTCAAGGTGCCACCGAGATCTCCTCTGTCGTAAGTCACACCTCCCGGGTCGCGGAGCCTCTCTATGATGACGTCCCTCATGTGCTGCTCGATGGCTTCGCACCCAGCGATGAAGAGCGGGAAGATGATCGAGAACGAGACGTGCGACGACGGTGGGATCTTGGCGACCTCGTCGAAGACGATCTGCGTTTGTCGGCGGATGAACGGTGCCGTGGCGGGCAGGCCGTGGCATCGGGCATAGATGAGGATCGCTGCGGCGGCGTACATGGACTCGTTGAGCGCCACGACACCGGCTGGGTCTGCGCTGCCGAGCATCGACGTTGACACCTTCATGTCCCGGTCCCGAGCTTCCAGCAGCATGTCCTCCGCTTGGCTGACTCGACTTGCCCAGTTCGGGTCCGCTGACGCTTCTACGTGCTCTGCGTGCTCTGCCTGCCGCAGCTGCGTCTGGAGCAGGAGTCCGATCTTGAGCAGCGGGTTGACCAGGCGGGGAGAGAATGTGTAGATCGGGTGGCTGACCCAATGCTCGAAGGCTTGGGAGTAGTTCTGCTCGATCTCGCGCTGGCTCATCTCGATCATCCGGCAGATGTCGGCGTCGAGCGAGGTAGTTGGGTGATGGAGAGAGCACAAGGTAGATATGACACCCCAGCGGAACTCCGTCAACGGCACCTCCGGGAATGCTGGGGGCGAGGATCGGCCGGCCTTGGCTCGGGCCAGATACGTGCTGACGAGGCGCGACGCCAACCGCAGGTATTCCCCCCGCTCCGTGCCGAAGTACTGCAACAACGTTGCCGCGCTGATCATGGCCAGAATGTTCGCGTCGTCTGTGTCTCGCGCGGCCTGCCTGCTGAGGGCCCGCGCAGCCTCGGAGCCAGCCACGGCCTTGGTCCTGCCGAACCTGCCGTCTCCGTGCCGCAGCTCATACTGTGCCGCGGCGAAGCAGAAGATGGCCGGTCGCAGAGCTTCGTTGGCGAGCGCCATCTGCGGCAGCGTCGTGATGTACGGGTGCTGGAAGCCGTAGAGATGACTCACCTCGTCCCAGTCGAGACACAGGAAGTCACTCTCGGCGATGCGAAGGAAGTACTGCCAGAGGAATCGCCTGTCCGGTGAAGCCAGCATGTCGGAAGGCCAGGGCACTGGACAGTAATGGCCAAGCGTCACGTCGAGATAAGGCGCTCTGTCGCCCGTGCTCGATAGGCTCACGAGCTCGCCTCCCGCGTTGATCTGATCATGACTCATCGAGGTCCCCAAAGCGACAGAGGCATCGTCGAGAGGCAGAAGACCAGCCGTAGCGTCTGAGAAGACGAGCTGGCTGGCAGTCGCCAGCGCAGCCATAGATAAGGTCCCCTCGCCGGGAAAGCCCATATCTCCGTAGGGCAGGCCCGCGTGTGGTGACCTGTCTGAGAAATCAAGAACGGCAGCATCGTCAAAGTCAGTCGCGGCAGAGATGTCCGCGCCGACATCAAGAGACGCTGCGATTGGGCCATCGTCCGACTCCGGCGTCGACGGCAATACCGACGTGACAGGCGTATCTGGCACAACCTGAGCGGATCCGCTCTCCGACACGAACTGCAAAGTCGATCTCTTAGACGACGACGAGGAGGCCTGTCCCCGCCCGCCGCGACTGTGACCTGACGACGTTGTCGAGACCCTGAAGTTCTGAAGCTGGCACATCTGCTTGTGCTTGGCGCACTGTGTGCACTGCGGCCACTTGTGATCGCACTATCAAGGTGTGGTCAGCCTGTGTGCTCTCTCAACGTGAAGGTCTCGCCTCGCCCGTGGTGAAGGAAGAAAGGGGGTAAAACTTGCTCTTCGCTTTTTCTTGACACACTGCAGACATGCGCCTCGCCGTCGTTGGTGCTGCATGGCTTCGTTGGAGATCGGCAGATCTCATCTTGTGGTTTGAAGGAGATGAGGTGCGGAGGTGACATCGACGCCGAAGTCTAATCACCACTTTGTTTGAAATCGGGGCCACACCTGCACCACGAGCTAACTTCACAGCCAGCGCCAACCAAAGACCTACTAAGTACCTAGGCACCTATCTTCTCACCCAAACATACGCCCGCAACGTTTGCATTGCAACTAATACAACATTTCTTGTCGCTTTAATTACACAATAATTCACAAATCAAGGACAAGTGTTACCAGTTCATTCTTATTTGATTAATGTATTATATATAATATGGGAGCGCTATGGCGCTGAGTTTGATGCAGATGAACATTGGAGCCGTTGCTTCAAGCGACGGCTCAAGGGTATCATTCAACCCTTCAAAAAGACAAACGCCATGCTGTCCTGGATGCCTCTTCCAGCTCTTCATCTCTGACTGCGGATCCTCGCAATACTTCTCGGGATCTGTCCAACCAATGTGTCCTACTTACACATTCTGCCTCGCGCCAGAGATTTCGCTCTCCCGTCGTGGCGCGCTAGCCATCATGGCCGCGTTGTGACCCTCTTCCTTCTCACCCTGAGTCTCTTCGCTCTCATCCTCGTCCGCACCATGGTGGGCACCCATCGGGAAGGTAGGGGCGTAAGCACTCTTCTCGCGGATCTTAGGGCCGTACTTGTAGAAGATGAAGGGGATAGGCGCAAGGACTATAGCGACACAGCCAAGCAGGGTCGCAGCCCACTGGATACCCATGCCCTCGAACATCTGGCGAGCGAAAAGCGGAAAGCCGGCGCCGCAAAGTGATCGGAGGAAGGTGTTGCCGGCGATCGCGGAGGCGGCGAACATCAGGTAGGCGTCGACGAGGTAGTTGAGGGATTGGAGGAAAATGGACATGAGACCGAAGCCGGTGCAGAGGCCGCTGAGAGCGGGGACGATCCAATGGATGTCTCGGCTGTATCCAGACCTGTATCGTGTTAGTGTTTTTCTCCACGATGTCCACAATAGGAAAGAGAGAGGAACTTACCAGCCGAACCAGAAGATACCAATGGCGAAGGAAACGCCACCAGCCATGACGCTGGGCAGACGCCACTCAGGGACGGGGATACCATTGTTGGCGGCGAGCTTGCGAGTGTACCAAGGTTGCTGGGCCAAGACCACAGCACCGGCGATAAGCTGACCGAGAATCATGCCGAAAAACGTGAGACCAGATTCGCCGGAGTTGAACCCATGGACACGGACAAAGACCAAGGGGTACGCGGTCAGGAAGAGGTACAGGATGCCGTAGATGAAGCTCATGTAGATGGAGAGGAGAAGAACGATGGGCTCGGTGAAGAGCAGGCGAATCGGACGGGAAAAGTTCTTGGACACGAGCTCGCGGAAGTCAACCTCGATCTCCTCCTGCTTGGCGTGGATACCCCAGTTCTTGGTGCGACGGCGGAGCTCGGCGGCCTTCTCCACGAGGATCACGGGCGGGTAGGTCTCCTCGAGGAACAGGAAGTCCAAGGCGAAGGCGACGAAGCCCATGATGCAGGCAAGGTACTGCGTCCAGCGCCAGCCGAGGTCCGATTCCACGATGAAGCCACCGATGAAGGGCGCGAGAAGAGGACCCGTGAAGACTGTCATGGAGAAGAGTGTGATGGCGATACCACGGGTCCGGTTGTCGAACAGGTCGGAGAAGACGGCGGCGACGACTGCCAGAGGGCAGGCACCGAAGAAGCCGGCGAAGAAGCGAGAAATGAGGATGGTCTGTATGTCCTTTCCGGTAGCGCAGGCAACGCAGAAGACGGAGAAACCAAACATGGAGACAACGATAGGGAGACGGCGACCACGAAGCTCAGAAAGGGGAGCCCAGAGGGTGGGACCGGTAGCGAAACCTTTTGAACTCAGTTAGCACACTGCCTCGCTCGAGGAGGTTTTCAAGAAAGGGGAGCCTCCTTACCAAGGACGTAGAAGGTGGTACCAAGCAGGCCAACCTCGGTTCCTACATGGTACTCCTGAGCGACGACCAGAGTGGCGGCAGAGAAGATGGAAGAGGTGAATGCCGAGGTCATAGTGGTATAGCCAAGCATGATGGCGGTGATCAACTTCTTGCGCAGGGGCCAGTTCTGAGCATGCATCGGGTCGTCGGGCCCGTCAAACTCGACTACGTACTCCTCCCTGTCCGGCAACGGTGGTGGGAAGGGCTTCCCCGCGCCAAAGTTTGGCATTGGTCTCCTCGAGGCCCGGCTGTTGGTCCTGCTCCTCACTCCGGATCCCACAGTCTGCACATGCTGAGAGCGGGCCGTGGCGATACGGCTGAGCACTGTGGGATGGCGCTCGAGGTCGTTCTGGGTTGAGACGCGCGACATGTTGCGCGAGGCAAGGGAGCTTGCACGGGTTCGGTTGTGAATGGAGGAAGAGGTGGATGTTGAGGATGCGGTTAGGACGCGCTCAATCTCGTTCGAGGCTCGAGATTCGTATCGATCTGGTGAAGCGCCACGGGCGGCTTCCGCGAGATCGCGGTCGACGATATCCATGGCTGTGAGTCCTGATGTCAATTGATGGAAATGAGGCTTGGTTGGTGATGTCTGTCTAGGTGAAGCTATCGCCGAAGCCGAGGTCGGGTAGAGAAATGCGACTCGAAGTGGTGTGTAGCTATTGTTCTGGATCAATTAAGATGAAAAGCTCCTGGATGAAAGAGAAAAAGCAGAAGCGGTAGAGTAAACACGGCGATGAGATGAATTGAGATGAGTGAGCGAGTCGATAGGAACGAGAGCACCGCGAACGGGAGGGGGGTCAATAAAGTTTTATCCATCGACGAGCCGGGGGAGCAAAAGGCGCGAGGGACCTTGGGGGCGATGACGATATGGACTCGAGCTGTTAGACTAGGTACCTTGACTAGACTAAAACTGCCAGCGGCGGCAGCCGGGCAGGAAAAAATTCAGCGAGAACGGACCACCGCAACCCTTGCGGGAGTTGCACACGGGAGCTCCAGCGGGGACGAGCACGGTGGGCGGTGGAGACGGTTGTGGCTCGCAAGCGCCGAAACTACCTACAGCAGCACCGGGCAGCTGGGAGCCCCTTTCGGAAGCCGCTGCAAGCCGCTCAGCTCAGAGACCAAACCGTACGGTGATGTGATGGAAACAGCTGTCGCAGATGAGCTGAGACATTGCAAACGTGATGTCTCACACGCAAACAGATGCGATCAGGGTCAATTCATCCAGCTTCACCATCAACTCTCCTATCGGTCTACATGCCCTAACACGAACAATTGTCAATGAGTAATTCCCTTCGCCCGGCCCATCGCGCCTTTGCTGGATATTATGATACGCCACAAGCCGCAGTGATGACTGTGCAGCTGCCTCATCATGGGTTCAACGCGCCATTACTAAGACCCACGCAGCGCAGCATGGTAACTGCAATTGTTTAGTGCACGCGTCTCGGCTTTAGGCTTGTCCAGTGGGGGCGGCGGAAAACACAAGCGAACGAGCTCGGCACTGTGACCTGCACCACTGTGTTTTTTGGCACTCTAGTAGGTACAATGGCTATCTCGGCATCCCTCCCGCGGGAAAAGCCGATCTTTGCCATCAGATTGTTCTAGTTGTTATGTTTGTATACCTACAGGCAGGCTCGTGCTGTGTAGGTATTAGACTTTTGACACCCCTGTTGGCGGGCCGAAAATCTCTTGTAAAATTTGTTCCTGGAAATTGAAGCTTCTATTTACAGCCATGGAAACTTTTTTCCACGAGGATCGGTTTCTTTTTTTTTTTTTTTTCTTAAAGAGATTTTTATGCGATGCACGGAAAGTTCTCGCATGCGATCGAACCACGTTCCCCTGGTCCCTGTCCCGATCGCTGGTCACAAGGCTGAAGAGCACAAGCATAGGATCATGCGCGTTCCTGCTCGGCTTGCTCCTTTCCTTCGGGTTAATTCTCTTGGAGACTCATTTCTCTTGTCCATCATTAGTAACAGGCGGACGCGTCCTTGCATCACATAATCAGTTCGGTGCTCGCGTCTAGTGAGGCACGACCGCGAAGCCAAGATTAAGGTACTAAGTCTCCAGGCTGGTCTTATATCCGGGCCGAGCGGCTGGGATGCCTGCACCACGCATTTGTTCCGTGGCGACAGGGGGGGGCCGCAGACTTTGCGTCATCCCGGGTCTTTGCGCCCCGCCTGGCGCAGCGTGTGAAAAGCTTCAATGTGCATACGTTGCCGCACCCTGTTTGGGTTTAGTCGACCGACACTCTTGGCACGTCTTTGGAGGTCATCTCAAGAGACCCTGAACAGGACATGTTGACACCTTGGGAAGGATGGACGCCATTCGCCCACTGAGTAACAGGATGGTCACCCGTGGCTACCTCAAGATGCTTACTTGGGCACCCGAACCAGCAATAACCTCTGGCTCCTCTGCGCATGATGCTCAATAATGTACAAAGCAGTATAAGATTGGTATGTACTATGACCTCCGGGAGCGAACAGTCGTGATAACATGATATGTGCCGTCCATTGCGCTCGTTTTCCATGATCCTGCACTTTGACAGGTTGTTCGAGAAGTTTTCCAGGCTCCACGGAAAAGCCAGCTTGCTTATTAGAGCCCGTTGCTCTTGCACGAGAACACTCCAGATACTGTCCCGGCTTCGAACTGATCAATAATTCCCTGCACACTGACATAGGTGCCCAGGGTGAGGAACATGATGCCGATGAGGATGATGATAAAGTTGAGGGGAACGCTGATATAGTCGGTGATGCCATGGCGGTCCCTTCCAGCTTTGATGTCGGCATTGCGCATACGGAAATAGGCGACGGCCCAGAAGATGAAGCCAAACCAGCAATTGAAGAGGGATGACATGACGCTGAGCACTAGACGCAGTCAGTTTCTGAAGCAGGACTCAGTCGTGATGAGCGAGGGACATACGTGATGAGAAGAAGGGAATGACCTCGGCGATGATGAAGGAGGCAATCCACGTTAGAAGGAGCACACCAGACCATGACAGCCACCCAACGACGGTATGTTCTGTCACATGCTTGGTGTTCTTGAACATGCGGAAGAAGATGAATCGACCCGAGACCGACGCGTAGAGGCAGCCCACGAAGATGATGGTCGGCACCATGAACGAGTAGGCGACCTTCTTGTAGGTATCCTCCAGCACACCAAAGGCGGGCGCCATGATGTAATTGCCACCGCTGTAGGCATAGATGATGGACCCCACGAGGCTGAAGGTGATGATCTCGGCGATGGTGCATGCCCAGAGTGCTTTCGGGAATTGGCTGAGGCTATGTGTCAGCAGGACTACCAAGAGGCTGCTTCTGTGAAAGCTTACCGGGGGTCGCGCATCTCCGCTATAAAGCTGGGCAGAGTCGTCTGACCGATGAATGTGTAGCTCATGTTCATGTATGCAGCCATGCCCGTCACAAGCGTCGTGCTCTTGGGCGTCCAGGCCACAACAGAGGGCTCTCCCTGGCTTGGATAGGCCGCCGGTTTGCCCTGAGCGCCAGCGAAGATAGTGGCGAGAAAGACGGAGAGGAAGGTGAAGAAGGCGGACCCCATGGCCAACTTGGACAAGGCATTGAATGTCCGGGGAAGCGAGCCGAGCCAGGAGATGATGGCGACGACCGCAGCAAAAGCAACGGTACGACAGCCGGCAATATAATCTGCCTCCGTCATGGTGTTCAGGTAGACTCCGCCGACGAGGACATGTAGGGCCTGAATGAAGGTGTTGTTCAGCACGAACATGATGGCCGTCCACCACCAGGCCCATTTCTTCCCGAACCAAATCGCTTCACCGACATCGCACACGTCGCGAACCTCTGGATGTCTCAAGCAAAACTCCCACACCACAAGACTGGTGTACAGAACCAGACCCGCCGTCACAGCCGTCAGGATGAGTCCAGGGACCAGGCCCAGGAAGCTGCACGACCATGGGAAGCTCATGATGGACAGGACGATGAACTCGCTGAAGAGCAAGCCGGCCGTCTTCTGCCATGAGCAGGTCCGGTACTGGATGCTGTTGCCTTGCTCGGAGGCGACCTGCTTGGCCAGGATGGCTTCGGCTGATTCATCGCTGTCGGAAAAGTGCTCGACGAGCTTCCCGTTGACGGGTTCGATGCGCGGACCGACGATGACGTTGGGGCCGCCGAAGAGTGAGGCGGTGAAGGTTGATCGGGGAGGGGGACCAGGCGGTTCCGGGTCAGCGAAGGTTGCCTTGTGGTCATGATCTTGGTCGGACATTGTGGCGATCTTTCCACTTGGAATGTCAGTAAGGGCATGACCGGGTCTAGAGAATCGGCTACACGCGGGGTACCTGTCTTACCTGCTTGCTATGCGAGTGCCACTGCAAAAGTCAGGAGTCTGATGAACAGAAATTCTGGAAGACCCCTGGATCAAGGTCAAAGTGCGAGCGGGAAGAACCTTATACCATGATGGCGGCGATGTGATGGGTGCGATCGTCGCTCAAGGAACGGAACCCTTGGTTTAAACATAAGGTTATGCTTGTCGCGCTAGACCCCAAGATCGATGGGACCACGGCTGCTGAACCCCATTCCATTACGCAAAAGGCCTTCCATTGTGTGGGATGCTGACCACACCGACCAGGGCTGGATGGATCGTGATGTCACCCTCTGCGCCTCAAGGTGGTCTCCGAGCTGGCTGCGATCCTCGCTGCTCCCATGGTCGCTCCAATCTTGAATCGGGCCTTGCTAGAGGGTTGCCCAGGTACTACCGACATCCGGCTCCAGCACGTCAGTGTTCCGCATGGCGAGAAGATCATCTCGAGTCTGGATGGAAGGCCCAGACGGAGACATCCGTTGGGCTGAGTGGGTGTGTAGGGAAGACGGTTGGCACGGCAGAAAACCCCACGCAGAAATACTACTTCTGGTACAGTGGGTGTGCAGCGCCATCGCCCCCTTGAATCACGACATACATAAGGTAAGCTGGGGTTTTTTATTTTCTTCAAAGACGGTCCTTTCTATACTGCAAACCGGAACAACTCTCCGGCCTCGTCTGCCTGCCCTACGACAGGGCATTTGTCTATTCAGCTGGCTTTCACGAAAAGAGAGCATAGTGCCCTGATTACGCGACTTCAAATTCCAGCCGAACACACATCTGGTCAGCGGGTTCTTGATCAGGGAGTTAGTCGCTGGATTCCTTGGACAGCTGCACTTTGTGGATGTTGTCGTTCGGATCCGTGATCCGACCGCGGCAGATCTCTTGGTCGTCCCTTGGCGCAGCTTGGCGATCTCGTTGTCGATTCAGCCATCGCCATTCACTTGGTAAGGGGGCTTGGCGATAAGATCAGCATCAACCGTCCCTTCGAACTTGATTCGCTGCATCATACGCATGCGTTGTGAGTTCAAGGTCCATGAATTGTGCTTGCAGTCTTGCGGCAATCGTATAGCCAAACCCATCCACTGTGCCAAGGTAGATCAATTCCTCCAATAGGTACTCAGCAACCATCAGAAAGAAGGTAAGTCCTGACCAGAAAAGTGTCAAGAGGGAAGTAGATCTTTGCGAAGTAGCCGGGGCAGAATCCATAGGCCTAAGCAGCTTAGGTGAAGCCCTATGTGTCTCCATCTTCATGGAACAGAATCCCTGGGTGTATAGTGAAGCTTGTTGGCGGGAACCTCACCCTCGCGCGGATGCTTGAAGCCTGTTTGTCTGTTGACTCATGAGAGTAGAAGTTGTGTACGGCCTCGAGATCGAATCGCTATCGCTACTGATGTGCTGGATTGGTTCAACCCCTACGCCGGTACTTGATACGATACGAAGATCGAAGTGAATGGGGATGGCGAACGAGGCTTCCCAGTCCGAGGTGCCGAATCTGAACCCGAATATTTCCTATGGACAGTCACATCAACAGCGTTTGATTTCCACGGCCGTTCAAGAAGTCAAGATATGTTGGGTTGAGCGGAAACCTACCGTTAAGGAACTGAACAGAAGCCTCTACACCTCCTACCCAAGCACGCACGGTACTAGGGAGTTGAGTAAATGGCACCGAAAGATCGTCTACAACACGACGGTATTTTCAGAAGGCAACACAGACCAAGCTCTGAAAAAGCGATTACTAGAAAAGAATCAGTAGAGACACTCTTCTTTTTTTCACAGCTACATTCCGTCAAACGGTCGCTGACTTTGGTCGAGTACTCAGTATCTAGCAGCCAACAGCAGAAAATATGCCAATCTAGACTCTTACATACCTCGGTTGTATATCTTCAGCACTCTGACGTACCAGTCTTCGGAAATACTGGAGCGATGGCATTTCCTCGAGATCCTGATCTTGAGACTATTCGAAAGGCCCAGCATTGGAGGGACAAGACTCGTGGCGAGCAGGTCATATCGATCCTGATAACCTCGTCCGCCGGCACGACTCGATCGAGTTCGCTCTACCTGCCGCCGTGGTAGCGGCTACCAGAGTGCAGAGAACACGGCATCGTAGGCTCAAGCTGGAAGGAGGAGGTCAATCTAGACATGACCTTGCCACTGAATTCGGTGCTGGATTTGGGATCCAACCCTATACAGTACAAAGTGCATAGTGAGCTTGCCATGTTTTCACTCAGGGGTGGCGTCATCACAGAATTTTCCTGGGTCTTGCTTCTTTCTACGGACGCACCGGGGACTCGGTACGATCGAAAGACTATAGTGAGATGAGATGTGTCTAGCTACCCGATGCCGAGGCACGAAAGACGGACTTTGCAAGATTCGGCAGGTGGACGGAGTTACGATTCATGGCAGGGTGCCGTCAGAACGTTGAATATATGGTATTGTACAAGGAAACCCCAGATTCAAATGACCCCTTTTTCTCGAGCATTCTGGATTGGAAATTTGGTTCGGCAAAATCTATACCGTAGATTGTATGAAGGGAGGTGTATCTCACTGTCCAAGGGTATTTCTAATTCCTCCATGAGGACTGTACATGGTGAATAATCTCTACTGTCCAGACCGGGATAGTGCCTCTGTTGAATTCAATAGATAGGTTTGGGCTTCGGTATGATTGAGGATTATAGATGATTATGGAATACGTCGAGTTTGTTGGGAGTAGTAGCTGTAGAAGCCTCTCCTCCTCTTCGGGGACTTACAACATGAGAGTTTTCCATCTGGAGGTAAGAATGAGGGCAACAACGGCAGAAGCTGGGACATGCCAAGTTTGATGCTCAGGTCAGCATCAGCCTATCAATGTCAGAATGCACCAGATGGACCGAGGTCACCTTTCTTTGAAAGTTCGTATGAAAGTCTCAGCCTGACGAGAGCATGACAAGCCAAACATGCAGACACGAAAAGACAGACTCCTATCATCAAACTGTGCCTTGACGACCCGCACGCCGGCTGCAAGGCATGAATCCGAGCTGGTACGAATCGCCACCACTCCACACTCTCCCCTGAGCCTACGTGCTATGTACAATCGACAGGTAGATTTGGCGAGGATGGTATTGTAAGTGACTTTCTGTCGCGCTCCTGACCTGTGCAGTAGGAAACTCACAGGGGATGTTTGTATATGTGATCCATGACAAATCGCCTGGATAAAAAAGTTCGAATAGCCCATGAGTCTATGTATGTACTGTTCGCCGACCGTGGGAAGCTGCTCGTATGTTCGTAACCACAAATGAAATCGTCTTAAATGCGACTTTACACGCTGCAGAATCTCCCCCCGGCTAGCCAGCCTAGGCCTCCCCCCCTAGACAGAGTATTCTAGCCTAGGTATTCCAGAATACAGCTGAATTGACCCAGGCAGGCGGAGAAATCCATCGAACAAGCTTTGCCAGGATTGTCTGACCCCCCTGCAACAAGACTGGGGGCGAAGCCACTCGCAGGGCTTTGGGGCATAGCATAGCGCAATGCAGTTCAACAACGAAGCCTCGAATGGCTCCCCTACCCCCGGTTCATTTGCCTGGGTGGCTTCAAAGTTTAAAACTCCCCCCGTCTTCGGCCCACAGAGCTTTTGGCTTCTCTCCATGATTGGGGAAAACTCTCTCCATTGATTGCCTATCAATGAGGGGCCCTGGCCTGACCTGATAGAGTTTTAGCGGGCGAATGAGATAGATGGCTGTCTGTTCCCCACGATCAGGCATCGGCCGCTGTTCGCAAACACAAGGCCGCGAGACGCACAAAACCAGACTTGGACTACGGAGTACACTGTACCTACCTTCAGGCACAGACAGACTTTCCTTTTCAGACGCTAATACTCCGCAGGCGCGATGAAAATCCTGGACCGGGAGATTGCTCTGGGGCCCACGGGTAAGGTAAGGAAGCACAGACTCGATCAACCAGGACGATCTACTGTAGCTATGTGACCTGTCAACGCCAACGGTGCATCGCCGATATAGATGCAGGAGCTGGTATATATGTCAGGAACCGGATGAGAAGAACGCGCGATGTGACCCTTTGCAAACTCAGCATTGTCGACTAGCCGCATAGAAGCCTTCTTCAGTACCACACCTTTCACTCAAGTGCCGGACGCCAGCATGTCGGGTGGGAGTAGTTTCAGGACGTCTGATTTGGAAACGTCCAGAATGCTGTAGCAGGCCACGAACCAAGTTCAGTAGTTTGACGACAAAATTGTGAGGGGAATACCTATCCCCCGAAGGGAATGAATCTTTTACAGTCGCATGCTCTCTCTGCGCATAGGTCCTTTCCCTCTGCATGCGAAGCCACTTGAGTGGTTTCTCTTTGCTGGCTTTGCTCGTGAGACGCTCTTCAGTCGAAGTGAAGAGAGAGATGAAGCCGTGGGAGGGGCTACACGTATGTACTCGCTCTGTTGCGGCCAAAGGGGGATGGAAAGATATAACACTAATCCAACTTCCAAGGGTATTGTACTACATGCTGTACCTGCTTTGATGAATAGTATGTAGATGGCTTCCCCGTGGAGCAGATTGCAAAATGCACCGTGATGACTCGGAAACTCTGATAAGCCAGTGCGGTTGGTACAACTATATGGTGCGTGCGGCCCCCCTAGTGTCTGAAGTGCGACATCCCGGCCGGTGGTTGAATCCCTCGAAAGCTTAATCCTAGCTTCTCTAGCTCGGTCACCGCGTCTTCCGGCACCACCGTGCCAGGGATCAGCCCTCGAGATAGCCAGGGGACCGAGTCGTCATCCCCTGGGAGCCATCGGCAGTGAGTAGGGTGGTTATCTTGGGTAGCGGGAGCAGGAAGCGAATGACAACGCGCTCGTGACATGGTCGGTCAACGGTGGTCCTGCAGGGGGAGGAAACACCCTTTCTCTCAGCAGCTTTTGACCGGTCGGTGGTGTTCTGGTCGCCTCGAGTGCAAGCTGCCTGCCTGTTCTTGCGGTAACGTTTGCAGTCTGAGGATGTAACACCATCGTAGGTTGGTACGGTAGGTATTTAGAAAGGCAAGCCGCGCTGCCTTGCCTGCACATCGTGATCAGACGCTCGATCCTCTCTCGCCCCCTTTTCGTATTCTTTTGTTCCATTTTCCTTCTTTGTTTGAAATTCCTTGACTTCTGTTCACGGCGCAGATACCATCAGCAACAGAGCAGCGCCGAAACTCAGATCGGAGATCAAAGTGTGGAAAAGAAACAGGAGGGATCAGCAACAGCGGCCCGCCCCCCGGCGTGCTCTACGCATGGTCGTCTACCACCGCCGCCATGGCTAAGGAATACACATACTCCAAGGAGCAGATGATCGGCTTGGCGATCTCCTTCATGGTTCTGCCGATTTTCTTCTATGGATTGCGAGTATGGGCTCGGACCATGATCAACCGCGTCACCCTCGACGACTACCTCGCTGGTGGTGCTCTGGTAGGTGATCCTCATCGAGGATGCAATGCTCGACAAGCGCTGTACGTATTTTGCAGGGCCTAACCTCTTGCTTGGGCAGATTTTTACCATCGCCTGCTGCTCGTTGCAACTGGCAGGTAAGAAGAAACCCCCTACAGGCCCTTCGTGCTGCGTGGACCTTCCCATCAGACTCCGAGTGCCTTGCTGATCTGGTCTGATAGCTGCGTTCCACGGCCACCTGGGCGAGCACCAGCCGCAGTATCCCAACGGGACAGCCATCATGGATGATCCCGGCCTGGCGTTTTTCGAAAAGGTATGTTTGTCGACTGGATGAACCATCTGGTCTTCACCCTGTGGTATAGAGTCGGGGCGGCTTACCAAATTGTGTGATGGCAGTCCAAGTTTGCGATGAATATGCTGTCCCTGATCGGGCTCGGGCTCGTCAAGTCGTCCATCCTCGTGTTGTACCTCAGCATCTTCCCGAACCGCATCTTCAAGTGGTGTGTGATCGGCATGCTCTGCTACGTCGGCGCCTGGACCATCAGCTTCTTCTTCTCTCACCTCTTCATCTGCATCCCGGTCACGGCCTTCATCGACTTCTTCGAGACTAGGAAATGCCTGGACCAGGTGGCTTTGTTCCTCACGGTGCTGTACACCAACATCGTCGCGGATTTCGTCATCTTGCTCCTGCCCATCCCCATGGTCATCAAGACGCAGATGAAGCGGGCGACCAAGTGTGCCGTCCTGGGAATGCTGATGCTCGGTGCTTCGTAAGTCTACAGATTTCCCTCCACCTAGATATTCGTTTCGCGGATCAAGTGAGACGCACAAAGGTCCAGGGAAACTGAGCTGATCGAATCCTCCTGGGGAAACAGAGTCTGCGCTGTGAGCGTCACTCGAGTTGTTGCCATCTACGCCGTTGCTGAGGAATACACCAAGCATCCCAACGATATCATCTGTAAGATTTTGCCGGGACCAGCCGAGAAAAGCTCGTGTCATCTACTAACACTTCTCGCAAAGACTACACGGCCCCAGTCTTCTTCTGGACCAACATCGAAATGTCCATGGCCGTGGTGTGCGCCTGTCTTCCCACGCTGCGGCCGCTCTGGATCTCCCTGTTTCCCAAGGAGGCGACGACCATCAACAACTCCTACGAGCTCGGCTACGGATCTGCCGCGAGGTCCAACAGAGTGACCAACCAGCGCAGCACGCCATACACGGAAATCGACGAGCTGGAGCTGCGGGACGGCAGCAGGACCAGAACAGGGTCGCCTGATGGCAGGGACATTCTCAAGAAGACAACTATCAGCCAGACGGTAGAGCCGTCGGACAGCTCCAGCACCAAGGAACTCAGACCAACTGATTCGGAGTTCTGGCGGGATGGATGACGAGTCGCAATGGGTAATGGGATGGGATAAGGGTTTGTGATCGGATGGTTGAAGGGGCGACTGCAGTTGAACTGTGGTGATGATTGGGTTTGGTATGGTTTGGCATCGACACTTCTGGGGTTTCTCGGATATTGTAGTTGTTACGTCACGTGGGGAGGTAGCGACCTACTACAGTACCCTACTGGTGACACAGGGCTCTCTACTGGAGGAACTCAGACTTCACACACACACTTTTGCGTCTCAATTCTCACTCCTTTGCTTGTGACTACCGCTCTCCGCGACCGCGATCCGTGATGGCAGTCTTGCGATTGTTCGTGCTCTCTGTTCCCTCGGCGTCCTCTTTGATAACAGGACCGCAGAGTGAAATTGCGCCCAACCTTGAAAATCAAATCGAGTATAACGTATGGGGTATCTCTGACGGTGACGAGGCTCCAACATCCGTGCATCCCGTGCTAGGTAGGTTCAAGCTTCGAGCTACTTTGTACAGCGCGATTATTGGAGAAACCCATCTCGCTTCCACCGTCTGAGCAAGATTTCCCTCTCGCCATCTCATCGAACGAGGAGAAGGGTGCAGGCACCCGATGGTAGCTTGCAAGACAATCTATCCCAACCAGGGAGCCGGGTATGATCCCGCCACATGCAGCCACCACACTAGCTGCATGAACCCTGGCGGACGAGGCGCAGGAGAGAAGACAGACAGCGCCGACAGGTTCGAACCAGTTGGGGGCGAGAGACATGCCACATGTCGAACCAAGCGTCGAGGGCCAAAGTATATCTGGCTGGCAGGGACCGCACGAGGGGCCTCGTTCCTGGCAGGCTTTACATACTCCGTACAGAGTTGTACTGTATGTATGTACATACAACGTGGTGCAGGGATGCGTCGAGAGACCGTTGCAGCCAGACGACTATTGAAGTTACCGAGCCTGACCCATGGGAAGTTGGAAACTTGGAAACTTGGTCGTTGGGAACTTGTTGCATAAGCAGCCCCTAGAGCCTTTTGCAGTCAAGTGCGATCACATATACACGCATGGGGCAGTGATTAACTTCCGCCGCCGGCTCGGCGCCCCTCTCGGGAGGATAGAACGGATACTTTTCTTCGACTGAGCTAAGCAAGTCAGTGCACTCATTAGCTTCTCGAGGTGTGATCGCAGAACTGGTGACTATGATCTGCCAATCCACCTGGTACATATAACCGTATAGGTATCTGACTTTGACTCACAGACAATCGAAGCTGATCAATCCATGACATGGTCTTCGCCGATCAACCCCTGCCAGGCAAGCTTACATACATGCAGTACATGGAGATTCAGAGATGGTCTGATGTGGGATTCGCAGGGGCATCCTTGAATAGAGTTTGCAGCCTGCAGCGTGCACTGGCCGAATTCCCGACACGATTCATGGGACCTCGGTCAGGCCTGAAGAGAAATCTAGAGCACATGGAGACACGCACCCTTGCGAAGGCCTCTCAATTCGGCCTTCCACGATGAGCCTGGGTCTGGGGCCCTGCTACGGGGTCTGCCAATCCTTGAGAAGGACCCTTGCGCTAGCACAAATCACACACGACAGTAGGTACCGAGAAATGAGTCCATCGGCATTAGAAGGACCTGCAATAGACAACGGTCGATATTGTCATGTCATGGAGGCCCGGTCACGCAAGATGATGTGCAGCACGCGCATGAGTTGCCACGCGAGCTGCGCCCGTTCCCATGATTAAAACCCGGACGGCCGCCTCGACAATGTGAACCACGATCGTCGGCCTTTTCCTTCGATATCACCTTCCTCCCCAGGTGTCTCTCTACCCCTACCTCTTCCCTCTCACCGAGTCATTCCCCTCGGCGAACCCCTACCCTCCCCTCTCCTCCCCATCCAGCCACGAGAAGAAGCCATGGCGATCCTCTCCATCCGCGGCCTCGTGGTCGGCCTCCAGCTTCTCAGCGTCGCGGCATCAGCGGCCATTGACCTCACCACCCGGTCCATCGCCAGCGATCTGCAGGGTCTTGTCGGTCGTTCGAGCGTCAAGATCCAGGTGCGTGAGAGATGGAACTTGGTCGATGCTCCCGAGGTTCTCGTCGCCGTCAGCCCCGTGTGTGAGTCCGACGTCAAGGCCGTCATCAAGTACGTCGTCGCCAAGAAGCTTCCTCTCGTGCCCCAGAGCGGCGGCAACGGCTGGGCCTTCTTCTCGCAGAATGGCCCCGCCGTCCTCCTCAACCTGGCCGGCCTGAACCAGGTCAGCGTCAGTGCCGACAAACAGTCCGCCCTCATCGGCGGTGGTGCCATCGTCTCCGATGTCGTCGCTGCTGCCGACGCCGCCGGTGTGCTCATCATGACCGCCAACTGCAACTGCCTGGGTGCGCTGGGTGCTGGTCTCGGTGGTGGCTTCGGCAACCTCGTGGGTGAGTACGGCATGGCGGTCGACAATGTCATCTCCCTGCGCGTCATCACCCCCAAGGGCGAGGCCATCGACGTCAGCCGCACCTCGCACCCGGATCTCTTCTGGGCCATGCGCGGTGCCGCTGCCAACTTCGGCATCGTCACCTACGCCAAGGTCAAGGCCGTCCCGACCACGGACCGCACCTCCTGGATCTTCTCCATGACCTTTGACGGCTCTAGGATCACCGAGGTCGCTCAGGCCATCCAGGGCATGCCTCTGCTGCCCAACCAGGTCGTCTTCTTCATCCTTGCCAACTCGGGTGACGCCAACAACACCCCTACCGTCCTCCTGACCGGCTTCCTCCGCCAGGGCAACGAGACCTCTGGCCGCAAGGCCTTCGCACCGCTGTTCGACCTCGGTCCCAACACCAACAGCTCCGCCGTCACCCCCTACACTGGCTGGAACAAGGCCAACGATTTCTTCTGCGCGCGTGGCGACCGCAAGCCCGCCTACCACACCTCCCTCCACAGCATGACCTCGCCCGACTGGGATGCGGTCTGGGATCTGTATGCCGACTTCCAGCAGAAGCCCACCGCCCAGAACACCGCCGTCCTGGTCGAGGTCTACAACTACGAGAAGGCCAAGTCCGTCGGCCGCGGCGCCACCGCTGTGTCCGACGAGCTGCGCTTCAACTCCTTTGCCCAGGCTGTCGTCATTCCTTGGTACACCGACGCTTCCCTGGACGACACCGCCTTCGCCTTCGCCTCCAAGGTTCGCGATATCTGGGCGTATCCTTACAACGCCAAGACCAACAACGCGTAAGTTCCTTGGACCCTGAAATTGGATTCTCTATTTGACTTGGAGAACAATGCTGACGCAACACCTCCTACAGATACATTAACTTCGCCCACGGTGATGAGGAACTCACTGCCATCTACGGCTCCAGCCTCCCCCGACTCCAGGCTCTCAAGAAGAAGTACGACCCTGGGAACCTCCTGGTCCACTGGTTCAGCCTTGCTTAGATGCATACCACATGGCTCAGGCCGCAATGTAGCCAATACGGCAATCCTTCCTTGATTATATATTACAATACTTTCTTCTTGAATATATTTGCATCACATCATCTTGCGTCAAGGTTCCTCTCCCGAGATTCGCATGCTTAGGTGACTCAGCCAAGGTTGGAGATATGTAGACACTTGCGGTTCTTGCAAAGTAATTTCGTAAAGGTATGACCAACATCATGGGGAGTTTGAGGTGGAGATTTCTGCTTGACTGCATCGTCAAGTTCGAACCAGGGTGTCTTGGCCCGTACTCTCTGGTCCATGGGTCTTTGAAATTCAGGCTGCAGCTCATCGTTGGTCTGTTATCAAGCCATCTCATCAAATACGGCAAGCCGCACAAACCGGAGTCCCGCAAGCACACGCTACGGAGCGAGGCACGGTCATATTGTAAAATATATACACTTGCGATGGAAGCAAGGGACAGCAATCTCCTAATTCTAATGATTTTGTGATAAAAAACTGCGCTAGAGCTTCATGTGGCTATCTTTTGACACCCCATCCATTGTCCAACAAGCCTCTGGCCTCCTCCAGCGTCAGTCCCGCTGTCTCAGGGTATATCCTCCACACGAACCCCCAGCCCACGGTGCAAACAAGAGCGTACAAGGCAAAAGTCCAGCTGGGGCTCAGGGCATCCATCAACGGCAAGAAGGTCAGGCCGACGACGAAGTTGCACGCCCAGTTGGTGGCCGTGGCCGTGCCGCTGCCGACGGACCGCACGGAGAGGGGGAACAGCTCCGACTGCATCCAGGGGACGTTGCCGAGGCCGAGCGCGTACGCCGCGACGTAGATCATGATGCTGAGCAGGATGATGACGATGCCTGCGCTGGCGGATCCGGAGGTGCCTGCGGGGTCCGGGGTGGACGGGTCGTCGTCGTCCGTGGGTATTGTCAGGGACCGGAACCCGATGGCCGCCAGGACCAGTCCTGCCGCCATGAAGGGGATGGAGAACAGCAGGATCCGGCGCCGTCCGATCCGGTCGATGAGACCTAGGGCGAACAGGGTGAAGATGAAGTTGGTGATTGCGACGGTCAGCGAGGTGAGCACGGGGCTCTTGAAGCCGACCAGGGTGAAGATGGTGGCTGAGAAGTACATGAGTGAGTTCTGTTTTGCTTTGTTAGCGAATGATGATACCTTTTCAACGCCGTCATAGGAGGATGGGGGGAGGCACTCACGAAGCCACACAGCTGCTGTAGTCCCTGCAGCAGACAGGCGATGGCCAGAGCCCTCCGATTCCTCCCTTCGCCCGTCAACTCCTGCACCGGACCGAGCCACCTCCCGAAGCCTGCCGCGGGACTTTCCCTGCCCCTCCGCGCTACCTCCTCCTGCCTGACCTCGACCTCGATCTCCCTGACGACCATCTCAGCCGCTCGGGTGTTGCCGACCGTCGCACCCCCGTTCACCCTCTGCACGACCAGCTTCGCCTCCGCCGTCCTCCCCGCGCGGACCAGCCACCGGGGTGTCTCGGGCATGAGGAACAGCACCGCGGCCTGGAGCGCGGCGGGCACGGCGCCCAGGCCGACCATCCAGCGCCAGGCCGTGGCGGGGGGCCCGAAGGTGGCCAGCAGCCAGCCGGTGACGTACGCGACCATCTGGCCGAGGGTGATGAACAGCACGTTGGTGGTGACGAGCCTGCCCCGGTGCGACGCCGGGGCCACCTCGGCGATGTACAGCGGCACGACGAAGCTCGCCGCGCCCACGGCCGCGCCGATCACGCACCGGCCGACCACCATGCCGACGACGGTGGCGCTGGCGGCCTGGCAGACGGCGCCGGCGATGAAGAGGAGGTCGGCGCAGAGGATGACGCGCTTCCGGCCCAGCGAGTCGGCGAGGACGGAGGAGAAGGGGGAGATCAGCAGGGCGAAGAGCGCGGCGGAGGAGGTGATGATGGATTTGTCGGTCGAGTCCAGCTCGTGGCCGGAGAGGCCGTCGCCGATGGAAACGAGGGTGGCGGAGATGACACCCGTGTCGTCTAAGAAAGGGTTGGTCAGAGATGAAGAACAGTGCCAGGTAGAGGGAAAGTGTGTGTGAGTGAGAGAGAAGGACGCACAGCCAAACAAAAGCCCGCTGATGCCCGCTGCAAAGGTCAGCAGCACGACGAACAGGCCCGGCCGTGCGTCCGGATGGCGGTGGCTCGCGTTGCTGGCGGTGTCGGTGGCATCGTCGGCGTCGTACTCGAGTTCGTTCTCCTCGCGGGACCTGTTGGAGATCAAGGGTGCCTGGGAGGATTCCATGGCGGATTGGGCGTGGACGAGAGCGCCATGGAACGTGGGATTGGCGAGGTGCAAAGGGGGGCGGATGGGACGGAGGACGGGGAGGTTGAAGCTCACGAGGGTTGGGTTCGAGTTCGGCATCGCGGGTTAGCAACCCTGGAGTCACCCGTTTGTCAAAGCCCTGAACGTCTACTCCGTACATTCTGCAAGATACTAAAACTATGATACATTCTCATATTGATTTAAAAAGTTAATGGGTTTCTACGTTAATTGTTTCTAGACGTTGTGTTCACTTGCAGTCCATTGCGTGGGATTCTGCTCAGTCAGAGTGCACATGTGTTCTAACTATCACGTTCCTGTCGACTTACACCGAAGCGCCATATCGGCACACCTGCACTCAGCATGTGGTGAACTCTGACCAAAGCATTTCCATAGATTTTTGCGTTGGAGAGTATCCGCTATGAGGACCTGCGTTGAATAAAATGACCCGGTTTATATAAGCCTCGTGCCTGTGATCTGACATCAACACTGAAATGAACACTCGCTCTACAGACTGGTAGACGGCTTCTTTCGCCCCATCAGCAGTACCTACCTTGCGGCCCCGGCCATTTTCGAGCCAGCGGGGAGGCCCGTCACCTGACCAGCTGTGTAAGACTGGTCCTTCTGTAAGGTAGCCGTCGGCTGCAATATAAGCCTGTAAGCTGCTGTAAGAGACTCACCTTAATAGGCAGGGTTTAGGTACGGGTTTAGGTACGGGTTTGGGTTATTTGCCATTCAAAAGGAAGGAGCGAGATAGGCTAGTAGCTAGATTTATAAAGGGCACTTTAATTAATTTAAAATATAGCCAATTTATTAAGAAATCGCAATATACCTTATATAGGTACGCCTATAGGTACATATATATTATATTATATAAGTAGGTATATAAGTTGTATAGATAGCGCGGCTATTGTGTGTGTGTGGGAATAATGGCATGTAATAGCCAGTAGGTATGGGTGGCTAGGCCAGGGAAGTTATTGTAATAGGCTATAGGCCTAACTGGTGATAATATAAATTATAGTTCCTTACTAGGTCTGTAAGGTGACAAGACTGGTAAGGTGACAGTCCTCGTTAGGATGACTGTAGGTTTTGCTAACTAATAGTTAGATGATAAGCCTTATCAGATTACTATGTAGGTACCTCTTCTAACGAGGAAACTCCTGACCAGCCTGCAAACCTTTCCTGACCAGAAAATGCGCGGGGCTTCAAGGTAGGTAATAATCTCATATTCTTCCATACCAAACTCCCGATTCAAGAAAGGTTGCTTTCGACTTGCACCGAGGTTCTTGTTTCTGGCCAGCGTGAATGTCCTCCTCTGAATTGAACTGGAAGTCTGCCCAGCGTGCTTGCGCCTATAATAATAACTTCTAATAAGAGGCTGTCCATGCCGAGCTGGTTCCATGGCTTCTGTAAGTCCAGTTCGATGTTGACCCTTTTTAAGGAATAGATCGAGATGGGACCTCGCCGGAAAAGGAGAGACAAAGGAAGAGTGACGATACGTAACAAGTGACTTTCTTTACTTAAACCCATCCCTGCTCGAGTTAGGGTTTACCCCACGCAAACCAGGAATAATGATCTGAACATGCGGGTTGTGAACAGCACATCCACGATAGGCCTATATTTATGGTGTTCAAGGTTCATAGCGTTCAAGATTCATAGTACTCAAGACTATAGTGTTCAAGGTTCATGGTATTCAATTGCCATCCGCATTCACTGCAATTACTATTCATGCTCCAAATCCAAGGTCCACGCCCTCCAGCAACAGCCTCCTAGACCCCCCCCACAGACACACGGTCAAGCAAGCCCCGGCGCCGGCGCCCTGAAGCACCTCGCACCGTCATTCGAGCTGGTCGCCGGCCCATCCGAGATCCTCCTCGCGTCGTCACCCTCGTCCTCGCTCAGGACCGGGAACGCGACGATATCCCCGCTCTGGTTGTCGCTGCCCCAGAGCTCATCCTCGACCGCGTACAGCGCGCCGAACCCGCTGTGGCCCTCGATGGTGCTGGTGAAGTCGCGCAGGGTCTCCCACTCGTGGGAGGAGCGGGACCAGCGCTGGGCCTCGGCCGTGCTGCCCAGGCGGATCGAGTACAGGTAGTCGCCGCCGTTCTCGAGGTAGACCCAGTCTGCGACGTTGCCGCGCTCGGAGACGCCCTCGTCGACTTGCGCGCCGAAGTTGGAGGAGTCCGGGTTCAGATCGACCTGGATCCATCGTCGGCCGGCGTCGGAAGCCCACATTTGCCCTTGGTCGTCTACGTCGCCGACGTTGAGGCCGTTGTCGACGATCAGGGGGAGGAGGTCGTAGGTCCCGTCGCCGCCGATCCGGATGAGCTGCTGCTCGCCGTTGCCGATGCCGACGAAGGCGTAGAGGTATCCGTCCAGGATGTTGAATCCCATCGCGTTGATGTTGCCGCCGGGCCCGACCCGCGTGTTGATGGCGGCGTTGACACCGGTTGCGAGGTCTAGGCGGTAGAGAGTCCGTCGCTGGATGAGATAGCCTCCTTCGTCGCAGTCAAACGTCGGGCCGGCGGGAGATCCTGTGCGTGTGGACTCAGGAGTCGGCTCGGGGGTGGGATCAGGGGTTGGCTCGGTTGGTTCCGGCGTCGGGTCGGGAGTCGGCTCTGGGGTTGACTCTGGTGTCACCTCTGGTGTTTCTTCTGGGGTCTGTTCTGGGGTTGGTTCTGGTGTCGGCTCTGGAGTTTCTTCAGGAGTCGGCTCTGGTGTCTGTTCCGGTGTCTGTTCAGGAGTTTCGTCTGGAGTCTGTACTGAAGTCTGTACTGAAGTCTGCTCTGGATCAACTCGCGAGGCCGATTCTTCAGGATCTTCCTCATCTCCTCCAGCACCAGTAAAGTCAGGAACACTCGGCCCTACACCAGTCGAGACCGAGGAAGTTCCATCAGGGAGAACCGCAGCAGGCGTCTCGATGATCACCGTGCCTGCCTCATCGTCTGTCGGCGGGATGGTCCGGGTGATAGGCCTAGTAATTGGGGGAGTGCCGGTATAAGGCACGGTGGTTGTGACATAATCCCCGAGGTTGGACACTTCTGGCGTCTGGATGACAACCGTTGGAGGACCAGTACCGCCCGGCCGCACGGTTGTTGTCAACGGAGCGGTGATGGGAGGCGTGCCCGTGTAAGGGATGTACTCGGTGGGCGCAGCATCCAAACCATCACTCGTCGGGGTGTAGATGATCACGGTAGGTCTGTCTCCGCTACCGGCAGGGGGCAACAGAGTCGTTGTGATGGGCGCTGTCAGCGTTGAAGGGCCGGTGTAAGGCTCGATGGCCGTGACGCAGCCTTGACAGTCGATGTCGGCAAGGAGGACTCGGACATGTTCACCGCAGCTTCTGCAGTCCGCCTGTTGTTGATTCAGACCAGAGGCACTGCCGACTTCGATGGTGATGACCCTGATGTGCTCGTAGCATACGAGGTTCTGGGCAGAGTCGTAGCCCCATCGAGGCTTCTGGGCGCTGTCGCACACTGGCGCGGCAGAGTCCGAGGAAAGGACCAGGCCGGCTGACAAGCTCAGAAGCAAAGACGATCGGTGCATCTGGTCAGTGAGTGATGCCGATGTTGGGGGATGCAGAGTTGGGAGAAGGTTGTGGTTTGGATACGCTTGCATGACGGGATCCTGTGAAGGGATCCGTCTGTCAAAAGCAAAGACCCTCGTCTGAGCTACACATTGAATGTTGTTCTTCTGAAAAGAAATGGCATTCTCCAGCAGCTCATGTTGAAACAGTCTTCCCGCTGAGGAATGAAAAAAACCTCCAGCTCTGCCGTCTCCCGTCCTTCATCCCTTGATCTGAGATGTCTCGCGGCTCACGTCTTTGAGACACCGTCAGCACCAATCAGACAGCTCGATATTTCACGATAATCTTTTATTTGAGATTCAAAGATTGTAAAAATACCGCGAAAAGCTTCTCCCGTGTCTGGCACAAGGGCGGGCATGCAATTTGACTTGGCCGCCAAGACTGAATCAGCCCGTCCTCCTCGAGGGGTTTGGCAGCGCACTGCCACAGACGCAGAATTTGTCGCATGTCTCTCTCGTCCGTTCTGCGTACCTTTATCAGTAGATCAGTCGCTACTGGAAAGGTTTACAGAATCAAAGTATGTGCAAGGGAATGGCACCTCAAGGCTCTTGGCTCGCCCAGCCCATGGTCATGGTCGCCCACATGTCGTGGAAGACCGGCAGACGCTCACGATCCTGCGAAATCCGGGCAGCACTGCCCTCACCTTGACTCAGCTTCCCTGCTGTCGCGACCACAGGCACCGCACTCAAGTCAGGGTCCCACTGCGCCAGGTACTCCTCCAAGCTGCCGTCCATGAACGGACATCCGAAGCGCGCCTCATCACGCATCGCCTCCGCCTCCCGCAACTCGGCGGCTTGCACTCTCTGCTCGAACTTCCTCTGCACGACCTCCAGCACTACTCTAATGGCCAACAGCGTGTCGGTCTTGGCTGATGTGTGCAGATCCGCGTCACACGTGGAGAGACGGCGCAGGAAGTCGTTGAGCTGGATCTCCGAGCGCGCCCAGGGGGAATCGAAATCTGGACAGTCCGCCGTTGGGAGCGAGAGGCGGATGGCGATGATGATGGCGATGATGATCCGGCACCAATCAATCGCCGTCAGGATGGAGATGCCGCCTGGCTCGAGAGCTAGGATGGTTTCGAGGAACTGTCTTGTGGGCGCAACTGCGTTGATCAGTCTGTTGGCCTCCGGCTTCAGTGTGTCGTCTCCAAATGATGGTCCTTGCTGGCCGTGGCCGTTCAGGAGGCCAGCTGAGTTGACATAGATGTCCAGGAATAACGTGGTGAGCTTGACAGGTGCTGTTAGTTGGTCAGTACATGATGATCACTGGACAATGCATGCGTCGAGGCATCGAAAGTGACTTACATGCACAACGAACCTCCGGAGGCATCGAGTTTCGGAGCTCGTGAGAACGAGCCAGAATGCCCAGGAGGAGCAGTCGCCGCTGGTCTTCCGTCTGCTGGCCACGCGCAAAGATGGCAGCGGCAGCCTGGGCGTGCATGATGCCCTGTTTGGCGAGCGTGGCCAAGACCACGTCGCAGGCTCCTGTACCAAGGGTTTGCAACATCTCGCAGCATCGCAAGACCCAGGCACTGTTCTCTTCGAGGTTCCGCTTGTAGGGTCGCCACGACGAAGTGAACCTGGATGATGATGAGTCGAGAACGGTTGTCAGGGGGAAGATGAGGAGAGGGACACGAACACAGCCTCGAGATAGGAGTAGCCTAGAAATGCCCGCAGCCTTTCCAGGTGCTCCTCAGAGCCCTGCAGCAGCGCAGGGTCGTCACTATCCCCATGATGAAGGCCGAGATCATGAACCAGGTCGCCGATCATTCGATTGTATCGGAACAATTGCTTGCTTCGAGGGCGAATGTGGAACGGATACCTGGGATGTGTGTGATGAGTCAATCTGTCTGGCTCCCCTTGACTGACAATACACACCAGATGCAGTAGACGAGAAGTCCCTGCAACAGCTCTAGCGTCTTTTCCCCAGCAGCGACGAACTTGAGGCCCAGAACCTTGCGGAACTCGGCATCGTACAGAGTATACCCCTGAAGGGTCCTGGCTGCCGAGGCGCTGGTGAGAATGGCGAGGAGGAGGAAGGGCTTCGTGGCGGCCAGCGACCGGACTGTTGTGCCTTGCGGGATCTCAATGCAGGGGAGCTGTGGCAGCATGTGGCGAAAGTGCTCGAGCAGAGAAGCGGCCGAGGCAAGATTGAACTGCGGCTTGCCGTCGAGATCTGTTATTGAGTACTCCCTCCCTGCAGATGATGACGGCGTATAGGCCGAGCTGGGCAAGTCGATGTCAGGCTCGAATCCCGCGCCATCCTCAGCTGATGGAAGGATAGTGTCAATGTGTGTCTCGTGCATGGAACGCAACATATCCAAGGTGTCCTCTGGCTCAGGCTCTGCCGTGAGAGCAAAGTCGATGGTGAAGGTGCTTGATGGGCCCGCCTCTTTGCCAGGAGCAGCAGCAACAGAGGAATGACCTGAGGATGCCGAACTGCCACGAACAAGTCAGTCTTGACCGAAGACTGAAGACCACGATACACAGCAGCTATGCCAATGTCGTGACGTCCATCGCATCGGGAGAGGATGCCCTCACCTGTCCAATACTGCTTTTCGTGAGCGTCGGGTCCGGGGACCAGTTCTCACAACACACTCCTTCTTCGACTCAATACATCTTTTGATTAGTGCTTCATTAGCATGTGCTTCACCAAGGTTCCATCAATCTGTTGAGGGTTCTGTACTTTTGGCAGACGCCATGCTGCTGACTCGCTTTGCACCTGATCTTGGCCTCGCGGCAGCTCTCACAAGCCCTCGAACGAGGAGGCAGATCCGATGGACTATTTCTCACCGTCACCATCTTTGGGGAACTTCAACGCTGATGATCTCACTCGTTCCTGTTTCCGAAGGATCCTGGGACCCAGGCTGAATCCAATGTGCCACGCGTCGACTGCTTTCAGACTATCCACGTGCGCCGTGTCTGCTCGGAGAAAGCATGCAGGAGGGGTTCTTTTGTCAACCCGACTCGAAACATGACACCAGTAAGAGAGCATGAATGAATTCAAAGGGTGATGATGGCGGGAGAAGCTGAGGGTGACTTCGCCGATGCGGCTCGGCGTTTGGCGGTGACGCGCCCGGAGGAAGCCCCACTCTCCGGAGGCAATTGGCCCGACTAACACCGGAAGCCTCAGGCACGTTGCTTGTACAGCTCCGAGCAGCCCAAGGCGATGCAAAATATATATAAGGGCAAGCCATGGTCGCAGTATTCATTGATTATTCAACTCATACAATCCTGACAGACTCTTCTTTCACCCATCACATCCCTACAATTAAACCCGCGAGAGCCACGATGTCTGCCCCTCTGGACCTGAGCAACCCCAAGCGGCCTATTCACGTAGGCGTTATCTTGATGAACTCGTGAGTCTCTGCTAGATTTGATCACCTGAAACTCAAACTCTGCTAATCTTTAGGAAAAATGTAGAACCACAGAGATTCTGGACGTCGCCCCGATCGACATCCTCAGCGCTCTCAACGCCGGCGAGGACTTCGGCATCCCAGAGAACATCAAGCCAGCCTCATTGGACGCCCAGATGATGGACTTCCACTTCCACTGGGTCTCCGAGGCAGGCCCCCCTCAGACAATGAAGCTAACCTCCGGCATCAAGCTGGAGCCGACGGCAAGTTCAATCTCCCCAAGAGGAAATGGACTGGACTGACAAATTCCCCGGCAGGACTCGTTCGCGTCGTGCCCTCCCCTGGACATCGTCCTCATCGGCGCACACAACATGAAATACACGCCGAGCGAAGCCGAGCTAGCCTACGTCCGGAAGGCCTGGGAGGAGTGCTCGGCCTTCCTGACGATATGCGGCGGAGTCTTGGTCCCGCTCATGGCGGGCATCCTCGAGGGGAAGACGGTGACGGGGCCACGACCGTTCCTGCCGGTGCTCAGACAGCAGGGGGTCGGCGCCACTTGGCTCGAGAAGCGCTGGGTCAGGGACGGCAAGTTGTGGACGAGCAGCACGCTTCTCAACGGCACGGACATGATGCTGGCGTTCGCCAGGGAGACGTGGGGCGGTAGGGTTGCCGAGGGGGAGCCGGATCTGATTGAGCATGTTCGGCGGCTGGGGGCGTGGCCTTCGCGTGATGTGGACTTTAAAGATGTTCCTTGGGCTATTTAAGTTGTTACCAGGGCTGGATGGGAATGTTGTCACTTTCCCTCGGTTGTTTGTATAGGAGGAGATGAGGGTGTGCGAGAAGGAGAAGAAGGAAATGAAGAAGATGATGATGATGAAGATGAAGAAGAAGAATCAGAAGAATTAGCAGATGAAGAGGAAGAAGAAAAAGAAGAGGAAGTATTGTGGAGAATTCTACCGACTATCTCGCTCATCTGCATTACACCGACCACCTCACACGCTTGCCATGCTGTCTCTACAACTGGTGAACCTTCGGCCAACCTCCCATCACTTGCTCTCGTCGATGCTGTCATTGACAACCTCCACCATGAAGCCATGGCGGAAGGCGTAACTGCGAGCTCGCTTCCCGTAGATGTACATGGGGACGGTCAGGAGGCTCACGGCAATGGTGATGCCTCCGACGACGTAGAAGGTCTCCTTGACACCCTGGGAGGCGATCCAGTCGTTGACGTAGAAGGTCATGGCGAAGGCGAAGATGTTCTTGCAGAAGCTCATCATGGCGTATGCCTCCACAGCCTCGTGGCGGTGCGAGTCGACCACGTACGAGACCACACCCACGATGCCGAACTGGACACCCAGGTTGATCATGCCCAGACAGACAATGACCGGGATCGGCCACGGATCCACGTTGTCAAGGCTCTTGCCCCATGCAAAGAAGCCAGCTCCGCTCAGGGTGGTGAGGAGGGCGATGATGGGCAGACGGAACTCGGGTTCTGCAAAGAGGAGTCGTTACATCAGCATTCTGTCTCCCACGCACGTCTTTTTTCAGGGGGCTTTGCTTACCGTAGACACCCTTGTTCTTGCGGGACATCAGCTTCACGAGGCCATCCACCATGAAACCCGCAAGCGCTGTCGCGATCAAGATGCCGCCGGACGAGGCGAGACTGGCCAGACCGACGGAGGTGACGGAGAAGTTGTAAGGCGGACCGGAGAAGATCTGCGAGAGGGTGATGACAAGCATGACCAGCCAGCTCATGCAGATGGTGAGCTCGAAGCAGCCCCACACGACCAAGGGAGAGCCGAGCATCTTGAAAGGAGCGAAGACGTTGTACCAGAACTTGTCGGCCTTGAACTGGCCACTCCATGGACGCAGGGTATACAGGTAAGGGTGAGCCTGCATGACGGGCGCGGTCTCGGGAACGGAAGTGCTCTTGATATCCTCGGGGGACTTCTCATCGCCGGAACCCCCCGTGGTCGCTGTGCCTGCGGGAACGCCTTGCGTAGAGCGGTCATATGTCGATTCGGGCATGAAGAAGATGGTGAGAAGCACCTGCAGAGCGAAGGCACCGGTCATGCCCCAGAGGGCGGCCTTGTACCCAGCCTTGTCGATGATGGGTCCAGCTGTCCAGACTGTTAGCTTGTCCTCGACCCAGGCCGTAAAAGGGGGGAGGGGGTGAGGGACACGTACCAATGGGTGATGCGAGGTTAATGCCTCCCAAGACACCGAGGTTGAAAACGGCGTTGCGGAAACCTCTCTCGTGGACGAACCAGATCTCGCCGATGGAAGCAGGAATCAAAGCCTCCATGGGCGAGATGCAGACACCTTGAATGGCACGAGAGACGGCGAGAGAGATAAAGTCCTTGGTCACGGCGCTCCAGAGAGTGGTGAGGAACAGGCCCAGGGCGGTGATGAGATAGACGGGCCGCTTGCCGATCATCATGGCGAGCGAGTTGCAGAAGAGGTTGCCGACGGCGACACCGATGAGACTGGAGCCGTTGAAGCCAAGGGTGAAGCGCTGGATGGGCACGTCGAACTCCATGGCGAGGGGCACGATGGCAGAGCTGAGGAGCGGGCCAACCGCACCGACGGCACCGCAGCCGATGATGATGGAGACGGTGAACATCTCCTTCTTCCACCGGGGCCAGTTGAGGGGATCGTTGGGGTCGTCAGACGGCTGAGGAACCAGGACAATCTTCCCCGTGGGATCGTGCTTGAGGTTGCTGTGCTCCGCTGGCACCTCCTCGACGCTGGCGGCCACACCCTTCTCGGTCATGAAGGATGTGCCCGGCACATGGTCGAGGTGCTTGTCGGGGAGAACGCCCAGACCCATGGCTGCGATGTGCTTCTTGCGTGTGACTAAGTAACTTTCAGTGACTCGGATTCAGTGTAGCAGATGGAGATGAAAGCAACTTTTTGTTCGCGCTGTGTGTTGGTGTAGTCGTCGACGGCCGATGTTGAGGATGCGTCACAACGTGGATCCGGGGTAACTTATAGACCATTGCTTGCCGAAGCTGCTTGGTCGTGAGAAATGGCTGTCCCAAGCGCCCCCCAGCAGAAAGCCAAGTTCCAATGGTCTGGTCGGCTAGACCATTGACATTGATAAGGTATCTAGAGGCTGCAGCTTGACAATCTGGGGTCGGTGCCGACCTGGAATTCAAGGTCTGGGTGGTGAGCAGCCAGCTATCCATCCTTAGCGGCTCGGACGCCTCATTCCCCCTGTGGCTGGATGAACGATAAGGTGCGTAGACCATGTCAAGGGTTGTGGAGAATGATAGTCCCAAAAGCGTGGTTGATGGGTTCGCGGTGCTTTTCGTGAGTCAAAGAGCAGAGTGTTGCGATGGTGCGCGGCTAAGGGCCACCAATCAGTGTGGGCCGCGTGATCGACCCCCTTGCCGCGGGCTGATATAGGGCACTATAGCCCCCCTAGCCGCTGCTAATCACACCTGCACCACTGCGCGCCGACCAAGACATCCACACTCAACGCCCAGATAGTCCATGCAACAGGATTGCTCGGAGCGAGGAATATGCGATACGCGTCCCAAGGGAGTGGTTCATTGACGTCGGGGAAGAAGTATCTGCCGGCTGATGTATTGCAGGCAACTGCTTTGTGAAGCTGTCGGCAACGAGGTATCTATCTGGGTGGCTGGCTGGCTTCATTTGTCACGTCCGACGTCTAGCCACACAAGGCGGATGATCAAGTTTAGCATTCGAAAAAGTATGAGCAATGTGATCGATTTAAACTATGATGACAAAGTTCGTCTAAGCGTGACCAAGTTCCCAGAACATCCTGTTGTTGTGTTCCACATCGGCATCTGCATAGGCGGCATGCGGTCTCTGCGTGATGCTATCTCCATGCAGCTCAGCCAACTGACCGGTCCTTGATGTGTCAGTGATGAACTGGGTCACAGCCCTGGTCATCGTCGACATGGGCGTGATGACCATCTTCTTGAACAGCTCCCTGTCCGGCGTGATGTTTGTTTCTGTAGCAAGAGGTCCAGTTAATGGAAAAAGGTCCAGTGCTGAGGCGAATGCAAGAAGATAAAGGGGCAACGTACCTAGCACTCCCGGGGCCAGGGCATTGATCTGAATGTGTCTATCTTCCAGTCTGATGGCCATGGAGCGCACAAAGCCCACCATCCCTGACTTGGATGCAGCGTAGAGTGGCGAGACTGGAAACGGGTAGACGGCCGCTGCAGATGCTGTGCAGATGATAGACCCCCTCGATGACGGCAGGCGACTTCCAACCTCGTTCTTCAGCATGTAGTGCACTGCCAGCCCAGAGCCTGCACACTTTTGTCAAACACCAGCAACAATGCCTCCCAGGGGGGGAATCTCTACTCACTGTACATGACGCCATTGAGATTGATGTCCTGCATCCGCAGCTGCGGCTTCTGAGGAAAGTCTCTCGGAACACAATCAAACGCTCCAGCGCCTGGCTCCGAGATGCCTGCATTGGCCGCCACCACGTCGATGCGGTTCCCGTGTTCCTGGAAAATCTGCTCGAACACCGCGTACTGTCCCTCCCACGAAGAGACGTCGCACCACTTGAAGCTCAGTTTGGCTGCAGGAAACTCCTTGCTGAGCCCTGCAACAACTTCAACTCCGGAGGTAGTGTTGACGTCCAGTATGGCAACCATGTGTCCTTGACTCGCAAACAACCGCACAATTTCCAGCCCAATACCACTTGCACCGCCCGTGACGATGACTGACAAGCGGCCTGTGTTCGTCGACAGCTTGTCTAGAGTTTCCGCTGCCATAGCCAGTATCAGACAGGTGGATCACCCTTTTTTCTTTTTTCAACGTGATCCCTTTCAAATACCAGGTGTCAAGTTTCGAAAATGTTGGAAAGCTGAGCTGACTTTCCTGAGGCTGAACTGAGTGAAGGCCTCCCTGCGACGATATCGGATATCAGAGTCCTAGCTTAGAGTATGCCGTTGAATCAAGGCCCGATCAACGATAACAGCACAACCGACCTCGAGTCAGGAAGCCATCCCAGACGTTATCAAGGTTGTCGATGCCGCCAAGACCGTGCGGAGGCACCCTTGGCTTCGTTGGTGCTGGTGTCGGCACCAGCACTCGCGGCAAACGCACGCTATGGAGCACTGACTGCCCTCCCTGTCAACCAACCATGCATGCGGTCTGGTAATCGCAATATTCGTATCAACGTCAGGGATACGGATGATCCTTATCATCGCTCTAAATTCCCAAGATGGTCGCATCGGATCAGACCAGCCTCGTTGCACCGTATCAATCGCGACGAAAGTTTGCAAGCCAGACGAGACCGCCTCGTTGCGCAATCTATCGGTGTCGGCAACATTGACCACCCACAACAACCAGACATGGCCGAAATCATCTTCAGCCCCGACCTCGCACGAGATGTAGCAGGAAAGGTAGTTGTCATGACAGGTACGATACTTTTTTTTTGTCTCTAGACATATATCTCCAATTTTCTTTTTCTCAATTTTGAAAATGCAGGTGGTGCGCAGGGCATCGGCGCAGCGACAGTAACACTGCTATACCAAGCCGGCGCCCACGTATACTTTGGCGACTGGGACGATGCGAAAGGGCAGAAGTTGGTCGAGACGCTGCAGTCCGACGACGACGACCAGAGTAGAGAAAGCAGCAGCAGCACCGGCTCCGTTCATTTCCAGAAACTCGACGTCCGCGACTACCAGGCGCAGCTGCGGCTTTTCCAAACGCCCTACGATCAGAGGGGACGTGTGGACGTGGCCATCTCCTGCGCGGCCGTCACTGAACCGAGCGGCTGGTTCCAGCCCGGCGAGCTGGATCTCGAGACGGTCAAGACGGAGCCGCGGCCGCTCAAGGACTCCATCGACATCAACCTGACGAGCGTGGTGCTGTTCTGCCGCATCGCGCTGGCCTTCATGAAGCAAGACGCCGCCACACCTTCAGCCGGTGGCGCGAATGGTACAGACAAAGCATTCTCCAAATCCATCGTCCTGGTCTCTTCGATCGCGGGCATCATCGAGCAGGCCGGCCTCTTCGCCTACGGCTCAGCAAAGCACGGCGTCATCGGCCTGATGAGGTCCCTGAAGGCATGGGCTCCGGCGCAGTACGGCGTGCGCGTCAACGCCATCTGCCCCTGGGCTACCGACACGCAGCTCATGGACAGCGTGAGGGCCGTGTGGCTCGAGCGAGGCCTGCCCATCAACACCCCGGCAGAGGTCGGCCAGTTCATCCTGCAGTGTGCGGCTGACCAGGGCTTGAACGGCAAGTCGGTCCTTGTTGGCGGGGGCCGGGGTTTTGATACCGAGGCTGGGCTCGACAAGACTCTGCCGCAGTGGATGGGGCCGGTTCTTGCTGATGATTTCTACCGGGGCCAGGAGGCCCTTGGCATGGTGAGTTGTTGCTCCATCTCTCTCTTTGTTATGGCACTGACGGACACGAAAGGGAGGGGACTGGTCAAGTTGAGTTCGGGGATTCCCACATGGGTAGGTACTTAGATAGATGGGTCATCCGCAAATACTATGATTACATGAATTTTTGTTGTACAGATCGCCGCCCCAAGGATTGCTCAAAATTGGTCTAGCATGCCCGCAAATGAATCTGCCGCAAAGAGAAAGTCGTCCGTTGCCTGCACAGATATGGACCCCCAGTGTAAGTCGAAGGCGCCGACCGACAGTGGCACAGCACCGACCGGGCCGGACAATGATGGATCACTTAGTTGCGCATTGTCATCGGTAATCCGCCACATGTTGTTCACTCCCTGCGAGGCCTCTGCCGCCTGCTGCAGCATCCATAAGCCAGCTCCGGAGGTATCATCGCCGGAATCGGGAGGAACTGATGGTGTAAATGTTGTCGTGTCGGGTAAGGAGTCCGGTGCGGCGCTCTTATCCTGATCCAACACGAATATCTGGCTGAGGAACTGGCCGCCTTTCTTTCGCTTCGGGGGCAAGAGGCGCTCTCGGTATTTGTGAATCGCGCTCTGCAGCTCGGTCAGGACGTCCAGGTAGTGGTGGGCCTGGGGGCTTGTCTGCGCCAGATCGCGGACGACGAATATGCCTCCTCGGAGCGCTGCTTCTGCCTCGAGAGTCGAGGGAGTCTCCGACAGTGTAATATCCACGAAGATTGAGAATCCCAAGATCAGACAAGCGCTGAACAGCCATGCTCTAGTTGAAATGTCAGCGCTGGTCATGATGTAGCTTCTCCAATGCGACTTACTTGAGAAGAGCCATCTGTTGGAGTAGAAGCCCGACGGAGTGCGCCCTTCGAGTAGTCTCGACAAGTAGTACCGCCGCGTCGACGCATACCTGCGCAATCTCTTCTGTCTCCCGAGAGGAAGTGCTGTCAAAACCCGCGTTCGAGGCCTGGTCAAGGCTCTTGAGCTTCGACAACAGGTGAGAAATCAGCACCGGCCTTGTGACCAGAATGACCGAGTAGTAGTAGAAGCAGGAGACAGCAAAGTTCCCCAAGGTCTGTCGTCTCTGCTCGGATGAAATAGGGGTGCTGACAGTGGACATCTTGACGCTAGACGGCAGGCCCTCGGTCAGTTGCCTGAGCCGTCGAAGGAAGTCCTGTATAGTGACAATATCTGTTTCTTGGCCGTGATCAAGGTGATCTGTGATTTGTTCGAGGATCAGGCAGACCTCGAAGCTGGCCGACATGGAATTGTACTCCGGAGTCTTGGGTTCAAGATCATCGCTGATGGAGAAGAATGCATCGCCAAACCGACTTCTCGGTGAGGAGGCCGACGCTGGGGTTTGTGATAGGACTGCCCCGAATGCAATGTCAAGAATGCGGAGACTCTTCCACACTTGTGATCTACCACGTGTCAGGGCGTCGTTACCATGGAACAAGGCATGTCTCAGGGAGAGCTTACCTGGACCTTCGCTCTTTTGATGGCAGGTGCTGATATGCCTCCGTCACATGCAAGCCCAGAGAGTGCGCCAGCCTTGCGGCAACACCCAGATAGATGAAGGCGCCCTTTCTCTTGCACCCATTGAGCATGTAGGTGCTCATCATGAGGAACAGCGCAACCATGTCAACGCTTGGATCAAGGAGCATGCCCTCGAAAGCAAGCTTCTGCGCCCTGTTAAAGTGTCTTTGTGCATGATATAGGCTCTTCGGGGTGGTTCCGCATCCCTGGCCGCCTATCGCGATTGCCATGTCGACCACGGCCTCGCGGCATCCGTACTTGAGCACGTTCTGCTCATTCGGCGAACGAGACACCGCCTTCTCCATCTCCTCGAGGATGTCAAGCATCTCTTGGGGTGAATACAGGTAGACGAGGCCAGTAGTCTGTTTGCGCATCATTAGCACTTACTCTTGCTTCACGATCGTACGAGTCAACTCACAGCGATGAAGAATCGATCTAGGTAGTCCTTCTTCTCCTCGACATTCAGCTGACTCTCGGGGCTGCCTTCTTCTATGTCATCTGATACCCTGAGAGGGAAGACGGCTTCCAGCATAGCCTTGGCCATCTGCTTATCGGTGAAGGGTGACGGTCCCATGTAGTAATGAAAGGTATGCCGTAAGAAATCTAAGAAGGAAAGCGATGCTGAGTCTCCCATAGACACTATTCGGAAGTCAGTATCTGAAGTTCAGCCTCATAGAGGTTCACGCAGGGGAAAATACCCTTCCCAGACCCTGCATTGGTCATCGACCGCTCATCAGGGCCGCTGCCGCCCGGAAGATTTGACATGCCCGGTGAGACGGAGTCGTTTGGCGTGGCATTGGAGCATGGTGCGAGACTTGATTCCGGTGTCCGGGGGGCCTGCGCTGCAACGACCGACCTGTCGTCCGTACAAGACGATGAATCGATGGCGAAGTCGCCACTGGGTGCGACGAAACTACTGCGTCGCTGGGCAATCTCCGCAGGTCGTCGGGCTTGGATGGTACTGAGAGAGCCGGAGCGTCTCGAAGGACGAGGCCACGCCTTGGGATCGTATACACAGTGGGCCTCGTAGTTTCGTCGGCAACAGTTGGCACAGGGAGTACGTGAGTCGCATTTCTTCTTGCTCATCTGGCATGGGACGCAGGCAACAACAGCGCGTCGCCGCGCTTCGGGACGGACCTTTGGGCGAGGCATGTTCACTCAGATGACCCAGGGCCGGTGGAGGTATTGGCGGAGTGCTGTCCTTGCCTCGAATCGAGCAAACATCCAACAAAGTCTTCCCGACGACATTGTGACTCGGGGTTTCGAATCCCCTCAAGGCGCAGCGTGCGTGACGCTGTTTCTGGCCCAGAATCCCTTATCTCGTGAAGGGGAAACGCTCTGGTCGTGGATCCATGGGGCGTCAGTTAGTGCAGTGGGTAGCAGCTGGTCAGGGCCTCGAGTCACAGTGCGGGGGAGGGGCGAACTGCCCAGAGTTCCAGGCGGTCACGCACTAACCTCAGCCCGCTAATCAGTGGGGGTTCCCATGCTGGCATTGCTAGTAATCGTGCACCCTGATAGGGGATCTGGGTCCCTGAGATAGCAACGGGCGCCGCGGCAAGCGCACCATTCGCAGTTGTGACAGACAAAACGGATGTGTCGGAAGGGGCACCAAGTCTGGGGTAATAGGCTATCATGGTACGGAGTACAGCACAAGCGATGACCCGGTCTGAGGATGAATAACAGGGGGGGGGCTGACTTTCGATAGCAAACGCCGAATTCCCGAACACGCAAGCCACGACCTTGGATTCCTGACCCGGTCCAACAATCATCGAGCTTCGACCGACCTGTGCTAGAATGGCCACTGTGTTGAACCATCCTCGCCTAGGCGAAGTACTTGGTGCACCACATGAGAGTGAAGAGGTGGTGCAATACCTGGGCATTCAGTATGCTACACTCGGTCATCGCTTCGCTTCCGCGGAGGTGAAGACCGAATATGGAGGCAAGGTTGACGCAACGTCATGGGGGTATGTTTCCCAGCAGTATTCTCCTGCGCTATCCGGTGCCAGCGTTTACAGTACAGGGAACATCGTGATTGAAGCTAATTGACTTACATCCAGTCCGAGTGTGGTGTCGGCTCCCGTGGCGTGCGATATCGAGTTTGGCCTCATCCAGAAGTCGCTGGACAGGCCAACTCCGCCGCCAATATCGGACACTGAAGGGTTGAACCTCAACATCACCGTACCCAAGGGCACTTCAGAGGCTGCAAAGGGGAATCTGCCTGTCTTGGTATTCGTCCACGGCGGTGGATTTGCCGTCGGAGGGACTTGGGCACCTCATATTGATCTTTCTCGGCTCGTTGCATTCTCGGCCTCCATCGGCAAGCCAATCGTAGGCGTCTCAATCAAGTCAGTTCCTCCCTTTCTCTCTCTCTAAAGCCCCGATGTCCAAAGTCAAGCTGACAGGAACAACAGCTACCGTCTTGGAGTCCCAGGCTTCTTGGATAGCAAGGAGTTCCGAGCGGCAGGCATACTGCCCAACAGAGGTCTTCTGGACCAAGCAGCATCTTTCCGATGGGTGCGTCAAAACATTGCTGGCTTCGGCGGTGATCCGAACCATGTCACTGCCATTGGGCAAAGTGCAGGTGGGAGTAAGTGGAAATCCATTCATCCCGTAGTGAACGACAAAAGGCTGATGTGCCGCCAGGCTCCGTCATACATCTGCTCAATCTGGAGCAGGTGGATGAGCCCCTGTTCGATCGAGTCATCTGCCTGAGCGGGAATCCCATGGTAGCAACAATCTTGCCCGAGTCTGTCGCTCAGGGAGCGTTCCAAGCTGTGCTCGGAAATCTAGGCATAGACTCTGCCCTGCCGGTCGTGGACCAGATCGCAGCACTGACTGCCGCCTCGCACGAAGATCTCCTGACAAAAGTGCCAATGTCCGTCCCACTAGGCCCAGTCGTGGACGAGGAGCAGTTGCCTACGTTCAAGGCCATGCAAAGCAAGGCACCCGTCAAGCGGGGTGTCCCCCTCATGATTGGCTCTACTGATCTCGACGGAGCCATCTTCGAGGTCTTTGGCATCTTCGCTGGGCGGGACGAGTCGACGTTGGTCGAGGACTTTGAGAGCGTCCTGCAGCGAGTCATCCCCGCCGGTCAGCATGCCAGCCTGACCAAGCTGCTCAACGCCTATGGACTTGCTTCATCCTCGGCACCCAAGTCGGAGAACCCCCAACGGAGCATCCTTCTGTTCGGCACGGACCTGAAGTACTTCACCTCCACCCAGAGCTACGCTGCGTCGTGGCCAGCGAGCTCGTGGAAGTACTACTTCCAGGAGGCGAACCCTTGGGAGGGGCCTCACCGGGGCCATTCGGCACACTGCTTGGACATTGCATACCTGTTCCTCAACTACAGTGACCACATGAACGAGTCCCAGCTGACGGTGGCGAGCGCCTTGGCGAGCGATGTTCTCACCTTCACGCGCGGCCAAGACCCGTGGCCAGAGTACCGCTCTTCGCAGAGGGTGCGGGTGTACGGGCAAGCAAAGAACAGCGTTGAGGATGACCAGTCTGTTGGACCAACTCGAGAGGTGCGGCAGTTGTGGGAGGAGGTCGGACTCGACGCATTGGTACAAGCATATGATGCGTATCTGTTCAAGCAGTAGAGTAGCACCGAACTGGAACACGCAGTACTGATCCTTTTGACATTTTTTTTTCCAAGTTCACTGAAGATGGGGAAATTTCTTGTCTATGATTGCCGAAGCTACGTGAACTCAGCTACAACCTTTGTCATGATCCCAGCCAGCTCATCGCCGACTTTCCACAAGTCATTGTGGTCACCTCCGGCACCCATCTCAACGACCTTCAGCGCCGAGCATTTGGCCAAGTGCTCCTTCATCAGCTCCGTCTGCGAGTAGGGCACGAGGCCATCCTCCAAGCTCTGGACCACCACGACCACCTTCCCTTCCGGCCACTCGGCAGACCAGTCAGACACAGCGGTCGGGCAGACGGCCTTCCACACCGTCTCGTCCTCGCCGAAAGCGCCCCTCGTGAAGTCCACGTACACGGAGAGCAGTTTCTCATGGGACGCGGGTGGGCTGTCGATGAAGTACTTCAGGTCGTACAGGCCGTTCAGCCCGACGATGATCTCGGGCTTGCGAATCTTTGGGATCGCGACAGCACCTGGCACTGCTGCTGCCCACCTCTCGGGATTCATGACGACTTGGAACGCCAACGTGGCACCGCAGCTGTGGCCTGATAGGATGTAGTTGTGCGCGGCGCCGACCTCGTTCTGGAGGTAGGCAAGTGCCGAGAGTACGGCGATGATGTGCTCAGGATGCTTCGCCGTGCGTGCCTCGTCGACAGGCAGAGATGGGTCCTTGGGCGGCGCAGGGTGAGTTGGGTGATTGGGGTGGCTCGACAGAGGGTAGTTGACGGAGGCGATGCCCGCGATCTTGCAGTCGTGTGCGCTCAGGAGCTTCGTGGCGGTGTTTTCGAACGACGAAGAGTCCACGAGGGGGTCTCGCCAGGCACCGCCGTGAATGTACACGATCCACGGGCCCTTGCGATCAGGCAGCTGATGAGCATCGAGGCTCTCCGTCCCATATTGGACGTCTCTCGGCACCCAGACATCGACGGTGTGCAGATATGTTCCTCCCGACTTGTATGGCACGCGGTGTTTGTGCCATGCTGCACCGGCCGGCACCCAGGGTGTCGAGGACCAGGATGAAGATGCCATGTTCCGAGTTTGCTTGCAGTTCGAGCGTGCGTCTAACAAATAATGTCTGCCTGTTCCTGGATTGTTTTGCCACCCCGTCCTTCTTGTGCTGCAACGGTGTATATATGATACTATCTTGGAGCCCTGGGAACTGCTGGCGGGTCCCTCAGGCACCTAGTAGTAAGTACTCTACCCGCGCCGCGGGTAGGTTCTCGGCACCCTAATGTCTGCAGATAACCTGACGTCGGCAAATTCTCCTGCACGAATTGGTATCATCATCACCAGGCACTGTCATTCTATAGATTAGCTTCTAATATACTATCAGAACGAGACCCCATCTCATCTGTCGCTCTAGGCGAGCACTCAGCGGCGTCAGAAAGTGAGGGGACTGCCACTATAGCCTGACGTCGATATGCATAAAGACGTGGCAGTGCAGCAATTGAAGTAGATGAGGCTCCTTCAGCAATTGAAACCATGTGTACCTGCGCCTCTGACCTTTCGTGCTGGCGGCCTCGCTTTCTTCTCTCGACTATCACTCGACCATGGAAATTCAATCGCCGCCAGCTTGCCCAGATGTGCTTCCAAATCGTCGAGTTTTATGCTGCTTGCCGCTGCCTCTACTACCAGCACCCCATCGATCAATGCGGCAGCTTTGGGTCGCCTGGTCATGAAATAAGACAGCGCACCACATTTGTTGGCTACACATGCTCTTCTCATCCAGTAATTAAAGCTGCTACCTCCCATGAAGCATTCCTTGAGCCTAAGAAGCATCGTATACGGATATTCGGAACCCTGGCAGTATCTTCTAATTATGCAGAAGGTGTAGAAGACGAAGCCGCTCAAGATCCAGGTTTCTATAACAATAAGGACAATCCTCTTCATTACAACGGTGGTGAAGAAAAGGAGCAGCCTGCAAATTACCAAGGTGAAGACAACGTCGTTGACGCTGCTGCTTCTTACACTTCGGACTATTTGTCCTCTGGGAGCTCTCAAGAACTAAGCTCAATCTCAAGTCTCGCAGAACTCCAGGTTCAACCTTTGATCGAGACATTTTTCAAGGACATGCTTGGCCATCCTGTGCTGTGCTATTTTTGGCCACAGGTCATGCGTTCTTCGGGGTCTAGAGCCACAGCTACACTATCTATCCAGCGGCTTCTTCATCGGTACGCCAATGACCTTCGACGAGGCGCTACCACAAGACTGCAGCAGGACGCGGCCCGTCTGGTCAAGTGGGCAAGGCTGGAGACAGCGCAGCGCCTCGCCGAGGCTCACACAATAGAGAGCCCTGCAGAGGAGTCTCTACAAGAACAGCGCCTTGCTGAGGGTTACTCTAAAAGCCATCTGGGCTACGACGAAGAACTCGAGCTGGTAGGCACTGATGATGATGAAATAGACGTCACCATCAAGTATGAGGCTGTAAGAAGCTTTCTCTTCGAGAGCGAGGCATTTGAGATGTTCCAGAGCAACTTGAAGGACTTTGTGCGATTCAACAAACCCTCTATCATACCCAAGTCTGGATATGAACAAGCCATCACATACCTGGGTCAGCAGATGGAGCGATACATTCTGCAGCACCTTAAGCCTCCAGTCCAACCCCATCAAACAAGGGTTCAGTGGACCTGTGTCAGTCTCTCCTCATTGTCTCGACAATCTAATTAACCATCTTGACTCTCTACTAGCATTGCGGTCATACATCATTTGATGACGTTGTACCACCGGCCGGTTATAGTGCCTGCAACCTAGAAAGATTCTTAGCAAGTTATGCAACATCGGATGCGATCTTGCCTCGGGGGACTCCCGCAAAGGCAGCAACTAGCTCCCAAACGACGGACAGCGCCAACTCGAGGCCGGGGTTCGCTGGTGCGGTCATCGCCAGTATATCCCGGATCTTCACCACCGCAAGGCTGAAGTTCACGCTTCCGAGGTACATCCAGGACACAGGAGACAAGATGTTTTGAATGCCATGCCGAAGACAAAGGGCAGTGGCAGCGGGTGCTTCTCAGTCTACGCATCTGTTCCTGGCCCTGTGCATTCCCTTTATGCGCTACGCCGTGAAGGCTTACCAACCTGACGTGTGTGATGTTCTGTCAGACGTTGACTTCTTTACTAGACTCTCGCAGACATATGCACTCACTCGCAAATGTGAGCGCTGGGCCTTCCTGAGAAAGGTTAAACACATTCACTTTGCGAAGGCATGTCTCCCTCTCCTTATCCCATGTTCCTGAGAAGCTCTAAGCAGCTCCCGTAATCGGGTATTAGTAGAACTAGAAAGGATCCAAGCTAACGCTGTTGACTTTCTTAGTTTCGGATGTTCAAGGGTGATATCGTGGACATCATAGAAACACCATCTATTCCATGCCACCCCGAGAGATCTCTTTACGGCTTTGCAGACCCGGATAGTTCCCCACCGCTCGGCTCCTCGGTTCTGATGCATTTCTTCGAGCATCCTGCCCCACGCGGATGTGTTGCCGGTCTTGTTCAAGATGGTGCCCAAGAAGCTCAATGCCCAGATCACGCAGGACAGCAGCAAGGGCATCTCAACTGGCTGGGGCTTGGTGTTTGTGGAAGGCGTTCACCACGCTGCTGTGTTCGCTGTGGGCTGTGCTGGTTTCATGGCTTGTACGGTCGTGGCGGGAACGTGGAGCATTGTTGCAAAGGACGTCCAGAGCGGGCTTGGAGTCGGTGCTTTCTTGCTGACGTTCTTGGTCTTCTGCGTGGGAACACTGTATACATCGTTATCGTGAGGTACTGGTTGTTATTCATGTGGACATATTGACAGATTGAGGAGATGTAGCCATGAATGAATAGTTTGAAGCGTTCATTCTTTGCATAGAAGTACCTAACCCACAAACAGGGGGGTTTGGGAACACATAATGCTCCTTGGGCCATCAGACAATCTCTCCAATAGGGACACTAGGTATCAGAGGAAAGAATACAATGGGTGACTGTATAGAAGAAGCCTTCACTTCGCCTTGCCCTCCTCATAATACTCGGGATACGTGACCTTGTACCCCAGGATAAAGCGCCCCCAGAACGACGCACCCCACAGCAGCAGACGACTCAGAATCTTACCGAGCCATTCCCACGGAGCCGGCACCGCCAGCGGCGTATCCCCATCATGCAGAAACACCATCAACTGGAAGAAGCTCGGCGCCTGTCCCGCCGCGCGGCAGTCGTCCAGATACCCGAAGAAGTTCCTGAAGAAGCGCTGCTCAGCCTCATACGACTCGGGCGCGAGGTGGATGTCCACGACAAGATCCCTGTCCTCGGTCGCGTTCTCGAACCGGTGATACCTCCCCGCCCTGACGGACGCCGTCCGCTGGCCACCCGGTTCATCTGACAGCACGGCGAACGGCTCCGGGTCCACGCCGCGGTAGAAGTTGCCCCTGCCCGACCGGACGTGGAAGAACTCGTCCTGGCGGATGTGGTAGTGGAAGGGGGGCGCGACGATGGACGTGCCGTGCTCCTTGGTCGTGGGCGGGATGCGGTGCGTCATGACGTAGTCGGAGCCTGGTTTGGCGAAGTGCACCGACGAACGGCCGTCGTCGTAGGTGATGGGGTTGTTGGCTGTGTTGTTGGTCCGCGGCGGGTGCGCCGCTCGTAGGAAGGAGAACATTTGTCGTTGCTATCTCTCTCTCTCTCTCTGTGTGTGTGTGTGTGTGTTGAATCTGGCGGTTGAGGTGGCTGGAGCAAACAGGGGACGGCTTGCGTGCTTGGAATAGAGAAAAAAAGCAAATCGAATCACCAATTATGTCGAAAAGATATTGATGATGTTCAGATAGACTTGGGAAGCTTGTTCAGTATATGATAGAACCTCGTTGGGTCGGCTGCCGCAAGACCTGGATTGCGCCATGCTGCACGGCAGATCGACCTTGTACTGCACCGTGGCCAGGTGCGCGGCCCGCACGCCTTGACGCTCCTCGTGGTGTGAACCAGCGACTCGACCGACATGCTGAGGGATGCTTCAAGCGATAGCCTCAACAGCGCATGATAAGGATCATAGATACGGATTCTGCATTTGCGATGGATCTTTTTTTTTTATTCTTCAATCTGGTACAGGACAGGGAACCTTTCAAAAATGCCATGGAGAAAGTGAGCCAGCCAAGAAATGGTGTTATTGAAGACAGAAGAGACTATGTACAAATTCCTCCCCTTCCCATCAATGAGACCACGGCCTCGCCTTGATCTTGGCGTCTTTCTCAGGCTCCCCCTCGGGCGGCACATCCACATACTCGGGGTTGAGATACCAGCTCGGGTCACCCTGCTCCTCCTCCTCCATGATGCACATGCTCCAGCCGTTGCCGAGCCATGCGAGGCGGTTCCCCGCCGCCGACTCGTAGTCGTAGTCCTCCCAGCGCGGGGCGCGCAGCGTCTCCATCAGGTGCAGGATGCTGCCCGGCCAGAGGGCGGAGATCATGTCGCCGCGGCCGCCGCCGACCTTGTACCAGGACTTGCAGTCGTCCATGTAGACCGTCTTCTTGAAGTACTCGCCGACGTACCGGGTGAAGTCGTCGACGCGGGCGCGCTTGGGCGTCATGGTCACGTAGTCCTCCTTCTGCAGCTTGCGGATGCACTTGATGATGTAGTCGCCCTTGGCCTCGAGGAGGCAGGTCAGGGAGCCGGCGCCGATGGCCGAGTTGGGGCCCAGCATCATGAAGTAGTTGGGGAAGTCGTCGATGCCCATCGTGAGGTACGTGCCCGGGAAGGGCTCGAACTTGTCCTCGATCGTGCACCCGCCGCGACCCTTGACGGGGAACGGAGGCACGTAGCTGGTGTGGAACCCGGTCGCGCAGACGAGCACGTCCACGTCGACCTGGCGGCCGTTGGGCCCGGCCAGCTTCAGGCCGTCGGCGTTGATCGAGTCGATGCCCTGGGTGATGAAGTCGACGTTGGGCTGCGTCAGTGCCTCGAGGTAGCCCGGGCCCGGCGTGAGACGGCGGCAGCCGACACCGAAAGCGGGCGAGAAGGACTCGAGCAGGTCCGGTCGGTCGGCGAGACGCTCCCTGGTGATCTTGGAGAAGAACGAGACGAACATGTTCTGCATGTCCGAGCCGCGGAGGCTCGAGGAATGCACCAAGTTGCCGTCATCTTCGATGCGCTTGCGGAACTTGAGGTACGAGCTCTCATCCTTGGAGAACTCCTCCAGTCGTTCGGCAGAGACTGTTTTCTCGGATCAGCGAAATTTACTTCCTCTCAAACCACCTCAGTCGTTGCATATTTCAAGACTCACACTTTGTCTCGGCCGGGTCCCAACCGAGCTGAGCCATGGTCTCGTCGCCGAAGCGGTTCGAGATCCAGACCTTGCTCCGGACGAAGCAGCTCAGCTGCGCGCCCTCGACCTTCTGCAGCTCCGGCACGATCTGGATGGAGCTGGAGCCGCCGCCGATGATGCCGATCTTCTTGTTCCGGAAGTCGTAGTCCTGGTCCCACGCTGCGGAGTGGATCTTCTTGCCCTTGAAGGTCTCGAGGCCCGGGATTTCTGGCCACGCAGGGTCGTTGAGGTTGCCACGGGCGGCGATGACGATGTCCACCTCTTCCGTGAAGGAGACGCCGTCTGCGTTCTCGACGGTGATGACCCTGAAAAGTATTGTGAGTTTGTGTGCGAAGAAGAAGAAGGAGAAGAAGAAGAAAAGAAAGTGCTGAGAGAGTTGTGTCGAACTTACCATTTCTTCGCAGTGTCATCCCAGATACTGCTGGTCACCTTGTGCTGCAGGTGGATGAAGCGCTTCGCACCATACTTTGTGGCAACGCTGTCGATGTATTCGCAAATCTCCTCGGCGGGAGCATAGAAGCCCGACCACGCCTTGTTCGGCGCAAAGGTATACTGGTACGAATGGGCTTGTAGAAGAAAAGGCATCAGTACATCGGGCACCCCTCCATTAGTTAGTTTTGGTTCATTTGCGGCTCAACTCACAGGGAATGTCGCATGCGCATCCTGGGTAGCGGTTCTCCCACCACGTGCCGCCAACGCCCGCGTTCTTCTCGTAGATCTTGAGGTCGATGTTGCGCAGCCTCTGGGGGATCCTGATGCCCAGATACACGCCAGAGTACCCTGCTCCGATGACCCTGACCTTCAGAGGTCTCTGGTTCTCGACCGGTGCGTCCTTGCACGTGAAGGATGATGCGTTCTTGACGGACTCGATCTGCTCGACGACGACATCCTTGGCCGCGGCGACGTGAGGAGGGGCCAATGTGGTGGTGGTGGTGGTGGTGGGCAGAAGCGTCTCTGGCTCAGGTGCCAGCTTGACTGACGCCGCCTCGTTGGAGGAGTTGATGCCCATGGTTTCTTTCTCTCGCTGATTGAACTTTAGCGTCGACAACCGGTGTGATAAGTCAAAAGAGTGGTGATTCGAAATGCAGGCCGCGATAGATTGACGAAAGTCTGTTTTTTTCTTCCTTCTTCTTTGCGTTGTGCAGAAACACGGGCTACAGAGAAACGACGAGGAATGAATAAGCCTGAAGCTTTGCAAGCATAGACTTATCAGGAAAGTCGCAATTGCGTTTCCGCCGTTGCGTTGGATGCAACCATCCGACAGGACAGCACTTTGCGTTTGGATGACAATCGTTGGTGTTCATCCGGGCTGCCGATAAGGAAGTGGTTTGAGGGTGTCGGTGCCGCAGACGAGGGGGCCGCATGCCGATGCCCTGTGATATGGGGGTTTGGGGTCTTGCAGCATCCGCATCTCGTCTAGACCCTGCATTTCATTTCATTTCATCCATGCTATCTTACAGATAATGGCAATTGCGGGCCGCGGAATCTGACTATCTCTCATCAGAGCGATCTCATCTCATTCGTCCGGGGTTGTGTATCAAGGTCGTCTTCCTCTCCACGCAATCTTGGGAACCGTGCCGCGATATGGAGATGCGCGGCACCGTACCGAGTGGGTCGATCGCCTCGATCCCCAGACGCACCAGCGATAGCACTGGGTCTCAGATAAGCTCTGAACTAGACTATGATAAACTATCTAATTAGCGGAAGTCCAAGTTCTTTCAATCATGCAGAACTAACAATGGCCAGGGGCTTGGCGACATCGGCCATGTAAGTAGGTGTACGACGGCTCAGCCTGGGAGACTGGACTGACATAGCACTCTGATTTTGAGTCTTGACACAGCCCTTTCTAGATCTTTGACTCTGACATTGACATTGACATGCTCGCAGATTCTTCAATCCTCCCAAATCCTCTTTTCACTCGCGCGAGGGTACATAGCAATGGACACGTGGCCCCATGCACGATAGCTTCGTGAATTTTGCTCCCCTCGGTTTCCTCGTATCAACTCTGCCCCCCTGTGTTTGCGCAACTGGAGACCATGGAGCCGGGTTCCCGAGCTGGAGAAGGTGCGACAGAGAAATTAGAAAAAAAATCCAGACTTTTTGCCTCCCCTCGTCAAACTGGTTGTTTTCCTTCTGCACAGAAACCTGCCCAACCCTCGTGTACAAAAAGCGTAATATCTGAAATGTCGAGCACCACAACCACGCACCCTCCCAACACCAAGGCGTACCTCATCTCAGGCTGCACCGTAGCCGACGGCGATGCGCTCGCGGCCAACAACCTCCCAGCCTTCTGGGCCGACCCTCACTTCCGTCTGAGCTGGCCGAACCGCACTCTCGAGTACCACGTGATCCAGATCGCCAAGCGTTTTCCCAACAGGCTTTTGTCCGGGCGCGAGACGAAACGCCACTTGAAGGCCGTCGATCCGGAGACGGGTCGCATCGTGGGATATGCGCGGTGGATCCTCCCGGCTGGGTTCGACGTGTCGGTCTGGCCTGAGGCTGTGACGCCGGCGGTCAGCTCCGAAGACGAGGCTTTCTACCGTCGTCTTGCCACGATGGTTGATTGGGCGAGTGGCGATGCGGCGGACGAGCAGGTGAGTCCGGTGAAAAAGGCTGAGGATGAGATTCTGGCCCGCAAGACGTATATACGTGAGTGAATTTTCCATCTAACCCTCTTAAAATACCTGGCCGAGTCAACCAAGTAGTCTATGATAGGTACCTTACCTTGGTAGTATACAAAGCCTGACTTTCACGTAGGACTGGACTACTTGGCCGTGCATCCAACTCAGCAGGGCAGAGGCATCGCTTCCCAGCTGGTTGCCAAGGGTCTGGAGGAAGCCAGGAAGATTGGGCACGACGTTTACGTCCAGGCTTACCCTCCCGGCGTCGGCTTGTACCGCCGGCTGGGCTTTCACGTCGAGCAGCATATACTGGACGAATCTGAGGGTGGTGAGCAGGGAGGTGTCTACCGCACTCTCATGACTTATTCCATCACCTCTTGAGACTGTACACCCATCTAGACTTCCTCCTGTTAATTGGAGACTTGTTCTCTTCATAGTTGGACAGTGCATGTATGCATCATGGCTAATGTGTATGGTCACAGATAGGTATGGATCCTGAGAAATTCTCGGACAGTGCTTTCTATTACCATAGCCATTTTCTACATAAAAGACGACCAAATATTTATGGCCGAGAATTTCAATCTTGTAATTTCATGGACAAGTCAGGCGCATTTCGAACACACTCCACCAATCCAGCAGGACCTTTTTCCACGTTATTTCTCAAAAGGAATTGGATTTCCACTTGTGTTAAATCTGCCCCTACTTTTTTAAAGCCTGTAATGAAGACTAATCGTCCCACTTCCTGAATCATCTGACCGCTCGTAAACGAGGAGCTATCCAGAGTCAAGCTCGCAAAGCTGGTCCAGCTGCACATGCACAACGAACTGCACCATCAAGTTTGAATAAGTGAGCATCAGCCCCCGAATGCAATCCACAATATTTCGAACGGTTTCAAGTCAGACTCAACAAGTACCATATCAACGTCTGACTCGACCCAGAGCAAAGCCAGGATCAAGTATAGACATCACAGTCAGAGCAGCAACAAATCCACCAGCAAGCAAGACATCATCATATTCACTACTCTGCCTATCCCATGCAACACAGTTCGTATTTCTCATCATCCATCCTCGACATCACCTTGTTCTCTCCCATTCATTCAAGCGTAAGCCTCAATCGCAGCCGCAATGGAAGCATCGATGTTGTCAATATAAGTCTGTGCCAGAGGACGAACGGAAGCCGGAACCTTGGCAGCGATAGCAGCACCCAGGACCGCAACGGTGGAGCGCTGCGCAACAAAGTCGGCGTGGACGTCCCCGGCAATACCCAGGGCCTCGACGGCAGGCTGGCGCGCGACGGCGTTGTCGTAGGTGACGTCGACGGCGTTCTGCAGGTTCTGGATGCTGGTGCGCAGGGACAGCGCGTCGAGCAGGCTGACGGCCGTGGCGCCCTGGACGGTGGTGATGCCGGCCGTGGTGGTGGCCAGGAGCTTGTCGCCCGTGTCGCCGATCGAGGCCGCGTTGTTGGCCGTGAAGGCGTTGCCGTACGCGACGACGTCGGCTTGGATGCCGCTCAGGACGCCCTGGATGACCGAGAGCTGGCCGACGGCCTGGGTCACCAGGACGGCGACGGGGGCGAGGGTGGCGAGGACGCGCATGTTGATGTTTTGAGAGGATTTTCTGAGGGGAAAGGGAGGTTTGGAGAATGACTTTTGTGTGTCTGTGATGTTGAGGCTGGTGATGGTGGGATTGTAGGAGGTAGCTGGACGTTCGGGCTTCCTTATATACCCTTTTTCAATCACGATACCTTCTACCTGCATGCTTCGCTACCAGACTTTTGCCATGCACATGAAGCCTCGGACCCATTCATGGTCGTGTAGGTCACAGGGACCCCCAATGTCGCCATCCCGGGATTCCCCAGGATCGTGAAGTCTTGGCCTCGGCTCCGTGCACGCGAGAAGTCTGGGGAATGTGGGACTGTCAAGGTACCCTCTCAGCACTGACCATCATCCACGGCTCTCACTAACCAAGGGAACATGCCTCATTCGAGAATTCAGTCCGTGAGCAACATGAACAGGGCCATGGCATCTGTAGAGACTCCCGGCGAGTACGAACCGCGCGCGGCCAGACGAGTCTGCTGCGCCATGGCATCACGGGCCATTCACCGCATGTGACTGACGACAAGACTGCACGTGAATCCGCGGCACGCCCATCATCCAGGCTTTCAATGGTTCCTGAGACGTATAACAGAAGCATTTAAGACGTAGGCAGGGCGATGGCATCCTGTTCATGGATACAGATCCCATCCCGGCTAGCTTCAACTATAAAGCAAGGCACCGACGCATGTAGGCGGGAAGGTCAAAGCCAGTGCCCAGCATGGGGAAGGTCACATTCGGTTTAATTGTCGTTAGGTCCCAGTCATGGCGTGGAGAGGGATGCGGGGTGTAGTATTCGGCAACGAAGGAGCTGCCTCATTGGACTGCGGGGATATGTAAACACGACCAGGGGTCCAGGACAGGGCATGTCCCTCAGGGTTGAAATGTGTTTGTTCGTGGGACGAAAGGGGAGTAACGAATACTCGGTTGCACCTTTATGGTACGTAATTCTTTGTGTTTTCGTCGGCCATGCCGCTGTTTGGGGGTAATCCTATATCCTTCCCCTGAAGCTGTGCGTAGTCCATCATGTGCCGAATCAAGCAGTGGAGGGCCTGGGTACATTGTTCTGGACTTCAGCTCAAAGTGAAGAGGAACAACTAGCATTGATTCCCGGTTACCGTGTTAGTCTTTTGCGAGCAAGAGATTCAAACTCAGAAACCCAAGTCCTTCGCCAAACATTCTTGGTCTTTTCAAGTCCTCCGCGTCGAGGTTGTTGCTCCCACGGTGTTCCATCATCAAATAGGACGCGGTCATCAAGCAAAGAAGTTCCCAACCCTCGCCAATAGTCTTGTAGGATAATAAAAAACGCTCTTATATGTTGGAAAGTTTCCACTTCCTTTCCAGCAAGGCATCTGCCAAGCGTGCAAACAACGCCATTCTTGTAACTTCTCTAGTGCTCAGAGAGGCTCATGCCGGACTGTTGTGGTGTATGTCCAGCTGAAGTGGCATGGGCATTAGTGATGAGGGGGGGTTCTGATTTGGTCAAGTATGCTGCTGCTTCTTCCTTATGCGACAAGGCACCTTGCCTTTGATCGGCAGAGTGCCACTTCCGAATATGCTCACTGCTGGTTGCGGATCCCATCCTTCGGGAGTGAGGAGCTCAATATCAAACATGGATATCAGCACGGCGGCCGTCACGATGATCTCCCGTTTCGCAAAGTGTCGTCCGGGACAAAGTCGAGCCCCTCCACTGTAGGGAATCCAAGTGTTCGTCAATCCCGTCATGCTAAACCTCGGTCCGTTACTCGAAGGATGCTTCTCCTCGTCTTCACTCCTACGTACAGGCGGGTTCTTCAGCGGACCGCTGGCGGGCTTCTCTGGGTATACAAGGAATCGATCCGCCCAGAACTCATGCAGAGGGTGTGGTTCTTCGGCAGTGCCCGTGTTCCAGATCCTCTCGTCGAGAGATCGCGCCACACTGGCTGCGCCCACGCGCTCGCCTTTCTTGATGGACCAGCCGGCGAAGTCCAGATCGTGCTTGGCCTTGCGCATGACGAGGATGGCGACTCTGAGTCGCAGCACCTCTGCGTAGATAGCCTGCGCTACGGGCATGGAGCATAGCTTCTCCAAGTCGAACATGGGAGCGGACGGCTCGCTCACGGGAGGCGTCTGAGAGTCGGCTGCTTCCGCTCGGACGCGGTTCATTAGATCAGCGTCGCGTAAGAGTTCCACGAGGAACCAGACGGCAGCTTCTACCGAGTTCGCATTCGATCTGCTCCATTTGTCAGGTCATTCTCGCGTGCGTTTGGATGTGGTTAGTGCAGTCAGCTTACGCCCAGAGAAACGACAGATCCTCAGCAGCCCTGGCTCTCGAATCCATCGGCTCGAACTGTTCCCACAGCTCCATGTGCTTGGTCCGAGTGAACCGGCTCCCGAAGAACTCTTCCCAGTCCTGTCCGGGTCCATTCGGATCGTAGTTCTCGTACGCGTGCTGGTAGTACCGCATGATGCCGTCGAGCAGCTTATCTCGGAGTCGGTACGCCTTTGGAAGCAGCCATCTCGGCAGGCGCAGGAAGAGATGCAAGACGTCGGGAACGAAAGCCCAGATGTCTTGCACGAAGTCGGGATTCAGGCGTATCAAATGAGGGCCGAACATGGATATGATGGCCGACTTGGTAACGTGGTCGTGCACAAACTCGGTGAGATCAGGTATCTCAACCCAACCGTCGCCCATCCCGTCATGAAGCTCAGTCAGAGTCTCCACGAGGTAATGTTGGTAGTGGCTCACGATGCTGGTCAGACTGTCTCCGCTCAAGTTGCGAGCCGTAAAGTCGTGTTGCGTGAGGAGGATGCGCTCATTGGGCTTGACTTTGCTCCCTGGAGCGATGTGCGGACCATAGCCAGAATCATCGTTCTCGTACTGCAGACCGGTCAGATTTGTCCGTTCGCGACAGACGGGCCGTAGACGTACAAGAGCAGCCGCTCGTTTCGGCATCCCAAAGGAGTACTCCAGCGATCGCGCATGCGACTCCGACATGATCATGTTCTGAGCGCGGAAGACTTTGGCGACCTGGTCCGCCGTACTGACTTGGTAGGACTCCTGCCCAGGGAGACAGAGCTTCCAGAGTCCATCGCGGCCGAAGCGCTTCCTAGGGTCAAAGTAGTCAGCAAAAGACATGTCATTGGGTGGCAGGCTTCAGCGCTCACCAGTTCCGCTCATAGAGTCCGTATGGATTGGTCACGAATTCAATCGCATGGCCGATGTAGGGAAGGTAATACGGTGCGGTGGGAGGACGACGCGGATCCGTGTATTTGCGCACAGTGGTGGACGAATTCCAGAGCGAAACGAGGTACGTCACCAACAGCGGTGAAGTGAGCGATAGCAGAAGGTAAGCCAGGCTCCAGCTTCGCGAGGCTTCGCGCACGTACGGCGAGGCGGTATTGACGTCCATCCTGGAGGTGGTACTGTAGTGCCCGAGCAAGGGAGCTAAACAACGAAGACGAACGACGAGAGTCCTGGTATCTCCTGGTGGCCGCTATTTAACATGGCATCGCGCTCGTGCGCACACAAGGAGCCCCTGTCGAGATGTCGTTTGGTAACTCTAGGTGAACCAGGGTCTTCGTCTCCTCGCATCGCATCAAACTCTCAAGCCAGTCAGCACCAGCATCACGCTTTGCTACAGGCACTTGGCAATGAACCAAGCCACAGCCCAGCCCGGCTGTTCAGTTGGTGATTTAGCAGGTCGTCCATGTAATGGGGCGGTGGTCGTGTTTGGGCTGTGCCGGTCTTCCAAGTCTGCAGGACCTCCGTCAGAAAAAGCATCGTTCATTTTTGGTGCACAAGTCTTAGGCTGGTTCGCACACTTCTTCACGCCTAAGGTTGTAAAAAGCCTGCCTCCGTGTGGCAAAGCCGATAGCCAAACATTTTCTTTTTTCTTAACACGATTTATTGCTTTTTTGTACTTCGTCTGAGATATGTTTTCATGCTGCACACAGGGCGTACTGCTGCCTCTGCCAGGTCTGTACCAAATCTTGTGCGCATCTCGCAGCAAAGGTACCCTAGAGCAGGCACGATCTTCCATTCACTGCTAATTCAATATCGAATATCCAATGGCGAATGAGTCGAATGCATAAGGCGTTTGGACTGGCATGCGTATTTCGTCGTCAGTGGCGTACCTTGTCTGGGTTCCTCAACATCTCAGCTCCAGCAAGAGCAGCAGGCGCAAATAGAACGAAGAACAGTGATTCCTGAGAATATAATGGCAACTAATCTCCAGCCACCACAAGGGAAAACGGAGCTTTGACACGGAGAGCTCTGCAAATATGTTTTTGTTGTAGGCATATGTTAGCCCTGAGAGAGAGAAACCGACATCAATGCATGTGTTCTCGTTCTCAGGTGGTCTACCATGAAAACTACTTGTGCCTATAAGGAGCGTCTTGCACTGCCCAGTCAGCACCGTCACTCTTGCGCACCATGGAAGCATCAACTCGAATCACCCCAACATTCCCCTCCTCCTAACGGGACATATTTGACTTGTCTTTGGCGAGCATTCACACTCCTCAGCAGCCAGCCTCAGTATATACCGACTAGATAGCTGATCCAGCCCGAATGCAACTGCATGCCTTCGAATATGGAGGATTCCAAAGGGCGGCAACCCACAGAATCAACATGTCGTTGTGGCGTCACATAGGAAATCGAGAAACATTACGCGGTGGCGGCTAAGGCAATCCGGCGGTTCGCTGCAGCTTCTGAGAAACATGACCCGGGGAAACCAAGCAGCAACTCCAGTGCAGTCTCCTGAATCGAATGCCTTCCTCGCGTCGAGCGAACACTCAGGCAGCCACAGTTGGGACATCACCAGCCACAGTTCCGAACCGCGTTCAAAACGGTGCATGAGAGCAAGTGATGAATCCATCATCATGCCACGCCCGATACTCTTTTTCTTCTTTGGGACGTCTTTCAGCCGAGATATTCCTCTTCAATCTCCACGTCGATGGGGTGGCCTAGAACGCGAAGAAAAGGTACAGCCCAGTAATCGACACTAGTCGCGGTCGCTTCTGAGACGCTTCGGTCTCGACCGCTGGGGGCTACTTCAGCCAAACCCGTCCTTTCCGCTGTCAAGGATTGTGCCAAAAACGCCTCCTCTACGCGAGCATGGCGGAGAGATCTAGCCGAGCTAACACCCCTGCAGATCTCGGTGGCCCCGTTCATCCAGGTCCAGATGACTGTGAAAAATGGTGCGTCGACATGAACTGCAAGGCCTCGACCCGGACTGACCTGGATTAGAGCGCGGCTGAAAGCTCCCACCTCGCGTCCTCTAGAACGCATTCGCTCATCCTCCTCGTGGCCTTTGTGACGCTAAGCACTTGAGGCCGGGCACGGGCCGCTCCATGCTGTTTCTGACCCCTTTTCCTTCGATGCTCGTCTCGAATAGGCACGCCACGCGACGGACTAGCAGAGGCTACCGGCATATGCAGCCCTCGCGTGGCTATATCGAGATGCAGGAACATCACAACCGCTCAACCGGTACAGAGTAGAGTTATCTCGATTGCGCACGCCACTCGCAGGACTATCGAAAAGCTGCCACTCAGCCTCACCAGGTTCGGTCGACAATGAGAAATTGTCGATGGAGCAGAGATCAGCTTTGCCATGTCGCCAGGTGACTATAATAAGGGACCAGGGTCCGCGATGCCCGGCATCAGGTAGATCATCTATTTCCCTGGTCAGTGCAGCGAGGACGGCAGATCGTTATACCCCGGCCTTTGTGACGCTGATCTCACGATGCGCTTCTCGTGGGGCCTCGTGGCCCTCGTATGCGCCTTTGTAGCCGACGTTCAGGCACAGGCACACTGCAAGAACGATGTTTGTATGAAGGGTAAGTGTTTATTCCGTGTGCTCTGATTCATTCAGAGGGAGGATTTCTTTACAGACTGACGAACAACAGCCGTCACCCTCAAGGCTTCGGCTGCGGTTCGCAAGAAGGACTGCAGTGCCTTCCTTGCCACCACAGTCACCCCAGCGGCCAGGTAAGTCCCTCTCAAACTACCCCTGTACCAGGCTCCCGCTGACTTGATCATTCAGGACCATCACCAGGACCAGGACGATTACAAAGACAACAACAAAGCACCCTGTGTCTACAAAGACCAGCACCGAGAAGGTCATCGTCACAAAAACGTCCAATGTTCGCGCTACCAAGACGGCCAAGCTCACACAGACGGTGTTTGACGACCGGACCGCAACGTTCACGGTGACCACTGGGACCGCAACGGTGACCGAGTCATTTGATGATTCTGACCTCTTTGAGAAGAGGGACGATCTCGAGAAAAGAGCGGCGAAGACAACGCCACGCTACGCATCTGTTTGCGGTAGCAACAAGGCGTACAGATCGGCTTGTCTGTGCGCCTCAGCCAAGGTTGTGACGAAGACGGCCGCCAGGCCAACCAGTACCAAGACCGTCACGAAGACAAAGACCGTGGTCGCCACGGGCAAGCCCACCATTGTGAAGACTCGTGTTGTCACATCCAAGACCACAAAGTCGACCACGAGGACGTTCACTACTGTGGTCGTCACACAGACAGCGACTACAAAGAGGCAGACCCGCACGGTCGCCTCCAATACCGTCAATGTTGCCGCGACCCAGACGGTCTTTCCGCCTGCGCCCGCGCTGCCTAGGGCCGGATTCCTGACTGCAAGCACAGGCCGAAACGAGCGCCTGTACACACTCCTCTCCCAGACCTCCGTAGCCGGGCAGTATGCACTGCACCTCGTGGCCTCGAGCGATGGTGCCGACGTCTGGCGATACACGGGACCGGGCGAGCCTTTTGTACTGGTTCACTCTTCGTCTGAGCCGAGTGCCTATGGCCTGGCCCTCCTGATCGACGCAGTAGGATCTCGCTTCGGACCGGAGGGCGGTGCCGGCATCATCTCCTACATCACACCTTGGGACCCCCGCCAGCACACCAAGCGTCAAGGAGGCACCTCGAACCGCGTGGAGTGCACCATCAGCCCGGCAAACGGTCTTCAGTGTGTCTGGGGCGACACAGGCGAGTTTGCGGAGTGGTGGACCTGCAACGGCGTGCTCAGTCTCGTCCGCCCCGGTGCGGACCCGAGCCCGTTCTGCAACGGCAATGCTGTCAAGCTCAGGGCCATGGGCTGGAGCGAGTACGAGGGACCCGCCTCCGCCCTGGATCCTCCGGAGGAGACTGAGGAGCCTCAGACTGCTTCTTTGACAACCACCTCCGAGCCCAACATCGAGTCTCAGACTCTCACCCCAACGCCCGTCACCGAAAGCAGCCTCGAGTCGCAGACTGCCACGCCAACGCCCACTACTGAGCCTGACATCGAGCCTCAGACTCTCACCCCAACGCCTGGCACTGAACCCAACAACTCGGACTCGGAACCTCAGACTTCTGTTCTTACTCCTAGCACTGAGTCCAGCACCAGGCCAAACATTCCTGATACTCCCGTTCCCACTCCAAGCACGAGGCCAAGCACCAGCCTCACTAATCCAACCATATCGGGACTGAATACCCCGATAACATCTGGACTCAATACTCCTATCTTGACTCCAAGCATCAGACCCACCACCGATTCCACCAGGCTCAATACTCCGACCCCTGAACCGAGTACCTCTATTCTTACGCCCAGCATCAGGCCCATTACTCCAACCCCTGAACCAAACACTCCCATACCGACCTCCACGGCGGAACCGCACACTCCAACGGAACCTCAGCCGACAGCTCCGTCGCTACCTCGGCGGGGTCGCATCCAGGCAGATAATCTTTTCTTTGGTGTTTCCATGAATTATGGCACCTACAACCCCAAGGCTTTCGTCATGGGTGGCGACGGTGGCGACGGCAAGGGTGACATCTTTGAGTATACAGGTCCCAACGAACCTCTGAAGATCATCCGCTCCGAGAACCCCGCAAGGGGGTTCAACGTGTTCTACGACCGGAATACCGCTCGTTTCGGACCTGAGAATGGCAACCTCGTTATTTCCATGTTCGCACCATGGGGACCTCCATCTGAGATCTCCAGCGCTGACCTGGAAGAGTTCGGCGTCCAGTGCTCTATCGACGAGGATAACAACTTCGACTGTCTTTGGGGAACGTCGGGCCATTTTGCTGACTGGTGGTTCTGTGACGGCTTCCTCAGCCTTGCCAGGACAGGCGTGGACGCCTCCACGACGTGTTCCGGTGAGAATCTGAATGATTACAAGCTCACTTCCGTGAAATGGATCGACTACGATGGGCCATTACCTGAAGAGCCTGAACCTGAGCCGTCGCTACCTCGCGTAGGCCGACTCCAAGCTGACAATCTTTTCTTCGCCCTTTCTACGAACCCCAACACCTACGAGTACAACGCGTTTGTCATGGGCGGTGATGGTGCGGAGGACGCGGGCGATGTCTTCGAGTACGCAGGCGCGGGTGAGGCTCTGAAGGTTCGTCGCTCCGCGAACGATGCCGTTGGCTTCACCATGTCTTATGATCCGTGGGGTGCTCGCTTCGGGCCCACGAATGGCGGAGAAATTATCTCGATGTTCTCATCGTGGGGAGCTTCCTCCTCTGACGGCGATTCGGCAAAGGCTTGGTATCAGGCCAAGTGCTTGATTGATAAGCAGGACAACTTCAAGTGCCTTTGGCAGAACGAGGGCGAATATGCTGACTGGTGGTTCTGTGACGGCTATCTGAGTCTCGTCAAACCGGGAGCCGATGCCACGTCCGTGTGCGATGGTTGGAATGCCAACGACTACAAGATCCAGTCTCTCAAATGGGTCGAGTACGATGGATCGCTTCCTGCATTGCCCGAACCGAAGCCAATCAGGCGGGGGATAGTCGAGTTCGACTTGTCTGGCTATAAGGAGTATGCGAGTGTTTCGTCAACCGGTGACTCCGGCCCTGGTCACCTAGCCCTGAGTCCCGACACCATGGACAGGGCCGTCGGCTTGGAATACACTGGCCCGCTTGAGCCCATCATGATACAAGCCCCAGGCAACGAGGCCGGAGGCCTCAATCTGTTCTTCGACCCGGCAGGCGCCAGGTTCGGGCCACCGGGCAGAGACGGTGTGGTGTCCGCGATCTCCCCATGGAAATTTGGCATCGGCGTGAGCAAGGCCCAGGAGCTGGAGGAACACGGCATCAAGTGCTTCATTGAGGAGGACAATAACAACTTCCAATGCTACTGGAACATGCAGACTGCGGAGCTGGCGGAATGGTGGATGTGCGAGGGCCTTTACGTTCTAGCTGCGCCAGGGGCCGATGTCACATCCGCGTGCAGCATTACCGCTCGATCTGGCTTCAATGTCGGTGTTCCCAAGTGGATCAACGTTTGATCGATTCACCTGGCTGTGGCTATGCAGCCTCTCCATTCTGATCCTAACTCTTTGCTTGGGTGAATGATCCTACATCCGAAGTTACTAGATATTTTATTAGAAAAGTACAATAGAACCTTGATCTTTTCGTTACGCTAAAATTTGATATATAAACCAGCATTGTCTAAGAGATAGTAGATTGAAACTTCTATAGACACCCGTGAAGAGGAATCTCTATACAACGAGTTTTATCTTTTCAAGAGAACTCGTGTACTTTAGTTTTTGATACTGGAACTTTAGTCAGTAAAACAAGCTTAAGTAGCCTAGGCTTTGGTATGAGTCTATATAATAGTATAGAAAGAAGTGGAATATGCTGCCGACAAGTATGGGGACATTGTATAGGCATGCCCTCTCACCTAGACACGAAGTTTTAGAATACGTCCTAGATGATAAGTATTTTATTTCACTATTATTTAATATAAATTTAGTCTTAGATATATAATAAGGTATAACCAAGCGCAGTGATGTTGCTGTTCTCCAGCTCAGCGGTCCCCAAGACAGTTAGTTGCCCAGGCGAGTGCTAATATGATCAGGGGTCTGCGGGCAATAGTGAGGATTGTCAAGGCTGTGCGAACAAGCTCCATGTTCTCGGTATCATTGGAAGTGTATCGCACAAACGAGGCGGTGTGAACCTTCGAGAGACACCATCACAGTCACCAAGCCCATCGATGACGAAACACACACGGGGCCATCGATTCCACGTCAGAGACCTTTCTCCTTGGATTATCGATGCAATGCTAGGGCTCATCAACTGGTAGTCAAAATGCTAGACCGGGTCAATTTCTTGACAATTCGATACGCACACATACGGACTTCCTGGTGAAGTCTCCAACCTTGAATGGGAAGAGTCAGCAGCGATATGCAGCAGGACAAACTCTAAATACAAAGATAAGGTCACCCTTCAAGTTGCTTGGTGCCTCGAGCTCGTCCGGCCTTTCCCTGGCCTTTCTGGACTTTTACTTAACAGTACTCGATGTACATGGACTTTGATTTGAAACAAGGCCCCAGTATATTTAGACGAATACTTCCTTTTACCCATGATATCGCTGCATGGTTGCGATCTTCAAGTGCACATGGTGAAAATATCCAACTTTTGCTAGACTCGTGAAGTCGGTGCAAGAGAAGAATCGGCAACATGTGCTTGGCCCAATCCAGTCACACCTTGGTACAGATGTGCTCTTTTTTAACAACCCTTGGACTCTTAAATTTATGTAATTGGCAAGGCCCTAATGTTCTAACGAAGGCAACAGAAGCAACGAGGTTCACGGACCTGCGAAGGCTCAGTGCAGGTGCGAAGGATTCCAGAGGAGGAATGGTGGGGAATGGTATACGACGCACGCGCGCAGTTTCAACAGTTTACTGGGACTTGAGGAGGCGCCGACTTTACGAGGATCTGTTATTTAAATGAACTTGTGCAGTCTGCCTCGCATGAACCCGGGGCGGTAGAACGGAAGGGTGATTCATGCCATCTTACTAGTTGACACCATAGGGATTACTCCCCTCAACGTTTAGAACCAAAAGAGAAGATGAAGACTGGGGGGGCCTTGTTCACGCCAAAAACCGTCTTTCCTTCGCCATGCTAGTTCCCCCGAGTCGATCATTTGAGGTACACCAGCGCCCTTCTTTTTCTACCGAACTGGCGGAGGAACAATAGGATATACGACAGTCGGCGCCCGAGCCAGCACTGGATACTGCAGAGGGACGAGCGGCTGCAGCACCACCGGCTGCACCGTCGTCGTCACCAGGGCTGCCGGGGTGGCTATGGGAGCGACGACTGTGCACATTGGCTGTACGAGGACCGGGCTCAAGGTCGGGAAGCGGTTCATCGCGGGCTGGACGAGGAAGTGTGGCTGCTGGAACAGCGGGAGGTACGACATGATTGCGGCAGGATTTCGGCTACAGGATAGTCTACTGTCTGGAAGGGTGGAAAGTCCATAGTATACCGTTTGAGCGAGTGAAAGGTCTAGTTCAATCGAAGGACAGAAATGGAGGCTGGCGATGGGCTATACGAGAGCTGCAGGCAGTGATTCAAAGGGTCGCTTCGGCATGGATCAGGTCAATCCATCAGGGGGGGCTATAACACTGTGATTCACACACTTGGTTGGCTAAACGGAACGACATGTAGCACAGGATGTAGATGGGAGGAATAGACAGCCATCCATTGGGGCGCATCATGCTGCCTCGTCCTCGATCTCGAGATTGCCAACCTTGAACTTCTGGCCCTTCTTGTCCGCGTAGTCTTGGTGGTCATGGTAGTCCTTGACCCGCTGGCGCACGTACTCCAGCCCCGTGACGGGCTTCCCGCCGGCACTGTCGTCCCCGACCAGGCCGAGCCGCCGCAGGAGAGGCGACGGCGCGGGCTTGATGTCGACGTCGTCGCCCGGCCTGACGAAGTAGAACAGGCCCTGGCGGAAGAGGTGGGCCTGGTCCTCGGGCGGGCGGACGACCCTGTGCGTGGTGGACTTGAGGTACCCCGCCGACCAGAAGTCCAGCGTGTCGCCGACGTTGCAGACGATGCCGTTGTCCACGGGGGGCACGTAGCGCCACGCGCCGGAGGAGGTCTTGATCTGCAGGCCGGCGACGTCCTGGCTCCAGAGCAGCGTCAGGGAGCCGAAGTCGGTGTGCGCGCGAGACCACGTCTTCTCCACGCGCTGGTCCTCGGCGAGGGGTCGGGGGTGGTAGGTCATGTACCGCAGATGGTCCTCGCTCGGGTCCGTGTACGCATGGCGTTTCGAGAAGTAGTCCTCGGGGAGCTCAAGGATGATGGAGAAGAGCGTGAAGACTTTGCTTGCGAGGTCGAGAGATTTCTATATCCAAGTCAGTCTCCAAGCTTTTCTTCCCTTGGTCGCTGGTCTCACCCGTGAGAAAGCCTCGATCTCTGTCCTGTACGGTTCGAAAAAGGGATGGAACGGCTCGTCCTTGTAGAAGGGGATGAACTTGGGAATGTTGACAGACTCGACGTTGTCGAGAACATCGGTGCTCATGATGGTCTTCTCATGAGGCTAGCAGGGAGATCAAACGTATCAGCACACATCTTCACAATACGGTTTGAGTGGGAGACGTACAGCTCGGTAGCCGAAATAGTTCCCCTTGCTGAAGTCGCATCGGTACTTGGGATCGCCCTTGGCCTCCTTGGGCAGTGCAAAGTATTCCTGACCGATATCATACTGTCGCTGGACCTCTTCTGGGTTGAAACCGGTGTTGATCAATGTAAAGAAGCCTGTCTCGTGGACCTGTAGTGTTCCCAGGTTTTAGTGATGCCTCTCGTCTTGTGTCGTCCAGGGGTCACCTACAGCTTGTCGCAGCTCCTCTGCCAATCTCTGCTTCCCACCAGGCGCATCATATCCTGCCAGATCAATGACCTTGATATCGGCCCATGGCAGGTCGTGAGTAGTCTTCTCTGGGCGTTTCCACGTCTTGAGGGTTGGGGGAGGCTGAGGTGCCACTACTACTGACGGCATCGCGAACAAGGCAGTTTGCGCACTCTGCTATCAACAAACGACGCAGGGCTTCTGATGACCGTTGCAAACCACGTGGCGTCTCTTTTTGCTCAAGGGAAGCCGACAAGACCTGTGCGTCCTAAGCTCACAAGGCTCGAGTCGTTCACTGCCACGTTGACGAGGATGTGGTGCCTCGGTCGTGCAATCAAGTATCAAGTGCATCCACCATCTGCGATCACGTCATCATGCCGGAAATCACGAGCAGGGCTTCGCGACCCGAGAACGGCCTTCATGGCAGCGATGCTTGAACGAATTGGCAAGCCACGCCACTGACAAGCCATTCTTTGGTCCCTGTCCGGATTGAGATCTTCGCAGGTTGGAGAGGTTCCAAGGTGTTCGTGGCGCTCGCTAATGGAGGGGCAGAGTCACAGATTATTGTACGGAGTACAGGCGCCACTACAAGGGAAAGCAGCTAAGCCTAAAAGGGGTTCTGACCATAACCTCTTTATTATTGAGTGCATCTTTTAGCAGCAAACCTCAGATATTCAATTAAAGAGCTGGATCATTTTGTCCTAGGTAAAGTAGATGCCTCTTTGGAATTTTCCTGAGCTTCTCGTTGTACAGCCTTCCTATTGAAAAAGATATATTTTTTTAAACTCTGGTCTTTCATGGTACAAATCCTAGCGGCCTGCTAAGCTAGAAAGGACCTCTCTATCACGGGCTAATAGATCTCAGTGGCCGGGAAGATCTCAATCCGGACAGGACGGATCTTGCAACTGGTGGAGCCTTTTCCCGAGGCGATCTCTTCCACGACTCCGTTATCGTCACCATGTTCCGTCTTTCCCAGATACGAAGATTCATTCCGATTTGTTAAGATGCAGCCGATTTCGCAGCCGTCGTGTCGGGTCCCAGGCTTCGGCAATCCTCGTATCTCCTCGCGAGCTCGCCATTGATTCGACTCGCGTGTGGCTATTTGATCATTATGTGCAGGGGTGTCATTTAGCGCCGGATGTTAAGGTTGTCTCTGACATGGTAACGTTGAAGATACCTTACCTGCACCCGCATAGTAATTGAAATAACAAGTAAAAGAACAATCAGTAACGGTTAGAATAACCATGGGAATAATACGGAGAACAGGAACCAAAGTACTAGTATAGCATAGTATAGTTGTGAGCATAGTAGCCAAATAGCACTTGGATTCATAACTACTGGCATCACCAACGGGAAGCTGTGCCAAGACATTAGAAGGAGAAGGATCAAAATGGTCAAAATGAGTTGTTACATACATCCGACTATCGCTTTGCAAGATCCCCGCTCTAAGGCGTGATTCCAGGATGCGATGCAATCGACACAAGCACCCCTGTACCCACGTGGAGACAAAGATTGCAACACTGCATGACTTGTGTTCCTTTGGAGAATGACTTGGGTTCCTTTGGAGCATGTCTGCTCATATAAGTCGAGTTGAGTTCTTCAATGAATACCTAGTCTATATGGTGACCAGCATCACCGATTTGTCAACGGGTCTCCCTCGTCTGTCTTCTCTCTTCATTCTCATCCCAGCTCAAGATACACTACACTACACCACTTATACGGAGCCATGGGTGCTCAACCTACACTCCCGCCTTCCCAGGCGTATGATGATCCCTCCTCCTCCTCCTCCTCCGCCGAGAATGATCTGAGCGACGAAAAGGACGTCCTCAAGACCGCCCACCGCAAGGTGGACAAGCGGCTGCTGGTCTGGTACGCGTTCGTGTACCTCATCATGCGCATCCACGTCAGCAACATCTCCAACACGGCCATCATGAACCTCGAGCAGGGGACCGGCATCCGGAAGCAGCTCGGCGACCTGTCCAGCGGGCAGTGGGCCTGGGCGCTGAGCATCTTCTACTACCCTTACCTGTTCTTCGAGCCGCTCGCCACGCTGGCCTTGAAGCGCTTCTCGCCTTCGGTGTGGATGAGCAGGATCATGGTCACTTGGGTATGGATAGATTTGGTCATCATTGCACGCACTCATCGATTTGGCTTTCAGAAGGCTGACTGCAATAACCCCTTTTCTTTTTCGTAGGGCATCATCTCCATGTGCCAGGGTGCTACACAGAGCTACAGCGGCATCCTCGCCTGTCGTTTCTTCCTCGGGGCCGCCGAGGCCGGCTTCTACCCGGGCGTCCTGTAAGTCCGCGCCCCAGCCAACCAACTGGCTGGCCCCCCATGGAAGACGAACGAACTCTGACCCGTCAAAAAACAGGTACCACTTGAGCTTCTGGTATCCTACTCAGCGGCTGCCTCTTCGAATCGTACGTGCCCCCCGTTTCGGTGGGTGAGTGAGTCGGATGTATTAATTGAGTCTGACAATGACGGGGGCCAGGCATTCTTCTACGCTTGCGGCATGTTCTCCGGCACCATCAGCGGTCTTCTCGGTATGTTGTTGGGTCCACCCCATGGGGGAAAGACGCTTGAGCTGACTTTTGTTTGTTTTGTTTCCTAAGCGTATGCCATCTCCTTCATGAACGGCGTCGGGGGGCTGGCTGGATGGAGATGGCTCTTCATCCTCGAGGGCATCCCTGCCATCTTCTGCGGCATCTACACCTTCTTCTTCTTGCCGAATTGTATGTCACCACCACCGCCACGCAAGAGACACACACACAAATCCCATCCCATCCCTCCCCTCTTCCTTTGCTAACCACGGGGCGCAAAAACACAAATAGACCCTCAAACCGTCAAGTTCCTCACCGAACCCGAGCGCGCCGCCATCCTCGCCGACCTGCCCGAGCAGGCCCCGACCATGCTCTCCAAGACCTTCAACATGGACCAGGTCAAGTCTCTCCTCCGTGACCCGACCTTCCTCCCTTTCCTCTTCATCTGGATCACGCACGGCATCGGCGGCTGGGGCATCTCCTTCGTCCTCCCCACCGTCATCTACGAGCTCGGCATCTCCGACACGGCCATCTCGCAGGTCATGACCATGCCGCCCTTCACCCTCGTCTTCGTCATCCTCCTGACCCTGGCCGCCTTCATCCACAAGGGGAAGCTGAGTCCCTGGGCTGCGGGGCTCGGGGTCGAGATCGCCCAGATCGTCTGCTACGTCCTCCTCATCACGGTGAAGCAGCCGGTCGCCAAGTACATCTTCGTCACCATCGCCACCGCTGCCTCCCAGAGCTTCTTCCCCATCATCTGGCCAGGTGAGTTTCTCCAATGTGCCATGCGGTGGAGATTGCCACTGAACCGAGACAATGCAGAGCGCATCCGCGCGGCAGGGGGCACTACATCAGCAGGCCTGGCCATCGGCATCACCAACGTAAGGGGGGTCCCATAATGACATTGCTGAGAGAGCAGGCTGACCTTCCATCACAGGCATCTTGTCAGCTCATGGGTATTGTTGTAAGTTGATCCGCAATGTCAGCTCTCCATCCGTACCGTCTAACTGTGCACAGGGCCCTCAAATTTACCAAGCGAAATTCGGCCCAACATACCGCGTCAGCTTCTCGACTTCGATTGGTCTCCTGGTCTGCACCGTCGTCTCTGTCATCACGACATGGTTCTTCGTCAAGCGAGGCGATCGCAAGCGCGCATTGGAGGAAAACGGTCCGGAGCCTACACAGCATAGTCCAAGGTCAGACAGTCAGGATGGGGCATCAGATGGCCACGAAGGCAAGCTTCATGATATCAAAACGTAAATTGAGTGTGTGGACATCATAGCTAGCTTGTTCTCTCCAAGCCAGCGGGAGAGAGCTTCCGTTCAATCATCGTACAGATTGCTTCTCGGCGAACATCGAGTCTCTGAATTCATCCACCCTGGTTCGCCTCCCTCATCAAATCCCCGTCCCGAAGACAACTACCCGGTAGGGTTCATCGGTGAACGACTTCGAACGAGGGCCTCCTCTCAGATCGCATCCGGTGCGGGATTCTCGTGTTTTGCCGTGCTACCCTTGCCTCTCCATGTGCTCACGGCCGGGATGTTGGCCTCGTAGCGCACCTCCTCCGTGCCGTATGCTTTTGGTGTAAGCTTGATGAGCGTGTGCAGTGGTACGTTCATCCACGGGCTCTTAGCCTGGTCTTTCTTCATGAAATACGCATAGATGCATCGCAGCACGGCCTGGTGGGTCACGATGAGAATATCCTCGCTCCGCTCCAGTTCCATGATGATGGGTTCTAAGCGGATCACCACGTCGCGGTAAGACTCGCCCCCTCGGTAGCGGTAGTTGTACTTGTCCTCGTCGCGAGCGGCAAAGTCATCAGGATAGCGGTCCTTGATTTCCTGGTACGTCAAGCCGTCGCAGACGCCGGAGTCCAGCTCGTCCAGCGCCTTCCACTGCAGTTGGTTGTAGTGCTGCGGCAGGAACCGAGAGGTTGCAATGGTCCGCTTGAGGGTCGAGGTCCAGACGGTTAATGGACGGTCATCCTGTCAACGTTAGCCTGCGGTTCTGTTGCTCATGGAGCGATGTGCTCTCACCCCGACGGACTCTCGCACGAGCGCTGGAAGCTTCCTGGCGTATTGTTCGCCCCTGGGTGACAGCAGTGTATCTCCACCGATCCGCCCGTCCAAGTTGTACTGAGACTCTCCGTGCTGAGCTCCGTCAGTACATGTGGTCTTTCTAGAACGACAATGCGGGGCGCTTACTCTGGAAAGCCACACAGAACGGGGCCGGATATGCAGGTTCATTAGGTAGTAGACCACCCGGCTCTGGAGGTAATCCTGGATGCGGTTGATGATGACTTGTTTTCCAACATCCATCATCTTGAGATACGTGTATTCGTCCTCGTCGCCATCTCCGTCGATGGTCTTGTAGATATTTTCGTACATCTTGATGCGATTGCGGAAATCCACGGCGGCCTCTTCGGGATCCTGGCCTTGGTAGTCGGGACTAGTGAGTTTGACGTCACGAATGTTGGCCATGATGAGATCTTCGTCGTCGCACTTGCTCTCGACGAAGAGGACCTCGACGCCGTGCTCTGTGCAGGTATCGAGCACCCACTTCCGGCGCTCCTTGGTCGAGTTGGTCGCATCGAGGATGCCGACTACACCGCCAGTGCGGAACCACGCGAGCATGTCGGCAATTGCCGCCTCCGCGGCGGCTCTGCGTTTCCTCTCGCCTTCCTTGTTGCTGATGTCAAAAAAGTCCGCCGTGGGCTGAGGCGCATCATGGCGTCGGTAATTGCCGACATTGAATGTCTGGGCAGGAATTGAGAGCCACTGGAGATATCTTTGCGCTGTGGTGGTGAGTTAGTCGGGCACAGGAACAGGCCGTCAGAATGTCAACTTGCCTCGCTGGGCGATGTAGCTCTTTCCGCGGGCCGGCAAGCCGACCATAACCACACAGATCCTGGTGTCCTCAACCTGGACGCCGAGGCCGTTAGTTGACGGCATGATGACTATGTTTTATCCGACTCTCGAAGATCCGGCTTGTAAATGATAAAGGGTGCAATGACCAAGTCATCCGGCTCGTTGCAAGACAGAAAGGAAAACTTGACAGGAAACGGCCTCAATGAGACAAGCTGGGGTTCGCCGTAAAAAAAAACCCCTATGGCAACCAAGCTGCTTCACGTTGGTGTCGTCGCCGCTGGGAAGGATGTGTGGTGCAATCGCGCCCGGGGCTGATAATCTGCTACCAGTGTCGCGTGAGGCAAGGAGACGGACACTTGTCTGGCTCCAGAGTGGTCCTGAGAGAGGAACGAGTGAAATTGACACCGGGTGGGGTGTTTGCAAGGCGTCAATGAGGGAGTGATGTACAGCAGAGATGGGGAGTGAACAGTTGCAGATGACGTGAGGAGATGCAAAATGAGGATCGAACGATGACAGAATGAGCCGTTGGAGGTCGCCAAGTAGGTAGTAGTGACACGGATAGCCGTCCGTCAGTCAGTCAGTCGCCAGTGTCACCTTAAGGTTCGAGTTGCCGAAGTGGTAGATGAAGCCGGGAGGGGGGCGGGCAGCTTCTGCGTGTGAGTAAGGGCGGCCCGAGGAGAACTGCTGGCAGGACAGTGACAGCGGAAGGCCGTTAGGTAAGAGGAAAGATTGTAAAAGCAGGCGCCACAAAGGACCGGTGAAGCGTCTTGGACCACGGATGGAGAAAAGGAAGACGAGCTTGTGATATGTGGATTCCGGGGACGGTTGCGACGCTAGGAGCAATTCGCAGGGCCGAGGCGGGCGGTCAGCCTCAGAACCTGCAGCGGGTGTGGTGCAGTGAGCAAGGCGCCTGAGTGTGCTGTGAGTAGCCCTGCGGCGATTGCGACGCACCCGGTGTGGGGAAGGGTGCAGCACAAGTTTGGCAGTGCAGATGGTTGCGGGGACTTGCAGCTGCTGGAATCCGATGACGAAGCCGGGATGAGGACGTGCGATTGCGTTCGTGGAGCTGAAGCCCATGTCTTCGTGAAGGCAATCAGACTCACTGTACAGGAAGTGATGATACACGTGACGATGTTTTGAGTGCCATACGCAGTTGCACGTGCGCCCAAGTCGTTAGAAAGTGCGACCCTAGGCGGTGATCTTCAATACACCCCCACCAAGCGTTGCACCAGGATCGCAACTGCCAACATCAACGATCAAGACCAAGTCGAGACGTTGTGCGACGTGCAGAGAATTGCCACTGCAGCATCCTCAACAGCCCGGTCAAGGTTTGATCCCGTTTAGAACGACGAACGAGTTTCGCCAAGGTCTGGGCAATTACTGCCCATGCCGAAGCCGTTCACTCGCGTACGTCCGTTGCCTCCAGTAGTCTTTGGACGGCCGATAGATCCTATCAACCCCGAAGTCGCAAAATGTTCGCCTCTTAAACTCTCTTTGCCCCAGCAAAGCATACCGCTGGAAAGACTTGTAGGGGGGGGGGTCTGAAGCTTTGCCGGGGTTTCGTTTGCCGGGGTGGGGGTGCTCTTCAGACCGTGGTGACGGAGCTGCTGCCGAGCTGTGAGTCTATGTGCCGGAGCTGCGGTTCCGCAGTTCCTCAAAAGCTGATGCGACCTGGTGATGCCTCAAGCTCCGTCGAAGGCTTTCTCACGTTTGCATCCCGTCTCCTGGATGTCGGAACATCCAGTTCACGCTTCCAAACGTTGTGTAACAGCGATGGATGCGAATTCTATAGCCGCTATGCCTCAAGCTCCGTCGAAGGCTTTCTCACGTTTGCATCCCGTCTCCTGGATGTCGGAACATCCAGTTCACGCTTCCAAACGTTGTGTAACAGCGATGGATGCGAATTCTATAGCCGCTATGCCTCAGCGAGGGGGCCCCCCGAAAGCCCGCTTTGCACCTCCTGCAAGGAACCACACCAGGCGATCCGCTTTCTGCCTCGACCCTTTTTCCCGCGCTGGTCCCTTCCCGACTCTGCCCGAAGATTGGCGGCATCGAGGCTGGAGATGGACGTCCTCGCTATAGTCGCCAAGTAGTGATGTAGGGCAGAAACGAGACTGCGAATCTGTCCAGTGCCTGCTTCGTAGTATATACGTGTCCAAATTGCTTGTTCCAGACTCCGAACACAAACCCATGCCGACAAAACCTGCTTTCGACTACACGTATACACTGGGTGCGTTCACTTCTCACCGCCTCTCGAGCAGTCGCGCCGGGGGGTCACTTGACGATGCCCTCACGTGCCCCAGCAGAATCCCGAACAGCGGATGGGCCTGAGCCGAGACGTAAGGGAAATCGGTATCTCACCTTGCTGAAGCTCCAGGTGTTGGCTCTTGCCCGCCCAGGCGGTGGCGAAGGCGGTCCAGCGGAAATTCCTCGCATGCTGCTTCGTTGCTCAGTCGGCCCAATAGTCCAGGTGTGTTCGAGCCCCGCCTGCACAAGCCTGCACAAGTCAAACAGTGGATGGCTGCTGCGATTGAGATACCCAGACAAGTCCAGTCGATGCGGTTCGGGAGTATTGATGGACGCGATTTGCACTGTTTGGTCGAGAATGTAAGGGTGAGGTCGAGAATGGGTTTGGATCTTGAAGCAGCCAGGCGTGCGGGCTGCGACTTAGATATGACTGACGGCCGACGATTCGGTTGCCACAGTAGATTCACCACACTCATTCGGCACCACCCAGATGCAGGGCGATAACGCAGGCCGCTCCGATAAGCGAAAAGCAACTTGCCAGCGATGAAATGCAGCCTGCACGGGTCACGGAGATCAGAGGGATGCGTTCTTTTCGCGCAGGAAGAGCTTGGGAAACTCAATTGGTTGCGCCGCTAAGCGAGTATAATTTGGCAATCTTCGGTAATGGCTCGATCCTCCACATCACTTCGAATCGGCAAGCAAAATCTCTCAGACGAACGTATCAGCACCATGCCTAGTAGTCTACAGCTCAATCAGAGTAGTACCGCGAGTAGAAGCGCATCTCTGCACCTCCTACGTCAAAGACGGCGACGACACTCTGCAGGAAGACATCGCCCAGGATATAGGGGCCCATGCCACCGGTTGTCAGCGCCACCGCACAGAAACCCGTGGCTGGGTCAACAATATCCTGGAATATCAAGTCCTGCGGCTTGATGTAGAAGGTCTTCCCTTCGATGACGACCCCGAATGCAGGCGGTACCGAATCGCACGGGGCGTAGTATGCTCCCCACTGGTACAAATAGGTCGCAGGCGGCTCAAAGGACATGGCTATCGTCTCGGCAAGTGCTGCAACTAGTCAGAAGAGGCTACTCACGCAGGAGGGCTTCGGGGAGATGCCGAGCTTACGAGGGGGAAGGTAGATCATCGACGAGCCAGTGTCGACGATGAAAGGGTATTTGGTGTCGTCGTACATCTCACCCCATCTCAGGCCATCGGGAATGATGGTGTAAAAGGAGTACTCCCATGCCGTCTGCTGCACTCCAGCGATGTTTGCCTATCTGCATCAGTGTGCGGTTCCGATTGTATGGCTTGCGGCTGACGACGTGACTTACAATGATCAGATCCGTGGACACCATACTGCCCGGTTCCCAGTCAACGTTCTGCGGAAGACCACCCCAAGCTAGCACTCCGCCTTTGGAGTCTCTGTCCAGAGCGACGCTGAACACTGGAGCTACGGCACCCTGTTTGACGGCTCTCGTGAACCATGGGGTGTACGGTGCCGTGTTCCAGACGGCCTCCTCACCCACCTGACCATAGAAGCCGCTTGTGATGGAAGGATATGCCAGGCCCAGAATACCGCTGGTGACATTGTTGCCATGCCAGTAAGTGCTGTTTATCAGACCGACCTGCTGCTTAGAGACATGGACCCCTCCACACGATACTTCAGCATAGCCCATGGGCCCTGAGACCGTCTCGCCTGAACCGTACTTGACAAACATGTGAACCTCGTCGACGAGTCCACCGCTGAACTTCTCGATCTGCACAGGGCCAACACCGCACGTCTGGGGGGGCTGTACGGCGCCGGTACTGCTCAGGCAGTCGAAGTTCTTGTTCGGGGCCCACGTGTCCGAGCTCCCGGTGTCAAAGAGAAGCCAGATGGGGGTGTCGTCCCAGACGCATTCGACAGCATACTGCGTCGAGTATCCGCCGATCACGGAGACGGGAGACACCGAAGCATTCCACGGGTGGTCCAGGTGGGATGCCTGCAGACGAGAAACGGCGGTGATGGACGACCGGCGAGAGTCGCGGCCACGAAGACCTCGCAAGCGCGAGACGTAGGTGGCTGAAGCATCGAGCGACGGACCCGCGAAAGGTTTGGCGTAGGAGAAGGTAGCGCCGTTGAGAGGCTGGGAAATGTCCCAGTGGTGTGCGGGAGACGACTTGAGCTGAGAGCCCGGAGCAGTACTGACGGCGAGACTTGTGACCTGAGCCACCAGACTCAGCGTCACCGTGAAGGCTCGAAGCAACATTGGTGCCCTTGTCTCTCTTCCACAAACTCTGGGAAGACCGCAAAGGTTGGAAGGCTCTGACCTGGTCTTTCGATGATGGAGATGGATGGATTGACCGGGAGGTAGTTGTTGAGAGAAGAATGGCCTCACAGCTGAAGAACGCGTGAGGAGCACGGAGGGGGGTACCTCTGTTCGACTTCTGCAGTACCTTATGGGCGGCTGTCGGCCAGCTGCCTCGACAGATGTTTCCCAACTGATGGGTGTTGGCAACGAAGCTTGGCGTTACAGACAGCTGACGGCTTCGAGCTGATGATCATCACACTCTTATCTTGCACCCACAGTCGTGACATGGACATGTTTTTCATGGCCTCTTTGCCCTTCTTTTACCTAACAACCTGAAAAAGGAATAAGTTGCCGAGACGGGCCGCGGCGTGGTGGCACGAAAGAGCATATGGCACTGACGAACAGCTCAATCAGGCTCCAGACTGGATGCCGCATCAGTCGGTAATCGGTTCGTGTACGAGCAGAAGCCGGAGATATTCTTGTCCGACCCGCCACTCCAGCCTTGCTTGCAAGAGATATGGTGGTCACGAGTGGCATTGAGCCGTGCAGTAACCGGCATGAAGATTGCTGGAGGTCGCCAAATCGTCAGGGTCCAGGGATACATTGCTCTGGGCACATCGATCCTGCAACCCACCGTGGACAGTGTTGTAAGAGCCTTTGCTCTTGGGTCCGTACCTAGTGTCGATGATGCACTGTGACCTAATGTCTGCGTTCAAGATCACTTGATATCGCTTGCATGTCGGCACATCCCGCATCAGGAGTCAGGAGTAGGGTACGAGGATTCAAACTCTTGGATGTGTTTATTCTTGAATTGTCCGATTGCCCCTGATCAACAGCAATCGGCATTAGCCTTTGTGAAAATCCTGCACAAATATGATCCTCAACCGGAAGATCAGAACTTCTCTCGCCGAGCTAGGTGAGGCTGCATCACGAATAACGGCAATGCGCTTTGAGATGTTGACCAGGGCGGGCATCAGTGCTACGTGAGCAGCAGGGCTAACGGATTCGAGGAGCTGATCTGGCGGCATTCTACAAAAGGCTCCTAGGCTTCATGGACGACAATGGAACCGATGCTCAGAGTGATGGACGCGCTACATCTACGTCGGGGACAGAGTCTTGCAAACGAGCACTCTCGGTCTTGAGTATGAGCGCAGTGACATTGCCATCGCACGTCAAGCTTGTTGGTGTAATGCCACGCAAGCCAGTCGATCTCAGCACTTGTTATCCATTCTTTTGGGACGAAGTGACGAGTGGTGTGAAAACGGTGACCATGGTGGCTCAGGGGGCTAAAGCCGTTAATCAAGTTGACTCGCTCGTGCCAATGATTCGATGCGTGTAGGACTTCCTAATTGTCGATATGTTAGGCGCAAGAGGTGCGATATATTGACGGCATCTTCCACGCCTCTTCCATCCACAAACGTGGATCGTCGACTATCTATCCTGCGACACAATACTCCCGTACGCGGTCGTGTTTGTAGCAAATGGCGGGTACGTTAGTGTGCTTCACGCGGAACACGAACGGAACGTCAGTTGTTCTTAGAGGAAACAAGCGAAGAGAAGCCGCCCTTGGCAGCATTCCCGGCGTTGGCGGGATGTGGTGTAAACCCGGGGACAGGCCTGCCTGTCGAGTAGCAAGTCAGAACTGCCATTGAGTGTGTACTCATCTCGAGCGATGGGAGCGTCAACGGGGAAGATTCAAAGTGAAGTCGGTGCGGATAATGAAAGAGGATGAAGCCAAGGAGAACGGCGCCCGTGTCGCATTCCATATGTTCTCCAACGACAGCGCTTCGGGTACAAGGGCACTCACTACTTTGATACATGGAAAAGCTCAGTGATGATGCTGATGGCTTCGGCTTCACTTAGAAAATTGGCTTTTCCGGGGCATATCCTCATGTGCGATTCTGCTTAGGCAGTTCCCACAGGATGAACGCCTGTTTAACGATACCAGCCAGTCTTCTAAAACGATTCCATTATGCTCCACGCGGCGGATTGGCCTTGGCTGGATCTTGTGCGTCCTGCCCTTTAAACCGACGTGGGTCGACACCAACCCACTGGCCTGTCGAGAGCCCGTATCATTGGCTTTGCAGACGACAAAGTTGTTCTTGCACCGCCAAAACAATGTCGTGGTCCATGCGCGCGGACATCAAGGATGACGCAGCAACTGTTCGTATCATGGTCGGGACCGACAGCTGGCTGGCTAAGGGGCCAGGTAGTGCGGATGGAGTTGTGCGAGGGGGGTCAAGCCATGTTTCTCATGCGAAGGTGGACTTTGATCAGTATTGGATAGTGATTGAAAAGATAAGGGCGCAAAGGAATGCCTCCGAACCTTTTGAGAACGCGGAAACGGGAGGGTCAGCTCAGTGCATACACGCGCGTTCGTGCCAACGAATCACTCCGGATCCGGGAGATGTTTGGAGTATGGCTTCATTGTTTGCTACTGGTGAGCTGGAGGGAACGTCAGGTACTGTCTCGTCGGGGACAAAATTACTATCTGCATTTTACTCGCGTAGAACTCCTTTTACGTCCAAGCTCCTGTCAAGGTCCTCCTGTTCCTCCCGTGACTCCTTGTGGTTCCACCGCAACTTGATTTTGTGAGTGAGAAGCCTTATTACTAAAATCATGAAAACATAAACAAACTAAGGGATGTGTAGGAAAGGGGGGTGGGACAGCTATAGTGCGGGGAGGTGAGTTCGCAAGACCAGCATAGAGCCGAAACCTTGTGGTACGGAGAGGAATAGCCTCGAAAATTGCGAAAGTCCGAGTCACATCAGCAATTGCACAAGGATCCAGCCTGTCTTCATTTGAGTGTCTTCCTCGCACGTCCCTTCACACTCGGTATCCGTCTCCATCGGACATATCTGCTGTTGTTGGTCAAGATTGTACAAGCGATGAGGCTGGTCTCTATGCACCGATCGGCCACGTAGAAACGATAGTGCCTGGATGAACACTTGGAGGGAAACAAGGCAGTCGAGACGAATGGCCAGAGACGTTACTGTCAGGTCCGCGAGCACAGCCACAGCCTCGAGAAAGTGGCTCTGGCTCCTCGCCAGCAGCAACGGACAGCAAAGCAGCAAGAGATCAGTAAGATGGGGTCGTGAAGGCATCCGTAGCATCATGCGGTCGCATCAGGCCTTCCCCACGGTCGTACGAGGTCGCTCCGATGGCAGAAAGGAAGTCAAGTTCCTGGTCTCGGCTGGCTGTAAATGCGATACGTAGGTGACTGGGGTCGCAACCATATGCGTTCCCCCAGGATAAGTAGAAAGATCAACTAGGATCGAGTGAAGCGCTGCACACTCACGCAAGCCGGATGTCACACGCTGCGCCGCAGCACATGTTTGCGATAGTCGTCGAATGGGACATCAGCAACATGAGGCAATGATGACGAGGAAAGAAAACCCAGCAGTAGCATGTCCAGAACGCCAGATCAGTCGGTTTGGGCTTGGTTTGTGCAGGTTGGGCAAAGAAAGGACAAGAGATATCGGAGTGGAAGCAACTCGTCAGAGAGCGCTGTCGACAGCCATCGGGACCATGGCTGTAGTCAAATGTCATCAAATCATGTGGTGTGCATCACTTGGCACCTGGAGCCGGTGCTCCTGGCGGTGCTCCCTGACCACCTGCCTGTTGTTGTAACATCAGGGACTGATACCAGAGAGCAACGTAATTCTGGTAACCACCGTCTGCCAAAGCAAGTCAGCGAGGATATGACGTGTGGGGGTAGGGCGTTCCTTACACTGGGCGTAGGGATCTGCATCATCGCCGGACGCTGCTGGAGGCTGTGAGTTAGTACCGGAGGAGGGTCCCTGGTTCGAGTAGCTGCCGCGATCATGGTCCTGGTATCCGCCACGTCCGCCTCGTCCTCCCCCGCCGCCTCCGCCGCTCTTCTGCCGCTGTTTGCTGGGTTAGCACATTCCCGCGCAGGCTGGAGATAAGAGGGTACCCACGACCGCGTCGACCTTCTCCTCGATCGCCTGTTTAGCCTGCGCGATACTATCACGCGAGCCGATCAGGGTGATCTCTCTCTCCGTCTCCCCCGGCTGGCCTTGCTGCACGTTGATCTTGCAGCCGGTGCCGTTCTGCATCTCGCGAATGGTTTCGCCTCCTTTGCCGATGATCATGCCCACGGCATCCGATGGCACGTAGACAGTGTCGGTGATCTTGTCGCCACCGCCACCGCCATACTGTCCGCCTGCACCAGGCCTGGACTGGCCGTCGTCCCGGCCCCCCATAGGAGGGCGGCCTCCTCCAGCTCTAGACCCGGTAGCCTCTCCCCTGCTGTCACTGTCCACGATCTCCATAATGGCATCCTTGGCGCGAGTGGCAGCTTCGCGTGTGCCAATGAGATTGACAGGCCTCAACCCGTTGACACTCTTAGACTCTCCAACAATGTTGATGTGGCACCCGGAGCGCTCTTGCAGGTCTCTGATCGTCTCTCCGCCACGGCCGATGATCAGTCCGACGGTGCGGTCAGGCACCATGATCTGTACATGATCCTCTCCCTCCCGCAGCGCACCAGCTCCGTTCCCCTTGTCATGTGGCGCGCGAGACTTGTCGCCTCCGCGGTTCAGTGCACCCATTCCGCTGTCTTCGATGATCTGGTTGATGGCGTCCTTGACCTCAACACGGCGAGCCCGCGGCCCGGTGATCTTGCACTGCCGGAAAGGTCCTCCGTCCGTCGAGGCGAGGAACTGAACTCGGCACTTTGACTCGGCCTCAATCCGCCGGAGATTCTCCCCTTGACGACCAATGATCAGACCGACCAGGCTCGACTCAATCTCGATAATCTCCGAGCTGTCATCACCACCGCGAATAGGGGATCGGTCACGGTTGCCGCCTCGAGGCGAGGATTGCCGACCGCCGCGCTGTGGTGAGTGCGAGCGGTCTCTTCCATAGTCCCGTCCATAGCCTCCACGACGGTCGTCCCTGTAGCTGTCGTGGTAGTCTCCGCGAGGAGAGCGCGATCGACTCTGGAAGCCCCTATCCTGGCCCCTTGCCTCTGAGTTGTAAACAAGCGGTCGGTCGTACGATGTAGCACCCTTTTGGCCGGCAAGCGCACGGGCTTTGGACACGATGTCATCGAAATTGACAGTGCCTGAATTGACTGGCCGAATGGCGCTCAGGTCGACGTTTCCGCTGGACGCAGGCGCAGGCAGACCGGGCGGTGGTGCATGGTAGCCTGGCGCACCCGGAGGGCCAGGCTGGTAATGGCCAGGCTGGGAAGCACCCGGCGGGGGTGGGAAGGCTTGGGTCGGAGCGCCAGGAGGCGTCTGCGTTGGAGTCGAAGCCGGGCGTTGCGCAGCTAGGCAGATTGTCAGTATTGAAGAAGGGCGAGCAGAGGTAATGTGGTGTCATACCAAGCGCTGCCAGAATGCTCTGGATATTAGGTTGTGGCTCGGCCATCTCCGGGGTGGCTCTTCTCACGTCCTCTGAAGTTGTGGAGGTTCAGAGTATCAAATCCCGAAAGTTGGTCAGAGACGCAGGTGCAGGGTACACGAGTCCAAGAGAAAAGGTGCAAAAGACAGCTTCACTTCACTGCGACAAGCACAAGACCAGCGGCGTAGGTGGCAGGTGTAGATCTAGGGAGCAGCACGATTGCACGAGGTTCGTGGCGGATTGCGCGCCCAGCAGGATCGACAGAGAAGGGAAAGTACGATCAGTACTGACGAAGGAGCGAGAGCAGTCGATTGAATCTCGAGGATGAAGCCCAAAAGAAGAAGATGTTTGCGAGTGGGATATTTCCGTGGGACAAGGTAGGTCAATGGCGGCAGAAACAAGAACGTGCAGAGCTTTTTTTCCTTCAGCTTTGTTCGCTCCGACCCGCGACTGGTGCCAGGAACCTTCAGCTTATTGCAGCAAGGCCCTGTGATAGGGTCGTCAGTGGGGGCAGCGACGGTACTGGCGGTGCCTGGAACGTCGTGATGGGGACACCACACGACCAGTAGGTAAATGTTACGAGATGATGCGAGAGTGGTGACAAAGTGCACGAGTAATGTGCATCATGATGGGGATGGCTGGAGATGCGATCTGGTCTGGTGCTTGAGCTAAGCTCAAAGGCCCTAGGCGTCTTTCCTCCGGGGTGCACCCGACCGGACTGCAGGATATTCCGCTCCGTGTCTTTGGTCAGCACCCTGTCCAAATGGAATCCAGAGCCTGCCTGTGGCCGGCGTGCCCGTCATCCATGCACGACGCGATCCCAAGATCGGCCATTTTCTGCAATTACTGCAGCTCTCCACCGTGATGACTTGTCACTAAAATGGTCCTTGCACCCGGCAGCGTGCCGTGAGGCCTTCAGAACGCGCTAGCCAAGTCCCAGCCTTCCAAGGGGTTTAAGTCCTATTTTGGTGGCAATCGGTACATCCAATATTCACTAATTGTTCGCCCAGGTGCCCAGGGATGCAATACGTGCCAACATGGCAAACAATTCAATGCAAAGCCAGCGCTGCGTGGGAACGGGCAACAGCCATCCAGAATGTTCAGGCTATCGAGATGACACATTGAAGATTTTCCTTTCATCATCGACTGAAGACGAGACTGCTTGTTTCCTATTTGACTCGACATGTCAATGTGCGAGTCGCACAGACGTCAGTGACAGTGCGCCAAACATTACCGAAAGAGCGAATTCCAGAAGGTCTACGGAGTACGAGGGAATGAAAAGACGGGCATTCGAGCCTCGGCATGTCATCCATGAGACACGTCCTTTGCTGGTCTAACATCACCATTGGGGTCAACCCGAAGGTCCAGTGAGGCTCGGTCCGGGGCGCACCTGCAGGGCCTTGAACGCATTGCAGATCGTCATGCCGCAGCCCGAAGAGCACAACCTTCTGCAGTGTTGGACGAAGATGTCGAGAAAGTGGGTACGGACTACGACGCTTCCTCTATGTAGAGATGGTCAGCCGTTGAACTTCGTCGCAGTTTGCAAGAACCAGCATTACACTACTGTAAGAGGTACGGAGTACTCCGTATCATCATCGCAACTTTTTCCCATTGCCTGCTGTGGCTGGGCTAATGATGCTCCGCAGCTTGCGCCCGATTTGTCTTCGTTGTTCCGTTGCCTTCGTAAAGGTGGTGAAGAAGGTTTTACCCGGCTCCTCCGGACTGTATAGTGGCGTGCACGTGCAAGGGGAAACCTTCCCCTCGGTTCTATTAATGGGCAGTCCTCATTTCGTCGTATCGAGTCGCGGGACGACACCACGGCCTCGTCGGAAAAGAGTCAACAGCTGCGAATATGCTATCAATGCCGACTCCAAAGGTGGGAGTTGTCCCCAGCTAGCATCGGTCGGCCTGTGGAGAGAAAGCCTAATGACCGTCGGCAATTCAATGACATGGAGCGCAGTGTGCGACCGGCACACGGCCTTGTGGGCTTCCCTTGTTACGTAGTGGTCCTTGGGGATCCAGAATAGAGCGCGACGCTGATTCGTGACGCGGCCTTAGTCGCATGCAGAAGGGATGGCCAGAAAGCGAGTAGCCCGCCTGTACCGTGGAGGTGGCACCATTCAGCGAAGACATAAGACTGATATTATGTCTTACCACCTGCCCGTCCCGGGATTCCGTAAAGTCTGTCATTCCCGCAATGCTTTTCCCAAGCCAAGCACGCACGCCCTTCACAGAATCGGACAATGAGCCTTGATCTCTCTCCTCTTGTCGACCTCTGGAGACACCAGTAATCGTGATATGATCTACAACATCAACTTGCGCCTACGAAGCGGCCTGACTTGCAGACGACTGAGAACGTTACATACCGCCAACACATCAAGAAGCACCACTACGTTTTGCGCCGCCACAGCCTGCGCCGATTTTTGGGTCGTACGAGACACAACAAACCGTCCCGATAGAGGAAGCGACCTCCTGAAAAAGAAATCACCATGTGCGTCCGCAACGTAATCGAGTACAAGTGCAAGCACCAGATCCCTCGGGGTGGTTATACACGATGCTTCCGAGAGCAGTGCCCTGGCCGTCGAGATGAGATGTCGTTCGATGCGGACAACTGTCCCAACTGCGAAGCGAAGAAACGGATACGATCTTCAAGATGGTGTCCCGTGGGATGCAATTGCACGGTCATGTAAGGGGCCAATGGCCTGCGTGAGAAATACACTTTTGGATGATGTTGGCAAAGGGATTTCCCATGCCATCCCTGGATGTCACTTCAAGCTTTGGGCGGTGTTGGACATGTTACTACGGGCATCTCTCGTCGCTTTGGCGAGGAAACTGTACGATTGCGACGATAGCCCGGCTGGGAAGATACAGCACGATGCACAACAGCGGCTCGGGCAGCAGAAAGAGTCACAGAGGCTGAGGAGATGGGTTTCCTCATCGTGACGTGGTGGGCGCGGCGCAAAGTCCGAAGGATGGGCTGCTTGGCAAGCGGCACGATGGACCCGAATCAGCAGGGAGGGGTTTGCAGCGATTTGGATGTTGGCTGGTCTCTTCTGGATCTGAGGAATTCGGCGTTGGGAGTCTGTTTCGGCGCGAGGCTGCATCATTTCAATCAGTTATGTTGTATCAGTGCCATGAGCAACCGTCTTTGTAGCATCTCCCAGGATCAAATGCTGAACTCAAGATGAATGAATCATGATGATTAGTTTTCTGTGTGTGCACAACCAACACAGGCCGAAGGCCAAGATGGTCTGCAGGACTTGGTCTAGTCCCAGGATCGCAGAGACTACAGGACACTATCGACTGCATGCTACGATACATACTGCAACTGGGCCTGCCAACACTGGGCGCTGTCAGACAGTAACAATCCCGTCGCAACGGCTCATGCAGGGAATGAGGGGTCGCCCCGTCCAGCCATCAGTCCATCCATCCATCCAACCACCGAGCCATCGCCTTGATTGATACCTACAACTACTTGTCGTATATCGTCTTTGCGCACTGACGACAACATCGTTCATCGTTCGCAGGGGCATCTTCGCGCTACAGGCGCCAGCCACATGGCCGTCTCTGCGCACCGCTGGCTACTGCAACATCACCCCACGACCCCCCCAGGAGAGGCGCCTCTTCAGTGGGTGCCCGGCCCTGGGGCAAGGTTCCCCGCCCTGACTGAAGGCAAGCATTAGCTCACCACCTCCACCCGCCGCCCACCCAATCCTACCCCCCATGTTCCCATTGTCAGGGCCATTAGCCGCCAACCGTCACTGACAGCAACCCAGCACCCAGGCTTCACACCACCTGGTCTGTCCATCACCGCCAGCCTCGTCCGTCTGTTCGTCGACCCTCGTTCCCTCCTGTGGTTGTTCTCTTCCCTTCAGCCGTCCGTGCCTCGACTGCGCTACGAAAGTACTGCCGCGACAGTCATTGCCCCCGTCCCCGTTCCAGTCATCTCTTGCTTCTCCAGCTCGCGCGACACAAGGCGCAGTCCGTAGGCCGCGTCTGCCCGTTCCGTGCGTCGAGTGCGTGCGCCAGCGTCCTGTCTGCCTCGCCGCCATTGCCCAGCTGGCCATTGGAACTCGGAGTGCGTCATGGCCAAGAAGGCGCGCCAGAGAATCAGTTATGGTGAGCCGTACCACAAAAAGACTCGTCGAGGGCCTGGTCCGAGACATGGCCTTGCCCGTGGCGAGCAAGCCGCGGGAAGCTGCCCCAATGCGAGACAGGCCTTCGTGACCCTGGGGAACCTCTCACTGACTTTCTTGTTCCTGCTTAGTTCTTGAGAACGCCAAATCATCCGCTGGAGGGCATCGTCTCGGTGTCAATGGCTTAGCCGTCGACAACGATAATGGCATCCTGTGAGCCCGGCCTGGACTACTCAAGAGTGCGCCCGCTGACCAAGCTCCTGAAAGATACTCCGGTGGTCGTGACGGCACCGTTTGTGCCTGGGACTTACATCTCGACCTGCGCAATCCCGCTCTCAGCAGCGTGGTCGACTCGACTACCAAGACCAAGCCCCCTCCCACGACCTTCCGAGCTTCGTCACAGCACCATATGCACTGGATAAACGATATCGCCCTCGCACAGAACAATACGGCGCTCGTCTCGGCGTCCTCTGATCTGTCCGTCAAGGTCTGGCGCCCCCATTCCCAAGAGCCGGACCATGTCGCCTCGTCAATCGGTGCGCACGCCGACTACGTTAAGTGCATTGCGGTGCCACCAGCCGATTCGGGAGCGAACTGGGTCGCTACGGGAGGCCTCGACCGCAAGATCTGCCTCTGGGATCTCAATGGCGGCGGGAACACCTTGGAAATCGACGTGAAGGGGGAAGAGATGGCAGAAAAGGGCTCGGTCTACGCTCTGGGGGTCGGACACAACCTTGTTGCGAGCGGTGGCCCCGAGAAGGTGGTCCGGCTGTACGATCCGCGCACGGGCGACAAGATCTCCAAGTTGGTAGGCCACGTCGATAACATCAGGGCGATTCTCATAGACGAGTCTGGTGATACAATCCTGAGTGCAGGCGGCGACAAGACGGTGAAGATGTGGAGTGTCAAAGGCGGTCGTTGCATGTACACCTTCTCCATGCACGACGATAGCGTCTGGTCTCTCTTCTCGGAAGACCCGAGGCTCGGCATCTTCTACAGCAGCGACAGGTCGGGAATGGTGGCCAAGACAGATGTGCGCGGTAACTTCGACGACATCGATAACGGCCTCAGCCTCGCGGTCTGTCGCGAGAATTTCGGGGTCAGCAAAGTCGTCGCTGCCGGCGGCCACATCTGGACGGCTACGAACAAGTCATCGATCAACAGGTGGGAGGACGTCGACACCAGGACGGATGCCCAGCTGCCGGCAGCCTTCCGGCGACGTCGTGCCGTGTCCGGCGCTTCTGCTCGCCAGTCCCGCTCGCCCCCGGCCACCCAGCCTGCAAAGGACGAGAAGAACGAGAAAGGCGAGATCCCTGCGGCCTCCATTCTCAGGATCTCGAACGCAGCTGCCTTCCCTCTCCGAAGCGCCGTAGAGCCAGAGACGAACACCGATGCCGCCGCGAGGAAGCCGTCCGAGGCCGTGCAAGATTCCGAGCCGGAAGCCAAGCCCATCCGTCATCTGCCCCAGGAGACGATCGAAGGCCAGTTCGGTCTGTTGAAGCACAAACTGCTCAACGACAGGAGGCGCGTGCTCACCCTCGACACGGCGGGTGACGTGTTGATGTGGGATTTGGTCAAGGTTTGTTAGCTCCCACCTCAAGCAAGGCGCAGCTGCTCACCAGTACTAGTGCAAACCGATCCAGAGCTTCGGGAAGCAACATCTCGAGGACGTCGAAGTGGTGGTCAACACCCGAGAGGCCGTCGCGCCGTGGTGTTCTGTCGACCTGAGTTCAGGCAGCTTGACAGTGGTGCTGGAGCCTTTCAACTGCTTCGACGCCGAGGTGTATGCCGATGAGCTGGAGCTGGACGAGGCACCGAGCTTCCGAGAGGACCAGAGGAGTAAGTGGTCTTCCCTATCGCCTTGGGCCAAAAGCTAAGCACCTTTCTTGCAGTCAGCCTAGGTAGGTGGATTCTCAGGTATCTCTTCGCCAGTCTCATCGACGAGGAGATCAAGCGCGATGAGGCGCACAGGGCCAAGCTGAACGAGTCGGTCGAGAAGAGACGCGCAGCCGGAAGAGCTAATGCGCCAAAGTCAATCGTCATTCCGGAGTCCAACATGTCGAACTGGGAGACCTCTGATCAAACCACGACACCACGAGCCAATGGTTCGTATTTCACGCCGGCAACGCCCGGCATGGCCATTGGACTCGCCACGCCCGGTCCGGGTTCCACGGGGCTGCCCGGTGTCCCTGAGGACGCTGCAATCGGTAGCCCGCTCAGCCCGGGCGACAACGACTACTTCACCAGCGCGATCGGACCTGTCGGTGGTGAGAAGGCGGTCACCCCTGCGACGCCGGGTGCCGCTGCCGCCCCAACCCCAGCCGCAGAGACCGACAAAACCCAAGCCGCGGACGACAGTGCCGACAAGGCGAAGGACAAGGACAAGGCAGCCGACAACAGCAAGTCGCCCGGCGCTTTTGGCAAGAAGTTCCGCATGTCTTTTGGCACCAAGAAACTCGGACGGTCCGCTTCGCAAGCAACAGCCGAGAAACCGGCGGTTGTCGAGGAGAAGGCAGAGGAGTCGGAAGAATCCTCGTCGAACCATGAGAAGGAAGTGGATGACAGCTTCTACGGCGTGATCCAGAAGATCCGAAACGAGTACGAGAAGAGTCTGGCAGAGGCGCCGGACAAGCTCGTCGAGACACTCGTGGCCCCAAGTCTGCCCGTCGATACCCCGGTGCTCAAGCTGCCACCGAACACCAAGGTCATCATCCAGGAGGAGACCTCAGGTGGCAGCGCCAACATCTACCAAGGCACCGTGGCCAGTGTTGGCCAGGATGCGGATCTGATTGAGCAAAAGGCGCCGATGTGGCTCGGAGACCTGCTTCTGCAGAACCAGGTGCCGTTCAAGGAGCCCGTGAAGGTCTCTTTCGTTCTGCACCCGATTGGCGATCTCGTCGGCATCACAGCCGCCGACGGGAACAATCGTCTGAATGCCAACCGCATGTTGCGCGTCAAGAAGATCTTGTCATACGTGGCAGAGCGGATCGAGGCGCCGGAGGAGAACCCATCGGAGAACGCGCTGAAGCCGGAAGAGTACTTGGAGCTGTACTGCAACGACCAGGTAAGGAAGAGCCCCTGCATCCCGCTGACTGCAATGAATGAAGCACTGACGAGCCTACCAGCTGCTTGCACCGACCATGACGCTGGCTACACTGCGAACCCACGTCTGGAAGGGCGGCAACGACATCGTGCTGCACTACAAAGCCAACGGGAAGAAGGAAATCAAGCCGCCGCCGCCACCGCCGCCGCCTCAGGAGCCAGCCCCCGAGTCGAGCGAAGCAGCAACGGACGGTGCAGAGGGGACGGCGAATGCGCCAGCACAGCCACAGCAGGCTTCGTAAGCGTCGGCGTTTCGAGGAGCGTTTCTTGTTGGGGAGATGGAGTTCGTTGCCATGGCACATTTTGCCGTTGTTCACATTCACATCGAAAAAGGGGGTTGTTTGTTCTTTGATAGCTCAGGCGTACATTGGAGATGTGGCCCAAGTGATGGTATGTACATAAGTTATGACTGGTTATCAGGTCCCTTGGGTCTATAAGCCTGCATCTTTTGTCTATGTCTTAACCCCCACCTCGTGAGGCGCAAATATTGCTACACATGATATTACATCAGACTCCCGTTGGTCAACGCCACGTGCTCATGAGATGCCGGCCATGGTGTTGGCCGCCCATTGGTAACTCCCCAGGAAGATGGCGCCTCCGATGGAGATCCAGGTCACGCGCGGTGCCAGTCCCGAGAAGAAGGGCCGCCAGCCTTCCTCCCGGACCATGCGCGCGACCATGGTCCCGACAGACACGCGCTCCTTGCTGAGCATCACGCGCGTCTTGAGCACGTCGAGCGGCGTCGTCAGCGCAGCAGCAATCCCACCGGAAACGCTCCCGTAGGCGGCGCTCTCGAACGCCGGCACGTCCCCGACGTCCAGCGTGGCGACCCCTCCATTCTTGTCCGTGCCAGCCCTCCGCTCGCGACTCCACCGCTTCATGGCCTCCCAGAGCGGGAACTGGATGACGGTGAAGGGAACCTCGCGGAAGATGGTGATGGTCCAGCCGCGGTAGAGCTCCCTCCAGACGCGGAAGGGGGAGCTGGAGGAGGTGAGGATCGCGCGGAAGGCGGCGGCGGAGGAGCCACCGTGGTGGCCGGCCTGGGCGCGCTGCTTGACGACCTCGGTAGGGACGCGCACGGCGCAGGCGGCGATCTCGCCGAGGCTGGCCGCCGCCATGTGCGTGAGGGCCTCGCCGACGACATCCTTCGTCTTGCCTTGATCGTGGCCCGGCGGGCGTGTGATGAGTCGCGGACCGAGGACGTCCTTCGCCGCCTCGTAGGTGCAGAAGAAGAAGGCTGCGCCGGGGGCGGAGCCGACGAGGGCGGAGCCGATGCCGCGGTAGATGCCGGTGAAGCCACCAGAGGGGAAGAAGCCGGCGGACGACTGCAGACGGGTCTTGAGCGTGTCGAGCGGGAAGAGGGAGAGGTCGACCGTCGTGCCGGCCAGAGCTCCGGCGAGGAGGGCGGAGCGGTAGGAGGATGGGGGGGGTGGAGGGTCGGACGGCATGATGGCGAGAAACCCTAGGTGACGAGGCGCGCGGGAGTGGAAGAGGTTGCCCGGCGAGGGGCGAGTCCCTCTTGGTTGAGGGGTTGGTGGTTAGAAAGGCAGGGGGGGATGGTTGTGAGGGTTGGAGGAAATTCGAGGTATCGTATCGATATGGAGCTGTCGTTGAAGCCGGCCGCAAGTCGGAGGAGCTTCGATGTCGCTACCCTGGAGATGGGTCAGGAGCGGGACATCGATGATCGATGGAGAGGCGTTTGAGCGCTGGTGTACGTATATGAGAGTGTACACTTATTTGAAGGAGTTTAATTTTTATTTAATTTCTGTGGTAATGTTGTCTGCCCGATCAATATTGGTTCGTGGTGGTCTTTGAGTGGTGTTGGGCTGTTTAAGCAGGAATGGGCACGTCCAACAAAGAGCAATCAGAATTGGACCACTGAGGACAAATCATCTCGTTACTCAACGTGCATGTCATCAGGTGTATTTCTGGAATTCACTGTAATTACATGACTTCAAGGTCGTTGGAATTTCACATTTCTCGTACATTAATATGAAGCTCTAAAACTGCGCCGGAACAAGACCTTCCCATCCGTAATGTGCCCAAGTATGCGAGGTAGTAGGTCAATGCCTCTGCATGGAGTCCCTCACACTCGTTCCCGACTTGCTCGACTCCTCAGCAGCATGCTTCGTCTTCTCCTGCAATGTCTTCGGGTCATCATTGGGGTGGCGGTCGGCCTTGACGGCTTCCTCACTGTCGGAGGCAAGCTCCGGCTTCCAGTGTCCCGCGCCCTCCTTCTGCTTCCTGAGGGAATCCTGCTTGTGCTTGTCGTAGTCGACATCAGTCTCTGGGGTTGTGTGGTCAGCAATGCCTGGTCTGCAAAGTGTGCCTGTGTTCAGGAAGGAGTATCATGGAGTGCTGTGTGTGAAGACGAACGGCCACTGAGATGCGAGGGGTACGTACGGCTGGAGGATTCCTTGAGGGAGAGGCGCGCGGAGGTAGACAGCGGCATGCGTCCAGAGAGAGCAGCACCTGGGACGCGGAGTGCGCGCATGTTGATGAGGGATCTGGCAGGCATGATGTTTGTTCTCGTCGAAATTGAAGGTGAATTGTGTTGGTGATTGGGAGAGTGAACGAGGGGCTGCGGCGAATACTTCACAACAGTGCACTACGGGAAATGCTGGGCAGAGACATCATCCTATTTAAAGTGCCTGCCATAGGTCGAGCAGTCCCCCAGGCTCTCAATTCATGACCGCTCCAGGGCCCTTCCTGCCCGGAGAGCATCGACCGAACCCGTCATCATCAAGCATCGTTCGTGACGTCATCATCACGAATCGGGTCGATCTTGGGCACGCAACTCCCTCAAAGGCGAATCTCCGATCGACGCTCCTCGATAGTGTGTGCATTTCCCTAGTCTGTACGATTCACTGGCTGGGGTACCGTTAAGCTTCCATGCCACAGCTGCCCCAGAGGTTTGTTTTTGGCCCTTGGATCACCAATTGGTGGCGTTGATTCGTGCGTTCTGCAGTAGGTGCCTGATCTCGATGCGGCCATGCACGTCTCCCGTCCAGGAATACCAAACTTTGAATTGAGCAGGCCAATTCGCTGGCCGAGAACACGGCTCAACTCCTCTAAATCACTGTCACGTTGCGGAGTATGTCATATGTTTGAACGTTCGTGTATTCTCGTCTTGCAGACCCGCAGGCCGCAGCATACAAAGCGCCTCATGAAGGGAGTCACCCTGACTCCCGTGACCTGTGACCATGATCGTCCATGTTCGTATCACACGCAAAAGGGGCAGCAGGACGCCCTCACAACGATCGCAACCTCCCAAACATGCTCCAAACACAAGGTACCCTGAACCGCTGCCGATCATGTCGCGGTCTTGAAAACGCACCGCCTCCTCGCACAAACTCATGCTTGCCGCGCTCGCAGGACTTGCGCAAGACGAAGAAAGATAAACAGAAGTAATCAAACGAGCAGACGCGCTAGTCCCCGACTGTTGGTACAAATAAACCAAAGGGGTAGGCCCGAGGCCAGAACCCCTTGTATATTTGCGGAACATAGGACAGAGGTCGCTCGCATAAACAAGACGATGCTGTTAACCAACTCCGCAATGGTTCCCAAAGATTCGTTTCCCTGCTCAGGCATGATGCGCAAAACACATTTCCCAAAAAGACACCGCTCATTCCCCGACCGACCGTGGTCATCGATTCCCTAAGTGACCGATCAAAACACCCGTGTTCCCCGCTCAGAAGGCACTCCTTTCTATATGGTTCTTCTCTTTTTCTTTTGGAGAAACGTCGTCCGATGAAACATCCGTGATCCGTGAGAAAGCCGGGACGACAAAGCGCCATCCAAATCAACAACTGCCGATGCATATTCCGTCTCCGCGTTCGCGAAGAGGATGTAAAACCAACTCCATGCGTCGAAATCAAAGGTGTATACTGAAGTGCTGAAACCAACTGACCTGCTGCCGTCACCAATCCGGTGCGAAGCAGGCCCTTTCGAGGGAGGACACCGAATCCCCGGGTATGATGCGTTGCAAACAAAGTGACAAAATGAAAACTTGGTATCGATATTTCTCATGCCGCGCCGATAATATCCTCATAATCGTCTTCATCGGTAACCAGAGGGTATGTTGGATTAAGGGTATTTGTACAATGGTCGTGAAGAAGGTGACTGATTAGGAACCAGCAGTCGAGAGTGGTGGCGTCAAGCCGCCGAGAGGCCCGCGAAGAAGATGATGAGGAGTCCCAGGCCGCTGGGAAATATGATGTTTTGCTTCCGGTAATGTCAGTGTCCCGCCAAGAAGAGCCGTCAGTCCAATTGGGCTCGCAATTCAAAATGCACCGCGAAAACGGCGCCTGGATCGCTTCGCACAACTCGCGTTCGACGCGAAGCGCCCTCGGTGGATCTACCACCGACGGCCCATGGACTGCTGCATCTTGGCTGGTGACACCGACGACGGCGGGCTGGCCATGGTGATTCCGGTCGCGGGGTTGATGATCGGGATTGCGTTGCGACCGCGCGTGGCCGCGGGTTGGTGCAGCTTGACGTTCATCTGCTGGGTCTGGAAACTTGGTGGGATGAAGGCTGGGGATGAGGAGTTTAGGGAGAAAGTGGGAGCGACGGTTTGGGGTTGTTGAGTGGGGGAGGATTCAGGGGAGTTGCTCGCCAAGGACGAGCGCTCAGATGCACTGGAGATGGAGACCAACTGCGCAAGTTTGTCAGAGGTGAGGTAGGATCGAAGCATGTCATCGGCACTCACGTCATTCTCAGTCAACAAGCCGGGGCAGAACTCCATGTCGTCCTCGAGCTCGAAGGAGCGGCCGGCCTCGAACTTTGTGCGGAAAGCAGAAAGCGAGGCGGAATCGTTGAGCTCCTTCATGCTGCGGACGCCGCGGAACTGGCGCTGCGAGTTTTGAGAGACGGAGAGCCTCGGTGCGCGACGATTGCGACCACCATGGTGACTGTGTGTCATAGGGGTCGGGTGCGCCGGATTGCCGTTGAAGTTGTAATATTGAGACGACATGATGCGGTGGTATTATGCGGTAGCCAGGTTGTCTGTCGTTGAGAAGATGATCGCTGTGTGCGAGTTGCGGACAAGAGGCGCTGCGGGATTAAGGATGGAAGACGGTGTGGATTGCCAGCAAGGAGTCTCGGAATGCGGGTTCGAATGTCGTGCCCGAGGGTCAAAACAAACAACAGAGCGACCGTGAAAACCGAAAATGGAGGATTGAGTCGAGTTAAAGCGACGTAGTTGCTGAAGAATAATAATGAAGCGAAGAATAGATGCAACTGTGCGCGGGATGATGGTAATGATGGTCAGTAGATGGTGCGCAAAGATGGGTGAAGGTTGGTGGTGGTGGTACGATTGGACGGGGTTGCGTGACTAGAGGAGGGAACAAGAGGGAAAGAAGCCGACGCGATGGGGGACAGATAAGAGAGGAGAAGAAGGAAAGCGAAGGACAGCACCGCCGGATGGGGGAGATGGACAGCGGTGGGGCGCTGGCAGTCATTGGGGCCACTGAGGGCAGAGAGAGGGGCACCTGGAGGCAAGGGCGCCCCGCTCGAGAGCCTGGTGGGACCCAGCCTCGACGCTGAGTGGTGCACAGGTTCGAGGAGGTGCTGGGGGGCGACGGACTCGGCGAATGAGGGCGCGCGCCAGCGGGGTCCACCAGTCTTCGCCACCGCCAGATGATTGGGCTGGTGTGCATGGCCCTATGCCGCAACCGACAAGGCGCGCACAGAGGGTGCAATCTTAGAACGCCATTGAGGGTTGGGCGACAGTGTGAGACAGCTAGAGCACACGGTGCGTTCCGCCACATCAACAGTGAGGTCTCACTCACTGAGACTACTACTGTTCAGGTACACTTCTCAGGCTGCTTGCGGGCAGACGCTGGTCTTCCAGGCCGGCAGCGTCTGAGACAGCGCGGAGAAGGGCGCTCTCGAGCTCCCTGAACGGTACCTGCAAGCAGCGGGGCTGGTCGCGTGGCTGGCCGGTACCTCTCCTCGTCACGCTCCAAGCTGCTCCCCCTCTCAACAACTACTGCTCGCGGCCTGAGGCTGTCCAGATCCATTCCAGAATTCCGGCGGCACCGCCAGCAAGCCTCGACCCGCCCCAGGCACACCACCCCTCGGAGTCATCACGTACCGTCCCTGTCAGTCACAGCCCGGCAGATGCCTGTGCAATCATCCCGATCCCGATGTCGCCCTTCAACGACCACCGTAGAGTCGAATCATCCGAGGTAGAACTCACTCGGATAAGCTTAACGAGAGTTGCCCTATCTTTGAGACGCTTTGTTATTGTTGACTGGCGGAGTGCTCGGTCCACGAAACATGGCACGAGACACATGACGCACTGGCTGGCTCCCTTTTTTGCATGCCTGAAGGCACTGTGCCGTTCTCGAAACGCAGCACCGCCAGAAACCCAGGCATCTCAAACAAGCGCATTGCATTTCAACGCCGCCACATGGATGTCGTCGAGCGCCCCCGCCCTCCACCAGGGTCCCAGCCTCCAGATGCAAAGGCTGCAGGTAACCTGATCTACCCCTTTGGCGGATCACAAAGCTGCACCAGCAGCATCTCCAACCGCTTGCCCAGCCTCTGAAGGGCCCTCTGGATCAGGAACCCCTGTCGTTGGCCCTCACCGTCAACTGCACACCCTCGCGAAGCGCTACCCGGCGCTCACACTGTGTTGTGTCGCGAGGCCTCGACGCCCGTCAGTGGTGGTGTGGGGAAGGCGATGGGAGGTTCACGGATCCGCTGATCAAGTGACGATGCCAAAGTCGCGGCCAGGGCCCTCTGCTGGCTACGAGGCAGGGCTGCACTGCATGAGGCGCGCTACGAGGATGCCTTCGATGCCAGGGTCCTATGCCATGACCCAGGAACAACTGCTGACAATTGCGAGAGGATTGCACGCCACACAGGCGCACCACGCCGTCATGCCAGGTTCTCGCGTCTCAATAGCAGTGGGAGTCGCCTTCATTCCACCACAGCAGCACCGTTTGGACACATCCAGACGGCAAGGCATGACGACATGGTTAGCGTCGTTCCACTCAGTGATAGGATGTCCTTAAGGCGCAGATAGATTGACATGCGGGAACCCCTAGCGCTCACGGGGTCAACTCTATGGATGAGAGGGGTCGTTCATCAAGGTTCCAGTAGCGACACATGACTTACACGCATCGCTTCCACCAAGCAGGCAATTCGTCAGGCGTCGAGCCGGGATGCGATGAGAAGTGCATCGAGGACTTGCTCGCAGCTTCAGGGTTGCAGCATTCGTGCGGTGCATCAGGCACCAGGCACAGGGACTCGTGCAGCTGACCGTCGTGATGGTGCAGACCACTACTGCGGGGTGCTCAGGTTTCAGTGTCTCGAGGTAACAGTGAGGGATGCAATATGAGTTTAGCTTCTCGACATGCTCGCCTCGACCAGAGACTGACCACCTTTCCATTCATCGTGGCCTTGCTCTGCGGCACAAACCATCCGGAGGATCTGCTCGTAAAACCGAAAACGCCAGCAACGAAGGCCCATGTCCTTGTTGATAAAGTACAGGGTAGTATGCTTTGAACCTGCGCCGCAGCAGGTGATCACTGGCTGGCAGAGTCTGATCTTAGAGGTGAAGAGGAACAATGCTCACTGGCATCGGGAAGCAGACACACGGACCACCTGGTGGCCTAGGCTCCAGCCACGCATTGCTTGCCGGCGCTCAGCCCCTCTGAGAGCGAACCGCCAGACATCTCCTTGACAGTCCGAAGGCTGCAGCCCCCATAATGCCAAGTCGGATTAATAGGTTCCGAGAGGTACTCGGAAGCGCAAAGAGATTGTGATTAGCATGATGTAGCGACTTCATGGTTTTTCCGAACTCGGTACTTCTAGCACCACCCAAATCAGGTGTGCAATAGAAGTATCCCACTTGTAATTGGTCTATAATCCCTGACTGCAGCCTTCGGACTGTCAAGGAGATTTGACACCACACCTGTTGGGGTGTTCACTCAGGAGGAAATGGTGCCTGAGCCACACCGCTCATTTGTCAACTGCAGGAGTACAGTATGGTATTCGAGACATGGCAATCTTGGATGAGCTCTGCACATACGGAGTAAGTTAGTTGTAGTTCTAAACTTGTATTTGCTAAGAGACAGGCCGCGACCGACGTGTCAGCGGGGCCGACTTCATACTTCATCTCTGCGATGGAATTCGTCCAGAATAGCGGTGGACCGTACACCCACGGTGACTCAAGTAGAATATCAACGTGTTCCTGTCGACAGGCTCGCAGGCTCTGATGGCGTAGCTCTGACGATGCGATGCACGCAGCGGTTCAGCATCTGTGCGACCAGAGGAAGAAGAACCTTCTCGAGACTTGCCCTTGGTCCCTGCTGCATGGCGTCGCCGGCGTGCAGCAGATCTGCCAAGGTTCGGCGATGCCGCCCGCCGCCGATGACACCCGACCTCCGGCTGCGGCATGGCCCGCGATGAAAAGGGTAGTATCTCGGACCTTGTCAAGGATTACCATTCGGCCTTGCGCTTAAATGCGGCATCGTAGCTCGAGTGTGTGATTGACATCGTCCGATGGCGGCTGTGTGACGGATCAGCCACCCATGCCATCATGTGCTAAGATGCGAGTAGAACGATTGACCCCAGGCTGCGAGGCAGACATGCTCCCAGGCTGTGTAATCTGCCTAAAGAGACCAATACCGCGCGATGGGAACTCCTGCCGTGTCAACCATGCGGTGTTTCTCCTTTCAAGGTTACGCTATTCCGGAAGGTCGTCATTCAGCCCTCTGGATCAATTATAGTGTTGAGGCGGTGCATCTACTGTACCACGATTAGTGCGAGTCGCGCCGGTCACGCATCATCATAGGGAGCAGACCGCGCAAGCTTCCCCCCGGGCCTGGAGATGTCCAAGTCTGTCAACCCAGCCCGGTGTTCACGCTAAACTGCGCCGAGAGAAGGATTCGAACACTGTCTCCAGCCAGTTGGGTTGGGCAGCTGTTCCGGCGCCGGCGATGTTCACGAGGGTGGTGAGAGGGCGGATTCGTGGTTTCGCGAGACGGTGTGCGGCTGAACATCACCAGGTCAGATGGGTAGCGTGCAAGGCGTTTTGGCCGGCTATGCGGCTCCATCGCTTCTGGTGCAATATGAACGCCGTCACTATATAAGATCTATTAATTCACGATGTGGATTGCGAGGTTTTCCCCGTCACAAACCTCTTCAGACGACACAAGCTCACAGGAACAGAGCATATTGGACCTTGTCAATCCAAGAGTCCAATCGATCAGTTACAAGCAAAAAGTTCGGCAGAAGCACCGTCGCAGCTCGAGGCTAAGCTCCCTCACACCCAGCCTCGTGACTCCCTGCGTGGACAGAAGGGCACCTCTTCACGCCCTGCATTCCACCTGGTAGGAGAGCGAGCAGCTACGAGACAGCCATGTGCATCTCTCTCCGAAGCAAAGGTCCGAAGCCGGGCGAAGAAGTCTACGGACCGCGCCAGGTCGAGCAAGACGCCTCAAGCTTCCGGAGGCATCAGTACGCATCGCCAACACACATTCCACGAGACACGGCGCGGCTGAGCAAGCAACATGTCCTGAGGAAACAGCAGGCGGCGAACCCGCGCCCCTGGAGGAGGAACGAGAGGAGGCACAGCAGCGGAGGAGGTGGTGGAGGGACAGGGGATCCGTATGGAGGCGGGGTGCCGTATTATGCGGTGATGCCGAGCCATGATGGAGGAGGATCGTGGGGTGGTCATCACGGTCACCACGGCCATCACGGTCATGATTCGGGAGGCGGAGGCGGCGGATATGATTCAGGAGGCGGTGGAGACTGTGGAGGTGGCGGCGGCGGCGACGGAGGCGGTGGAGGTGGAGGTGGAGGTGATTAGAATGTTGATGCTACGAGTTGCATGGGGTTTGAAGAGAGTTCTTGATGGACAGTTCACGGTTTCGTACGGCGTTGGAGAGGGGATTCTTTCTGTGCAAATGGAACGCTTGATTTGTGAATCTCAAACTCCTGGGTATCGACCAGAACTAGACCATGTACGACCTCCGACCTTTCTGACGAGGTGTTCCCATTCCGTATAGTATCTTCCTCCACTCGACTACAGAACCACACCGGATATGCGCCAATTCTTCTCGTCTTCGAACTTGCCCAGGGGACTATATCCATGGTCGAGGGAGCCTCTCGTTGAGTTGCTGTGAGCAAGCGTCGACGAGCCTCTGTCTGTAGATCGGGATCCACGCACGCCGCCGCCGCGTGAGTTGGATGTCGATGGCCGAGGGGATGCGGCCCCGGGAGCGGAGGAGAGTGAGTACCGACCTCCTGCCGTGCCGGATCCGTATCTCTGGTGTGCTGAGGGTGGCTTCCGAGGGGCGTGTCTCCGCTTGCGCCTTGGGAGAAGTCCGGTGAGGATGCAGGAGAGAGGCGTTGCTTCGTCGGCCGGGGGCCCGAGGATCGCTACATCGGGGGTGTAGGTACCTTCCCAGTCTTGGATGGGACTTCCGTTGGAAGGCCAAGCGATGGGAGAGAGGGCAGACCATGCCGCGCGGGTCATCTCCATCGCCAGACGGGCGCCTTCACCGGCTGCCTCGCTGTCGATGACGTTCCCCACGTTCTCGTCACAGAAAGCCCAGTAGTTTCCCGGGAAGAGGCGATGCGTGCGCCACAGGAGATCGACCTCGAGTGTCGGTGGCACGAGCCGTGTCTCCGGATGGACGCTGGGCAGGTACTCAGCCTTGGGGTCGAAGCGGCTCACGTTGTGCACCCTGGGGATCGGTCGTCGAAGGAGGGTGATGAAGGCGGTGTACTGCTCCACGGCACCCGAGGCTGTGGGATTGCCGAAGAAGGAAGGCTGCGTCTCCCGCGCGACGCAGAGAGCGCTCCAGAAGGCGGCCTGGCGATACAAGGCCGTCTTGAGGTGGCTGATGCAGCGCCAGGGGGCGAGCTCGCAGGCCGATCGGGGTGAGTTCTGGGGACAGGCATCATGGAGCACTTGCGACTGGCAGGGGCGGTGAATCTGACCGGAACGGAAGAGGGCGTAGTCGGAGAGAGGCCAGGAAACCGGATCTGAGGAACGTGCTTTGAGTGAACAGGGGAAGAGGGTCTCCCGAGGCTGGTGGATGTGCGTGGCCGCCGGGGCACTCGAGGAGGATTTGTCGCCGATGTAGGGTGCCGGGGATGGAGCCGCAGGTGCCGAGTTCTTCGTCAAACGGCGAGGCGGTTGCGTCTTGGGTGTTCGGCGCAGGATGCGGGAGAGCAGTGAAACGTGCTCCCAAGGAGGAGACCCCCAGAGCTGGTAGGAGAGGTAGTATCCGACGTTGGAGGAGGCCGCCCAGCGGTCCCAGTCCCGGTGTGACTGGCGATCAGACCAGCAACCCCACTGCTTGAGTTGCAGGAGCCTCTTGACGGGGAAGTGGTGATAGTCCAGGCCGAAGGCTTTGTGGCCGTGGTTCCAGAGGTGGGCTTGGAAGCTCGATGGCGACATGAGGTGGCAGTACCACACAAGAGCCACGTCCCTGGGAAGATGTCAGTCGGCCCAGGAAGAAAACGGGTGCAAGAGCATCAACGGGATCTGTACCATGGAGGAGGCCGGTCATGTGGACTCAAGCCATTGGCATCGAGGAAGCGAAGATAGCAGACGTATCGCCATTCCGAGTAAGCAAGAGCCTCGTCTGTGATGACGCCTCCTTCGCCACGGGGGAAGTGAGCGAGGATGCGGAGAAAGAACCCGACGAGTTCGATGTGGTCCTGGAATCTGTCAGTATGGTGCACTCGGTGAAGTTTGATCCTTGATGTCAACCTACAGCGGCGGCATCCTCGAGAGGCGTGGCAGCTCGAGATTGTGGCCAAGGATCCTCGAAGACTGTGATATCCCCTAAGCTAGACCTTGGAGGGTCGTCGTGAACGAGAGCCGGCATGATGATAGAAGCGGCTTAAAGATGGCGTTCATGCGAGGATGATGGACGGGGATGTAATCGCAGCAGCAGCAGCAGGAGGCGAGGGAAGGGGAAGAAGAGGAACCATGAGCAGACGCAGGAAGTGTGAGGGATCTGGTGATTGGGGGAGAATATATCAAGCCGGAAGCACGCATGACGGAGACGAAGGATGCTGCCCGACAGCAGCTGCTCCAACCTGGTGCCGCAGCCGGAGCATGGCGGTCAGATCGGCTGCCTGCCAGTGCACGAAGTCGGCGAAGCCGCCACCGCTCCACGACAGGCACCACACGAGCAGCTTGGGGTTTCTTGCGCCATGCCGCTAAACGTTCAAGGAAAACCTCCAACAGCTTCCCGAATGGAGAAGGCTTTCCTCGTACCCGGTGAGGAGTAGAGGAATGGGTGTGGCCTGGGCTGGGGTAATGGGTTCTAGGGAGGGTATAGCACACGCTGCGCTGGTGATAGTTGAGCGAAGCAGAGGAGGCAACTTTGCGATTTGACTGGTGGATGGTCGGCCACGTCTGCAGGGCGGAAAAGGTTGAGCGACATGGGATGCCAAGCTAGATGAGGCGTGAGAGATTCACACAGGGAGCGAAGAATGCAGAGAGAGACTGGGACAGCGCGAGAGAGAGAGCTTGGCGAGTCTGGCGTTGTACTGGGGTTCGTGGACTTGCATTGCCTTGCCTTGCATGCTGCATCATGCCGTGTCAACGACGAGAACAGAAGTGTAGCATACGGACTAGTCTAGCAGTCTGTATATGCGTCAGGTCTAGGGATCGGTCTCACCCTCACGCTCTTTGTTCGGCCCTTTGCGGGACTGCAGGTCGTGCAAGCCGGGGGGTGAATGGGGTCGACGAGGGGAGCTTGTTCCCATTCTGGGCGTCTTCGGAGGGGACCACCCGACGAGATAGTTGAGTACGTGCTTTGCCTTTTGCTCACTTCATAGCTTTCTGATCCTCGGAAGAATGCAAGAAGGCAACATGCTTGGGAGGCTGTGCACCGTTGCGAGTGCATGGCGAACGCGGGTGCGAGATTTGATGAACGTCTCACGATTATGCGAGCCACGGCAAGACCATCAGTGGTCTGCAGGGCACATTGACGCCCCTGACTCACTTGACCTTTTGAGTGCCAACGCTTCTAAGCATATCGGGACGACAGTTTGAGGTTGAAGTTAAAGTCTGTGTCAGAACCTTAGCTTCGGTGTCTGTGCTGAGCGGCCGGGCTGTTCGGCGATCAGATGGACGTGTTCGGAAAAGACCAGGGGTTCTAATGATCAAGGCACTCGTTTCAAGACCTTCGATGGTTATCTTTGACCTGCATGTTGTAATCTTTCAGCTTATGTTGCACACTCGACACGGAAACCCTGTTGATCTTCGTCTGATGGTGAAGCTGCCTGACTGACCAGGCACAACCTGGGAAGTCTGCAATACGCGGCACTCACGCCTCACCGAGCATGGACTGGCAGAAATTGTCTCCTGGCGTTCGCAGTTGATCAGGCAGATATATTTAGTGAGGACGGGCTCACTTTATGCCCTGATGGTGGTATACGTGCCCTGAAACACGGCATGCCGGTACTTCAGCGTCCAGTAGAAGGTGGCTGCCTCTCTACCACGTTCTGAGGGCCCAGCCTGCATATCACGTCCAACTCGTATATTTACCCCAGACTCTTTCCCGTGCCCCATGAAGACTGCATTCCCCAGGTTCCATAGGAGCATGGTAATATAGCCGTACCTAATCACCATAGTTCAGTTGTCAGTTGGACAGTCTGCCATCGTAGGCTGACCGGCTCACGGAGAGGAGACCCACACGATGGACTCGAGCCTTGGATCGACTTCGACCCCTCGGCATCGCACCCATCATCCGAGGTTCGGTTGATAAGGCTGCATCGATCTTGGAGCTGCACCCGTAGTAATGCCACCTGTTGAGCGTGGGCAAGCGGGCCACGATTGTCGTGCGTGTAGAGGACCGATCGCCCCGGCCTCTTGAGACGGCTTCCTTCTCAACATGTTTCGCCATGTCAGCTTCCCGACCTCACTCGTCGCCATCGCTGCGGCGACGGCATCCGCGTGCGTCGTTACGATCAGCCTGTACCGATGCAGAGAGTCTGCAGCTCCAAAGAAGATTGCCAGAGCGAAGAGCCGCGCTTCCCCGGCGGACCGGATCTACCCCCAGAACGTCTACCCCGGCGCAAGGGACGTCGCCACGCCCTACGGCACCATCAAGGTCTTCGAATGGGGCCCGGAGGAAGGAGACAAGGTCCTGATTATCCAAGGCATCGGCACGCCTTCGCTGGGCTACGCCGGCATCGCGAACGAGCTGGTCGCCAATGGCTGCCGTGTCATGACTTACGGTAGGCATCCCGCGGTGGTGCGCCTCAGCAGAGACTGACTTGCCCCCCAGATTACTTCGGGAGAGGGCACTCTGACAGCCCGACTGATGTCCCGCACGACCTGCGTCTCTACCTGTCGCAGATGCTTCTCGTACTTGCTTCATCGCCTCTGCCGTGGACCGGCAACGCAGCCTTTCATCTGCTGGGATACTCACTGGGAGGTGGCCTTGCCGCTGCCATCGCCGCGTACTACCCGCACCTACTCCGGTCACTCACGATCGTCTGCCCGGGGGGTCTCGTTCGTTCCGCCACGCAGCTCTCCCTCACCGACCGGGTGCTCTACTCGGACAGCTTCTTGCCGAAGTGGCTCCTCAGGGTGATGATGCGCCGGAGGCTGGACCCAGGTGCGGCGGGCAGCAGCCACGATGTGCCAGTCGAGTTCCAGGGGGGCCGGGAGAGCGAGACCAACATGCCTACCTGGGAGGACTTGATGCGGTGGCAGCTTGCCATGAACGAAGGTTTCATCGATGCGTATCTGTCCACATTCCAGCATGCGCCCATATATGACCAGCATGAGAAAGACTGGAGGCTCTTGAGGGACGTCCTGGCGGACAGAAGGAAGGATCACACGATCCCCGGTCTCACGGGCGGACGCATGTGCATTGTCCTGGGGGCCGAGGACATTTACGTGAACAAGGATGAGCTGATCCAGGACGCGGTGACCGTGCTAGGGAGCGAAGCCGTGGACATACACGTACTCGAAGGCGGTCACGAGGTTGCCATAGCGAACGGCCGGGAGGTCGCCCAGGTCGCCATGAAGAGTTGGATGGAAAATCAAAAGGCCCTCAAAGAAATGACTAGACGATAGAGCAGGAATTTTCTGATAGAATATGTAGAGACCTACTTGGCTACCCTTGCAAAATACTCGAAACGCCTTCCAATGCTACCCGAAAAAAATCCAAGTTCAAATTCATCCATTCGTACGCCGCTGCCATGCATAGTTCGTCATCTGTCGTCGTCCGTGTGCTCTCCGGGCACCGGCCACCCTTCCATCACTTATCCAGGTGACGGGCCTTGACGAACCGGTGGATCTGGTCTTTCGTGTTCTTGTCGTTGTACTCGGCCTCGTAGCATGCGTAGTACGAGATGATCTCCTGCGTCGCGTCCACCATGGCGGTCACGTCGACGTTGCTGTCCGAGAGCCAAGACACGAACATCTGCACCCGGTGCACTCTCGTCTCCGTCTGTGGTCTGTCCTTGCCGTCGCCTGACCCCGCCAATGACCCTGTCGCCCCCGAGCCGCTGCCGCCCATGTGCGCTGCGTGGAGGGCTGCCTGCGCCGCCGCGAGCCCGGCCGCAGCTGACGAGGACATCGTGCTACCCTGCCCGCCGGATTGAGGCGCGATAGGACGCAGGACCAGCGCGAGGAGGATGCCCACCAGGGCAATAATGTGAGGGGGGTGAAGAAGAGGCAGGTCGGTCATGTAGTGGTCGTTAATCACGGACTTGGCCATCTGATAGTCCTCCTCCGTCATGGACAGCTCCGGCCGCAACGCCGTCAGCGTCCTGTACGGCTGGTGCACGATCAGCTGGGAGCTCATCTCGCTGATCAGGTAGAATTCGCATTCGCCGATCTTAGACGTGTCGAGGCCGATGAAGTCCTGCCAGAGCTGGCGTGCCTCGGTGACCACGAGCCGGATGTGCTGAGGCGCCTCCTCCATCTTGCAGGCGAGGTAGAGTGCGGTCGTGAGGACGAGGTAGGGGTTCGAGGACCGGATCTGGACGCGGCAGTAGAATCTCTTGAGGTAGACCTGGGCGGTAGCGAGGGCTTGTTGTCGTACACTGAGCCGCTTGCCCAGACGGAGGAGTTCTGAGTCGTGTCAGCTGGTCTCGGGGATCTGCGGGGTGTGCGGAAAGCCTACGCTGGTTGAAGAAGATGGCGAGGTGCCTCTGTTCAGGCAGTGGATACGATCTGACCCATTCTGCATTGTCGTCGTCGAGTTTCTGGCGCATCGAAGCCAGCTGGTCCTTGGTGAAGAGCCAGTGCTGGCGCTGCGTCGATTCCCAGTAGTTGGCTGACATTGTGGGCAATGGGGGCAGATCGTTCCCTCGGGTATTGCGGCGCTGTTTCAAGGGTACAGGGAGGCCAACTCTGGCCGGCAGACCCTGGGTTTGCCCGTTCGAGGGAGAAAAGACGCCTTGCGCTTCGTTGCTTGCTGAGCCTCGAATCCAGACCCATCCAGACGAGGCTGCCAACGACGGAGATGGGCGCGGGGACTATCGCGATAAGGAATTGACGGCGGGTCTTCGAGGGAGTAATCGCAGTGCCGTGGTTGGCCCAGGTGCCGCTGACACCTATTGGCCCTGCGGCCTCATCTCCCGCCCCTGTTAGGGGTTGGTAGTGGAGGCTGGCAGGGGACGACGGAACTCTATCACAGCACGGTCTCAGTGAGCTCTAGCCCGCCAACGTCACCGGCACCTACGTCGCTGTGCCTTGGCGGGATTGGTGCAGCAGCTTGATCCGACTGCACTACCACCGACATCATCGCCCTCCCGATCCTTCGGCAACCCATTACCACGCTTGCACCCCACGATCGTCCCTGCAGGACCTGCGACGAGCTGCTCCAACCTACAAAGTGCTTCCGGCAGCTTCCTGGCAGCCAGTTTATCGACACAGGTGCGCGATGCGATCCTCATAACGGCACGAGAAATCCCTGCGCGAGTGGAGACTCCCTCTGAGAGAGCCTTGACCGTCACGATATCCTCTCGCCCGAGGGACTGCGTGACGGCAAGCAGCACGACCGTACCGCGGTATTCGACAGAGACAGGATTGTTTGTCACCCGGAGTGCCCATAGCTGCCGACGAGAGATACTTGTGCTTTGGATATGAGCGTCTCCAAGCGAATACTAGAGGTCGAGGCAGGCCTCGTCGAGACGCAGAACCAGCGCGATGCGAGGGTGGAGGAGCTATGGAGAAAACTCGATCTGGACCGTTCTGGGGAGCTGGATTGGAAGGGCTTGAAACGGGGGCTCAGGAAGATCGATCATCGTAAGGCGCACGAATCCGGTCCTCCGTGCGTGGACCATGCTGACGCTGGGCTGCAGCTATGAAGAATGCGGATGATATGCTCAAGAAGATCATCCACGAGGTCGACACCAGCGGCGACGGCAAGATTCAGTATGAAGGTGGGACAATCCTGGCCTCGGATCTCGGCCACTGTGAAGGGATGAACTGACCACCAGCGATGCAGAGTTCCGCACCTTCGTCGACCAGGCCGAACGACAACTTCTCGTTCTCTTCAAGGCCATCGACAAGGACGGCAACGGGAAACTCGATATGAAGGAGCTGCAGGCCGCTTTCAAGAATGCCAAGCTCTCCGTCCCGACCGGGCGGTTGTCCGTGTTCTTCAACGATATGGACATGAACAATGATGGATACGTCAGTTTCGACGAGTGGAGGCAAGTCATCACATTCCTTTTTCTGTCACCGCCAGGATCATCCGGCGCCGCTGGGTGATGCCGTGCGCTGCTGCGCGTACTAGTCGCTGGTTCTGGCGGTGACCGGCCACGGCCGCGTGACTAGCGGCACATGTGCCGGTTGAGGTGATACACCTGCACTCCGTCAGAGACAGATCTCCGTGACACGCGATCGATGCCAACGCTGCTTGCTTTCGAATGCGCATTCTCAACGGCCATGGACTAATGGAGGCGCAGGGACTTTCTCCTCTTCATCCCCGCCCACGGTTATGAGTCGAAGCTGCGCGCGGTCCTCACATACTACGACTCGGTTACCCACGTCACATCCGAGGGTGACTCTTTTGTCAGTGATGAAATATTAGAAGGCTTAGGTACGAACGCCTTTCCTCGCTCTCTCCTCCAATCCCTCTTTGGCTCCCTCTTCCGCGTGGCCTACCCAGTCGGCTATCCAGCACAGCAAACCCCATCACCACCGCCCTCGATACCCGCCGCCGACAGCGCGGCACACTCGCAAATGGATGCCGCGCAGTCGATCGACGGCGCACTGGACGGACGAGCCGCGGTCGCGGGTGGATCGGGCAGGGAAGAGCCAGAGAGGAAGCGTAGACGCATGGGGGAGACCGCCAGCCGCCAGACCGCAGCAGCGAGCGAGACGAAAACCCGGCAACAGCCTGACCACGGTGCGGACGCACAGGACCAGTCCTTCGAAGCCGGCAGTGAAACGGATGACCGGACGAAGAAGAGGAAATTGTACACACTGACAGAATTCGTCCCTGATCCAGGTTACTTCGTCGCCGGTGCGATCGCTGGAGGCGTGTCACGGACGGCGACGGCGCCGTTGGACCGCCTGAAGGTGTACTTGCTGGTCAGCACCAAGAGCGAGTCTGAGACAGCGTTGACTGCCTTGAAAAACGGTCGGCCGATGAATGCTGTTAAGAATGCCGCCAGGCCACTCCGCGACGCTGTCAGGGACCTGTATCGGGCGGGTGGACTCAAAGGGTTCTTTGCTGGTAAGATTTGCTCAACGGGTTCGGAGGATACGGACTTCGTCGCTGACGTGGCACCGCAGGCAATGGCCTGAACGTGATCAAGATCATGCCGGAGTCGGCCATCAAGTTCGGGTCGTATGAGGCTGCGAAGCGAGGGCTCGCCAATCTCGAAGGACACGGAGATGCCAAGATGCTCACAGGATGGTCAAAGTTCACGGCTGGAGGTTTGGCGGGCATGATCGCACAGTGAGTGACCGTTGACCCAACCCAGGCATAGACTGCTACTTGCCCATCAGGTGCTGACCCGCGACAGATTCTGTGTGTACCCCGTGGACACGCTCAAGTTCCGCCTTCAGTGCGAGACGGTGGAGGGCGGATTAACAGGACGCGCGCTTGTCCGACAAACCGCGCGCAAGATGTACGCTGATGGCGGCATACGGTCAGCTTATCGTGGTGTGACGATGGGCCTCATCGGGATGTTCCCGTACAGCGCCATCGACATGGGGATGTTCGAGTTCCTCAAGAAGTCCTACCGGACGTACTACGCGCGGTACACGGGCTGCCACGAAGACGATGCGAACCCCGGCAACATCGCAACGGGCATCATCGGAGCGTCGTCCGGAGCCTTTGGGGCATCGGTGGTCTATCCGCTGAACGTGATCCGGACGAGGCTGCAGACCCAGGGCACGGTCATGCACCCACCCACGTACACCGGCGTCTGGGATGCGACGAGCAAGACGATCCAGAGGGAAGGATGGAGAGGCTTGTACAAAGGTCTGACACCGAACCTTCTGAAAGTGGCGCCGGCCCTCAGTATCACATGGGTTGTGTACGAGAACAGCAAGAAGCTTCTGAGCCTGCATTGAGCCCCAGCTGGATGGGATGGATGGACAAGGATAGATGACAGTGGGAGGACAGTGCCACGTACTGGGTTAGCGAGTCAGCCTGCATTAATACCGAAACATGCTGCATCCAGGAGTGCCTTTGCTGCTACTCTGTCGTCTCGGCTCGCTCATGGCTGTCCCAAAGAACGGGACTGTTTATGAACCGAGCCCCTTTCTTCAGTGTTCTTTTGAGCCATGTTGAGCCACCACGTATTCGCGACTGGCCTCAACTTGAGTATGTCACCCACTTCATCAAGCTGCGCCATTCAGATGCCCTGCCGCGGCTGAGCGTCCTGGTACTCGGTCCTCCATATCATGCTATCGCGCTCCACGAACGAGTAGTTACTAATCCCATGTATCGTGGACAACCGAGTCGGACGATGTGAACTGCCAGTACGTTTTTCAATCAGCACGTGGGCTCTCGACGCTGCCTGCTGGTCATCAATGGTGCCAGATTCGCCACGGGACTATGAGTATGCGCCTACACGATGTGGCTGAGGGTGGTGAATCAAAGGTATATTCCCCGTGTGTTTTCAAGAACTAAACACTCCCAGCTAATTCTATGAGGGGCCGAGCTCAGTGAGTCTCAGATCTGTCTGGTCTGCAGTTTTCTGGCTGACGAGCTTCTAGTAGGAAAAGCCCAACCCGGAAAGCAGCACAAGCATCGAGAGTGACATGGTCCGGAACGTCCGATACAGGAAAATGAAGAGGCTTAGCTGCCTGTGTGGTCGCCGCCGTTTTGTAGACAGCTGTCCTGCAATGTTTAACGCATGATCCCTGCATCGTATTTCACAACTTGCTAGAATCCCGTGATGTATTGAGGCAATGACAGCCCTGAAAGCACCACAAGCAAATCACTTTTGATTTTCAAGGATCTGAACCAACACCGAAACATAATGTCCGTCTCGAGCAAGATTTCCTCTTTCTTGTTTGAACATCATGGCGCGTGAATGCTCGGACAGGAGTTCCTATAAGAATAATCTAGATGTCAGTCTGGGTGGAAAGCTTTACCCTTACCAGCCAACAATAGATAGATTGTGACCTATCCAGCCTCCTGCCAACGTCAGCCTTGTCTGCCCCAGCAGCATGAGCTACCTGAGGCAGCGAAGTGTGACGCAAACAGCTACAGGCGTGCGTTTGCGTGCAGACCAACGAGAAACACGTGACCTGATCGGCGGCAGGGTATTAAAGAGGCCGTGCAAACCTGCCAGCCTCGCGTGCGAACTACTTCCCTTCGAACCTAGACACATCTCATCTTGCAAGGTCTCTTCCGACTGCGAACGTTCATTGCTCTGGAGAGCAGATCTGGGGGACGCCCCGGTGATATTCTCTCGTGCAGTGGACAGTTCAAGGATCGCCTGGGTCCGCGTGAGTGAGAACAGTCTCTTTTCCTACTCTCCTCTCCCCACCTGTGTCTGTAGAAACACTGTCCAGTCGAGATCCGCAAGTCAGCCTGAGGTCTCTGGGACTGTCTCTGCACGATACTTCCTCCAATATCCCGCTGATGGTCTTGCCTCTGGGCATCGACTGGGCGCTAATCTACAACTCACTCCAACATCCCGCTGATGGTCTTGCCTCTGGGCATCGACTGGGCGCTAATCTATAACTCACTCCAACATCCCGCTGATGGTCTTGCCTCTGGGCATCGACTGGGCGCTAATCTACAACTCACTCCAGTGCCCTGCTGATGGTCTTGCCTCTGGGCATCGACTGGGTAGGGTGCTGGGGGCCACTTGAAATCTCTCAGGGTCAAGACAAAACTACAACCAAAAACCAAAAAAAAAAAACCAAAAAAAAAAAAAAACCATCCACCTCTTGACCCTGAGAGGTTTTAATTGGCGTCGCCATTTCGGCTACCTGCATATGATAGATGATAGAATAGAACGAATGCGTCCATACGTCGGGCGCTGGCATATGGCAGAAGTATGGGAGCTCGGGCGACGGCATGGCAGAAGTATGGGAGCTCGGGCGCCGGCATGGCAGAAGCATGGGAGCTCTGGCGCATGGCCCATGGCGCACAGGAGCTCCAGCGTCGCCCGTACCTTGATGTGTAGTACTCTTGTGCGTAGTCATGTTTGGCGAATAGCAAACATGTTGGTCGCGTGTGCCAGCCGTAGCAGGGGATGCAGTCGGTGACACCACTTGCGAGCTCTGGCTGACGTGATGGAGATCTGGGCCAAGGTCGTCACGCTAGAGCGGAAGGGGGAGGAGGCTGACGAGGAAGACAACCCACCTCGGGCGCTGTACCCGCCCATGTTCCCCAGCGTCGCTGCCTCTGAGCACGCATCGGCGGGGTTGTGGCACGCATCCGAATTGAAGACGCCTCCATCCCTACTCCGTAACCTCGCAGCCTTTCCCACCCTCAGCCGTTTCCACAAGTGGTCCTATCTCTGTTTGGTTCTAGCCTGTTGCGCTTAGCAGCAGCACTTTTGTAAGTCGTGGACATGGATTCTCGCGATAGAGGCGACGAACGTGAGGGGAGAAATGTTTCGTGCATTTGCCACGACTGATGCGCCGCCATCAGAGAAGCTGCACTGACTGGCGGCAGTGAAGTGATCCTGCCAGAGCCTCAGCTGCCCGTCGAATTCCTGCGGGCGCAATACATCTCATCATCGTCCATATAGCATCCCCCATCTCGGCCGTAACGCTTCCCGCCTTTCCAGGTTGCCGCACCACCACCACCACCACCTCCACCCCAGCCAGCCGGCCGCATTCGCTGCACATCAGCCTGCTCATCGCTTGTGCCGCTCCAATCCCTCCGTTCTCCAATTTCCTCACTCCAGACCTTCTCCCTGTCACTATCCTGGAATCACTTCCATCTATCGCGCATACGCATCTGCTCCAGTTGGCCTGCCTCCCCTCCCCGCAGCCACCTCGGCCTGGCCCATCTTGCGACTCGCTTCTTCTCGATAATTGCGCTGTCCCCTTTAGCTTCGTCTCACTCATCTCATTCTCCTGTCTCGTACATTACGAATCCTCTTACGACGACGAGGAAGGCGGCGTACACCGCAGACAACCCCTGCCCTCGGGTCCGAGACCCGTGCTGTGATCATGCCCGTGCCTTACTCGGACAACCTCTACTCCGCTCTGGACGACGAGGACGATGACGACTCCTACGCGCAGTCCACTGGCCAAGCGTCCTCGTCGGTCGTGAACCCTGTGTCACGGCCCAACGCCACTGAAGCCGAAGGCCCCGGCAGCCATGCCGACGATGAAGCTCTCTCGCCGTCTGATGGATACTTCCACGCGTCTGATGCTGTCGCCTACGACCCGACTGCACGCCGCCATTCGTCCAATGTGCCCTTAGTTCCCAACGTGCTAGTGGAGGATCCCACTCTCCGCAATGACGACCGGGACACTAAGACGAGGGAGGCAGAGTATGAGAGGAGATTAAGTAACATGGCAGCCCTCCAGCAACAAGCCCACCCAAACCCTCTCCAGCAATCACCGTCAGCATCGTCGTCTCGCCCCCGGCACTCCCATCGCCGCAGCATTGAAGAGGACGACGATCGTGCGTACTTGCACGATAACGGTGAGGCTTCTATCCAGAGCCCGGGCCACGTTCAGCCTCAGCAGCCACAGCCGGGTCCCCATCCCAACACTCAGACGAGCACCCTGTTCCAGCAGCAGCACTTCGAAGCACCTCCGGCGTATACGCCCTCACCGACGACTCCCTCTCAACCCTCCCAGTCGGAGCAGACGCCCTCGTCTCCTCTCAGCATCTCCAGCGCCGGCATTGGGTACCAGACGTTCGGCTCCCCCCCGAGCTCAGCCGGCCCCAGCATGGGATTGCCTTCAGAGCATCAGCGGCTGTTGCCGCACAACCGCGAACCCGAGTCCATGGGTGGACAGCCTGGCGATCAGCCACCTCGCACCTTCTGGCGGCGACTCAGGAGAGCGTTCACCGTGACGGATGCAAGAAGGAAGTTGACCAGAGTACTCAAGTGGCTCGTGATCACCGTGATCCTCCTTGCCATCTTCTCGGGCCTCTCAATTTCTGGGACACACCACCCGAAAGACCCAATCAAGGTAGACCAACCCCATGTCCCACCATTCCTGTGCTTATTTGCTGACGACGGCCGGAGACTCCTGAAGGTGGAGTAAAAGATCCGAATCCCAACCCAGACCCAGCCAAGCCGGATGACCCCCGAAAGCCTGCGCGACCACCGATCAAGGACCCAGGCGACGTACCGGGCCAGCTCACCTGGAAGCCTCGCCCCTACTGTCGCACACCTGAACGCGAGCTCCGTATGCAGGCGAGCTACGACGTCCGCTATGGTGGTAGCCAGAGCGTCACCATCGTCCAGAAGGAGGCCGATGATGAGGGCTCCAGCTGGAACCACCGGCCACAGGTGGAGGGCGAAGTCATCCTCCAGCGTGCTCCAGACGCACAGCCTCACGGCTCCATCAGGATTGAGATCCTGACGAACGATGAGGATCTCGAGGTCAAAATCTCGGGTCCAGACGAACAGCATCTAGAGGTAACAACATCGAGGCGAGTCAACTGGAAGTACACCCTCAGCCCGTGCATCCAGATGCGCATGACGCTGTCTGCCCCTGCTGGCTCGGCCCTGGAGAACCTCATCGTGAACACCACGCAGCTGAACATCGACGTCACCAAGGGGCTGGAGATCGGCGTTGAACACGAGACGCTCCTCCGGTCCATTTCCGGGAACATCAACACCCCGGCCCAAAAGGTCAGCTTGGAGGGAGCGGCTGAGAGGAAAAGTGCCCCATACGTCATCAGCAACCGCAGAACCATCATTGAGACCATCAGCGGTGATGTCAAGGGGTGGTTCGCCCTGAACGACCTCCTAAAGATCACGTCCGCGTCCGGAGACATCACGCTGGACGTGGACCCGAAGGCGGTTGACCCTCAGAACCCCGCGAAGGCCGAACTGAAAGTGGTGACAGCGTCTGGTGACATCGACATCAGGGAGCCCATCAGCGCCGGGCGGGCGGAAGAGACCGGCTCTTCCTCGTCGGAATTCCCTGGCCGCGATTACCACGTAGACATTGCCACCGCTTCCGGCTCCATCACCACCAGCCTGGCCTTCTCGAGCTACGCAAACATCCGATCGCAATCCGGAGATCTGGAGCTGACGCTGTGGCCGGTGCTGGATCCTTCAGACAAGTCTCAGTCGTCGCTGAACACCAACACCAAGAGTGGACAGATGAAGCTGGAGTTGCTGGAGCCTCTCTGGACAGGGATCATCAAGCCACAGGATCAGAGATTCGAGGAACCTGCCGAGGGTGGTGACGGAGTCGAGGAGCCACGCGATGGAGAGGACCCCTGGGTGATCATCCATCCCCACGACGCCATCAGCATCGAGAGCGACGCGCACACCAAGCGAGACAACGGCGGCAAGCGTGCACTGGGCAACCTGCTCTCCCGCCACGGAACCATCAGCGGGGACGTTCGCATCCGATACCCGCAGTCGTGGGAGGGCAACCTCCTCGTCGAAACCATCTCCGGCTCACAGCGTGTCAGAGGCCAGGGCTTGGACGTCTACGATGTGGGCACACCGCTCATGAAGACCGTCTCCGGTCGGAAGGGCAACGGATCTTCCGACTTGAAGATCGTGACTGTCAGTGGTAACGAGGATGTCTTGGTCGGAAGGGAACCTTCTTGAGGAGGCGATATCGTAGTGAGTGAGAGCCGAAGGTGATGAGGCGTTGAAGGAGATTCATGAGGATTACTATACCATTAATAATGTGGCTTTCATTGCGTCTAGGGGTTAAGGAGGATTCATGCATACGGACCCCTCTTTTTTACGATTTCATCATGGCGTACGTGTAGGAGCCAGTTGGCCCTCGATCCTGAATATAAAGTTTTTCATCCACTGTGTGGCATAGACTGCAAGCGTGTGGCCCGTCCGTCATTCACCAGGAGCCGAACAAGCTGTTCTGTGATGTCTTGTTTCTTTATTTTTCATTATCCTTCGCTACCTGGTCCGGCCATGACTGGGAAGGGAAATAGAACAGAAACTCGAACTGCAATGGAGAAAGTACCTTGACCAGTATGTGTGAGGCTCTTGTGTTGCAAGCCCCGTATAATGTCGGATGCAGAGTGAAATATACCAACGCAGACTCATCTGCGACCACAAGCTAGAAAGCACCATTCGTATGTACCGGGTTGCGATAGATCAAATCGCACGGTACCGTTGAACATCGTACATCCGATTAAGGAGCAGGAAAGATAACAGGGGTATCCGAGAAGTTGGTGACCATTCCGTCCAAGCGTATACTGTCCACTTGATGGAGTGTGAAAGAGTTTTGAAATAATAAATAAAAATAGATGATGGTTGTATCGTCGTTCAGTGTCGTCAAGTCGTTGCCATATGTTTGCGCCCGGGCGGTCCGCTCAGTCCATCGGCCAAGGCAAATCCCTATCGTCTACGGTTGTGCATGTCAAGTAGCCAACCGCCTCAGACCCTCTGCTCGTTCCGTTCATGTCGAGCTCCAGACCGCTGCCCATGAGGGGTCGCACCACGTCCCTCGCCATGGCCTTGATCTCATCCATGCGCTTCTCGAAACGGCGAAGGTTATCGCGGCTGTACATCTCCGGGGTGAGCTTGAGGAACCGCTTGCATTCGTCATGGCCGAGATAGGCAGCAGGGCTAGGCGAGCCCAGCGTGCGGTATGCGCGTCCTATGGACGGCGCAGATTGCGGTCGGGGAGGGGAGCGAGGACCATCTCGTGAGGACATGCGGCTGCGATCCGAGGATGAGGGCGGCGCTGGTGGAGGGAGAGGGGTGGTGTGATCGGCGAGCCACTGACGGAAGAGACAGACAGCAAGCCAGTCGAGGAAATGCACGGAGGGCGTGATGCGCTCGCCACGGCTGTTGACGAGCCCAAGACGGAAGAGTCGAGCGTCTACTCTGCTGACAGCCTCCTCGAGTTCGTCAACCTTGTCCTCAATAATGTCCATGACCAGTGGAGGTAGGGCGGCGCGAAGGCTGCGTTCGCCCATCGGCCACTGCCCCACCACATGGATGAGAGCTTCCTGGAAGATGATCCTGCTCCGGGCGAGATATCCAAGTCGCAGGTAGGAGATGGGGTATTTCGCGATCTGCTTCCAAAGCCGTGACTGGAACTGGAGGAGATGGTGGTCGATACGAGGTCCAACGACGGCGAGCGCATCGTATTGGTCGCCGAGGGTGAGAAGCGACTTGCACTGTACATAGGCATCTGCAACATTGACGCCATCGAGGATGGGAGGGTAGTTATAGAAGATACGGAACAGGTTATCGTAGTCGCGGAGGAGGTCCTGATCAGCTAGTGAGAGCTGATCGTGAGGCCCGGTAAGGGACAGGTTTGCGAGTGAGCGGAAGATATTATGGTTCGATGAGGCAGATGCGGATGAGGCAGAGTGTGAATGTGATGGCTTCGGTCGTGCGGAGTGCGAGGTCGTCTTGGAAGCGTCATTGCCAGGGACGGCGCCAAAGATGGATGTTTTCGTGTCGGCGTACGATTGCGTCGAGTCTTTTTGCACGAGCATCGGTATATCTCCCTCCCCAGACCCTGGATCCAATTCGTACCTCCATCTCCTGCGACCACCGGGCACGATGGTGCCGCTTTGCCTGTCGCCTTCGACCTCGACGCTGCTCCCGGTCGCTCGATCCTCCCCTATTCTGGCCAATTCATTCCCACCGGCGAGGGCCGGGGGTTTCTGCGCCCTCGACCATTCCACCGACGTGCTCGCCTCGAAGAACCCGCTGCACCTGGTCAACGTGTGGCGGTGCAACAAATAGCGTTGCTCTGCCGGCCCAGCACGCACGATGATCTCGACATCGCCGCTGTTACTGAAGACGGGGAACTCGTTCTGGGGTGCATAGGTGCGACCGCCGGTGTGAGAGCGATTGTAGCGCTTTGTGCGGGAAAGCGAGGGCCGGTGCGAATGGGAGACGACGGAGGAGGGACCCCGAAGTGTGATGGACGTGGACACTGCCTCTGGTTGGGAGACCATGGGTACGGAGAGCTGTCTTTCAGGTCATGGGAAACGGTTCGCTGGTTCTGTTCTGTTCGAGCTCTGGTGAGGACCGAAATATCGACTTTTCGTAGGGTGACGAGCGCGGTGGCGAACACGCGAACAGGATCTCAAGGCTGCACAAGGCGGGGCCGTGATCATCAGTACGGCGAGGTAGTTGGAGTCTGGATCGAAGGAGGCTTCTCGTCAGATTTTCGCGAGGAAAAGAATTGGAAGAAGAGGTTTCAGCTGGAGGTCTGGCTGGTCACCAGAGCAAGAATGAGTCCGATGGTGGCCCAGGCGGGCGCTGGCCGAAGATGGTGTGAAGCTGATGAGCCACAGACGGAGCAGCAGCAAGTGGGATGCAGCTCTCCAGCCAGAGCCATCGTCCGCACCTCGGAGGGACGCTGGACAAATCATCGACGTAGGGACAGGGATTACCTTCAGCAACCCTGATTCCCGGGCAGCTCCATGTTGTTTAGCTGCAAGCCAAGCGCCTCACGTCGGCCCAGTGCCATCCAAAGACTTTGCCATCTCTGTCCTGCATCGTGTGTCCCGAGAGCGCCCGTGACGATTGGTCAAGCGACGGTGCCATGCGTCTGGAGACACTTTGCTGCAGGTGAGTGGACTCGTGATGCTTTGCCAATCGCAACGTGCTCGGCATGCAGTCTGGGGGGTTGATGCCACCAACGCCTTCTGGCGGGCCAGTGGCCAAACTGAGGGGCCTGGCCACTGAGGCAGCCGGCGCAGAAGCAGGGATCGTGTTGTTCTGTAAGTGTGCGAGCAGTCTAAAAGCCCAGTATGCCTCGCCATGCAGCTAGAGTCCTGGGGCGTCTTTCCTGACACGTGAAATGTGCGACCCGGCCGTGAGCACACTTTGCCGAGTACCACGACTCTATCCTGACTAGAAGCTGGAAGGAGACGTGTTGCCTCGCGATGGAACATTTCCCCATCCAGATGAACGAAGGTGCAACCGACGGTGACGGCCTTCCATGGACATTGATGAACGGTGGCCGAAGACTTGGCTGCCTACAGTACATACAGTACAGTAGACTAAAGAGTGGAGAAGCAGCTGCCAGATCCACCAGAGCTTTTCGCAGTGCTTCCAAAATAACTTCGTAGCTTGCATCGTCCCCGTCTTCGACCACATTCATCACCTAGGCAATTGTATCTGTCCAAACTCTGTGATCCGTGTGCTTCCGAAACCGACTCCGACAGAAAGCAAAGGGATGGAATGGGCACGCCCCCGGCATACAACCAGGCGACCTCACCCGTCTCGCCGAACGATTTCAAAGATGCCCTCGATGCGGTCTGCAAACCGCGCTGGCGCATGGCACGCTGGGCTCGTCCGAGACCTATCGGTAGGTAGCAGGCGGATGTATCTAAGCAAGCACGATCAGGCATGCTGACGTATCCAGCTCTGGCGGTGAGCGGTGGACTGGACTCCATGGCCATGGCCTTCCTCTTCTCCGTCGTGTCCAAGACCTACTTTCCGAATCTGAAAGTAGCAGATAACCCCGTCTCTACCATCCACGGTATGGTCATCGATCACGGTCTGCGCGAGGGTAGCGATCGAGAGGCAAGACAGGTGGTCGCTTGGCTCCATCAGATCGGTATCCGTGCCCGCAGCATGGCCCTCGGGCAAAAGGCGAGGGGAGGACGAAGCGTCGACCTGCAGAACATGCCGAGTTTCGAAACCGCCGCTCGGTCACTGCGCTATCGCACTCTCGGTCTGAGTGCCTTGGACCTTGGTGTTTCGAGCCTCTTTTCCGCGCACCATCGAGACGACCAGTACGAGACGCTCCTTATGCGACTTCTTGCAGGTCACAGATATCGTGGCCTGCAGGGCATTCGCCCGGCGAACCCCATCCCCGAGTCCTACGATCTTCATAGTGTCTACAGCAGCGGTCTCCTTGATGACCAACAGCAACCGTACCCCTTTCTCAGCTTCAAACCAACGAACCGGACCATACGTCGAATCAGGAGTATGTTCCAGGAGGACAGAACCGAGGAGTTGCTCGACCGGCCGGACCTTGCTGAACAAAAGTCGACCGACTGGTTCCCCGGCCATTTCACGCGGACAATCGATCCTCATGTACCGTACCTCACACCTTTGCCTTGCGAAGACGGCGGGATAACGGTATACCGACCACTGCTGGCCTTCGACAAGGACCGACTACGGGCTACGTGCGAGGCGAACAAGGTCCCCTGGGTGGAAGACCACACCAACAGCGATCCCACTCTCACCACCCGCAATGCGGTCCGGTACATGGTCCGTCATCACGAGCTTCCACGCGCCCTACAGAAACCAGCCATAATCGCCCTAGGAGAGAGAGTCAAGAGGAGGGTCAATTTTGAAGAGGCAGAGGCGACGAGGCTCCTCATCCGCGAGGCTGTGATCAAGGACTTTGACACAAATGTCGGCACGCTTCTCGTCGAACTACCCACGCTAGGCGGTGGCAAGTATCGAGGTGGAAAACTGTTTCGTCGAGCTCGTGAGCAGGCTTGGTTGCCTCACCGACGGCGGATCGCCGGCCTGGTGACGAGAAAACTGATGGATTTCGTCAGCCCAGAACACCACCTGCCATCGCTGAGCAACCTGGACATTGCCATTAACGGGCTATTCCCGGAACTCGACCCAGAGTCTCGACACTCAGACCCGAAGGCATTCTCCATCGGCGGCGTACTGTTCGACCCGGTAGTGGCCAAGGGTACGACGAGATGGCTGCTGTCGCGGGCACCGTATTCGTCGCGAGAAGCTCGGCCTCACATGCGCAGTCAAGAGTGCCCTCGCAGACGATGTGGGCCACATGGCTCCCTAGTCGAGCCGGTGCCTTCACCCACGCCATGGCGAATCTGGAAGCACTATCAGCTTTACGATGGACGGTTCTGGCTAAGATTGTCTTTCCGTGTCACATCACCCCCGTTCATCATCCGGCCCTACGAGCCCGAGTCAGGCAAGGCTTTTCGACGGGCGCTGCCTGCCAAACAGCGGGCCAGACTGGAGAGGCTACTGAAATGCTATGCGCCGGGCAAGGTGCGAACGACACTGCCAGCGGTGTACGGTGTGGGAGAGACGACGTTTGACGGTGAGCATGCTTCAGAAACCCCCACACTGCTTGCGCTCCCAACCCTGCGCGTTCACCTGCCCGGGATGGAGCGGCACATCACCTATGAGGCAAGGTACAGAAACGTCGATGTATCGCTGCTAGGCCACCGTAAGAAAGGCGATGGCAAACCATCGTTCGGGCACCGGTGGAAGCCCAGCCCCTCCCTCAAAAGACGACGCCAGCGTCTGCGCAGCCACATACTACAGTTGGGCAAGGGATAGGAGATCGTTCCCGTAGGGACTCTATAAAGACTTGTGGGATCTGCTTCCCTGAACCCTGCATGCAAGCAAGCTTTGCGCCATGTGACGTGCACCGCCTCGCGTTGACAATCTTTGAACCACGTTCAAGCATTCCGCTAGACCGACCACCCGCCTCATCATGTCCATGACAACAGGGTATGAAATGGGGGAAGAAGAAACAAGAAATTCTGGAGGGCGGATGTGCCGAGTGGCTGTGGGCGGTCGCAAAGTTCGCCTCACGCAGCGCGGCACTGCCTCCTGCTGCCTTGGGATCATCCACTCGCTCCCTGGCAATAAATTCCACCGAGCGCGCTGATTCGCATGACCTTGAATAATCGCGCCGTCCGCTCGAGACGCCGCCTCGGCCCGCTTTGTGTGCAGCTAAGTGTGCTAGCTGCACGGGTATTAGACATGGGGGCCGGGCAACTTCAACGACCATATTACGGATACACGGCTCACATCTTTCCCAACAACATTCACGACCTCATGTGGAACACCTGTGCCTACCAATATGCTCTCACGACCTGTCAGGACGAGCCCGACTGTGCTCTGCGGCAAGCTTTATGTTTCTCGCCTCAATGAGCCCTGTACCATCGAGCTTCTCGTCTGGCACGGCCCCGTGCACCGGCAATTTGTTCCTCGTATCGCCCGAGAGGCGGCTGGTCTTGCAGAATACCGCGCATGAACCTTTCGAGGTCGCTACTCTCATTGATGTTGAGCTCGTGGTACCGCTGCGCACTGATCGTCTCGTTCAAGTGCAGATGACGCAGGACGAAGTGGTCAGGGCGGACTGGACCAGGGGCTTCGCTGAGGTAGTGCTGTCCGATGTGCCACAGTCTGTCGAAGAAACAGTGAAACCTAGATTCCGGCGTGTCCATGGGCGCCTTGAACAGCCACCTGTCACAGTGCCAGCATACGGAGGTCCTGGGCAGCGGACGCTCGTGGTGCTCGAGACAATGATCGACAAAGGACGGGATCGTGTGGAACATTTGTGGACAGTGACTGTACAGCCAGAACTCGCATCGGATGGGGTGCGCCGTCAAGGGGCCGTCATCCGAGGCGACGGTCGGCACCGTCAGCGCCGTCGACTCTGATGCGGCACTCGACATGGAGTCGTGGCCGGACGACTGGCTGCGCCCGCTGGAAACCGAGGCAAGACTAGGTGCTCGCCATGAACGAGACTGCGACTCAGATCCACGGGCTGGAACCATGCTCGAGGCGGCTGCCTTTGCACCAGGGTACGCAGGGTCTGTGATATGGGAGCCCGCGGGCCACCATAGCTGCTTCTGTCGCTGCTCTTCGACGCGGGCCACGAGCCGCTGAATATCATCTACCGAGAAGTCCGGCATCGTCTCGCTGCCACACTGTGTGGGTGATGGACCTGGATGACCTCGGACTTGTTCTTTGATGGTCCTTAGCTTTGGCCTGTCCAGAAAGGAAATCAGGAAAGGGCGGAGAGAGATGGGCTCACGGAACAGGTGGCAGTGGGATCCGCCCTCGCTCGCGGCGAGCACCTCTGGCGACCGGGGGGGAGTTTATCGGGCCCAAGTACTCCGTACAGTATCCCTTGGTCGGCTCGCTCACGCCTGTTGGTTACGCTACCCCTCCCTCGATCTGAACGGGGGGACGTGGGCGACCTTGCAGCAGTTAGCGTCGAACCCGTCCGCAGAGCCGCGTCCCATGATGCGCCGAGGTCGCTTGGTTGATATAAAGCCCCCGAATGCCTCACCGGAGAGAGAATCGAGTTGCTGGACCCGGAAATTGTGGCAGCAAAGCCGGCTGTGGACACTTTCACAATTGAATGTGCTGATATGGCCGTCTCAGCCGACTCGCTCCGTTGATATTACAATTCGACGGCATGGCTCTTCCACACCCACATCTCGCTTGACACAGTCTTGATGGATGGGTGAGCTGAATCGATCCTGGATGTGAAATTGGACCTGCAAGCACTTGTGGTACACTAACGTGTCTAGGAATTCGCCTTATAAGGATTATGATCTAGGGTTCTCAGGTACGCTGTCGCGCTTTGCAATGCGCTTTGCGATCCTGAAGTACGCAATAAGGCTAACCCAACAATGTGCACAGCTTCTGAAGTTGCTTGGATCTCATTGCCTAACGATATGCGAGAATTGAGAGGTACTCATAAAAACAACAATACGCTTCTGAATGGTTGGTCACCGGCCTTCCTTCCACCAGCCTTCTCGAGACGAGCCACAGCGGGATTTCGTTTGGAAACGACACACATGTCATGGCGACTGATGATTGGAGCATGTTTGAGGATGACGCGAGAAGTGTGCGTTGATCGTACAGGTGTTAAAGCTGGAAGGGTTGCAGGCGGTACTTCGGGCACAGGCGTATAAATGTACTCCTATTGCACGTACAATCAAGCCGTTGAAGGAAGGTGCTCTTCTTGCGTAGTGACATCAGTTGTCGTTCGTCGTATCTTCATTCATACAGACTTCAGGATGGCTAGGGAGTCCTAGTACTATCATCACGCTCCCCTAATCAACCCTCAGATGCGCACGAGACCCGCGCCTTGGTGATGACGTTTCTATAGACATTCAGGTGCCCTCCACTTTCATCCCCCTGCTTAATCAGACCGGGGAAGACTATACATGATATTTCCCTCTCGACCAGGGCCTCCTCCTCCTCGCCGCCGACATCTTCCATCGTCGCGTGGTCGAATAGCACGCGCTGGTGCGGCATGATGGGCGGCATGTGAACCCCAAACACGGCGCGCTGCACGGCAAGCAGCCGGGAGAGGTCGATGGCTGAAGCGAGGAGCTGGCGGAGAGTGCTCTCACGGGGATCCGGGGCAGTTGGTGCCGTCGAGCTCGGCTGGAGTATTGAGTCGAGGACGCGCAGGATGCGCGAGGCCAGGGTGTCGATGAGGCTTGCTGTCTCACCGTGCAGATGCGTCGCCGCGTCGCGGTGGATGAGCGCCAGGGTTGATGCACGCCACTGTGGAATAGCCTCTTCTGATGCCGCTTGAAACAGACGTTCAGTGCCAGGTACCTACGGAGGGGGTTCAAGGGCCCATTGTCAAACAACTCACCAAATGAGGACAGCATCTGCTCCGTGTCCCGTAGATGCGCTGTCTGCTCTCGCGAGAGCCCTGCATAGTACGCCCCGAATACGTCGTCCACCAGCACTTTCGACACCATCGATTGCAGTAGGTGGACCTTGGAGCCGTTCGCCACGAGTTCGTCGAACATGGGCAGTGACTCACCTGCTTCGGCCCGGATCGCGTCGCTCAGCTCCTCCAGTGGCCGCAACTTGGCCCTGCGGAAGTTGGTGATGACCCAGTTCTGCAGCCCGTTCCCGAGCCTGGCCATGGCCTCTGCCAACGACTCGTCCGTGGCGGACTGCTGCCCGTCGGTCCTCGTCGAGGTGCTCACGAACTCCTTCAGGCCTCTGACTTGCGCTTTCAGCGCTCTGGCCTCACCGTCTCTCTCGGCCAGTGTTCTTCGCAGCATCTCCCAGCTGTTGCGAAGCTCTTCGCGCTCCCTCTCGCGTGCTTCCGCGTCGGTTCGCAACAGCCTCAGATCAGTGTCGGCACGTAGGAACTGCTGGTGCAGAGCCGAGTGCTTCGCTTGCCAGAATGTTGCCGTCTCTGATTCCCTCCGCGAGAGCTTATCCAGCTCACGGGTGAATTCGCGCTCCATGACGGCCAGTTCCTTTTCGAGCGACGCTATTCGATCGTCTCTTTCGCGCAGAAGAAGCGCATCCCCGGCATTGCTGGCGGGCACGGCATCTTTGGAGCGGGCGTCTGACCTATTCCCATCTTTGTCGCGTTCGTTCTTGTCCTTGGGCGGCGCACTGCCCCCATGTCCGGCTGTGTTGGCAGATTCCAGAGCTTCTTCTGGACTGCTCAAATTTGCAGCCGTCGAGGGCATGGCAGCTTTTGGGGGCGGCGCTGGCATGTTGGACGACGTCTGAGATGACCGTTTAGCATTCGAGGTCGGCCCTCCTGCGCGCAGAATATGCGGACCTGGAGTGGCCCCTCGACGACCGGGCTTGTCGGCAGGGGAAGAAGAGGACGAGCTCATGTTGTGGCGACGGCGCGGCAGGGCAGGAGGTGTTGGTGTGAGCTCGTCGACGGAGGTTGAAATCGGCGAGCGTGGGCAGCCAGGCTGGGCTTGACGGGCATGTTGGCGCTGGGAACAAGTCTGGTGGTGGTGATGGTGGTGGTGCCGGACAAGCAGCCGCTCCTTGACTCTGTCGTCTGTCGCGGTACTGCTGCTCGAACTGCCAGCTTGGCTGAGATGCGATCGTGAGAGACGTCGAAGGTGGAGGACGACCGATGGAGGCTGTGTTGTTGGTGGGGGTGGGTGCATCATTCTGGCAGCTGCCACTCTGCCCCGCGTTAGAGCAACGTCCCATGGGAGGAGGCTGCTGTTCAGGCATTAAATATTGCAGAGACCGTCCAAAGATGTCTGCCTAAAGCTTGATCAGATCGCCTCCCGACAAAGGGTGGCCACTTTTACGAGGAGGCGATAACGCATTACGCATCAGGACCCTCGAACGTCTGCCTGGCGTTGCGGTCCTTCACTACCAGCTTGGACAGAGAAATCCCATCGGCCTAAGCAACCAGCGACACAAAGCTCACGTCGACATCCCGTTGCTGACGGCTTCCACACAGCACAGTATCATAAGGAGGCACAGGAACCTAGAACCGTACTTCTTCCACGACCTCGTACCTCTCCTCGTCATCGCCTTCCACCTTCTTGGCTCCCATCCTGCACAGCGTCACTCTGTCGACCACCATGTCCTCCATCCAAACGAAACCGTCGTAGCCATCCAGGATTCCCCTTGCATCTATCGTCATCTTATCCCTCCTGCCGCGTCCTCCTCTTTGGCCGGGAACGTAGATGGTATTGATCACCGTGGCATGCAACAGCAACGGCCTCTCCTTGTCCTCCACCACAAGCCCAGCCCGCTCGAACTCACCTCGCACACCCTGGCAGAACTTGTAGAGGGTGCCCCTCTCGTCGTCCTCCGGCGGCGCGTAGACTACAGTTGTCCTCGCCGGGTCGTGCAAGGCGTGCAAGCCCTTCAGCGTGATCTTGAGCGGGCCTTGTTTCTGAGCAGGCTCTGGCCCTTCGCGTGCCGCGTGAAGATGCTCCCTCAGCTTCACCTGTCTCAACAGCTCCCTGGCGCGAGAAAGGCTCTGCGCGTCGGGCAGCGCCATGACACCCAGCGTCAGGTGCATGGTGCCGAGGGGCCGAATGGCGGACACGGGGATCGCGAGGCCGTTGGGCGACGTGACGTCGGTGCGGAATGCTGCCAGGGTGCGTGCGAGCTGCGGATTGGAGAGAGGGATGCATATGAAATGTGTAGGCGACATCGGGCGAGGCATGATGAGTGAGATGAAAGAACACCGGTTACCGATGTCGACGCCCCCTGCCCAGTGTACCTTGTTCCTAAGGAAGGGTTCGGATGGCGGCTCGATTTCTGCCAGCGACAGGTCTTCGAGATGCAAAGTTGTGGTGTAGAAAGGCGTCACATGTACGGAGTCAAGGCAGGAAGCCAGGTGAGTAGTGACGAGACCAGGGCTCCGGAAAGCATGATTTGCTACCCTGCGGTACCACCAGATTCGATCAGTCCCGCGCGGAGAGAGGAGAACAGGCCATGTACATCCAGTCTTGTTAAATAAAGAGCCATTGGAGACCAATCAAGCTCAGCAAACCAGGTGTGAAGACTATCGCAGAGACGCATGAAACAATAGACTTGAAACGATGATATCAGGTTGGCGTCTCTTAAGATGCTTTGCCAAAGAACACTCACCGAAGGTGAGGGTAACCAGAAAGGGATGAATGAATCAGAGGGATTGGATAAGGCAATACAATGCAATGCACAAGGCGATGTTCCTCTCAAAGATTCTTTTCGACGCGCAGCCTTTCCATTCACTCGAATGCCCATCCAACCCTGCGCTGTAGCGATCTATACGAGATCACGATCTGCCATAAAGCGGTCCTGTCACCATGCTTTCACGCTGCTGCGACGGTTTCAACATGCGAACACAATACAGTCCTGTCCCCGAGTCGACAGTATCTTGAGCTGTGGCGGCACTATTGGTCTGATAATGTCATCGCCTTTCCCCCAGAGAAGCCCCTTGCCTGGTCACCACAGGTAAAACTCGACACTTTTCCACAAAGCACCCTGCAAGGTGTCGTCATTACCGAGTCACTTCCATACATTTCTCGGATTATCCTCTCAGCGCTCGACCACTTCCTCTCCTTCCGCCTGCACTCGTCGAAGAACAGCCAACTTTCGCCGAACTCCCAATCCAGCCCGCAGTGCAATGTAAATGTAAAAGCTTCAAGCATGCTACTGTTGAATTTGACTCTGGTGTCGTTGCGCGTTCTCCGAGTCCGAGTCCACCTATCCCGAGGTACGGAGACGACGCCCGTTCCATGGCCACTTCCAGGCCATAACAGCAAAAGGGTCGGTAGCCATCGTTTCTCCTGCTTGCCGCCCTCCCGCTTGCTCCTCGAGTTGGCCATCGTAGTTGATGGCTGCCCACTATCTCATCCTGGTTCGGCATCTTGAAGCGCGAGACGCGCATGCTGAACTTGGAGTGAGTCTGGAGAAGGCTGACCGCCAGCAGAGTTGAGCGTATCGGTTCAACCTAGGCTTCCGCCTTCGGATCGGGATAGTGCTCGCGGAGGACCGTCTTTGCGTGAGTGAAGTCCGCCTTAATCGCTCGAAGAGTCTCATCGATCAACTTGAGGCATTTGTCGGCGTCTGTCAATGGTGATCCATCTGTGTTCTCCATTTTCCCATAGCGTTGGATATTCTCGCATCCGTCGCGAATCTTCACTAGGCCCAGCGTTGCTGATGAGCCTTTGAGGAAATGCCCCAGACTCGAAAGCTCTTCCAGTTGCTCTTCCTCACTGCCATGATCTGTGTCAGTATCAAGCTCAATCACATAGAAGCAAGGCATCACAAAACCAGAGGACAAGGCACATGACGGAACACCAGCTGCATCGAGGTTGATGAAAACAAAAAGATGGCCGGCAGACAAGCACTCGCGGGAGGGCGAACCGCTTCTGGAAGAGTGGTAAAATAGGGAACTTACAGGGCCTTGTCCATTGAAACGAACGTCTCCTCGGCCTGATCCAGGAAGCCGTCGACGATGGACGAGCTGAATTCGTTGTCGCCCTCCTCATCCATCTCAAGGATCTGCTCAAAGGTGTTCATGTCGAGCACATCGCTGAGCTTGTGCTTCTTGGCACCTTTCTGTTCACATAGTAAACCGCAAAGTCAGCCACTCAGTACGATTATGCAACTGCAGCTTCCAGTAGTCATGGAAGCGACCACAGAAAGGCGGGATAAGCGAAATGAATGAGAGACGAACCGCAGTATCAACCGGAGACATGTTTGGGACTGTGATATTCACGGCTCGGAGCTGAATAGGTCAACTTGGTGAAACCTCCTAAGGATGAAATAGGTCTGAAGCACGTTTCGGTTGATGAGGGGTTGGTCACCGAGCGGATGTCCCTTTTGAGGCGGCTGTTGACAAGGTGTGAGAGAGAGCGGGACCAGATGCGTTGTGCAATCTCTTGGAACCCACGGCGTGGCGTAGAGGGGCTTTAGTCCGATTAAAGCCAGCAAAAACCCGGGGGCTGCGAACGAAAGTGGTTTTGTAGCTGTGCGGATTTGGTAGCTTGTTGCAGGGCGTGCGCTGAAGGCGGTGACGGTCACACACGCACGCCTTTGGTTCCGAGGCCAGGGTCTCGTTTTCTGTATGGCCCTTGTCAAAAAGGTGTAGATGGTCCCGAGCCAGAAAGGGTGGTTGATCTACGACACGATGCGTTGTGACGTCGTACCGGCAAGGAGGAGAGTTCTCGCTGGGAGTTCAAGTGTCAGAGGACATGAACGATTGGAAGAGCAGAGTCAACCGTCGTCCGGATAGCAGACGAGCGATAAACGAGCGATGAAGGGAAGAAAAGAGCAAACAAGGGCCTTGTCCGATGGTCTGCGTTGCTTCTGTGCTTGGGATCCACGAGTAGGGCCAGTCGGGGCGAGGCGGTGGAGCTCAGGTGCGGAGAAGCAGGTTGGGAATATCGCAAGCAGATCGAACCCGACCAGGGGCTCTGTACCGAGATGCAGGGAGCCGGAGAGCGAGAGGATCAGGCTGACGAGCCTGGGTGTCGAAGACGTCTATTCAAATTCGAAGCCAGGACGCGGGAAGGCTGCGCGACAAATTCAGCAAAGGACGAACTCGGCAGAGAACGGGTGGATGGATGCTGGAACGTGGACACTACGGTTGAAATATTGGTGGTGGTTGGTTGCGTGGTGTCCGGTGGTAGTGGACGAGGTGGAGGCTGCTAAACCAAGCGAGTCGCTACAGGACGGATGACGGCGTTGGTGAGGGCTTCGTGATTGTTTGTGAGCAAGGGCGGAGGAGGGGACTCGAGTGGAAAAATCGACGTCCTTGGACCTAAACCTTTCAGAGTCAAGGGGATTGCCTGTGGATGGCCGCCAGTGCACCAGATAGGCCCAGCAGATGAATAAGGGGTCCAATGATGTGGTGTTAGTGAAGTGATGCACGCTTGGTACGGGAGGACCAGTCTGGTATGTGGTAACAGTAGCTCAGGTAATATGCAGATGGATGACCTCGAGGGTTAGTTAGACTGTGCGGGCGCCAGGTGGGAGACACAAGGAGACGACGAGGAGGGGTGGAGGGGAAGAGATGAGGAGGGTTCAGCGGCTGCAGGTCGACGCAATAGCGGGTGGGCTCCTCCGACGTCATCACACGCGCTTATGTTGTGGATCCCGGAAGCGTGGGAGAATGGATCACGTCGCCGGGGGCTGGTCTGCTCCCCATGCTTGCCCCGGTCCACAGGCTGTCTGCAGGAGAGACGATGCGAAATAATACTGTAGGCCAGGGCACTTTTCAAGTCCACTGCGCCGCAACGTTGAGAGAGGGTGTGATAAAGCTGCTGGCTCCCGGATTCCCTCCTTCCGACTCGGAACCCTCTTTCTTCGAGATGACGCTCCGGAGGGTGAGGACACAAAAACAGTCCTTCACCTTTCCCGGTAGTACTTTTGGTCCCGTGGCCTCGACAGAGATTGACCGTGGTGGTGGGGGTGGTTGTACAGTACGTCGCTGGGGGGCAGGATCCCTAAGTTTGATACTACAACTACAGTGCTGTACCCCCCGTAGGGAGTGCAGACTATCGAACCCCCTCCCTTTCAGTCAGCCTCAGCACGCGCATTTCCAAGGAGAAATGAAGAAAGAATTCGGGGCCAAGAAGAAAATAGCAACGAAACGAAAGAACGGCCAGGATACTGCAGGTTGGCCCAGAACCATGTCTGGGCTAAGGCAGGCTTGTGGAGAGAGGGGTCGAGGCAGCACTGCGTCGAACATCAACTTGAACGAGATGCCACGATGGTGTTGCCATGTTTGCCGGTGGTATAGCGGGGCTGCACCGTCCCATCTTCCCGCCATCATCACCCTACATAACCACCGAGACCTCTGTCGTATCGTCGTTCCCGGTTGCTGGTCCGCCTTTCTGTGGGCTGACACTCACGCTCACGCTGATTATGCTGTGGTCTACTGCCGGATGCGAAGCTGTGGCTGCGGTTGTTGAGAGACTGGCCAGCCACCCTCCCACCGCTCCCATGTGGCTGGCTGCAACTCCCGCGCAACTCCCAGAACCTGTGAGGTAGCGAGTCCGGGACAGCTAGTACAGTAGCCGCCATCCGTCCAGGCAGGCAGGCGGCGTGCGGTAGCAGGATGGGGGGAGGACCGGGGCATCCCAACAGGGAGGCGGGGCGGTAGGTACAGTAGTGAAGGGCCCAAGGGATGCTTGATTCCACTGACAGAACTGACCTAATGGCGCAAGTGGGCTGCGTGCTGCACGCTTGACTAGGAAGGGTCTCTTGGAGCCAGGTAAGGTTTTCGGATAGACAGTGAGATCGGCCGTCGGGAAGGGGCAAGCGAAGACAGATGCCTTTAGCTTGCGTTACTGATATATCCGACGTCAACGATGCAGCAACCTGGCCCTCGTGATGCGTTGACGGTCTATCTAGTTGGAAACTATGTACAGCATGACCAAGTAACGAGGCTGCGTCTGAAGGCACACAAGGGTTGGCGCCGTGACTTGAAGGTGATTGGAGGTCATTTCGGGTTACTGGATTCGGAATCCATATGCCTGCCATCGGGGTGGGCGTGCTTTGAACATCCTTGTGGATGTGAATGTGAAAGGAGTTAGGCACTTCTTTCATATTCGCAGCATCCTAAGAATGACAGGAAGGAGACTATTACAGGCTCACCCACTCAACATTGCCTTGGCTGCAGGCTCACCAAAGTGCAACATGGCCAGGAAGGCCAACGATGAGACTTTCAGGGCACGCGGCAGTCAGATTCACTTTGCTGCCATCGAGCAACCCCAAGGTTTGACCCAAGGCACAGCCATAGACTGTACTTTACGACTCCTGATCCTGACTTTGAGTAACGATCAAATGCCCTGGGATATGTCATTGCCAGGAAGGCTGGATCCAGAGATGATATCACCCACCTGAACCCCCGACGCCCTGTGACATCAAGTCGGCGGTGATCAGCCCCTCCTTCGTGCTTCTCACGGAACATTCAAAGGAACAAACCCCTCGGGACAAAATGGGTGTGCCAACTCCCAAGGACAGCCGGACCAAAAACCCCTCCCGAAGATAGCCACGATCGGCATTCTAGATTCTAAGCGACCATTGCAGATCATTCTACTGTTCTATCAACACGAGACAACGTTGCGAAATGAGATCGTAGTGGGCGATTCCTGGTCGAGCTCGACGCTAGACTTGCTGTTGCCATACTTATCCCACGAATGGACACCACGGAGAGGATGCATCTCTCTCCTTTCTCTCGGCTCATAGGCTCGGCTGTACCTACAAGTCGGAACGCGCCGTACCACCGTCAAGACTCCCGACTCGTCTATAACTTTGACGCGTCCCGAAACCGACAAGTCATTCGCTTGGCTCGAAGAGGACAGCATACATGCAATGCAATGCAAGATAGAGGAGGGGGATGGCCCCCTGTCTGTAGTCAAGTCCTCAAAGTCAAGCAGGGATAGTCATTAAGTTGTGGACATGCCAGCCTCGCGTCAGGAGAGCTCAGACAAGAAGTCGGCTCCTGTGAGGTAGACAAAGTGCCATGGACATCATGTGCGCCTATACGCCACATCGGCTCCTTGGGACGGCAGAAAACCTCGCCCATATCGCCTCGCTCATATGGGAGTGCCAAGAAATTACGCTCAAAACAACACCTTGCTTGCCACGCTGAGTAGCCATGCCGCATCCTGCCATCCTCCCTCGTCCGCCTTGGGTGGTGGCATGCGCTCCTCTGGAACATTTGAGACGCCCTCGAAATGCCTGCCTGACCACCCACTTCTTCCGGTACCCTGGCCTTCCGCTGCCGTACTACCCCGGCTGCCTGTGAACGAGTCAACGCTGCCTTCGTCGTCGGACCGATCTTGGTCGTTCTCTTCCACGGAGAGGAACGACCAGAGCCAAGACCCCGTGCCGTGCTGGCCGCGGCGTACAAGCCTTCGAACGGCATCCTCGTCATCTTGTTCAGCTGCTGTATCCAGGGCCTCAAGCCTCTCGTCGAGGTTGACGAAGTCTGGTCCAGATGCGTGGTTGCCAGCATCATGGCGTGGGAAATATGAGTCGCCGTGCTCGTCTCCACGCTCAAGAGGGGTAAGCAGCCGGCTGCGAGTACCGTTGCGACTTTGTGAGCGTGACTGATAGCGACTGCCACCCGGAGTGACGAAGTCATCGTCCGCCATAGCTGAGCTGCCTCTTCGGCTAGCAAGATCGCGCTCGAGCTGCAACTCTTCCTCGAATGCCTCCTCGTCTGGGTCGCGCATGACTCCGAGGCTGGTAGAGCTCTGGCGTGATACCAGCCACGCCTGACCCTTCGACTCGCGTGCCTCAGTGCTCATCATGGCTGCTGTACGCAATAACCAGTCGCTGTCGTTGCGGTCATCGGGCCCCAGTGTGGTTTCTTTCCTCCGGCCTGGGGTCATTGTGCCGGTGATTGACTTGCGAGAGCCATGGCCTCCGTGAGCGAGATGTGATGAAGACTTGCTCTTGGGAAGCTGTGTACCAGGGGCAGAGGGGGTCCTTCGATGGTGCGATCGGGAGCGTGACGCTGCGGGCGAGTGCGAGAGCAATCGGGGCGTCGTCGGTGCAGATTTGCCTTGCAGGTAAGAAATAGATTGCTGTGATGTGAGCAGGGTGTTTGGAAAAATCGTATCGGTGTCATCGATTGGCAGTTTGGATGTCAACGGCGCGAGGGTTAGGTGGCTGAGGTTGGTCGTAGATCGATTCTTGCGCCGGGCGCGTTCTGAAGGAATGTCCATGTTGCCGGCGCGCAATCACAGCAGCCGAGAGATGTCGAGTAAATTGTCGTCGAGGGCCAAGGTCGTCGATGGAAATAGCGCTCTCGCGTTCTCACGACGTTGGGTAGTGGGAAGGAAAAGCAAGGTCGAGGAGGGACAACGTTTTGTCTTGAGGTTAGGCATATGCCCTGAGCCTCCCTTGTTAAAGTACTAGTGGCGGTTGCCGAGGGTCGGCAATCCGGGGATCTCAGCACAGGCCTGTGATTCGCCTCACCCCACCGTAAAACAGCAGTTTCTCGCCAGACCAGGAATCCACAGCTGATGTACGGGATCGTAACATGAACAGCCCGCGAGCGCCACATAGTCTACATGCTATATGATGCGGCGACACTGGCTGGGTCTTGCATTGAGGTGAAGCTGGGATCGTGAGCAGATTCCTGCAACGGCTAATGTCTTCATGGCCTTGTAATCAGACAGATCATTGTTCAACATCACAGAACGAAGATGATGCCCTGACGTATGAATCTGTGGTTCGGTTACATTGGAATAGGTTTGTACGAGAAATATAAACAATTTTGCATTATTCAAACAACATGGATGTTCTGAGATGTCCCAGAAAGATACATCAATTCGCCGTCTACTAAGTAACGCTACCCACTGCCTCTGTGGAGATGTACCTACGCAAAATGCAGCGCCATGTACCGCAATCAGCATCGAAAAATTTCAGGCTGTCGCTGGCCATACACTCACTTCACCTTGATCTCACGGACAAACGACAACGCACAATCACCAGGCCATTACGAACACAGCTTACGCCTCCTGCATTCATCATACTTCTGCATGTAACACACAAAGACTGTCGCTCATAGTCCGATCGTCGTGATCTCTTCAGCGACAGGGGTGCAGTTGCAGAGAGAGAGCTGTCACCATGCGCAATCTTCGCAACCTTCGCTTCGACAGTTGGAGACTCCAAGATGTATCCAATACTTCCTGGGACATAAGAGCAGATGGATTTTCTGCAACCTGTTGGGATGCGGCAAATGATGAGGTTCTTGGAATCATTGGGCCCTCAGAAACCGGAACTATCGAGCTTGTGCGAGTCGTCGATGCCGCGCAAAGGTATGCATTCACCAACCTGACAGGAACTCGCGAAAGACACGGAACTGACTTCACAGAGCAGCCGCGCGGTAGCATCATGGGAAGCACCCAGCCCAAGCCCCGACCTGCCTGTGGACAGAGTCGTCAGCTTGCAACATCTCAGTGGCACTGGGATGACATGTATTGTCCTCGAGGGCGGTGATATCATCACAGTTCAAGATCAAGACCAGAACGGCCCGGACTACAACCCTCACATAGAGATTGTTGGCTCTATTGATGCGGGCATCTCCGCTGCGCGATGGTCGCCAGATGAAGAACTCCTTGTTGTTGTGACCAAGTCCGGCGCCATCATATTCATGGGCGGTACCTTCGACCCCGTCACTGAAGTCAATATGACACCGGAGGATCTCGGCGCTTCAAAGCACGTGTCGGTTGGATGGGGCAAGAAGGAAACGCAGTTCCAAGGTCGAGGCGCACGAGCTCTTCGAGATCCGACAATTCCTGAGAAGGTCGACCAGGGCCTCCCCAGCGCAAACGAAGATGGTGCCACGACAATAACCTGGCGTGGCGATGGCGCGTTCGTTGCCGTCAACGCAGTCCAGAAGGATCACAGGCGTGTGATCCGAGTCTATTCCCGTGAAGGCGAGCTCGACAGCGCCAGCGAACCAGTGGATGGACTGGAAAGCGCGATCAGCTGGAGGCCAGCAGGCAATCTGATCGCCGGCATCCAGCGCCTCTCTGAGCGAGTCGATATTGTGTTCTTCGAGCGCAATGGACTGAGGCATGGTCAGTTCACCTTACGGTCGACCCTGACAGATGTCGGACAAGAGACTCGGATTGGTCTCGAATGGAACTCTGACTCGACCGTCTTGGCCGTCCTGATGAAGCAGAACGTGCAGCTCTGGACCATGGGGAACTATCACTGGTATCTCAAGCAGGAAATACCACAGACAGATTCCCTGTCATCTTTCTCGTGGCACCCAGAGAAGGCGCTGCGTCTCGCCACCACCTCACGTTGCGATTTGACGTCTGCTGAGTACATCTTCCATACCGCCAGAGGCAGCTGCTCCCCCCCTCACGATACTGGAGCCGTAGCGGTTATCGATGGACCTACTGTAAAACTGACCGCGCTGAGGACCGCAAACGTACCTCCTCCAATGGCTCAATTTGAGGTGACGGTCTCATCGTCTGTCATCGACGTCGCTTTCGGCCCAGACGACACGTCATTTGCTGTGTTACATCACCAAGGACTGGATATCTTCGACTGGCCGTCGAAGAATGGCCGCGCCATCAAGCCATTCGCTCAGCGGTCCCATCCGCACCAGAACGCACGCCAGGGAGAGCTGGCGATCCCGCTTGGGGTCTCCTGTGGTGCTGACGGCAGTTTCATCGTCCTCAAGCGTTACATTCACCTCGGGCACGTGCAATGTATTCTGCGAGGAGAGAAGTACTCAGAGGAGACAGACCTTGTGGAGGGCCAGTTGCATATGGCTGCAAGGCCTCTTTTGGTAGACGAGCAAGTGATTGCCGTCTCCCAAGACCATCACGGCAAGCTTTACGGGATGGAGTCCCAGGTATTCACGCCACTTGGCGTGAGTTTCAAGACACAACTGCCATGGTATGAAGTGGTCAGCGTTCAGGGCTCTCATGTGGCGTTTGGGCTGTCTCGCAATGGCCATTTGTTCGCCAACACGCGCCAGCTTGTGAAGAATTGCACCTCTTTCGTGCTGACGCCTCACCACCTGATTTTCACTACCAACAACCACTATGTCAAATACGTTCATCTACTTCCCGACGTCGAGGGTCTGAGTCCCTTCCTTCATCTTTGCTAAGTCCATGAGCTAACAATGCCTAGATCTTGACGTGCCTGGAGACGACCCAGAAACAGACGAGCGCTGTCGCAATGTGGAGCGCGGATCTCGTCTAGTCACTGCTATGCCAACGACAATGGCCATTGTGCTGCAGATGCCGCGTGGAAATCTCGAGACGATCTTCCCCCGTGCCATGGTGCTCGCTGGGATTCGTGAGCTTATCGATGCAAGAGATTATGGCCGTGCCTTTTTGCACTGCCGTACGCAGCGTGTTGACCTAAACATCCTGCATGATTACCAGCCAGCCCAGTTCCTTGCGAATGTTGGCTTGTTTCTAGACCAGCTCAAGGAAGCGTCTTATATTGACCTGTTCCTTTCGTCACTTCGGTCAGTCACTGAAGTTTACACACGACTATGAAGAGCACGCTGACATTTAATAGAGCGGAAGACGTCACCCAGACCATGTATCAAGACACCAGGCGACCAAAGCAACCCCTTGCTCCAACATCCACAGAGAGCGAGACAAAGTCTGCGTCCTCAAAGATCAACACCATCTGCGATGCGATCTTGGAGCAGTTTCAAAGCCGGAAGACGACCAATCTCCAGAACATCATAACTGCGCATGTATGCAAAGACCCTCCGGCCTTGGAGGATGGTCTCCTCTTAGTTGGCGAGCTCATGGGTCAGGACGCGAAGCTCGCCGAGAGCGCTGTCGAGCACATTTGCTTTCTCGTTGATGTGAACCGTCTCTACGACCACGCGTTGGGGCTGTACAACCTTGAACTGGCCCTTCTCGTCGCGCAGCAGAGTCAGCGCGATCCACGGGAGTATCTTCCGTTTATCCAGGATCTGCACCAGCAGCCCGAAACTCGTCGGAAATTCAGCATTGATGACCATCTAATGCGCAGAGAGAAGGCTCTCTCACACCTGAAGACTCTAGACTCGTTCGAGGAACTCTGCGACTATACTGTTAAACACACTCTCTATGGCGACGCCCTTCGCTTGTACCGCTACGACGAACCGCGGCACCGCATCTTGACGGGCCTGTACGCTTCACATCTCGAATCAACATCATCCTTCCGCGAGGCCGGTCTTGCTTATGAGTCTCTTGAGAACTATGTCAAAGCTACCGACTGTTACCGCGCAGCTGGTGCTTCATGTTGGCAAGAGTGCCTTTTCTCAGCACGGAAACAGACCAGCCCGTCACTGTCCGATGCTGCCTTGTCCGACCTCGCTACAGCTCTTGCGGACGCCCTGTGGGAGGCCAAGGACTACGCTGCCGCGGCAGATATCCACCTTGACTACCTTTCCGCGCCAGAAGCTGCCATCAAGTGCCTGTGCAAGGGCTACCATTTCGCCGCCGCGATGCGACTCACGACGACACTCTCCGCGCCGTCACTCATGTCGGCCATCGACGTAGGCCTCGCTGACGCTCTGTCCAGCACGACCGAATTCCTTGCCGACTGCAAGGGCCAGCTGCGCGCCCAAGTGCCCCGCATCATGGAGTTGCGCCGCAAGGCGGAGGAGGACCCCCTCTCCTTCTATGAAGGTGAGCGTGCAGGCGGGGCTGACGTTCCTGACGATGTCTCCGTGGCGGCATCGTCGAGGGTGAGCACCAGCGCGAGCCTGTTCACGCGGTACACGGGCAGCCAGGGCTCGAAGACCATAGGCACTGGCGTCAGCCGCGCGACGAGCCGGAACAGAAAGCGGGAGGAGAAGAAACGCGCCAGAGGCCGCAAGGGCACAGTGTACGAGGAAGAATACCTCGTCAATAGCGTCCGGAGATTGGTCGAGAGGGTAGAAGCATCCAAGGGCGAGACGGAGCGCTTGGTCTTCGCCCTCGCAAGAAGAGGAATGGCAGAGAGGGCGAGAGCCGTTGAGGCCCTGCTGGGCGAGGTCCTGGAAGCGTGCGGGAAATCCGTCGGTGAGGTCTTCGTTGACCCAAAGCTTGATGAGCACGAAATAGCTGCAGATCAGAAGGAGGCCTGGCATGCCGTCGGAGGAGACGCCGTACTACAAGATTGGGAGGCGGCGCGGAGGAAGAAGACCGAGCCGCCGGTCGTGACGAAGATGAATAGGCTGACCTTACTCGGGTCCTGAGGAGAGTTCGCCGAGCGTCACAGGAAGTAGCATATCGACCAGTGTGGATTCGCGACTCATAACGTGCTTTGGTGAAGGAAGTAGACTTCAAGACTGAATGAAGATGGAAAGTAACAAAAGCCCGCACGCTCCTCAATGCTAAATGTCCATCGCGGTGATTTCGTCCTCCAGGAGAACCGGTCGACCGCGGAAAAGAAGTTGCTAATGGAACAGACCAGTTCGGTCTCACTGGGAGTGCACCACAGATTGGGACACTGAGCCCGACCCTTAGTGCTCTGTGACCTCCTCAGGGGTCTTCCGTCCCACCCCAGCCTCATTTGCGTCTTCACTTGCCTCGGCGTCTCCCATCATCTCCTCCTCCCCCTCCTCTCCCTCTTCCTCTTCCTCCTCTAGCTCATCATCCACGATTATGCCGTTCTGTCGCTCCCACACCTCCCTCCTGATCTGGTCATCCTTAGCCTTCCTCGCTCTCTCGACCTCCTCAAACCCGCCACTCTTCTTCAACTTCCCTTCTGCGACAAAATCTCTGATTTCACGGTGCATCGGGTTTCCTTTCCGTCCCTCCAACTCCTTCTGCCGCAGCTTCTCTGCCCGTTCGATAGCTTCCAGGCGATCTTCGTGATTGGGCTGCAGAGCGCGAACTTCGCCGAGAACACCCTCTTTTGCAGCGTTCTGGTCTAAACTATTGCCGAGATGGTTCAGCCCTTTCGAGAATTGTCGCGCTGTACCGGCACTGGCACCTGTGCCGTTGTCTTTCATCTGCTCCTTTGTAGCCTGCTCGACCAGTGTGAATGTTTCAGATGCCTTCTCAAGATCATCTCGAAGGTCAACCATAAGGTCTTCCATCAGACGGAGCTCATCGCGACCCTGGCACACATCTTCAAGCTCCTTCTCCCATATCTTTGTCCATATTGGTTTCTCTTTTTTCATGTACTCCTCCATCTTCTTGAGCTCCTTCGTTAAATTCGTTATGTCCTTAGACACATTCTCGAGCTGGCGCGGCAGGGGGCGGACACCGCGGTGCACAACGTCCTTCCGTAGGTCTTCGATGAGATCTTGAAGGTCGTCGACCTTGCCAACAAGATGGTCGGAGTCTTTGTTGAGCTGTTTCCTCCCATTTGTCACGTATGAATAACCAGCATCGCCTTCGATATCGGGTATTGCGGCACGGGCAGCAGCAGTCTTGACGTTAGCAGCTTTCTGCCGCAGAGCTGACATGGAGGTCTGAACTTCGGTCTGGAACTTCGAATATGTCTGCCTCAAGACAGCAAGATCTCTCCTAAGACTCTGGAGCTCGCCCGCTTGTCCAGCGTTGAGTTTCCTTCCCCCACCGAATGTCGTCTTAACCCCGTCAGAAGGCACGTGTGCTACGGCCGGAGCGGCCGCAAGTCTTGCCATCTCCGCAGTGGTCTCTTGCTGACGGTCAGACACGCGTTGCAGAGCCGTGCCTTGGTCGTCCACGTTTTGCTTCACCTCCCTGACGATCTTGGTCAACGCTGCGAGGCCATCATCGAAATGGCGCTTCACCTCATCGAGAGGCTCCACGTTGAGCACGAGAACCGTCCGATCCTTGATATCAGACAGATCTTCAAGCTCGTGACGAACACCTGAAACAGGGTCTTGTATGTATATCTCTGGCAGATCTGCCCCATTCTGCTGCGTGTTCCACGAGAACTTCTCGATGAAGGCCAACTGCAGGCGGCCCAGGGTAAGTTCATCCCACCCCTCAGAGAGGACAAACTTCTTGACCTTCGTGCGATACTGAAGAAAGAGCGTGAGCTCTTTTGTGGGAGTCGGCGGAGGGGAGACCTGGAAATAGGACTCGCTGGCTTGTGGCTCCGACTTCGGTTTAGGAGGAGGCGTCGGTTTTATGTTCGATTCTGATGACAGCGAACCCTTTGCCTCCAACACGTTTGACCCCGGCTTCTCCGTGTTCTCGGCCACAGGACTAAAGAAAGTCGGGTCTGAGGGTGGGCCAGTGAGCGTTGCACTTGGCTTGAAACTCTCCTCTGGCGAGCGTGGATCACTCCCATCTTCATTAACCGGAATAGGGGCTGAGCTACCTTCTTCCGATACTAGTGAAGGAACTCTCGCAGGTGAAGAATCGAAGCGTGCAGGTTTGGCCTGGCTCGAGCCGTGGCGGCTGTGACGCACGGATTCCCTTGTCTGCACGGCACGCAATGACTCTCGCGCCTCGCGACCACCTCCCCGATTGGGCACCGGGGTGTTTTGTGATGGGAGAATGGGGACACCATTCGCGCCACCAAGATGTTTAGATATTTGGTATTGGGAGTAGCGTCGAGAAGCTCTCCGCTCGAGGTCCCCTCCCTTCTGCAATGCCGCCAGTGCACTGGACTGTTGATCTGGTGGAGGCGGCGGTGGGGGAGGGAAGGCGTCAATGTTCAAGTTGTCCGCTGACGGCGCCGAAGGCAAGTTCGACTCTTCGCTCGGGTACGGAGGCAAGACTGGGATACTCTGCATGGTCGAGCTCGTGAGTGAAGACTGGTCCGAGGCTGAGGGAGAACTGCCCGAGCGAGGCACGTCCCGGGCGTTTCCGTTGAAGCGTCGACTCGGCGATGAATTCACCCCTGGTTGCGCTTGAGCGGACTTCCTGTCTTGGTAACCATTCTCGATACCCTCATCTAGCATATTCGTCAACCCGCTGGCTCCGCTGGCTCCGCTGGCAACAGTGCTAACACTCGTGGTTCGTTCGGGCGGCGCATTTGGGTCCCGCTCGCGTCCTTGTGCTGATTTCTGGCGCAGCTTCTGCTGCTTGCGCTTTAGGCCATGCAAAAGATTAATAATGATGTCTCGGATCCTGGGGAGGTATTTCTCGAGATTTTCGGCACTGGCCTCTTGACTGAGGGTTGATTCTAGGATATGTCGAAGGAGATCAGGGACATTGCCGAGGTCGGATGTGTCCACATTAATTGCAGTAAAGGCACGGCAGGCCATGTTGAATTCGTACCCAAGGCGCACGTATACATCGGAGACTTGCGAGTCGGTAGCTTGACCACGAGACCACTGCGTTAAAGTTTCGAGGAGTTGTTTAGTCGCCACGAGCAAGTGGGTGACACTCTTCTCGATCTGGGAGAGAGGCATGTTCGAGCCGCTTCCGGAGCCCTGAAATCGCTGTTAGTCTGCCGCACGTCGGTTCCCATGCGCGCGCCATGGAGTCTCGCGGTCGCGGCGCATGCTGTGGTTCCTACTCACATCTCGGTTTCCCCTCCTTGACGGCGGTCCTGACCTCGAAGAAGCACCCGATGGGCGCGGCTGTACGCTGCCCGCATTGCCTGGTGATATGGAGCGAACAGGAATATTGGGAGGCGGCCCAGGTTCGCCTCCTGGGGAGCGCACACCGAAGCCACGGCCGGGCGGACCTGATGCCTGCATCTCTTGGGGTATTCAGGGAGTCGTTTCGTCAGGATGCGTAAGGTCGGCCAAATACTATGTACACGGGTATCGGTTGTCAAAATTGCTGGCTCGCTTGGTGACGGCAAGTAGTCATGTTCCCTATCTCGTCATCGGAGGATGTGATCGTCGTCCGCTGGGAAGAAGGGAAACGCTCGAGCGTTGGGCAGAAGGTCAGACCATGGAAGATGCTGCCAGAGAGTTGCTGGACGGAAGCCAGGATCGAGCAGGAATCGGGGCACTTCGAGGGGGGCGAGTCAAGTAGGCGGCGGTAAGACCCTTGTCTTTGGACGATGAAAAGGAGAAAGCGATGGAGCGTGAAAGGTCGGTAGAGAAGGTTGCGCTGATGATGGGGATGGGATTCTGTCTTTGCCGCCTTGTCTTGGTTGAGCGAGGGTTGGGAGAAGCGTCGCGCGGGATGGACAGGGGTTGGAAATTCAGAGAGTGGAGCTATACTTGGCCACTATAGCGGCGAGAGGTGGCTGCTTGGAGGTGTGGAAGGACCCCTGTACCCATCTCCAGCGACGCAGCTCGCCCTGAAACTCCCCAGCACGTGAGCCAAGATTCTCGACTTCGCAGCGGACAAGGTTGCAGCTTACCTACCCTAGGTACGTGGAGATCAGGGCTCCCGTCCTGTTTCCAAGGCGATTCATCTGTCCTCTCACAAATTTTTGAGCATGAATCTACGGGCACCTCTCGCACAAGGCTAGCAGACGTCTTCTGGCGTTTGGTCGAGACCAAGCTTCCATGCTGCAGCACATTCGCTGCGCCTGGAATACGGGGCAATATCTTGGGAGGATGGCTGGCTGCCTTGCTAACCGTACGCGGCGACGTGCGATTTAGATACAACTTGAATGTTACTGTCTGCAGAACAATTGGGAGACAACATCAAATCTCATCGACTTCCTGTCCTTACAATGTCTCCACAAGCGTCGCGATTATTGGGGCAGGGCCTGCTGGTGAGAAACTTGACCTAGACGCCTGCATCAGATGAACTCTGACCTTATCTAGGCTGCATGCTGGCAAGGCTTCTCCATCTCAAAGGCGTCTCTGTCACCGTCTTCGAAAGCGAGGCCTCTCCAAACTATCGCTCACAGGGTGGATCGCTGGATCTTCACTCATCCACTGGGATGGCAGCGATGAAGGAGGCCGATCTCTGGACGGAATTCGAGAAACACGCTCGCTATGACGGCCAGTATCTTGCGATGACCAACAGGAACCTGAAGTACCTCTTCGTTCGTGGCGCCAGTGATAAAATCGCAAAGGTCATGGATGAGCGGCCAGAAATCGATCGCGCCAAACTGAGACAGATCCTGACTGAATCGCTACCGCATGACATGATCAGATGGGATCACAAATTACTCCACGTGCAGGACAATGGGATGCTGATATTCAAGAATGGCATCGAATCGAAATTCGACCTTGTCGTTGGAGCTGAAGGCGCCTGGTCTAAGGTCCGCACCTTTCTCGCGCCGGACCTTCAGCCTGTGTATGCTGGGGTCGGGATGTACGATCTGCAGATCCCAGACGCCGAGACCACAGCTCCTGATGTCTACAGACTTGTCAATCGTGGTAGCGTTTTCGCCGGAAGCGAGGGTCAGCGCATGACAATCCAGCAGCTTGGTAGCGGCGCAGTCAACGTTTACGCCTTCCAACGGTACGATCGTCCAGACTGGATGGAGGCGAATAACTGTGGTTATGACTCCTCGCAACTCAGCGAAGTCAAAGGAAGTGCTTCTCCGAGACTATGGGCATTGGTGCCCAGAGTTGAGAGCAGTGCTCCAGGCCACCCAAGGCAGCTGCACCCCGCGCTCAGTGTACGTTCTGCCGACAGGACAGCGCTGGTCGCACAAACCCGGGTTTACTTTGATTGGTGACGCTGCGCATCTTATGACCTCGTTTGCCGGCGAGGGCGTGAATCAGGCGCTTGAAGATGCCCTCTGTCTCTCACATGTGATCGTTGCAGCTGCCACGGAAGGCCGAGATCTGGATTCTGGTATCAAGCAATTCGAGGACGACATGATCACGCGAACCACCAAACTCCAGCAGCTTTCACTCGACTTGGTGCACGACTGGATGTTTACTCCTGACGCACCTGACTCAATAATGCCGAGAGTGCTTGCAAGACATCTAAACGCGCATCTCCCATGGTTTCTACACCCCTTTACGTCGGCTGGTCTTCACGCGTACTACTATATTGCCAACTGGTTTTGATCAAAGGATTGGCGGCATCAAGGAATCGGCATCCTTCGACTAATGTTGACGAGACAGTATATGAATCCCTCTAAGACACAAGCAGAAAGGGGTTACCGTATCCGAAGATACGTAGGCCGACGGAGTCCTTGGTAATACAAGGCAGAAACCTATTAGGGTGTTGTTCAGACATACTCAGAGCAGCATTGAGAGGCCTCTTCAAACACTCTGTGATTCTATCACAAGCACGTGTATTGCGCTGAACTATGACTCTTGTCGCAGTTTTTCGTGCTGTTTGTTGCTCACGCTACGCGTTATGCCTTGGCTTCGCCCCGTCTCGACTTGAAAAGGGGACCCGATTGTTTCTAACAAGTCAAGTGGCATGTTGTCTCTGTCCTTGTGAGAGCCTTGGAAAGTTGCACTTCGTTCTCATAGTCGACCATCACGGCATCCAGAAATGTTTATCTTTACTTTTCGTCGTTGCAGAAAGGGACAGATTACTACTCGCAGAAGCAACTACGGCCCTCGGAACTCAAACAGGAACGACCTGAGATTGCGAGGAGAGAAATCGGCTGCGTGGTATGGCGGTGAATTCGTAGTGAAGCGCTGGTCTCCATGCGTGAGTAAGTGATCACTGTTAGGACAAGAGGCATTTCACTGAGAACTTGGAGATAGACTTGATAAGTGAACCTGGATTTTGAGAACCTAATATACTCAAGATGAATATAGGAGAAGTTCGTCAACAATGGAGTGCATCACATACTTCACAATGTGTAGTTCACTACCCAGGTCGGTGAAGAGCACAACCAGCCGATCACAACCAACCCTCGTCCATATGCGATTGGTATGTACAAATGCCATTGATACTAATATCTAACCAATTATTCTGATAGTGTGTCGATCTAACAAGAACCGCCGGACATGCTTTCCAAATGAATTCGACTGTGTCAGAAGCCACGGTCAGTTGGTTCGCGGGCCGTTCACCGACGTGATACCCCAGCGTAGGATTCCAGATGAAGGAGATTTCGTCACTGAGTTTGTACAAACATTGACATCGGAGTTTCTTAGACCAATCATCTTATTCTGGTAAAGCTCGCACGGGTCTCCGTGCCGGGTCTCTGATCATGGATCCCAATCCATGGGCAGACCCGACGGCCCCATCATTCGAAAGATTCGCCGAGTATTATCTGAGGTTACGTTGCTCAAGCTGTTCGAGGATGATTCACAATACGTGGATCGCATTTCGCGGCTGAGTTCGAGCCCCGTCGTCAATAAGCCAGAGGGGAAACTTTCTTCGTATCCATGGCGAGACGCCGTGTGCAATGGCAGAGACAAAGACCATCTCCAAGAAGAATAGGTAAATTCGAGCGAACGAAGCGTGATACTGAAACGGGAACTCTAGAAGGCCAATAATTGGCGACGAGATGCAGGGAGCCTTCACCGAGACGCGTGGGCGTGAAGAGTCGTCTGTCCACGCACGGGTTGCCGTTGTAGGTGAGCCTCTCCAAGACCTTTACGGCGAAGCTCTTCCATTGTTGCTGTGACTGGTACACCTGCATGCCACTTTCTCGCTTGCAAATGGTAGCAAGGTCGGACAACCCCAGAGTCGGGCTCCGTTTCAGTGGCTCGATATTGACGGTGACGACGGCAGCACTAGAGAAGAAAGCGTGCGGTGAAAGGATCTCGATGTTGCCTGGCCCCTGCTCATGGTTCCCTGGAACTCGTCTGCTTACTCCGGCCAGGGCCAGAGGCAGAGCCTCTCCAACCTCTGGAGTATTCTGCTACGTGCTCAAGGTATATCGGGAGCTGATGAAGTTCGAAACGTCTAGATTACCGGGAGGTCAAACATCCTCCTCTGTGATCCAATATTTGTCTCTGCCGCGTAGGAGTTCCGAGTTGGATGATGTCTGTAAGTCCTTGCACTATTGCAATCTCGGCGCTCTGCTTCGTGCGCGGCTTGTCCAAGGTATGGTGCCTGATGAACTGGCCGGTGCAGTTCGTCAGGAGGGATGGGTGGTTCGCGCGCCCCGGGTATCCCATGGCGTCGTCACACGGGATCTCGAGCACGTTGTCGCCATCGGGGTTGAAGTCGTAGCGAATGTACTAGGAGAAGGCCCTCTGCTCATGGCTCCACTTCTCCTTCCAGTTGGCGCAGCCTTTGTACCGCGTTTCCTGAGGACATTCTGCCCACGCGGCCATCATGTCGAACGTGAGGGGCGAAGCTTGGGCGACGATGAAGCCCGTGTTGAGGACCATCTTGCCCTTGCTGTCTTCGCTCACGTGCTTGTTGCCGTTGACGACTTGAGCCACGTCTACAGGCATCGCAATGGACGTCCGTGGCGTCACGCCCCAGCGATTGAAGAGCCACTCGAGAGGGACCTCCAGATGCTGTATGGTTGCATCGGCATCGATGAGGACCACGAATCTGTACGATTTGAGGAACCGCGCGAGCGCGTGGGGTTTGATCCACGTGTTATGCATGTCTTTCAAGTCCACAGCATTGAAGAAGCGGTAGTCGTATCCGTGGATTTGCGCTGGGAGACGTCAGGCTGATGTTCAATAAGTGGCGAACGAAGGCTGTCCAGGCAACGGCTCATCACTGCGGCCATAGGGTCAACTCACCATAGAGGAAATGATTCATGAAGCTTGCGCTCGCGGCCGAGCCTTTGCGCTTCAGCTTGATCGATTCCCACTCCATCCGGTCGTGGTTCCAGAGCCCATTCGGACCCTTGGGTGCTCGGGTGTCGATGTCCACGATCAGCACCTTGTCCTTCAAGGGTTCTTTCCACACCGGCCCATTCGCCGCGATTCCGAACTTCTTGCCGGAAGCATCTTGATACGTCCTTGCGGGTATAGGGTGCTTTATCGGCTCGAAGAGATTGGCGAAGGATCTCGAAGTGGACGACTAGTCAGACCCTTGGCCGAGGGCGCTGCCCAAATCAGACTGCCGTGGTCAGCCGATGTCGATACCAGGAAGAGAAAGCACACCGCGACAAGCACAGAAACGCCGATAAAACCACGTTGCGAGAACATGGTCGATCAAGTTGATGGGTATTGAGCTGGACCTTTGGCTGGGATATGCCGAGAAGATCGTCAAAGAGGATCTCAAGCTTGAAGACTGGATCGAGTAATGGATGGAAGGGATCTTCCTGGCGAGCCTCTTTTTTTTTCTTGCTTCAGAGGAGAGAGGACAAACGGGCAGCTCCTCCACAACACTGATAATATCGCAAGAGCATCGCGCGGCCCGATACAGACCAGACCACCTTAACGTGTGTAAGCGTAAGTGGTGACCTTGTTTCCTCACAGGAACTCAAGACTCAAAGGGCTCTATACGCCAAACGGGCTGACTTGATCATCTCCGGTGTCTTACGTGGACAGGCAAGGTGTGGGTTTAGACTTTCTGTATGCCTTCACCTAAGGTGGGACCCGTCAAGGGAGGTCCGCATTGTGTCCTTTATGAGCGGTCTAGATTGGATGGAGACTGAAGAAGGTGGTTTTATTATTCCCACGCCGAGCGGGTCCATGAGAAACAATGCATGATTCAGAGGCAAAGCTATTGACTTGCTGAGTGATTGGAATCGTGGATCTCTGACAGTATGTAGTTAAGCCAATATTGCCCAAGCTGAAGAAGCCCAGAGATCTGGCGCCCCACGCCCGAAATGAAGCGTTTATCATGAGCTGAAGATCATTTCGAGAGTGTGCAGCTGTCATCAGGTCGATGGGGCTGGGCTGGAAAGCCCACCAAGTTTGACAGCATCGAACAAGGCAATCTTGCATTCCGTTCTGGCGCATCCGGTGGGGGCCGTTCCGGACCTTGATGCTGGCGGCGTTCAAAGACAGAAAGGAGAGCCTTCATGATGGCCTAAACCTGCAATTATCTGGCCCTGCAGAATTTTGCATTCAGCGTTTTCCAACAACCGCTTCCAATATTCTAAAGCTGAAGGTGGGGTAGATCCCGATTAGCTATTCGATGCAAGGGACTTCGACACGAGCCCTAGAACGACAACCTTGATGAGACTATGTTGTTCTGCCTTGCACTATTGTGTTTTAAGACGCCTCGTTTCCTTTCAATGGTCATCAGAAACACTGGTGATAGCTGTTGTCCGCTTTCAGCTGTTGTAATCTCCGAATCCTGTTCATCAACTCATGAGGAGCGCCGCCACAACACCGAAGAGGTAGTAGATGTTGGTGAAGAAGCCCATGCCTGAGAGCGTGGCGGCTGCGTCGTCTGTTGGTTCTGCCGTCGGAGCCTCACCTGTCAGGGTCCTGTCTGTGACCAGCGACTCCAAGCCGGGTCCCAATCGGTCGGCAGTGGCGGTGTAGTAGTTGCTCACGGCCGTCGGCTTCGCCATAGATGGCAGTTCACCAATGGTCCAGAGGCCAGCAGTCGTGCTGGAAGCGCCAATGGTATTGAGGATAGAGTTGAGGCCGGCGGTCGCGCCGGCCCGGCAGTACGCGCTCGACACGCTAGAAACAACGGCCTTGCCCTCGTTGTACTGGTCTTCGGAGATGAGGTCTTGATAACTCAGGCACGCTCCGCAGCCAACGGTGTCGTAAAAAAATGAGCCTGTCGCCGTCATGTCAGCAGGGCAGGTCTAAGCCAAGGTCCTCGCACGGGGGGAACGATTGGCAGGGCAGAGTTTCTCACCGTCACAAACGCACTGCTTCATTTCGCTGGACGTCAGGTTTCCATTCTCATTGCCAACACCACAAGCTTCCATGATCTCGGCTTGACGGAAGCACGGCGGCAGCGACTCGTCAGAGTTGCCGCCCACTGTGTCCTTGCTGCCTGGGAAGCATGGGTGAGACTGCTCGCGATCAGGGCGTCCTGGCGGTGGCCGTGGCTCAGCAGACGTTGTCTGGACCAGAGCGACAAGCGCAGTGAAAAGTGCGACAGGTCTTGTCATCTTTTTGGATCTTGTAATAGGCGAAATGGTATGTCACTATTTTGAAGTTGCTTCACGGAAAGGCTCCAATCTTGATTGCAAGAATCAAGGTATCTGGCCGTGCGGGGGATCTGGTTAAAGATGGAAACACCTTAACTGACGTAAAGAAACAAAGAACAAAAACAAGCTTCTTTGCCAGGCACCAGGGGACTCAGCCACATCCACTGCCTGCTCCATTGTTGAGCGTTACAGTCAACTCCCATGCACGCACAGTATGTGAAGAAGTCTGCAACTGTGCCGCAGGGCGTTTCATGGTGTTGCTCCCGCGCTGCATGAAAATGACATCATCCACAACAGCGAGCAGCAAGCCCCATCCAGGCCCAGTACGAGTAACTTACTCTTAACTGCCGCAACAGCGCTTCACACCAGCGATGGCCCAGCCGCCCACTCCCGAGCTTATCCTTTCTTGGCTTCACCTTGGCTCCTTCTAGGTTGCTTGGCGAGTAGGAGGGAGCATTTGAGGAACAATTGAAGATGGGGTTTCGTGCTGTGCCACTTGGCCGCGTGTGCTGCATCTCTTGACTTGGCCTTCGCTAATTTGATCCTGCGAGATGGTATCTAGGCGACGTCGAACGCTGCAATCGGGTTTGGCATCGGCTGTATTTCCAGCATCGCATATTGAGACCGACCCATGGCTGGATATGCTCTCACATAGAGTATCATATATCGATACGGGAAGGTATGGCTTCACCGTTCAACCCGGGGACTTTTTTTGCTGTGGCGGCCATCGACACACGACAAGCCCGAACGTGAGATCGATGCAATGCAGCTCTAGTGACGTCAAAGATCATGGATTCTGAGAGATGGTCATGAACGCTTCCTTTCGTGGGGCACCATAGCCGCCATACAGTATGAATCTCGGCCATGCTGACTAGATGAGACATAAGTCGGCCAGCCTCGAGTTCAGCTGGTGGCGCACGCGGGATGTTGACAGCCGTAGGGGTGAGTGTGTTTGTATGCTGCAGGTCCAATTCTGATCGTAGAATTTGCTTCCATGGCGAATGATCTGCATTCAGGAATGGTCATATTAGCTATTCCGCTCGCAGGAGTTGCGGACTGTATTGTTGGTTCATCCAGGTTGTCCCCTGCCATAGTCAGAACCTCTTCACCATCCTGCAGGTTTCCCAACACACGACACTGTCTCGGGCCCGAGCAAACATTGACTTTGCGGCGCATGTAAGGTTGTATTATCCTATTTAGTAAGCTTGCGAGTCTATTCGTAGGATCAGCTTCCTGGTCGATGACCTATCTGCACGCCTAGCTTGTGGCTTCGCTTGGGCCGCGGTTCATCATGGGAAGCGGCACGGCGAGTGATCTCTCGCAGTCGATCGTCAGCCTGATTACCCCTTCCTCGACTAAAGGTTGGACGCACCTTGGTCTTGAAACACTGAACCCTTATGCAGGGATTTTGCGAGGGATCACCAGGATCATATGAGTCCCCTGCCGGTCATCATGCTGGCTCCTTCGCTACTGTTTCGTCAAGAACAAAGTAATTCTGATGACTATACATTTGCACTTACATACCGTCCCGCGAGCTGTGCCGCATTACATGCCAACATCACGGCATCATCTCTCTCGAGCCTGACGGCATCCGTCCAGCATATCGATCCTTTGACCTAACGCCACCGTTTGATCCTCTTAGCACCATCATTCCCAGCCCCGTTCTTGCTCGTGAGCTCACCGCTTCATAGCCAGATGCTTCACTTTCTGACCATGTCCAAGTCCATCCAGACCCGAAGAAACAAGCGGTGGGATTTGCAGAGTCATCATCGCCACTGCACAAAGATTCATCAACTACTAAAACACTGCTCGTAGCCTGGTCTTCCCATATTGGAGCCTCAACTATAAAGATCCTCATCGCCGTTTCTCGAAAGACTTCATTCACGCCCACCATGAACAGCTGCAACAACGAAACCAATTTCTTTGATCACGCCGAGCCAATTCTCAGCATCCCCGAAGCGGGATCTTGCTCATTACTGACCGGCTACGAACGGTCAAACATCACCGCCAACGCAAACATCTTCCAGCCCTGCTGCTCCGAGGCCAAGCCCGTAGGAGAAGAACGTGCTACCTGCACCTGCAAGCTGGACTCTTGCGATACCTGCTTGGCGCAGCACAAGGAGGACTTCCTTCTCGTGGCAGCAGTTTGCAACCAAGAATCCGCCGCCATTCCCCGTCTCAGGATTCCCAGGATGGCTGCCGCCCTCTTCGTCATTGGCACATTGATGCTCCAGGCTTCGGCTTCCATCGTTCCACTCGACCCACGAGACCACCGCGACGTTCCGGGGAACTTCCTCGGAGAGATCCAGAGCCATCGGATCAAGCGTGGTGAGAGTGCTGACGTCATATCCAACGCCCTGAGCCTTCTGGGCGAGACCACAATCATTGACTGTCTTGGAAATGGGGCTACCAATGCCGACAACGCCGCCGCGGCCTCCGACGCCCTCATCAAGGACCTTGGTGAAGGTCTGACGTTGCCCGCCCACACGTGCCGCAATCAGGATGTCAGCAACAGCGTGGCTGAGGTTTGCAACGACGGCGATGTCGAGTACAAGGTCGAGCGTGACCACCTCAAGGCCGCCCTCGATCTGATGCTGGAGCAGTGCTCCTCCAATGGCAAGTCCGGAAAGGTAACCCTCGACAACAAGATTCGCTTCAATCTTTACGCCCGAGCCGGGATGGGCCGTGCTGGCAGCGCCAGCAAGAAGAACAAGAGAGGCCTTGTAGAGAAGCGCTGTATTGGCCCAGACGCTGTGGAGGTCAGAGGATGCGCCGAAGACGTGTGTGAGCCGAAGATTGTCGTGAACGAGTCTGGCGACTGCCCCTGGACCCATCAAGACGATGGTGACAGCTGCGGCCAGTACTGCGAAGTCCGCGCAACCAAGTACTACGGCCCAGCCGAGGAGTACGAAAACACCCGTTTCTGCCAAGGCAACAGCTGTTATCTGGAGGAAGGTGAAGGATACAGCTTCGAGAAATCGATTGGTGCCAACTTCGGCCTCAGTGGTGGAGGCGGCTCCCCCATCGAGACGGTTCTGTCTGCCGGCATCAGCTTCGGTTTCACATGGGGCAAGCAGGAGATGACCACTCAGGGTGTCGACTTCGGCGGCGAGGGCAAGTGTGGTTTCTGGATGAAGGCGCCAACTATGCTTCACAGCTGCGGGACTTTCTCAGAATATCAAGCCAACTTCGGTGAGCTGGTTCTTTACTGTCTCAAGGACGCCCCCTTCATGGCAACGACCCAGAATGCCTGCTCCGACACCATCGCCAAGTCCATCACCGGGGACGACGAGGGGGACGTTGTCGTCATTCCTCGCTACCACAGCTGCACCGACCGCACTGAGCTGCCTATGGAGGAGCAGTCCCAACAATGGAAGGATCTGTATGGCGGTAGTCTCGCTGACCTTGACTGTTAAATTGAGGATCTTGTCCTGTGGCAACAGTTTGGCGAGGACAAAGTCCCCGCCTGGATATCTTGAAGTATTGATTTTCTATCCTGAGAGGCTGGCTCCTTTCTGTATGTAATGATTGACGGAAAATCTTCATTCTGGATGCATATTCGCTTGTTCTTCGTGTTTGATTTGAAAAGAAAACTGCCTATCATCAACCATTTCTGTTACACGTTCAAAGTGTCCGCGATTCGTAATCGAGAACTTTGCCAACCGTCCCAGGTTGTGAAAGTTTGCCCTTCCGCTGAATATGATGTTCATGAGCATGAAGGGTGAATGCCCCCACTAGGAGTGAGGTACATGCATGCGCTCGACAGGGGTCCAAGCTTTTACATAGGATTTACCTCATCTCGTATTGCCTCGTACCTTATTGCGTACCCTGGGCGAGACAAGGTGCTGACCGCGTGCACGATTAGCATTACGGAGCGCAGGGATGCGTTTGTTTGACGACTGCTATGTAGCGGCAAAAGTCCAGCCTGCGTTAGGGCATTTGCCGTTGGTTGCGATCTATCAAAAGGGAAACGCCGAGGATTGAAAAAATGTTTAAAGAGGATGGAGAGGCTCGCATAAGTTGAGATGGCTGAAGGATCGGCACCGTTGTGCGTACAGAGTATATTGCCAGTGATAAGCACGGGGATGCAGTGGTCACGAAGACGTCCACGCTGCACATGCGGTCCCACTGCAAGTCCACCCATTAATTGCCTTTCGTTCAAATGTGTTCGGGAGACGCACGGGAATGAATTCGGAACTCGATGGAGGAGGATTGGCTTCTGATGCTTTCTCACTGGGGGGCATCCCACCTGCCGTATCTGCGGTGTCGTCAGCGGACCTGCAAATACACACCAGTATGAATAGAACGCGCAGCTTCGTGAAGCTCGACTGCCTTACCAAAACGCCACGACGACGCCGACTCGCGCGTGATCTCTGAGTAAGCCAGCATTCCGATTGACTTCCATCTCAGCGCTTCATATGACAAGCTGGGGTTCACTAGGCGGCTGCTGACCTCGCACGCCACATTCTCAAGCCAGCCAGGGCTGAATCAATGGTGCATGTGGACCAGGAAGCTCGAGTCCGGCCGACACGACCAGCCGACGCAGCAGCCACAACCGGCGGTGCCGTTCGGGGCATAGAAGTCCCGGCACTGGGTGGTGCAGGTGGGTCTCTTGAAGGGACCGCCATGCTTGTCGAGGATTGCTACGCGATTGAACCACTGGCGGCTCTGACAACCTTTTCTACAGGCCTGGGCCATAGATATGTCCTTCAATCTCATTGGCACCGCACTATCTGGGAGCAGTTACGGCTTGTTGGAAACCATTCCTCTAGAGCTCCAGGAATACGGGAAAATAAAGAGAATCCCCAATCACACGCGCCGATTGCCCCGCGCGTGTTCAGCGAGCCTGGCGATGTTGCAAATTTCCTCAAGCGACGGGCTTCATGTCTGAACACTACAGCGCGCCGTGATGGCGAAGAAGGAGTGGCAATCGCGAGAACATATGAGCAACTAACTCGGCACGATGGGATTTGAAGGGTGCCGACTTAGCCTGTGTGGTGTGTCGTGATGCCACTAGCCAGACAAGCCCGTCAGAAAACAACGCCACCGATCCTGGCGATGGCATTATGATGGTTGCCGTTACTCGCGCTGATTTGGCTGGCAACGGTGATGATGCCTTCCGAGTTCTCCGCCATGTCTCGACCATGGGTCACATCTCAGTGTCTGGCCCTCACGTTCGCTGCACATCCGTTCGCTGCACATCCGTCCGCGTGCCGGCTACCAATGGCTGGCCAGCGGCGCAGAAGCGATCCGCGTGATCTTTAGTGTTTTTGACTGGACCGCTGTCCTCGCTGGAGTCCAGGCTGTGGGCTTGAGGAGGGCTGCCTTCGATGCAGCATTGGCTTTTGCCAAGAGCGACGACCGAAGCGGGAGGGGGCCGCTCTTGGAACGGCAAGCCTTTGCCGACTTGCTGTCAGGGGTGAATGTGTCGATCGAAGCTTGTCGGGCACTGACATGGAAGGCAGCGCACGCGATTGAACATGACCCTGGTGCTTTACGATAGGCACCGAGAGTGGCCCTTGCTTCGAAGCTTTATTGCAGTGAACCTGCTATATACTGTACCAAGGCTATTGTGGACACTATCCATGCCATCGGAATGTGCGTTATGAGGCATCCGCCACTATCAATTACGCCCTATTCCCAACCCTCTCAATACTAGTCTTGGACACTGGCCATGGCACTGGTACAACTCTTAATGTAACCATAGCGCATTGACTGACATGGTACAACCCAGTACAGCCCAGAACGGCATATGACACACAGCAGCCGTTTGCACGTATCCTCAGCGACACGGTTAGCCTGCTAATCCTCCACTGAGGCAAGGTTGGAGTTCGAAGGCGGCACCTGCAGCAACTCATGCTCTCTCAACATACGATCCCTGGGTGGCCACCTATGGTACTTCGTAACGACTTCCAAATGAAGCTGTCGTTGATGAGCTGTCTATCAACCCCGGTCCACTGGCAAACCGGAGAAAGCTGGCAGAGGGGGGTGACTATCAGCCGGAGGGTTGTGTTGTGCGATGCTGACGAGCCAATGACACGGCGTACAACAATCGAACATTCGAAGTAGGTTGAAAGCTTCCATGGCGCTAAGAAGGGCAGAAATGGTGTGATACTAAATATGATCCAGTGTCCCTCTTTTACCACGTTGCGGCCATCTCGTTCCCAGCATTCCAAGGTCCCAGGTTTCCATTAGTCTGGTAATTGGGTCAGCGTCTGGGACTCTGGGGTTAGCCAAAGACAAAAGCTCCATGGAAGCCCAGCCGAAAGCATGCACACCTGGGCAGGGTCTAACCGAAGTCGGCATCGTCAAATACCGCCTGTCTACCATAAGTTCCCGTTTTTGCCGGTCGGGGAACAAGACCCTGACTAGCTGCCAAGCAAACGTTCCGTGCTATCGCCCCTCTTCATACCCGTTGCGGTTGGTTCGCTGCCGAGTGCCGATGCTGGGGACCACAGCATCCCCCCCAAACCCACAAGACAACCCACAAGATGCTGCATCAGTGCTCACACAGCTGTGCAACCTGGCTAATCATGTGCCGATATATCCTCTGACCATGGTCCGAAAAGGCAGGAGGTTGCGCCCACAGCTCCCGAGGCACAACCCATCGCAGATGAACTCCGTCCCGCGAACTCACCAGCCTCTTGGGCGTAGCACGCACTGATCAGCACGCTTGCAGCATTGTGCGAGACCTAAATGAAGGCCCGGAAGACTCTCGGCCCACACACCACGCGTGCCGTAGATTTCGGAAAACGGCACTGGTATCGCAGACTGGAGTGCCAGATGAATTGCCACGAGACCCGCTTAGACGTCCCTTCGCAGTGTAGCCTCCTCGCCCAGCGCATCGCGCGACCCAAACGACAGAAGTTCCTGTGGAATGGGCGCAAACCCATGCGACTCACTCTAAGAATGGCGAGAGATCACCCTCCATAGCACATCATTTAGCCTCTGGTCTACTGGGACTTTTTGCGATACTGGGGAGATGACAGCGGCGGCTACGTTCGGGTCCTCCCCACGATCTATCAACATCCAGAACCGCCTGAGGGTCCATGATACTGAGTGGGTTGCGATAAGCACGTTTCGTTGACAAGGTGCCATTTCGAGATCTACCGCCAGTCCGGAAGAGTGGCAAAGGTGCTCCATGAACTCAGTTATATCTGGTCTGTCCGCGCCCCCTCCCTGATCATCTGAAGGTCACCCATTCAATTCGGCATGAACACGGTCTTGAGGTTTCTGGACAATTCTCAGATGCTCTCGTGATCACGACAAGCAATATTGAGGCCAAGGTCTTCAGCGCCTATCCAACTCACTCCTGTCCTGACATTGATCTGTTGGGCTGTAGTGTGCCATTCACAAACCTCAGCAACACGCCGTAACTTGGAAGTACAGCCATGGCTTCCCAACACTCAAACACCGACGACTCTGTCGAGAGGCGTGACTCCACCGGGGAGCATGTCGTTGACGAGAAGAAGGGTGCCGCCCCTAGCAGTGATGTGCAACGCGTCGACACCGAGGTCATCAATCTGGCGGGCAAGCTCGGTGAGCGTGAAGATGGACTCGCTCCCTTGGACGATATTGCCTTTGTCATGCCACGCATTGAGGTCATGACCGTCGACGAGGCTCGCGAGATTGTCGTCACCATGTTGGAGGACCACAAGTACGACTACAATTTTTCTGAGGCGCAGCGAGTCAAACTTCGCAAGCTCCTTGAAGGAGTCCCAGAAGGTCAGACCAGTGACGAATGGGAGCTCGAAATCAAGACAGAGGCCGCTGTCATGAGGTACTACTCACCTTACCCTGAGGTTCGAGCTGTCACAAACCCCACGGACGATCCGGACATGGCCTGCGAGACTATCCGAGCCCACCTGCTCGGCTATATCTGGGCTTGCCTGGCGCAATTCACCAACTCGCTGTTCAACTCTCGCTTCCCACAGATTGTCTTGTCGTCTGTCGTTATTCAACTGCTGTTGTATCCTTGTGGTGTTCTATGCGCCCGTATCCTGCCGGACTGGGGCTTCAACTTGCAGGGGAAACGAGTCTCTCTCAACCCAGGACCATGGACCTACAAGGAACAGATGCTGTCCACGATCATTGTCGATGTTGGCCTGACATCCGCCTACTGCTTCTGGAACATTCAAACGCAGACAGTTTACTATGGCGACAAGTGGCTCACACCTGGTTACGGCATCCTCCTCCTGCTCTCCACACAGCTCATGGGCCTCGGCTTCTCTGGCCTGCTTCGTCGTTTTGTCGTGTACCCCACAGAGGCGCTGTGGCCCAGCATTCTGCCCTCTGTTGCTCTGAACAGAGCCCTGCTCGTGCCCGAGAAGAAGGAGACCCTGCACGGGTGGAGCATCTCCCGCTATCGCCTCTTCTGGTACATCACAGGCGCCATGTTCGTCTACTACTGGCTGCCGGATTATCTCTTCCAAGCCCTCAGTCTCTTCCCTTGGATGACCTGGATTGCTCCCAACAACTTCAACTTGAACTTGATCACTGGATCTCAGACAGGCCTCGGGGTGAACCCCATCCCCTCCTTCGATTGGAACGTCATAAGTACCTATTCCCAGCCATTGGCGGCCCCGTTCTTCTCCACAGCCCAACAGTATATTGGTACATGGCTGGGATTCTTCGTCATCGTCGGCCTGTACTGGACTAACACCCGCTGGACTGCCCATCTGCCCGCGAATAGCTCTGGCATCTTCGATAATACTGGAGCTCGCTACAATATTACCAGGGTTCTCAGCCCCGGGACTGCTATTCTCAACGAGGCGGAGTATGAGAAGTACTCGCCCCCGTTCTACAGTGCCGGCAGTCTGGTGACCTACGGCTCGTTCTTCGCCTTCTACCCCTTTACGTTTGTCTTCATCATCCTCGACATGTGGCGCCCCATGTGGAAAGCCTACAAGGCTATGGCGCAGGATGCCGTGGAGAGCACCTCTCGCATCATCGTAAGCATCAAAAGATCCGCTGCTGCGTTGCTGAAAGGCGATTTCCGTGGCGCCTATGAAGCGTTCAACACCAAAGGTGGAACGTCCATCTACGATGGTTTTGATGATCCATTCATTCACCTCATGAAGAAGTACCCTGAAGTCCCAGACTGGTGGTTCCTGATTATCGCCCTCGTTGCCTTCATTTTCGCCATTGTCATTGTCCAACATTGGCCAGAATTGGACACCCCTGTGTGGACCATCTTCTTCGTCATTGGTTTGAACCTCGTCTTCCTGGTCCCCATGTCTTACCTGTATGCGGTATCTGGAACCACCGAAGGCTTGAATGTTGTCACCGAGCTCATTGTCGGTTACGCTCTTCCGGGGCACCCTGAGGCTCTCATGTTCGTGAAGGCGTTCGGTTACAACATCAATGGCCAGACCGACAATTATATCTCGGACCAGAAGATGGGCTACTATGCCAAGCTCCCGCCCCGCGCTATGTATCGTGGACAGGTCATCAGCGCCACTATTACTGCGCTCGTGGCTTATGGCGTGGTCCAATTTGTCGATACCTCCATCGACGGTATCTGCACTCCGGATCAAAGCTCTGGATTTAACTGCGAGAACGGATCCCAGGTCTACTACTCATCCTCCGTTGTTTGGGTAAGTTTGAAACAAGTGCGCAGATATTTAAGGTGGACAAGAGAACTAACGGCATGCTTTAGGGAGCCATCGGACCCAAGAGAACCTTTTCCCAACTTTACCCAGAACTTAAGTACACCTTCCTGTTGGGCTTCCTCTTGGCACTTGTTTGGTGGGGTGTCAAGCGTACTGGTTCGCGTATGCGCCAGGGAGTGAAGAATGTGATCCCATCCGGCCTCTTCTCCGTCCTCAACACCGTTCTCTTCCGACCAATTGCGAGCCTCCAGCACGTTCACCCGTCGCTCATTTTCAACGGTATGCTGACATGGGCCCCACTGAACATGTCATACTACACTGGTGGTCTTTACTTCTCATTCGCGTTCATGTTCTACTTGAAGCGTTACAAGACTGCGTGGTGGGAGAAGTACAACTACATTATCTCTGCTGCCCTTTCGGGCGGTGTGGCAATCTCGGGTATCATCATCTTCTTCGCCGTCCAGTACCACAATAAGCCGATCCACTGGTGGGGTAATGATGTTCTGGGCAACACCATCGACGGCGGCGGTGCGTCTGGACAGGTTGCACTGATGCCACCGACTGAGCCTTTCGGACCTACAACGTGGTATTAGTGCAGAGGCCAGATCCCTCTCGGTCTGCGACACGGACGCATGCCCAGTGTAAGGTAGTCTAGTTCTATAATCAAATTAATTTCACGGTTATTACACATGTTTCAGCTGTACTTGACTATAGTCTTTGTGTGGAAATTTCGTCTATCGCTCCTCCGTTTCGTGAACCTGAGTGCCTCTACTGAAGGCGATGCAAAAATACCGTCACTTATGGCCAGCACATGCTTTGACATTTACTGAATGAGGAAACGGAGTGCCAAAACGAGTGAAGTCTACGAGACCTATGAACCAGGATTGGTGCGCGACTTGGAAGTGGAACACATGGACGTTCCAGGGAAGAGCTCGGCTCCTGATGCCGTGATGGTGCCTAGTTCCCGTCCGCATGCGCATCACCACATGATCTTCCCCGCGTTTTGCCCCCGTGAGTCGATCAAAGCCACTCGCCCTAGGTTGACGCAAGGACCAATCTCAGTACTCGGAACACTCTGATTCGTGCTCTTATACATAGAGTAGTCATGAAAGACACAGTGCGATTAACACCGGCTGCAGCTCCCAGTCCGGTATGGTTCACCCGTCGGTCCAATACTACTGAACCGTCGGATCTTTCTGCAAAGACTGGTTCAAGTCAGCACTGCCGTGTACTGCCGTCCAAACAGCATGTGTACAGGTCCTAATGCTACAGGTCTCGGCGCACTTGGCTCCCTAGTTGACCACAAATCCGGGGACTTTTGTGGTCTTGAGGCCAGAATGGAACCCCTAACGATCATTGTCGTATACCTAGCTTCTCCCCAGAGATGCGCACCACTCGCGTCCTCCGAAGAGAAGGAAATGGATGGAGTGTTAGAACCGGAGAATGGCTCTTGTCACTGGACGCCAAGCTATAAGAGCGGCATCTCTGTCAAAGTCGAGGTTAGGATAAGCAAACCCACGACGTATTCATACTCAAAATATCAAGCAATTGCAGAATGTCATCAAGTCGATCTCTTCGATCGGCAGCCAAGGCCCTAGTTGCCGCCACTCTTGCAGCTGCCGGCCCTTGCGATATCTATGCAGCGGACGGTGCTCCATGTGTAGCCGCACACAGTACGACTCGGGCTCTGTATAACTCATTCAACAGTGCCTTGTACCAACTCACGCGGAACTCAGACGGTGCCACGACTGATATCTTCCCCCTCACTACTGGTGGTGTAGCGAATGCTGCTGCTCACGATAGCTTCTGCAACGGTGCCACCTGCCTATTCTCTATTATTTACGACCAGTCCGGCCGCGGGAATCACCTTACTCGTGCTCCTCCCGGAGGCGCAGCCAGTGGGCCAAACCCTGGTGGCTACGATGACATCGCGGCGCCTCTCGGTGCTCCCGTCACCTTGAATGGCAATAAAGCATACGGCGTGTTTGTCTCTCCCGGCACCGGCTATCGTAACAATGAGGCCAGTGGTACAGCAACTGGAGACGAACCACAGGGCATGTATGCTGTGATTGACGGCACTCATTACAACGATGGATGCTGCTTCGACTATGGCAATGCTGAGACCAGCAGCCATGACACTGGCAATGGGCATATGGAGGCCATCTCCTTTGGCAACATTGATGTCTGGGGCAGTGGCAGCGGGGACGGCCCGTGGATCATGGCGGACCTGGAGAATGGACTGTTCACCGGGGAGAATGTCAAGTACAACGGCAACGATCCGACTATCACCGATCGCTTCGTTACCGCTGTGGTCAAGGGGGAGCCGAGCCACTGGGCAATTCGCGGAGGCAATGCCACCTCTGGAGACCTATCGACGTTCTACGACGGCGTTCGCCCTGACGCCAACGGCTACAACCCCATGAGCAAAGAAGGGGCCATCATCCTCGGCATTGGCGGCGACAACAGCATTGGAGCCCAAGGGACGTTCTACGAGGGTGTCATGACGAGCGGCTATCCGTCCGACTCCGCAGACGACCTGGTGCAAGCCAATGTTGTAGCCGCTGGATATGCCATAGGAGCTCTCAGCACCGGTGATAAGCCTTCCGTGGGTTCATCCGTCACAGTCAGGGCTACGACTCCAGGATACACCAACAGGTTCCTCGCGCATAACGGCTCTGTCGTCAACACGCAGATTCTGACATCGTCGTCTTCCTCTGCCGACCGAGCAGCCGGGACATGGATTGTGCGATCCGGGCTTGCCAATGATCAGTGCTTTTCCTTCGAGTCTAGCGATACGCCGGGCAGCTTCATTCGCCATTCGGGTTTTAAGTTGCTGCTCAATGCCAATGACGGGTCCAAGTTGTTCCACGAGGACGCGACGTTCTGCACGCAGCCTGGTCTCAATGGCCAGGGGTCCTCAGTCCGATCGTGGAGCTATCCCGCCAGGTACTTCCGACACTACTACAACGTCGGCTACGCTGCGAGCCAGGGAGGGCCGAATGACTTCGACAACGCTGCTTCCTATGCAAATGACGTGAGTTGGATCGTCAGCAATAGCTTCTAGACGGGGGCCTTCGGCGGTTCAGTTTCGAAAGTGTACTCTGTTCTTCTGCTAGTCATGCTAATTGACATGGTGCGTTCACCTCCTCGTCCGGATGGCTTCACTCCTTGACAACGGTAAAAGTCTTCTGCTCCGGAAGATCCCGACTGCTGAAGCCAACATGAATCGTAAACTCGCCTGTAGGGATAAGCCATTTTTGCGTATTAACATCCCAGTAGCTGAGGTCACGGCGCATCAAGTTGAAGGTGACTGTGCCCCGTTCGCCAGGCCCAAGTTCCTTCTTGTCGAACCCACGTAGCTGCCGAGGAGGTGTTCCGCTGGGCGTGGAGGCCGGGAACGAAACATAGAGCTGAGGTACAGCGGAGCCGCGCACGTCGCCGGAGTTATGGACTGCGACCTTGGCGGTATAAAGGACCTCCCAGAGCGCCGGATTGCCGCCTGGTTCGACGCTGCGCTCCTCGGGCTGGGAATTGATGTCTGCCTTCTCATCAAGCTTGGCGACGCTAAGGTCTGACAGAGCAAATGTGGTATATGACAGGCCGAATCCGAACTCGTAGCGAACATCAATATCATGAGCATCGAAATACCGATAGTCGGTTTCTAACTTTTCGTTGAAGTAAGACTGCCAGTCATCCTTGCCAGTCGTGTTGATCGCCGTGACCAACGGTGCGTTGTAGTCTGTCGCATTGTAGGCGATGGTGTATGGCAAATGGCCAGATGGATTAACATCGCCGTACAAGACATCGACAAGAGAGTTTCCAGACTCTTGCCCAGGATAATGAGCAAGAAGAATGGCCGTGACGTTGGGATGTTCCGCCCACGGCAGCACGTTGATGCCAGAGGAGTGTGTTACTACGACCGTGTTGTTGCACGTTGAAGCGACACTTTCGACGAGCTCATCACCGCTCCAATCAAGGTGAAGTGACTCCCTGTCCGCAGCCTCAGCAGCCCACCCTTTCAGAAACACCAGGCAGACATCTGGTTTATTCGGTAGCGGTGTCTGTGCCCAGGCACTGGCGTCCCTGTTTAACACGAGGGTGTTGTTGAGCCAGAACTCCACGAGTGCCCCGTCCTGGCGGCCGCGGGCCTTGATCGCTTCCAGTGGTGAGACGAGATATGTGAATAAGCCTGCGCCGGAGCCACCACCGATGGCCTGCGTTCCGAACTCGAACTGGGCTTGGTTCAGGGGGCCTTCGGTAACCTCTCCGGCATCGTTTCCAAAGACGGCGATGGACTTCGGAGCCTTGAGTGGTAGCGCCTTGTCCTTGTTCTTCAGCAGGATGGTCGAGGCAGCAGCATGTTTTCGGATCAGATCCCCGTGGTTATCCCTGACATCCCGTCGTGAAGGGCCAGTAAGGTTCCATTCCCGCAGCCATGTATTGGGCAACGAGAAGGTATTGAGAGGCACGATCGAAGGATCTACAGAAGGATAGCCTTCGTCTTGGTGAAGCGCGTAGTAGGGTGTCAGGACGCGGGTGATCATGTCGTCCAGCCGATCCGTGTCGATTGTGCCGTTGTTCACGCCGACGGTGATGTTGCCGCCAAAGTACGATGAATACGCCTGGCCGTCGTCAATAAGTGCGCGACCGATGATGTGGCCCGGCATGTCTAGGTCCAAGCCTGCCTCGATGGACGCGACGCCAGAATGCGTCCCGTACCAGTCCGACATGACATAGCCTTGGAACCCAAGCTCGGTCTTCAGATACCCATTTAATGTTTTCGAATTCTGACAACCGTATGAGCCGTTGATTCGCTGATAGGAACACATGAAAGCCGCAACGTGCGCTCGCGCAGCATTGGCGAACGGCCAGAGGTAGAGTTCATCTAGATAGGTCAATTAGTTTCAGGAAAGACAAGCATGACGTCGAGATACTCACGGGCGGTCCTGTCGTCAACATTAGAAGAGATGGCTTCATACTGAACGGTTCCATTCTCGTAGCGAACCGGGTTGCGTAGGATCTCCTGTTCGTTAAAGATGTAATGCTTCGCTGTGGCTTGCACGCCAGCGTCTTGAAAGCCCAAGACGGACTCCTCCATCGCCACGCCACTCAAGTATGGATCAGGTGAGAAACCTTCCCAATTGCGACCGCTGTATGCAGAACGACCCATTGGCCCGACGGCAGGTCTGGGTTTTGTTAGTCGCATGACCCTTGAAGGTGAGAGACGGAGTGTTCACTTACGCCAGGGCAATGTGTGCTCCCTTGGCCCTGAACTCGCGACCCATGGCCAATGCCCTGTTGTACATCATCGTCTTATCCCAGGAGGACGCAATGGTGACTCCAGCTTCAAAGACACTGACAAAGTCAGCGGTACGCAAAGAGGCTGGACCGTCTTGAAAGCAAAGGCCTGTGAAGTTGAGCCGCTCGATCGGGTAGATGTTGCCCACGCACGGCCCTGCCTGGCCCGTCACCATCAGGGCTTTCTCCTCAAGTGTGAGCTCGGACACGAAGGCTTTGGCCTTTTTCACGGCCTGTTCCCACGCTCCCCCATCCCGAGCAGGGGCTACCGCGAGATTAGCAGGTTGTGACTTGGGAGGCCATGTTCAGCTTACGGGATGGATAAACAGGCTCGGAGTGACCGTACTGCCCAAGGATCACGGTGTCCTCGGGCTGCGTGTAAGAGTATGCATCTTTGGATCGACCAGGAGTCTGGTAAACTTGGGCCGTAGTTGTAGATGTCAGCGCAACCGCTGACAACAGTAGCGTCTTGGGGGTAATCATGGCGTTTCTCTACAAGCGATTCCGTTTTCGTGTCCGGAGGAGCGACGCTGAAGAAAACCAGGCCATCTTCCGCCCGTCTGTCCTACTTATATAGAGAAGCCGGTGACGCATGGCCAAAGAACGTCTAACTACATCCTCGCATGTACCTGCTTGTTGGTCCACGGCCGAGGCATAACCTTTGCAACTCGAAGCCGCTATCGGCCACCATCCACTTGTCAGTTGCGAGCGCGCCAGGACATGGTCGGCACAGACAGGATCTTGACTTGACCATGAGGTAGAGCCCGGATCGGTGTCTTACACAGGCCAATGTCGTGTTTGCTCGCACGTAGTGGATCATATCCCCAGCTTCCCCGCAACCGGAGCCGAGGGGAAATACGACCGAGAGAACAACCGTACCAACAGGCAAGATTGCACGTAGCCATTCCTCGATTTGTCAAAGAAACAGAGACCTGCAGGACCTCCAGCAAGCATTGATGCGGAGAAGCCGGTAAGTGTGACTTCACTTGCTGGGATCTGGGAGACGCGATGCTGGTTGTAGAGGGTTGAATGTCACCTCCCCACAAACATGGTCTGGGGGAGTGGAGTTGAAATCGGGCCGGCACTTGTCATTGCGACTGAATCGACTCAGGCCTAAGCCAGGCTCGGGCATGGCAGTTCTAGTCGGCACCTCGGTGGGATGCGTTTTCCAGCAGTTGATGCTGGTGAAGGGTCTGATTGAGTCAGTGATAAGCATAATCACATCAGGAGTAGCTCCAGGGAAGGTTAAGCATCGGATATACCGCGGCTACGAGGAGCTTTTCCCGAGCTGTGGCACAGTCCAGGACGCCCCAGCCTCTGGGTACCTCGATGCATCAACAGAATGCCGGATTGGCCGGATCAGCCCGCAACCTACGTTTCGCACTACGGTCAAGTCTCCATTGCCTTCTGCGACTGGCAGAGTACGTTCATGAGTACAACGGCCAGCTGCCTGAGCGCCGTCTGATATCTCGACACTATCATGGCTGCGGCATGTTCCAAAGTCCCTGCTCATGCCGCATGGAGCCTTTCCATGGCCATCCCAACTGTGCGCTGGGCAAAGTCTACGCCTCAGAGAGACTTCAAAAGTCATACATCGCGTCTACCTTCGATGTTGGCACGTTTACGTAGATGAAGATCAAAGGCCATGTGATTGGCAGAATGACGCATTTGGCGACCGCAGAAATCAGGTCGCACGTTAGTCCCAACATCCGGTAAAGAGAAAGGTGTTGTCGCTTGGGCAATACTAGATCTTGCGGACCACGCTTCAATGATTTCCTCGAGTCGGGTACGTCGGCAGCAGCCCGGGTTTAGCAGTCATATTAAGGACACATGAAAGGATTCAACAACGATCCAACGCAAGGCTAGGGCTATCTCAATCAGGTTCTGGGTACTCCTGATTCTCTTCTTCCTCAGCCCTATCTCCTTTATCTCCGTGCGAAAGCTTATCCAACTATATAACCGCCGTGGTTGCTCAACGACACTTGCTATTGAACTAATTGACCATGAACAAAGTCACACCCGCATTTTTGAAACCAGCCTTAGCACGCGTCAGCAAGAGCATAATTCACACACTCAATATGCGGCCCATCATTACGTTGGAGGAGCATTTTGTGTCTCGCAAGGTCGCGGAAGCGAGCGATGAAACTCGAGCACTATACGGCCAATTTCCTGCACCAATACTCACCAAGCTGCATGACTTAGACGCTATCAGAGTCAAGGATCTAGACAAAGGGCAGGTCTCAATGCAAGTCTTGTCGCATGGACCCGCAGAAGCCGACGCCGAGACCTGCACAGCTATAAACAACGAGGTTGCCGTCGCGATCCGCAAGCATCCTACCCGTTTCGCGGGATTCGCAACACTACCAATGGAGGATCCCCAGTTGGCTGCTGCTGAGCTGCATAGATCCGTGAGGGACCTGGGCTTTGTTGGAGCTCTTGTCGATTGCCACCTTCGCGGTCGATTCTACGATGGAGAGCAGTATTTTGCTCTTTTTGCCAAGGCCCAGGAACTAGACGTGCCAATCTATATCCACCCAACTTTTGCCTCGGAAGCGATGGAGGCGCACTACCGTGGCAACTACCCGGATACCGTAGGCAAAGCGTTGAGCGCCTTCGGATGGGGATGGCATGCTGAAACAGGCCTCCATATTTTGCGCTTGTTCGCTGCTGGGTTGTTCGATCGCCTTCCCAAGGTCAAGATCGTGATAGGGCACATGGGGGAGATGCTGCCGTTCCAGTTGGATCGGATTGCTGCTGTGATGGATCGCGCAGGCCAAAGGACACGAGGACTGAAACAGGTGTGGAGGGAAACATCTGGGTGACGACAAGCGGCATGTTCACGATCCCGCCATTAAGATGTCTGCTTGATACAACTCCAATTGAGCATATTCTCTACAGCGTGGACTACCCCTTCTCAGCGAACGAGAAAGGCTTTGACTTCCTGAAGCTCATCGAGGAGAAGGAGTTCATGAGCACTGAGCAGCTGGACTTGTTTACTTACAGGAACGCTGAGGTTCTCCTGGGTGTGAAAGCGACGTACCAATAAGATCGAAATCGAAAGCCTAGTCTGGGATTATAGACGAGGTTTCTACAGAGTGCATCAAATACATGCCGCTACGGAACAGGGGCTGAGACTTGCAGTTATACCAGAACAGGCCGCCCGAGCCTTCGCGTTTGCTTACGCCTTATTGGTGAGGTATCTGACATAGCGGAGACTAAGGTGTAGCGGCCAACTAGTAGCAACAGGCAACAAGTAATAACTTCTACGTGAGTTGGGCATGATTGCAGCGCGTGCCGTCCATGACATGGCAGCTGTTGGTTCGTGATTGTGTCCGATTCTTTGCAGAAGTGTGCACATCTATGATCCGTATATTATGCAGCTCTAGAACCAGATGCTACGGGCACAGGTAGAGAGTTATACACTGGTTTGGAAGGAGACATTCTACATAGTATTCAGTCCTTTAAGTAACCCGAGGAGCCCACTGTGAACCCGACTATTGTGCTGCCATAATTTCAGTCAACCACCTGCAATAACTTCGAGACTCTAATCCTCCATAATGAATGATACGGCTAGGGTCAGCGGCCTACTGGATCTGAAGTCTCTGAACTTCGGAGACTTCTTGCAAGGAAATGACCAAGCTCAGTTGAGCTTTGCTAATTCCTTGACTACGACTTTGCAAACGTTGGGGGTTGCAAAGCTATCAATGGATGATGTTCCTGAACTTGAGATGCTTCACCTTTTTAACATGGTTTGACCTCTACAAGAATATGAGGATTCAACTACATCTAAATTCTCTACAGGCAAAGGAGTTCTTCGCCCTGGATATTGCAAGCAAAATGGTCGCTGCTCACCCTGCGCAACCTAGCCCCCACCGAGGATACAGCTTTGTGGGCCAGGAGAAGCTCGCTGCGGTCACAGGATTCGCAAAAGACCGTCTGAGTGACAGTATGATGCAAGACTCTAAGGTAAGCCCGATAGCTAACTAGATTCTACGGATAACTAACATATGTGCCAGGAGACCTTTGACTTGGGATTGCCTGGTGACGCTGAGTTTCCCAATCGATGGCCAAAAGACGAACATATCCCCCATTTTAAAGCAGTGGTTCAGCAGCACTATAAAACCCTCGAGCGAGTTCAATTAAAAGTTTTGGAAGCCTTGTCACTCGGCTTAGGGCTCAAGCGGGATATTTTCTTGCCTCTGCATGAGAAAAGTCACCACGAGATGCGTCTTCTGCATTACCCTTCAACAACGGCCGGCGATTTGACAGGCGATAAGACAAGGATTGCTGAACACACCGATTTCGGCAGCATTACCCTGCTCTTCCAGGACCAAGTTGGTGGGCTAGAAGGGAGAGTGTGCGGAACTAACGACTTTCGAGCTATTCTGTCGAAGCCGTTGGAGTGCTTGGTCATGGTTGGGGATTGCTTCCAGAGATGGACAGGAAACTACATAAGGGCGATACCTCATAGAGTCACTACGCCTTACAAGACACAGGGAGGAGACCCAGACGATGACATCCCAGAGAGGTTCTCCATTGCGTTCTTTGGAAAACCGAATCGGGACGCTCGAGTGGGGAATCTAGCACATCCCCAGTTCCAAGCAGTCCAGTATGATTCAATTACTGCCGGGGAGTACAACAACATGAAACTAGTTAAAACCTATTAGGCTGGTAGAATGGAAGACTGACGTTTGTGGCTTTGAAAATACATGTTCATTCCTTTAAAGTTCACGTTAGTAACCCTGGCTTTAGCAAGGTGGAGTCTAGGCAGTACACACAGTGAATATATTATCGCCCTGGCCTTGATGCAATGAGCATCCCTACCTTTCCGGGTTTTAATAGTCCTAATAGCAGCCATCAGTATCGAAGTGAGAACTCAAATACACATGCCTATCTTTGTCTTCCAACTCTCTGGAATAGAAAGGGAGATATGCCAAGAAGTCTCGTCAGGTATTGCACAGATGATCTGGAGAAGGAATAGACAAGTTCGGCTGGCACTGGCTGAGGTCTCCTAGGCGCAGCATTCTACCTTGACGTCGTTGTCCTGACCTATATGTGCCGACATCTGCATCCATCATGTATCGTGACTTGGCTAAGACACGGCAAGCTAGATGAGACACGGCAAGCTAGGACTAGGTGAGACACGGCCACAAGGACTAGGTAAGACACGGCAAACCAGGACTAGACGAGACAGTAAGTAGGATGAGAAAGATCGATCAATGAGTTAGGGAAGATAATGACCTCACTTGACGCCATTTACGTCGTGACGTAGCGCTTGTCAGCGTTAAGTTGTCTCTATATTAGACCTTTTCGTCCCTGCCTTATGTTACAACTTTGTCTTAACTCATCACCTTCTTCCTTAGTCTCATATGCAATAACTCCTGGAAAGAACTTATCAGACTCCATCTCACCGTTGCAATGATTCAATCTGCCCTCATTTATGATAGGGAAGTACCTAATGACTTGTTCCATGAAGACCTTCACCTCCGCCGAATCCGATTGCCAAGCGAAGACATATCGACTGAAGAGACCAAGAGTGCTATATTGGATATAATAAAAAGTAAGCTTCTCTATCTTGATGACGATTATTTATAGCTTATCAAAGATAGATCGAAACGTGGATGTAGCCATTATCTCAGTCGGCGCCCAGTTGCATAGCGCGTTGCAGTCAGCGCTTTCCCAACTCAACAGTCAGTCATCACATCGATCTTGCCGGTCTGATTAATACTAAAGGGCCTAGGGGAGGAGCATCTCATGACTATTGTCATCATTGATGCCCCACCTTCGTTGTATTCGTTTTCCTTTGACCCTCGAAATTATGCGATTTTTGAAGGCATATTTCTGCCCAGTATGCTAAACAAACATAGCGATAATATTGTAAGTGATTTCCACATCAGTACTACAGACATTTATCTGCAAGTGCATCTGTGTTTACAGCACTGGCCTGTTGGTCAATTAGTTTTATTACTCCGGACCTAAGAAATCGGTTGAGTGGCAAGAGTCCATACCTGCGGAGGGCGTCTTCCGGAAGCCTTTCAATATGGGCCCCTCGTTTGGTACCGCTGCTGTACTACAAGCCCTATGCAGGGCCTTGCGCGGTGCAGAGGAGTTTGGCCTCAAATATGTCATGAAGGCAACTCACTTTCTCGATATCGAGCTATCGACAATGCGCGATATCCTTCGCTGCGCTTCCGCCCGCTCGACCATTAGCATGCAACAAGAGAAAGATCATGTTGAAAGCGAAGTTCAAGACCTGACTCACGATTTGAGAGAGTTCCTTCATTTCTCAGCTAGCATCGACTATCCAGCTCCTTTAATGGACTCTATCTCATCCGTCATAGAAGAATGGCAGGGCAGCCACCCAGAGTCTTACAGACCTAGTAGTATCAACGCTCATTCCCCTGCTACTTTGAGTAGTAATGAGCCTAAACGGCTTCAATCGGACCATATCTTGGTCGTTGATCTCGGGATCATGGGCCTAGGTATGGCTATGTCCTTGAGCGAATCATTTCAGGTTACTGGCTGTGATGTCAACAGCGAAAGGCTCAATCAAGCAACCTTGAAGTCTTTAAGGACGTGTCAGGACATCGCAACCTGCTTGGATAATGTTGACTGTGTCTTGTTTGTTCTTGAAAAGTCAGAACAGGTTCGTAAAACCATCAAAGACCTGTCAGGTCAGCTCGAGTCAAGACGTAAACCCCTGACTATTATTACGCACACCACGATGTCTGCGTCCTCAGCGGTCGAAATCGAGGAAACGCTCCTACGGCTTAACAATAACATCTCATACCTTGAAGCGCCGGTGTCTGGAGGCCCAGCTAAGGCGGAAAAGGGTCAACTTTTGGTTTGTTCACGTTTCTCGGAGCGGAGAAAGAATAGAACTAACAAATCATAGGTTATTTTGGGCGGTGACCGAGACGTTGCTGATCAGAAGCTACCTATTCTTCAGCAAATGTGCGACACCATTTATTATGCAGGCAAGATCGGCAATGCGAGCAAGATGAAGGCTTTGCATCAAATCAGCGCTGCCATCAACCATGTCTCCGTTTTCGAAGTCGCCTGTCTGGGGTTACGTTGTGGGATCAACAGTCAAGTAGGTTACTGAGATAAAACGCAGTGGTATTGGACTAACAAGCAAGGTGCTATATGATGTCTTGGCCTCTCAAGCCTACAACCAGTACTTGGTCGACAGGCTGCCAAAGTTTCTAGACCAAGACCTTTCTCCTGATGCTCGACTGTCTATATGGGTCAAGGACCTGGTACGTCACTCCACGCTGTTGCGCAGAGACCAGAATTAACAATATCGAATTTTAGAAAATCGCTCGTGAACAACTTTCAGGAACAGGACTCAGCACGTCTGTACTTGACACTCTTCTATTCCTCTTCGAGCAAGCAGGTCAGAAAGGTGACATGCTAGACTCTGATATATGTGTTGCTAGATTCTGGCAGGCTATGTAAATAGGCAGTAGATCAGAGAACCTACTAGGTAACCCTTATTATAGGCAATTGAATATGCGAGATATGCTGTCAACCCTAACTAATATAGCTTGCACCGGCAGACTTGTGCGCCTGTAGATGTGCGCTGCATACTTGAAAGGTCCTACATGCACACCGCCTGTTCTAGCATTATGTAACAGGGCTCTGGGAGACCGGGCGTCTCCTAACAGGGCGATGCTGGTTTCAATGAGGTAGCATTAGATATCTGCGGAGCTAGAGGGGTGGGATATCGGAGATAGAGGCGAGGCCAGTCTGCTGTCGTATCTCTGGAGCAAACATACCCCCATCAAGTAGTACTTACTCGAGACGCAGACCTAACGAAGCTATTTGAATCCCATTATAAAGAATTAGAGAGTATTAGATGCTCCCAGAAATAGCAATACCACTCTCTTATATCTGAAGCGGTTGAGCGAGGCTCAGCGTGCCTAAAGGTATAATGGGTTAAAGGGCTAGAGCTCCAGCGGCCACTTTACAATAAAAACACCAAAGTCTAGTCTGGCTTCAAAGAAGATGTGATCCTGCGAGTAGCGATGCTGTGGTTCAGGTATTCTTTGAACCCAGACATTAGCAACACGCTGCGTCTGTGGGCGGTTCCCGGCAAGAACGGAAGACGTGGCTTGTCACCGCCTGCTGGATGGTCTTACCCTACGCCAAACTTCTTGTAGGGACAGTCTAGCATGGAATACATGATCAAAATTAGGCAGGATTAAACCTAATTGCGAAGCGATCGTAGCGGCATTTCAAGGGTCGCAGTATTCACCACATCTGTTCCACCGTAAGTATGACACGTGGTACAGCTGATTACCAGGACCTTGGCATATATTGGTCTCCCCGAAATGCTTAAATCTTTCCCTAATCTACCAATCAATATCCCGCTACGTACTCTACATCTTCACTCATCCAGCCCTGGATTTTGCCCACTCGCGGTTGATTCCCTTGTAATCATGGCACGTATAGCCGGAAAACACCTCGTCCGCCAAACTCTGCTTCCTCCGACTAGAGACGCCCAGATCATGAAGCAACATATCTGCGTATGGTACAGAGTCGTACACAAACTCTGGATACCAAGATGAAAATCCGCAGGGGTAACGAAGCTTGCCATACCGACTCGATAATGCCGTCTGTTTGTATACCTTTTCTTTATCAATGTTCAGCTTGTTGTTGAGGTAAGCGAATGCCCAGAGCGCTTGTGTCTCCGCAATGATAATGTTGCTTGTGCTGTGGACCATCTTAATAAACACGATGGAGTTATCAGACTGGGTTGTCAACCCTGGAGGCGCCATGCCACGGTATAGTCGGTACGGAGACACCTTTTGTTTGTACGGAATCGTTTGCTTGGGAGGACGAGCAAGGTATGGGAACCTTGTAAGAATCTCCCGTTCTGCTTCCCGGTCGAGTTGCTCCCACATAGCCTCTTCCTTCTCGCTGAGGTTCTCAGTTGGGATCCCAAGACTGGCTTCGATACCGTCAGGCTTATATGCGATGTTTGGCGAGAGCTTCCAGCCGGTGATAGCAATCAGCGCATCAGTTTTGAAGCTTGTACCGTCGGCCAAGTTCACTGTTCCTCCCGCGGAAAGAGACGAGATATCCTTCTTGACGATCTTGACTTGGCCGGACGTGACGTAGTCGTGTATGTTCCCAGGATAATTCAGGACTCCAACCCGGGCAGTCCAGAACATGCTGTTAATATTAATGTCAATAAGCTGATCCGAAAAGCGTGGAAATTCATGGGCCACCAACCTTTCATAAGGCTCCAAATGAGCAATGGCCTTATTTTTCCTGTATCCGTTGAAGTTGATCGTGTCCATGCGCAGTTTCTCCCAAAGACTGTGCACCAGCTTTCGACCGAGCCACGTGCCGTGCAAGAAGCGGCGAATCCAGTCGAATCCGTCAAACTGTCCCCAAACACAGGGGCTGAACCAGGTGAAGAACCTCATAGTAGCGACATGCTCCAACATGACAGTGAAGGGACCAAGCCTGACCCATGGCGGCGACATCCAGACGCCACCTCCGCCTGATTCACGGATGATCCAGGTGACCTGCTTTCCTTGGGAGGCCATGAGCTGCACAGCGTCGTAGCCTGTTTTGGATGCCCCGACGATTGTGACATGCTTGGCATCAGGATCCGCTGCCACCTCCTGTGCCTCAACTCGCAATTGGCCGTGGTTGAGGACCGGCTTCTCAAATGACTCTTGGCCGGGGATAGAGACTGGGTTAGGTGTAGATGAGAGGCCAGTGCACATGATGAGTTTCTCACAGCTGTAGACAACGGGCATAGGACCATCGCTGCTGTTATCATTGCCGATAAGGTTCCAACCGCCGGCGATCTTCTCGACCGTTTGAATGTCGATGCGGAAACGAATCCGACGAAGAATGTCGAACTTGATAGCAAAATCCGTAAAGTACTTGTAGAGGACACGGCCAGGGATATGCTCTCCGTCTTTCACGCCGTAGCTGTCGTCCATTGGAAAATCCGTAAACTCATAGGTGCCACGGAGGTTATTCGTCTTAAGGCCATCGTAACAATTTTCCAAGGCCCAGACGCCCCCTAAAGTTTCCCTCTGAGATAATGGTAACGATTAACTTCTATACGTGAGCAGATACAAGGAACCATTACCTTCTCGAGAAGCAAAACATCGGCTTCAGGGTTAAGTTCCAAGTATGTCTTCGCGGCAGCAAGTCCACCAACGCCTAAAAAGAAGTGAGTTAGAGTACTATCCGTGTTTTGTCTCATGAGCTCTGCAAAAGGTACGCACCACTGCCGACGATAATCACAGACGCAGAATGATGTTGTGGCTGCATCTTGATCCTGATAATATACAGCTTTTTATTCTTGAGGTAACTGGCAAAGTGAACGATGATTGAGAGATGAGATCTCGTCCAGTATTTAACTATGCGCGCCTGTTGCAGACTTAAAGAAGACCTTCCTTGGATTGAACCACTTATCTTTGAACCACTGTGAATGGATAAAACTAAGAAGCTGACCAAAAAGTAATAGCTACGAACTTAGATTCCTGCTCCAGATACTGTAAGGTGGGGATGATATGGGGGATGATATGGGGTAGAAGACAAGAGCATCGGGCCGCAGGACAGCAAATCAGGCGGACCGAATTAAGTCGTTGGTATGTAAATCCACATGTGTATGATTCGTCAAATGCTACGCCGTACGATGTTCTGTCTTTTGTCTATCGAGAGGGACATTTTATGCAATAGTGCATAAGATGGTAGAGTGGGTTGTCTTTGAGAGGGAGACTTTATGCAATGATGCATAAGATGGTACATAGAGTGGGACAGACTCCCCACGCGAAAGCAGCCGCATATCCACTGCGTACCCACTTGAGACACTCAAAGGTGGTACAGTGGGGTTATCTGACTTCGAGGACGCCCTGCAGGCTACAGTCTAGACGTTCCAGCCCTTTGATCCTGACAATCTGCATCATTCGGCGGCTTACTGTTAAGCATGGCTCTATCTGTTCATTGCGATTCAGAGAGGGAAGGGCGGGATTATGCCAGTGCTGAACCCACTCGTAACGCGGGGGTGGGGAGTTTTTCGCAGTCAACGCTCTTTCTAGTGTGCTACCCACGCTTGCCTTGCCCCCCTTTGCATTGTCTGGAACGAAAGCAGATTCGTCGCTGAACAAAACAACATTAATTGACCCCATGGCAGCTCGCTGCGCGTGGCGTAGTTCAGAAAGATTCGCATATTAGAATAGCTACATCTCTTGCATGGAAGCTAGGTCGGCAAGGCCCTCGAGGACCTTCATCGCCTCAAAAGCCGCTGTCCATCGCACAGTCTTGAGATATTTCGCAATCTCAATAGCTACACCGTGCGGGCAACATCTATACAAGACCTTACCGATGTTCTCAGGAGTTGAGGATGCCATGTTTGAGATGGTCTGGTGCATTAGAGCCTTGGACTGCATCTGCATGTCGCTCTCGCTACCGTTGCCGTGTTGACAGACCTGGTCAAGCTGGCGCTCATCTCGTGAAAAGTGAAGAAAGGCCCAACAAGTCAGCGTTCCGATGTAGAGACACCAGGGATAATGGAACATGCCGTTGGCCTTCCAATCGCGCAGGTTCAACAAACCCTCTCGGATCATCTGGGCCGCGTGCCAGGCTGCGTGAGCAGCGGAAACAGGAGACGATTTGACCCATTCAAGAACAACCTGTATGCTCTCCTCCTGCTCGGAAGTGGTCACGACGTGCCCGAATATTGCTTTGGCTCCTGCAGCGATCTGTAGATGCCGTATGTCTGCGTTGGCGATGATGTGGGCTGTGTGGTATAGTGCCAGATAGGCGACGCTTTCTTCGCGGAATGAATGCAGCGCTGGATCCCCCTCGATGGTCTGCCTCGTCTCCATGGCGTAGGCATCATACTTGGTTTTCCATAGCTCCAAAGCATCGGACATCCGACGGCGCCAAGGGTCCCAGCCTGGATCTCCTTCCGCGACATTACCAAGGTAAATGGACTGGTTGTTGAAGTGAACCATGTCGTTGCACATCGACATCAGCCCATGTAGGATCAGATTGAGAGCCAGGCTATCCAGCCTCTCACGCCAGATGCTTCCCCCGTCCTCAATGACATCCTTCACGATACTGTTTATCATTGGAGGGTCGCGGTGTGCGGCCATCAGTGTTCTCCAAGTTGCCTCAGTCTCAGCTTCCCATAGCTCCTTTGAGCAGGGCAGGTTCACCTGAACGGACTGTGTTGACATGCATGGCATAAAAGAGTAGTATGACACGTTTTGGGTATCCCACATGAAGACAAATAGAATCAATCTAAAGGCAGACAGCACCTCAGTCATATGGATTTATGCCGACGTGATGCGGGAGGATACATACCGTTTGTATTGCTCAGCATGGGCGAACGCCCTCCAGTCTAGTTCCCGCGTTGTCATTAGATCCGGAACCATTATTCTCGCGCGAACATGGTAACGGGACAGTCTTCTGATAGCCTTTACACTGATTAGACGCGCGTGTTAGGAAACTGATAGGATCCGCTTACAGTAAACAGAAACGTGTGCATCAGAATTGCGTTTTCTCGTTGGTACGCCCCGGCCCGGTACATGCCGTAGCATTCCAGGATCATCAGGGTCTGGAGTATTGACAAGTCAGGCACCTCCATACCGACCAGACTGCTCATGATGTATGGCGTCATTGCATCATATATGCAAACAGAAAGCTGGTGGTCTTCCTTGCCCTTGTAGGTAGCTCCAAGCATCATCATAGATAATAGGAACAGTGGTTCCGCATCCACAACCTCAAGTGTGGCCGAGTGAATCATAGGATAGCAAGAGTTAAAGCAGGATAAGAACAAGTCCAGGTATTCCTGCATCTGTGCAAGAGAAAGATGAGCCGTACTTTCATCGATTAAAGTCCCATTTGGGTATACTGGCCTCATGTCGTTGAGAAGACCAAGTATATCCCATCTCTTGCGCTCTGTCAGATGAAGATTGTTGAGTCGCAGGCGCCCGAGAGAGCATAAGCTCTCAACGTCTTCGGAATTGCCATATGTGCTGGACGTATCCCTGGCCCATGGTCCCACGGTAGTCGGATCGTGTTCCTCAGGAACTGATGGTTCGCTCGTCGGTGCGAGCGTTCCCATTATCGTACCTTCTGGTATCAGCGCACCCAAGGGGGGCTGTAGTGAGTAGTGGTTTCCCGCGACGTCGAAGTCGTTCAATAGCAAGACTGGGGATTCCGCTGAATCGGGTGCTACGCTCATGTCTGCCAATGTTCCGATATCATCCAAGCCTCCTGTTACATTGAAGTGCAGCAAGTCAAAGGAAGAGTCATGATACATGTCCCCGAGGCTGTGAAAGTTGAAGTTACCAGTAGTCGTGACCTCCTCGGGGACGCCTGAGCTAGCTTGGATGACACCTACGGATGAGGCTGTACTAATAGTGGAATCCGGGTTCGTCCTTGACTGCAGGATACCGTCGCTGTTGCTGCTCGTCGCTGCATGCTGACCTTCATCAAGGTGAGCCGAAACAGCCATCATCCTAGTCCTCTGCGTAGGCTCGTGTAATGCTGCTGGCTCGCCGACGAGTGAGTTGTTTGGCGCAGCAACCCGTCCTGAGCCGAATCTCTTCGTCCTGAGGACTCCCAGTCCCAGTCCGCCAGCTAGTCGGTCTTTGCTCACATGGCGAGCTCGGTGTCGTTCTGTGTATACCTTAGCGGTTGTCTCCCTCGGTGACCTCATACATTACGCGAATGTGGCGCAGGGAATCTTTTCGCAATTGGCATATGGAGACTCACCGAGAAGATCGCGCCGCTTAAAGGACGCCTTGCATCGCGAGCACTTGAACTCGGTTGCCGAATGGTTGAGAGCATGCCTCGCGAGATGCGACGGGCGACTGAAAGATTTCCCGCACCCTGGTTTAGGGCACTGATGTCGCTTCGTGCGGCGCTTCCCAGTATTCGGGGTCTCTTCCGATTCTGTCCAGCTTTTGCCGTGCTCTACTGCGAGCTCGTCCTCGGCTCCGGCCACATCGAGTTCCATCCTTCGAACAACTACCTAGAGATGAAGGTGCGACGCTCATCAGTCGGATAACACTCCAGGGACAAGAATATGTTATCCACACTACTACGATAAGCCGTCCCCGGATTATCTTGCCTTCCAAATCCGTCGGGATGTGGGACGTGGGCTAGCGCTGCTGTACCCTGGCCTGGAAGCACCTTAGGAGTGCGCCAGGGCGACTGAAGCCCGAGCGAGGCACCGCACAGTTGCTCACACCGAGGGCTGTCGGTCTACGTCCCCAGGCAAAAACCCCGCCTGCTCCCGCAGCGTCTAGCGGCATCTGCATGGCACCTATAATAACCCGCACGCACGCTGTAGACTTCCTGTTCGGCGGAGATGCGACCGCTTGCGCAGAGAATACAAGAGAAACGATATCATAAGCGAGCCTGGCTGTCTGGAGTTCCTGTAGCCACCATATCCCAAAGCAGCGACGACGGTTTACGCATAGATATTGTTTTATACTTCTATTGATTCAAACCTAGGCACCACTCCCTCGTTGTACCTGGCCCTCCAGGTCTAGTCTCGTATCCAGCACTCATTCGACCACTTGACTACCCTTGACCGTAAATCGAGTCGGCGATGAAGATTTAGACAAGTGAGGCTTCCCAGAGCTTGCTGCGCCGCTACTCGAAGACTCAGAGCCGTGCGCATGAAAGCCATCATGTCTCGCATCATTGTTGTTCCTCTGCATGAAAAAGATGGTGGCCATGTTAGGAGGGTGTGGACTCGACGAGAAACCTGGCGGAAGCTATTAATGAACATGATCGCCGGTGTTTATGAGAAGGATGTGTGCAGATTGTAAGTGTTAGACTTTAGGCCCAGGCTCTGGACCTTGCTTTTTCTTCTTGTACATGCTCACACAGAATAAGTGGTTTCTATCTCACTGGAGAAACAGGTGCAGTGGGGGAATGCCCAGGAACCTAACTGCTTCGCGCCCAAAGCATCACCACCAGCAAACCCCTCCTAACCTCCAATACGACACAGTCAGATAGAGGCTCAACTCCTTGTCTTGCACGTTTTTGTCTGGCTTCACAAAGGCAGAAGATGTAGGGGGCAATCCAATGCATAATCTTTCTCGATTAGAACGCAAGATACCCGACGTGGGATTCTCCAGCTACCAAGCGAGATTATCTCCATGATCCCTACCCAACTCGCTCCAGAGGAGGATAAAGCGCGATGGCGCAGAGGCTCTCACTGCGCAACTCTACTCGACCTCGCAGCGATATATCGTCACCTCGTCAAGCTGGCTACTCCTTTCACCCACCGTGCCATCTCCGTCCAATGCCATGGGCTGGAGGCTCATCGCCGTCCTTGACCATCGCCAGCAAGAGAATCTTGCTGTCTGTATCACACGCTGCGACTGCATCGCGCTTTACGAACTCCCTGCTGCACTCTCATCATTCACTATAGCCATCCGACGAAGTAAGGTCACGTGAATACCGAACCAAGCCTAGCATAGCTGCCAACCTGGTTTGCTGGCCGCGAGATACTGAGGCTTTTCGTCTCAGGGTTTCAGGCGGCGATTCGGCTGCTCTTCTGCACACTGTAGATAGGTATGATTGCCGGTGTTGCGTCGCGGGAAGGCTCTGCCTTGAGGCATCTATCTGGTCATCGCGCTAGCACCAAGCGCGACACTTTGCACGATCCTCTATCTATGCCAGTCCTCATGACTTGCTGAACCTCTCTCTCACCGGGGGCTAGCCTCATGAAATTAGAGCTTCAAGGGGTCGATTGCTTAGCCAAAGTCACTGATCACAAACTTAAGGTACGCTCTGCCATCATCTTTACTGCTTTCACAATATGCCCCCTCATCCAGTTCCTGTTTCCCCAAGTCAATTTCTTTCTACTAACAGCAGCAATGGTAGCCTAGATCTGGCCCGATCGAAGAGTTGAGCTTGGGATGGCTGACGCGCAAATCCACGTTCGAACATTGGGTGAAGTGGCCACGGGCCCTTCGCAAGTTCGAATTCGGGTTTGGCGACTTCGCTACTTGTACAGGGCATGTGTGAATAGGTTCCAACCGCCTTCTGGCAATTCTCCGATTCCGAACTCTGATCCAGACTTCTCGCGCGACGCGCGAGCTTTGGTTGTGGTGGTGTCGTGGCCCATGGGCCGAGAAATAAGGATGCGGAGAATGGTAACATCTGACTTAGCTAGCTGAAGGATTGGAAATCCCCAGCGTGATTCCCTCATCATCTATGTACGTTGCCATACCAGTCGTGACCATGCGTCTCCATGATCCAATCCGATGTGCAGTCAGTGCCTAAGCCGCAGGGCCACCACATTGACACAGATGTTGTTCCAGCTCATTTCCCCACATAGGTACGGAGTACGTACATACACGTTTGCCTGCCGTATCCCTACCTCTCCTAGGAAAGATGGGAGTGCAAACACCCCACACTGGGGCATTAGCTATGTACCTGGATTAAATCGGCATAGTAGGGAGGCCAGAGTTCATTGCTTTACCAGCAACTGGTCGCTTGCGCGCTGCGTTATTGGCTGACAGTAACAAGAAATTGGATTTGGGCCAACATCAATTCCAAAGTCAGCCCTGCGAATTATTCACTACCGCAACGGGGACACAGCCTCTCTTCTCTACTCGTTTCAAGGTCGCGCCTCGAAAGACATGAGACGGCCTAGGCAACCCGTGCCGTCCGATCCAGTCACACCTGCAAACTCTCGACCAAAGATGAAACCGAGCACCACGGATCTTCGGCACCCCAAAAAGGTAATGTTCCATGAGGGATGGAAGCTTCTATTGGTCGCGGACGCTAGACATTGTCTCTGCCTGAACTACTATGACCTGAGTGCCTCACTTCTCTTTCGAGTACCTAGTCTATAGCGGTGAGTCGGTTTCCGAGTCGCTACTTCTCCCCCTGACTGCGAACTATGCCCTGACGCTCCGACTCGAGAGTGGACACGCGCACAATGACGCGGCGCATCTCTAAACGCAGCTGCCAATCCACTCTTGGCGTTTCGTTTCTCCAGAGTGACGGAAAGCTTGTCTTGGTATTCCCAGCCGGCTATTCGGCTCATCTCAACTGATCCCCCGCCGTACCTTTGCAACATTCAATGCTTCATCGACTTCTGACACTCCGAATTATACTCTCGGGACCATTATCTCCTTGGCCTGGCTGTCACAAGCCACACAAGCACGCGTATGCATAGAAGTCGAAAGTTTGGGATCGGAAAACCTGGTCTATGGCAGACATTTCCTATATAAGCTGAGATGCGCCTCTCCCATGGTTCTAGTCCTCGCCAAGCACAACAACTCTCTCATCACTCACTTCAACTTTTCTTCTCTCTCTTTTCTACCTTTCATTCTTTACTGCTGGACAGTCTTTTCTTCTACTCATCCTTTTATTTAAGAAATTAGAATATCCGGATCCTTCTATCTCTTCCCAATATGCGTTCTCAGTCTGTCCTCCTTGCCGCTTGTGCTATCGCACAGGGACTGGCCCTCTCTCCTGTCGATGGATTTGCTCTTACTCGCTATGCTGTACATAACCCTCCTGTTGGTCTCTTTGCATAAACTCTCGCTGACGCAGAAACAGTTGCCCATGGCTATGCTTGTTCACCCCGGCCTGAGCGTCCCTCTCACGGATACCCTTGAAGCTCGCGAGGTTAGCTACTCCATCCAAATATCATTGCAATGGTCCAGACTAACAATCCTTAGCCTAAAAACGACAAGAACAAGAAGGACAAGAACAACGCCAATGCTGCTGCCAACGCCGCATCAAAGACCAGTGCCAGTGCGATTAGTCCTGCTGAGGCTGCCGCCAATAAGGCCAACTCGGAAGCTGCCGCCGATGCTGCCGCGGCCGCAGCGAGCTCTACGGACAGTGCCGCGGCTGCCAAGGCCACGAACACTGCCAACAACGCCAACAAGAATAACAAGGGCAAGGGCAAGGGCAAGGGCAAGGGCAAGAAGAACGGCAAGGGCAAGGGTAAGAAGAAGAACAAGGGTGCGGCCAAGAACGCTGCTGCCAAGGGTGCAGCTAAGAAGGGCGGTAATGCGGGAAACTAAGCCGCAATAGAGCCGCATATGAGACTGCAGCAATGGCCTGGACGATCGTCATCTCCACGGGACACGGTCAAAGTAACGCGGAGTGGGGGTTAATAATGCTTGCTCCTGTTGCCACATAACCAGCGCTGGGATCAAGGCTGAGCGTCTTCCTTCCAACTACTATCCTTGTTTCTTATCTGAGACCGACTATTGCCGGCAGCACGTGCCATGGAAGACGTGCGAAGGGCATTCATGAATCTGGGTATTGGCACAGGTTGGAGAACTGATCCTCAGCACTGCACAAGCTGAATCAGGATCAAGGGCTATGCATCGCAGATATGCGCACCATGTGCAGCACAATGGGTGTTTGTTTTGAGACTCCTTTGACTCAGCTTATTGATAGCGAAAGGAATGTGATAAGAGATGGGGTCCTGTAGCAATAGATATATAGAAACCTCGTGGATCGAGCATTTGCTAAGTAATTGCATAGTGTCTCCGTAGTCTCCCGTTAACGATACTGTTGTGCAATCTCTTAACCCGCTAATTCTCTCCTTATTATATGGTTGCATAACCAATTGTAGTCTCTTAAGTAGTCGCTGCTTGCATTAATGTCCTTGTGCTTTCCTAGGCGTGCCCACTATTTGACGCGGTAGCAGCCCTTCTGCCAGCTATCTCACCATGGAAGCTCTGAAAGGCTCAGCGCCATGCTAACCGCGAACTCAGCCTGCAGAAGGGTAAGCTGGCTGTCAACCGATCATTGGTGTCTCCGCTTTGCCCGTCCGCAGATGCATGTCCAAAACATTCTTTTTAGCGGCGGTCTAGAGGGCCATTTGTAAAATACCTAAAAGTGACCGCAGGAATCTGACGGCACAAAGCATACCCCTTCTTAAGTCCCTCATCAGATAAGAGCGTGGTTCAATCTTGCCTAAAGTTTAACTCATACCACGCGCCACTATAATGAATTAGCTGTCAGTCTAGAAATGGCCTTTGCTTATACGCACGCAATATATCCGTCCTTTTCCAGCTATTTCTCATGCACAACATAGCTCATGACGCAACACCTACTTGGAATGTTGAATAGTATATATACTGTATCGCGCTTCCTTCAGGGGTTAAGACTCTATAATAAGGTACCGCATGGTTCGCACAATTAGGTTTCGAATTTCGTATAGGGGATTGCTAATAAGTAAAGCGAAAGCTAGTGTGACTGTATGTTTTATACTACTTATACTCGACGCAGAATTTAAGAGTAGCTTGCGGGTAGCTAATAGCCCTCGTGAACCAAACTACTGTGAAGCTGGGAACTACTGAAACCCTTGGGCACACACCTGGTATTGGTGCAAAGCAAACAGGCTACATAGATGGTAAAGATTTAAAATACGATTAGCAGTGCTTAAATTCGAGGGAAGCTCCATCTCAAGCTCGCTCATATAGGTCAGCTTTTCAAGCTAGATAGTTGCGATAAGTGGTTCCTAATTATATAGAATATATAATTATTCTCTTACACTAGCTTCCCAGCTCTTCTTTTAGGGGTTCATCACTCGGAGTTTGAAGGAGTTGTTGAGGTTGAATGCGGGGTCTTCAAACTAGCTAGACGCCTCGATCCCATTCATATGTGAACGACTCGAAGTCGACATAGCCGGCTTCAGCATCATCGTTGAAAGTGAAGATGCCAAGCCTGTCCCCACGGTAATCTTGCCACTGCAGCTGATAGCTATTATTATCCGGGAACAGGGTGAACTCTTCTGAGGTAGATGTTTTGTAAGAGAATTGCGAAATGCCGTCAAGACCCCAGGTCGTTCTCAGCCAGACTTGTGTAGTTTGCAGTTCCTCTCCCGTGGTGATGCCTCCCGTGTCTCTCGCCTCGAGGTACGTCCGCCCCTTCTCGCGGCGAACGCCGATAGTAGCCCAATTTCTAGTGAAATGAGTCAGGCCAGCGACCTGACCGTCTGCGAGGCCTTCGAGATCCAGAGCGACGGTCACGGTGTTATTAGAAGTCCTGAAGACTCTTTGTGTGAGGATATTGCCCACCGTTCGGAGATCACCTGTCTGCAGCGGCTGGAACGCATGGAGCCGTAGGTAGTTAGGCCGCTCTGAGAGGGACCAGTGGGAGTCACGAGGCTGGTAATTCCATTCCCATTGCGGCCCGAGCACAGTACTTTGGAAGTTATCACTCCCCTGCGGCCGATAGCCTTCCGAATCCGCTGAATCTGGCTTTGTGTCGGTCCAGACCATATTCCCAAGGCCATTAGAATCAGGTTGTCCGATAATAGGCCACCCGTCAATCCAGGTCACGGGAAGAAGGCTGGCGATACGACCTGACCAGTCCCCGTTGCCGTGGTGGGTGAGGAATACCCATTCGCCGTTTGGGGTCTGGACGAAGCCGCCCTGGTTTGGCTCATGCCATTCCAGTTGAACATTAGACAGCTGGCGCCTCTCCTCGTAGGGGCCCTTGATACTCCTCGACCTCTGCATCATCAGGTAGCGGCCCGAGCCGCTCTCACTATACATGTGATAGTACCAACCGTCGATTTTGTAGAGCTTGTTCGCTTCTCTACCCGCCCCCGAATTGATCAATGTGCGGGTCTCGTTGACCAGCCCCTGGCCGTCCGGTGTTATCTCGAACAACCACGTCTGATAACCACTTCCGAAGTTCGTCCCGACGAAATAGCCTTTCCCGTCATCATCCCAGAAAGGGCAGCAATCATCCCATCCAGGTTCCTGCCAGATGTGCACCAAAGGCGACCAGGGGCCAGCAGCATCTTCTGCCTTCGTCATAAAGTAACCCTCCTGTGGTGTACCGTAGTATACCCAGAACATTCCGTCATGGTAGCGAATTGCACCAGCCCAGACACCGAGTCCGTAGCGGTCCATGCTCTCCCAGCTGTAGCTGGTGCCCATCTCAGTAATATTGCTGATCGCGTGCCCCTCGATCCTCCAATTGACTGCATCTTTGGATCGTAGAATGACCATGCCAGGAGAATACTGAAACGTGGAGGAAATTGCGTAGTAGTCGGTGCCTACCCGGATGAAATCAAGGTCACTATAGTCGGCCGGGAGTACGGGGTTGCGATACTGGGAGTTTCCCAGGTCCCCCCAGGTCGTCCAGTCTCCCCAGGCCGTAGGGGAATCACCTCCCCTAGTCTCGATCACCCCTGCTGTGGAATGAACAATAAGCTCAAGGACGCAAAGAATAAGTGTGATAGATAGTGCCATGGTGACGACCGGTCTTTCACGTTGACCTGATTCCTTTCAACATCGGCTCGGGTGTACTAAAGTCTTTATATAAGCACAGCTAGGTGGGCCTGCCAAGTCTTTTATCGTTGCCTATCCGGGGTAATTTTCCAACTTCTCTATGGTGAGCCATCGCTAGGTATCTTGGATACCGTTTACTAGCCGGGGATTCGTCCGCATACGTAGAACCCCGCCTCAAAAGAAAAGACAAGGTTGCCGCACCAATAGTGAGTAATAATTATTCCCCCGCGATATCCACTTAACTTCGCACATATTGGGGTTTTATGCGACGGCTTTTTATTCTCAACTCTAAATGTCCATAAGGTTACATGGCTAGGCCAGAAGCACATAAAAGCCCGGTCTTACAGACAAGATCATCCCTACTAAGACGCAGATCCGGAGGTTTATTAGTTAGACCTAAAACTAGCTCGGTGATCCCAATGCCTGCTTTTGCTTATGACGACTGTAACAAATAAGGCGATTTGTTTGAAATTTAGCGCAAGCTGATCATGTTCGGCTATATGTACATTATTAGAATGTAGTGATGCCTTGATACCGTGACATGTCTGCGGATCCTTTGTACCTAATAGGGGCGGATATAAACAGCTGTAAAGAGCTTCTAAGCCTCGTATTTGCCGACGGAAATCTCGGGGTCATATGGCTTGCCTTACCTTTATTGCCAGACTCTAACCTCATCTGTTGCCATAGGCGGAGCCTAATGACGTCTAAATCCACCTCTTTGTGAGCTTTGGTCTCACCGCCAGTTCTCTGGTATCTTAGTAGGCATCTAGTTGAGAATATTATCAGGGACATCTAATTCTGAATTAGAGCATACAGAGTAGTCTATTCGGGAAATTAGCTCGCCTAACCTATAGCCTAAGGCAGCGTTCTAAGCGTAAGAGGTAGGAACAGTAGGCAAGGTAGAGGCAACAAGATCTCAACCTTGGACATAGGTTATATTGCGCTTAAATATAGAACTTGAAGGTGAATCTAGCCCCGGTTGATTGAGGAAGTATAGAATCGCAATTTTCTAATCAAATAGTAAATTAAAAAGTCAGCCATATCGGGTAGCATTAGTAGCATCAATTAGTTTAAAATATGCTCCCTTAGTATTATAACACACAAATACTAAATACTCAGCTTTCCTCCGTAAAGTCCTAGTAATGTACTCGCGGTTTATAAGTTGAAGATTATATGTATTATCTATTAAAAAAAATAATACTAGAATAATGCGATATTTAATTCCTCGTTGTCGTAGTCGATATGCTCCTAGAGCTTTGATATGGGTGGATTGAACTGTTTGGTAGAAAGGCCTAATACGTCCTCTCCGAGCCATCTACGCTGCGTTAGCGTGTTAGCTAAAGTGCCTACGCCCTGCTTTCGGAATGTTCTTTCTTTGGGTTGGCTGCTTTACTATCTTACAGTCAGTTCTAAACAGCCAGCCTCATGCGTCAACATTAAACAAATGAGTAGCAATCCACTGTCGAGAGGTTTATCCGAGAGATAATTACCTTTAAAGCATGTTCATAGCTATGCTTACTATATTTCAGACCCAGGATCAAAGGGTGAGTTTACGAATAAGCTGTGATAGCTACTGTTACCAGGCATTAATTAATGCTAGTCGCTTCTTCAAGCAAATTCCTAGAATCCATTAGCACCCTCTGAGTATCAGGCCGGTGCTCCAGCATGCCGAGATAAGTTCAGCCGCTTTTTATATTACTGATAAGACCTAGCACTAACACACACAACCCCGTCGTAGCATATGTATCCATAATGCAATCAGACCCGGCTTTACTCTTAATCCTCTGACAACTATAATTTGACCTAAGGGATAACCCCAAGCATTAGGTTTAATGTAATCAACCAGCAGTTGGTGATACGTTATGTAAGCGCAAGACCGTGGAGTAAGCAAGCACTATAGTTAGCTCGGGCTCTTAGACTCTTAGTTCTTTAGGAGATAGTAATAAAGCTCAGGAGAGCATTGTGAGACAGGGAAATAGTCCTCAGGCTCAGGGCTGGAATCTTCTCTTGTACTACTAGTTTCCTTTATTATCACATTCGCTTGCTACAAAGGTATAGCCTTAGATTTCTTAAATAGGTAGAATAATAATTATTTATGCTTATTACTTATTTATTGAAATTACTTAGTATATACTTAGTTTCCTTATCCCTTACTTTTCCTTAAATTATAATATAATTTATTACTTCTTTTAAACTAATTATTATTATTACTATTATTTTATTAAATAATTAAGAAGTTTATTTAAGTTAAAAGAAACCTTTTCTTATAACCTTAATATAATATTTAATTATAATCTTACTGATATAATAATTATAATTTCTCTTTATTAGCTATTTAATTTATTACCTTATATATTATAATATATTTTACTTTTATATTTTTTTTTATTTCTTATTTTATTTTTTTTTCCTTTTTTTTCTTTAGGACTTACTCCTACTAATTACGCTGATCCTCTATCGCTTAGCTTGACTGTTTCTTTGCTCCTGGGTGGGTGTATCTTTTCCTTACACTATATTAAGGTAAAGAGGCTGATGGCCTATGGTGCTAATCACCGAGTGAGCTACCTAATGTTGCATACAAATACTTTCAAAGCATACTGCCAACGCTTATTCGTGACTTAAATAGTTCTAACTATATAACGTCCCTTCATTGCTTATTGCTAACCATTTTGCTAATTGAAAGTGTTGCTACAGGTGAGTAGGACAGGAGGGCATAATATCTACAAAACAGGCGAGAGGGTATCGTTATTCAAAGTAAAGATCAGATATACATTATCAAAGACATAGATACGAGACATATGGCTGAAACTATAAAGAAAGAGCAAGAGTGTTTGTGGTTATTATTCTAGACTTATATAGTAACATATAGTGTATATCACATGGTATGCTATTTTATTAAAGCTCCTTACAAGAGCACAGCCGTATGCCGCCTTATTCTTCGATCTTAAGGGCTTCACCGCTTTTTACTAGCTCACCTGTCAGACGTGGGGCGCTAATCTGGGCCCATCCAGCAAGACTAGAGGGCGGTGTTATCTTCTACCAACTAGGAGCCAATATGCAGTGACTGGTACGGCCTTATTACGCAGACCATGTTCGTGTGGACCGCTCTCTTCTGCCAACAGAGCCTTATTATATACCGGCTGCGTGACTTTGGCGAAGGAATAATTAGCAAACAACTTTAGTACTGCCTACTGCCTACACTACTCTTAGCACTAGGTGAACGAGGAAGAGTAAAGACCCAATCTCAACCATAGCAATGACTTATATTGTAGTTTCGCTTGCTAGTGCTATAAGTGACCTGGATGGTAATTTGGGTGACGCATCAAACCCTATACCCAACCACGAGGCTCTCGCTAGGCATTACAGTTTCGCAGCTTGATAATAACAGTAAGCAGTTGTTCCGGGTAGAGGCTGGGGATAGGGGGCGGAGTAAACCTCCGATATTATGCACGCGACAGAAATAAGGCTAGGATAGAAGCGGCGATACTAATGCGGTGGTCACTTTGATTCGACGCCTGCCATTCCCCTATGGATTGGGTAAAAGTAATTCTTCTTGTGTGTGACTTATGATTCATGGAGACATAATGCATTCAGCAAACGCACAAGGTAGCTCTGCCTGGACGACCCCAACATCAGCACTGCGGCCTGAGGATCTTAAACTACCTAGCGATATATACTCTAGATATGGTCTTACGACCTCTATGTTACCCCTGTTCTCGAAGGCCGGCACCGTGCTTGGCCCCATGTTTGGCTAGTGCTGTGCCTTATGGTAGATTATCATAGTTAATTGTTTCTCCACGGATGGCTAATAACACGCCAACCATTATTCCTGCTACAATGTGGAGTAGACCCTTATCTTATTACCAGGTTAATAATGGGCAATCACGTAACTACTAACTCAAACTACAAATCTGCAGGTTGCACCAACAACAACAAAAGTCCTTCGACCAACTCCGTGCAAAACACGGCAACCATAGCCGTAAAGTGGGGTTCCCCCCACTCAGAGCGTGTTATGCTATCTAACTGAGTGAGTGCGTGTCGGGGGGTTTTCAGGCAACAGACACTACGACCCAACAGAAACCTTGAATACTTCGTTCATTCCTAATAGCTCACATTCTTTCTTAATAATCGCATAGTGTGATTACTTGCTCTCATCTTTCGGCCCATGTCATAGTGCAAGAAGTTCTAGAGACATCATCGCCTTCTCTATCTAGCTGGCTAGGCGAGCCAACCCTTCGTACACGATGACTGCCCCCTCGTGGTTCCTAGACGGGTCACAAGCCTGGGGCATCGACCTATCCCTCGCCTGCCAGGACGTGATTCTCGTTACCGTCCCAGCCGCATGTGCAATGCTATGTTGTTTCTGGCATCTTATCGCCGTCAATCACACCCGTCGTAATGTTGGTTCCGAATCCAATATTTCTCTGGTATGGTGTTCACAGCCCAAGCACGGCCCATGCACAGACAGCCCACCTTTGGGCCTCCTCTGTATCTAACTGGCACGAACTGATTGATTCTATACCTCCAGATCTCCCTGACAGCCTTATCACTCCTATATGCGACTGCACCTGTTCTTACGTCTATACCACGTTGCACGGAAGCCAATGCTCACTGGTGGGTTAGGTTGTGGTTAGGTTAGGTTAGGTTGTGCTAGGCTTAATAAGACAAAAGGAAAAAGAGTTAGGAGAGGAAAGGCTTTTCAGAAAGACATTGACTACTGTTATTTCTTGCTTCTAGAAAGATACATCTGGTCATCTCGGCGTTGGGTTGCGAAACTTTGCAGATATCTCTTCATGTTCAACAGGCGTTTCATGGCGGGGGCTCTTCATCACATGGGTGATGCAGACACGGGAAAAAGGGCATGGTGGTATAGAGAAGACAAGTGACATGCATAAAAAAAGCATCATGGTATTCATATCATCAAAACGACAGGCCGCAGAATTACGTGCTGTAGAATACACCCCGAAATCGGGGAAGAAAGAAGCCCGCATAAATAAGATGAGCCGGTCTCAAATGTAGCTGACCTTGGTCCCCATGCCAGCTGTGGCCTTGACCTTGTTCCATGACGCCCCCAACACGCGTTGTACACGTTGCCTGATCGCCTTGTTCCCAACAATCAGAATGAATCCCATGATGAACGCCAGCAATCGCATCACGGCCGCTGGGTTGTTGTTCAGAGTCTCCCCCAGCTGGTTGATGATGGCGCGTAGACGAGCCAGCATCATCCCCGCACGGGCCGTGATGGTCTGTGGGCGTTGCACGACCGCCTTCCCGCGAGCCTTCTGATTCGATGGCCGCGCCGGAGGCAACGACGAGGCGTTGGACTGATTCCTCACATGCCGACCCTTGACGCTCGACGAGCCCGCTACGCTCGGCGTGTCCTCGACTCCGAAATCAGCTTCACTGCCCTCCCTTCTTGCCCTCTCCTCTTCTACGCGTCTTCTCTCCCTCTCCTCATTCTCCGCCCTCAACCGGCGCGCGATCTCGATATCCTTCCGCAGCTGCTCCTCCTGACGCTGCCTCTCCTCTTCTTCCCTGCGGTCCTGCGCCTGCTGTTCTTCCTGCAAGCTCTGGAGGGCCTGGAGGAAGGCCTCGCGACGCTCCTCGTCTAGGACGGAACTGACGGTGATGAATTCCCGGGCATAGTCCCACTCATTGTTGCGAAGGAGGACATGGAGGGTGTAGAGTTCCAGGATCTTGACGCGCGCGTTGAGGTCGCGAGGGGTGTGGGTTCCACTGCGTCCTTTGGAGGCGGCACGCAGACGACCGACGCGGGGACCTGGTGATTGCGACTCGGAGAGTCTGCCTGAGAGATCCAGACTGGGCGTCTGTGAGGAGGCAAGGAACGCCTCGAGCCTCTTCTGATTGAGGGTCTGATCGCGCGCATGCGCCAGCAGCAAGGTGGCACTGTTTGTTACTCGGTTAGTCATGTGCAAGGGAGAAGAGTCCGAGTGGAACGTGAGCTCACAGGTTAATCACAACGTCAGAATCCACGTCGCCCTCGACGCCATGGTATCCGTTCTTGACGACCTCTTCCCAGACGGCACCGTCGCGGACCTTGCTGCACAGTCCCCTCCACTCTTGCGCGCCGAAAGCGTCCTTGCCCTCGTCTGGCTCCAGCTCGACGATGGCGTTCAGGATGGTCAGGTACAAGCTCCAGACCTTGATGCGCGTGGTTCGTGATGCCACGGCAACGGGCGCCGGGTCGGTGTCTGACTGTGGTTCGGGCGGCGTGATGAGCGGGAGGAGAGTCGTTAGTGCCTCGGGTAGCCGGCGCGTGAGAAACAGGGTCGATGACTGGCGGTAAGTTTTCGAGATCTGGGAAGGATGCCTGGAAGCTGTGGTGGACGCTGCGAGGGAGGAGATGGAGGAGGAGAGCAGGTTGTGGGAGAAGGTCTCAGATGTGGAGGGAGAGATGGTTGGGCTAAGGGCCGGGTGGAAGCCGTTGTGAGCCATGCTGTCGCAATTGGCCTCGCGGGCTCAGACAGGTGCGGGTGTTTATGTGTCTAATCGGTGTCGAGGGAGTCGAGAAATGTTTCGAACTGCAGCCACGAGCGAGGTTGGTTGTGGTCGTTGGACGTGGCGGGGGAAGACGGCAAGCGTGTTGCAGCTGTCGACGAGGGCGTCCCTTTTGTTCGCTCGTCGTGTATTTCAGCAAGCCCCAATTCAGCTCCAAGTCAGCTGGGTAAAGTCCATGTGCAGAGAGGTTGGTGAGACAATGCCAAACGAGAGATGTCGGAGGTTGATCGACAGAAGTAGAGCAGATAGGTAGATGCAAGGAAATGGAGTGGAACCGGAAAACAAAGGGAAGCGAGGAATGGACTAGACGCAATGATCACGCGTGGGGAGAGTAGATTAGGATGGGATGGATGGAATGAAATGCCCGAGGCACGACTCTCAGCATTCCATGCTCGGCGGGTGATTGCGTGTGGGGAAGAAGCAGCAGCAGCAGCAGCAGCAACAGCGGACAGTCGATCAGCCAGCCAGCAGAGGTGGAGGTGGAGGTAGAGGCGGATGGATGCTGACGATGCTTGGCCGAAGACGAGAGGCAGATGCCGCTGCAGGTGGTGGAAAGGGCAACACGGAAGGCGGTCGGTCAGAGTCTTTAGCCTCGGCTCCCGGTTTCCATTTGTTGGTGGGGCACGACCCCGGATCTGGATATGGGCATGTGCTGTCGACTTAACCTACAGCCGGAGACTCTAGGTGCGCAAGGATCACCAAGAGGCCATGGCTGCAGGCGGCGTGGATTCAAATTACAGCTTGATTAAATTATGGACGCACGCTCAGTGTTCCAGATCAAGCAGGTCTTGTTCGTTCGATGCGAGGCGTCTCTGGGGGTTGGGGTCTGCGCCAGGTATCTCGCGCCGAGGCATGTTGATCCACTATCACGTTCAACTTGTAAACGAACACATAATTACAACTAAGCATGAATCACTGCAGATCAATCTTCATGCTGGTGATGTTGGCATCCAGCGAGAACTGTGCCTGACTTCTTCGGCGTTGCTTCCTCATCATCCACAACTATAGCGAAATTGGTACAGCCCAACAAATGACATCCCCATCGTGCCTTGGTAGAGCGGTAGATGCTGGGAATAGCTGAGCCGAGTCTGATATACAGTACTCCGTAGGTCACTATACCAATATAGGCCCTGGTGGTAAAGCATGGATAAGTACTGGCAACACAGGCCTGAGACGGTCTAGCTAGACTCTCCCCTTTTGATCACGGGTAACCTAGTTCAGTCACGCCGACCTGCTTCATCCCTTTGAGGTGTATTGTCCCGTGACGCTGCTGGCATCTCAATTCGGGTGGTGGTGCAGGAAACGAGAAACTCTGGTCCAGCGGATGGCTGTGCTGAGGCTCCACTACGGAGGTGCTGTTGTAGGTACTTTACCTCACCAAGAGTTTCTCATGATGATAGCATTACCTACCAATGCATGCATTTCTTCTCCAGAGACCTGACGAAAAATGACACTATTAAAAAAAAAAAAGAGGAATGGAGAAAGCCTAGCCATTAGGCAGACTTTTTCCCGTGGACACTCAATTACCGCATGTTGGTTGTGGTTTAACTTTGCCCGTAGCCTGGTGAGAGCCAAGTTGGGTGAGTGAGTGAGTCTGTGAGTGGTAAGAGGTGGCCGCCTCCCATGCGGCCGCGTCTACAGGTCGGTCGCAGGAGTAGGCCGGGCGGTCGATTGCGAGGAGGCCAGGCGGTGATGGAAGGCTGATTCAGTGCTCTTCGACTGGATCACCACAGAAAGGAAGACGACAGGCAGCGACGGATGTCGTGGGGTGGATTTGGTGACGGGGTTGACCCTTTGGTTTGTGTACGTACGTGTGGAAGTGTGTAAGTGGAACTAGCGATGCCATGGCGAACATCACCACCTCCACCACCACCACTCAATGGCACTGGATATAGCAATCATTCCATCGGCCTTGCCCAAAGAGGTCCATATCAGACTCCTTGCGATGTCACTGTGCGCAGTCCAGGTTGGCCAACGCTCCAACCTCCAACATGACCGCATCCTCAGCCCTTCCCGTAGCCCATATCCCTCGCTCGTCATCCCTGCCACGGGCGAACAGCACAGCCGTTTCCATACAGTCGGTACTAGGCTTCCAGATATTCCGCATGGGAAGTGTGGGTTCCATAGCCACAATGGATGCATCGAAGCTCCGACAGAAGCCACCCCTTGCCCACACGTGAGGTGTTGTTCTCCCCTGCGTTGCTATTCTGGGCGGTGATGTAGAGATGAAGTCTACGATTGACACTGAGTCAAGTCATGGATTTCACCGGCTGGTGGGAAGGACAAGGCAGCGATATTTCGAAGGGGGGCAACGTGTGGTTTGCCAGGGGTTGGACCTCGTCTCCCTGAACCACTACTCCCGCCGGCATGAGAGTGGCTCGAGGTCGTTGGCCTCTCCGGCTGCCCTAGTGGTAGCGTAGCAAGCAACATGATTCTATAAAGCCAACAGGATATCATCATGCGGTCTTCAGACAGGAGACCTTTTCCTTCGCATCCCCTTCCTTCCATTCCTTGCATGAGCGCTAGCTTCCATATATAGAAGGGAGAACACTTCCTGCACAGTCTTTACAGTCTTCGATATTTGTCTTCCTCCTCCTTGAATTTCCTTTCTGATCTGATCTTCAGAGGCAGCATCACGGCTCAGGGAACGCTCATGTCCGCCCCGGCCTCCAAGTTCAGCAGGCTGTCCTTAGAAGCCATGACACCAACGACCCGTTCCAGGGCACTGGCCAGCCGTGCCTCGTCCCCTTCCACAAGCTCGTCCACGAGCGAGGACCCGAGCAGCGACTCCAGCGGCTCAGACTCCGACACCGAGTCCGACACCATCCGCTCCCCTTCCAAACTCACGTACCAGATCTCCCATCTCCCTGCCACGTCCCGGCGCCTCATCCGCGACAGCTTCTCTGATCCTCCCCAGCTGGCCCTGCAGCGCTGTCGTCTTGTGAACAGTACTTATGCCTTCCAGATGACCGAGCTGGTGACCAGATCCGTGCGCATCAGGAAGGAGGCCGGAGATGGAGGGGAGTTGCTGAGTTGTTCCTGTGGAGGTGGTGCGGACGGACAACCCTGTGGGCATCTCCTTTGGCTGCTTGATCGTGTCGCCGAGCAGACTCTGTACGACCGCGGGAGAAGAGCACCGCTGATGATGACAGGGAAGGGGTTTCCCGAGGAGATGGGCGACCCGTTCGGGACGATCGCGGACCACACCCTCGACGTGCTGGGCCCGAGCCTCCACTGCCCAGTGGTCGGTGGTCCAAGTCCTCAAGATGGCCCGGACGTCCATCGCGTGAGGGAAGCCCGGGAACTGCTCGCTTCCGTCCACGACGAGCCAGTTGACACTTTCCGACCTGACATCTTCGATGCTGGGCACTTCCACACCGGCTCCAAGATCCTCAAACGTGGGGATGTCGACATCACGCTCCTGAGGATGCTCCTCGACAACCATCACTTCTTCCAATACTTCGTTTCGGCCGCCTCTCGCTCCAGCACACCCGCCCGAGACCCCTTTCGGAAGATCTCCCAGCGGGTTGATCGCATCCTCCTCGCCTTCGACACCGCTCATGCAGCGGACAAGCTGCCGGTGACCACCCCGACATCGCCCCGTCACGCCGAGGAACAGCCCCAGCGAGATGTGCCCTGGGCAGCAAAGCACATCCTTGGCTGCACGGCCCTCGTTCGGTCCCTCATATTCACTCGTTCCCGTCCCCTTTCTCCCCCCGAGTCCCTCTCCGCCGCCCGCTGCCTCACCCACATCCTCACCCTCGTAACCTCCCGCAACAGTACACTCCCCCCGACTCCCTCCTCTTCAGACTCCTCTCGCACCGCACGCAATCTCTATCTCTACCTCATAGGCGATCACGACGGAGACTTCATCATCGGCACCCTCGGGCTGGTCCCTCCTGCCGCTGCTAGTCACTTTCTCGACACGCTGGAGGGCTGCCTGGACGATATTGGGCGACACGGTGCTCCAGGTGGATATGTTGAGAGGTTTCGGAAGTTGCTAGACAGGTTGAGGACTTCCGGCGGAGGAGCGACGCAGGGGACGAAGAGGGCTGGAACTGCGACCATACAAGACACAGGACTGAGGGAAAGTAAGAGAATGAAGTGACGAAGGTGAGCGCAAGAAGGGGTTAGCTTGCTGGAAGGGATTAGGGCGACGTGGATGATATCACCGACAACGTTGAGAGCAGTGCATAGTGCGCAAGTATGGCGGGCCAAACTTGCTCAAGTGCAGAAACGGCGCTCGTTGATCTCATTAGGAACGAATGCAGTAGCCAACTAGTAATCGACAGATCCCTCGCACCTTCTTGCTCACACCCTGCAGAAGGGAATGCCACCCAGGACTTGCTTGAGCCCAGCTACCAGATGAGGTTCATGTCCAAAGTTGTTGGACTGCTGATACTCCTTCAGTGCATCGTATACCTCCCGCAGCCTGGGCCGGTTGTAGAAGTTCTCATTCCAGTCGCCTCGCCTCAAGCCCTCTGCTCTCGCACGCAGCCAGTCCCGTGACCTCTTGAGCTCGGCTTGCCACCACTCCTTGGCCGTCTGCTGGACATCCTCTGGTGTGGAACCGCCAGTTCTTTCGAGCGACCGCAGGACAAGTTGGCTGCCCCTGCGGGTGATGACCGTGCCCATGCCAGGTGAACGGCCCCTGGTGCAGCGGTCGATAAGGTCGCGGATAGGCTGGGGCGCTTTACGATATTCTGGAAACTCGAGTTCAGGCTCCCATCTGTACGAGATCCAGACAGTGGCTCTCTGGGGCGCGCTTTGTCCTTCGAATATGCACCACAGCACGCGTCCGAGCATGTAGACCTCGCAGGCCTCCTGTTCCGTGGGAGTCAAGCACTTCCAGGCGACATTGTAGCCGGAAGAGGGCCAAATGTACTCCTCGCCTTCCTCGAGGTCATGCCATCCTGGCAGCTGTGCCTCTAGGATGTCTGCGAACTGTTGCTGGACGCACGGCTCAGTATCTCCGTCTATAGCGACGATGCGCACGTAGTCGAAGGCATTCACCTCGGGCGCGGCGAACTCGCACCACACGCCGCGTTGCTCGAAATCCACCATGACAACTCTGCCATCCGCGGAGAGGACGATGTTGTCCAGCCGAAGATCAGGGTAGAAAGTGCCGGTCGTCTGACGCAGATGACACAGGGCGGACGTCAGCTGCACGGACCATCCTACCGCGGTCTCGGTGGTGATCTGATGGTGAAGGTGGAGGAAAGGGACCAGGTCTCGTAGGCTGCCGTACTCGTGGTACTCCAAGGTGAAGCCAAGGACAGCGGTCTTGCCTCCGAATGAACACGCCTTCGTGACCAGATGGCTTGGCTTCGCCACAACATTCTCGTGAGGAGGGATCCTGAGCAGATTACGGAGCTCATGGTACAGGTACTTCGTGTGGTTTGCCAGTGCCTTCAAGATCCACAGCTTCTGGTCGAGCTCAACGAGGCAAACACTGTCGTGCACTTGGAAGACGACCTTTAGACGCCTGACGTCCACGGTGGGGGGATAGCAAAGATGGGCGCCCCAGTTCGCCTGGAGATCTGCAAGCGGTACAAGGTGTCGCTCGACGTAGTGGGCTGGTGCGATTGTTATGCTCACATCCCGGATGTTGACAGGTAGATTGGCGAGGACGATTCTGGAGCCGAAGGGTACGTCGTCGAATGGTGCACGTGGTGCAGCGAGCGTTGAAGTCCAGTAGTTGAGAATCCTCAGGATGTGCCTAGTAATCCCCAAGCCTGCGATGCGGTCTGCGTCTCGGGTGTGGAACACAACGTCAACATCGAGGACCCTGCGTATGGCTTCGGGCAAGGTAGTCAGTTCAGGGACGAACACGTCGATGCGCAATGGGCACGTGTCGAAGAAGACCGGAACTGCGTAGAACTGACTTCCGTACGCCGTGCAACCATCGATCCGCCATTTCGAGTTGCGAACTGGCTCCAGGCTGTCAATGCGATTCTTCGGGTTCAGGAAAGAGGCCGACCAGTCGGAGTTTGAGATGGAGCGCTCTCTGGAGGCAGAGGAAGTTGGCCGTGCTAAGGCAGCCGTCGGATGTATCACATCGTGGATCGACTGCTGGCTCAGGTTCATGGCGTGCCGCTTGCGCCTGCCAAAGCAAGCCACCACTCTGAAGCTGACCTCCGACTCTTGTCTGTCCCATCCAGCTGGGCTTTAGGTTCGAGGCCGAGACTGCAACCCACGAGGCAATCGCGTCGCCATCGGAAGACCCAGACACCTCGGGGATGTGGCTCAGTGCACAGCAAGCTGTCGCGCAGTCGTATGGGTAAGTCTGATGGAGGCACCTTCACGTCGACAGCGGTGACCGGTCAAGATGGATCGTGGTAGAAACCGACGTGTAGCGCGACCGGTGAAAATCAAACTCTGCATATAGGAGGGCCGCTTGGTGGTACGATTGGATCGTGGCCAACAGATATGCAAGGCGTTCAGAACTAACGCACTGCACATGAACCTGCAGCTCTGCCCCTCGGACAGGCTCAATGCTTCTGCTCGCCGCCACAAATTGGGTCTCCGAGCGGCATCAAGCCATGCGTGGATCCGTGAGGAAGCCGTGAGCGGGTGACTCGGGGATTCTCAGACCACGTTTTCTGGTTCACGGTGGCATGCAAGAATCCCTGAGCACTCGCGCAAACCTCATGACTGGTGGTCCGCAGTTTACCACGGCCTGTGGAAAGCCTACAAGGAGCATGCAAGGAGGTCGACTGCCGCTGACTCTTGCGTGTTGCCAGGCAAGCCGTACCGGCCATTTATGGTATTCAATTCGCCTTGACCGACATGTGGGCGGCCGAGAAACTGAGCCACGTTGAGTAACGTGAGAGGTGTGATGGGCGGTAGGGACCTCGGGGGGTTTGGGGGTGGTGCTGGCAGTGGCCTAAGTAGGAGTACGGGCCATGATGATGATGTCAACTATAAGCCCGGGCTGAGCCGTGAGGGCATAGGAACGGAGCCTCAAGGGGAGCACGTGTCAGGCTGGGCAGTCCGTGGGCAGCTCCCTGCCAAGGATTGCCTCTCGTTTGCTGGCGCATTGATCGTCCGTCCCGAGTCGAGTCTTCATCAAGGTTGATGTCGAACGGAGACACGCCCGCCCCTCCTCCGCCGGCCTAAGCCATCCCGGACTAGCGCCAGATCAGGGCACAGCGAGACAATTGACAACGGCCCGTGCTGGGGAAGGGCGCCATTAGCGGCGATGAGGCACCTGCTGTAGTGTGCTGCGGTGCGACACTCGAAGTTCCTCAGCGAGAGACTGAGATCCACAAAAGACGACTCGATCATCTTGGTACTTACTTCGGACCACCCTTCTCATCTACCTCATTCCCTTCTCTGGGAGACAATCCCACTGACCATGGCTCCGTGCTGCGGACATGGAGCCTAGGCGGAGACTGAACAGGGTCGCGTGGATGCAAGCCGGGCGTGAACGAAATGAGCAATGCTCACCGACTCCGAAGCCTGCTCCAGCCAGAAAGAAATGGTGCAAAGGCGTGATCATGTGAGGGATGGCTGGGGGAAGCCGCAGTAAGCAGCCACGGAGTCTCACTCCCTCCTGCCTCGAAAGTGGTTGTATAATCCGGCAACAGCGACCGTTGGCAACGGACGGGCACCTGGGAGCAGTGCCTTCCTGCTTAGGACGCTGGTGCGGCCGTATCGTCTGGCACAGTGTCAACATGACCTGATTACGGTGAGGGATCCCGCGTTCTCTCCTCCCATTGTGGCCTTCGCATCTGCCTACCATGTCCGATCGGTCCTCCTGAAGCTGGCCGATGTTGTCTCTTGCCGCTTCGCGACGTTATTGAAACTCCTCAATAATCCACTGTTGCTTGCAGGAGGGCTCCCCTTCCGGTGTCCAGGTGCCGTCCACCTAGGCTCGTCGAAATGCTGCCTTCTACTACCGTTGCATGGCGGAGCTGACAGCCAGAACTGCGTAGCATGGGAAAGGATAACTCTTTTTGGTCCCATGCAGCCATCTGGATGGCGTCCTATCACCGTTCTCTCGGCGGCCGTACATACCACTATCTGATTCCTTGCACGAAACTTACCTACAGCACACCCTTACCATGATTGCATCGGCTCAATTGCCTCACCGACCCCACACACGTCGTGCCATCTGCCACTTCGAGTTGTTGGAACCCATCTAGTCAGCCAACTCTTTCTCAACTCGCAATGCGCATATCTGACCGCGCGTGAGCCAAACACGTCAGAGGGGGTTTGTCTCCGACACTCCGTCGGCCGGGCATCAATCATATCACGACACGCGTTGGCAGTGTGTTCCCACGTTCTGCCGTCATCTTTAAGTGGGCGACGGGTGATATGCGTGATGCTTGCACCCCCACTAACGGCACAGACTGCAGACTCCCATGCGGAACATCTGCTTCAAAGGTATGTCACTCTCCACAAGAACCGTCCGCGTGGCATGTCCGCTCGACTCAGGACTCAGTCGGACAATCTCATTGCTGACAGCCGGCTAGGTAATTCGGCGACCAGACTTGGGAGAGGTCAACCCGCGCCGACGTGCGCTCGCATACGCTGGCACTGACACCATAGCGATACTTGCGTCTTCGAAGATATGACCCTGCCACTCAATTGCCGTTTGGTAGCCGCTGTCAATGTCGAAGCACAGTAAATAAGTGGACACGCCAAATGGAGGACGTTGGCAGCGCCAATGTGAAGAGAGCGACATGCTAGTTGTACTCGACCTCGGGACCCTGGTAATGCCCCTCACTCCGTTGGGCATGTCCCATGTTCTTGAGCCTGATCAGCCGGTTCGCTTGTATTAAGCAGCTAAACCCCTGCAATAATGCCTCGAGCAATGTACTGTATGAGTACCCCTCAGACCGGTCAAGCCTCCAGCACGATTCTCGACGTTGGTCATGTTTGGCTGCTGCTGCTCCGTCCTTGTGACCTTTTCGATATCTTCGCGACGGCCAACCAAATTCCTTCAGTCTTTCAGGGCTGCCTCTGTACCGCTGAACGATCCAGAAAGCCACCTCGACGTCACGCGCTGAACCTGTGGATGCCCGCGGCTCGTACAAGCAACGCCAGGATCCTCACCACGAGGCCGCCTTTTTCATACGGCCACCCAAGCCTGCACCGCCGGTGAAATCAAATCTTTAGCTGGTATACACCAAGCCTGTACTTCGGATAGCTCCGCATCTTACATCCAGGCCGACCGGGGTCGCCCTTGCACAGCCCAGGGCACTTCTTGACCGATGCGCCGTTGCTACATTGACGATCAACTCTCGTTCCCCCGTCCCTTACCACTGCTCTCTTCTGAGTCGACCGTTTTTGCATTCACTCCATAACCGTTTGTCTCACCCCAGATCGCGCGCAAACTTTCGACCACGACCATGGCGTTCTCGGTAGCACTGTGACCGGACACCCCTCCCCAGTCCCTGCTTGCGCTTTCCCGGTTCCTGGTGCGCTTCTCTACTGCACGCCTCGGCCTGCCTTTGTGCTCCCAGTCTGCATACGCGCGCACTTGGCTCCTTGTGCAGGTACTTGTTCCTACGACCGCACCCATAGGGTCCTGGCCACGCAAAGTGCCGGACCGGCTCTTCCCACACATAATGGTAGGAACAACTATTTCATTGCCGGGGACGAGAACGCTATTAGGTGTGATTATCAGTCGCCCCAGCACAGCCATTGGTGCAAAGCGCCGGAGCCCTCTCCTCGCGGAGTGTCGACTGAGTTCTCACACCTTGTACTCCGTACACTTGCCACCACGATGGCCCTGTCCGTTTGCCCTCTATCCATGCGTTCCCGAATGCCATCCTGACTCTGAGCCTTGACATTGATCGATGTTCATCTAGGATTACACGTCGGTGGGTGTTCCCCTGGAAGCGCTGCACTCTAGGCCGCTAGGCTCCAGCCGAACCGCACAAACCTGCCTGGACTGGGAAGCAGGCAGCATTGACGCGGCTCCCCCTTCCAGTGTAGGAATCGATGCGTTGAGCTCCGGTGCCGAGCCTGTTGATCGCTCGGACTTCACGCGAACACACAAGAGACGACGGCTGGGCGGGGATACATCACTACTTACCACCCCGACTTACAGCGGTGCTCGCGCACCGTACGGTGCCGTCGATAACTCGCTCGCTCCAAGCATGTTAGGAGCGCATGATGCCGCGTCGACGTACGTCGAAGCTGTCGAGGATAGAATCCCCCAAACAGAGTCCGAGGGTGGTGAGATGGCGCCGGGGTTGTGGGATAATGTTGACCCGCTGTGCTGCGGCACCTGGTGGCCGAACTTGACAAACCTTTACGGTAAGACCCCATCTTCTCGTGAACACATCGCATTAACAAGTATCTGCATGGACCTGTGGCTGACTCAACACAAGCTCCTCTGCCGGCTCAAGGGACCGACTCTTGGAACCTGTTCGAGCCGTATCGGGATGTTGTGCAAGCTCCAACGCCGATTGTCTCGCAGCAGTACATATCACCAGGCATGATTGAGCAGCCGGGTCCGAACTATATCGAACTCGGAGCACCAATTGCTCAAGCGGCAACACTCTGTGCGCCGACCGCAGTGGGGCTTCATCCTAACCCCCCAGCATTGTCCGTCAGAGATGAGGCGCCGTTGATGAGTGCACTGCCTGCCGCGCGAGACTTGCAGCTCGCTCCCCATATCCCCCTTGTGTATGAGACAAACACAGACTTCTACACCGTGCACTTACAAAGCACACCGTTCGACTGCATGCTTTTCTCGGAGCCCACCTCTGGCCAAGATATCAGAGGTGTATCGGGAGCAGTCGGAGGCTGCGAGCCGCAAAGGCCTGCCGAGCATTCGCCACTCAGTGAACACCCCATCCTTTTCGACGTCGTAGGGCCAAGCAGCAAGAGCAAACGTGGGCCGTTCAGGGATAATGAATTGAGACAACAAACAGCGGCGACGAGGAGCCAGGGTGCCTGCATAGAGTGTGCCCGGCAACGCATCCGCGTAAGTGTAGACCGGAAACAATCGATCGGGGACCCATCAGCTCACTCCATATTTAGTGCATTCTCAATGCTAATGACCCCACGGGCCCTTGTGTCAATTGCCTTAGGATGCTTTCTGTCAGGATGCCGCGGATTCCCTGTTTGCGTTACAGGATCACCGATGTGAAACTGAGCAAGACGGAGCAAGTTCCGGGATACGAGTGGACTCGACGCTGGAGCCACACGCGGAAGAACATCAAGAACTGGGCATCCGAGGAAGTCAAGACGATCTACATTTCTGAAGGGCTGTCAAACACCCAGATGAAGTTTCATGTGAAAAGGTTCGTCCCGCAGACAGGGGACAAGTTGGACAGGAGCTGGGTCCATCACGGTAATCGTCGGTCTGTCACCGTCCCGCCATATGCGCTCACCAGGCTTGAAGATGCCAAGGCGGCATACCAGCAACATATTGTCGCGACTGAGAGCGGTGCATTGAAACATGTACTCGGACTCTCTGCTCCACTTCTGCGCGAGACATACGATCTTGCGGTCAAACTGCGGCATGCGAACGATCTAGATGACATGTCCAAAGGGCTCCTAGACATAACCTTCCAGCTGTGGATGGTCGTCAGATTTTCAACGATGTCAACGTGGATCGTCGGTGAAGAGACGCTGGGAATGTCTCGCAACATTCTCGACACCAGCCCAAACCCGGGGAGGATACCCCTGCCTCCCGTGCTGGGTGCCCAGTTGGACAGCGTCCTTATTCACGAATTCCAAGAAAGCATTCGACATAAACTTTTGCGTCAGCTCGACAAAGCCTTCCGGAAATACAAGCATCCGAATTGGCTAGTCATGTATCTGGTTTCCTTCATCCTTCTCCACAATGCAGCACTGATCACCGCGCATGATGCCAAGTATGCGCAGAAGCATGGCATGCAGGTATGTCGACACTATGTGGTCATGATGAGGGGATCGCTCGCTGACAGCTCGCTCGTAAGCGCCGATTTGCAAGGGAGGGCAGTGTGGCCGACTATCACAAGGGTATGGTGCTTCCGCTAGAAACTATAAGCTCTGTGTCCAGTGGCTGATGTGCAACAGGAGCTACGATCATCCTGGCCCATTTCCACAACTGCACAAGAAACCACCCTTTCTCCGACCGCTGCAACGATAGCGACCTGAAGAACTTGGCTAGGATGACAGAGGACCAAATTCGCTTTGTCCGTGATACAAGGATGTACATCAAGCTGCATGGTAAGTCTCCGCTCGAGGTCTAGGAATGTAATGTCCCGATACCCCTGTACTAAATATGTGAATCCTAGAGAGGGAATGGGAGAGGATCCGAGAGGAGGGCTTATATGAGCATGACTTCTACTTTGTAAGCCAACTATATCAAGAGCCATGGAAGCCAGAACCGTTCAACGTGGAGCCAGGTTCCTCAGGCTCGGAAGGGTCATCAGTGAGAAGTGAGTCGTCGGAAAGTGAGGCAGGGAGCGACCCTAAGGAGTGAAGGTCTGGATGGGCGCGAAGATGCTGAAGATTGCCCGGGTATCAACTCTGGCAAAATGGTGGTTGTACATCATGTGCACCTCCCGTCTGTCGATAAGGGTTGGTAGGAAAAAGCAAAGCCGTCAGCAAGCGGGGAGCATTCGGCTGGCCTGATCAATCGCTCGTCTTGGCACTAGATGTTTTATTGTTGAACTGCTCCAAGGAGCCAGTCGATGCTTGTGTTATGGTGCCACATCTTTCCGGTCAAACCTATGATGGATGGCGCTTCGGCGCCATGCCATCTCGTCGAACGGACTTCCGTCTCGTACTTGCAGACCAAGAATTGTGCCACAAAGGGAGAAACGGAAGATGAGAGGCAGGTATCCGTTTTTCGTTTTCGAGCCTCTTCCCGTGGCCTTTTCGAGACTCTGCAGGGTACATCGCCGGGGCGTTTGTCGCACAGACGGACAGCAACGTCTAGGAAGCTCACTTCCATGTATGTGGCCAGCACCACCGCCCCTCTCTAGTTTCGTTTGTTCAAATAAGTAAAGGCACACACCGCTCGAGCCACTCAAGAACGCGGCTGCAGAGATGCTTGCGCAAGCCCCATCCTTGGGAGCAACCCTGTCAGAAAAAGTGAAAATTGTTTCCTCGAGTTGCTTTTGGACCACCGAGGACCTTCGGAAGACTTCACCCACATACCTACTACATATCGGGTGGAGACGAGGCTTGAGGACTCAGCTGGAAGCCAGCCGGAGGCAACCACTCCCCGTCATTCACATGCAAATTATCAGCCGGGCGCAGGGGGACCCAATGCGTTTCTCGTCATGCCAGTCACAGCGAGATCAAGGGTTCGAAGCTAATCCTGGAGACCGTCGAATCAATGCGCATCATCCTATACTCGGACTCGCCAGTGTCTCGCCGCAATGCAGGCTGCAGTGCACAGGAGGGGCTGAACCGAGAAACTAGGACGTAGCCGAGACCAATTGACGGTCAATCTCCTATCTGCTGTCAAGCAAGTCAGTGTTCGTGTTTGCGTGGAGAGCGAAGTTCCCTCTTCCGTCCCGTACAGATAGCCGTTGGTTGGTTGTGATGCGATGTGTAAGGAACTTGAGTCAACGGATATATTACGGAACAGACGGTACACGCTGCCAGAAGCTCACTATCGAGGGAGATCATGGCTAGGTAGTTGTTGACAAACCTCCGCACAAGGATATTCGGCCGTCCACTCTGCCTGGGCTGATGAGCTAGGTCCATTTCTTATTCCCTCACCCGTACACGCGCGCCGGGAGTGCGGGTCAACAACACGGTCGATCCGGGATGCTCTGCTAGTGAAGACTAGACGCGCCGGCGGCCACCCAGATCTTGAGGGGGCCTGATGGCACCATGAACACGCAACTGCCGGGTCCCGAAACTTGGGACCCGGTAGTCATGAGTCCTTCATGCCCTGGGCCGCTGTGCCAGGGCAGGCGAGGCTGGGCTATCCTGGCCTTGATGTATTCTTAGCTATAATCGCCTACACACCCCCGCGGCAGCGAGAGCGGGGACTAAGGAATGGGAGAGTAGGTTCATTAGATCCCTCTCTCCGTATGGGGCGGTGAGTGGAATCAAAGGCTTGTGCAAGGTCTCACCCACCTGCCCATAACCTTGCGTCTCTGTCTCTGACTGGGCCGGTGGCCAGTGGAAGCCTCTGAATGAGGCAGCCACGCGGTGTGGCCCAAATACCATGCAGGTGATGCTAGTGATGCGTCGGTGCGAAGCCGTCGGGAGCGACTTGGTCTCCGGACTGACCAGTCAATGTTGCGCGAGGACGACAAACATTGCGGCAACTATCCGCCTGATTTTGTTTCCCCTTAGATCCCAAGGGGGGCGAGTCTTGGTCGTCTTATATATCAAGCACGCCACCTTTGTTGACATCCTTTCCTCGCCGCAAGCCTCGCCCGGGGACTTCTCATAAACCGGTCATCTAACTGTCTGCCGTTCCTTGGACCGAGAAATACAACAATACATACCATACAGGGCACTTACATCGCGAAGTTCATCCAGCCGCCAGCCGCCATGGCCTTATCCGAAAGAGCTCCGGTCCTCAGTCTTGATGCTCTTATTCAAACTCCAGGGGAGCAGCCCTCGGGATCACGGCAAAGGGCCAGCGAATTGCCGGCAGGTGTACCAAGGTCCATAACCCACGATATGGCATGGTTCGGCGCACAGTTCCGCTCCTTACATGACTACGTCCTGATGCTTGGACCAGCGGACATCGTCGAACTGGAAAGTGGACTCCGGGGCTTCAAAGGTCAGAGAAACACCCGCCCCGCCTCCCTGACCACGGCCAGCTCATCATAAGAACAGATCTATGTCTTGATGGGACTCAAGTGTCACGAGACAACTTCCTGCTGCCGCATCTGGGACCCAAACTGGATGCGCTGCGCCCTGAAATTCACGATGGCAGAGGATTCGGCTGCATTCGAGGCCTGACCCCAGAAAAGTACACGGTAGAGGATCTCACCATC